>CM060926.1:775447742-776839319 GCA_030737875.1 Allium sativum
CAGCCTTCCAATTATAATCAGTGAAAGGACGAACTAGAAAACCGGAAATACGTATAATCATAAGTTAAACTTACATTCGGTCGATGAAGCGAGAGAGGAAACAGCGACAAAAGTCGCTCGGTCGGAGCTGTAGCACTGATGTCGAGATTGATATAGATGGTGGACGCGTTAAGGCTTTCGGCGGGGAGCAACAACTTGTGGTGCGACAGCATGGTGGAGGGGGGCGTGTATAAGGAGGTGAGGGAAGCGACAGTGGCGGGCTGATGTGGTAGATAAGGTGAAAGATCGGTAGCTTTCAAGGAGCTGTCTTTCTTTCTTTTTCTTCTTTTCTTCTATTTTCTATTTTTTTTATTTTTATTTTTTAAGAGGAATGGTTTGCGTTGAATAGAAAGAAAGGAGCGATGCGTGAGTAGATCCGAGGACAAGAATGGCAAGAGTTAAATAAAGAAAGTGGGAGAGAAGCGGTCAAAAGGGTAGATAAACCAAAATGATGCAATTTCCTTTTATTTGTTTATATAAAATGATTGAACGTAGCCAGATTCACAAGAAGGATCAAATTTTTTTTTGAAAAAAGGGTAGGCTTTAAATATGTATTTAAACGAGGTCTCACGTTTCCAAATCCTAATGTTTACCGTTTCAATTGCTATATTAAATTTAATTTATTGGTAACGGTCTAATTTATTTAAAACTTTCTCTATATTACAAACGAAATGAACTTTTGTACATTACTACAAAAATTCCTTCATTGCTATATTAAATTACACGTATTCCTAATATCAAATTTTCTTAATTAAGTTTGACTGCAAAATTTTACATAATATTTCGAGTAACTCACTACAAAAGGCAGCTTAAATAGCGACGGGGTGGGGCAACGGTTAGCGACGGCTAAAAAAGCGGCCGTCGCTTGCCTCGCAAACCGTTGCTCGATTTGCAGAATAATAACTGCCGAACCATCTTCTTCCTCATTATATTTTTCCCCAAAATCAATCCCAAACCCTACCCGTCGCCATTTCTTGCTGCTCCGATTCCAAGCCTCCAATTTCACTTCCAAGGTATTGATTTCATTCTTCTATGTCTTCTAACTCTAGTTTATGCTTAATTAGGGTTAATTAGAGGCTTTGGTTGCTAATTTATATGAGTTTGCAAAATTGAATGTTTATGGATATGAAATTGGTTGTCTCGAGGGATGTTTATGATAACGGTTGTGTTGTGAGTTGATTTGGGAATAAGTGTAATTGATTAGGAGGGTAAAATCGATGAATATTACATATGTAATTGATTTAGGAAGTTGAAAACAATGATTATCACGTGTTTAATTTGACATACGATGATTGTGTTGTATGTAGAATGTGTGGTATGATGATTTGAAAATGAATGGAATTAATGTAATTGTTTAATGGTAGTAAATTGATTATTATTCAAATGGTGCAACGATGTCCCTAATGCATGCACTGTTATGTCCCCATCGGATGCAAGAATGGTCGGTCCAAAAGAGTGCACTTGCAATTGGAAAAAAATTGTTTTGTTACTATAATATTTAGTAATCAAATGTTGATTAAAAATGTTAATTCAAAATAGTTCTTCATTTAGGTTTAGATCGGTAAGAATCTTGTTAAATGTGATGAAAATCATATTACTCAACTCTTTGAATTTTTTATGAATTGAAATAATTAACTTGAAAGCTTAGTTTATCTTTCAAAAATTTAAAGTAACTAAAATTAATTTTATAATTTATACATTAAACTAAAATGAATCAAAACTTACTAAAACTAATTGTCATGTTACTTTACAAATTGAAATTTTGAAGTTTAAGGCGCATCTTTTACTGAAGCGCAAAAAAAGCGCAAAAAGGTCCAAAGCGCAAAAGGCGTGCTTTTTCATTTGATGTGTGTGTTTCTTATTTTAAACTTAGGTTGAATGTGTTTTGACTAATTATGTGAACCCCTTAGATAAATTTGGCCCCGTCCGACAAGTGTTGTATATGATCGTTATATGGATATTCGTTTTTCCATAAAACGGAAATCTATATTCATCTGATACAATATTCGTTGGATTTGTCCTTGTATTGGACAAGTTACAAATATAATAACGTAACCATATTTTATAAATCATTTCAGTTTGAACGGTTAACAAAATTTCGATGGCACTTCCTTTTTGTTCCCTGTGTACACGCATTTGTGTATGATACAGGGACAAAAGGGAAGTGCTGCCGAAATTTTGTTGAACCGTTTAACCTGAAAGGATTTATAAAATATGCTTACGTTATTATATTTGTAATGGGAAGTAGGTAGACCTGCCGTCAAAGTAGAAAGAAATAAACAAAAAAAAAACTGAAAACATGAAGTAGTTGTAAATGAAATTGTACAAGATTTCAATTAATACAAAGTGTTTGATCGAATTTTTTAACATTTTTGTTGCAAATCAGGAAAATGTTCGATTATTTTCGTGATCGTAGTTGGATGTATCAACCGCGTACTGGTAAGAAAGGGTCGATAAAGGAACATTTTTGTAACGGTGTCCAAGAATTTATTAGATTCGCTAAATCTAATAATCGGAGTAACCTAGACATTCGATGTCCGTGTAGTAAGTGCAAACATTTGAGGCATTGGAAGCCAGATGTAGTAGAAGTACATTTGTATAAATTTGGTTTTGTGTCGAATTATTACTTATGGGATCGTCATGGAGAGCTTGTTCAACCTACGTCTAACCCTGTAGTGGTAGAGGACGATAGTACAATGATGAACGATAATACAACGACCAATCTGATAGAAAATATGGTGCAAGATGCAGCACGATCAATGTTTCCCACCATTGATCAAGGCGGTGATGAGAATGAAAATGCTGAAGAACCAACGGAGGAAGCAAAAAAAATTTATGATTTATTGAATTCTGCGAAGAGGCCGTTGTGGGAAGGGTGTACAAGCGGAACCGAATTATCTGTAACCGCTGAATTCATCACTATGAAATCAAAATTCAATCTTACAGAAGCTGCATTTACAGCAGTTGTACAAACTGCAAAACGTCATATGCCACCTAATAATTTGATGTGCGATAGTCACTATAAAGTGAAAAAACTTATGTCTGCTTTTGGACTACCGTATCAGAAGATAGATACATGTGTTAAAGGTTGCATGTTGTATTGGAAAGAAGACGCTTATCTTAGAAAATGCAAATTTTGCAACGAAGATAGATATAAACCAAGGCAAAAGAAAGGAAAAGAAGTTCCATATAAAAGAATGCATTATCTACCGATAACTCCCAGACTTCAACGATTGTATGCATCTTCTGCTACAGCGTGTCATATGCGATGGCATAGCGTGAGAACAACAGAAGAAGGAACTTTGATACATCCGTCTGATGGTGAAGCATGGAAACACTTTGATAGGACTTATCCTGAATTTGCTGCAGAGAGCCGTAATGTTAGGCTCGGTTTATGTACGGATGGATTTTCGCCGTTTTCTCAATTTGGTAGTAAATATTCATCATGGCCTATCATTGTTACTCCATATAACTTACCTCCATGGATGTGTATGAAAAATCCATATATGTTTCTAACGGTTGTCGTCCCTGGTCCCGATGATCCGACACAAGGAATTGATGTTTATCTGCAACCGTTGATTGAAGAGTTGAAAACACTGTGGAATGAAGGGGTCGAAACATACGATATTTCGAGAAAAAGGAATTTTCGTATGTTTGCTTATGTATTATGGACTATTAGTGATTTTCCTGCGTATGGAATGCTTTCAGGTTGGAGCACATCCGGGTTTGAAATCGAGCCAGCGGAATTCATTTTAAAAGTGTCGAAGCAGTCGTACACGAGTAGGATGTCTGGGACTTGGCCTCATTGGGATAGTATCCCACCCCACATCAAGAACGTCATTCTAGCCGATGTGCTAGTAAGTATTTATTTATTTTATTATTAGAAATTCATATATACTATAAATAATTCAAATTTAATTTAATTTGCAGGCGGCTGTCCGTGTAGAGGAGCGGGACATGCAGGTTTTTTTGACACACTGGAATATCAAAATGCGAAAGAATTACCGAGAAACAATTTCCAGGGCGAAGACATCAGGGAAGAAGCCTAAATGGATGGCTGACGATGTTTGGGCTGGATTTCTAGCATATTGGGATACTGAAGCAGCGAAAGTAAGATATAATGAAAATAATCACATTTATGTTGATTGCATTCTTTTATTTAATAATGTATCAAATTTAATAGGAAGTAGCACAAAGGAATAAAGAAAATAGAGCTAAGAATCCTGGTTTACATCGCGGTGGCTCAAAATCATTCCAGCAGCATAGGAGAGAATTGGTAAAAATTTGAAATAGTTTTTAGCATATGTTCACGTAAAAATTGAGTGCATATCATTCATTTTTATTTTTAGTAATTTTATTACTGTATATATACTCAGATGGCAAAGTATAGAAGGGAGCCTACGATGGCAGAGGTTTTCAGGCATACTCATGCGGTGGAGCATACTGATGACGAAGGGAACGTGACATATGATTGGGCGGATGACAAGGCTGCGGGCGTAATGGTAAATATACTTATTAATAATTAAAATATTTCATATTCGTTCATATCACATTATATTATTAAATTATATGACTATTGTAGGAGAGATATGATGCAGAGGCAGCTAGAGTGACGCAGTCCAGTGGACGAGATGAGCTTACGGTTGCAGAGAGCGATCGTATTTGGGATGCTATTATTAAGCCGCCTACTCGTAATAGGCGATACGGCTTCGGAAATCAGGAGGTATCTTTTTTAATTTAAGTTTACATTTAAAATGTATTCAATTAACATGCATTCTTTTACCTTCTTTTTATATTAACATGTTAAATTGACATTATAAATATAGAAGCTTCAAATTGACATGTGTATTGATCTTCAAAGTCCATGTATATATTACAAGTCCATTTATAAATGTGAAATTGAACTATTTCGCAGGCTATTGATTTTCAGCGAGGATATAGGAAGTCCGTGGAGCAGGAGACTATAGCTCAGTTGAAGGAGCAACTGGAAGAGATGAACAATTGGAGAAGAAGCCAGCTGGCTCAGGAGATAGACGAGCGCATTGCACGCTATTATGACGAGCATGGATCGATGCCAGACGAGGACGATGGCGGGGATGCTACAAGCGAAGAAGAAGAAGACGACGAGTAGTTTGTTTGTTCTTGTGCTTGGGTATGTATATACACTTACTTTTTTATTTGCTTTATGTACGTACGATGATATTTGATGACGGTAGTGTGTAGTTTGATGTATTTTGATGTTTTGTGATGATGGGACGATGATATACGGTGATGATATTGTTTTTTGGATGTATGACGATGGTATGTTATGGTATTGTGATGAATTTAGTAATGTTTTGGATATATTGATGGATTTGGAATGATATTGATGGATTTGGAATGATATTGATGGATTGGTAGTGGATTGGGTTTGATGTGGAGGTTTGTTGGAAAGGTATTGCTGTGTAGTGCAGAAAAAATGCTCCAGATTTGCGACGGCTAGTAACGGGAAGCGACGGAATGTTGGTCATTACTTTGCGACGGCTTGCAACAGATAGCGACGGCTAACAACAAAGAAAAGCGACGGATAGCGACGGCGTTTTGGACAAAAATGGTCATGGCTTTTGCAACGGCTTGCAACGGCTTCGCGGCAAAAAAAACCACTTGACTTCTGATGGTGCCACGTGGCAAGTATCCGTTGCAAGCCGTTGCTAATCGAGCGACGGAACCGTCGCTTTTTCCGTCACTTTTTCCTCTCGCGACGACATTAAAAGCGACGGCAAATAGCGACGGCGTGCGACGGTTAGCGACGGCCGCCAACGCCTATTTGCCGTCGCTATTCACTGTTCCTTTTGTAGTGACTGCACCATTTAAATCGTACATTATTAAAATCGCTGAAACTTCCATTATTAATGTTTAATTTAAGTTTACTTACGTTAAACAAACATATGTATTTTCATGTACGAAATTAAAGTTTGAATTTAAATTATAACGCCAACCATTAATATTATTACAGATATTATTTCACGATTGACAACTATCTTTCCTTTTATATACATGAACGCTGTGGATAATAAGGGGAAAAGTTGCATGGTTCTTTCATCCATTTGAAATCAAAAGTTTCAAGTTTTTATGGTTCTTTTTATTTTTATTTTTAATGTACGAAGAATTCAGAATAAGGGAGCATTTACATACGTTGAAACTAATGAAGGAATATAGAGAGCATGACCACACGTTTTAATAAACGAATGCATGTCTCCAACATGACAATTTAATGAAAATAAGGAAAATAATTAATGTGCATAGAATTAAATTGCATGCATACGAAGATATGACATATTGTGGCAAGTTTTAAATGTGCACAATGCATGAAATTTATTGTTGTGTGTCTTTTTTTATTTTACATGGTGCGTTGATTAGATAATTATTTATTTCTTTTCAAAATTCAAGGGTATAATTCACATTTGGGAATTTATTAATTAATGAATGATACAATTAGAATAGATAGGGAAAGCATTAAAGAGAATGATCAAATATAAATACAAGAATGTTGTCAAAAAAAAAAAAATTCATCTACAACATACACATTATTTCCAATCAATCTTTCAGCGAAAATTAATAAATTTCATTAATAACATCATAAATTTTTATTTAATAACAATTTTAAATTCAATAATTAATTTAATTAAATAACTTAAATGATTAAAATATACGAGATGTTACAAATGTAACCTTGCCTTTGCTTTAAAAACGACCCACCAATCTTCTTCATCTTTTTTAAGGATGGATACGGAGCAAAATAGACTTGTAATGCTTGCTTAGTTAACATGGAAGGATCATACTTACAGTAATGCGACGTATGCCTTATTTCAATTAGCTTTTATTCTTTGTGCATGTTAATTTCAGAACCAAGAACATTTCTAAACCGATAACATTTGAATAAAAAAACTTTCTCTGTTGGTTTTACATAATATGTCAACTCTCAAACTTGTGTTAAGACGCAGTAAAAATCTTTTATATGCTCTTATGTATCATCACTACTTTGACAAATACATCGATGTTATATGTTAATTTTTCAGCTCCGTAGTCATTGGTGTTGAATTTAAATCCATTGACGAAGTACATTGGATAAGTTTTGACATTTCTTTTTGATCCAATAGCAAAATGTTGTAATCCTTCGTTAACAACACAGTTTGTGAGATCACGAACATAGTTTGAAAACCATCCAGCAAATTCTTTACTGAGATCACCAGATGGATGTTGTGATTCGTATATACTGCAAATATGTGTTATGTTCTTTTTTTTATTAATATAAATAAATATAAAAAAGTTAATTATACATGAATTTAGTATTACCCAACAAATGGTGCAACTTCCACACAATTTAAAAGAACATATGTGTGTGTCGCCACATGAGAGTCTCAATCAACTAACCATATTTTCACACATTTCCAACAGGTCTTCGTGTTGTCTAAAAATAGATAGCATTGTTTGAGAAGACTAATGTTTAACAACTTTTTCAATATGGGGAACAGTTACAAAAGATAAGTTCACATCTTCACTAAAGTAATTGAAGAAAAAAAAATCAAACTTCGTCTTCAAGGTACAATTTGAAAATTGAACCTTATACTCATTCTTTTTGTCTAATTTTTTTCTTCAAATGATTCAAGTACCTATAATAAGATTAATTAAACTTATATGTTGGTACAAAAATCTAAATTGTAATCTATCAAGATTATTAAGTATATACAAAATTAACACTCAAATGGGTACATCCATCCATATTGCATAAGACCTTGAAGGAGTGATTCAAACAGAAGATGAATATGTAGATGTTCCATTAATTAAAAAAAGCCTGATGGAAATATTTTCTCGAGTTTGCAGAGCAGTACAGGGATTTCTACTTCAAGCTTACACAGATGATCTACCTTTAACATCGTTGAACAAAGTTGTTTACAAAACATACTTAATTCTGTTATAACACTCCATATTTTTACGGGCAACAGTTCTTTGAAAATCAAAGGTAAAAAATATTCCATCATGATATGGCAATCATAGCTTTTCATCCCACTCAATTTTCTGTTTTTAAAGTCCACGCATCTATGGAGGTTAGAACAAATCCCATCAGCACATTTTAACCCTTCCACCCACTTTAGAACGAGTTTTACTTGCTTGTTGTCTAGCTCATAATATGCTTTGAGTTTTTTTATTATCGTCGTACAAGTGAAGTTCCGGTCGTTTACAGAAGTGTAATATATCACGTCTCGAATTCGCATCGTCTGATTTCCCCTTTACATTCAAAACTATATCAAAAAACGTTATCGAAAACGTTTTTATCATTCTACATGACATCTATATTATGCCGAAGTAGTAGATTTTTCCAGTAAGGTAACTCCCAAAATATACTTTGCTTGCACCTATTATGAATGTCCGATTTACCTGGAATTTCAATTTGCTCCACAGTTTCTTGTATCTTTGGATAGACTTTACGATTTAATATATCTCTTCACTTGTCCAAATTTTACGATTTAATATAACTACATTAGCTTTAAAGTTCTTTTTATCCGTTCTAAATTTATGATTACTATGTATAAAGCACCAATGACGGTCAAACCAAGATTTTTTTTTCATACTTTAATGAAAATGCTCGTGTCCCTTCCATACAATGAGGAAAACAAGATGTCTAGATGTGCTCCAACCTGAGAGCATGTCATATATGGGAAAATCACACTACAACAAAATTGATCTTTTAAGCTATTTTATATGTCGCAAAAAATAAAACTTGCATCCTAAAAGATAACTAGGGACACTAAATTTTGTGTTGCCCAAGCATCGCAAATTGTGCAGACGCAAATAAAACTTTTCATCATAAATAAGCATCACAAAAAAGTTTATTTTTTGACATAACTTGTGTTGAAAAATTCTGGTTTCGTGCTGCAAATAGTCTATGTCTCTAATGTTATAGTTTCCATAGTGTTTATTTGCGACACGTCATTAATGTCATTAAAAAGTGTTAAATGCGGCATAAACAAACATTGCAAAAACTTCAATTTTTACCCAAACCTATTTGTGTTGTGCTTAATTAATTTTTTTTATGACATATAATTACGTCGCTAGTGATGTTTTCCTTGATAACATCTAATATGTATTGTTAAAGCTGCTTGAAATTAATGATTTCTAAACCATAAAATCTTTTATTCTCCACGCCCCTAATCATTGGTGTTGTTAATTTATTACAAACTACATGATATATATTTTTTCCACAACATTTTCCCATGTAGTTCTTATGTATAAGCAACATCTTGTAAGCGTCTCACGTTGCAAGCAATTAACTTCAATATTGAACCAGTTTTACACATATCCAACACAAAGGATATTAAAATGGATATACAATATGATTTTTCACTATTTACTTTTCTATACTTAACCAGAATCACTGCAAGCCACCGATAATAATTAGTATAAAGTGTAAAAGCATTGCTACAAATTTCTTATCCCAAGTACCAAACTCCCTTCTTGAGTCATATGGTTAAAATTTTAGAAAGGGTAAAAACATCGATAACTCCATAAGAAAATTGATAAGCATCAAGTGATAAACAAGCAAATTCGACTCTTCCTTAGCATATCTCATTATTGTGAAACTCTGGCTCACTGCAGATATGGTTTCCTTCACAACAAGTCAAGTGATTTTTTTGGTCATAGTCCCTTATTTTCTTCTCACTTTTCAAGATAGGAGGATTTCCCAGAATAAAGCGCCAAATGTATGATGTCAAGATTATAAGAAAGTAAACAAACATATGTAATAAATATTAGATGAAAAGGTCTAGTTCGAAAATGAAATCTACATCTTTTTATGATGATTGTGCTTCAAATTGTGCTTTTTCATCCATTGCTACATAGAAAAGAAGAATAAAAACATGGTTTATTGCATAACATTAACAAAAACTGGGCAAAAATTGAGTAAAGTACAACCATATTGTAGTTCAAACAAAGATTCTAATTTGCATGTAACCGATCTTCAAGCTCCAATGAATTTCCATTCTCGCAGCAATAACAATAACCTACAAGTTTAGTGACAGTTGGCCTATAAAATTAGTACATAAAAACAAGCAATATTAGTGCGAAAAAGAAGAGATTTCTCCAATAATCATTAATCGGCATGAAAAATTCCCAGTTGATAAAAGAAATAAATGATGGAGTGAGACTTGATGTGGTCTCGACTCATACACAACTGTTACTTTAATTTTGATCTGTTGTTAATCAATATTCAATGCAATCTAGCGAATAATTATAATTTACATGTAAAAAAAACAAAAATGATATTATCGCAGTGCTAGCACTTAATTTCTAGACTTTGGAAGCATACACACACCATACCGAAATTTGGATCTCAATCCCTTTGTATTTCTAGACTTTTGTTGTTCATTAGCAATCAAGATTAAAAAAAAACTTCTTGCACTGCTTTCATTGCCATTTAGAAATGTAATTTACAGAAATTAGGTAAGACTTGAATATCTTATTTATACATTCTAGGTACATGGACAATTGAGGTAGTCATAATACTAGAGACAAACAATCATTAGTATTTTATAGCTTAGCAGCCTTGGAAACGCATGCAGCTCTTTGTTCATGTAAATAGAGCATATATTGTAACACCCCACACCCGCTACGGTCACTCACTAAGGGAATGCCATAACATCGGTGGAGTATTTTAAGTGAATATAGAACAGAAAAATTACAACAAGACAGATATAAGTAATACTTGAGAATTTAAAACATCATTTCATTTCAGCGGAAAGTAAAACATGTTTGGTTACACCAAAACCATAAATAAGAGTCAAGTACATAATATCCATCCTGATAAAAACGAAAGTACATAATCCCACTACATAACCTAATAGCCATAATAGAAAAGATAAACTGAGCTTTACATCCACGGTCCAAGCTCCAAAAGATAGATAAAGCAGTCTGATCAAAGCCCACTAGTGCTAGGCCCACTCTGAAAACCTGAGGGTTGGGAAAAAGATAAAGAAACAACGGGGTCAGACATAAGTCTGAGTGAGTCCTATAACCCTAACAATACAATCATTAAAGTAATTAGGGTATGATATAAACAAGGTACGGTACCTCTGGGGATAATGACTACACTAAGTAGCCAACTAAACACAGGACGTACTAAGATAACCGAAAAGACGCATTTATCCACCCAAGGATAATTACTGGATTACACCACCCCAGATCTACCCACCCAAGGGTAATTCCTACACTGCACCACACCAGTCATTCCTAACTTAAAGGTTGATCCCACCCATGGACTTATAAAATTAACTTAATAGTTCTCGCGTACCCCTAGGTGACTAAGTAGACGCCTCGGGGCCCTACAATCCACTAGGTGTACACACTACTCCCCATTCGATCGGCTCCCTAACGTAGATACCCGTGCTGGCCCCACCGTGGGGTGTACCATTCCCCAACGTGGCAACCTGATAAAACTAACGGTGCACGGCTTATATCTACACGATGCAACAACGTCTTATTTACCAGCCCGGGTCCACACACGCATATGAAACCCGTTGGTCATGCGTTGCCACCGCTAACCCATTTTGGCCTCTTATAGTCAAGCCCAATATGTGTGTCCCGTCACTCGACTAGAGTCGAGCCCACTAAGATACGTTTGGGATATTGGTTGAAATGGGCCCCCACAAGCTACCACCTAAGCTTGTTATTTTATCTAGTGTATCCCACTTAACCCCTTTTATAATCATGCCCACCTACATGTTAAGGTTTGGTTAAGTCATCTAATCATATATCAATTGCCACTTAAGGCACCCACTAGATTTCCACATGCCACCCAAAGCACTTACTTAACCCTTTTCCCATGTTTAATTACATGTTCCTCTTTGGTTAAGTATTCTAATCGTATTTTCTATTGCCACCCAAGGCAACCCACTAGATTTCCACATGCCACCCAAGGCACCCACTTAACCCCTCATGTCCCTCTACATGCTAATATGGTTAAGTGTTTCTTAATTAATTAAGATCATGACCTCATAAAGACCTCTCACATTAGACCATCTTTTATGACTGCTGGATATGCCGGTTGGTTCCGGGCAGACTTCTGTCATAAAAAGGTCTAACCTCGTGTCTTTACTTTAATCACGTATTTAATTTATGACTAAGACCTCTCACATTGGGCCAATCATTTGTAGCTGCTGGATGGCCGGTCGGTTCCGGGCAGACTTCCGCTACAAAAGGGTCCAACCTCGTGTCTTAGTTGATTAATTACACCTAATTAATCACCCACATAATTTGAATTAATTATGCCTAATTAATTACACATTTTTAAGAATATGGGTAGACCTAACTCAATAGGTAAATTCCCAATTCCATAGTATGGGTAGACCTAACTTAATAGGTAAATTCCCAACTCCATAATATGGGTAGACCTAACTTAATAGGTAAATTCCCAATTACGTCCATTTAATTTGTGGTATGATTAATCATACCCATTTCACATCATTTTATTAACATGCATATTAACCCCATCGTTCCCCACGTAGTTCGTTCTCATAACACGACATAATAAAGGGAAGATTCATCACAAAGGTCATGGGTTTAGCCAACATAACATGTAACTTTATCATGGGTTCAAAAGGTGTCAACTTGCATATATGAACATACATTAAACCCAACTTGTATTTAACCCAAACTTGCATTATGCATATCATAAAAGAGACAACTTGCATATGAACTTGCACATAAACTTGCATATGAACTTGCATCATAACTTGCATATGAACTTGCATCATAACTTGCATATGAATATGTATCATAACTTGCATATGAACTTGCATCATAACTTACATATGAACTTGCATCATAACTTGCATATGAACTTGCATCATAACTTGCATATGAACATGTGTCATAACTTGCATATGAACTTGCATCATAACTTGCATATGAATATGTATCATAACTTGCATATGAACTTGCATAACATGCCATACTTAGAGACAAACTTGCATATATTATGCATATCATAAAAAGAGACAAACTTGCATAAAACAAAACACTTAGCATGCATAAAACCAAATACTTAGCATGCATAAAACCACATACATAGCATGCATAAAACCAAATACTTAGCATGCATAAAACCAAATACATAACTTGCATAACATGTTACATATAGACTTGCATATAATCTCCAATATAGCTTGCATAACATGTTACATATGAATCAATGTTCAACATAGTGTTTTGCATCATAAAACATAGCATTAAACTTGCATATAGCAAACAACATACACTATACTAAACTTGCATAAACACATTGATTCCACAAACATAGCCATATCTTATCATATCCTATCATAATCAATTTAACAATTGATTGTTAAGTCTATAGAAACTCACCACTAAACTCCAATAAGCAAACCCTTGCCACAAATCACCCAAAAACTCTAGCCTTGAACATAAAGCTTGCAACTTGATGATGAATGCAAGCCAATGATCACTCATACAACTCAAAGATGCTTGTATGCACATGAAAGCCTTCATAGAAATAGTTTAGAAATAGGATGGAGGCTAGGGTTTTGAGTGGAGGCCATGATCATAGAAAATTTTGGCATAGTTTAGTTAGGAGATAGGATTATGACCATTTTGGGCTAGCTCAGGGTCTTATTTATAGGATTAGGCAAGTGTTTTAGGCCATTAGATTAACCCTAAATTAGATTAGGACCCTTAGATTTCGGAACCTTCCAGAAACCAGCCCTAAGACCAAGCCCAAACCCCAAACTGGTGCACCAGGCTAGCCAGAAAGCTGTGCAGGTTTCTGGCTCGACACGGGCGCACTTCCCAAGTGCGCCAGTGTAAAAATGTGTTGGCGCACTTCACAAGTGCGCCAGTGCATTTTTGTGTTGGCGCACTTCACAAGTGCGCCAGTGCATTCTGGCTAGTTTTTCGGTTTTTCTGCCTAACTTCGTTCGTCCATATCTTCTTCATACGGACTCCGATTTTCGAAAACTCAGACTCTATTTCGCGTATTTTTCCGAGACGAACGCAATGGTGCAACCCGTTTCCCCTAATTCCCACATCTGGGATTAGTTATTCTTTAATTTGTGAATTTTAGCATTAACCGAAATTCGGGGTGTTACATTCTCCCCTCCTTAAAGGATTTCGTCCCCGAAATCTCTATGCTAAGGAGAATGCATATCCTACCATCCAAACAACCATCTACTCAATCCATCAAACACGGGCATCCATTGTCCTTAAAACAGTTTCTAATGATGTATGAGCATATGCAAAAAGTGTGTGTATATGTTCCCTATCTAATGTATGAACATATGCAAACCATGATAGTGCCATGCATCCATTATGTATGCGAGAGAACCCTATCGACACATACAATATCTATATGAGTGCACAATCATTCACCAAAATGCATCATCCATATGATAACACAATCATTATACATCCATAAATATTGCTTCCTACACACAATTTTATGCAATATGCAATATGAAGTGATTGAGCCGATCTAGTGCCTAGAGTGTGTGTATATGCATCCACGAGCAACCACTAGCAACCACTTGCATCCACACGCATCCATCAAACATAACATGTCTCAAACACATGTTTCAACCATAGATTTACCCTATCTAAAGGTCATAGGTACTAGCGAGAGGATATACTAAAGAGAAGATAAGTACTAGACAAGCGATAAAGGAGAAGTTAAAAGACATACTCTCAAAAAGAAATGGGTACAAAGAACACATCTTCGCTTCCGTCTCCCAAGTAGCATTGCTTTCGTCATCTCCCCATTGCACTTTAACTAGCTGAACTTCTCTGTTCCTCAACTTCCTAGTTTCTGACCCAAGGATGCGAGTAGGAGCTCGTCGAATCGTCGCATCACGCTCTACCTCTACATCTCTAAGCAAGCTCGGCTCTACCACCTCTGCGGTCTCATGTAAGCACTTCCTCAAATGTGATACATGGAATACATCATGAACACCACTAAGTCTGTCGGGCAACTCCACCCTATATGCCATCCGTCCAATCCTTTCCTTAATAGGAAACGGCCCAACAAACCTCGGTGCTAACTTCCCAACGGACCCAAAGCGAACAACATTTCTCAACGGAGATACTTTGACAAAAACCATGTCCCCAACCTCAAACTCAAGATCCGTCCTTCTCCGACCCGCATAAGATTTCTGTCTATCTTGCGCTGCCTTCATCCTTCTTCGAATCAAATCAATCTTCTCTGAAGTCTCTCTAACCATATCTGGCCCAAGCAAGATCTTATCCGTAGATTCCCACCAACATGTAGGAGATCGACAAGGCCTTCCATAAAGAGCTTCGAAAGGTGCCATGCCAATACTAGACTGAAAGTTGTTATTGTATGCGAACTCCACCAAAGGAAGATGTTCTTCCCATGTACCTCCAAAATCCAAGATACAAAGCCTCAAGAGATCTTCTAAGATACGGTTCACCCTCTCGGTCTGACCGTCCGTCTGAGGATGATATGCAGTGCTCAAACACAACTGAGTCCCTACCGCCTCTTGCAAACTTCTCCAAAACTCACTAGTGAAGATAGGATCTCGATCACTCACAATGATGGATGGTACGCCATGCAATCTAACAATCTCTCTAACATAGACTGAAGCAAGCCATGGAGCGGTCCTCTTACTCTTCACGGGTATAAAATGGGCACTCTTGGTAAGTCTGTCTACCACAACCCAAATTCCCGTATTGCCCTTCCTCGATCTCGGTAACCCATCGATGAAGTCCATCGAGACACTATCCCACTTCCATTGCGGAACTTCCAATGGGTGTAGCAACCCACCGGGTTTCCTTTGCTCCGCTTTAACTTGTTGGCACACTAAGAATCTAGCCACATACTCGGCCACATCTTTCTTCATACCGGCCCAGAAGAAAACTCTCTTCATGTCTTAGTACATTTTGTCTCCACCGGGATGAATAGTCATTCTTGAACGATGTGCATCATCCAAAATAGCCTTCTTCAAACCCTCATCTTGCTGTACACAAAGTCTACCGTCTCTATGCAACCATCCCCTATCATCTATGGTGTATCTACCCAAATGGCTGGACGACTCCCCCCTTATAAGCTTCTCTACCAACTCAACCAACTGTGGGTCATCTCGCTGAGCCTCGCCAATCTGCCCCAAAAGAGTAGGCCTAACCTCCAAGGAGGCTAGCAAACCGGGTACAAAGTCAACGGAAGGTCTAAAGTCAAACATAGAATTAAACTCCAAGCTTCGCCATTCCACGAACAATGGACTCAAAGACAGCCTTTTTTCTGCTTAAGGCGTCTGCCACCACGTTACCCTTGCCAGGGGTATACGCTATCTCAAACTCATAGGATGCTAAGAATTCCATCCACCTTTGTTGTCTTAAGACAATGCGCTCAAAGAGTCTCCAACACTTCCCTAAGATGTAGGGCATGCTTTTCTCCACTTCTAGAGAAAATCAGGATATTCTCCCATGCAAAATCGTCACAACTATCCATCTCTCACGCAGACCACCCTAGTCGAACTCGACATCCCCCAAATGCAAGCCCCAAAGGCCTAAAACAATATCAGACAAACACCCAAGGGATACCTCCTTCGAATTCAGACGACCTACGTGAGATGATACTAGTAAAAACGGCTA
Organism: Allium sativum; assembly: GCA_030737875.1. NCBI lineage: Eukaryota > Viridiplantae > Streptophyta > Magnoliopsida > Asparagales > Amaryllidaceae > Allium > Allium sativum. The sequence continues at coordinate 775,464,435 of CM060926.1, forward strand.
AATAATTAAGCCCTTGTCCAACTCTGGATGTCCTTGCCAGTCTCGCTCCAAAACCACCGTTTATCCCATAACGGGCTTTGCTCAACCTATTGAGCACATACGAAAACTTATTTCGCTCCTAGAAAAGACCAAGATGTCATCCACCAAGATCATCACGAACTTATTTAGGTACTCCCTGAACACCCTTCTCATCAAATCAACAAAGTATGCGGAGGCGTTCGTCTAACCAAATGGCATCACCAGCCACTCATAAAACCATCCGGAGTCCTAAAGGCAATCTTCTCTATACTATCCTCAGCCACTCTCAACTGACGAAACCCCGTGGCTGAGTCCAACTGCGAAAATACTGAGGCGCCAACCAACTGATCAAAGAGATCATCAATCCTCGGCAATGGGTGTCTATTCTTCTTTGTGAGTTTATTTAGTTCTCTTTAGCCTACACAAAGTCTGAGGGACCCATCCGCCTTCGTAGCAAAAACTACTGGAGCACCCCACTCCGATATACTTTGTCTTATGGACCCCTTCTCAAGCAACTCCCCTACTTGCTTATGGAGTTCCCTCCTCTCACGAGGAGCCATGTGGCGCACTGGTAAAGATACAGGTTTAGCATTGTCTACCAGATATATTCGGAAGTCAATCTCCCGCTCCGGAGGTAAGCCCTTCACCTCCTCAAACACATCCGAGTATTCTCGGACCACTCTAACAGATCGCAAACTCTCGACCGACGTGTCAAGCGATTCTAGATAACTTAGCATAACAGATTCCATGGGATTACAAGAGATCTCGAGAGTGTTACCCAAGCGGGTCATAAGCCTAACAACTCTCCCTTCAAAATCAAGAACGGCACCCCTACTGGATAACCAGTCCATGCCCAAACTAACCCATAGCCCGTGAAGCCCAAAAAGCATCACATCTAAACTCAACGATAAGTATAGAAACTTTCAAACCCAAACACATCATGGAGCCCCAATTGGGTTTGAAACAACTAAGGGATCATCTACCAAACCGGTGTCTAAGTGCAGTGACTCAACTAACAATGATGAGATAAACGAACTCGATGCGTCAGAATCTAATAAAGTTCGAACCGGATAATAAAGAAATCCAAATTCCAACCTAGACGGTCCTATCCCCATCTGGTACACTAGCCGCGAGGGAATACAACTACCCTCCAGGAGATTCCATACCTTGCCCATGCCCCTTTGGACAACCCTAATACGGTGTCCCATTCCTCCAAAAGGATAACTACTCGCCTTCTTCTTCCCATTCTCCACTCGTAACCTCCCACCAATGAGGTTTCATCCTTCATTAACCAAACAACTATTTGAGCCTTCCTCCCATCGTCTATCCAATAGATACCTACCAGTCCTCCTCCTTCTTGAACCGACTTCTAATCCGACTAATGTCTAAGTCCCTTGAAGTGGTTTTCCGTTCTTATCTATCTTAGAAAGGTCATCTATACGCGGAGGGGAAACTCAAAACGAGAGAGGAAGAGATTCAAAACGGAGAATTCGAAAGATATAGATATGGCTATTGGGGATTATGCTTTTCTTTCAAAAACTTTTCTCTTAAAAGACATGTTTTTGAAAATACTCCTTTCAAAAATATTCTTAGAAAATAGTTTTTCTAAAAAATTTATCTGTTCTGGTAACCTTAAGCTCTGATACCACGTGTAACACCCCACACCCGCTACGGTCACTCACTAAGGGAATGCCATAACATCGGTGGAGTATTTTAAGTGAATATAGAACAGAAAAATTACAACAAGACAGATATAAGTAATACTTGAGAATTTAAAACATCATTTCATTTCAGCGGAAAGTAAAACATGTTTGGTTACACCAAAACCATAAATAAGAGTCAAGTACATAATATCCATCCTGATAAAAACGAAAGTACATAATCCCACTACATAACCTAATAGCCATAATAGAAAAGATAAACTGTGCTTTACATCCACGGTCCAAGCTCCAAAAGATAGATAAAGCAGTCTGATCAAAGCCCACTAGTGCTAGGCCCACTCTGAAAACCTGAGGGTTGGGAAAAAGATAAAGAAACAACGGGGTCAGACATAAGTCTGAGTGAGTCCTATAACCCTAACAATACAATCATTAAAGTAATTAGGGTATGATATAAACAAGGTACGGTACCTCTGGGGATAATGACTACACTAAGTAGCCAACTAAACACAGGACGTACTAAGATAACCGAAAAGACGCATTTATCAACCCAAGGATAATTACTGGATTACACCACCCCAGATCTACCCACCCAAGGGTAATTCCTACACTGCACCACACTAGTCATTCCTAACTTAAAGGTTGATCCCACCCATGGACTTATAAAATTAACTTAATAGTTCTCGCGTACCCCTAGGTAACTAAGTAGACGCCTCGGGGCCCTACAATCCACTAGGTGTACACACTACTCCCCATTCGATCGGCTCCCTAACGTAGATACCCGTGCTGGCCCCACCGTGGGGTGTACCATTCCCCAACGTGGCAACCTGATAAAACTAACGGTGCACGGCTTATATCTACACGATGCAACAACGTCTTATTTACCAGCCCGGGTCCACACTCGCATATGAAACCCATTGGTCATGCGTTGCCACCGCTAACCCATTTTGGCCTCTTATAGTCAAGCCCAATATGCGTGTCCCGTCACTCGACTAGAGTCGAGCCCACTAAGATACGTTTGGGATATTGGTTGAAATGGGCCCCCACAAGCTACCACCTAAGCTTGTTATTTTATCTAGTGTATCCCACTTAACCCCTTTTATAATCATGCCCACCTACATGTTAAGGTTTGGTTAAGTCATCTAATCATATATCAATTGCCACTTAAGGCACCCACTAGATTTCCACATGCCACCCAAAGCACTTACTTAACCCTTTACCCATGTTTAATTACATGTTCCTGTTTGGTTAAGTATTCTAATCGTATTTTCTATTGCCACCCAAGGCAACCCACTAGATTTCCACATGCCACCCAAGGCACCCACTTAACCCCTCATGTCCCTCTACATGCTAATATGGTTAAGTGTTTCTTAATTAATTAAGATCATGACCTCATAAAGACCTCTCACATTAGACCATCTTTTATGACTGCTGGATATGCCGGTTGGTTCCGGGCAGACTTCTGTCATAAAAAGGTCTAACCTCGTGTCTTTACTTTAATCACGTATTTAATTTATGACTAAGACCTCTCACATTGGGCCAATCATTTGTAGCTGCTGGATGGCCGGTCGGTTCCGGGCAGACTTCCGCTACAAAAGGGTCCAACCTCGTGTCTTAGTTGATTAATTACACCTAATTAATCACCCCCATAATTTGAATTAATTATGCCTAATTAATTACACATTTTTAAGAATATGGGTAGACCTAACTCAATAGGTAAATTCCCAATTCCATAGTATGGGTAGACCTAACTTAATAGGTAAATTCCCAACTCCATAATATGGGTAGACCTAACTTAATAGGTAAATTCCCAATTACGTCCATTTAATTTGTGGTATGATTAATCATACCCATTTCACATCATTTTATTAACATGCATATTAACCCCATCGTTCCCCACGTAGTTCGTTCTCATAACACGACATAATAAAGGGAAGATTCATCACAAAGGTCATGGGTTTAGCCAACATAGCATGTAACTTTATCATGGGTTCAAAAGGTGTCAACTTGCATATATGAACATACATTAAACCCAACTAGTATTTAACCCAAACTTGCATTATGCATATCATAAAAGAGACAACTTGCATATGAACTTGCACATAAACTTGCATATGAACTTGCATCATAACTTGCATATGAACTTGCATCATAACTTGCATATGAATATGTATCATAACTTGCATATGAACTTGCATCATAACTTACATATGAACTTGCATCATAACTTGCATATGAACTTGCATCATAACTTGCATATGAACTTGCATCATAACTTGCATATGAACATGTGTCATAACTTGCATATGAACTTGCATCATAACTTGCATATGAATATGTATCATAACTTGCATATGAACTTGCATAACATGCCATACTTAGAGACAAACTTGCATATATTATGCATATCATAAAAAGAGACAAACTTGCATAAAACCAAACACTTAGCATGCATAAAACCAAATACTTAGCATGCATAAAACCACATACATAGCATGCATAAAACCAAATACTTAGCATGCATAAAACCAAATACATAACTTGCATAACATGTTACATATAGACTTGCATATAATCTCCCATATATCTTGCATAACATGTTACATATGAATCAATGTTCAACATAGTGTTTTGCATCATAAAACATAGCATTAAACTTGCATATAGCACACAACATACACTATACTAAACTTGCATAAACACATTGATTCCACAAACATAGCCATATCTTATCATATCCTATCATAATCAATTTAACAATTGATTGTTAAGTCTATAGAAACTCACCACTAAACTCCAATAAGCAAACCCTTGCCACAAATCACCCAAAAACTCTAGCCTTGAACATAAAGCTTGCAACTTGATGATGAATGCAAGCCAATGATCACTCATACAACTCAAAGATGCTTGTATGCACATGAAAGCCTTCATAGAAATAGTTTAGAAATAGGATGGAGGCTAGGGTTTTGAGTGGAGGCCATGATCATAGAAAATTTTGGCATAGTTTAGTTAGGAGATAGGATTATGACCATTTAGGGCTAGCTTAGGGTCTTTTTTATAGGATTAGGCAAGTGTTTTAGGCCATTAGATTAACCCTAAATTAGATTAGGACCCTTAGATTTCGGAACCTTCCAGAAACCAACCCTAAGACCAAGCCCAAACCCCAAACTGGTGCACCAGGCCAGCCAGAAAGCTGTGCAGGTTTCTGGCTCGACACGGGCGCACTTCCCAAGTGCGCCAGTGTAAAAATGTGTTGGCGCACTTCACAAGTGCGCCAGTGCATTTTTGTGTTGGCGCACTTCACAAGTGCGCCAGTGCATTCTGGCTAGTTTTCCGGTTTTTCTGCCTAACTTCGTTCGTCCATATCTTCTTCATACGGACTCCGATTTTCGAAAACTCAGACTCTATTTCGCATATTTTTCCGAGACGAACGCAATGGTGCAACCCGTTTCCCCTAATTCCCACATCTGGGATTAGTTATTCTTTAATTTGTGAATTTTAGCATTAACCGAAATTCGGGGTGTTACATATATGGTGAATCTCAAGATTTTTCCATAGAAATTTTAGTTTACATGTATGAGATTTGAATTACATAAACAAAGTCAAGCATGTCTCACTGATGGAATCATAAGATATTATTTATATCTTTTTTGCATGAACAATGAAGATCAGTTTGTTTTTTCCAATTAGTTAGCATTTTAGTTTGTTTGCTTATCAATTTAGACTGCAATGCTATATAATGAGATCCACTAACCTACAGTTCTAAAATTTTATTTGATAAACAAAAGGTACCTTTAATCACATCTATGATAAATGATACAAGGATTAACTATAAACCGTTATTTTTCCAGACCATTGACTATCGATCTAGATGTATTATGTGAATTCCTGTTATAAGTTAAATATTGGAAAATACTGCATAAAACGCTACAATAATAGGTAACAAAACGCGTATAAGATGATGCTAATTAAAATTTGAAATCCATGTCTAACAGTATTGCATTGTATATATATATATAAACAAAAGGAGAATCTACAGCATTAATTCACGCACACATACAGAAACATAAAGCAAGATACAAAATAGACACAACAGATCCCAGCCGGCACAAAGGGGCAAAACATGCTAGATGACAGAAAAGATCTCTTATCACATCCAAGTCTTCGTTGCTCCCTTGTACAATCATAAGCGGCAACAACAAAAGGTGGAAATCAATAGTGATGGCGGAAAGAAACTGACGCCTTTTCCCGATAGCTGATCGTGAGAAAACTAGATCCCGCCTGCTCCAAGCCAAAGGTCTGGCTCGGACATGCCAACCAAACTCACATAGCACCTGTAAAAATCCATAACCTGTGCAAGAAGAGAACAACATTAGCTCTTAAGGGGGGGTCAGGTGATATAAGCAGTGGAAACAACAAAAAATCAATCAATCCTCGCTCACGGAGACGGAGATGTAGCTGTGATGTCAAAAGACCGCGCCAACCTTGAAGAGTGGGAGCCAATAGCTTCCTTCAAAGGTCTGCCTCGGAAGGCAAGGAATACATCATTCTAATGATAGAGGGAGGGTCCATACGAGACTCGTCGAACATGGCCTTATTCTGGAAGCACCAAAGATGCCAACAAATGAGGCAAGGAAGCATATGAAAGAGGATGGCAAGACGCCCGACCTCACCAGTCTTGTAGTAAATCTGTGAGGGAAGAGGCAGTACCACGGAGACTAACCTGGTTTTCGAAATAGTTCCACATAGATCAAGAATAAGAGATGAAGAGAAAAAGGTGAGCGCTGGGCTCTAAGGCACCTGCTAGGTAGCATCTGCATCGGGACACGAGTGAAATGCCGATTCTTTGAAGGTTCTCGTCGAGTGGTAATCCTCCATGAAGAGATCTCCACATAAATGGAGAAACCTTAGGGGGATTCAGACATCCCATAAGAAAGAAAAGAGGGGGATAATTGGAGAAGGGTTCCTGACTGAGTTCCAAGCCGCCCTGATCGAGAAAGGCCCACCATCCCATCCTGACCCACCACCATGCGAATCAGAAAAGGACTTCACGGATTGCATCCATTTCCACGTCTCACTGTCGTAATACAAAGTGCCGGAAAAATTTGTGACCTAAAGTCTGCAGTACTTATAGTGGAGGAACTTGTCCTAAAAAGAGTCATTCGCTCCAAATCTAACCCACAGCTTGCAGCGTAGGCAAAGAAGATATCTTTAGGATTTCGAAGACCAAGGCCTCCTTCACTTTTGGGATGAAAAACGAATTCCAAGAAATCCAATGATGTCGATCAGCATTGTCCTTATTACCTTAGAAAAAGGATGAAGCTAGGGACTGGTAAGAATGGAAGAAGGAGGAAATTGGATTCATATTAGTGAAGACATGCGATCCTATAGAGTCGAGGACCGACTTTGTAAGAAACAATCTTCCTGCCTGGGAGAGAAGGGTAGCATTCCACTTAATAATCTTACCCTTGGCTTTATCGGTTAGGAGATCGAAAATAATGTTGATCTTACGTCCACGGTATAGTACAATCCCTAGGTAAGGTAAAAGAAGAGTGGAAAACTTGATCCCGGTTAGGTTTTCTATCCAAGAAGATCTAATCGGAGACAAGTTTTTCGCAGGAACAATGCAACTTTTGGCAGAGTTAACGAGTTAGCCTGAACACCTCTCGTACTGGTGAATAAGGCTAAGCAGGCGACAGACGGAGCGATGATTACAATTAGTGAAAATGATGATGTTGTCCGCAAAGGATAAGGAAGAGATGAGGAGACAACCACAGGGGATGCTAAACCTCTAAATCTGGCCTGCTATCGTAAGAGAGTGCAGACCTCTCATGAAAGTCTCGGCAGCTACGATAAAGTGCGTCGGCGATAGAGGGTCTCCCTAACGAAGGCCCCTAGCAGACTTGAAGAAACCATTAGCCATTCCATTGATTAGAACGGAGAACCAAAAGTTGGAGATGAGTCTCCATATAATGTCGGTAAGGGTTTCCGGAAACCCAAAAGCTCTAAGACCTTGATGATGAAAAACCAGGACATACAGTCGTATGCTTTTGCCATATCAAACTTTACAATCACCTTGGAACCCCAGATCTTGCGATCAATTTGAGAAATCAGCTCCTGAGCTAAAAGGACGTTGTCAGTGATCAGACGTCCTTTGATGAAGCCAGCCTGAGAGGAAGAGATGACTCGATTTAGAAAAGGTGCTAGATGCGAGGTCAGCACCTTGGAGATAACCTTGTGGGAGAAGTTACATAAGCTAATAGTGCGGAAATATGCGCAAAAGCAGGGATTTTCACACTTTAGGATAAGAAAAAGATTGGTGGAAGTCCATCCCATTGGGAGAGCTCCACTGAAGAAGAAGAACCGAATGGCAAGACAGAAGTCCCCTTGAATGATCGGCCTGCCACTCCTGTAGAACACTCTGTTGAAACCGTCTAGGCCGCTAGCACTCTCCTTACTGAGAGAGAAGGCGCAAGCCCTGATTTCTTCGGATGTAGGAGGAGCGGTAAGGTCGACTCTGTCAGATGGAAGAAACAACCTTGGGATAAAATCTAGGAAAGTAAGATCAAAGACGTTCACCGATTGTTCACCCAAAAAGGATTGGAAATGAGACACAATCGTCTCTTTTACCTCCTCAAGAGAGGAAGAAAAGAAGAGATCGGGGCTCTGAGTTCGGTGAATCAAAGGGAAGTTGTTCTTCTTTCTAATAGATGAGTGGAAGAACATGGAGTTTGTATCGCTGTCCACGACCCACTTGATCCTTGCCTTTTGGTGAAGGAATTCGTTCTCAATACGCAACTTGAAGAGAAGGCCAGTTCGGTTAATGCCCAAGCTTCCTTATTAGCCAGCGAGGGGTCCTCATCGAAAGATGACTCCACTAATATAAGAATCTCTTCGGCCGCCCTTAGGCGGTTGAAGATATTCTTGAGCATCTGGACGTTCCAGACATTTAGGTATGCCCTGAGATGTTTCATCTTAAGAGAAAACACGGCAAAGGGAGAGCCCCATGCCGGAGAGTTCTAGGATTCCAACACCACCTGGTGGAATGTATGGTGAGACTGCCACATACTTTGGAACCTAAAAGAATAAGGCCCGGATAAAGCGAGGGGAGAGAAACGTAGCAAGATCGGAGCATGGTCCGAGAAGGTACGATGAAGATGAGAAACAATGAAAGAGAATGACAGGTTGAACCAACCCCCTATTCCGAAGACCCTGTTGAGTCTGGATAGAATACAGTTAGGCCCTTCCTGGTTGTTACACTAGGTGAAGGCAGAACTAACAAAAGAGATCTCTGAAAGACAAAGCTTAAGATGAAGGCATTGAAATCGGCAACCGCTGCTCTGTTGACAGATGAGCCCCCTGCCTTTCTGAACGGAAAGCGACAACATTAAAGTCGCCTCCTATAACAGAAGAACAGAACCCCAAGTCTGGAAGAGAGAGAATTTCAGACCAAAGGTCCAACCTCTTTACTCGGTCACACTCAGCATAAACAACGAAAAATAGGAAAGCGGAGGGGAGAAAGGAAGAAAGAAACGCAATAGAAAGGAGTTGGGCACTGTCAAAAACACGACGGCCGACGACATATTTGGACCAAAGGATCCAAATCTTGTCAGAGACATTGGCTAGGGAACCGCCAAAGCCAAGAGAAAGAACAGTCCTATTAACCTCCTCTGGACCTATAAATGGCTCTAGAAGTGCAACGAGACAATTCGAATGCTTACGAACGATGCGCTTGAGTCTAGCCAAAGACGCGTCGTTGTCGATACCATGAACATTCCAGAACAGGAAAGACGCCATGAGGAGATAGATCCTGGAAAAATAAAAGAAGCAGAAGGAAAACCGAGGAACAAGTAGAAAATGGAAAGGTAATCAACAAAGATACAGTGTGTGTGTGTGGAGTAAATCTAACGATCTGCTCAGACGCCACTATAGAACGTGTGCGAATAGTGTGAGGAGTGCATGGTGAAGAAATCGATCATCGATGCGGAGGACGAAGCCGAGAAGGAGAATAGGTAATCAACTCCCCACACAAAAATAAAAGCAGATCAGACGAGGGGGGGGGGACAAAGTAGTATTGCATATAAACTGATGGAAACTATAATCTTAGGGCAAAACACATGTTTCTTGTTTTATTAGCTTACGCAGTAACAGTAGGACATACATTCATTTTAGAAAATGATAAACATGAAAATGACAGCGTATATGATAACAAATAAAACCTAGCATTTATTTCTTCATGTGTAATATTGTCTATTTTAATGTATTCCTTTAGCAGATAAGATAGCATGACCTTAAAAAAATCTTTATTCCACGTATTTCTCTTCTTTCATCCTACTTATCTTCACTTCAAACTTGTTTCCCTAACATAGAAAAATTATTTTTATGGTCAACAGGATTTTTTTTATAGAAAAAAGTAGCAGTGGAATTTATGATAGTTAGGGTATATCAATAACTTTTTTGTTTTTATGCATATATAGAATTTAACTTAGTTTGTATTTTGGGGACGAGGAGAGGGCAGTCTTTTCATAATATTACAGGACAACAACTCCATGACAGGATGAAAACCTAGTATATACACAGGCATAGTCAATAATTTACATACAATATTACTTCTATTATGCTTGATTAATAATGTCCATTTCCATTTAAAAATTCTGAATCGAGAACATAAGCAGACTAACCAGAAATAGGACCATTGACTAATAGAGAAGCTTTCGTGAAGATGCAAATGGTCCATTTGGAAAATTGTGCTAAGCACTGTTGACATACGCAAAACAAAAAGTCACACATATACTTTAATTCATTGCAATGGCAACAAATGGGGCATGTGAAAACTACAGAATACCAATTTTCTTTTCGTTTGTAACATCTATATCAAATAATATCAATAAATTTTCAATATAATATGAACTGATTTCACTATAAATGAAATTATAGTGACATATCAACTTACTATTAGTAAGCTGCATTCTTGTACTACACTACTACTATTATTACTTTGATGATGAGTGTTAATACCAAAAATGGCACTAACACCCGAAGGTGTAATCCTACACTTCATAAACGATTAAGATATAGAAAAGTGGTAGCCATAAACACATAAAGCAGTAAAGAGATAGGAATTTAAAGTAGTTAGGCCTAGGTCTGGCCTACATTCACTTTAAAGAGTGCTTTCATTATCACTTCAATATTACAAGGTACATAATCTCTCTAACTTTACTCATTTTCTCTCTTTACAATGATTTTCTCTACTTTCTTCTCCTTAATGTCTTGATTCTCTTGAATTCGCTATGGAAATGGCTAAATCTCTATGGTTACGATGAAGTTGGACTGAATCTACAACAATTGAGCACTTAGACGATCTTTGATGATTCCATGGTGATCGAGATGTTGAATTTAAGCTTGAAAGAGGATTAATGGAGGTTTGATTGATTTGGAGGAGTTTAGAAATGAGTTGGGTACTTCGTGGAGAGAAAATTAGGTCCCTTTAATGGTGGAAGAGTGGGGGTATTTATAGGACTAGTTGTGAGGTGGAGAGGCTTGGAAATTATATGTGCAGGAAGTTAGGTCATCCGGCCGACCTATGGTGTTAGGTCATAACCGACGTTATGACCTGGTCCGTTTCTTAAGCATCAAGAAATGACCCAATGTGCAACGGTCTTCAAGCAAACAACACGGTCTGATTCCCAGTGAATGAATTAACTAGGTTGTTTAGCTTTATGAGTTAAAGACATGCATGCCAGCAATCCAATGGACCCCCTTTGAACGGTCTAGCGAGCTATGATCTAGTGAATCGATGACCTAGATGGACTTTTGTCGACCAACTCGGAGGAGAACGTTCTAAGGGACTTCCTTCCGAACGATCTAATAAACTGCGACCTAGTTTCTGTGATGCGATATTGTCTCTACAAGTACCTAGAGCTTGTGCGACCTAGTGAGACTTTCATGGGCCAACGATCTAAAGTTTTAGCGATCTAACCCAAACTATGCTTTGCATATGAATGAACGGCATATCACTTCATTCAACAAAGCTTCAATTCTGGAACACATTTTTATAGGTTAGCTATTTCCACTCAAAGGATGCATAATTGAAAATGATGTAGGCTTTGAATTGACTTTATCACGTTGAACCCCGTTTACATTTACATCTCGTTGGCATATACTTGCGAATTACTGATGATTCTTTGAAATGAATTATCCTCACCAGGTCGTTGCTTATATTCTCAGGCTATGGGCTTAAGTCAAGCCGCACGGGCCTTTGAACAAACAAAACACGTCCCAATTGTTGTTGGTCTTCATATTACCCCTTAGGCCACCACTTCTCATTTTACCACATCTTGCTGAAAGAAAGCGTTAATGGAAACTAGGGTTTAAGAAATCCAATCCCCGATCATTGTGTGAAATCGCAATCTCTGATCAAATCGACGTCATCGGCGCTTGCAAGAACTTCGACAGCTGATAAAACCACCATCGCCATTCCAAATAAGATCAAATCGCCTCTAATCCTTCATATCTATAATATCGGTCGCCGTTAAGTTTACTGAGAGTTTTAAGATGGAGTTACGATTGTCTTTGATTACTGATAATTAACGTAGGTATTGTAATTCTTTTTATTTCTTTCATATTGAGTCTATTCCTGTATTTTTAGTACTTTCAAAATCGATTCGATTTGGGGATATGCGAGAATTTGATTCAATGATGAAAATTGATTTCTGACCATGCATCGACTTTGTATCGATTTTGCTTCAATAATTTTCACTTCCAAACCCTTATCGGATTTGTATTTTCATATTTTGTAATTCAGATTTAAATTCGTCAATTGTACTGTTGACCTTCGCCATAATTGAGTTTTTGGGTTGACTGCGCATGACTACTGAATCGAGTTTGATGTGTCACAAAATTTTTGCAGTCACTCGTATATTTTACACCAATTTTCAGTTTGTCAAAATTGTCTTTTTGGACTTAAACCTATAGTAGCTTGTGGTTTGTGCGTGTTACCATGATAATGGATGAATGTCTGGGTTTCGCGTAACTATGATGTTGGATCGATGATAATATGATTTGTTTTGTGTTCAAATCCAAACCAGCGGTGTTGATGTTTAATACGGTTATGAAACTTTGATTGTGAGTTTTTTGTTGCTGATCATCGCATCACATATACTGTTCTTAACGCATGAATATATTAGCTTATTCAAGCAATCAAACGCAACATACATTGTGGGCTTTTGATAATTGAATCAGACATTAAACCAGCTCCAGAATATAAGTCAGAAATTAGTATAGAGCCACTAGGTCATTTGTACTATCCATAACCTTAGATCGTAGGTAACCAGGTTTTCAGATTGTAGAGCAATCCCGAGTCTCTAGCTCGTTCGAACGACCTATGCATCTAGATCGTCAATCAATCTAAATATCCAGGTCGTTGAACGTCCTAAGACTCCTAAGTTGTTCAACGACCTAAGCCTTTTTGAACCATTAAGTTCCTGGTGTCTTCAGATTGTTTGGACGGCTTATGATCTCAAATGCGCTACCTGATCCTCCGGACGAGCTTGCTTCTTTGGACGTTGGAATAACTTAACCTCTTAGATCGTTAGATGACCTAGGCTTCCCCGAACTCGCTGATGACTTACCTTTTTGTTTGTTTGGACGAGCCAAGTTTGCACGATCCAACATTCTGAAGTAGTTGGCGACCTAAGGTCTTGAACGACTTAAGACTTTATACGAACTTAATACCATTGAGACGACCCAAGCTCCAGACCACCAACATGACCTAAGTCTTCAGACTACTGACGATCCATGCTCACTGTGACTTGAGTCTTGAAGTGCTATAGTGACCCAAGCTCTTTGGATCGTTGCATGACCTACTATGTTATATCGTGGGGTGTTGTGCTTACTTAGGTCAGTGAACGACCTGCCCCCCTAGGTCGTCGAACGGCCTAATCTTTGACACTTGAACTTCGGCCTTTGAAAGTTGTTGATTTAAGCGCTCCAGACTTTGAACTTTTCACAGTTATGTTATGAAAATTGAATGTTTATTGCCCTGTTCCCTATCTCATGGCAACAACAAGCGTTTGCATGTTTTGGACTTATAGTTCATCATCGACCGTCTATTTCAATAATGGATTAGATAATAAAGCATCTTACAATGAGTTTTTAAGACTTAAACCAGATGACGTGTATATACAAGAACTTTTTGTGCAACAATTTATTACTTGTTGGATTTTACTTGTATACACACGACACTTTAGTTTAAGTTAATAGTGGTGCTTGAGACCAACTAATTGACATAAGACAGATTGTGGATTTCAAGCCTCGCCTTTATATGACTCGTATAATTTCTGCACAACACTTCACTTTTAAGAATTGCGCACCTATGATACATTTATAAATGGGGTTGTTTGTGTAGAATGACTACTATGCAGCAAGCTTGCCTTTAAACTGAAAGGACATCTTCTTCAGCACAAGTTGACGTTTCAACATCTGCATCTGGGGCTACAATGACTACAGCTTTGGGTCAGGTACCTGATCAGCCATTCCCTACTTTTCGTCCCCTTAGCGCTCCGCCGTTAGAAAGACACTCGACCACACTTACACATCAAGCTTATAAACATTTATGTTGTCAGATTGACATTTTTGAGACAAATGCAATATTGCCGGGGGAAAATGTATTCACAAATCAGCCACCAAGCGGATATGTAGCCGTTAACCGGCAGATGTTGATGGGCGGTGGTGTTCCCTCATTCAATCCTTTTCTAGAGCGGATCCTGAATCATATGTCCATCGCTCCTTTCCAACTTCATCCAAATGGTTACATCATTCTGTTAGGACTTTATACACTTTTTATGCAAGAGAAGGAGCATGAGCCTACGTTTCTGGACATCTGCCATCTCTGTTCATTTAAAAGGAGGAAATACACCCCATCTATCATACATGTGGAGGATGGACGAAATCAAAAACTTATACTTGACTTGATGGAGAGGGCTTAGTTCTTCTTTGTTCGTTGTCCCGATACCTTTCGCGGAAACTGGACAGAGGGAGGTAAGCGTACTCAGACAGAGCTCTTCATGTCTGAATTGCCTTTAAATCTCTATTACTGAAACTTTCTTTCTTGATTACAGTTGTTCCAGCTCCAGTTAAGGATAATAAAGATTCTCCCCCTTTAAGGTTGTTTATGAAGCTTTAAAAGTTGTTGGTGAGGTAAATAGAGGCAGGAAATACTTAATAAAAGAAGAGTTTCTTCGCAAATATGGATTGCTCCACCATTCAAGGAAATATCCTTCCAATGGAGTACCATCTACTCCTTAGTCTGTGCCAATAACATTAGTTGTTGGTGCCTCTAGAGAAGGTAATGCATCCAAATATAAAACCGATGAATCCTCATTGAAGAAGTGTTCAGACCTGCCAGCGGTAGTAGTACACCTTCTATATCCCCAATTACCTTCAATCAAAGAAGAAATGACTGTACACCACGAAGGCTAAAGCCTTATGAAGGAAATTAAATAGGTCGAGGAGGATGAGAGCACTCCAGGAGGTGACTTAAATGTTGAGAAGATTAGTGAGGATCTCACTATTACGGACATCCCTGAAGAGAGTTCTAAAGATACTTTCAGGAGCTTGAGTGACCTTAACACTGTAAAATACCTTACCCCAAGTGAGACTATGACTTCGGAGCTCGCAGCTATGGTTACAAATGTAGCAACTTAGTTAGCTTTAAGTCAAACCCCTCCACCATAGAAAACATTTTCTGATATCGTACCTCCATTAGTTTCTCAAACCAAGAGCGGTTCGTTTTTAGATACACGTTAGATAATACATTACATGCACTCTAAATTTTTGATGCTTTGCATGTGCCTTATAATTTACCCTAGTGCTTTTTTATCTAAGTACTAAAATCATGTTTTCTGTATTTCAGGTCCAACTATGAATCGTCCATGTATGAAAAGCTTTAAGCACTTAACCGGCTCACACAACCCAAAGGATTTCATGCAACCTCAGCATTCTCAGCAATCTAACCACTCCTAGCATTCTTACTACACTTTGTAGTCTCATGGCTACATAGAGACCGAGGAACAAAGAAGGTGGAGGCACGAGGCCCAGGATCGGCTAGAGAAAGATGAGCGGGATCAAGGCTTTTATGGTGACCATGATCGATATGATGATCGTTATTAGCGGAGCAGACGGGAAGAGGAGGAGAGTTGAAGAAGGAAGAGAGAGAAGGATGGCTAGGGTAGGGATGATCCTTAGAAAAGCCCTAGATCAGATAAAAATTCAGTCTCTGCTGCTCAGACCACTTTAGGCTGCTTTCCCCTTGCTGCACCATCTGTTACCCCTCTTCTTGCCGATATTCAGAAGATCGTACATAAGCCATGTTATGAACTCGAACTGACACATACCAATTTGCTGAAAGATTCAAGAATTGGTGTTTGAAAGGAGTGTACTTTGATTTGGACATACATCCATCTGACAAGAAAGATATACTTAAAGAGATGGATGCACTGAAAAGCAGCATTTACAAGAAGATGGATACAGGAAAAAGTTAGCTTGAGAAGCAGATAGACGCGGTTAAGGGCTGAGCTGATAAACAACTATCTCCATGGTACAAGCTAGCCGAAGAGGTTCAGAGAGTAAACATGCATAACCTTGATCAAATCACTACATTGGAGAAAGAAAAGGTTGAGTGGGCCAATGTTCTTGAGTCTCGGGATGCTTACATTGCATCTCTTATGCAGAGGAATATAGAGCTAGAGGAGCTAGAGGCCAAGAATCAAAGGCTCAAAGAAGAGCTCGCTGCTGCTAAATTGAGAGGAACTGCGCTGATAATGCAAGTTATAGAAGCTCAGTCTGCTCAACAAACTGCTGAAACCCAACTGGTCATGGAAAAGCAAGCTTCTGCAACTTATCGACAAGACAATGCTAGTCTTCATGAGAGGAACACTGCTCAAAAATTGGCTATTTCTACGCTGACAACTAAGGCAGGAATTTTCGAGCAGGAGAGGGATTAAGCTTTGGCCAGTAAAGAAGACACTGAAAAAGCATTCACTAATGCTGAGGCGGATGCCAATGCCATTTTATTCTGATTTTATGTCTTCAGTGTCATGAGCCGAGGCAGCTTGCGCTATCACGGAAAAGAATTTTCCACTACTCTGGCCGAGGTCTGGGAATCAGTGCTTGTGCTGGTTGGAGATACTTATGACGAAGAATACCTCTTACAAAATCTTTTAGATGAGGAATCCCACAAAGCTTTGGCCAAGGGGAAGAAATTACTCATGAAAGAGCGGGGATTACTAGGTGATGAAGTCGAATCCTCTAGGGAGCAAGCCTCAGATGTAGCTGCTACCGATGCCCCTACTGGTTCTGTAAATGTTGAGGTTTCCAATTCTCAGACTCCTAGTTTGCTTCCTCCTGGGCCTTCAACCATTCACGAGGAAAAAAAGAGATTGTTGAGGAGCATGGTATTGAGGAGCTTAGAGGAAATGGTGAGCGTGATGATGACAACCCGGATAATTCTGAAGTGGATGTGCGCACAAATCTTTCTGCAGTCGGTAAAACCAAGATTGATCAAGTCGTATCGGACTTGGATTATCTTTGTACTTCACCCAGGTATATTAAATTCCATGCTCATTGTTCATTTGTACTACGCCTAATTTCACCAACTCCTACTCCTATTGTACCTGGCGCCTCGACAGTTGAAGTCGTCATTACTGATTCGACCTTGGTGTCGACCATCACTGCCCCGCTCAAAACTCCACCTCCGGGCGACTCATCTTTGGTTACCGCTTCCACTCTTGCTTCACATCCTGGGTCACAAGAAGCAAAAATTGATGAAATCGCCGATTTAGATGACGTTGACTACACTCCTAGTGACAAAGCAGAAGATACTGACGTTGCAGATGAGAGTCCAGCTAAGAATACCAAGGGAAAGCGCAAGAAAAAGATTAAGCCTTCTTCTTCAAAGCGCCAAGGAAAGAACACTGTTTATAGAAAGGAGGACTTGTCGTTCTATCTTCCCTTGAGAGTCCCCAGGGTGATGCATAAGCCAAGAACGACAATCAACTTGCTAATACCCTTCCTCCTTCTTCCACTCAAGTTAACAAACCATCTCTGAGGTCCAGCAGTTCCAAGAATGGGATGAAGAAGAATTGGTGCTTTTAGACTATTTTTCTTTATTTCCTATAGCTTCTTTTATGCATTTTAGTTAGATCGGTTGTATTTGTGAGTATCGATCCTCGCTTATGACCTTGTTCCATTTTGTATTTGAGACTTGTAAAGATGTTGTGAAGCTTGTTGTTGCATTTTCTATACTTCAGTTGTTAGCAGTTACTCTAGCTTTGTTGTATTTTTCTATGCATTAGCTTCTTTACAGGTTAAAAGTCTTTAGCTTTATGAGATGTTGTGATGTGCTTCTGGTATGTCTTGTGAGCACTTCCCTATCTCAGTGTGATGGTATTGCCCCCACACCATAGGCTTGTCACAGGTCGCTAAAACTGAATGCAATCAACTATGCTAAGTTCTTTTGTATTGGATCGACTTACTAGATGCTTGTTGTGTACTGACAGAGTTTCTTTTCCTACCAGTGCCCTTTAAGCTTCTGAGCTTGCTAATCTTTTAACTGACTTAACTTAGTTGAATTATCCCGAGCTTCTACTTAGATAAGTCATTAATATTTGTTCCCCTGCTTGGGAGGTCAATAACCTTCACTGTGGGAAGTACCTTTGGTTTATATCATGAAGAGGTTGACCTTTACGGGTGACGCGAAAGATTTTGGTAACACCCAACGTTGATCTGCTTCTGCTGATTGGTGTTTAACATTAGAGGCTCGTCGAGTGCTTGCAAAGAGGTCATTTACAACTCTACGTTTGTCTTCTCTCGTCAACCAAATCGAGCATCAGAGACTCCATTAAGGCGACCTTCATAGGTGTCATAAAGGATTTTGGCAGCACCTAATGTCCACTCCTGCTAATTGGTGTTTGACATCAGAGACTTCATTGAGTGCCTCTACTATGGATAAGAGTTTATAAATCAATTATTCTATCTTGTCAACCGAATCAGGCATTGGAGACTCAATTGAGGTAATCTTCGCAGGCATCTTGAAGGATTTTTGCCTTTACTACGCAAAGGACTTTCTATGCCTCTATTGTGGAGAGATGGACCTTCACAGGCGTCGTGAAGGATTTTTTTCCTTTACTACACAAAGGACTTTCCAAGCCTCTAATGTGGAGAGGTGGACCTTCACAGGCGTCGTGAAGGATTTTGGGTTTTGCGCCATTCCGTAGAGAGAACGTCAGTTTCCTACTGGTTGCGCTTGACTATGGCAAGTGATCACAGCCGGACGCGGGTTTCTCTTTGGAATTTGCGAGGGTTTGCACCATTCTATAGAGCGGACGTTGATCTCCTACTAAATGCGCTTGGCTATGGCAAGTGATCACAGTCGGACGCGGGTTTCCCTTTGGAACTTGCAAGGGTTTGCACCATTCTACAGGGCAAACATCAGTCTCTGTATCGGATAAACTTAACAATAGCAAGCGATCACAGCCAGAGTGAGAGGTTCTTTCGAACATCGTTCGTCAAGTCAGATGCGCCTAACTATAATAAGTAATCGCATCTGGACTAAGAGGTTATGACCCCTTGGGCGGAACTTGCAATTTTCTGGTTCTGATTTCGTATCAACTTGCTGAACTTTTCATTTTCTGACTTTTAGCAACTCCTTTCGCTCACTCTTCAAGGCGGTGCTCTTCATCATTGCATTACGCATATTGACCTTTATAGCACTTGACACTTGAGTTGATGTTATCGAGGTCATTAAGCTATATCAGATTCTGAAGAAGCAAGCGTTCGTCAAATAGCCTACAATAAAGACTTGTCTTAGCAAATTTTGAATTAATGAAAATTTTGCAAGTAAGAGATTCACACAGGTAGGCATTCTTTTATTCATGAAGCTAATGTTTAGTACAATGCTTGTAAAAACATTTACAGACTTTTTTCAAGAAATTTGAACATAGTCTCAAGAAAAATATTGGCGAAGGTGAATGTTATTCCAAGCCCTCGAAATCGGAATGCCATCAACAGTTGTCAGTTTGAAAGTGTTATCCAGAAGCTTTTGACTGATGACGTATGGGCCTTCCCAATTTGGCCCGAAGATTCCGGTTGTTGTCATAACTCTCTTCAGGATAAGATCTCCGACCTCGAAGATTCATTGTCTAATTTTGGAGTTGAAATGCCTAGCAATCCTTCGCTGATGGGCTGCAACTCTGAGCTCTGCCTCATCCCCCCTTTCTTCTAGCTGATCAAGCGCTTCAATTTATACCTTTTCGTTCTCAACCTAGTTGAAATGGATTCGACAGTGTGTAGGGACTTCTAGCTCCACCAGAATCATTACCTTTGAACCAAATGCCAAGGAGAAGGGATTGTGGCCAGTAGTAAATTTATGAGTCGTCATGTATGCCCATAGTGCAGTGGTAATTCGTCGACCCAACCACCTTGAGCTTTCTCAAGCCGCTTCTAGATGGTTGATTCGATGATTTTGTTCACGGCTTCCACATGCTCGTTTGCTTGTGGATGGGCCACTGCAGCAAAGCTTTTCCTGATCTTGTATTTGGCATAGAATTCCTTGAAATCGTCGCTTTCAAATTGCATCCCATTATCTGTGATTATATTCTGTGGCACACCAAACCTGCAAATAATGTTCTTCAAGATGAAGTTGATAGCTTTCTTTGAGGTGATTGTGGCCAATGGCTCTACCTCGGCCCACTTGGTGAAGTAATCGATAACTACAATAGCATATTTGAAGCTAGACTTTGCAATAGGTAATGCTCCGATTAGATCGATGCCCTAGACATCAAATGGACGCATACTAACCATTTGTATCAATTCAGTATATGGTGCTTTAGGGATCTTCGTGAATCTTTGACATCTGTCACACTTTCTGGTATAAGTTGCGGAGTCTTAGTTCACATTTGGCCAGAAGTAACTATATCGCAATATTTTTCTTGGCTAGTATTTGACCACCAGTATGACCTCCACACTTTCCATCATGCAGTTCTGCCAAAATTTATTTAGATTCCTCCTTGGTAACACAGCAGAGCAAAGGCATAGGAAAGTCTCACCTATATAGTCGATCATCTTGAATGAGATACATGGGAGCCTTTCTGAGAAACTTTCTTCGCTTTTTCCGATTGTCTGGGAGCACATCTCGAGGAGATAATCTTAGATTGGAGCCATCCATGAATCTGGCTCTACGGCAGTTTCCATGATCCAATCCATATCAAGGTCATCAATGCTGGGATTTGGAAGAACTTCAACTAGCACTAATCCCAACAAGTGTGCATCTCCTGCACTGGCGAGCTTTGCGAGTGAGTCAGACTTCAAGTTTTCTTCTTGAGGAATGTGCGAGATAGTGTAGTTGTCAAAGTAATTGAGTAATTCCCAAGCCTTGGATAAGCAAGCCAGCAAGTTCCCCCCTTAGCTTGAAATTCTCTTTTGACTTGGCATACTACTAACCGTGAATCACTGAAAATGTGCAAGGCTTTTAACTGTAACTCCTTCAAAATCTTCAAA
This sequence comes from Allium sativum, assembly GCA_030737875.1. Lineage (NCBI taxonomy): Eukaryota > Viridiplantae > Streptophyta > Magnoliopsida > Asparagales > Amaryllidaceae > Allium > Allium sativum. The sequence goes on from CM060926.1 coordinate 775,485,665, forward strand.
CTAGCAATCAGAGCTTCATATTCTGCTTCACTATTCGTTGACAGGAATTCTAATTTCAAGGCATAACATAGAGAACGTCCTTCAGGAGTCTCTAGCACTACTCCTGCCCCTGAGCAATATCGTTCATAGCACCATCAACGAATAATTTCCATCAAGTAATCACTTCGACGGTCTCTTCTCTCTCGTCACCCCTATCCATAAATTTAGCGATGAAGTCTTCAAAAGCTTGTCTGTTGATTGCCCTCCGTGAATGGTAAGTGATACCGTATTGGCTAAGCTCGATGTTCCACTTCAATAACCTTCCAGAAGTCTCTAGACGAAATAGAACCTGCTTTAGAGGCTGGTCTGTGAGAATTTTGATAGGTTGAGACTGAAAATATGGCCTTAGCTTTTTTGAGGTGATGAGCAGACAGTATGCAAGCTTCTCCAACTTGGGATAGTTTAGCTCTGCCCTGGAAAGCCTCTTGCTTATGTAGTAAACCGGTCATTGAACTTTCGAATCCTCTCTGACTAATGCAGCGCTTGGTGCATGGGATGAAACTGCCAAATATAAAAATAGATCTTCTCCGTCTTTAGGCTTTGACAACATTTGTGGCGATTCCATATGCTTGATTTACTCTTCAAAGCAGTTTGACATTCTGGAGTCCACTGGAAGTCATTCCTTCCTTTTTTCTGAGCAACGAAAAGAGCAATGCACCGATCCGTTGCGTTATAAATGAAGAGACTCAAGGCAGCAACTTTCCCACTTAGACTTTGTAGTTCTTTCTTCATTCTGGGAGCTAGCATTTCTTTTCAAGCAATAATCTGTGTAGGGTGACCTCAATGCCACGGGCATTAAACTTAAACCCAAGAAAATTCCCTGGCACGACTCCAAACATGGATTTGAGAGGATTGAGCTTCATACCGTATTTTCTCAGAATATTGAACATTTAGGCCAAATTTTCTAAATGATAATCAGCTCTTTTGGACTTTACCGGCATGTCGTCTACATAAACCTTCATAGTCTTGCCTATTTGGGATTTGAACATCGAGTTGACAAGGCGCTGATAGGTCACTCTTGCATTTTTCAACCTGAACGACATCACTTTATAACAATATAAGTCAACATCTATAATAAAGCTCATGTTTTCTTAATTAGGTTCATGTGTCATGATCTGATTGTAGCCCGAGTATACATCCATAAAAGATAGGAGTTCATCCTCGTTGTCGCATCAACAAGCTGATCAATTCTAGGCAGCAGAAACTGTCTTTGGGACACGCTTTATTAAGATCAGAATAATCTATGCATACTCGCCACTTACCATTAGGTTTTTTCACAAGTACAAGATTTGACGCCTAGGCAGGATATGTGGACTCTCGTATAAAGTGATTCTCCATAAGTCTATCCACTTCTTCTTTGAGAGTCATTGACCTTTCAGGGCTCTGAATCCTTCTTTTCTGCTTAACTAGAGTGAAATGTTGAGTGCATGAACCGCCACTTCAGGGGATATGCTGCACATATCAGAATGACTCCAAGAAAACACGTCAAGATTAGCTTTTAGAAACATTATCAATTCTTTTTGCAATCTCTGGCACAACTGAGACCCTATCTTGAGCACTCTATCTGGATCTTTAGGATGCACAGATATTGAAATGGTGATCTCAGTTGGTCCCGCTCTTTCATCCCCTACACTAGTCTTATGAGGATCCACTTCTTTATAAGCTCCGCTATGTTCTCTAGTGCAGGGTTGCGCTCTAATTGCTATAAGGTGGGCTCTCAAATGAGGAGGGAAACCTCCACTTTTTTTCCTATGTCTTTCTTTTTAGCCTCACGCAGTTCTGTAAGGTTGCATTCTCTTGCGGTCCCCTGATCTCCCCTGACTATTCCGACACCATTTTCAGTTGGAAATTTCATAGTTAAGCACCGCGGCTCCCAGGAAATCCTGAACTCTGCAACAACGGATCAACCTAAGAATGCGTTGTAGGCAGATAATTCATTAACTATCATAAAGGTTTGTTTCGAGATGGCCACTCTATCTCCCTCCCCCAACTCGACCAATAGATCAATGTTTCCAATAGGTTGTTTGGGATCCCCTGTAAACCCTTGGATTTTGGCTTGGCATGCTTGTACGTCTGTCATCGAGAGTTTCATTTGGTTAGATGTATTGCGGAATAAGACATTGCAAGAGGCGTCATAATCCACAAGCACCCTCCTGACCATTGTCGGGCCTATTCTAATAGTTACGACCACAGGATCGAGAGTGGGCGTTATCACGCTGTCAGCATTCCTTTCCTCGAATATAATATCTTTGTAAGAAATCGTTTGTTGCTTAGCGGGAACTGTATTGCTTAAAATTAAGCATCTCTCCTCTTTTGGAATGTACCTTAGTTCGCTCGATGTTCCCCTACTTCTTTCGACTGGGTGTGGACCTCCTAATATTGTGTTGATCACAAGTCATGGATGGCTCTACACTGGAGTTTTATTGCTTGGACATGACTGACCAGCTAGCGCACTCTATCCCTGAGGGTTTGCTGGAGGATTTGTAGATTGAGGGTTCTTCACATATTGCTGAAGTCCGTTTTTCCTGGTTAATGACTTCAAGTGCTTACACTCATTTGTATTATGGCCGGGCTGATTGTGAAATCTACAAACTTCCTCGAGTTAGCTGCCTTATTGCCTATCCTCATCTTCTTTGGTTCCGGATACTCTTCAGAATCCTTTGTTGCAAAGTAGTTGTTTTCAGGGGTGTCATTCAAAAGCGTCAACTCTGATGCATTGAAAAGGTGCATCATCTTATTATCTTTGTTGCCTTTTTCATTGTTGGCGCCCTTTTACCCCTGATCATTCTTCTGATTAAATTGAGTATCAGTGTTGGAGCTTCAACAATGTTGTTTCCACCAACAATCTGAAGAGGCGTAGGATCATCATCCACTCTCATGTACTTCTCTGTTTTTTATAGAATTCCTCGATCGTGTTTGGTTTTTTCATTTTTTTCCATCTACCAAATTCTCTCTTCTTGTTTATAGCAGTGATTGGAGACATTGAGATCATGCAAGGCTCGGGATTCCCTACCTCAGATAAAGCAGCGTTGAATCTGTTGACAAAATCTTTAATGGACTCTCCTAGATTCTTTCCATAGATGTTAGAGAAATAACATCCTTAGCCTTCGTAGCTTGCAACCTGAACTGCTCTTTGAACTTCTTAGTTAAATCAGCAAACTGGTCTATAGACTTAGGCGATAACTTCTAAGCCACAACGATGCCACCCCTTCAAGATAAAGAGGGAAATATAAGCATTTGATCTTGTTCGTCGCCTTAGCCGCATTCATATGCCATTCCTATTTTTATAAGAAGAAGTTCATATCAGGGTTCCCATTGTATGGAGGCAGAGTAGGATGAGTAAACTTTTTCGGGAATTCCGCCTTGCGGGTCCTCTTGGTGAACAGATCTTTCTAGGAGAAAAATCCCATTCCTCTCACTGTCATTACGAGCCATGTTATCTTTCATGATCTGCTTTATCATATGCGTGATATATTCCTCCAGGTTGTGTTGTTCCATAGGACGGACTTCGATCTTTTTGCCAGATGCTCGTCTTGGCAAGCGATCGTGGTTAGAGGATCTAGGTCTTCTACCTCCACTATGGGGAGGTGCCCCCTTGGTGGGACTAGCAACTCTTTGGGTGTTTCGGTCAGAATGATTTTTAGTCTTTGGATTTGAATCCTGAATCTGAGGTTCGTTTTTATCACTTTCCCAACCATCGAGACCTTCCATATTATCATTACGATTATGGTCAGAGGATGATGAATTCTCATTCTCCTCGAGGTTGACGTGAACTCTTTGAGGAGGTGAGAAGTTGGTTTGAGCAGTGATAAGAGAATTTATTTTTTCCATCAAGGCCTAATTAAAATCCATCAAGGCTTTATTAGAAGTCTCCATTCGTTGGTTCAAATTGGCGATAGCGGTGTCCAATTCATCCCTGGTCACACCGGCTATACCTGCCGAGGTTTGGCTAACTTCAAAGAGGTTGTTTAGTGGTGTTTCTTCATTAGAAACATTGTTGGATCCTCCTCTAACAGACTTACTTCCCGTTTTCTTTAGCGGCATTATGTCAGACAATATTCTAAACTTCGAAGAGAATCTTTCAACCGGCCTGCATCTTAGGCTTTGAGAATCTATCGTAGAAACATGTTAGAACTTCAATGCCCCCATAAAACACTTAGCCTTGGAATGTGGATGTGGCCCTATGGTGGGCGCCAAAAACATTTAATGCTAAAAATGGCACTAATGCCCCAAGGTGTAATCCTACACTTCACAAACGGCTAACATCTAGAAAAGTGGTAGCCACAAACACATAAAGATGTAAAGAGACGGGATTTTTTAATAGTTCGGCCTAGATCTGGCCTACATCCACTTTGAAGAGTCCTTTCATTATCACATTCAATGTTACAAGGTACATAATCTCTCTAACTTTACTCACTTTCTCTCTTTACAATGATTTTCTCTACTTTCTTCTCTTTAATGTCTTGATTCTCTCGAATTCACTATGGAAATGGCTAGATTTCTATGGTTGCGATGATTATTGGAGTGAATCTTAAACACAATTGAGCACATAGACGATCTTTGATGATTCCAGAGTGATCGAGATGTTGAATCTAATCTTGAAAGAGGAATAATGGAGGTTTGATTGTGGAGAGAAAATTCGGTCTCGTTAATTGTGGAAATGTGGGGGTATTTATAGGAGTAGTTGTGAGGTGGAGAGGCTTGGAAATTATATGTGCAGGAAGTTAGGTTGTCCGACCGACCTATAGTGTAAGGTCGTATCCGACCTTATGACCTAGTCCATTTCTTGGGCATCAAGAAACAACCTAATGTGCAATGGTCTTCAAGCAAACAACATGATCTGATTCCCAGTGAATGAACTGACTAGGTCGTTAAGCTTTATGAGTTAAAGACATGCATGCGAGCGATCCAACGGACCCCCTGTGAATGGTCTAGAGAGCTGCAATCTAGTAAATCAATGACCTAGATGGAATTTTGTCGACCGACCCAGAGGAGAACGATCTAAGGGATTTCCTTCCGAACGATCTAACAAATTGCGACCTAGCTTCTACGATTCGATCTTGTCTTTACAACTGCCTAGAGCTTGAACGATTTAGTGAGACTTTCATGGGCCAACGATATAAAGTTTTAGCGATCTAACCCAAACTATGCTTTGCATATATATGAACGGTTATCATTTCATTCAACAAAGCTTCATTTCTAGACCACATTTCTACGGGTTAACAATGAGGTAGTTATCCTCTATGTGATGAGTGCACTCTTTTTTTTTTACTAGATTTATAAAATGAAATATCAACACATTTAATTGGCCATGCTACCTAAGTAGACTGAAATGCATGTAGAAGAAAGGATCATTGCATAGATGATCAACAAGAATGGTAACACCTAAAAAAGGGTTTCAATTATGAGCTTGTTTTTGCTTCTTTTTTTTGCAATATGATACGTATTTGAAGGAAGTGCTTCAATGCTAAGCTATTTGTGGTTAAAAGGGTTAAGAATCGTTGCGTTTGATGTGTGCTACAAATGTAACAGAAGTGTGTTGCAAAGTAGATATTGTTGCAAAGGAATGGAACTTAATTGAGAAGCTACTATTATTAGAAGAGAAAATGGAGCTTGGCCCAATTGAAACCAAAGCCTATAGCAAAGTAAACTAGACGTATGTGATTAGATGGGAGCTAGACTGCGAAGACAATAAACTAAGTGTAAACTAGCTACCGAGCTATAAGATATTGGTGCACTAGCAGAAGAACAATGAATTTCAGCTATTGTTTCATCGTAGCAATTATGTGAAAATTGTAGAACTGCATATCGTGCATGTGAACAGAACTGCACTGAATTGAGGATGAGACTGGGTGTAAATGTAGATGCTGAAAATTGATCAGAGCTGCTAGCAATGGAGTGCAAAAGTAGTTGATAGTTAATGGCTGGTATTTGATGAGATCAGAACCATTTAATTTACATATTATTCAACATACAAACTATTTCATTTTGACTACTTATTGATATAGATTTTGTTACCTTTTTTCTCTTATATATATATCCTTACCTTATTAATGCAGTTGTTTGCTATAGTAAAAAATGGTTGAAATATACTATAGCAAAAGAGTTGTTTTATTTCTTATTTTCTTAACTTATAAATGCGAATTCATAATGGCTTGGCAAATTTATAGTAATGTAAAATTGTAAATCGAATGACTTGCTTTAAAATTTTATTTATATATTTTTACATATCCATGATGTAACACAAACTCTATCTTAAGGGAAATTATACATTTTCATACTTTTATTTTAAATTTATTCATTTCAAGGAAAATCAGTAAAGAAATATTACAATAAAAGGCAAGCCTAAATTTGAAATTACAGAGAAAATCACCAATAAAATAAAAAACAAACCAAAACATAAATCATCTAAGAAGACATCCATGTTGTCTATCCCAGGAAATACAATTTAAAATGTTTGTGCACATATTATTATCACTGAATTATTAAATAAAAACTAATATTTTGTTACAAATAGCTGATTTTCTACTTGGTTTCAAAATTTTGGAAAGGAATAAACTAACATAACATGTTTTGAAGTAGTTGATCACCAACAGCGGGAAAAAGTTGGCATGCTAAGTCTCCAAACAAATAATTTGTAATTTTACCTACAAAAGGTTGTAATCTTGATGTGGCCACTCATGTCCATAATTGTAACAACCCGGAAAATGCGAGCCAGTTTGAAAATTTTAAATTGGCAATTTTAGTGAATTTTGAATATTTAAAATGAATTATTTTAAATAATATCGACGAGAAATTTATTTTGAATATAATTCGAACGTATATATTATATACGTCGTCGTTAGAATATAAATATTTATATATAATTATAAATAGAATTGAAATTGGCGCGGTAGTTCGATAATTCGATTTCAAACTTCAATTGAATGTACCGGGTGCAAAACAATCCGGATTTTAGTGAAACCAAAAATAATGGAATCTAATAGTGAATATCTTTCCAACGAATCCGAAAAATCAAAAGTTCGTAGCGGGAATCAAAAGATATGTCCAGTTGAAAATTCTGAATAGTCGCTATGGAATTCAGGCCCTTAAAAATGGACATTTTGCAAACGACCTCGGATTTCGACGAAACTAGTTTTGTTGGGTCCGTGATGTCAAATTATTGCTAGGTTTCAAATTTCATAATTTTTCGAATCAATATGTGAGCGTGGCAAAGGAAAACGTGTTTGACCAGTTTCAGTTGATTTTAATCGACTGGAAATTGGCCATTTTTCAAACGATCTCAGAATTCGACGAAACTAGTTTTGTTAGGACCGTATCGTCAATACGAAGCTAGAAAATATTTTTCTGGAATTTTTCTAGTCAGTATGTGACCCCAGTGAATCGAAATGCGCGTTCAAATTCAATATATAGAGTTATATGTTGGTTTTGATGGAAACTGATCGAAACAGTCGAATCAGCTTACGATACGTATCCCATTGTGTTCGGAATGGGGGTTATTAGCTAGGGACGACAGGCGGTAAGTTTGATTTTGAGTTAGTAATAAAAAGTTACTTTTTGACAAATAAATTAATTAAATTAATATATAATTATATATAGCGTTGACCTCACCCCTCTCCCTCCTCTCATTTCAGATTAGAAAAAAAAGGAAAAAAAAAAAAAAGAAACACGCTCGCTCAAATCACGCCGCCGCCTCCCAACGCCATCGTCGGAGGCGTCGCCGCCCACCACCCTCTCCTCCCCGTTCTCTCTCCGCTCCCTTCTTTTTACGCCATCCCCTAGCCTACTCGACGTCGCCAGAAACCTGAACCACCCCACAGATCGAGACCACCACCGCGCTACCCTGATGCTCCGCCTCCCTCTCCTCTGGCCACCGCCGACCTCCATCTCAACCCCACTCCACTGTCGAGCCTTCCCCCCTTTTTCCCCTTTGAAAATCCAGCCACCCAAACCCCTGAACACCAAAACGACGTCACCACCAAGCCTCCCCCCCCTCAGCGGTACGTTTTTTTTACTTATTCGTTTATTTAATATTTTTCTTTTCATTTATATATGAATAACATTGTTTTGTTCTAGTTTTAATATAATAGAAAAGTTAAATTTTTGGCAAGAAAAAGGAGTAATTCTTGATTAGTAATTAGGTAAATTTTCGGTTTTAAAAACAATAGAAAAGCCATGATCTTTAATATAGAATGGCTTGATTTTTAAATATATAAAGATTCGATTTTTTTTATAGTAAAGTTACGATTTTTATCATATAGATAGCTAAGTAAAAATATGATTTTTAAAACAAGAAAGCTATGATTTTTATACCGATAAAGATATGATCTTTATATTTGTCGAAATAGAAATATGATTTTTATATTTTTAAAGTGATTAAAATATGATTTTTATATTTTTAAAAGTATTAAAAATATAATCTTTGCTATATAGAAGAAGTAAAAATGTGATTTTTATATATTGAACTTCGAAATAAAAATAGAATTTTTATATATTGAACTTCGAAATAAAAATAGAATTTTTATATATTGAACTTCGAAATAAAAATAGAATTTTTATATATTGAACTTCGAAATAAAAATAGAATTTTTATATATTGAACTTCGAAATAAAAATAGAATTTTTATATATTGAACTTCGAAATAAAAATATGATTTTTATATATTGAATAGCGAAGTAAAAATTCGATTTTTACATATGTAGAGAATACGGGCGAAAGCGACAAAAGGGCGAGTTGGCGAAGATTTCCTGCATAAGAAGTGCCGTGGAGCTGGATAGCTATATGTGAGAATTTCTCACCTTTCAATTTCTTTTCTAGTTATATATATATATACTAGGATGCAGACGGTGCTTAGTAGCACCCGACACAATCGTCCACAGACCATGGACTTGTTTGTTTGGCTGTTTGGTAATTGATTGCGATATTGGTTTGAATGTGGTTTGTGGTGTGAAAAATCGAATCGATAAATTGGTTAGGATTAGACGTGCGCCGTTATAAGGCGAAGGAGTAAGGCTAGGTTAGACTCTTACTCCAAATTTTGTGGTTTGCATAACGAAATTGATTTGATTGATGTGTGAATGGCGTGGGCCTTCACTAGACCGGGGATAAGGCTAGGCCTCGTCCCGTTTCTAGTATCGTGCCGTTATGCCGCCGAAATTTTCTAAAATATGTTAGAAAAATAAAAATATCATTTTATTGTGTAAATGAATTGAATAGAAATTCATAGGTTGAAATAAAATGTTTTATCGTTAAAAATATAATTTTTAACGTGAAGTGAATAAAATAAAATATTCATTTATAAACCGGACGGTTTGTTTATGTACACCTATTTGAATGACATTGATTGGGACGATAAATTTTACACATCGCCCAACTGCACAAATAAAATATGCGTTTGATTGTTTGAAACCCCACACGGGTGTTGGGATGAAATTTGAAGTTCACTCATCCTGATTGATTAAATGTGTCGATCGATTGATTGACAGGCTGTTATAAGCGTTGAATATCTATATTTGATGCTTATACAGTGTAGTGCACTTTGGTTGATGGTTGATTATTTTTCAATGTAATTATATACATGTGTTGTATGAAAATCCATATAATTAACTTTATATGGTAATTGATTGGGCCTCATTCCAATTTGAAAAATAAAGAATATTATAAAATAAAAGTTCATGTGTTGACAGTACTCATTCATTGAGATTGGTCATGTGTTGAACGAAATATTTTAGTAATAAAATTTACATCTTTATCGATATAAAATAAAAGTTCATGTGTTGACAGTACTCATTCATTGAGATTGGTCATGTGTTGAACGAAATATTTTGATAATAACAACTATTTTGCAAAAGAAATATTTGAAATAGAATATTTGAAAATAGAAATTTATGAAGCCGTGTTGATTAGATTGACGCCATTTTGACGTGAACGATATTTATATCGATTTTATTCATCTTAAAATGAATATTGAAAAGTGATTTCGAAATCGAATATTTTGAATTGAATTGAAAACGATTTCGAAATGAATTGAATTGAAAACGATTTCGAAATGAATTGAATTGAAAACGATTTCGAAATGAATTGAATTGAAAACGAATTCAAAGTGAATTGAAAACGATTTCGAAATGAATTGAATTGAAAACGATTTCGAAATGAAATGAATTGAAAACGATTTCGAAATGAAATGAATTGAAAACGATTTCGAAATGAAATGAATTGAAAACGATTTCGAAATGAATTGAAAACGAATTCAAATTGAATTGAAAGCGAATTTAAATGAATTCAAATTGAATTGAAATTTGAATTGAATAGGAATGAATTTTAAAACGAATTTATAAAGAAGAATTCAATTTTGATTTGAATTGAAAAAGGAAGTTGAAAATGCTTTTGAAACGAGTTTTAAAACTATTTATATAATTCGTTTTAATTAGAAATCGACGAAATATATATTATATATATTATATATATAATAGAATGGCCTGAATAGAACGCGCCGCGCCGCGGCAGTTCGTGAATTTCGACCATTTATTTCAAACGGACATTACGGGAGATCCGACCGTCGGATTCTCCTAAAGCCGGAACCGTTGGGTTCGTATCGAAAAGAGCTTTCTAACGAATGTGATAAATTAGAAATCTAACGGTTGGATTTGGAATTATGTCCAAATCAAATTGGAAAAAGGTCGCTATACGTGCAGTTCGATGACCATTGGTGGAAATCGACTGTACGGGCCTTGTTAAAATTATTAAAAATAGTAATAATTTGTGTAAAATCATAAGAAATGATTTGTGAAGATTTGGGATGAAAAACTCCATATTTGAAAAGATAAAAATAGATTTTTATCGAAATGAACTAGTTTTGAACTAGAAGTATAATTCTATTTATTTTTAAATAAATAAATTGAATTAAAAAAAGGGTTTTAAAAATAACCAGAATATCCAATGATTGCATTGGAGTGGATTTGAATCGAAATTGTCTTCGGAATATTTCGATGTTGGAATTCGTGATTATACAGGTGTTGTTATGGAAATTTGAAAGATATATATTTATATCGTTATTTCCAATACGACATTTGTTAGTCGTAGAATTCGATATTGAATATAAGCCGATATATTTTCTATTCAGAGCCTTGTATTGAATATCGAATGTGATTTGGGTTTGTCATGAATGGTGTCTTCACTAACACTGTTCTTGAACCCAATTAAGAAAAAGATTAAATCTTTTTATTTAGATTTAATGGAGTGTACCAATTAAATAACATTTAATTGGAATTGAATCGATATTGATTTTTGGGTTTATCGTGAACAGTGTTTTAAATAACACTTGTTCTTTAACCCGATAATTAATGAATGTGATTTTGGGTTTATCGTGAACCGTGTTTTTAAATGACACTGATTCTTTAACCCAGTCGAAGATTAAAACTAAGTGGAGTTTTAATGAATCTTTAATTAGATTGAAATGATCGAGAATGGAGTATCACCAGTTTTGCTCCAGGCGATAGTTAAATCTTTAATTAGATTTGAACGTGAAATGGTAATTGAATTTACCGATAACACCGTGGTGTTAGATATGAAGTACTACCAGTTTTACTTCGTGGGATGAATAGGTTGGGATTGGGAAATTAAAACAAATGATTACTTCGGTAAGGTTCGCTAATCCCGACTAGTTTTGAATTGATATTCAAAATAGAATAAAGAATAAATTCAAGACATTTATCTTGGATAAAATTGATGGGAACCTTTCCCTATGAATGTGAAATCAGAAACTAACTGTCGGTTAGCTGAGCAGAATGGTTTTCTGGATATTGATCTGATGTTGGTTTCGGCCTTCGGGGTTAATATTTGGGGAATTATTCTCTTGATTAATTTACGGTTAGTGACTGATGAATTGGAATGAGGCGTATGTTGTGTTTGTGTAACACTTATTTAAAATATACGCGAGTTATTCGGAAAGACCGGGTTTATCCCATTCTGAATAACTGATACGACGATAAGTCGAAGATGAAGACGGTGGTCGAAGACCGGAAGTCTTCACGTCGTTTGGGTGATTACTGATGATCTTGATTGGGCTGTACACCCAAGAAGATGGAAACAGTTGGTGATCGTCCAGACGTACTTGGAGATCGATGGATATGCGGGGTACTAGGTGCCTCCGGTTTCGTTCAGACCCAGAACGGACTTGTAAATGGACTGTGTGTCTGACATTGGATTTTAGTCCGTGTGATTGATCTCTATTGAATATATATCTGTTTGGCGGCGGAGAATTTATTCTCTTGCTTAACGCCCTTCTCTGAGACGTACGAGCTCAGGGGTTATATATTGATGGATATCAAACGCATGGAGTGAATTGCCTGTGTGGCATGCCTAAGTGGCAATTGATCGAGGCTTCTGTTGAAAAGCAAAGTCTTGTGGTGATGATCAAAGCACAGCCTGTGTGGCACAGCTTTGTGTAACGTGAATTCGCGAGCCTCGCACCCCGGTTGTGAACCAAAAACGGGAGAGGACGTCAGGGAGGGCATGCGTTTCTTTCTAGCTAGAAGTGGCGTCAGTGGTTTTACACGCCCTGACGAGTTTGACTTATGTGGTTGTTGCTGTTGCGAGGCGCCTCGGTTATATCGGTTTCGGCCGATGCATTCTGGTCGGCAGACGGACCAGACTTGCACCCCATAGGGTGGGGAGACGCATGTTCAGGGTTTAAGTTTAATCCACATCGGTGGACTGGCCCTGAGGATCCAAGGGACACTCGAGCTCTGTTCCTGAGACATGGTAGGCTAGATTGTCTCGAATCGGTGGAGGACTATCTTTTGCCTCGGTTCATAGACGGAAATCCAATTTCCAAATACGTGACATTTGCGGTTTTATTTGTAGAGCCTAGTATGGCGACATAGTGGGATGGGGCACTCATGCCGCCTATGATTGATACTTATGATTTGAAGTTGTTTTATACACTATGCACTTATAATAGTATCAAACGATTTGTTTTAACCGTATCAAGCATTCTTTGGCTGTTATAAGGGAAAACCCTATCCTCGGCTGCGTTGCATTGTGTGATGGGACCTGGGTCTTATAACAGCTTCATTCTTCTTTATTTAGCATTGCGTTGTTTGCTTTATGCACTGGTATTCTTGGGAGGAAACCCGTTCCGTGTTATACGGCGTGGTCCCTTGATTTACCTAACTTTTAAAATAAAGAATAACAACTGTTTTAGTTCTCACACCAGTCACATGACTGACCTGGAGTTTATTGTTTTAACCTAAACTCTGGGTGCCCTTATTTTGACACGGGCAGCTAGTAGTTTTGGTTTTGCAGATTTATATTCACAGGATCCTGGTTTACAGCTGGAATGATATCCGGAAAGCTTTGTATCCGCATATCTCTTCTAGTTGTGTATTGTATTATTTTCCGCTGCGATGTATTTAAATGTAATTTAAATCTCTGATATTTCTGTGTAATATTCATTTATACTCTGTATATTCTTGTAATCTGATGCATTGTTGTAAAATACAATGAAATGTTCTTCTGTATGTGTCCTGCTGTGGTTTGTTCTCGAACTATCCGACACTTTCCTTTACGGGGAAGTTACGGGTTTTTACAGTTGGTATCAGAGCTTTGGTTTACAAAGCTAGAGAACAAGACACATTAGAACCATACGAAAGAATTCATCAGATATTGGATTATTAATATCCAATTAGAATGACTCGTTAGAGATGGGATCAGTAGAATCCTAGAACGAGTGTGAAGAGTATATTTTTAAAATGAAAACAATTTTTGTTTTGAAAATTTAAATCAATTATTCGTATTTGATTATTTATTTATATTGACTTTGGACAGTCCAGTATATAAAGATTTTGCATATACGCCTTGCAAACGTGTATTTAAAGTTTTAATATACTGGATAGATATAGAATCATACTCTAGTGGCCCGAAGATGATTCTAATGGTTGAGTACTCATCGTCAGAATCTATATTCGTGTGACGAAGGTGTGATATCTATATATTTCCATTAGACTGGTGTGAGAACCAAAATTTAGATAGGGCCTATTGTTGTGAATTGGCATTAAAAACATGATTTTTGTATATGTATTAAAATTATGAATTTGAAAAGCTAATCAACTAATTGATTGATGTTTGTGTTGTTTGTTTATTTGTTTGCTAATTTTTAGCCATTTAGCCTAACAGAACCAAATATTGAATTGTATTGAAATTTGGTCGCATTTGCCTGCATATACATATATATCATTGAGCAGGTCATAGCAAGGAGGCTAGAGCCAGAGAATAAAATTTGTTTGCCCGACAAATAGGTACATGTTTACTACATAATTCACTGTTTTGTTTGGGTGATGATGATTTTATGAGCCTATTGGCTAGCCGCTTGGCTTTTTCTTTTTCTTTTTGAGATCTGAAGAACCGGGGAAGCTATTTGAAATTCCCCGATGCTCCCGGTGCAGGGGAGGTTATGGCGAAATTTTTCGAAAATTTAGGGTGTTAGCCAAATTTTTGAAATTTTGAAAATTCTCAGAAATTGAAAAGTTGGAGAATGGAAGCCAGATCGAGCGTAGAGTTGATTAATCAAACCACTTTCGACTTTGTTCCTTTTCGGGGACGAAAAGTTTTAAGTGGGGGAGATTGTAACAACCCGGAAAATGCGAGCCAGTTTGAAATTTTTAAATTGGCAATTTTAGTGAATTTTGAATATTTAAAATGAATTATTTTAAATAATATCGACGAGAAATTTATTTTGAATATAATTCGAACGTATATATTATATACGTCGTCGTTAGAATATAAATATTTATATATAATTATAAATAGAATTGAAATTGGCGCGGTAGTTCGATAATTCGATTTCAAACTTCAATTGAATGTACCGGGTGCAAAACAATCCGGATTTTAGTGAAACCAAAAATAATGGAATCTAATAGTGAATATCTTTCCAACGAATCCGAAAAATCAAAAGTTCGTAGCGGGAATCAAAAGATATGTCCAGTTGAAAATTCTGAATAGTCGCTATGGAATTCAGGCCCTTAAAATGGACATTTTGCAAACGACCTCGGATTTCGACGAAACTAGTTTTGTTGGGTCCGTGATGTCAAATTATTGCTAGGTTTCAAATTTCATAATTTTTCGAATCAATATGTGAGCGTGGCAAAGGAAAACGTGTTTGACCAGTTTCAGTTGATTTTAATCGACTGGAAATTGGCCATTTTTCAAACGATCTCAGAATTCGACGAAACTAGTTTTGTTAGGACCGTATCATCAATACGAAGCTAGAAAATATTTTTCTGGAATTTTTCTAGTCAGTATGTGACCCCAGTGAATCGAAATGCGCGTTCAAATTCAATATATAGAGTTATATGTTGGTTTTGACGGAAACTGATCGAAACAGTCGAATCAGCTTACGATACGTATCCCATTGTGTTCGGAATGGGGGTAATTAGCTAGGGGCGACAGGCGGTAAGTTTGATTTTGAGTTAGTAATAAAAAGTTACTTTTTGACAAATAAATTAATTAAATTAATATATAATTATATATAGCGTTGACCTCACCCCTCTCCCTCCTCTCATTTCAGATTAGAAAAAAAAAGGAAAAAAAAAAAAAAAGAAACACGCTCGCTCAAATCACGCCGCCGCCTCCCAACGCCATCGTCGGAGGCGTCGCCGCCCACCACCCTCTCCTCCCCGTTCTCTCTCCGCTCCCTTCTTTTTACGCCATCCCCTAGCCTACTCGACGTCGCCAGAAACCTGAACCACCCCACAGATCGAGACCACCACCGTGCTACCCTGATGCTCCGCCTCCCTCTCCTCTGGCCACCGCCGACCTCCATCTCAACCCCACTCCACTGTCGAGCCTTCCCCCCTTTTTCCCCTTTGAAAATCCAGCCACCCAAACCCCTGAACACCAAAACGACGTCGCCACCAAGCCTCTCCCCCCCTCAGCGGTACGTTTTTTTTACTTATTCGTTTATTTAATATTTTTCTTTTCATTTATATATGAATAACATTGTTTTGTTCTAGTTTTAATATAATAGAAAAGTTAAATTTTTGGCAAGAAAAAGGAGTAATTCTTGATTAGTAATTAGGTAAATTTTCGGTTTTAAAAACAATAGAAAAGCCATGATCTTTAATATAGAATGGCTTGATTTTTAAATATATAAAGATTCGATTTTTTTTATAGTAAAGTTACGATTTTTATCATATAGATAGCTAAGTAAAAATATGATTTTTAAAACAAGAAAGCTATGATTTTTATACCGATAAAGATATGATCTTTATATTTTTCGAAATAGAAATATGATTTTTATATTTTTAAAGTGATTAAAATATGATTTTTATATTTTTAAAAGTATTAAAAATATAATCTTTGCTATATAGAAGAAGTAAAAATGTGATTTTTATATATTGAACTTCGAAATAAAAATAGAATTTTTATATATTGAACTTCGAAATAAAAATAGAATTTTTATATATTGAACTTCGAAATAAAAATAGAATTTTTATATATTGAACTTCGAAATAAAAATAGAATTTTTATATATTGAACTTCGAAATAAAAATATGATTTTTATATATTGAATAGCGAAGTAAAAATTCGATTTTTACATATGTAGAGAATACGGGCGAAAGCGACAAAAGGGCGAGTTGGCGAAGATTTCCTGCATAAGAAGTGCCGTGGAGCTGGATAGCTATATGTGAGAATTTCTCACCTTTCAATTTCTTTTCTAGTTATATATATATACTAGGATGCAGACGGTGCTTAGTAGCACCCGACACAATCGTCCACAGACCATGGACTTGTTTGTTTGGCTGTTTGGTAATTGATTGCGATATTGGTTTGAATGTGGTTTGTGGTGTGAAAAATCGAATCGATAAATTGGTTAGGATTAGACGTGCGCCGTTATAAGGCGAAGGAGTAAGGCTAGGTTAGACTCTTACTCCAAATTTTGTGGTTTGCATAACGAAATTGATTTGATTGATGTGTGAATGGCGTGGGCCTTCACTAGACCGGGGATAAGGCTAGGCCTCGTCCCGTTTCTAGTATCGTGCCGTTATGCCGCCGAAATTTTCTAAAATATGTTAGAAAAATAAAAATATCATTTTATTGTGTAAATGAATTGAATAGAAATTCATAGGTTGAAATAAAATGTTTTATCGTTAAAAATATAATTTTTAACGTGAAGTGAATAAAATAAAATATTCATTTATAAACCAGACGGTTTGTTTATGTACACCTATTTGAATGACATTGATTGGGACGATAAATTTTACACATCGCCCAACTGCACAAATAAAATATGCGTTTGATTGTTTGAAACCCCACACGGGTGTTGGGATGAAATTTGAAGTTCACTCATCCTGATTGATTAAATGTGTCGATCGATTGATTGACAGGCTGTTATAAGCGTTGAATATCTATATTTGATGCTTATACAGTGTAGTGCACTTTGGTTGATGGTTGATTATTTTTCAATGTAATTATATACATGTGTTGTATGAAAATCCATATAATTAACTTTATATGGTAATTGATTGGGCCTCATTCCAATTTGAAAAATAAAGAATATTATAAAATAAAAGTTCATGTGTTGACAGTACTCATTCATTGAGATTGGTCATGTGTTGAACGAAATATTTTAGTAATAAAATTTACATCTTTATCAATATAAAATAAAAGTTCATGTGTTGACAGTACTCATTCATTGAGATTGGTCATGTGTTGAACGAAATATTTTGATAATAACAACTATTTTGCAAAAGAAATATTTGAAATAGAATATTTGAAAATAGAAATTTATGAAGCCGTGTTGATTAGATTGACGCCATTTTGACGTGAACGATATTTATATCGATTTTATTCATCTTAAAATGAATATTGAAAAGTGATTTCGAAATCGAATATTTTGAATTGAATTGAAAACGATTTCGAAATGAATTGAATTGAAAACGATTTCGAAATGAATTGAATTGAAAACGATTTCGAAATGAATTGAATTGAAAACGAATTCAAAGTGAATTGAAAACGATTTCGAAATGAATTGAATTGAAAACGATTTCGAAATGAAATGAATTGAAAACGATTTCGAAATGAAATGAATTGAAAACGATTTCGAAATGAAATGAATTGAAAACGATTTCGAAATGAATTGAAAACGAATTCAAATTGAATTGAAAGCGAATTTAAATGAATTCAAATTGAATTGAAATTTGAATTGAATAGGAATGAATTTTAAAACGAATTTATAAAGAAGAATTCAATTTTGATTTGAATTGAAAAAGGAAGTTGAAAATGCTTTTGAAACGAGTTTTAAAACTATTTATATAATTCGTTTTAATTAGAAATCGACGAAATATATATTATATATATTATATATATAATAGAATGGCCTGAATAGAACGCGCCGCGCCGCGGCAGTTCGTGAATTTCGACCATTTATTTCAAACGGACATTACGGGAGATCCGACCGTCGGATTCTCCTAAAACCGGAACCGTTGGGTTCGTATCGAAAAGTGCTTTCTAACGAATGTGATAAATTAGAAATCTAACGGTTGGATTTGGAATTATGTACAAATCAAATTGGAAAAAGGTCGCTATACGTGCAGTTCGATGACCATTGGTGGAAATCGACTGTACGGGCCTTGTTAAAATTATTAAAAATAGTAATAATTTGTGTAAAATCATAAGAAATGATTTGTGAAGATTTGGGATGAAAAACTCCATATTTGAAAAGATAAAAATATATTTTTATCGAAATGAACTAGTTTTGAACTAGAAGTATAATTCTATTTATTTTTAAATAAATAAATTGAATTAAAAAAAGGGTTTTAAAAATAACCAGAATATCCAATGATTGCATTGGAGTGGATTTGAATCGAAATTGTCTTCGGAATATTTCGATGTTGGAATTCGTGATTATACAGGTGTTGTTATGGAAATTTGAAAGATATATATTTATATCGTTATTTCCAATACGACATTTGTTAGTCGTAGAATTCGATATTGAATATAAGCCGATATATTTTCTATTCAGAGCCTTGTATTGAATATCGAATGTGATTTGGGTTTGTCGTGAATGGTGTCTTCACTAACACTGTTCTTGAACCCAGTTGAGAAAAAGATTAAATCTTTTTATTTAGATTTAATGGAGTGTACCAATTAAATAACATTTAATTGGAATTGAATCGATATTGATTTTTGGGTTTATCGTGAACAGTGTTTTAAATAACACTTGTTCTTTAACCCGATAATTAATGAATGTGATTTTGGGTTTATCGTGAACCGTGTTTTTAAATGACACTGATTCTTTAACCCAGTCGAAGATTAAAACTAAGTGGAGTTTTAATGAATCTTTAATTAGATTGAAATGATCGAGAATGGAGTATCACCAGTTTTGCTCCAGGCGATAGTTAAATCTTTAATTAGATTTGAACGTGAAATGGTAATTGAATTTACCGATAACACCGTGGTGTTAGATATGAAGTACTACCAGTTTTACTTCGTGGGATGAATAGGTTGGGATTGGGAAATTAAAACAAATGATTACTTCGGTAAGGTTCGCTAATCCCGACTAGTTTTGAATTGATATTCAAAATAGAATAAAGAATAAATTCAAGACATTTATCTTGGATAAAATTGATGGGAACCTTTCCCTATGAATGTGAAATCAGAAACTAACTGTCGGTTAGCTGAGCAGAATGGTTTTCTGGATATTGATCTGATGTTGGTTTCGGCCTTCGGGGTTAATATTTGGGGAATTATTCTCTTGATTAATTTACGGTTAGTGACTGATGAATTGGAATGAGGCGTATGTTGTGTTTGTGTAACACTTATTTAAAATATACGCGAGTTATTCGGAAAGACCGGGTTTATCCCATTCTGAATAACTGATACGACGATAAGTCGAAGATGAAGACGGTGGTCGAAGACCGGAAGTCTTCACGTCGTTTGGGTGATTACTGATGATCTTGATTGGGCTGTACACCCAAGAAGATGGAAACAGTTGGTGATCGTCCAGACGTACTTGGAGATCGATGGATATGCGGGGTACTAGGTGCCTCCGGTTTCGTTCAGACCCAGAACGGACTTGTAAATGGACTGTGTGTCTGACATTGGATTTTAGTCCGTGTGATTGATCTCTATTGAATATATATCTGTTTGGCGGCGGAGAATTTATTCTCTTGCTTAACGCCCTTCTCTGAGACGTACGAGCTCAGGGGTTATATATTGATGGATATCAAACGCATGGAGTGAATTGCCTGTGTGGCATGCCTAAGTGGCAATTGATCGAGGCTTCTGTTGAAAAGCAAAGTCTTGTGGTGATGATCAAAGCACAGCCTGTGTGGCACAGCTTTGTGTAACGTGAATTCGCGAGCCTCGCACCCCGGTTGTGAACCAAAAACGGGAGAGGACGTCAGGGAGGGCATGCGTTTCTTTCTAGCTAGAAGTGGCGTCAGTGGTTTTACACGCCCTGACGAGTTTGACTTATGTGGTTGTTGCTGTTGCGAGGCGCCTCGGTTATATCGGTTTCGGCCGATGCATTCTGGTCGGCAGACGGACCAGACTTGCACCCCATAGGGTGGGGAGACGCATGTTCAGGGTTTAAGTTTAATCCACATCGGTGGACTGGCCCTGAGGATCCAAGGGACACTCGAGCTCTGTTCCTGAGACATGGTAGGCTAGATTGTCTCGAATTGGTGGAGGACTATCTTTTGCCTCGGTTCATAGACGGAAATCCAATTTCCAAATACGTGACATTTGCGGTTTTATTTGTAGAGCCTAGTATGGCGACATAGTGGGATGGGGCACTCATGCCGCCTATGATTGATACTTATGATTTGAAGTTGTTTTATACACTATGCACTTATAATAGTATCAAACGATTTGTTTTAACCGTATCAAGCATTCTTTGGCTGTTATAAGGGAAAACCCTATCCTCGGCTGCGTTGCATTGTGTGATGGGACCTGGGTCTTATAACAGCTTCATTCTTCTTTATTTAGCATTGCGTTGTTTGCTTTATGCACTGGTATTCTTGGGAGGAAACCCGTTCCGTGTTATACGGCATGGTCCCTTGATTTACCTAACTTTTAAAATAAAGAATAATAACTGTTTTAGTTCTCACACCAGTCACATGACTGACCTGGAGTTTATTGTTTTAACCTAAACTCTGGGTGCCCTTATTTTGACACGGGCAGCTAGTAGTTTTGGTTTTGCAGATTTATATTCACAGGATCCTGGTTTACAGCTGGAATGATATCCGGAAAGCTTTGTATCCGCATATCTCTTCTAGTTGTGTATTGTATTATTTTCCGCTGCGATGTATTTAAATGTAATTTAAATCTCTGATATTTCTGTGTAATATTCATTTATACTCTGTATATTCTTGTAATCTGATGCATTGTTGTAAAATACAATGAAATGTTCTTCTGTATGTGTCCTGCTGTGGTTTGTTCTCGAACTATCCGACACTTTCCTTTACGGGGAAGTTACGGGTTTTTACAATAATGATGATGTTGATAGCAATATACTATGTCTATTGTGATGAATTGGATACAACTGCAGATTATTTCTTTTATTGCTCATTGGACATAATAGCTAATTGCGAACAAGATCATATATTGTCGAATACCTTAAGCCATAACTATAAAAAAACAGCATAATTAATGAGCATATGAAGTTACGATTATAAACTTGAAGATATCAAGAGTTAATTTCCAATTAAAGAAGAATTTCAAGCAAAACACAACACTTGTTATGATAACAAATTTAAGCAGATTTTCAATAGATTTTCTTGTTAAATAAAGTTAACAAAGGAACAGAACTTGATTTGGTGCTAGAAACTCAATGTTTAAATGCTCACGTAACAAAACTAGTACAATTCTCATCACCAATTTTATTAACAAAGAAATAAAGGCATCTTATTAAAACTTAGTATCATAAATTTTCATTCTGAAATGCAAATTCTAAATAAATTTGTTTTTTAGTATTGTTTTTTATAACAATTTCAGCTGCTCCTGATTTATTTATTCTGAGTTGTAGCTAATCCAAAAAATTTATTTACCACACACGTTTAAATTTAAATAAGTCCTTTTCATTTTAAAAACACCTTTGGCCATACAACTATTATAAAGGATAATTATAATCGTCGTTAACCACTGATTAAGAGGAGAAATTTAAGTACAAGATTAAAGATGAATCAAAGAGCCTGTAAGTAATAATATTCACTATATATTGATTTGATTCCTTAAGATTTCATCCGCTTGGATAATATAGGAGAAATGAACAAATAATTAATAAGGAAATTAAAATAAATGAGAAAAAATATTAAAATTTACCTTAATAGATAAGCCGATTTAACAACAACTACAGGTATGGCGATTGTGAGAAATAATCAATTATCGATTTTGAATGGAAGAAAGAAAGTCACCAACTTTGGGGTGCGAGAAAACCGTAGCCACCCATTTGAGGGAAACGATGACTAACTAGAGTAAAAAAACCCTAAATAAAGAGTCATAGAATTTAGGGTTAATTTACGACATCCATATTAGGAATTTTGTTTTTAAAAAGCAGCAAGTTATAATACTCTTTTGTACAGATTGGTAAATAAAGAATAGTTACTTCAATAATATTTCCACTGTGACAGAATGTTGTATTGTTAGTCCAGAGTAAACGTAGAAACATATAATTAAGTCATGAAAAAACAATTTCTTTGGGACGTCTATAATATGTAGTAAATGTTAATACTAATGGTTGAATAATAAAATTCTAATTTCCATGTTTAATTGCAATGCATGATGCAGTCAAATATGATATGAATTTATGATTTGAGTCATTTACTATCAATATTACTTACGACATAAGGAAGCGTTTTAAATACTCAATTTAGCAACATATTATTTTGCGTCGTAACTATTTGTGTTGCTAAAAGGCGAAATTGTTGTAGTGTCACTAATAGTCCATAATAAAGAAGCAAACATACGAAAATCCTTTTTCTCGAAATGTCATATGTTTGAACTCCCTCGTGCCACAATGTTTTCAACTCTTTAATCAACGGTTGCAGATAAACATTAATTCCTTGTGTCGAATCATCGGGATCGAGGATGACAATCGTAGAAACACGTATGGAGTTTTCATACACATTCATGAAGGTAAGTTATAAGAAGTAACAATGATAGACCATGATGAATATTTACTACCAAACTCAGAAAATTACGAAAATTCATCCGTACATAAACCGAGCATAACATTATGGCTCTCTACAGCAAATTCAGGATAAGTCATATTAAAGTGTTTCCATGCTTCACCATTAGACGGATGTATCAAAGTTCCTTCTTCTGGCGTTCTCATGCTATGCCATCTCATATAACATGCTACAGAAGACGATGTACTAGCCTTTGAAGTCTGGGAGTTATGGGTAGATAATGCATTCTCTTATATGGAACTTCTTCTTTTTCCTTTTTTCTTAGTTTATATTTGTCTTCGTTGCAAAATTTGCATTTTCAAAGGTGACGCCTTCTTTCCAATACAACACGCAACCTTTTACACATGTATCTATCTTCTGATATGGTTGCCCAAAATTAGACATAAGTTTTTTCACTTTATAATGACTATCGCACATCAAATTATTGGGCGACATGTGCCGTTTTGCAGCTTGTACAACTGCTATAATTGCAGCTTTTGTAAGATTGAATTTTGATTTCAAAGCGATGTATTTGGCAGTTATAGATAATTCAGTTCTGTTGTACAACAATACCACAACGGCCTCCTATCAGAATTCAACAAATCATAAATTTTCTTAGCTTTCGCCATTGGTTATTCAACATTTTCGTTCTCATCGTCGCCTTGACCAATGGTTGGAAACATTGCTCATGCTGCATCTTGCACCTGTATTTTCTATTGCATTTGTCATTGTATTATCGTTCATCGTTGTATTATCGTCGTCTACCACTACAGGATAAGACGTAGGTTGAACAAGTTCTCAATGACGATCCCATTAGTAATAATTCAACACAAAACCAAATTTATACAGTTGTACTTCTATTACATCTGGCTTCCAATGCTTCAGATGTCTGTACTTACTACTGGGACAACAAATGTCTACTTTACTTCGATTATTAGATTTAGCAAAACTAATAAATTCTTGGATGGCATTACAAAAATGCTCCTTTGTCGACCCTTTCATATCGATTTGGGATTTATACATCCAACTGCGATCAAGAAAATAATTGAACATTTTTCTGATTTGCAACAAATATGTTAGAAAATTCAATCAAACACTTTATAATAATTAAAGTCCTGTAAAATTTCATTTATAACTACTTTAATGTTTTTGGTTTATTAGTTTTTTTTTTAACTTTGAGGACGACCTGTCATCCTACTTCCCATTACAAATGTAATAACGTAAGCATATTTTATAAGTCATTTCAGGTTAAACGGTTCAACAAAATTTCAGCAGCATTTACCTTTGGTTCATGTATCATACACAAATGCGTGTACATAGGGAACAAAAAGGAAGTGCCATCGAAATTTTGTTAACCGTTTAAGCTGAAATGATTTATAAATTATGCTTACGTTATTATATTTGTAACTTGTCCAATATTAGGATAAATCCAACGAATATTGTATCAGATGAATATAGATTTCCATTCTATGTAAAAACGAATATCCATATAACGATCATATACAACACTTATCGTATATAATTTGTATTTTAAAGTCTACATAATATATTTTTCATACATTCAATAAATATTTGTTAACTAGTTTCAATTTTAAAATGTAATGTAACTTCCATTCAAAAGCTTTAAATTTGAAATATTAACACGTAATTAAAAATTTAGTCAACTATGTCCAATTTTAAATTATGTTTTTTTATAAAAATTTTACAAGCTAGCACTCTTAATAAATTATACTCTAATTATTTTAACTTATGCTAATACATACAACTAAAACACTCTCGCTAGCAATTTTAATATAATACACATATTTTTGCCTAAATGACAACAAATATTGTTAACAAATATTCGCATGAACTTGTCAATAAACATGTTAATAAATGGTACACACTAATTATCAAATCACCCAATCAATAAATAATTCTACAACAACTAACACAATAATATAAAAGACAATAACAATGTGATAATCATCGTTTCCAACCTCCCAATAAACTACATTTAATCTCAAATCAATCTACAACACAATCATCATCATAAGCATCCCACATGATAACTAATTTCAAATCCATAAACCATCAATTTTCAAACCCATATATCATGCAACTAAGCCCTCTAATTAACCTTAATTAAACATAAAACAGGGTTAGAAGACACACCAGCACAAAATTGGAATCTTGAAGGCAAGTTTGGAGGGATGAAGTCGCTGTGGCAAGGGGGGTCGATAGGAATAAGGGTTTTGAAATAATTTTGGGGAATAAATAGAATGAGAAAGAAAGGCAGTGGTCGCTGTTTGTATCAGCAGGACGTGCAATGGCTTGTGACGGCCGCATTTTTAGTCATCGCAATCCGTTGCCTTGGATCATCACATTTTAGACGGCATCTTGTTGTGTACAATGCTGCTGCACTCCATCCACAACCACCAACAACTTCACCGACATGCACTCTCCGGTCGCCTATGTGTTGATTTGAATCAAGAATTAGTAGATATTTTTTTCATAAATCTAATTTATCCTAATGTGTTAAATTAGTGTTACTTTGCTGATACTAGCCTCTTGATTGCTTACAATTGTAAATTGATTGATTGGAATATGCAAGTTACAATTACTAGTGTTTACATTCAATAAATAAAATATAATTAATGCTATATCTTGGGTTCACAAGTAAGTGCTGATTAGTGCAACATAATTTATTACTCCCTCCAATTCAAAATAGTTGATGTTTAATTATTTTTCTGAATATATGACGTTTTGAGATGAACTTGCTTTTTTCTTCACTTTACCCATTTTCAAAATGTGTCAGCTTGCTTTTCCAGTGCAACATTAATAAAAAAGGTATATTCTTGGTTATAAAACTGGAGGAGAGTTTTGAAAAGATGGAAGCTGTAGAGATATCTGCAAAAGCAAAAGTAGATTTAATGAGCATTTAACATTGGAAAGATCAATTTATGGATAATTAAGCCATTTTCAACTTTCTTAATTTGTGTGAGAAATGTCAAAGCGTCAAGTATATTGAACCGGGGGGAGTATTTATTAACGTAAACATTGATAAAGATAAATTATTTGCATTATCTTTCAGTAGTTTATGTAATATATTTAATTTGTGTGAATGTTGCATATAGTAAAGTAAACGAATTAGTGTATAGTTAAACTTTTTTTTGAAATATAATATTATATTCATTGCCTATTATGATTGATAACAAATAAGAAATCACAAAAATAAAGATTAATGCATTATATTAGTTATACTAATATATGTTATATAATTAATAAAATATTACAATATGTAATGGTAATACATAAATAAATGGGTGTAGAACGCGCATTATTTTTTTAAAGTACTTATAGAATTTTGGCCCCATCTAACAGAAACTGCATATGATCATTATATAAATGTTCGTCTTTGTCGTAAATAGAAATCAATATCCATCTTATACAAAATTTATTGGATTTACCCTTCTATTGAAAAAGTTGCAAACAATACAAATCATTATATATTGTAAATCATTTCATCTTAAATAGTTCACCATTTTATTTAATTTTTTGCAAAGCGGACCGGTTTTTAAGGTGACCGTAATCACATTTTTATTATAACTAATAATAAATAATATAATATAGTACATGTGATTGTAGTTAACAATCAGCTACTTCGGTTTTTAAGGTGGTCCGTCCACCGCTTACGGAATTTATAGTGTTCAGCTCACTCTACCTAACATGCTTACAACACTGGAGCTAGCCAAATTTAACTAGACTACAATGATCGGTTTTTAAGATGGAACGTCCACCGTTGCTCCATCCAGGGAGTCACAATTTGAAAATTACATTCTACAAAGTACATATTACATATTTGTTTACAAGCTACATAACATAACCAAGTATAAAGGACCAAGTAGCATGAAGTATTATAGCTGTAAATCCATGTAGAGGGGCACAACAAGTTGCACCAATTTCAACTACTGACATGACATTGGGCAAAAAACAAAATAGTTTCTTGAGCTCCACACCCAACAGTATGCATCATCCGTATCATCTCAAAACTATATTATTCATCGAAGTGTCCTTAAGCACAGAGAGATGAGACATGACATCGTTCGATTCCATAGCAGCACCACAAAAACATACTATGATCGGAGCTTGCACAGACACACCACCAAAACAACGGCTAAGTTCAGAGCTGTAGCTTCTCGTATATAGCTATCAATCGACGTAGATGGCCCAAACAAACCAAATCAAATAGAGTATGGTTGAAGTAGATAGTTGCAAACATTACATAAATTCTGTGCTACAGATTAGTGGAGTAGAAACCAAACACATCAACAAAATTGTTTCCGTCCAAAACACACGACTGACACACCAGAACTACCAACAAGATGCATACATGATGAACATTTAAGACCCAAAAAGGCAACATAAAAAACATCACATGTAACACAGTCGAGACGTGAAATCAATTCAACCGGTTAGCAGTTGCTGCACACCAGGAGACTTCGCGTTAGTGTCGGACTCCAAACCATTGTTGTAGCCACCAGTTGAATACCTAGCAACCAGTAATTTCACAAGTGAAGAACTAGAAGGCAGGGAGTTTCCTGAAATAACCACCACAGTGGAAAACGGTGATGTTAGAAGTAGTTTCAGGAAGAAAGTTGGTTGTAGAGACGAGGTTGAAGAAAAAGGGTAAAATCAGAGCACATAGCTGATTTCATGGAAATAGTTCAGATCTGAAATTGTTAAAGAAGTTTATGGGGGAGCTTCCACGCATAACGAAAGCAAGGATAGGAGTATTCGTGAGCTTGTGGAGATAGAAGTGAAGAAAGGAGAGATGTTGGAGATAAATGGTTGCGAGAAGGTAAAAAATTAAGAAAAAGAATACCATTGTCATCATTTATAGTCGCTCCATCCCACCTGAAGTTTTTTTTTTCGAATTTTTTGTAGTTCACAAAATTGTGATAACACTTCCTTTTTGTTTCATGTACATTTGCGTTTGTATACAATATAGGGAACAAAATGGAGTTACTCCCGAAATTTTATTAAATCATCTAAAGTGAAATGAATTATGAAATGCAAATATTATGTTTGTTTGGGATGTAGGATGACTGGCCATCAATGTAAATAAAACTATAAACTAAAAATTTAATACTGTATTCATAATTTGTTAAAATTGAAAATACATTAGATTTTATATATATAAAAAAAATTAATAAAATATTAAAATGCTTGAAAAATAAAATGTTAATCCATGAAATGATAATTATACTTTTTTGAATTTTTATCGTATTTTTTTAAATAGGGAAAATTATCGATTACTTTGTCGATAGGAGGATTTCAATATATCAATGTAAGGAAATGAGAGGCTCAATGAGAAATAAATTTGTAACATTGTGCATATATTTATTGAATTTGCTTTAAGCAGAAATTAAAATGATGAGGAAATTTGTTATTTACGTAGAAATTGCAAACATTTAAAGCATTTGACACTAGATATGATGAAAGTCATTTGTGTCACAACGTTTTCGTGATAAATTATTAAGTGTGAGATCATCATTGAGAACATGTAACGCGTAATGAAATAGAGTCAGTAGAGGAGGTAAGTAACTATATTATCCTGACGAATATCAAAGAAGATATAGTTGAAGATGCAATAGGATCAATGTTTCCTTTGGTTGAAGAAGACGACAACAATGTAAATATTGAAGAGGAACAAAATATTAGAGCAAATAAAATCTACAGTTTAATTGATGCAACTAAGAAACATCTTTAGGATCGATGTAAAATCGATACCCAATTTTCAGTAACCACATAATATATTGAAAAGAAATCAAAATACAACTTCACAGAAGCATAATTTACTGTTGTACAAGAAGCAAAATGGCATAAGCTATTTGATAATTTAACGTGTGAAATTCATTGTACATTGGAAAACTTATGTTTGCGTTTGGTTATCCATATCGAAAAATTGATACATGTTTAAATACTCGTGTGGTGTTTTGGAAAGAGGACATCATTCAATCGTCCTTGGTGCTTCCTACTCCTTCGGCTAACAGGATTGCTTCATTCTCCTTGAATGTCTCTTTCATGATATTTTGATCTACAACTACATTCGTCATAAATTTTAGGAAGTGTAAAATATATAACATGGAAAGATATAAACTAAGGTAAAAAGAATTTTTCTTACAAGCATATGCATTACTTACCAAACATTCCAAGGCTTTAAAGTTCGTATGCATCTTCTGCCATCGTACCTCATATTAAATGACATAGGGTGAGAGTACCACAAGAAAGAATGTTAGCACACTCAGCTGATGGAGAATCACATAAGTATTTTGATAAGATTTACCCCTTATCTTGCTTTTGCAGCGTAGAGCCGTAATGTTAGACTTAAGTACATATGTATTTTCACTATTCTCTCAACTTGGTTTTGAATATTCAACTTGGTTCGTTATCATTACTCGTTATAATTTAGCTCCTTGGATGTATATGAAAACTTCATATTTCTTCTTACTGTTATCTTCCTTGGCCTTGATGATTCGACAAAAGAAATTGACATTATTTACCATCCTTGATTGAATAAATGAGAATTATGTTGTAAGAACCCGCATATTTCACGATAATATATTTAAATATTTTATTTAAATATAACATCGTTAACTGAGTATATGTCCGAAATATCACTTTTTGCATATGGTTGAATTTGGATTCGGGACCACTTCCATTGAGTTCAAAATGTTGTTTATGACTTAAAAATCAATATGTTTCAAGTTAGTGAAATTTGGGTGTTTCGGGTGGCGCTTTATTTTGCAAAACTAGCCCACTTCCTTATAATCCACTTAAGCACTCTCCTTCTCATTAATTCCTAACACTTTAACTAAAATAGAAAATTGGGAAGGGAATGGGAAATTAATATTCCTAAGCCCTAGTTTGATCTTGGCAATTCCTATTTGTGTAGAAATCAAGTGTGCTAATTCAAAGAGGAGAGGTAAGCTCAATCTCATCTTCTCCAACTCAACTCGTCTTCAGTTCTTGTGATTTCCTAATATCTGACTCCTAGGATTCTTGTGTATATGTGTTTAGATTGGAGATTTTAGATTATTGTTTGAAGAGAGGTTGTTCTAGCTAGGTTTTGGTTCATGTCCTTCCTTCTAATAATAAAAGGTGAGTTCTTGTGAACTCACATCTATGAAATCAAGCTAGTAAGTTTGGCATGTGTGCCCTTGGCACTTCTAAGTTGTGTATGCATTTGGTTGATTTGTTTATTGTATGTGAACTTTCCAATTTATGAGTGTTTGAATTCATTTGTATGAATATTGAAGTGAAAATCCTTGTAGAGAACTAAGTTTGTGTTCTTGAGTTATTTCGCAAGCTACAAAAGCTTCATTATCACTTGGATTATGTTATAAGCCTTAACCAATTATCTATGCCCATCCGAAATCGATTGCGAACTCATAACCAAGGAAAACAATTGCCCAGGCAAGATCTCATACGTTTGGGGATCAATTCCAGTTGCCTGAAATATGTTCAGACGTCTGGATTTGATCCCTAAACATCTGAATTTTTTCGTAGTTTTTTATCGGTAGCAGTCAGGCGTCTAACCCTTGGGTTCATACGTCTGAAGCTTGTTTTCCTACTGTTGACCGGTGAAAACCACCACAGTCAACAGTTTAGGTTATTTCAACCTTCTTTATATCCTAATTTTATCTCATTTGCTCTTTTTCTGTG
This sequence comes from Allium sativum, assembly GCA_030737875.1. Taxonomy (NCBI): domain Eukaryota; kingdom Viridiplantae; phylum Streptophyta; class Magnoliopsida; order Asparagales; family Amaryllidaceae; genus Allium; species Allium sativum. The sequence continues at coordinate 775,516,580 of CM060926.1, forward strand.
TTTTCTCAATTGCTCTAATTCATGAATTTCAGCAGCTCGATTATACAGACTTCTGATTTATTCGTGATGAAAGAATTTATGATTGATATTTATAAAATTTAATTTACATTATTAAAACGTGAATTATAGGATTAATTGTCATTACAATCGATATTTTATGAGATTTGCCACTTCAAACTATGAATGGTTTTATATTATTAGTAGATATCGAATCTTTTACCAAAATGGTTTCTAATGCTACTTCCATCATACAAAGTGGTTTTATAAACTGTTTTTAGATCTACTAGTTCATATATTATAAACCTTTTCCTCACTCGTATGAGAAATCCAATTAAACTCTTTAGTAAAACAAGTGGCATGAAACACTTGCGTAGCTTCGACGGTTAATTCTTGAACTTGTTCGTTTGAAAATTGTGGCAATGATCGTCACGTGTTTCTAGTGGAATTTACAACTTGTTTGTAAATATTCGAGTAGAGCAAGTGGTTATGGGACATGTATTACTTAACTCTTTTATTTACTAGCTTGGAGTAACCTACACTATTTTGAGGAACTTGTGTGGTGTGTGGCGATCTTCGAATTTGCGGGGAACTTCGATTCGTCTTGTGTGGTGTGTGGCGATCTTCGAATTCGTGGGGAACTTCGGTTCAACTTGTGGTCATTTGACCGTTTTGGTCTTCGAGCTATATTGGTCATTGGACCGTATTCTCTTTGGCGACAAGATGGATTTCAGAATAGATGCTGGATGTTTCCTTTGGATGCGTATTTAACCAGTTTTGGTTAACTAGGTGATTTGAGTAGTCATTATCGATTACGAAGAGATAATCGATATCAATTGCTATTGTTGTTGGCCATTTTGACCAATTTGACATTGACGACAATGTGATTGCAAGGAGCAGAATATGATGGTTCATACAAAGTGGCTTCGACACGAAGACTCTTTGATCAGTAGCTTCGTCTTGAGGCGAGGATGCGGTTCTTCTATTGATGCATCATTCAGCGACGATGATTCCAGGATGGAGAGCAAGGCTGCTGCGATGGACTCATTTTCTCCAAGACGCAGAAAAGACGACATTAAGTTGTACTGATTTGACTGTCATATGGGCTGGGATGACACGTAGTTGTTATGACTTGGAGGGAAGTCAATGATGTCTCACGGTAGTGCGGTTTTTCGGGGATAATTCACTTGTTGGTTCGCTTCAACGGGGAGTCTTAGGACAGTCTAGAGATGGATTCTGCTGCAAAGATCATATGCAAAGGGGCTATCAATATTCATGATTTTGGTACACTTTTGAGAGAAGGGGCATGTAGACGAATCAAAGCCAGTGCAGTGTGGAATGATTCGGCCTGGACTCCAGAGCCATGGCAGTGTGGACTGGGTAGGGCTATTGGCTATAGACCAGGGCAATTGGTCATAGCAAGAGCTAAGTCGAGACCAAGGCATACTACTACAAATCATATATGTTGTTTCGCCTCGTTTACACTGGTTGTATCAACAATCGGAGTAAATACTATTTTTTGCTTCGGTTCTAGGATAATAATTGGTGCAGTTGGTATAGTAAAAGCAATAGAACAGAGAAAAATTTAGTTGTTCCAATTTTAATTGAAAACCAGTGCAAATAAAGAGAAGCAAATACCTTTATCTGCACCGATTATATGTTCAACCAGTGCAAATATTATGTTTACATCGGTTTTCCTTTTAGTTTCTACCAAAGAGTGCAATTTGAAATTATTTTAAGCTTTTAACGCTATTTGTCCAAACCATCAACACGGATTTCAGCTCGAAGGCCCTGGGTCGGCATGATGCTCCTGGCATCGCCATGCCTATTTTGGATCGGAGCTCCCCCGGTCGGCTATGTCGAGTCAACCCGAATCCTGGAGCGGTTCCCAATGATAGCAAACTCGGTCAACCCTGGACCTACTCTAGCTCCTATATTTCAGGATCAAGTGATGTGTGTGTTGCACATTTCGAGGAAGGCTACTCGTCACGTGAAAGACCGATTACACCACTTGCTGGATGCATGACACGTGGCCGACCCGACCCAACCCGAGATGGCCGCCACATGGCATGCCGACTCGACTCGGATGCTCAACTATTGATAGGCATTTCGAGAGCTAAAGAGGGGACTTCTTCTTGGATCCTCTCTGGTTCGGCTTGAAGGTCGAACTCCATTCTAACACAAGAATTTTGGGTATAAAACACTTCTTTTTCTCTACTTTTCTACACAATAAACAACTGTAAACAATATAAACAACGATTATAGGTGGATGTAGGCTTGGATTAAGCTGAACCACTGTAAAAGCTCTTGCGTGTTCTCTGTTTTTATTGTTATTATTGCATTATGTAATTGTGACTATGAGAATATTCTATGATTTGTGTGTGGATTACGCATTTTGGGATTATTTGTCACAAGTTTCACTTTTTAACGTAAACAACCAATGTTCAAAAAGAAAAGAAAAAAAGGAAAAAAAAAAAAAAAAAAAAAAATTGAAAAGAAACAATGGACCGACATCGGCGTACTCATTCTAATGCATAAGCACTATCTGGTGTAGTATGTGCCATTACTAGAATTCATAATAATATCTCTTATGAGTTTTAAATGTTGCTTTTTTGTATGTTCTACTGGCTCCATCCTGATCAGATAATACTCCCGCGTAATGTCTAGCTTTGTGAAAAATGAAGCATCGGTGAGTTCATAAAAAAATCATCACTGGAGGGAACAGGAAATTTATTTTTCTGTGCAAGTGGAGTTGAAGTTGAGGTTGAAGTAGCTTGAAATTGAAAACTACATCACCAAAAGATTATAACTGTTCCAGTCCTGACTCCTGACACCACCTGAAAGCCCACCAGTTGTAGTAACATATCACTGGCATTTCTAAGCCTTGACATTATAGTATATATGACACCATTAGAGATTGATTAATGTAACAAAACTTGAAAATTATTTGAATTTGCAATGGTGAAACCAATAGCTTAGAACATCTAAATTCCTGTTTTGCATAAAATTATACTACCTATAAATTTTGAAAAATATAAGAAGATGAATGTATACATTATAGGGTATCACAGAAAATTCACAGCTGAAAAATTAAAAATAATAAAATGAAAGCATACTCCAATAATCAATAAATATGTTTTTGTCCAACTGGCGCAAAAAACCTCTGTGCTTATCTATCATTAGGAGCTAAGTATCAACTAATTAACTAAGCTCTAATAGATTAGTGCGGTGGTCCAACAATTGTTCTCTCATTAAATATGGGATTAGGAGAGCGGTTAATATTTTATAATGCCAATTGCATAAGTACTTATACTAAACAAAGCCAGTCCCTAATTTAATTGGTTCTTGGAGTTCAATGTGAAAAGGATTAGATGAGCTGCAAGTTTGACAAAAAGGGTAAAGACTATTCTTAATGGATTGATGAGCATAATGACGATGATTAGCCAATGAGACCTGCTTAATTATTGGATTAGTGATGATGCAAGTTGCTATATGTTAATAAAATATACATCATTAAAGTTAGACAAAGCAAATTCATATGAATGGGTTATGGGTACATGTGAAAGCAGATTCCTTGTTATTTACTTGGCTTGTATCGAGAAAATACCTTAGAATATTTTCCTCTTTCTATAATGTAACATTGTTTAATGTTGTATGTGCCACGCAGAATGTAGTATTTGTTTTGTTGAAGGAATACATGTAGGGCAATGTCAGAAAATATTTTAATCTATTTTTATTTTATTTTTACTCGCACATGGAATCAAACTCTAGGAAAGCATTTGTTTTTCAAACAAATATTTAAGAGAAATTTATTGCACAATTTCGATTTTAAAATTTGAATATGTAACCTTTTATCTCTAAGTCCAAAACATAAGCTAACCGAGCCAACCTTCTTGATAAGGAATCCGCATTTCTATTTGTTCAATACACTAGAAAATTGACAAAAAATAAATTAACAAAAGACTATAATTATGATTTGAAATTCATTGAGTTAAGTTTAATGATTTACAAAAATATATCGCCTTTCAATCCAAATATGTTAACGATCATTTGAGACAGATTGGAGAAAAAAAGCGAAAATTTTAAACATGTTGCTCTTTTAAAATTTCAAGGACACATTTTAGAAGAAAAAAAATCTAAATACAAACAACATTTGATATGTAAATAAAAAACAACTTTCATATTTTAATTGAAAAATTCCAAATATTTTAAACTTCACGAATAATAAAAATTAATACAAAGATGTTTTCTTATGATCATAGGATTAAAAGTTAATTACCAAATGTTTTTGTGTCTTGTAAATATGAAAAGAAAAGAAAATATATATAAGAAAATTCAAGACTAATATGTAAATGCATATAACTTCGTTTTTTACATAAAGCTTTTTACGGATGTAAACAAGATTAACTTTAAAATGACATAGTTCTATGTTTATATGATACAATATAAAGCTACATTTTTAAGTTATAAAACTATATTTAATTAGCTTTTTGAGTCAGTTATTTCTATCATATTTACAATAACATCAATAGACTAGTATTAAAATCAATTTTTTTTTCTTTCAATTTTGAAAGCTATTTTTTGTTTTTAATTCATTTGGTAATGATGAGAAATTAAAGGGAACTTCATGTTAACATAATACAATTTAGTTTTTTTCATTGACCTAATTATTAAACACAGTTGTCTTTAGATTTAATTTTTTCTTTCAAACTTGCCATTGCCAAACATTTGTTGCGAGCAGTTATGGTATTGAACATTACCTCAAGAGAATATGTTAAGCTTTGTAAAATTACTTAAATTTGCATAATTTTTTGCTTATTTTCATGGAATCATAAATGTATTTTATATACGAACATTGGAGACATTTAAAGCACGTTATTTTAATTATACATATACATGCCTAAATTCCCAAAACAAATTTGATACGTTATAAATTTATAATGAATAAAAAAGCCACCATTTGCATTTTTAAGTCATAAACCAATAACAAATTAATACTAGTTGGTTCCGAACGACAAAGCCAATGATCATAATAATATAATGATTACGTTTAACTAATTAAACCGTACCAGTTAATGATATATTACGCGAGTAAATATTTACTAGAAAGAAACAAGATTGCATTGGACATATATTAGTTTATTTATAAGTACTACTACTACATCAAACGACAACATGACTATTGCACATTTTACCAAATTATATTAATAGTTAAGTAGCCGAGTCCGATTTTGTTCACACTTTTTTCCAAGTGTGAACAAAACTCTCGGTTCCTATTGGAGGAATTCAGGGGGGTCCATGTGTGATCCACCCAGTTCCTCCAATAGGAACAAAGTGTTTTGTTCACACTTGAAAAAAAAGGGTGAACAAAATTCTATTCTTAAGTAGCCATCAACCCAATATATCAGGGTCAGCAGTCGGTTTGTCAGGGTATTAAATGCATCATGTGATAATAAGTTCGGGTACATGATTTTATTAAATATGTGTCGTATAAGCACTGTTGTCTATTGAAGCAAAATATCATTGTTGATTTTGATAATGACCTATTTATTGTTTGTTTTGATGAAAGTTGACATGTGTATATATAAAATCAACCCATCAGTCACACGTGTAAACAGGGAGCTTTTATTTTCAATGTTAGTACAATATTATGTTATTCTTCCCCTTTGTTATGTAAATCATTTGAAAGCATGGAGAGGGCTAGGAAACGCAGTTAGGTAGCGTTTGATTTTTTTAACTGCCCAGTTAATATTCGCGTCCGCGTCGGACGCGTCGGACGCTTCCGACGCGTCGATGTGAGACCCACACCATTTGCCCATTTCAACCGTACAGTTCAAAAGTTAGTTTTCACGTCCGAAGCGGCGACGCGTCCGACGCAAGCCAAAAGCTGTTTTTTCACCCTTTTTATACATACCCATACAAATAAAACACATAAAAATAATTAATAAAATAATAATTCTGCCCCTTCCAAAATGCCCCTTTTGTAAAAAAAACGCATTCCCCATTCGCAACAATTCCCCTTCAAATATCCCTTCCAAATAACCCTTCCCGTTCAAAATCAAACGGACCCTTAATAATTTGTCAAATGGACAGAAACTCGATATCTCGACCCTTAAAAAAGAGAATTCAACCAGATTTGCCCGACATTCTTTTGAAATTATGAAAATACCATTTTCTATTAACGGAATTTTATTAGAGGATTTTAAATCATTCAATTTTCTAATCATCCATTAACAGAATTTTACGGTCAATTTACCATAAAAACAGCAGTAAAACAATATGAAATAAAAGCGTCGTGATTATAAAAAGTTCCGCAGTTACAACACATATCTGTTGGCTCATCATTTTATTTAATAAATAAATACATATCAGGTACACATATGTACAAATATCAATAATTTTGATAGACATAAAAATTTCCATTCTATGGTGTCTTTCTTATTCAGCCTTCTTTCACATCTTATTTTACTTCCATAATTTAAAATGCAGTAAGCTTTTATAGAAATAGTGTACTTATAATAAATAGTTTTCTCCATTGAATAGTGAAAATTATGATCTTTCAATTATAGGATATTGTGATACAATATTTTCAAATCATTTTTTTTTTTTTTTTGCCGTTGCCAACCAGTTTTTATAGTGATTTGTAACACTCTTTTATTAAAAATTAAAAGTTACAATGATAACAGGTGATATACAAAGCATATATCAGCTATTGAATTCCACGTAGGGAATGAAAACTAAATTCATACAAATTACGTGATTCAATGCATAACTAGTTACATAGTTCAACTACATACAGCCTCATAAAGCAGACACTTTATGAGTACTATAGTTAAGAAGAAAGATCTCTAACCATTTTCTTGTAGATTTCTCATCATCTCTTTCTTCATATTACGGGTGATGGGGGTCTTCGGTTGCGCTTTCTCACCCGAGTCTGTATGAACCTGATCAAGGACGATGTCAGGTGGTCTTGGCTTATATCCCGGAGGAGGTTGAATATTTGCATATGGTGACACATCAGCATGAGCGGAATTAACATCCAGACTAGAAGCGGTCTCAAATCCTTTTTGAAGATCCCGAATATTCATTCTCATCAATTTAGTAATGTCTTTGATCCACTCTCTCCTTAATTCACCACTAATCAAACCAGGCATTATTTTCGTGACTTCCGCAAGTCTTTTCTGTAAATTATCTATCCTTTCCGGACTATTACCACCATCAGCGAGTCTAATATTAAGCAGACCAGCAACTTGAGAGACAAGCGGATTCAGCTCATCAAGTTCATTGCCATTATCGCTAGTACCAGTGTTCGTTTCATTCCAAATGTTCTGATTGCTATTCTTCTTTTGCAAGTAGTCGTCAATTGGCAAATGTGATGAGTTCTCCTTTGTAGGCACATTCGTTGAAACAACCACAGTCTGGGAAGTACCATCGGTATGCGGATCAGATTCATTAGTATTAGCACGTCCACCGTTTTCCTTATGATTGTTTTCCTGCTTCTCAAAGTTTTGGAACTCCTAAACCAATTCATTCATCGTAGCCAAGCTATTCCTCTTTTCCACTGTATCTTCATGATTACTAGCCTCATCGATTTGAACCGCAGATTCCTTTGAAATGTTGAATATTACCTTACCCCTCTCTTTGCCTAAGAGATTGTGCACATCAACACCCAACTGCACGCAAACAGGCCCAGTCACAATGTCAGTGAAGACTGGCGATGGAATATCAATAAACCCGTGTCTTGATCATCTGTTTCAATTAGTTCACCTTCTTCAATAACCACAGCCAAATTAAAATCCACTAATTTCTTCTCCAATTGCATTTCAGCCATAGTGTCATAGAGATCACAATCAGTATTTAATGTCTCAAATTTATTGCTAGTTTCAACAGCAGGCTTACACATATCAGTTGTTACTCCATTCTTGACTATGACGTGATTTACTTTATTCCACTCTTTACGAAATTTAGTAGGTACATACCTGGCATTTTGACTGCTCCTCGAGGATATGAACTTATTATGTCTTTTGGAAGCTTCAGCCAGTTGATCCTGGTTTCCTATGTCTTGAACAAACTTGCTCACATTACTGGTTTCGGCCACAACAACTCCATCCTTCTTATCAGCCTTGTCAGAAAATTCACAAGTATCAAGAGGGCAGTTGGTACTGCTGTGACCAAAAGCAACACAGGTACGACAAATATCAGGTTGTGCAACAACCCGGCTTTTTGACCCTCAAATGTCGACACTAATACATCCACGGTATTCACGTGCCGAACACCCAAGTGTCGGAAAGACGAAAAGTTAGGATGAAATAAAACAAAAAGAAAATAGACTAAGGAAGAACAGGACACAATATCATAATCTCACAACGGAACGGTAACATATAATATAAAGAATGATCTATACAAAATAAAACTGTATGATTACAACTATCAGAGAAGAATAACCTATCATCAACTTCGACAGTTATAAGAATCCATCCTCATAAATGTTGATGTACAAGATAGAATGCAGCGGATATAAAAAGTATGGTAAGATGAACTCCAACTCTCTTCTAGAAGCTCCAAAGTAAAATCTGTCATACTCAGCCTACTCGAAGGAGTACATGATGATTTTAGGGAAAAACAAAAACCAAGCGTCAGACATCTGTCTGGTATGAGAAACTCAAGATATACATTGCATGTAACAACACTAAGGGGACTGTGCAGATAACCGCTTCGGTTTTCCCCTTAATTGAAACCAACCATTTATTAGGAGAAGTATAGTTGTATTATAAATAATGTCTAGGGTATATAATATAAATAAATTCATATAGAAGGAATGGTTACATTGGTTACATTCAACAACTATTAAGTGTACAAACAAAACCGATAAGGCGCGTTCGCATATTGGATTTTCCATCGGAGATCTTTCTGGATCAAGCCGGATCCAAACTCCATGCACAAGGGTCAGAAAGTACCTCCGAGCATCGTATATCTCTAGATAAAATATACCATAAGGTAAACACAACTGGCCCACACACAAAAACACCAAAGTGCACCACGTGGAACCAAATATACCCAACTCCTGTGCGTAACTTCGAGGAGCTCCCGCACGATTCGATAATAAGCATACACTTGATATGGAGTCAATATATCTTGCCATAGGTTAGCAAAACCCCAGATTGTGCTCCTACTCTGTTTTTAGCCATATCCGATGTTGAGGTTTCGTTCGACATCTTTCGCAAGAGTATTCACCACTCGAACAAGCAAAGAATTCCCAGATGGATTCCCACAGCTCAATAGATCTTGGAATCACACATAAATTCCTTCACAGATCTCAGAATCACACATGGATTCCAATACATCAACAGGTCTTGGAATCACTCACAGATTCTTTCACAGATCTTAGAATCACTATATGTGTTTGAGTATATCAACAGATCTGGAATCGCCATATGGCCTTCACTTCACAACCGCTTCCAAAACATAGAACCCGTATAGTAGTTTTGAAGTGGTTTTTGATAAGTAAAATACTAACCAATCCCGGTCTCCTCAAACAGTTGCTAAATTTAAGGTCAAGTTCTATAGTCAATTATTCGACTATCAATTCACACAATAGACGTTTGTATATGGAAAACAGCCTCGCTTAATTTCCGTAACAAACAACTAAGCCTCCAAATCACTATCAAGTCACAAAGCAAGATAAACAATTAAATCACTATCAAGTCACATAGCATGATAATAGTCAAAGCACGATTAACTCATATAAACGGCTTCTAATTACTTTCCTATTTAATTAATCTTTCATTGAATAATACTCTTTTGTTAGTAAACTTCTTTTATCTAACAAAACTTCATTTTTCTAACAAGACTTCCTTTTATTAATCCATTACTCATACTTAATTAATATTCCTTTATATACTAGCGTATATATTCAACTTATACATATAAAAGGTATGTATGTATAAATTCTACTAATTCTCTATCTCTTTTACAGCCTTACAACTTAAAAAGGGATTTAATATACTTATCCCTCCGGTATAAGTATAATCACAATTCATTTCTAAGATTTCCTTTATAACTTCAATACTTCAAAAAGTATTCATATATTTATCCCTCCGGTATAAGTATATCACAATTCATTTATAAGATTTCTAAAAATATAATTAAAGAGGTTAAAACCATTGTTTAATAAAGAACCTCTTCTCTTTTATAATTAAACATCTTATTCAATATCTTTATCCTGAAAGATTTCTAAACTTGTTTCTATCTTTAAAATCAATTATTAAAGATCTAAGTATATTAAAAATCATTAAACCGTATATTCCATTTCCAAGGGTTCAAAAACAAGTTCTGCTAAAACACTATATACAACAAACCCAAAACAAATCCTTTTATAATTATCTTTAAACGTTTGTTTAAAGATTCAATTATATTTACGTCCATGATATAATCTGAAAGGGTTAAAGACGAATGTAATTAACACATTGTCACGAAAAACCCATTCTTGACACTCGCAGATAGATAAGCCTACTCGTTGGCTTATTAGAATTAAGCACAGTAATCATGATATTCAATAAACAAGTAATTAGGAAGTGCACTTATATGACTATTCTAGCTTCATACACTTTCAAACTTACTTCAATTTAACATATAAGTTAAACAACCATTTTAATATGATGAGAAATCACTAAGGATGTCATTGCAAAGTTTCATACAAAGTGTTGAAAACACAACAATTCAAACTGCATTTATGGCGACTATCGCTATAAGTGCACTTTCAAGTTCAATTCCATAATATGTCATTCCATACTAATCCTTATGTGCTTTGTTTCAAGTTCATTCCACTTGTTATACAAGTCAATTCAAGTCCAATTTCAAGCCCATTAAAGTCCATTCCAATCCACTAACATGGACCACATACGTCGCTTACTTTTAAAGTAAGAATCAAATTAACATTTTTAACATAAGTTACCAACATTCAAGCAACTTTAAGCATAGTTAAAAACATGCAAAAGGGTTTATGTTTGCTGTCCTAAATAGTGAGTAAACTCACCTTAATCCTTAGCAAATCCAAGATCCAAGAATAGGAATAAAGATCCAAGAATAAGAACAAATATCCAAGCTAGCAACCTCCTTCCTTTCCTTGCTTTTCCTTGCTTCCTTCCTTATATAGCTCACTACCAAAGATGGAAATTGAGAGGGGCTTGGATTTTTCAACTTCTAACTTGTTAGAAGGTCTTGTAATGATGTAAGAAGGCTTCACTTAAAGTTTGAGTTGATTTGGAGTTGCTTTGAGTATAGTTTGAGAAAGTTAGTAAGGTAGAGAAAGAAGTAGAGAAGCCATTAAAGGAGCTTCATTTTGCTTAGGAATTCTGTGAATGAAAAGAGAAGGCATACCAATCCTTATATAGGAAAAGAAAGATAGATGGGAAAAGACTAAAATACCCTTACAACCGTAGTAGCATTAATGAGAGAAGGGATGGTGCGTAAGAGAAGTGAAAGGTGTGTAAGAGATGGTAAGGTTGCTTTTCCAAAGCTTAAGGATTAAGCATTCCTTTATATACATATAAGAAACCTATATACATACACTTAGGATATATTTTTAAACCTTTGATGCGACTAATTATGCATATATATATATATATACATATATATATATATATATATATATATATATGTGTGTGTGTGTATATATGCATGTATGTGCATGTATGTAAATGTACTAAACAACATTGCAACGATCTGAAACAACTTCTGTTCAATGACGTGTTGTAAATCTGAAAGTTGAAACACAATTATATTTATAGTTCTTAATCAAATTATTTATTTAAGTAAACAAAACTTGAAAATAAATTACTTATCTTATTTAAAAAATGAAAACAAGCATATCTGAATTATAAAGCACTTATTTGAATACTTAAATACCCAAATTACAAAAACTTTCCTTAATTGCTCATTTTTTTATAAAATGATGACATCATCAAAATAGTTAGCCATAAATATGAAAATTACTTTTATTTGCTAGTTAATCTCCTAATGATTAATTATACGTTCACTAAAGTTTTCAATAACTTTTATTGGGAAAATAGCCATTTATCGATAAAACGATTTTCAGTCACTTCATTAATATTTTACCAAAAATATATTTTTGAAAGCATTTTTCTCAAACGAGTCTAGTATCATTACTAAATGATATTTAACAAGGTTATAAAATCACATTTATAACATTTAATAAGATTACAAATTGTTTCAATATTCAAAGATAAAGTATTCTATTTTCCGGGTCTTTACATTCTCCCCACTTAAAATATTTCATCCCCGAAATTGCAAAAGAGCAACCAAAGAAACTATAAACATCGATATTTAACAGTTTCTTACTACTAGCAAAAAAAGCTCATGGCTTGATCAAGTTCAAACCCTCTCGTCGCATAAGGATGATAAACAACCTACTAAGCGTGCCTAACGCTCAACAGCCTTAGGGATTACTCATTCGATGATTCACAATACCTCATAACAAATCGAAGAGTTATTTCACAAAATTTCCATATGCGCTAAATCTCATACAATGCATATAAACCATCCGCACACATTGTTTGATTATATAACTTTCCTTATCACAAGACTTCTTTTCCGAACTAGTATACCACACTTGAAATATCTAGTGCGTACTCCGATCTAGTTCATTGACCAGAAACATCCATCTTCCATACATAGCCATACACTATGATAGAAAACTTCAGGATCATATCAAAAATCCACGTCAAGTATTCAATGTTAAACGTCTAGTGAAGAATCTTTGTTCGGACCGATGTAAATCACCTTCAAAATCTTGTACTCGAATCCATTCCAAGATCAACTATGCGAATAAAATAATCTACATACAACTCACATGTTTTATCCTATTGGTTTCTTAACTACCAATATCCTTATTAATTCTTCTATATGTATAGTATGCCATTTTATTCTAATATCCTTCCTCTTTTTTCGACATTCAATTTTCACTTAGTATTTCTTTATTAATACTAAATCCACTTATGAATCATTTCATAAAACTTAACTTCAAGTTATTAAACAATGTATAACTTAAGTTCGTACACATATAATACCTTAATACATTCTATGAGTAACACCAAATTTGTTAAGTATGTTAATCGAAATTTTGAACTTTTTCTAACTTCATATCTTAATAATTCAAGTTTTATATAAACTTAACTTTATATTTTCACAAATACTTATCATTATTCAGATTATAATAGACGAATCATGTTAAAATTCAATTTAACCTAACATCATTATTAAACGCCTTATAGTCAAACTGTGAAACTTAATTCACAAGGTGTTCATACCTAATGTTCCCACTTATTACCATCTACCCAACCTACGTTTTTAAAAGGCAAACTAGTTATAAGTCAATAAGCAATAGTGCATGCTTATAAACTGATCAAGCATAACTAATATTCAATAATTAATAATATTGAATATTATCATTCCTAACAACCAAACACATCATAAATGACTATATAAATTTATGAAAGTTTATGTTTTATACAAAAATAATCCTAGGTAAAATTATTTCATTTACCAATTTTAAAACCAATATTGTGTCGATTTGCCTTGTTTAAGTATTTAGAAATCCCTTTTGATACCATGGCATCCCATATATCGACCAGAATTCATAAACCACTCAACAGATTAAATAACACAACCTAAAATATCTTTATAGCACTAACAAGTACGCGCTCTCATATATATAAAATACTCAACTCATGTTAGGGCATTCCATTACCCTATCTCTTGACGAATCATACCCAACCAAAGCCAAGGGGTTCACTCATCTTTGTGCTCTTATACCAAATGTGATGACCTAACTTTTCGACCATCAAATGTAGACACTAATACATCCACGGTACTTACGTGCTGAGCACCCAAGTGACGGAAAAACGAAAAGTTCGGGTGAAATAAAATAAAAGGAAAACAGACTAAGGAAGAACAGGACACAATATCAGAATCTCACAACGAAACGGTAACATATAATATAAAGAATGATCTTTACAAAGTAAAGTTGTATGATTATAACTATCAGAGAAGAATAACCTATCATCAACTTGGACAGTTATAAGAACCTGTCCTCATAAATGTTGATGTACAAGATAGAATGCAGTGGATATAAAAAGTATGGTAAGATGAACTCCAACTCTCTTCCAGAAGCTCCAAAGTAAAATCTGCCATACTCAGCCTACTCGAAGTAGTACGTGACGATTTTAAGGAAAAACAAAAACCAAGCGTCTGACATCAGTCTGGTATGAGAAACTCAAGATATACATTGCATGTAACAACACTGAGGGGACTGTGCAGATAACTACTCTGGTTTTCCACTTAATTGAAACCAACCATTTATTAGGAGAAGCATAGTTGTATTATAAATAATGTCTAGGGTGTATAATATAAATAAATTCACATAGAAGGAATGGTTACATTCGACAACTATTAAGTGTACAAACAAAACCGATAAGGCGCGTTCGCATATTGGATTTTCTATCGGAGATCTCTCCGGATCAAGCCGGATCTGAACTCCATGCACAAGTGTCAGAAAGTACCTCCGAGCGTCATATATCTCTAGATAAAATATACCATAAGGTAAACACAACTGGCCCACACACGAAAACACCAAAGTGCACCATGTGGAACCAAATATACCCAACTCCCGTGCGCAACTTCGAGGAGCTCCCGCACGATTCGATAATAAGCATACACTAGATATGGAGTCAATATATCCTTCCATAGGTTAGCAAAACCCCAGATTGTGCTCCTACTCTGTTTTTAGCCATATATGATGTCGAGGTTTCGTTCAGCATCATTCACACGAATCTTCATCACTTGAACAAGCAAAGAATTCCCAGATGGATTCCCACAACTCAATGGATCTTATAATCACACATTGATTCCTTCACAAATCTCGGAATCACACATGGATTCCAATACATCAACAGGTCTTGGAATCACACACAAATTCTTTCATAGATCTTAGAATCACTATATGTGTTCGAGCATATCAACGGATCTGGAATCGCCATATGGCCTTCACTTCACAACCGGTTCCAAAACATAGAACCCATATACTAGGTTTGAAGTGGTTTTTGATAAGTAGAACACTAACCAATCCAGGTCTCCTCAAAACCTGTCGCTAAATTTATGGTCAAATTCTATAGTCAATTATTCGACTATCAATTCACACAATAGACATTTATATATGGAAAACAGCCTCGCTTAATTTCCATAACAAACAACTAAGCCTCCAAATCACTATCTAGTCACAAAGCATGATAAACAATCAAATCACTATCAAGTCACATAGCATGATAATAGACAAAGCACGATTAACTCGTATAAACGACTTCTAATTCCTTTCCTATTCATTGAATAATACTACTTTGTAAGTAAACTTCATTTATCTAACAAGACTTCCTTTTATTAATCAATAACTCATACTCGATTAATATTCCTTTATATACTAGCGTATATATTCAACTTATACATATAAAAGTTGTGTATGTATAAATTCTGCTAATTCTCTATCTCGCTTACAGCCTTAATACTTAAAAAGGGTTTTAATCTACTTATCTCTCCAGTATAATTATAATCACAATTCAGTTCTAAGATTTCCTTTATAACTTCAATACTTCAAAACGTATTCATATACGTTTCCCTCCGGTATAAGTATATCACAATTCACTTATAAGATTTCTAAAAATATAATTAAAGAGGTTAAAACCATTATTTAATAAAGAACCTCTTCTCTTTTATAAGTTAAATATCTTATTCAATATCTTTATCCTGAAAGATTTCTACACTTGTTTCTATCTTTAAAATCAGTTATTAAGGATCTAAGTATATTCAAAATCATTAAACCGTATATTCCATTTCCAAGGTTTTAAAAACAAGTGTTGCTAAAACACTATTTACAACAAAGCCTTTTATAATTATCTTTAAACATTTGTTTAAAGATTCAATTATATTGACTTCCATGATATAATCTGAGAGGGTTAAAGGCGAATGTAATTAACACATTGTCACGACAAACCCAAAACCAATTTATGCCCATAGAAATCAAGTTTCATACACTTAACTCATTTCCGACATTATCAACTTGACTATCCTTCGGTCAAGAGTGAGACCAGGTAAGTTAGAACACTGGCTGCATATCACCCCTTGCCTAGACACCCCATTCATGACACTCACAGATAAATAAGCCTACTCGTCGGCTTATTAGAATTAAGCACAGTGATCATGATATTCAATAAACAAGTAATTAGGAAGTGCACTTATATGACTATTCTAGCTTCACACACTTTCAAACTTACTTCAGTTTAACATATAAGTTAAACAACCATTTTAATATAATGAGAAATCACTAAGGATGTCATTGCAAAGTTTAATACAAAGTGTTGAAAATACAACAATTCAAACTGCATCTATGGCGACTATCGCTATAAGTGCACTACCAAGTTCAAGTCCATAATATGTCTATCCATAGTAAACGTTATGTGCTTTGTTTCTAGTTCATTCCACTTGTTATACAAGTCAATTCAAGTACAATTTCAAGTCCATTAAAGTCCATTCCATTCCACTAACATGGACCACATATGTCGCTTACTTTTAAAGTAAGAATCAAATTAACATTTTTATTATAAGTTACTAATATTCAAGCAACTTCAAGGATAGTTAAAAACATGCAAAAGGGTTTATGTTTGTTGTACTAAATATTGAGTAAACCCACCTTAATCCTTAGCAAATGCAAGATCTAAGAATAATAATAAAGTCAAAGAATAAGAAAAAATATCCAAGCTACCAACCTCCTTCCTTTCCTTGCTTTTCCTTGCTTCCTTCCTTATATAACTCACAGCCAAAGATGGAAATTGAGAGGGGCTTGGATTTTTCAACTTCTAACTTGTTAGAAGGTCTTGTAATGATGTAAGAAGGCTTCGCTCAAAGTTTGAGTTGATTTGGAATTGCTTTGATTATAGTTTGAGAAAGTTAGTAAGGAAGAGGAAGAAGTAGAGAAGCCATTAAAGGAGCTTCATTTTGCTTAGGAATTTTGTGAATGAAAAGAGAAGGCATACCCCTCCTTATATAGGAAAAGAAAGATGGATGGGAAAAGACTAAAATAACCTTAAAAACCCTAATAGAATTAATGAGAGAAGGGATGGTGCGTAAGAGAAGTGAAAGGTGTGTAAGAGATGGTAAGGTTGCTTTTTCAAAGCTTAAGGATTAAGCATTCCTTTATATACATATAAGAAACCTATATACATACACTTAGGATATTTTTTTAAACCTTTGATGTGACTAATTATGCATACATATATATATGTGTATATGCATGTATATGAATGTACCAAACAACATTGCAACGATCTGTAACAAGTTTTGTTCAACGACATGTTGTAAATCTGAAAGTTGAACCTCAATTATATTTATAGTTCTTAATCAAATTATTTATTTAAGTAAAAAAACTTGAAAATAAATTACTTATCTTATTTAAAAAATGAAAACAAGCATACCTGAATTATAAAGCACTTATTTGAATATTTAAATACCCAAAATACAAAAACTTTCCTTAATTGCTCATTTTTTATAAAATGATGACATCATCAAAATAGTTAGCCATGAATATGAAAAATATTTTTATTTGCTAATTAATCTCCTAATGATTAATTATACATTCACTAAAGTTTTCAATAACTTTTATTGGGAAAATAGCCATTTATCGATAGAACGATTTTCGATCATTTTATTAATATTTTACCAAAAACATATTTTTGAAAGCATTTTGCCCAAATGAGTCTAGTATCATTACTTATTAATTAAATGATATTTAACAAGGTTATAAAATCACATTTATAACATTTAACAAGATTACAAATTGTTACTATATTCAAAGATAAAGTATTTTATTTTCCAAGTCTTTACAGGTTGCCAGTCGTAGTTAACCTTAACTACGTGCTCGGTTCCACCATCAAGAAGAACATGAATCAAAGCAGAAATTTCACTGGATGGGGTAATCTTCACCATAACCTTAGCATATCCTACCTAGTCGAGGCTCTCGGTAGCCTTGTCCATACATAAAAACTTGCCAACAAGAGAAGCTAGCCAACCTATTCCAGTTTTATACCATGCGACCATCGGCAGATTGGTCATTCTGATCCATACCGGCATGCATCTGATGCGCTTACCAGAGTTGCCTAAATTCACATCCCTTTTCTGGATAATGAACACTTTATTCCTTATAATGATATGATCAGCTTCCAATATTCTCTTCTTGTCTTCCGCATCAGCGAGAAGGAAGAAAAACATCGTTCCTGTTGATTTCACCTTGATAGCTCCACGGGGTTTCCATAAATTCTTTAAGTGGTTGGTTATCACGGTGAAGGACAGTGGAGAGTCGAGAAAGAAACCCGCAATGTAATCTTTCCAAACCTCCATGCTTGCTGTCACGATGTCATTGTTGGGTATTAGTCTCTTTCCTGAGAATTTATGTGTAAACGCTGGTGGCAAGAAATCTCCGGCACTTAGAGGCTTAGTTTGGAAAAGCGTTGACCATCTGATTTTGGGTTGGGGTAGTTGCAGAGTTGATTAAGGCAGTGGAGCTTCGACAGGAGGAGGGTTAGGAGGTGGCAGTTCTAGATTTGGTGGCGGATCTGACATGGGGAGGGGAATCAGCAGAGATGGGAAAGGAGTTTTTGAGGTGCTCGAGAAGTTGGGCAGAGATGAAACCATTTTTGAGGGGATCAATGCTTTGTGGTTTTTGTTTTGGTTATGTCTACTAAATCAAATTTAATTTTGAAGTGATTATGAATTAAGACGTGATTCTGTAAATTTGTTGCCCTATTCGTAGACTTTGAAAAGATTGTGATTTGTGGCACAAAATCACAATTAGAATAAATAAGGAAAGCAAATAGTTGGACCTGCTCAAAATGGAATTGCATATAGGGATACGCAAATCATAATAAATGAGAAGATTCCATACTTTTTTATTGGATTCAACAATTTATCTTTTTCCGTATAAGTGGAGGATCGAGCATAAAGTATTTATTAAATATATATGTGTATGGTTCATTATAGAATGTTGAGATTTTGTTTTCTGTTTTCTGTTTTGTTTTCGGGATTGATATATCATTTCATTTATTATGATTTCTTTTGTAATCTTTTTGGGGAATTAATATAGGTTATTGAGAGAGATTATTTGTCTATTGTTTTTCTTTGTTTCTCATCTATTCTAAAATTGAATTGTATATAGATCTTAGGAATAATCCTAACAGTTGGTTAAGGGTACACAAATTTTTTTTAAGAGAGTTTTGCTTATGGAAAAGAAAAGAGTTGAAAATCTAGGGGTTATGGAAGACTAAGATCAAGGATTATTTATGTCTTAATGATCTTTATCAACTATTTGGGGATTTTGGATCAGAAGACTAAAACAAATATTTGGGGATTTTGGATCAGAAGACTAAAACAAATATTTGGGGATTTTGGAGAATATATAGTGTTTCATATTATATTTAATGGTACATCTACTTTTGGAGATTGGAAGATAATGGAAGAAATATGTACTACAACAAAAATGCCCTATTACAACATCGTTTTTACAATGGGCATTTTCTGCCCGTTGAAATAGATTAATATTACAACGGTCATTTTTAGACCGTTGTAATAGATGTCATGTACAACATCCTTTTTACAATGGGCTCTGGTTGCCTGTTGTAAGAGGAAGTTATTACAACCGTCATCAAAGGCCGGTTGTAATATATGTCAATTTTACAACGTTTAGAATATGCCCGTTATAATAAATGCATGTTTTACAACGTTCACCAAATGTCCCATGTAACAGGTGCTATTAATTAAATTTCAATTTATATAAAACATTATTTGAAATTTATAATAATTAATGATTATTAATAAATAGTTGTTAATTATTATCTACAATCAATATTTTTTTATATTTAATAACTTCTTAAGGTTAATTATTAATAATTAGTAAATTAAATTTAATGTTTATTAATTAAATTAAATAATAATAAATATAATCAATAACCAATACTAAATAACTAATGGCTAATACTATTAAATAATTGATTAATAATAATTAAATTTTAACGATAGATTCATACCATTGTGCGTTTATTGAATACGTTTTTTGATTGGTAAAGAAACAATGAGTGATGTAGAAAATGAATGGCATTTTATTGCTGAAGTGAAATAGGTAAACATATTGAAAAATAGAAATAATATGTATTAATAATATATAAAAAATAATTAATAATCAACAGATAAATTCATAATTAACAAATAAATGATAAACGAGTAATAATTACTACTAAAGAGTAATTAATAATTAACAGTAATTTTATAACATAAATTAATTTGTACTTTATGTTTGAAAGTGGTACTTTATGAATAAATAAATTATTTGTTGTTATAAATTGTTCATTAAGGCAAATAACTTTAACTTAATTAAGATGAACATTTAATAATTCATAATTACCAAGCAATATTAATAACTAAGAAGTAATATTTAGTACTTTATATTTTATAACTAATAATTATTGATATAGTATAATATATAGCTGATGATTGTTAATAAATAATAATGTATGACAAAGGTTTAAGTTTTATAATAATCTTTGACTTATATGTAATATTAAAAAAACAAGAACCCGGTGATATGTCACAATATTGGTTGTTATGCACCTCTTCCCAAACCTGGTTATACACATATAGGATGATTCTCGAATAATAATTTTTCATCTATAATTGGTAGATTAATTTTATTAATATTAATTAATATAAGATAATCAAATAGTTATTAACTAACAGCAGTATCTAAAATTTCAATGCCCGCCACACATCTAAATATCAATCGCGCTCAAGCTTACAATTGCCCTAACCCCAGATCCCAAAACCATTTCAACTCCTATGTCGAATCTCTAATATCAAATCCATCCCCATTTAAATTATTAATTTCGCTTGCCTTTTGTGAGTCACGATTCTGTTCAGGAGTTTGAGCAAGTGCTTCGGGTTGTGTGTAGTTGCGGATCTGATTAGCCTACAAATGGAGGTTGATAAGTGGTGGCGGAGTGATGATTCATAGGGTTTCAGCCAGTCGTGATTTTCCGATCAAAGCTAGGATTTGGGTTTGGATTTTCTGATGTGAATTTGAGTATGAAGTTTGCAACTGTTGCGGTGAAGTTAGGAGGTTGCTGTTATGGTGCTTGCGGTATTGGGTGGTGAAGGAGTTTGGGACTGCTGTTTGGAATTGAGGGTGATGGAAAGTGGTTATTTAATTTGTTCCAACTGGAAATCTGGATCTTTTATCAGGTTTATTCTGGTGGTTATTTAATTTGTTTTCTTTTTTCTTTCAAAAAAGCTTCCCCTATTATGGATGAGTGCATATTGTCATTTCCTCGAATCATGAGGCATAATTTTGTGTTATGTTTGTATGCTGACAAACTAAATATTGTTTGGTTGGTTTAAATTTATTTCAATTTCTGCTTAAGTTGAGATTACTGGAGAAAATGGATGGGAAAATTTTAGATGGTTACCAATTTCGTATAGTATTATAGCAATACTTGCAGTACATTTTATATTTTATATTGCGAAAGAACGAATGAGAGGCTCTGCCAAATGGAAATGATATGGCTCGCTAAATGGTGTAGCAACTGTCAAAGACTCTATGTTAGCCTTGGCAGAGATGGCTCGAAGGATGATTGTCTTATAGTTTTTAAACTGTTACATGTTTATACAAAATAGAATTGCTGATACAAATTCCATGAAGTGTTTAAACTGTTACACCCCTCAGCTTTTCAATTTTGTTATTATTTTTGGACATTATTTTGAATCTTAATTTGTACAGCAGTCTCATTTTTAAGTATACAATTGTATAAATCCTATAGCATATACAATTTTAATTGAAGTGCCAGTTTTAAAGAAGATCAACTAAAAGATATATATTATCCAGATTTTGTCATGGTTTATTGATTTCTTATTTTCCAGTACATGTATAAGTTGGGGCCAACTACAAAGTTTCTCCCAAGTGTAAAATTTGATGGCTTTGATATTTATCAACCTTGTAGTTTGTGATTTAGTAGTTGCGACTATTGTTTGTTTAATCTCAGGGACAATACATGTTTATGTTTTAGACGTTGATTGCATGTCTTCTTTTTATCTTCATGATATTATTTTATGGAAAATAGGCTTGTTGACATAGGTTGCATTTCCCAAGTTCATTTTTTAAAGTATGTACAGCTCACTGTAAAAAAGTTGTTCACTAATTTTTTGTGGGATAAAACACAGTCTTATGCAGTAGACTATTTTGTTACTTCCGGAATACTCACGGTCACCCAACTTCAACTTCATGCAGTCAGGTACTTTGCAGGTATGCCTAATCTATTTTTACTCAAATCACATCTTCTTTTGTATCTTTTGCTACAATCTGGATCATTCATCGGCATGGATATCCGATGCCAGTATGATGCGTATGAGTTTCTTTCCTTTTTAATCAAAAGTGGCTAACTAAGCAAAATAAAATTTGAAATATATGAATGATCACGATCATTATGTACTTTCTAATTTCTGCTTGACTACTTGCTCTCTGAATACGTATTGTTCATTTGATCTCGAACATCAGCAAAAAATATCGATGGATGTTGATTGCTGACGACTATTTTGTTGTTTATATCAACTAATTAGTTAGATCCTATGAATTGAGGGTATTATAGCTAGTTAATTTGAGATGCCAAAATTGTTTATTTTTAGCGCCTTCATTTATATGTTAGGGAAGAATCTTGACAGCTGCTGAAAGTTTTCTGGACAATTGAAAGATATTTTCTTTCCGCCTTTCCATTTCCCAGAATATTACATTACATACTGATGGTACAAATTCAAATAACAGAATTACATATGGATGTGGAAAATAAATTTAAAGGACACATTATACATATAACATAAAATGTTAACATTAATGGTCAGCTATTTACAAGAAATATAAGCAAGCGAAGGTAAAGATGTTCAAATTTTTTAAACGCTTTAACATGAAAACAATGTATGTGTAATTTTTCCATGTAAATATGTATGCTACATTATAAAAACATTGCATGTAGCTTAGCATTTGTAGTTTTGTTGGTTGGATGTAATCATGGTGTGCTACAAGCCAACCATGTTGTGTAACATAGGTCTTTTTTTTTCTTTTATGTATGGACCCTCCCAGTTATAAAAAACTTACTTGGTTATTCTAAATTCATCTTTCATTCTTATATGTTATTATTATGATGTATTTACAAATGTTAAATAACTATTCTACTGGCATTGATATTTTACAAAATCTTTTCCAGCATAAATTTGAAACTGCTGTGTAACCATGACAATGAATGTTGGAAAGTAGAAGGCGTCTTATCTTAAAAATAAACTCCATAATTATCAAAGAGTAAAATAAAATTATTATGTGCTATTGAGGTCAAAATCATTGGTGGAAGAAGTAATTGATTTTGTTATAATAAATAGGTCTGTCAATATATACCTGAAAAACAGAAATTCTATCATTAAACTTTTGAAGAATGCACATCATTAATCTTAGCATCCATTTCTCTCTTATTCTTAGTCTTACTTGAAGCCTACCCTTTTTTATCTAAATCCATGAAAATACGTATGCACACCCAACTGTATTATAAATTCATGACATTTCTTTAGGAATCAGCTGCTGCTCATGGCCTGAGAAACTGGTTGCTGTAAAACAACCCAGTTTGCATGATATTCAGCGTAACTTCCATTTAAATGAGAATCAAAATCTTCATTTTACAAAGCATAAATTGGTTGAATCTCTATGTTCAATATTTTGCTAAGTTTTCAAATTATATACAAACACTAACGTTGGAAAACAGCAAGTCCAACCTATAATATTTCTTTAATATTCAAGTGTAGACCATTGTGGTGTTGCTACACTGAGTGCATTGTAAAAGCTTCCTATTCCTGTTTAATTATTTTCCTTCTGTATACAAGTTGGACTTGCTACTAGGCCAACTGGGACATCTAAGAGGTAATTTTGATGCTGCTATGTACAGTATAACTGGAAGATCTAAGAGTGACTATGTACGTGTATATGAGTGCAAGTGCATAGTGAGGAGTCAATGTATACGAGTGAAATGTAGTAAGGAAGTGTATGTACAAGTGATTGTGTAAATAGAGGGTAAACACTATGTGTACTATTTGAAAGTGTAATAAATATTTATTTGAATAAATACTTGTTTAAAAATAATTTTTGAATTAAATATTCAATTCTTGTAAATATTATTAATATTATGGGTAATATTCAAATCCATTGCAACTTTCAGCATTTTACGATGGGCATTAACTGTTGTTATAGAAGATATTACAATGGTCAATACCTGTTGCAAAAAATATGACAACGACTACTATTCAATTGAAGAAACATACAACAACAATATAAGACCGTTGTAAAAAGTCTATTACAACTGCCTTTTACCACATTCATTTCCCATTGTAAAAGAGGACATATTACAACATGGCCTAATACAGCAGGCGGGCTGGCCGTTGTAAAACCCCTATTACAACGGGCATTGCCCGTTGTAATAGATCTGTTTTGTTGTAGTGATATGCAAAGAAGTCTGCAACAAACAAGACACTTCTAATGAGAAGATTGGTCAACCTGAAACGTAAAAAAGGTGAGTCAATTAGAGAGCATCTCAACAATTTTTAGACTATTGTGAACCAATTAGTCATTGTAAATTACAAGGTGGATGATAAAAATGCAGACCTTGATATTAATGAGTTCATTATCCAAAAGTTGAGAGAAACCGGCGATTGCATTGAACAACTCTAATTCAGATCGTGTTGTTTCAATGAATTCAGTGGTTAACAGCCTACTTGATGAGAAGATACGAAGGATGAATCCCATGAAATATAAGTAGAAAGATGAAATTGAAAATCCATTTGAATACGTGCACCTTGCAAGGAGAGGTACATTTGCCAAATAAATCAGACATGGAGAGTAATTCCATTTGTTATTACTATAGTGCAAAATCAGAGATCTGGGCAGCGGAATACAAACGAACCCAATGATCTAGTCTGTCAACAATTTCAACAACGCCAAAAATAAAAACAAATAGCACAAATTATAGAGAGTACAAAAATAGAAAATAGAGGAAAGAGCACACCAATTTTTAACATGGTTCAGCTTCGCCTACGTCCACGGAGACCCAACAACTTTTATTTCTCAATGAAGAAATGAGTACAAAAGATTACAATAGAGAGAAGACTAATGGTGGATTTCCTGCTTCATACAATAACATGACCCCTATTTATATAGAGGGATTTCTTGGGGATAAAGAAGAGAAGTTTCTAGATTGCTTGGACATGAAGGGAAAATAAATAATATTTTCCTTGATTTGATTGGAGCATAAATGGACGGTGTAATTATGGTCCCAACCTCTTTCCAAAGTAAATTGATTCTTCATTAATTGATTGATTGGCCTTTTATTTTTCTTCCACAAACTTCCTCATATATCTTCCCATATATGAGCCAATTAATTGATTGACAATCAATCAATTTCTTTCCTTCTCTCAAATATTTGAATCATTAATTCCAATACTCCACCTTGATTCAAATATGGCAATCTTTCTTCATTATCTCATCTTCAACATTCAACATAGAAGTTGTTGGGCCCAGCGCCCTATGGCGCTCAAGTAATAGGAAGCAAACTGATCACGTTTGAGCAATGCTCAAACTTGTCCTTTGGAAGTGACTTGGTCATCATATCTGAAGGATTATCTGAAGTACTCACTTTTAACAATTTGATCTTGCTTTGTTCTTCCACAAGCATGAGAAAGAAGCCTCTAACATCAATGTGCTTCGTCCGTGAACTATGAGCCCGGTTCTCAACAAGATGAATCGCACTATGACTGTCTGAAAATAGCTCCACTGTCTGCTGCGCCATTGAAAGATCATCCAACAATTGAAGTAAGTACAATACTTCCTTTGTTGCTTCCACAATCGATATCAACTCTGCTTCAGTACTCGACAAAGCTACGATAGACTGCAATTTTGATCTCCACGAAATTGGGCCTATGCCAAGTGTAAAAACATAGCCCGACACCAACTTCCGTCCATCTCTGTCCCTAGCGTAATTTGAATCACAGTATCCTCAAAGAGAGATGTCTCCATCTACTCCACCATATAACAAGCCAACTGAAGTAGTGCTACAAAGATATATGAGTATCCACTTCACTGCTTGCCAATGCTCTTTACCTGGGTTAGACATATATCGACTGACAACTCCAACTGATTGAGCAAAATCAGGCCTTGTGCATACCATAGCATACATAAGGCTTCCAACCGCACAAGAATAAGGAATATTACGCATATCCCTTTTGTCTTCATCCGATGTGGGACACATATCTCTGGATAGCTTGAATTGAGAGCCTAATGGAGTAGCCACCGATTTAGCATTCTCCATACCGAATTGAAATAGGACTTTCTCGATGTATTGAGTTTGAGTGAGCCTCAAAACTCTTTGCTTTCTATCCCTCTAAATCTCCAGCCCCAAAATTCTCTGTGCGTTTCCCAAATCTTTCATTCAAATTCCTTATTGAGCTCCATCTTCAACTCCAAAATTTTAGACATGCTCTTAAAAGCTATCAACATATCATCAACATAAAGTAACAAATAGATGATGTCATCATTACATTTTTTAAAATAGACACACTGGTCCTTAAAGCTTCTAGAGTAACCATGTGAGATCATAAACTTATCAAATTTCTTATACCACTGTCTAGGAGACTGTTTTAAGCTATAAAGAGATTTGTTAAGTTTACAAACATGACCTGGCCTGCTGCTATCAATGAACCCCTTTGGCTGCTGCAGGTAAATGTCCTCCTCAAGGTCACCATGCAAGAAAGCTGTCTTGACATCTAATTGTTCCAACTCCATGTCGAAGTGAGCAACTAATGCCAAAAGAATGCGAATGGAAGTGTGTCTAATAACTGGAGAAAAAATATCATGAAACTCCACATCTTTCTTCTGAACATATCCCTTCGCCGCTAATCTTGCTTTATACCTCAAGTCACTATTGCCGCCATCGTACACCTTATAGATCCATTTACATCCAATTGCTCTCTTACCGGAAGGAAGTGGCACTAAATCCCAAGTGTGATTTTTGTGCAAAGACTCAATCTCCTTCTCCATTGCTACTAGCCAACTGGAGCTATCGACTGAACTAATGGCATCTTTGTAGTCTATTGGTTCATCATGAAATATGCTTAGTGCATAAGTTGCCATATCATCAAAGTCAATATCTTCAATGCTTAATCCCACAAAATCATCGAGCCATGTAGGTCTTTTCTTCTCTCTCATTGGTCGAGTTTGAATTTGAGCTCCACCTTGAGGTTGATCTTCTGTCTCTTCCTTATCAACCACGGTGTCATCGGAATCACCATTTTTACTCGTATGGAAGTCTGATGATCTGCCTTGTGTTTGGTCTTCTGAATTTGTCCTCTCAACATCATCATTAAATGAAGAAGAAGGCTCCACCTTCAACATAGCCTTCTCATCAAATGTAACATGCCTACTAGTAACGATCTTCTGGGTTGTAGGACACCACATCCTATACTCCTTAATTCCTTTCTTATATCCAAGAAAAATACACTTGCGCGATCTTGGATCCAACTTCCCTTTGCTCTCATGCACATAAGCTGGACAACCAAACACTCTGAGAAAGGAATATGATACAGACCCTCCCTTCCATACTTCTTCAGGAATCTTCATATCTATGGCGGTAGAAGGTGTGCGGTTGATAAGGAAAACCGTCGTAGATAATGCTTCTGCCCAAAATCTCTTATTTAATCTCGTAGTCAGCCGTAAGCAACGAGTTCTTTCCAACAAAGTCTGATTCATTCTCTCTGCAACCCCATTTGACTGAGGGTCTCCTGGTATGGTGTAATGTCTTTTAATTCCCTCGGACTCACAAAATTTGATGAATTTTTGAGAAGTGAATTCACCACCATTATCTGAACGAAGAACCTTCACTTTCATTCTAGACTGCTTCTCAACAAGAGATTTCCAACTTTGAAACCTATCAAAAGTTTCATCTTTGGACTTCATAAAGTAAACCCATACTTTTCTAGAAAAATCATCAACAAATGAAACGAAATACCTAGCTCCTCCATAAGATAGGCATGGTGCGAGGCCCCAAACATCAGTATGAACATACTCTAAGACATCTTTAGACTTATGCTTTGCAATGCCAAAAGAAACCTTCGTCTGCTTTCCAAATACACATCCTTCACAAAAGTCAAGTTTTGAATGATGAACACCATCAATCAAGCCTCGTTTCCTCAATACTTCTAAACTGCGCTCTCCAATGTTGCCCATACGAAAATGCCACAATCTGGTAGAATCGGAATCAACTGAATCAATAACCGAAGCAGACTCCGCAACAACAGTTGTACCCTTCAGCAAATATAAATTTCCAGCTTTTACCCCTTTCATTACTATCAATGAGCCATTTGTAATTTTTAATGAATCTTTTTCTATTACACACTTTAAGCCAGAATTGCACAATGCTCCAACTGAGATCAAACTATGCCTTAAATAAGGCACATGCCTGACATCACATAAAGTACGAACAACACCATCAAACATCCTGATTTTTACTATTCCAATACCAATCATGTGACAGGAAGCATTATTTCCCATGAGAACCTCTCCACCATCAAGCTGACAATAAGTGGAAAAGGAGTGCCTATCAGGTGTCATGTGGTAGGATGCTCCCGAGTCAATAATCCACAAAGTACTCTTTATAGGAGAGGCGGAAACTGTAAAAATTCTAGGTTCATTATCTGAATCTGATGTCTCCACTGTAGATGCTGAAGCCTTCTGGGGAACAACTTTGTTTTTATTCTCCAACTTGGGGCAACTTGCAATATAATGTCCAGGTTTTCTGCAATAATGACAAACTCCCTTCCGGGCTCCACTTGACTGAGATCTGGACTTTGCTCTATCTCCACCATGATTGGGTCTACTTTTACTTCTTCCTCTTTGTGCAACAAGGCTTTCAGAATCATTCTTCGTGCTCATGCTTGCTAACTTTCCTCTCATCATCTCGTTATGCAAATTTGTCTTCACATCCTCCAAGCAAATAGACGAACGTCCATAGATCATAGAGTTAACAAAAGTTTTATACTCTGCAGGTAAAGAACATAAAAGAATAACAGCTTGCGCCTCATCCTCAATCTTTACATCAGCTGCTCGAAGATTCATGACAAGTGTGTTGAGGGCATCTATATGAGCAAATACATCTGTTCCGGGTCTCATTTTGAAAGAATAAAGTTGTTGCTGTAAGATGATGCTGTTGGTGAGAGACTTGTCGTAGAACTTTCTCTGAAGAGCATCCCACAATTCCTTAGCAGTTTTCACATGAGAAAACTCTCTAAGTACTTCATCAGAAAGGTTAAGCTGGATGGTAGTAAGAGCATACTCTTCCAATTCTTCTAACTCTTCATGTGCTAATTTCTTCAATTTCTCTGGATCTGAGACAACTTTAAATGTCCTCTATTTCTTCAACGCCGCTTCCATCTTCATCTTCCATGTGCCAAAATCCCCCTTTCCATCAAATCTAGCGACTCCATAATTTGTAGCGCTTCTACCACCGTTATTCTTTGCGGAATTTGACATGGTTGAAAAAGTATTTGAACAGGACAACTAGCTCTAATAACAATTTGTAGTGCAAAATCAGAGATCTGGGCAGTAGAATACAAATAAACTTAATGATCTAGTCTATCAACAATTTCAACAACGCCAAAAATAGAAACAAATGACACAAATTATAGAGAGAACAAAAATAGAAAATAGAGGAAAGAGCACACCAATTTTTAACGTGGTTCGGCTTTGCCTCCATCCACGGAGACCCAACAACTTTTATTTCTCAATGAAGAAATGAGTACAAAAGATTACAATAGAGAGAAGACTAATGGTGGATTTCTTGCTTCATACAATAACATGACCCCTATTTATATAGAGGGATTTCTTGGGGATAAAGAAGAGAAGTTTCTAGATTGCTTGGACATGAAGGGAAAATAAATAATATTTTCCTTAATTTGATTGGAGCTTAAATAGATGGTGCAATTATGGTCCCAACCTCTTTCCCTAAGTAAATTGATTCTTCATTAATTGATTGATTGGCCTTTTATTTTTCTTCCACAAACATCCTCTTATGTCTTCCCATATATGAGCCGGTTAATTGATTGACAATCAATCAATTTCTTTCCTTCTCTCAAATATTTGAATCATTAATTTCAACAATTACTATTGAAAAATCTGTTTACTAGTTAAAGTTTTGCCACGTGCTTAAGGAGGTTAAAGAAAGATTGAAGGCTTTGGAGGAAGACAAAGACAAGGTTGATGAAGACAATGATGATGGGATGAGTTTTGGTATTAGTAATGACATTCTCTGTGTTGACTGAAGAAAAGGAAATGGATTGGTGCTTGATTCAGGAGCATATCGTTTCGTATAAGCCACCAAAAGGGAGCGTTCATTGATTATATGCAGCAAGAGAGAAAGGTAGAGTCTGCTAGTGGTGGGGCCTTACATGTAAAGGGAGTAGGTTTTGTTAGGCTGAAGATGTTTGATAGAAGGTTAGTAAAACTCACGAGATTTAGGCATGTCATAGAAATTACGAAGAATATTGTTTCGATGGAACAACTAGAGGTAAAAGGATGCAACTTTTCAACTTGAGGTGGAGCTACAAGAGTATAGAAGGGTAATAACGAGGTGCATCACATAAAAATAGACAGCCACGATGTGTACCAACTGCTCGGAAAGACGATGGAGAATGAAAGAAATTCTCATTTCGAAGTTAGATAGGCAAACCTGTCCGAATCAAGATGGTGTATGCAATGAAAAACTATAAGGTTCACTTGGAGACTTCTGTGGTACAAGAAAAATTAATTTACTAATGATATGCTTGTTCAATTGGGGGGAATTCAGATTTTGGTGGATTGGAGATTGGTAAAGTTTTATTCTTGGATTGAGACATTTTTTTCATAGAGATATTTGATATTTTTTAGAGTGTGCGTATATTGATAGAGTTAGCAAACTTTAGTGAAAATATAGTATCAAGGTGGATATTGTTGAATTTTGTGATACAATATTTTCAAATCAAATTAGATTTCAAAGATATTATGGGTCGAGCTGTGATATTGGTTCAGTTTTGTTATCATATTTATAGATTAGAAGATCATAGTTTGTAACATAAATCACAACTAAAAGAAATAAAAGGGAAACAAATACTTGGACTTGCTCAAAATGACATTGTGCATAGCGATATGGAAATTATAATAAAAGAGAAGATTCTACATTTTTTATTGAATGCAACAATTTCTTTCTTTCCATATAAGTGGAGAATTAAGCACAAAGTTTTTTTTATTATAAATATGTTAATTTATGCAATAATTTATTTCATGCTATATAAGTGGAGATTTAAGCATATTTTTTTAAAATAAATATGTATGCGTATAATTCACTAGAGATGGCTTCAGTACTCGTCCATTCTAACTTTACTAAGCAATCACAAAGCATACCATACACTAATAGCAACATGTATAGTCAACCATAAACACCAAAACAATGATATAACATGTTAATATGGATCAAACATACCCAAAATCCATGTTTTCCCCTTAATCATGATTTAACCATGCGATTAGCAAAACATGTCCAAATTAACCCAAATTTCTAACAGAGGCATAAAATAATATTTTAGAATTTTACAAAATTTTCCAGATTTTTCTGAGCCATAATTTCGCTAATTATCACTAATCACCCCTAATTAGCCGTAATTAGTGAAAAACAATGCAAATCACTCACCTTAGCCACAAATTAATCTTAGATCTGAAAATGTCTCTGATTTGGGTCGAATCTTTATGCAACACAGCAGCTCCAACTCTGATTTGATGCTATTTTAACTTGACTTGATGTTGATTAGTTAATCCTTAATTAGAAGGTGATTAGAGGTGTTTTAGAAGGTAGAAGTCATTACTAGGGTTGAAGGAATGAAAGTGGCAGCTGCAAAAATGACAAAGAAGGGTTTCTCTAGTTACTTTAAGTCCTTAAATACCCCTAATCCCGAAATCCCCCAATGGGTCTAGCTGCTAATCACCCTATTTGGCCCGGTTAAGCTGTTTTTCACATTCTAAACCTTAATTCAGCCATATCTCCCGAATTGTAAGTCCGTTTTATTAATATGACCACTCTACGAAAGGTAAACCCTCGTCCGGATCTAATGGAAGTGGTTTCAGGTCAAAACTCCTTACCGATCAAAAGTTATAGGAGAAACAAGATTCTCCAAGGGCAAAACAGTCATTTAAAAATTGGCAAAAATCATGAACCCCAATAGTCGTTCCCCAAAGTTACGCGACTACACGACTTCGTATGAAAAAGAAATAAATATTTTACGATCCTCCGATCCGTAGAATGCGGGTCGTTACACTCCCCCTCCCCCCTAAGAAATTTCGCCTCCCAAATTCCTTAACCAAAACATACAAAGGTTCCCACATGCCTATCAATTATTTGCAATCAATCAAACATACATAACAAACACAACAAGCCTATCCTAGCATGCAGTTTACTAACGAGGGAAGAAACTATCACTATTAAAATCTTACCAGGCAAAGAGTTCTATATACGACTTTCTTATGCTCTCCTCTATTTCCCAAGTAAAGTCTTTCTCATTCCCACCCCACTGGACTTTGACTAGTTTCACCGTCTTCCTTCGAAGTTGATTCGTATTGTGTCTGACAATACGAATCGTCTTGTGGTTCCCAACCACCTCGGGTTCTACCTCGATATCATCCAACTGATCAGGTGAAATTTCCACATCGGGGTCGTGTAGGAATTTCCTTAACTGGGAAACAAGAAATACATTATGAACTCCCGCCATCTTGTCTGGAAACTCAACTTTATACGCCAAATTCCCAGGTTGCTCAAGAATTGGGAATGGACCAACAAATCTTGGTGCTAACTTGCCTTTCCTACCAAATCGAATCACGCTCTTTAATGGAGAAATCTGGACAAATACCAAGTCACCAATAGAGAATTTCAATTCTCTTCGTCTCCTATCAGCATAACTCTTTTGTCTATCTTGAGAGGCCTTTATTCCCTGTCGAATAACCTTGATCTTGTCGGAAGTTTTTCTTATTACTTCTGGTCCAAGCACATATTTCTCACCAGTTTCCAACCAACATGATGGTGAGTTGCACGGTCTTCCGTACAAACTTCAAATGGAGCCATCCTAATACTAGACTGATAACTATTATTATATGCAAGCTCAACTAGATGCAAATGGTCATCCCATGACCCTCCAAAATCTAATATGCAAGCTCTCAAGAGATCTTCTAATACTCGATTCACCCTCTCTGTCTGACCGTCGGTTTGAGGATGGTACGCGGTACTGAGATGTAATTCTGATCCTAAAGCCTCTTGTAAGCTGTTCCAAAATCCACCAGTAAACAATGGATCTCAGTCACTCACAATGCCTTTGGGTACTCCATAAAGTCTCGCTACCCACTTCATATACAGTTCTGCTAACTTAGCTGCTGTTAAATTCGACTTGATGGGTATAAACCTTGCACTCTTGGTCACTCGGTCCACAATCACCCAAATGCTATCATAGCTCGATCAAGTCCTTGGTAACCCATCAATTAAATCCATTGAGACATGTTTGCATTTCCATTTTAGGATCTCTAATGGTTGCAACAAACCACTAGGCTTCTTTTTCTTGGCTTTAACTAGCTGGCAATTCATGCATTTGGATATAAACTTCCCAACGTCTCTTTTCATCCCTTCCCAGTAGTAGGTCTTCTTCAGGTCTCGATACATTTTATTACCATTGGGATGTATAGTCAGTTTCGAGTGATGACATTCTCTAAGCACTTCATCTCTCAATCCATTGACGTTGGGTACAACTAGTCTCCCATTCTTTCTAAGCCATCCATCTCGATCGAGCACAAACTTGTTCATCTCCTTGTCCATACTCATCTCTAACTTGGAGATGATTTCCAATAGGTTAGGATCGTTCCTCTGATTGGAACCAATCCGATCAATCAAAGTGGGTCTGATCGTCAAACTTGCTAACATTACTGGATCCAATTCGCACTTTGGTCTAAAATCATACATTCATACCCTGCAATATACTCCAGTTGCTTCCATTCAAGAAACATATCATCTAAACTGTCATGTCTCCTACTCGATTCATCACCTACCACACCTAGTCCGGTAGCACAGGCGTCCGTGTATGCCGTCATCTCTTCGTTCTCTATTGCTAGAATCCTACAGGTGATAGTGTACCAAAGGGAATAAAATAGGAACAAACATAGAAATAATAGCGTCCATCAAACATGTCATATCTATCAGTGCCAAAGCCATAAATACGTCGATACCTACCTGACTGGTCCAACCAATCCCAAGGCTAATGGAAGCCATGCCTCCATACATACATCGATGCCTACTTGACTGGTCCAACCAATCCCAAGGCTAATGGAAGCCCCGCCTCCATACATACATCGATGCCTACTTGACTGGTCCAACCAATCCCAAGGCTAATGGAAGCCCTGCCTCCATTTGGAATACTGTACGTCCAACGTACGTTTATCCTCCAAGGATAACTAGATCACGTCCAATGGATCCAAGGTAATGGGCGTCCCCAGATACCCCTGCTTCGAGTCCGCCTAGAACACTCTAAGTATCGACGATTTCTTGGTACTCTCATCAGAAGAGCTACCCACATACTCTGACCCAGTCTCGAGTATCCATTACTAACAAATCTCAAGTCCAACATGAGTCATCTCTCTATTCGTTGCATCTCCAAGATCAACGAGCAACCATTTTTCTTTTACGAGTTCAAGTCCAACTTGAATCATCCTAGCCCTTGTTGCATCTCCATGATCAAAGAGCACATCTTATCTCTTCGAAGTTATACCATTCTTGAACCAAAGAGAACATCAACATAGGGTTCTAAACAATCCATTACCTTGCAGCTTCCTCAAGTCCCACTCGAATCATCTCCTAGCCCTATCGAATCCAACTCGGGGCAGTCCATACCATTGAACAGTCTTATCATGCCACGGCTGCACATCACTCCTCGAGTAAGCCGAGATATCATTCAATGGAAATCACAACTACTTATATCTCATGCAAACCATCCTAGTCGAACTCGACATTCCCAAGCACAAGCCCTAAAGGCCTAAACCAATATTAGACAAGTACTCGAGGAACATCTCCTCCGAATTTAGACAATTTACGTGAGATGACACTAGCAAAACAACTAAGCAATCACCCGCAAACATACATCCATAACTCGATAAGACCACATTACAATAAATCATGCAAAGACTAGTCGAACCACCTATCGGTTTCGTCACAGCTAAAGGTATATCGACTATCTCAGGTTCTAATCCCAACTTATCTACCAGGTCACTAGATATGAAGGAATGGGATGCCTCGCTATCAATAAAACTTGAACGGAAACATCATAAATAGAAAGCATACCTCGAATAATGATGCCCTTTCCCTTCTTCGCCGCAGTTGGGGCATTCGACGAAGAAGGAACAACATTAATAGCATATGCTTTCGCAATCTGCTTTTCTTTAGGGGGTTGCGGGCAATTATCCTTGTGATGTCCTGCTTGGCCGCAATTGAAGAACTTCCTTTCCCCAGGCTTTTCCTGACAATCTCTAGCATAGTGGCCCTTCTTACCACAACTAAAGCACTCTTTATCTTTCTTGTCCTTCTTTTTCTGACCACTATTGGTGTGATCCTGTTTTCTCTTATTCTGAGACTCTTCTTACCTCCACCGCTCGCTTGCGGCTTTTGTTCCTCTACAGATGCAATAGCAACATCGGCCTTTGACATAGGGTAAAGACTCTCCGATCTCAATGCTTTCCCCACTATAGACTCGAACATCTCGTCGATGTGGTTTATCAGTCTTTCCCCTAAGTACTCATCTAAACCGGTTATGAACTTTTCGTTCTTCTTCTCGGTAGTGTCGATAAGAGATAATACATACTTTGATAAAGTATCAAACTCAGTAATATATTCCGAAACTGCCCTAACATTCTGCTTAAGCTCCAAAAATTTCCTAAACAATTCAGATTTGTAAGAAGCTGGGATGAACTTTTCGCTGAAACAAGTCATAAAATGATTCCAAGTAACTTGATCTTCAGGAGTAGCTGCTTTAGTAGCATTCCACCAATTCAAAGCTCATCCGTGAAGATGTTGCGATGCTAACTTTCTCTTCATGGCATCATCGATTTCCAAGTCCTTGAAGATGCGCTCACAACTATCCAACCAATCTTGAACATCCGTAGCCGACTCCATTCTGTGGAACGGCTTCCCGCCAAGACTAGTATAATCCTAGTTAAGCTTGGCGAAATCGGCCGTAGGAGCCTTCACTACTGCACCACCACTGTTAGCAGCATTAGGAACTGCTCCCCAAGCATCCTTAAGCATCTCTCGCAAGAAAGTAGTGAACATCGTCCTCATATCAGGGACATTCCTATTATTAGCCCCAGAACCCGTATTCCTCGTATATCGGCTCATTGTAAAATCTGTAAATAAAAAACGATTAACCATCTCCATAGTGGTGCCAGTGTAGTGCGACTTCATCCTTTCATTTACTAATAGTATATATATAGCTTTTGAAAACCAAAATATCACAAATACGCGCTCTCATATACGTATACTATCTCTCCCTGATGTCTTCCCCTAGGTTAACTGCGCAACCTAGAGCTTGATACCAAGTGTGATGGCCTGCCCCACACAATTAGACATTTCCCTGAAATGCGCGGTACATATGTCCAACCAGCACGGGACAACCGCCAAAGAAAGGAAAAGAAAGGAGAAGAAAGGAATTTGAAACTATGAACTAACAAGGAACCTATAGTATATCTCAAAGCGCATGGAATAAAATATAATAACAACATAACTTTGACATAAAACAGGCAGGACAATGCATAAGCTGAAAACTAAATCATCATAGCAGCAGAATCCATAATACAGCTTATGATCCAACATCATTATTACAACTTCAAATTTCTGTTTCTAAAGCAAAAGAAAGAAAAGGTACACTACTAATGCCCAAGTAATGACCAACTACAACACAGGGAGTATATATGTATATCATACGTGGAAGCCTCCTGCTCGTCTCCGGACAGCTACTCGTGCATCACCACCCAACTTGTATCTAGTCTACTCGTTTAGGAGCACCCAGAGTAATAAGAAGAGAGATAAAACTCTGGGTCAGACAAAAGTCTGGTATGAGCGATAAGCAGCAAAACAAAATAACAAAGGTATAATCTAATCGTACTTGAATCTGTTCCTGCAACCAAAGAGTTAGCAGAACAAGATGTATAGTACTCTAAGGTAACACTAACATAAAGTGTAAATGGGGTGGGGATCATGGTGATAGAAAACATCAAACGTAGCAATCATCCCCACATCTCTCATTTAGTGCGTAAAGCATACGATATCCACCACTCGATCACCCAGTCCTTTTCTACGATCACTTTGCTCCATGGAGTCACAATGACCCCATTGCACTGATCCATAGCCACTAATTCGTCTCCCAGGGATGAACTAAAGTTATGGATATCGATAACCCCTTTGCACACGTCCAGCAGCAAAGCCCAATCATGAAGTGAACTCGTCGGTTCCCATATGGATCCTGAAATCTAACTTTCTATTTGGACTACCTTTGCATCTCGGGTTTTGGTCTCTTCCTGTTCATGGCTCTTCAGTTCATAGCTCGAAGCTTCCATTCATGTCCATGCTTAGGCTCGCGGTTCGTGACTCATACAAGTAGGTAGCTCGTGGCTTCTGCTCGTGGGTGCTTCTGTTCGTACACCAGGTCGGATCATGGAATCCAAGCGCGAGCCATTCGGTTCGAAGTCAAGCTTCACGGTCCGGTTTGTGATCTCCTGATGGTGGTGTTGGAGCGGTTCGTGGTCTCCTAGTCTCGAGTGGGTCGGGTCATGACATGTGCTTCACGAACGGGTCTATGACCAATTTCTTGCAACTTTTCCAACGAGCTATTTACGCCATTCGATGGCGTTTTCAATCATTCTAACTTTACTAAGCAACCACAAAGCATACCATACAGTAATAGCAACATGTATAATCAACCATAAACACCAAAACAATGATATAGCATGTTAATATGGATCAAACATACCCAAAACCCATGTTTTCCCCTTAATCCCCTTAATCATGATTTAACCATGCGATTAGCAAAACATGTCCAAATTAACCCAAATTTCTAACAGAGGCATAAAATAATATTTTAGAATTTTACAAAATTTTCTAAGCCATAATTTCGCTAATTATCACTAATCACCCCTAATTAGCCGTAATTAGTGAAAAACAATGCAAATCACTAACATTAGCCACCAGTTAATCTTAGATCTGAAAATATCTCTAATTTGGGTCGAATCTCTATGCAACACAGCAGCGCCAACTTTGATTTGATGCTATTTTAACATGACTTGATGTTGATTAGCTTAATCCTTGATTAGAAGGTGATTAGAGGTGTTTTAGAAGGTAGAAGAAATTACTAGGGTTGAAGGAATGAAAGTGGTAGCTGCAAAAATAACAAAGAAGGGTTTCTCTAGTCCCTTTTAGTCCTTAAATACCCCTAATCCCGAATTCCTCCAATGGGCCTAGCTGCTAATCACCCTATTTGGCCCGATTAAGCAGTTTTTCACCTTTCTAAACATTAATTCAACCATATCTCCCAAACGGTAAGTCCATTTGATTAATGTGACCACTCTACGGAAAGGTAAACCATCATCCGAATCTGATGGAATTTGTTTCAGGTCAAAACTCCTTACAAAATTCGCCAGGGGTAAAACGGTCATTTAAAAATCAACAAAAATCGTGAACATGGGAAATGACCCCAATAGTCGTTCCCCAAAGTTACGCGACTATACGACTTCGTATGAAAAATAAATAAATATTCTATGATCCTCCGATGCATAGAATGCGGGTCGTTACACCGATGCTCTGTCCACGTCGAAAACGAAAGCTACGATGGATCGTTGGTGGCTCGGCAGAGCTGATGTGGCACTAATTCTCCAATGCAATGTATCTTTTTGGTTATGGTGTATGGTTCCTTTGTTTCTACTAGCATGGGAGGTTTCAGTTCCATGATGCAGTTACAAGGTGTTTGTGGTTATTAATTATTGTTCAGGAATTGCCTCCTCAACGATTGCTTAAGAAACGGAGGAGCTAGACTGTGTTGTGTATCTAAAACCTTCTTTTTCCTGTCTGTAGCATTTTGCTGCTTTCTTCATCTTGCTGCATGCCAAGTAAATAAGTAATATTTTCAATGATGACAAGTTGTGTTCATGGTGACGGTTACGTCACTTTCCGTGCTTGGCGTTAGCATGTTATGTGGTGGTTTTGCTGCTGCTTAGAAACGGTGTCTGCCTTATGTTATTTAGTTTTGTGAAAATTTCTTACCCTGCACGGTGATAGTCAATTTGATATGTGGTTGTATTATGTTATATGTTTAGGTCAATGTATCTCTCTCTGTGTGTAGCAAGTATATGTCATTCTGATATAGTAGTCTAAACATATATCCTAGCTTCTACACTATAAACTAGGGTAGTTGCAGTGGACAGTCCACTCTAACATCCAAAAGTAGCAGTTAGACGTTGTCTATCGGTTGTACTTATATGTATTTATTGTTTGTTTTAAATGAAGTGTTACGAATCACTATAAAAACTGGTCCGCCTTGCCAAAAAAACATGGTTAAAATATTCAAATGCGACCGTTATTGAGCGTTTCAAAAACATAGTCTAGTAATAATTGTATTCACTTAATGTAGTTGAATTAAATCTGCTTTAAATTTTAATAGACCATCACATGCAACTGAAATTACATCCATGCCACATAAATGCAGTTAATATATCTAAATGCGACCATGCATAATTAAAAAATGATTCTTTAATATAGTCAAATTATAACTGCCTTTGCTTAATGCTATTAAATTGTATATTCATTATGATTCAATAATGTTATCAAACGTAGCTAATATTATATATAGATAACATATATTGAGTAAAAAATATTTTAATCCAGTTAAATAAATTTAAAAAATGTGGTTAAATAAATTATGAATGTATTTTTATAATACAATTATTTTATTACTACATTTAGGTTGAAAAACATTGTCAAATGTAGATAACACTTTTACTACCTTTAACGGGTAAAAATATTCAATTGCAATGTTAAAATCGAAAATGGTTTAAATTTTAACTGCATTTTCTTAATGTAGTTGTATTTTAAATATATTCGGTTTGAACGAATTATCAGATGTAACCGAAATTACTATCGCATTAAATATGTATAGGTAGAACATTCAAATCCAACCACGTTGCATATGCCAAAAACAAATTATTCTCACTTAGGCTAAAAGATAATAGATAAATTATCATAATGCATCTAGAACATATGTACATACAATGTTCATCCAAAATTGTGATGATTGCCTTGTACCAGCTGCATCAAATGACAAGGAAGATGCAAAAAAACCATATCTGGATGAGATATGATGACCATTTGGGGAAAAGAAATCAAAACATGTCATATATCTTATAGTGCACGGATAAAATATATTAGGAACGTATACAATAGAATAATAGTAAAGAATGATAAAGTAAAAATCTCATCTATATTGAATCAGAAAATATGGTATAAGATATCACAATATCTGAAAAGGTCCAATCCTCATTACAATATCTCATAGTACAAACAAAATAATGGAAATATAATTCTACAAATGGAATAATACTTCAGTCCTCCAGCTCCTCTTTGATTAGCAGCATAGTCATCAAACCTGATATCTAGTCTACTCATATGTATCGTGGTTGAGTATCTAAGATAATAAGAGGAAACTTAAAACATTTGGTCAGAAAATAATCTGGTGTGAGCGATAAATAACTATTAACAACTATACTGCAAAATATGATATTAGATAGGGTTAAGTCTCATACTTAACTTGTCACTATAATCAAAGAGTTATCACATAATAGTTAAGTAATATCACTACTCAAAAATAACAATAATGGATATTGCAACAAATTATGGTAGAAGAATCTAAGAAGACTCCTTTAGCTCTTTTGTTCTTGATTCCTATTCTAGTATCCTATAAGTGATAGCCTACACATAAAAAGAAAAGAGAGAGCATATATAAAAACCACAACATCTATTAAACAAAACTTAGCTATCACCTTCAAAAGCCTTAAACAAATTAATAACATGTATGATCATCCCATGCATTCCATGGGCTAATGGAAAACCCCGGTTCTAGTCGGACTACCGTGTTTGCAGAATCCAAAGTTCAACATGTTTCCCTTCAAGATCTGAGCATCCAGCAAAAGGACTAGCCATAAATTTGGGAGATCCAAGGTACAAACCATCGTTACCAGTCAAACGGACGTCTTCACGATACCCTTTTTTTGAATCAACAACTAGTTCACCCGGGCTATCAATAATTCCCTGGCACTTCCCCGCATAAGAGTCATCAACAACTCCATCTTCAGGTCTGAGTACTACTCAGTTTATTTCATTATCCTGCAGCCTCGTTCTATATTGAGCTGCATATCATACTCTTTTAGCCACTCCTATTTGTTTTCATAATCGAAATGTCATAAATTAAACTGGTTATAACTTCCTCGGCTTAAAATCTATCGAAGAACCATAACTTTCCACAAGCTCCTAATGAAGTCCTTTGCGTCTAACATGGATCACACCTCCATTAGCCATAATCGGGTGGATCAGTGCCATCCATACCCCGTGGGTCAATATAGATCCATCTACTTAACCATTTATTTGGTTGAGTGACTTCTAGGTCATTCAGTTGCTCTCAGATGCTTCAGTCCATGCTATATCCATCTTGGATCAAATCTACCCCTTCATCTCTATCACACCCAGATCCAAAGCCTCTCATGTTGATCCATCATCCTACTTCCATCTAGCCTATCCAGTGAACATCAGCTTTTCCCAGTAGCTACAATAGGCCTCACCATCATCACTTGTGGATCACACACTCATTAGGGCTTCCTTTTATGGATCGATGAAGATCCATTCCCAATGGACTATGTCGATCAATATACTTAGCTCAAATCTTATTGGAATTTTGTTGAGCTATCCATCGTATTACAAAGCCTATCCTCCAAGTTCCATGTGATTCTAATGAACCGTGATACTGATATGTTCCAATAATCTATCTAATTCCTAATTCAAGAAAACACTAGCAAAATAAATCAAGCATTGCAAGCAACTCATTCATTTAAATGACAAGTTTAGCCAATTTAATTCATAGACAATCATCTAATGCCGTATAAACTTGAATCAATCAAATATAATCATATACATTGCACTAAACATGGTTTCTTACTCGCAATTACATTAGATTTGACATATTAATCATCATATGTCATAATTAAGTTATCCTAGGTTTCTAGATCTTAAATTAATAGATCTAATCAGACTTTAAGGTTACTTTATCATACAAGTAAATAAAATTCATTATTACAACATATATTCCAATACTGATATGTGAGAGATACAACCACTCAATAAATCTCGTCGTTTGATGAAATCAAATGGGGAACTTTCCTAAATGGCAAGTAGAATGCAAGAATATGCAACCAACGGAAAAGGTCCAATTCTTCGATGTTGATATAATGTCTAATTACCAATAAGAGATGATTTGATGTGAATTTAAGTGTTGAATTTATAAATTAGAATGAACTAAGTAGATCATAGTTCAAGAGCAGATAGGAAATGAGAGGCAAATCTTCTGATTTCTCCCTTTGGCCTCTATTTATAGAAGAGAGTGATTACACAAACGGCTGGCTAATTTCAGTCCATTAGCATACTCTAATTCTGTCCATTAAGCCTAAAAAAATTAAAATTGCAATATCTCTCAAAGTGCATATCCAATTTCTTTGTATGGCCACTCTACTAAATGAAAAACCACCATCACAAAGCAATTAAATAGGTTAAAACATCTAATTCAGCAGCTATCAAAAGTTAGATCAAAACTATACTTTCATAGAGAAAAATAGTCATAAAAATTTTTTGAAAAAATTTGGACATGTAAAAACATTCGAAAGAACCATGTCTCATAGTATTAAAATTATAAATCTTTTTTGAATTAAGTGGAATTATCTTACGATCCTTTGATACATAAAATATAGGTTGTTTTATTCTCCTCCATTTTGGGGATTTTGCCCTAGAATCCCCGAGAAATACAAGCAAATACTGCATCCAACCTGCCTATCTTCCATGAGCAAACATCTTAACATCCGATCTAACATCCAAACAATCATTGACAAATAAATTCATGTCCTAACATATCAAATTCTAGCAATATAAGACACAACAGAGCAAGTGGATACAAAAAGTGACATGC
This sequence comes from Allium sativum, assembly GCA_030737875.1. NCBI lineage: Eukaryota > Viridiplantae > Streptophyta > Magnoliopsida > Asparagales > Amaryllidaceae > Allium > Allium sativum. The sequence goes on from CM060926.1 coordinate 775,560,089, forward strand.
CATATAAAGAGTTTCGAATAAGTTGTTCTCACACTTCATTGCCTCCAATGTACAATCAACGTCGTCCTCGCTCCAATGCACCTTAACAAACTATAACACCCCGTAAAAATATGTCATAAATAGACATAGATATATAAATTAAGTATAAACAACAATAAATTAATAAAATATTAATGGACTGAAAATAAGAATTTTGGAAAATTGAGAATCGGATCATATAAGTATTACTATTGCGTTCATGGAGAGATTCTAATTTGTTTATATATTTTATTTGTTGAAAACGGGGTCTATATAGAGAAGTTATGATTAAAACAATTTATATGTGAATTGTTTACACACAATATTTTAATCAAATTGGATAAATAAATATATGGAATATAATCACATATTAATTAGCATGAAAAAACATTCCATGATAATTTTAAATGTGTGTATATATATACATATAGAAGGGGACAAGAATAATCAACTTAAAGAAGGTAATCAATCTAATTTAATATTATAATAGTATAAAAGAAACATTCAGAGAAACGAATTCTCTAGCTCGACCCTTATGGTGGGTCGACCGCCCCTATAGAAGGCGTCGACTGCCCTTAAGGGATATGTGCAGTGAAGGCTTCTTTTTTTAGGGTTTTTATATAGTTTGCAAACACTAACCATGTGGATTTAATCTAACAGATCCCACGACCTTTATTTACACTTGAAACAATAAATACAAACCCCCCAGGCTCTCCCTAACCCTACCTCATTTTATTCTTGTACCTCCATTTTTCCATTAGAATTTCAGAGAAAATTTTAAGTTTTCCTCTAAATACTTAATCTATATTTCTTTTCTTCTCTATTCTGATTTAAAATTAGATTTTGATTTTGTATTTTAGAATTCAAAATTTATATACAAGAATCTAATATCTTGATTCTTATATATAAATTAGTAGGAAATGTTTTGTACGAAGGATTGGATCCAAAAGCAAAAACCATTCAAATTTCCACTATTTTCTCCTTCTTGGCAATGTGACTGGAAATGACATTAGTTTGCTATTTTCATTGTTTATAGTGTAAATTTGGATCTATATGCCTACGGGAGTTTGGATTTATACATAAAAACCATATTAAACACCCTCTGAATTGCCTGTGTTTTTATTGTCTTTGCGGAAATGATCAATCTAGTTATATATGTGGTTTTGGATTGTTGTAATAACAAAAGAAAAACATGATTCTTGACTTTTCTATATTTTTTGGATTCTTTTGTTCTATTTTCATGAATATTCATACGTTTGATTTTGGTGCAAACGATTAAGATTTTGATAACTTTGTAAATCAAATAGGTTTAAATCTCTATTTTTCAAAATTGAGAATTCGAACATATTATTTAAAATATATCTAAATATTAAGGTTTTGCATGAAAACAAACACAAGAGAAAGAATCTATTCAAAATAGGAACTATAAACATATATATGTATATATATATATATGTGTGTGTGTGTGTGTGCATTTCATTTTATGTTTATCTTTTATTGTTGTAATAATCAAATCAAAACCTGGGTTGCAAGTTTGTATGCTGTTATGATTGTATTTCCCATTTTATTGTCATATATTAATACGTATATTTATGCTATGGTTTAGGAAAATATGGAAAATGACCTGTACACCTTTAAAATCGAATAGGGATTAATATTTCAAAAATGTGGTAAGGACTCTAATCTCGTTCACTTAATTTACATATATATTTATATATATCTATAACATAATCAACGTATATTAATACATATTAAGTGTGCAATAAATACGATTAAATTAGGAATAAAATTTGAATGTCCCCATAGGAATTTGCATGTTTGTATGCATGTGAGTTAATGGCTTAATTAGTATTTATGACACATAGACACGAGGTTAACCGTTACTTGTAGTAGAAGTCTACCCAAAATCGACCGACATATCCAGCATCTACCAGTAAATCTGGTTAATGTGAGAGGTCTGAGTGTCATGGGCCATTATAATTAGTACATTATGATATGAGGTTAGACCCAAATTACAGTTGAAGCTTGCCCGGAACCGTCCGGCAAATCCAACATCTACAAGCATTGAGTCTAATGTGGATGTCTGGTGCAAATATATATATATATATATATATATATATATATATATATATATATATGTGTGTGTGTGTATGAGTATTTTTGTATGAATTAGGCATGCCTTGAGAATGGATTAAGTGGCTGGCCTACTTGTTTGGGTATTAAGTGGTTAGGAAATTTGGCCTCTTCTAATTTTCATTATTTACAAAGGTTGAAGTCATTGAGTCCGTCCTAATAAAGGCCTTAAATGGTCATTGGGACTACCGTACTATAAAGATGTATTAATTGGTCCTATTACACGATAACGTATTTAGGGTAGTTCTTTGAGTAATGTCTGATTCCTATCTAGAGGCTAAAGGTTGCTGACTTAGAGACAGATTATGTATACATGGACTAAGGAACCACCGTCTATAGGAAATATTAAGTGACTAGGAGTTCACCCGTAGGGACAACTAGATATTAACAAGTGGGTTCGCCAGAGAGGATCTTTTTAAAAGAAGTCATGTTTCTGACCCAAATCCTGGTAGTAAGTGGTCGTTGCTATTTCTCGCCCTATAAGGAGAGTTATCATTGGTGATTAACGTTAGAATGGGGTATTAAGTGGCTTGAGTTCCACCATTAAGTATTAAGTGACTAGAGGGATGTCTTCCCTAAATAAACTAAAATATGGTATTAAGCGACCATAAGGGTGCCCGCCCTTAAATTATCTTTGGGATATTAAGTGACTTCTAGGACATCCTCCTCATATATTTATTTGTGTGTATGTTTTTTTGGTAGACATATCATGAAGAATTTATACTACCAAATATAAGAGATAGTTATTCCTGAAAAAATATGTGATTTTCGTTCACCAGAACTTTATGTTCTGACCTCCCCCTTCTTAACATATAAATAAGACAATAGCTGGGAACGTTTGGATCAGTAATACCTTGGAGATGGTGCCTGACGGTGGAGGAACCATAACTATTAGGCATTATTTATTGAAGTATTATTATATTAGGATAATTATTGTTGATGTACGTATTATTGCATGGAACTCATTGTAACCGACATTTGTGATGGTTTTAATTAAAGATACTTCTATTTTAAGTTATTATATTTGATCCCTTCTCCTGTGTGTCATTCTGATTTTGCTTTAGTATGCTCAGTTATATCTATTATACCATATCCTTATAGAAACCAACGATCCATTTAGAATTGCTCAAAGATTACATTGACTATTTTGGGTCGAAATTTAGACCCATTCCGAGCAGGTTGCTAGATTTGGTACTGAAGCATAGGATACCCGATTATGGGGAAATATATATATGTATGAGAGGCGAACTTGTTATTTTGAAAAAGGAACTTCCAAAGTTTTATTATATACATATGCATACATATACATGTATATATATATATATATATATAAAGTGTGCATGCCTTTAGATAATACTATTTATAGGTCCTTCCAGGAAAGGATTAACCATAATTTTTAGAAAATTCTTAGAAGCCATGTAGAGATTCGGTAGTTCCCTTATCAATTTATAAGCCTATAAGAACCTAAAGGATGTAAGAACCAGAAAGTTAGAAACTGGGAAGAAACTCCCTAATTTAATAGGCGATTAATGAAAATAAATTGGTGATTTAATTAATATTCATAGGAAAGATAAGGCAGAAATAAGTAGTAAGGATTTGGAATAGAACAAATTAACGTCCATAACCTAAAGATGTGAAGGCTTCAGGAAAAAGAGGAAAAATACATTCTATTAAATGGGATAAAACTTCTACATGATTAATTAATGGAATTTTGAAATTTTAAAGAGCACAAAATGGTCAACAATAAAAATGATATGGAAATGGGAAAATATTAAGAATGTAATTAAGGCCATTTATGTAAAAGTATGAATATTCAATTTTGAATTTAACATTTATAAGATTAAGCGTTGTTTAATAGGTAAAATGACATAAAGGACATTTATAAAGACAACAATTAGGAATGTCAAGAAGTGAAATATAAGAACATGGAAGAAGGGTTCGATAAAGAAAATAGACTTCCGTAGAGTAGTGAGTCAGAAGGACTAGACAAAAAGATCAAAAGTTGGTAAGAAGCCTATAAAATGATTTTTGACATACTATCAAATTATTTTGAAAATTGGATTTTTAACATTTTTATAGGCTCAAGCTGCATAATAATTCCATTTAGAAAAGAAAATTTGAAATATTGTTTTTGAGAATGTTTTTGAGGAATTTGAAAAGTTTAATGTTTCTTCTGTTAGACAAACTATAAATTAAAACTATAGGGAAAGCAGAAGAAGAATTCTTTAATTAAAGAATAATTATAAACATTTTCGGTTATGTGCTTTAAAAAGATAGAAATGTAAGTGTCAAGAAGTTAACAATTATAATGGCAAGTTTATTATTGTCATTGCCTTGATATAACAACCTTTTAATAGTGAAATGAATTTGAAAAAAATCTTTTATTGAAAATCCTATATAATTTATGATAATAAATTTGATGTTCCATTGGAAATAAAAAGGAGAAAGAAAAGAAGATATATTAGAGTAGGGATTTTTGCCACAAGGACAAAAAGAGCAAAAAGTTTGCTCAAAAGGACAAGACCCAAAAAATTTGCCCAAAAGGACATTTTGTAGTGGAAATGGTGGAATTTATGGAGGCCCCTTGTTTTTCCACTTTACACTAAAAGTTGGCCTTTTGAGCAAATTTTTTGGCTTTTATCCTTTTGGGCAAACTTTTTTCTTTTTTTGTCCTTCACACAAGTTTCCTGTATTTATTGGGGTATTGAGAGTTTGGTTGAGTAAATGTCATAAATATATCCATTTGAGAGAGAGAGTGGATAGTAAATTTATGTACTAAAGTTTGGGTAGAATTTGAATGTGACGGCCCGCCCCGCACCAACCGACATTTACTCCAAAGGTGCGCTGTACACATGTCCAGTTAGCACGGAACGGGTCGCCAGAAGGAAAAGGAAGAAGTGAATGAGCTAATCAAGAACCTGTAGAATGTCTCACAGCGCATAGAACAAAATATAATAATAACATACTTGACATAAAACAGGAGAGACAGTGCATAAGCTGAAAATCAGAACTAAACATCATAGCAGCGGAAATCCAAAAATACAGCTTATTACAACTTTCAAACTGTCTCAAGCAAAGGTAAGATAAATGAGGTACACTACTAATGCCCAAGTAGCGACCACCAACGACACAGGGAGAATGTGTATATATATATCATACGTGGAAGCCTCCTGCCCGCCTCCGAATCAGCTACTCGCGCACCACCAGCTAACCTGTCTCTAGTCTGCTCGTGTGAGCACCCAGAGTAATAAGAGGAGACATAAAACTCTGGGTCAGACATAAAGCCTGGTATGAGCGATAAGCATCTAAAGTGAACAATAACAGGTAGACTAAAACATACCTGAACCTGCAACCAAAGAGTTAGCACTACATACTGTACAACACTCTAAGGTATCACATCAATCAATATAAAGATACGGAGGTGGGGGAGGTGTGCATGTCATAATGATGGCAAACAATCAAACATATCATCCGTCCTAACATCTCTCACTCAGTGCGTAAAGTATACGATATTCACCACTTCGATCACCCACATACCTTGCTACGATCACTTTGCCCCATGAAGTCATAAATGGCTTCATTGCACTGATAACGTAGCCACTAATTCCTCGCCATGTCCACTTGCCCCATGGAGTTATTCACCCCATCTGCGCTGGTCAAAGCCTTACTAATCCTTACTATGTCCACTTACCCCATGGAGTTATTCACTCCATCTGCGCTGGCTCATAGTCTTACTACGCATCACCTTGCCCCTCAGGTCATAATGACCCTACTGCACTGATAACGTAGTCTTGCTACCATCACTTTGCCCCTCAGGTCATAATGACCCTACTGCACTGATAAGTAGCCCATCATTCATTCTGAGTGGTGAATCGAACTTATGAACGTCGACAACTCCTTAGCACACGTCCCGCAGCAAAGTCCAACCATGAAGTGAACTCATTAGTTCCCAACTGGTTCCGGGATCCTGAGCTCTAACTTCCATTTGGACTATCTTTGCATCTCGGGTTATTGGTCATCACCAGATCGGATCAGATCGAATCAGCCTTCACATTCTTCGTCGGATCGGATCGGCCCCTACATTCGGATTGGGTCGCGCCTCTTGCATCGGATCGGGTCGTGGTCCTCCAGCTCGTGGCTCCTCTTCCTGATTCGGATCGGCGTCATCACTTCGGATCAGATCGGGTTGCTTCCTCCGGGTCGGGTCGTGTCTTCTGATCGGGTCGGATCGTCTCGCCTAGTACCCATCGACTCGTGAGCTCCTGAAGTGGATCGAGTCGTGCTCCTCCCTTCGGATTGTGGCGCCTAATCAAGTTGGATCGGATCGGAGAGGATTCGCGATCGGGGTGGCCATACGGATCGTTGTCCTCGAATCGGATCGCCCCTATGCTTACCGATCCGGTCGGTTCGGGCAGATTCCTGCAGTTCCCTCCAGCGAGCAGTTTACGCCCCTCGACGGCGTTTTTGACCATTCTAACTATTCTAACCAATCACAAACATCTCATACAGTCATAGCAACATGCATAATCAACCACAAACATCATTCACATCAATATGATAGGTAAAAATGGACCAAACATACCCAAAATCCCAAATTTCCCCTTAAGCATACTTAGGTGAAACTAATGATAGGATTATCAAAACTTAACCAAATTAACCCAAATTCATATCAGAGGTCTAAAACATCATTCCGAATTTTATAAATATTTTTCCAGAATTTTGTCATGTTTAAATTCGCTAATTAACACTAATCAACCCTAATTAGCCATAATTAGTGCAAAACTAAGCAAATCACTCACCTTAGCCACAAAACAAACTAAGATCTGAAATGATTCTCTGATTTGGTGTGAATCTCAATACCAAACAGCAGCTCCTTTGTTGATTTGGTGAAGATCTTCCTCGATTAGGGGTTGCTAAGCCAAATCCTTAACCAAAAGATGATTTGGAGGTGATTTAGAGGTTGGAGGCCATTTTTAGGGATCCTTGGTGATAAGTGGAGGCTAGAATACTGAAATGGAATGATTCTCCATCTCATTTCAGCCCTCCCATAACCCTAATCCCGAAATGGGTTATGGGCCTACTCACTAATCACCCGATTTGGCCCGGTTAAGCAGTTTTTCACCCTCCAAACCTTGTTTCAGCCATATCTCCCAAACGGTAAGTCCGTTTGGCTATTATGACCACTCTACGGAAAGAGAAACTATCAAACGAATCAAATGGAAGTGGTTTCAGGTCAAAATTCCTTTCCAATCAAAAGTTATGGCCAAAACAGTACCAACTAGGGGCAAAATGGTCATTTAAAAATCGACAAAAATCATGAACATGGGAAATGACTCTAATAGATGTTTCCCAAAGTTATATGACCATACGACTTCACACGGGAAGGAAATAAATATTCTACAATCCTATGATGTGTAGAATACGGGTCATTACACTCTTCCCCCCTTAAGAAATTTCGCCCCCGAAATTCCCTAATCCAAACACACATAAATGTCCCGCATGTCTATCAACCATATAACAACCATCAAACATGCAAATCAAGAGAAATAAGTCTATCCTAGCATGCGGAATAACTAAATCGTAAAGTAAATCTTACCAGGCAAAGAGTTCTGGATATGCCTCCCTAATGCTCTCTTCTGTTTCCCAAGTACAATCATTCTCGTCCTCGCCCCACTGAACCTTGACTAGCTTCACCGACTTCCTTCGAAGTTGCTTCGTATCGTGCCCCACAATACGAATCGGCTTGCGGTTCCCAACCGCCTCGGGTTCTACTTCGAAGTCCTCTAACTGATCAGGTGAAATAGTCACATTTGAGTCGTGAACGAACTTCCTTAGTTGGGAAATATGAAACACATTGTGAACTCCCGCCATTTTCTCTGGTAAGCCAACTCTATATGCCAAATTCCCGACTAATTCAAGAACAGGGAATGGGCCAACAAATCTTGGTGCCAACTTGCCTCTCCTACCAAATCGTATCACGCTCTTCAACGGAGAGATCTTGACAAACACCAAGTCACCAACGGAGAATTTCAAGTCTCTTCTCCTCTTATCAGCATAACTCTTCTGCCTATCTTGGGCAGCTTTCATTCGTTGCTGAATGATCTTAATCTTATCGGAAGTTTCTCTCACCATATCTGGTCCAAGCACAAACTTCTCGCCAGTTTCTATCCAACATGATGGTGAGTTGCATGGTCTTCCGTACAAAGCTTCATATGGAGCCATACCGATACTGGATTGGTAGCTATTATTATATGCAAACTCTACTAGATGCAAATGATCATCCCATGATCCACCAAAATCCAATATACACGCTCTCAAGAGATCTTCCAATATACGATTCACCCTTTCCGTCTGACCGTCGGTCTGAGGATGATATGCGGTACTGAGATGTAATCCTGACCCTAGAGCCTCTTGTAAGCTCTTCCAAAACCCACTAGTGAACAACGGGTCTCGGTCACTCACAATGCTTTTGGGTACTCCATGAAATCTCACTACCCACTTCATATACAATTCTGCCAACTTGGCTGCCGTTCTGGTCGATTTGACTGGTATAAATCTTGCGCTCTTAGTCAATCGATCCACAATTACCCAAATGCTATCATATCCCGATCTAGTCCTTGGTAGGCCATCGATGAAATCCATCGAGACTTGCTCCCATTTCCATTCAGGAGTCTCTAATGGTTGCAACAAACCACTAGGTTTCTTTTGCTCAGCCTTAATTAGCTGGCAATTCATGCATCTGGATATAAATTTTCCAACGTCTCTTTTCATCCCTTCCCAGTAGTAAGTCCGTCTCATATCTCGATACATCTTATTACCACCGGGATGCATAGTCAGTTTTGAGTGATGACATTCTCTAAGCACTTCATCCCACAAACCATTCACGTTGGGCACAACTAATCTTCCATTCTTCCGAAGCCATCCATCTCGATCAAGCCCATACCCATTCATCTCCTCATCGATACCCATCTCTAACTTGGAGATGATTTCTAATAGATTAGGATCGTCCCTCTGACTAGAACCAATCCGCTCTATCAAAGTGGGTCTGATCGTCAAACTAGCTAGTATAACTGGATCCAATTCTCACCTTGGTCTGAAATCAAAACCCGCAATATACTCCAGTTGCTTCCATTCAAGAAACATTGCCCCTAAGCTGGCATGTCTCCTACTCAAGGCATCGGCTACCGCATTACCCTTCCCAGGTGTATACGCGATATCAAAATCATACGAAGCCAAGAACTCTAACCATCTCTGCTGACGGAGATTCAGATCTTTCTGAGAGAAGAGATACTTTAACGATTTATGATCGGTAAACAACTCAAATCTTTCTCCCAAGAGATAGTGTCTCCACATCTTCAGCGCAAATACAATCGCTGCCAATTCCAAATCATGGGTAGGATACTTCTTCTCATGCGGCTTTAGCTGTCGACTAGCATAAGCTACAACCCTACCTCCTTGCATCAATACTGCACCCAGTCCGGTACCACAAGCATCCGTGTATACCGTCATCTCTTCATTCCCTTTAGGGATGACTAACACTGGCGCACGCGTCAACCTCTCCTTTAGACTCTTGAAGGCATCCTCACACACTCCGTCCCAGACGAAGGACCGATTCTTCTTAGTCAACTGAGTCAACGGTGCTGCTATCTTGGAGAAGTCCTGGATAAACTTACGATAATATCCAGCTAATCCCAAGAAACTTCTTACATCTGTAGCATTCTTGGGCGTAGGCCAATCTTGTACCGTAGCCACCTTCGCAGGGTCCACGGCAATACCGCACTCTGAAACAACATGACCCAAGAATCTTACTTCCCTTCTCCAAAAATGACACTTAGAGAATTTCGCTTTCAATTGGTGTTTCCTCAACACCTCCATCACTATCCTCAAGTGCCCCTTGTGTTCCTCCTCTGTCCTTGAATAAACAAGGATATCATCCACGAACGCAAGAACAAACTTATTCAACTGATCTCTGAATACTCGATTCATAAGATCCACAAAATAGGCTGGTGCATTGGTCAACCCAAATGGCATGACCAGCCACTCATAAAATCCAGACGGCGTCCTAAATGCCGTTTTCGGAACACTCTCATCCGCTACTCGAAGCTGATGAAATCCTGTCGCGAGGTCCAACTGGGAGAACACTCTTGCTCCTTCCAGTTGATCAAACAAATCATCTATACGCGGTAGAGGATACTTATTCTTCCTCGTCACCTTATTCAACTCGCGATAGTCCACACACAAACGAAGGGAACCATCTGCCTTAGTGGCAAATACAACTGGTGCTCCCCACTCGGAGACGCTCCTTCTAATCAATCCCTTCTTCAAAAGATTGCTGACTTGCACCCCGAGCTCTCGTTGCTCCCTTGGTGCCATACGACGAAGTGGCATCACTATAGGTCTGGCATCTTTTATTAAATCAATACGGAACTCAATCTCTCGGTGTGGTGGAAGCCCGGTCACCTCCTCGAAGACGTCCGGATACTGGCCAACCACGGGCACATCTGACAACTCATCATGCGGGATGTCGAGGGAATTTACAAAACTAGCCATAACCCCATCACTAGGTAGACTACCAAACACTACCCTCCGCCCATCATCCGCCCTCACTGTCACCAAAAAGCCCTCACAGTCTACCACCACCCCGTATCTTTGGAGCCAATCGACTCCCAATATAATGCCATACCCAGTAAAGCCCAAAACAAAGCAATCACATACAAACATACATCCATGACTCGATAGGACCAAATTCCTGCAAATCATACTAAGGCTAGTCGAACCACCAATCGGGTTCGTCACTATCAATGGTCTATCGACTATCTCGGGTTCCAGTCCCAACCTATCTACCAGGTCACTAGATATGAAGGAACGGGAAGCCCCAGTATCAAACAAAACTCGAACTGGTATATCATAAATAGAAAGCATACCTTGAATAACAACATTCTTTCCTTTCTCCGCCGCAGTTGGGGCATTCGACGAAGAAGGAATAGCATCAAGAGCATATGCTTTCACAATCTGCTTCTGCTTAAGAGGTTGCGGGCACTTGTCTTTCTGATGTCCCACTTGACCACAGTTGTAGCACTTCCTTTCCGCTGGTTTGGCCCGACATTCTTTAGCATAATGGCCTTTCTTTCCACAGCTGAAGCACTCAACATCCTTTTTGCTCTTTTTCTGGCCACCTTTAGATTGGTCCTGCTTCCTCTTATTCTGAGAGTTATTCTTGCCTCCACCACCTACTTGCGGCTTTGGCCCTTCTGCAGATGCAGCCTCAGTCTTTGACTTAGGGTAAAGACTCTCTGATCTCAAAGCCTTCCCCACGATCGATTCAAAAGTCTCATCGATGTGGTTGATAAGCCTTTCCCCCAAGTACCCATCCAAACCAGTAATGAACTTCTCATTCTTCTTCTCAGGAGTATCGATAAGAGACAGTCCATACTTCGACAAAGTGTCGAACTCAGCAATATAATCAGAAACTGCCCTCCCATTTTGCTTCAGTTCCAAGAACCTCTTGAACAACACTGACTTCTGGGCAGCTGGAATGAACTTCTCGCTAAAGCGAGCCTTGAACTGAACCCAAGTAACCTGGTCCTCTGGAGTGGCTGTTCTTATAGCATTCCACCAATTCATCGCTCGCCCTTGCAGCTGACGAGACGCTAGCCTTCTCTTCATCGCATCCTCAAGACCCAAGTCATCAAAGATACGATCACAGCTATCCATCCAATCTTGAACATCTGTGGCCGACTCCGTTCCGTGGAACGGCTTCCCACCAAGATTAGTGTAATCTTTGCACAACTTGGCGAAATCGACCCTAGGCGCCTGCACTACTGGGCCATCACCAACTCCGGGATTGGGAACTGCCCCTTGCACTTCTCTAAGCATGTCTCTCATGAGGTTGGTAAACATCGCCCTCATGTCAGCGGCATTCCCATTATTGGCCCCTCTACCGGTACCTCTAACATGTCGGCTCATCGTCAATCTGAAAAAGGAAAACGATTAACGACCCCATAGTGGTACTAGTGCAGTGCAACTTCATTTTTATACTACTAATAGTATATATATATACATAGCTTTTGAAAACCAAAGTAATCACAAATACGCGCTCTCATATACGTACTAACTCTCCCTAGTGTCTTTCCCTAGGTTAACTACGCAACCTAGAGCTCTGATACCAAGTGTGACGGCCCGCCCCGCACCAACCGACATTTACTCCAAAGGTGCGCTGTACACATGTCCAGTTAGCACGGAACGGGTCGCCAGAAGGAAAAGGAAGAAGTGAATGAGCTAATCAAGAACCTGTAGAATGTCTCACAGCGCATAGAACAAAATATAATAATAACATACTTGACATAAAACAGGAGAGACAGTGCATAAGCTGAAAATCAGAACTAAACATCATAGCAGCGGAAATCCAAAAATACAGCTTATTACAACTTTCAAACTGTCTCAAGCAAAGGTAAGATAAATGAGGTACACTACTAATGCCCAAGTAGCGACCACCAACGACACAGGGAGAATGTGTATATATATATCATACGTGGAAGCCTCCTGCCCGCCTCCGAATCAGCTACTCGCGCACCACCAGCTAACCTGTCTCTAGTCTGCTCGTGTGAGCACCCAGAGTAATAAGAGGAGACATAAAACTCTGGGTCAGACATAAAGCCTGGTATGAGCGATAAGCATCTAAAGTGAACAATAACAGGTAGACTAAAACATACCTGAACCTGGACCTACAACCAAAGAGTTAGCACTACATACTGTACAACACTCTAAGGTATCACATCAATCAATATAAAGATACGGAGGTGGGGGAGGTGTGCATGTCATAATGATGGCAAACAATCAAACATAGCATCCATCCTAACATCTCTCACTCAGTGCGTAAAGTATACGATATTCACCACTTCGATCACCCACATACCTTGCTACGATCACTTTGCCCCATGAAGTCATAAATGGCTTCATTGCACTGATAACGTAGCCACTAATTCCTCGCCATGTCCACTTGCCCCATGGAGTTATTCACCCCATCTGCGCTGGCTCATAGCCTTACTAATCCTTACTATGTCCACTTGCCCCATGGAGTTATTCACTCCATCTACGCTGGCTCATAGTCTTACTACGCATCACCTTGCCCCTCAGGTCATAGTGACCCTACTGCACTGATAACGTAGTCTTGCTACCATCACTTTGCCCCTCAGGTCATAATGACCCTACTGCACTGATAAGTAGCCCATCATTCATTCTGAGTGGTGAATCGAAGTTATGAACGTCGACAACTCCTTAGCACACGTCCCGCAGCAAAGTCCAACCATGAAGTGAACTCATTAGTTCCCAACTGGTTCCGGGATCCTGAGCTCTAACTTCCATTTGGACTACCTTTGCATCTCGGGTTATTGGTCATCACCAGATCGGATCAGATCGAATCAGCCTTCACATTCTTCGTCGGATCGGATCGGCCCCTACATTCGGATCGGGTCGCGCCTCTTGCATCGGATCGGGTCGTGGTCCTCCAGCTCGTGGCTCCTCTTCCTGATTCGGATCGGCGTCATCACTTCGGATCGGATCGGGTTGCTTCCTCCGGGTCGGGTCGTGTCTTCTGATCGGGTCGGATCGTCTCGCCTAGTACCCATCGACTCGTGAGCTCCTGAAGTGGATCGAGTCGTGCTCCTCCCTTCGGATCGTGGCGCCTAATCAAGTTGGATCGGATCGGAGAGGATTCGCGATCGGGGTGGCCATACGGATCGTTGTCCTCGAATCGGATCGCCCCTATGCTTACCGATCCGGTCGGTTCGGGCAGATTCCTGCAGTTCCCCCCAACGAGCAGTTTACGCCCCTCGACGGCGTTTTTGACCATTCTAACTATTCTAACCAATCACAAACATCTCATACAGTCATAGCAACATGCATAATCAACCACAAACATCATTCACATCAATATGATAGGTAAAAATGGACCAAACATACCCAAAATCCCAAATTTCCCCTTAAGCATACTTAGGTGAAACTAATGATAGGATTATCAAAACTTAACCAAATTAACCCAAATTCATATCAAAGGTCTAAAACATCATTCCGAATTTTATAAATATTTTTCCAGAATTTTGTCATGTTTAAATTCGCTAATTAACACTAATCAACCCTAATTAGCCATAATTAGTGCAAAACTAAGCAAATCACTCACCTTAGCCACAAAACAAACTAAGATCTGAAATGATTCTCTGATTTGGTGTGAATCTCAATACCAAACAGCAGCTCCTTTGTTGATTTGGTGAAGATCTTCCTCGATTAGGGGTTGCTAAGCCAAATCCTTAACCAAAAGATGATTTGGAGGTGATTTAGAGGTTGGAGGCCATTTTTAGGGATCCTTGGTGATAAGTGGAGGCTAGAAAACTGAAATGGAATGATTCTCCATCTCATTTCAGCCCTCCCATAACCCTAATCCCGAAATGGGTTATGGGCCTACTCACTAATCACCCGATTTGGCCCGGTTAAGCAGTTTTTCACCCTCCAAACCTTGTTTCAGCCATATCTCCCAAACGGTAAATCCGTTTGGCTATTATGACCACTCTACGGAAAGAGAAACTATCAAACGAATCAAATGGAAGTGGTTTCAGGTCAAAATTCCTTTCCAATCAAAAGTTATGGCCAAAACAGTACCAACTAGGGGCAAAATGGTCATTTAAAAATCGACAAAAATCATGAACATGGGAAATGACTCTAATAGATGTTTCCCAAAGTTATATGACCATACGACTTCACACGGGAAGGAAATAAATATTCTACAATCCTATGATGTGTAGAATACGGGTCATTACATTGAAATTGTAAAATTCTCATACAATAAAGAGTATATGAGAGAGTAATAATACGAGAAGTAGAACAAATGGTAAATGACTACAATAATAAATTAATTTAGCAATTTATAATTTGTTAAGTTAAATTTTGTAAAAAGCACCCTCAATGTGCTAAAAAGGAGTAATGAGTTATTAAAGATTTCCTAAATTCAAATGCACAATACTAAGAAATTTGACAGTAGTAAATGTGCATGACAGTAAAGATTTTTAAACTATACTACTATCGTAAATGCAATCTTGGGTTAACGTTTTAAATCATATTATGGAAATAACAACATAAATTGAGAATATGTAAAACAAGCATTTACTCTGAAACATTTGTCGTTTTGAAGGATATTAAAGACTGGCATTCATAATACAAATAAAAAGCAAGTGTTAAAATAAGAGAAAATTTTGCTTTTCATTTAATAATTTATGGATATTTGATAAATGTTATAATTTTAAAAATGGGCATTTATTTGAAATGTTTTATAAGGAAGTTATTAAGTTTTATTATTTTAAAAATACACAAATCTTGAGTAATGCCTCAAAATTGTTATTATGTGAAATAATAAAATATTTGAAAATTTTAACAATAAATATCATCAGACCTTTTCAAAAACTAAATTTCTGCACAATCCAGTCTTGGATATTAATTGAAATTCTATTTTCTAAATAGAATTAAAAATTAAAATATTAGTTATTAAATAGTTTTATTGACTGTTTTGAAAGTGTGAATGGCTGGCATTAAAAGTTAAGTGTTTGAAAAAGGAAAAGTATTTTACTCTTATTTTAGACATTTGGTTAACATTGAAAAAAAAAACATTTGAACCTTTATTGCAACATTTTGGAGTAGTTTCGAAATAAAGGATGTTTTGTTAAAAGCAAAACATGTATGGACATTAAGAGTAAGTATTAAAATCTTCACGAAAATTTAACATCTCAGGTTTTAATAAGATATTAAATACTTGTTTTCAAATTTGTGCATATTTGAAAATAATAGTACTATTCAGAAGAACTATTTTTTGTAACCACTAAAAAATTACCTTATAAAAAGAGATAACTCTAGAATAATAAAAGTAGCTGATTAGATAAGCTAGAATTTGGTTCTAGGACAAAGTACAGATAAATTCCACAACCTAATCTTGAAATTTCAGCGTCAATCCCAGAAGTTTCTATTTAAAAGATGGTGAAGTATAGTATTTTCAAAGTCAAGGGTTGGTTGTGAATCAGATTGCCCTAGATAGTCAGTTTAGGGATTATTACGTTTATATCCGTATTTAGCGCTTAGTATATATAAGTGTAACGTAACTTACTGTAATTCACCATTTTAGAAATAAGATTCATGGATATTAATTGAAAATTTAGTAGAAAATAAATTTTTGATTAGTAAGATCAAAAGAAGAATTCAGGGATTGATTTATAAATATAAATTAATTAAGGGAAAATGGATGTATTTTCAAGCTTAAAAAACTTAAGGAGTTAAGTATCTGTAGCATGGTCCGGTTTAAAGAATGGATAGACCACAATTATGAGAGACATAGGTGGAAAATTCCAATGAGTGGATGGGCTTCTTAAGGGGTTTGAATAAAGGTATTTAGACCTTAGCACTATTTAAACTACGTAATTGTAGGATAGAACTTCCGAAAGAGTATTTTTGGGGTTGTAATCACTAATGGTCCCCCATATTGATTGGATAAGGTGTAAAGTGGTATAAGTAATGGATATCTATTTATATCTGTGATGTTGGGAGTTGAAACTCTTATTAAATTCTGAGATAAATGCATAAGAGAGGATTTCGTAGGCTTATCTTAGTGATCTACCATCTATGGCATTTGGAAGTTAATAGCGGAATTAATTTTGTAGCCTATAAAAAGGAAGTGGGTAGTCTTGTGATTTTTAAAAATATACAGTGAAGAAGAAGTTAAGCCTTAGAAAATACCATCCCCAAGAATAAGAACTTGAAGCATGAGAATAAGGAATAGGCTTAAACAATGGACTAGCCATTCTAGTTTGAAATATGACCATGTTTGGTTTGCTGAAGAGTATTTGTTTGATTTTTATGAATTAGCCCTTTTGTCATTTTTCACAGAAGAGACTATATTTGAAATTATAAGGAATATACTCAAAATATAAAGAACGTGATGTGTAATTTCACGTACTTTGCACATAGATTATATTGTCTTTTCAGAATAAGACAATATCCATTCCTTGTAATTTTAAATAAGCCAATATGATTTTTTGGATAAATTTATGGAAATTATAACAAAAGACCTCACTAGGATTTAAATTCCAGCAAACTGGAGCATAGAAAAATAATCCAGTTATCATTAATGATTAAAGCATTAATTCACTATAATTGGAAATTTTGTAATAACCCGGAAATGCGAGTCAATTTAAATTTTTTATTTTGGCAATTTTAGTGAATTTCGAATATTTAAAATGGATTATTTTAAATAATGACGACGAGAAATTTATTTTGAATAGAATTTGAACGTATATATTTATATAGATCGTCGTTAGAATATAAATATTTTATTTTAAATACAAAAGGAATTGAATATGGCGCGGTAGTTTGAAAATTCGGTTACAATGTTCAAATGAATGTACCGGGTGCAAAATAAACCGGATTTTAACGAAACCAAAAATATTAGAATCTATTTGAGAATATCTTTACAACGAATCCGAAAAATCGAAATTTCATAGCGGGACTCAAAAGATATGTCCAATTGAAAATTCAGAATAGTCGTTATGGAATTCTGGCCCTTAAAAATGGGAATTTTGCAAACAACCTCGGATTTCGACGAAACCACTTTTGTTGGATCCGGCATGTCAAGTTATTGCTTGGTTCCAAAATTCGTAATTTTCTGAATCAATATGTGAGCGTGGCAAAGGAAAATGCATTTGACCAGTTTCAGTTATTTTAATCGACTCGAAAATGGCCATTTTTCAAACGGTCTCAGAATTTGATGAAACTTGTTTTATTAGGACCGTATCGTCAATACGAAGCTAGAAATAATTTTTGACTAACACAAATAGAACTAACGAATGATTATTTTATTATTCGTTAACATGCTAAGGATGACAAATTTTAACGAACAACATATACTTAGATCCAACATCATAACCAAGATCAATCAAAATCAGTTTAAATATATATATATATATAATTTTTATTTTGAATTTAAAATGAGAAATCTCATAGTGTGTTTTATTTCTTAATTTACAATCAGCTCCAAATCTGTTTCAGTCTGTTCCATAGCGTAGATTTGATTAACACGAGTCCAACGCATCTGACGGTTCGTAAAACGGACCTCGAGTTAAAAAGTTATGATGTTATAAAGGCTAAGGACATAATTATTATTAATTTTATAATTGAATAAATTATTTACTTTATACCTTATCCCGCTTCTTCGTTACTTCAGATAGAACCGAACCCAAGCCTCGATGTTTTCTGCTCACCATCGCACGCTTGAGGGAACCACCTGCACCCGATCCAGAAGTGCCACACCATACCCCTGGACGTCTCCCACCTGCGCCATGAATGGCGATGGGTCCGACGCCCCTTAGTCGCCGGAAAACTGCTCCAAACCCGACCACTTTCCATCTTGAAATCAGCCTTCACAGTCACCAATAATACATCATAACCGTTCATCGTGAGGAGCTCGAGAGTTCTTCCATTTTTGTTTTGGTTTCATATGATTTTATTTTGTAAATGGAGAGAAAAGAGGGATTGAAATTCGGAGTTGAATGGCCACTGATCTGAATGGTGGCTGCTAGGGTATTGTAGTTAGGGTTTTGTTAATATGTTAGGTTATATTTATAATATTATTTTACTCATTAATCATTAAAGAGCCCGTTTACCCTTATAGCTCCAAATTCACCCTAATGAGAGTTGCCCGCAGCCAAATACCCCTATTCCGGACACAATGGACTAGGTCCCGTCAGCCCGTTTGATCGTCTCAGCCCACTTTTCTTTATTTTAAAATATAAATCATTTAATTATTTAATTTGATCGTACATTTTAATTTACCAAGGCCGCATATTGACTCAAAAAATTGCAGAAAAGTTATTCTAATTACGTTTTGACGATACGGTCCAAACAAAATTAATTTCGTCGAATTTGGAGACTATTTGAAAAATGGCTATTTTCTGGTCGATCCAAATTGACTGAAATTAACAAAACACGTTTTCTTTTGCTACACTCACATAATAATCCTAAAAATTTTGAAAATTGAAATCTAACAATAATTTGATATTCCGGATCCAACAAAAGTGGTTTCGTCGAAAAACGGAGGTCGTTTGCAAAATGGCTATTTTTAAGGGTCATATATTTAATTAAAAAATATATAAATTCTACAACGACTTTTTTGAATTTTAAACTGCACATAACTTTTAATTTATAAAGTGAAATATCAGTTTCTTAGATTCGTTGGAAAGATAGAGTTAAACAGATTCAAATTTTTCTTGTTTCGTCCAATTGTTACTTATAATGAATTTTGTATATTCATTTGAAATCGAATTTTCAAACTGTCGCATCATTTCAAACTCCTTTTATAATTAAAATAAATTTATTCGTTTTAACTTTGATTAAAATAAATATTTAGTCGTTATTATTTAAAATAAGTAATTTTAAATATTTAAAATCCATTAAAATTTCTAAAATAAAATTTTTAAATTGGTTCAGAATTTCCAGGTTGTTACAACCATACAGAGAACGAGACCAGAGGGAATTCATCCTGGCAGTTATGCATGTAAATATCAAAGTAGGAAATAAGTGGCTCTAGGCACTCATGAGATAATAGATGCAGTGCCTTTCCTTGTGGATTCACAAGCATGTTCGAATAGGAATATGCAACCACAAAACCCATAGGTGACACGTCCACGTGATGTTTGTTCGATGAAAATTATATAGTAGGAAATAGGAGATAATATTTTACTGTACACGGAAGAATGATGCAAGTGTTTTCGATGAGCCATTATGTAAGATTTTATTTCATGTACTAGTTTGCTAGGCGTAGTAGTGTAAAGAAAGAGACAAACTAGACCGACCAATTGATAGATTTGGGTTGATCTTTAGATTAGGTCACATGATGCAAACAATCCCTCTTCTTATAAGTTAAATGCTAAGAAAGTGTGAACACTACATTTTATGATACTTAAGTAGATCTAAGCCTAATTTCACCTAACATTTTCCCTTCAAGTTTATTTTCATTCATAGATTTTATGTCTAACCCACTACCCCTTTCTCTATCTCAAGAGTGTAGAGCAGTAGCTGACCATTTCTTCAATAGTGTACTTCAAAGCTCGGCAGGCTACTCCATCATTCCTATGTATCTTTATTTTAGCTCGTACTTTTTGGTTCGTTCTTTCAAGACATATTTTTTTACTTAGATCTTTGTGGTATTTTGAAAATGTGATATGTATTAATTGGTGTTTTCAAAAATGTTTGTTTTATTCGATTTTCCCATGATTTATTCCTCCATTGTAATGTACTTATTTTATCATACGTTGAAAACTCAGTCTTTGATGATTTATTTACACCCAGTGATCCATGTACTTTTATATGGCTGACATCACGATATATCAAGTAAAGTGGGTTGTCACATGTTATGCATATGCAGGTGAAGGGGAAGGCAAACCCAAGTAATGCAAAGGCCAGATTGGGACTTGGAGAAAAAAGTTCGGGTCCTACGATTAAAATATAAATTATACTTGTATCTTCTAATTTGTACCCTCCACCACAAAGTCATATATTTTTTGTTCATAAAAAAGACATTCCAAACATAATGAAAATATTTCAAGTTTATTAAACTTTAAATTTGAGAACATTCCTTTAGTTTAGCTTTATATGAGTCAAATTAATCACTTAAGTTATGATGTTGAAAACATGTTCTAAATGGTCAAAAAATTATTGCATGCAACTGAGGTAAAAGCTTTATTTATAATTCAACTTTTGTCTCCTTTTCTCAATTTAGCGGGATAATTCATTATCATTAGTGATTAGGATAACTGTATTTTATTTTTGCCTTTTTAAAGTATATTTTCCTCTAGTGGTTATTGTCCATCAACTATATTGTTATATTTTCCTTCTACCAAAAATGATTATTTAACATAAAATCATTTGTAATAAAAATATATAGCTTTACAATAGGGGTAATCTATCTCATGTCCTTCGTATTAAAAATTATTCACTAAAACATCTATTGCTTTACATATATCCATCATATGTTCCTCTGATTACTCGGAACAAAAAAGGGAGATGCCAAATTTGGTGTCGATAGATGCAACTCGATGAGTGGTGTAACAACCAAGAATTTTGTTGCTTGGGCCGGGAATATTTATTTAATTTTAAATACTCAAAATAATAGTTATATAAGTAAATTATCCCTCTTTTAAATCATAATAAATGATGGAAAATAATTTTTAATTTGGTTTACAAAAATGTATAGTTTAAAATAAAACATAAAATGTGATCGAAAGATTTTTTCGGAAACGCAGAATTTTAATCATGTAAAAGTTGTGTAAATATATAAATAATTAAAACACACATATATATGAAGTTAAAATAAACTTATTTAGTGTTAATTAAGTTAATAAAGTAAGGAAGTGGCGTTAAGTAAAGAAATAAAAAAATGGAGACATTAAGTACATAAGTACCCTTAAATCATGGAAAATAAGTCACATATGGTACTTATGTTATAATGGAGTGGAAAGTGAGTGTAGGGGACCTTGAAGATGTGCCAAGCAAGGAGAGAAAGGAGGAGAAGGGTAGTGGTGAGGTGGCATAGCTTTGGTGGAGGGTATTTAGGTAATTTCCAAACGCTCTTTCTATTTAAAACTAACTTATTTTCTCTCTTTTCTCTTCCATTTCATTATTAAGGCTATCTACGGATATTTTTGGATGCGGATGGTGCCATGTCCGCATTCGCATCCAAAATTGATTTCGGATATCAGATGCCTGGATCCGCGGATACAAACGAATATCAGATAATTATTTGCTCCGTTAATGGTCGATAAATCAATAAACATAAATGATAGCTTAATGTTAAGCATTTTCAACCCAGTTGATTAATAAAGTTCTAAAAATAAGCATATATAATTATAATATATAATTTTGTGCAATTTTCATGCTTTTAGTAGACTTTCAACTCTACAAAATAATGAACTAGTATATTTAATTATGTTAAAATACACATAATTTAAGCTATAATCATGAAAAAAAAGAACGGATAATTTTCGGATGCGGAAGTGTCTATATCCGCGTCCGCATCCATTTTTTCGGATATCAGATATTTATCCTCTTTTCAGATATGGACGCGGACGAATTTCGGATTTTTCGGGTATTCATTGACAACCTTATTCATTATTCTTCTTATGTTTACAACTTTTCTTTCTCCTTAAGCTTTTCTAAAGAATTTTAATGGCTTCCAAACCTTTGAAAATTTTAAAAATCGAATCTTTATTAGGTAAAACCTTCAAAATTGACGTTTAAAGTATTCTACTTCCATACCTTCACATCGTACTTCAGTTTCAAGTGCTTCAACCACTTTTAAATGCTTGATGTAACAACCCGTATTTTTGAATAACATGTTATAACGTAAATCAAGGCAGAAATAAATTTTAAAATCTGAATCAGGGGAAACGGGCTATGCCATTGCGTTCGTCTAGGAAAAATACACGAAATAGAGTCCGAAATTTTGTAAATCGGAGTCCGTATGACCCAATTATGGCCCGATGAAGTTTCAGAAAATTCAAATTACGAAAACAGATTTGAATTTCAGCCCAATCAGAGTAGGCGGGAAAAGTTCCCGCCCAACCCACCAGGTCGACCTGGGGGTCGACCCTAAAGTCGACCTGCCAGGCCAGGTCGACCTGGGAGTCGACCTGGGGGTCGACCTGCCCCAGGCCAGGTCGACTCTAGAGTCGACCTGGGGGTCGACCTCCCCGGTCGGGCCATTTTGGCCTGGTGCACCTGCTTGTGTTTTCTGGCCCTGTTTGTTGGTTTCTGACGGAATTTGATGGCTCAGATTTGATTTAGGGTTAATCCTATGGCTAAAACTAATCCTAAACTCTATAAAAAGACCCCTAAGCCTACCCTAAACTCACACAAATCAATCTAGTAACTAAGCGCTGCCAAAATTCCTCTTGATCATGGCCTCCATCTTCATTCATATGAACTTGAGCTTCCAAAACTAGATTCAAGGCCAAAGTGCAATCTTTCTACATCAAACCAAGAGAGTAGAGTTAGCTTTCTTCACCAAATCAAGGGATTTGCTTCTTCTCCAACAAGACAATTTGGAGCTTTGTTTGATTTGAGGGTCCCTAGAGCTTCTACAACGTCTCTATCTTGTTCTATTGTGTTCTAGTTCTCATAACCACGATTTGTAAGCCCGATTCTACTCTTAGATTTAAACTATGAAATTAATATGACATGTAGCAAGTTGAAATGAGACTTTTGTGTTATGCTTGCCTTGGATTTCATGCATAGATTCATTCATGACCCTTTTGATCTATGTTTGTGGACCTAATGTTTACCTATCATGAATCTAGTACCATTTATGTTGACTTTTGGGTGGAAAGCTATGAGCTTTATGTGGTGATTGTGCATAAATGCAACATAGAACCCCTCATGACCTTGGATATTAACTTGCCATGATGCAACCTATATGCTAATCACAAGTTTATCACTCTATTTGCTAAGTTTAATGCCATACATGTGTAGATTGGGATTAGACCTAAGTGTAATATTTGCCTTGAACCTATCATTGTATGCATAGATCTATTCATGCCTCTCTTGATATATGATTGTGGACCTATCATGAACCTAGTACCGTTCATGTTGACCTTTGGGAAAAAGTGCTATGAAATGGATTATGGCTTATGCATGTTAATAAACCTTAACCCCTCATGATCCTTAACATGCATATGATGATATTGACTCTATTTGCTATGCACAAGTTAGGATTGTCATCCTATGTCAACTATTACCATGTTTCCACCCTATTTGCTAATTATGCTATCATACATGTTTGTGGCCAAATCACCCTTAGGCTATTATGCATGCTTGTGGCCAAATCACCCTTATGCTATTATGCATGCTTATGACCAAATCACCCTTATGCTATTATGCATGCTTGTGGCCAAATCACCCTTATGCTATTATGCATGCTTGAGGCCAAAGCACCCTTATGCTATTTGATATGAGGCCAAGTCACCTTTTATGCTATCATACATGTTGAGGCCATATGCTAGTATGTTGAACACTTTTGCCTCAAATATCACCATGTTTAACTTGTGATAGCCTTTGCCATCTTGTCATATTCTTATGTTCCCCTTTTTGATCTATTTGTGTTGATGCGAACTTACGTGCGATGGGGTTACGTTATGGGTAAACTTAAATGACATGAAACATGACTTGAAAACATGACATGTGATTATACTTGAAAACATGAACGTGGACATGACATGTAGAAAACATGAAAGTGGCCAACTCGAGGTTGGGTTGAGTTTGTAGCATAAATCTACCCGGAACCGACCGGCTTAACTAGTGGCTACAAACAATAGGACCCAATGTGAGTAGTTGGTCATATCGCACTTAAAACCCGAGGTTAGACTAGGTTGTGGTGTAAAGCTACCCGGGCCCTCCCGACTTAACTAGTAACCACAACAAAGTCTAATGTGAGAGGTTGGGGTGCATTAAGTTAATTAATGCCACCTGGTAGGGTTAAGTCATGGACCACTTGAATACTTAACCAATTAAACACGATGGGTTGGTAGGGTTAAGTCATGGACTGCTTGAATACTTAACCAATTAAACACGATGTATTGATAGGGTTAAGTCATGAACTGCTTGGATACACTTGACCAACTCAATACATGGTTAGGATAGGGTTAACCACACCTAACCCGCTTGAAATCCTAGTTACGTGGTCCTTTTCAGTAGTAACCCACTAGGGAGTATCATGGATACCCTGGACTAGGCTAGGGTGGGGCACGATTACTGGACTGATTGTAAGAGACCAAAAGAGATGGCTGAATGGTGCACCGGTTGTTCAGGCGGACCATGGTCATGCACATTAAGTCCGGAGTTGAACATGGGCACCAGTAGGTTTAGACTGTGCGTGCTTGAATTGTTTCTGTGGTCTACACCTTAGGGCTGGATACACCCTAGGGTGGACCTTGCACAGTTAACTACATTCCATGATTAAGCCGTATGACACCGATACACGACGAGTTAGGCTTATAGGGAGCCGATCGACTAGACCGAGTAGTGAGACCTTGATTTAGGTCATCTCATGATGTTGGGCCAACTTTGGGCCAAGGGATCATTTCTTGTTTATACTTGACATGGATTAGAATACTAGTACACTTGGTGCAACTTAACCTTGTATATGCGATGCCACACTTAATCTATCTTGTTAACTTTTCACCATGCCAGTTATCATCCTATGTTTCATCTCTGTTTTACATGTACAGTTAACTTTATTAGTTTTTATACTAATAGTAGGTAGGACTTACCAGTCTTTTTGACTGACCCGTTTTCTTTCGCCTCTTTTCTTCCGTTCCCCCCCCCCAGGTTCTCAGGGTGGGAACACTAGCACCTAGCTTGGATCTTTAGCTTGCTTTCTGGATAGCTCATGTACGGTTTGGACTTGAGCTCGCTATGGCTTTACCACTTCTACTTTGGGGGATAGTTTACTTTATGTTATTTCCAGTTTTCTGTTTATGTTTCTAGACTTGTAGTAGTTGGAAAATAATGACAAAGTACTTTGATGTAACTTGACTATGGTTTTGAAATAGTAGTTTTATCCGCTGCTTTACTTACTCTGTTTTACTTATATGTTCTGTCTTGTGATATCTTTATGCATGTTTACCCAGTCCAACACCCCTCCAAAGCCAGTGTACTTGCAAGAGTGGCCCTGGCGGAGGTGGGGTGTTACATTTGGTATCAGAGCATAAGGTTTACGAGATTGAACAAAAGGTTTTTAAAACTTACCTTTTGAAAAACTATTTTCAAAACCAATTAAGTATTTTCCAAGAAAAGTCTAGTTTATTTTAAAAGGCTATTCCCCAAAAGCCATTAGCACTATCCTTTGTTTCCTCGTTCTCAATCTATCATTTTTTCGTTTCAGTATGGCCGATAATTTTGCCATTCTGGAGGGCGTACCAGTACCTATTTGGTTTAGAAGGTACATGGAGGCAAGGGCGAAGGAAGCCGGCCCCGCGAACATTCCTCCTCCTTTCCCCGTGGCTAACATTCCTCCTCCTCCCGTAGCTGAGGTTCCTCCTCCTCCTCAGCATCCACAAGCGGATTTCGCGAAGATTTGCAAGGACTTTAAGGCGATGGGTGCCAAGAATTTTGTTGGGACGGAGACTTTTGTTGAGGCAAGAAACTGGTTAAAGGAAACTGAAGACCTCTTTGCTATCTTTGATATAGAAGACCGTAGGAAAGTCCTGTTAGCGGTATGGCTGTTGAAAGGGGAAGCGGCATATTGGTGGGTAGTCACCACCACTACTAGGCCAATTCAGACTTGGGATGACTTTAGGAGAAGATTTGGACTGAGGTTTCTATCATCGACAGAAGAGAACCTTCAGATGGAGAGGTTCCTATCACTAAAGCAAGGGGACATGACCGTTAGGGAATACATGGATAAGTTTAATCAGCTTGCTCGGTTCGGTTTAGACTTGGTTAACACAGCTCAGAAGAAGGCCCTACACTTTGCTCTAGGATTGAACGAGCCATTGCACGATTTGGCCATGTCTCACATACCCATGGGGGCGACCTTCGAGAGTTTGGTAAATATGGCCCTGCTTCAAGAGGAATATAAGAGTGGCAAGAAGGAGGTCAAGGCAAATGAGTCTCAAGGCTAGAAGGAAGATTCCGAGAAAGGAGACAAGAACAACAAGAAGGGAAACAAGGCCAACAACAACAAGGCAAAGGACACAAGAAAGTGCAAATTCTGTAGGATCACTGGGTGTTGGCTAGCTTTTTGACCAAGCCACCCAGGTTCGCTCACAAGAAGAAAGTATGAAACTACGTTCCCTAAGTACATGAAGGAACGGATCGCACCAGAGGATCGCCCCTCATCGGATCGCCCCTCATCGGATCGCCCCCCGGAGGATCGCCCCTCATCGGATCGCACCAAAGAATCGCCCCCATTGCATCAGCGATACGACCACTTCTACGCGACTCGATCCATACATACACTACTACCCAGCACAGACCGATCCGATCCCCTGATGCACAGCGAAGCCTCTGACCCGTTCAAGCACGAGCTAGTCTTCGGCGATCCGAGATGCACGGATCCAGCGACACGTGTCCCCAACTGTTACTTTGACTGATTCTCCCCCTTTGCTCGATCCGATATTTAAGGGGATCGCGACACCTATCCACAACGGCTAATTTGACTAATTCTTCATTAGGTTGCGATACGATCCGATATTATCGGGATTTGTGCCACGTGTGACCGCGATCCGCCTGACAAAATCAGCTATAAATAGCCCAGAGCTTGGCATTTTTCAGGATCTTTTGGCAATATTGAGTACTGATTCCGCCATTATTGTCATACCACCATTTCTTATCAGTTTTATTACTAGATTACTGAGAGAAATCACAATTGTAAAAGTGAGCTTGAGAGAAATCATTGATTGTATTAGCATTCAAAGTATAATCGATAACATATAAAGTGGACGTAGGCTCGTTAACGCCGAACCACTATAAATTCTGTGTGTTTTTCTGCTTTTTCTTCATTCTCCAGTTAAAATTCTTTAAGAATCAGAACGATTTGGGTGTTAGGTCCAAATTTTGATCTAACATTTTGGTGCTTTCACTGAGAAAACAGTCCCAAAACTTCACTATTCAGTTTTTTGAAAATTCCAGCGACATTTGATATCATGGCTGGACGGAGGTCTAAGGAAGTACGCGCTTCACGAACAAATGAAATCGCGAATGAAGCAGTTGAAGAAAGTGTGCACGAGCTGGGCAATGAGGGAACTTTGGATCGCGGAGCGCCGGGGGCGAACCGATTTGATGAAGGTGCCATGCTCCGAGTCGACGAGGACGAGACGATCCGAACTGCTGAAGGGGTTGTTACTCGATCCCGTGATAACGCCTCGAATCCTCCACGTACCGTGACCACGAACCGATCCCAGGGGGGCGCTGCGAGCCACCATCCTCGATCCACAGCGATCCGAATTGATGATCGGACTACAACTCGACCTGGAAAGGAGCCTATGGCTCGCTCCTACCGTCCTGGCCCCTCCGCTCGACCTGGCTCAAGCTCTTTGCGCATAAGAGAAAATGATGATGATCAATACGACCCTTCTGCTCCCGTTACTGAGGGGGATCTCTCTCGCTTTTCCGAAATGTGGGAAAGACTGTTTGATGAATTGGCTGCTCAAAGGCAGGAAAGCTCCGTTCTGCGACAAAATTTGACCGCTATGGATAGAAGGCTTAATGATCTCGCAAGGCAAAGGACGCCACCAGTTCGTCCGCTCACCCCAGAATACTCTTCTTCGTCAGAGGAATCGCCAAGGCCTCCGCGGCGACCGTATGAGAGGACCGAAAACATAGAGCAACTTCGATTTGGAACCCTGCCATCACGGGAAGAAGAGGCACTGGATGCAGGGCCCTCAAACCGTAATGTGAACGATCACGCCGCAACTCCCAGAGCTCGAGGTGTGGACAGCCCTGTACAGAAAAGACTACCTCAGCCCCGTCGCCGTGCAAATGCTCATGGTAACAGGGGGCAACGAAGCCCAATCCGAGCCCCGGATTTTGTGATTGCTCCCGGAAGAGAGATTAGAGAACCCCACCGAGCAAGAAGCGCTGACCCCGAACCTCCGTTGACCAGTGCAAATGTTGCAGCTATGATCCATCAAATTTTGGCAGATAGCCGTGGACAACGAAATGAAGATTGGGGAATTGACCGCAGTCATACCCCTTTCACTGATGATATTTTAGATGCGACTTTCCCGAGGCGCTTCAACATGCCGTAGATGAACCGTTACGCGGGTAGATCTGATCCCGTCCAGCATCTGATGAGATATTCTTGGTCAATGACCGCTGCCGCAGCCTCGGACGCTGTCAAGTGCAAAGCATTTCCCATATTCTTGGAGGATGTAGCATTGTTATGGTTTACTCGCCTACCAGCAAGATCAATTTCCAGCTTCAGGGAGTTGAGTGAAAGGTTCGTGGAACAGTTCTGCATCTATGCACAGAAGACGAAGAGTGTGATCAACTTGTTCCTTGTCAAGCAACGACCAGGCGAGAGTTTGAGGGTGTATCTAGACCGTTTCAACCTGGCCGCCACTGAAGTTAAAGATCCTCATGAGCCAACTGTTGTGGCAGCCTTAATTGATGGGGTAGATAAAGACACTAAATTTGGGAGATACCTGGCCGGCAAGCCACCCCATACTAGAGAGTTATTCTACGAAAAAGCTAACGTACACTTACGCCGGGAGGAAGTATATGCTAACCGAAAGGCAAAAACGACCGATAAAGAGGAAATCCAGAGCAATGTCGCCATTAAGCAGACAGGAGACAGCTCGGGGAAGGTCGAAGTTAATGTCGGAAATTGGAATTAGGGTGGTCGTCAGTCAGGGAACAATGATAATAACAGTAATGGCAACAACCGGAAGAGGAATCGAGGGAACGACTCCCAGAGAAGGACTCGTCCCAGGTCTTTTGAGAGTTATACGCCAATAAATGATACTTTGGAAAATATATTCATGGATTCGTACAACGTCCTCCAAATTAAGAGGCCACCTCCCAGAGAGTCGACGGAGAAAGAACGCGAAACGGGGAAGTTTTGTCTCTTTCATCAGATTCATGGCCATTCGACAAATGAATGCCGTCACCTAAGAGATGTAGTCGAGAGGCTTCTTCGAGAAGGAAAATTAGATGAATACAGAGTAACGCCCAGAGACAGGGGGCAAGCCGTACAAGCCCCAAATCAGAACCAGAATCAACCTGCTGTCAGGCCAACTGCCCAGCAAAAGGGAAAGGACCTTGTTATCAATACCATAATCAGAGGGCTTTATCTCGTCGGACACGGTTCCAAGGCATTGGATCAGTATGTCAATGCAGCCAAGCAACACCTCGAGGTAGGGGAGTGTAGCAACCCCGAGGACAACGTCCCGGTAAAGCAACAAAAGATGATGTCCGACGATGTCGTTTTCCGCGAACGAGAAGGCATTGGAGTCCATGCTCCGACTGAAGATCCATTTGTAATCACAGTACCTATTGGCCCGGCCATTGTTCATAAAGTTTTGGTGGATAACGGGAGTTCTGTCAATATTCTTTTCAAAAGGACATTCGAC
The DNA here is from genome assembly GCA_030737875.1 of Allium sativum. Classification (NCBI taxonomy): domain Eukaryota; kingdom Viridiplantae; phylum Streptophyta; class Magnoliopsida; order Asparagales; family Amaryllidaceae; genus Allium; species Allium sativum. The sequence continues at coordinate 775,590,394 of CM060926.1, forward strand.
CAGATGAACCTCGAGATAAAATACTTGAAGCCCTGTCAGGGATGGATCCGTGGATTTAACGGAGCATCCACCGCTCCAATGGGTTATGTAGAGTTACCAGTTACGCTTGGGGAAGGAGAACGCCAGAGAGTGAGAATCCTTCCCTTCGTGGTTTTGGATGTTGAATCACCCTACAATGCCTTCTTGGGCCGACCGGCCCTCGCAAAGTTTAGAGCCTGTATAGCCCCCTGGTGCTTATTATTGAAATTTCCTACGGAAGCTGGTGTTGGTATTGTCAGAGGAGATCAGGTTGCCGCACGAGCATGTTATGTTGCAGAGCTAAAGCTACTCCGCAATGGAGGGGACATAGAAACCAAAGGCGCTTCTCCCCCCGCAAGGGCGGAAACCTTATAGCAACTAAAGAGGATAACCGTGGGAGAGTCGCCCAGAGAATTGCCCGAGGATATGGATCCCAGAGAGGACAAAGAACCTGGGGACAGAATGGCGACTCCCAACGAGACAACTGTGGATGTACCGATCGATGATGGTGACCCAGAGAAGGTCCTTAAGATTGGATCCCTGTTAAATCCGAATGTAGCTAAAGAACTGACGAATTTCTTAAAAAATAATTTGGATGTATTTGCTTGGACCCACGCGGACATGTGCGGGATATCTCCATCAATCATGATCCATTCATTAAGCATTAACCCTAAACATCCTCCGGTGAAACAAAAAAGGCGAATGCTGGGTCCAGAGAGGTCCGTTGCCTTGAAAGAAGAAGTTGGAAAGCTAAAGAGCAATGGATTTATCAGAGACTCAATCTACCCAGACTGGATTTCAAATCCAGTTCTGGTGAAGAAGGCTAATGGGAAGTGGCGAACGTGTATCGATTTCTCGAACTTGAATAAAGCCTGCCCGAAAGACAGCTTTCCGTTACCCAGGATCGATCAGTTGGTGGACTCAACGGCGGGTCATGAACTCCTCTCCTTTATGGACGCTTATTCAGGATATAACCAGATTCCAATGCACGTTCCAGATCAAGAACACACTAGTTTTATTACGGATCTGGGATTATATTGCTATGTAGTAATGCCCTTTGGCTTGAAGAATGCAGGCGCTACATATCAACGGTTAGTGAACAGAATGTTCTATAACCAGATCGGGAAGACAATGGAAGTATACGTCGACGACATGTTGGTTAAGTCCAGGCAATCCTCCAATCACACTGCGGACTTGGCAGAGATGTTCAGCATTCTTCGAAAGTACGGGATGAAACTCAACCCAACAAAATGTTCATTCGGGGTCGCCTCCGGAAAATTCTTGGGATTCATCGTCAGTTCTCGTGGGATTGAGATTAATCCAGATCAGATCGCAGCAATCAGAGACATTCAGGAACCTAGGCAAATTAAAGATGTGCAAAGCCTTGCAGGAAAAGTAGCTGCACTAAGTTGATTTATCTCCAGGGCTACGGACAAATGCATCCCATTCTTCGAATTGATAAAGAGAGGAAAACGCCACTTCAAATGGACGCCCGACTGCATAGAAGCATTTCAGAATTTGCTGAGACACTTGGAGAAACCTCCGATATTATCTAAGCCGATGGATCACGAGGATTTATTCGTGTACTTGGCAGTGTCGTCTCACGCGATCAGCTCAGCATTGGTGAGAGAAGAAGATAAAGTTCAAAGACCTGTGTATTACATGAGCAAAAAATTGACGGCAGCAGAGCGTAATTATCCAAGGATAGAAAAGTTGGCGTATAGTTTGTTGATCGCCTCTAGAAAGCTTCGACATTATTTTCAGGCTCATCCCATTACTGTATACACTGATCATCCACTCAAGCAAGTTCTACAAAGACCAGAAGCATCTGGAAGGCTACTCAAGTGGAACATTGAGTTGAGTCAATTTGATCTGAACTTTCAGCCCCGGCGGTCAATACGGGGGCAAGTGATAGCTGACTTCATAGCAGAATTTACTGTCCCGGAGGAAGATATAGCAAACGAAGAAGTTAACCCCTCAAAATTACTTCTCGACCCCAGTACCTGGAAATTGTATACTGATGGCGCTAGGAATGACAAGAGATCCGGCACTGGAGTAGTGCTTGAAACTCCCGAGAAACGGATGATATCCTATGCTATCCGGATGGAGTTTCACGCCACTAACAACGACTCCGAATATGAAGCCCTGATAGCCGGACTAAGGATCGCAAAGGAGTTGGAAGTCACAAAGCTGGACATCTTTTGCGACTCCAAGTTGGTTGTGAGACAGGTTACTGGAAAATTCCAAGCCAAAAGTGCAAGATTGATCTTATACTTGGAGAAAGTGAAGGAGTTGCTGAACGGCTTCGATCACTACAGCATATCTCATATTCCACGGTCGTAGAATCAGCAGGCAGATAAGTTGGCGAAGATGGCTAGCTCTGACAATCCTGAAGAGAGCGGACTAGCCCCAGTTGAAGTACTTCGGTCTCCTAGTATAGATCAGATGGAAATTGATCCGGTACTAGAGACGGAACCAGAAAGGGAGTCATGGATGACCCCTCTAAAGTATTTCTCGATGAATGGAGCACTTCCGACCAAGAAAAGCGAGAGGCGTAAAGTAATTCGTAAAGCTGCCCGATACGTTCTGCAAGGCGGAGTTCTTTACATATAAGGATTTTCGATGCCTCTTCTTTGGTGTATAGCTCATGATGACATCAAGCGTGTGCTGCAGGAGGTACACGAAGGTGAATGCGGCGATCACACTGGAGGGCAAACATTGGCGAAAAAGGTGTTGCGGCATGGTTATTTCTGGCCTACCATAAACAAGGATGTGGCAAAATACGCAAGACGGTGTGATGTGTGCCAGAGATTTTCAAAGATACCTAGAGCACCTCCTAATCGGTTAAAAACAATGACGAGCCCATGGCCTTTTGCTATGTGGGGAATTGATATCATCGGAAGTCTCCCCATAGCTAGGGGCGGAGCGAAGTTCGCTATTGTAGCCGTAGATTATTTCACTAAGTGGGTCGAGGCTGAACCACTGACTACAATCACAACCAAACGAGTGATCAATTTTGTCGTTAGAAACATCATCTGTCGATTTGGGATTCCAAAGATTGTGATAACTGATAACGGAACTCAGTTCGATAGCACTGAATTCAGAAACTTCTGCCAGAAATACCACATTGAGAAACGGTACACCTCTGTGGCGCACCCGCAATCAAACGGACAAGTCGAAGCGGCGAATAAAGTGATTAAGTACATTCTGAAAAGAAGACTGAAGCGGGCCAGAGCCATGTGGGCTGATGAATTACCCTTAGCGCTATGGGCCTACAGGACAACGTATAAATTGGCAACAGGACATACCCCTTTCTCCCTTGCTTTTGGAGCAGAAGCAGTCATCCCGGTTGAGATAAAGGTACTTTCTCACCGAGTGACTTATTATGATCCGATGACCAATAATGAATTGCTCCTTGAGTCCCTGGATATGATCGAAGAAAAGAGGGATGAAGCAGACCTGCGTGCCTTGAGATGCAAACAACAGGTCGCTCGATATTACAACAAAAAGGTTCGAGTCCGAACCTGGGAACCCGGAGAATTGGTTCTGAAACGTGTCTTTCCACCCCCAACTCATATGGGAGCGAAGTGTGAAGGACCGTATTCCATTCTGAGCAAGCTTGATAATGGAACCTTCAAGCTGGCAACCGTAGATGGAAAGGAAATCCCCAAAGTGTGGAATGCCCAACATTTACGGCCGTACCTAACGTAAAGATGTCAGATCTGTTCTTTTGCTTTGTTAAGAACCATGTACAAGGCACGACTCGCCTAGAATAGTCCGATTTCTTAAAGCAAAAAATTATAAAGTGGACGTAGGTCATGATTCGACCGAACCACTATAAAAATATTGTGTGTTGTTTACCTTTATTGCACTATTATTTATCTGCCTTTCTGTTTTTATGGAAATTGCTGTAAATCATGCAACGATCCCAGAAGCATATAATTATAGGTGCCTTCCATCAGAATGGAATGTAATCACCAGTCAAAATTCTGAGGATGCGATAAAGTAAATCATATCATTGATAGCGCTCTAACTCTCCAGAGCCGAGAGAGAGCATAACGGACGTGAAGCCGATGTCCGTAAGTCATGGCGGTGTACCATGATCGGAACTGCCTTGACGGAACTCTAACCTCGGCGACCGCCAGGAGAGTATAAAAGCGTCTCCGACAGAGCGCTGAGAAAGAGCTCTTGTCCCGCTGAAGGATCAGGGAGTGATTGAACTGCTGAGCTCGAACTCTAACTCTCCAGAGAGATTGAGAGTATAAAAGCATCTCCGACTGAGCGCTGAGAAAGGACTCTTGCCCCGCTGAAGGATCGGGGAGCGACTGAACTGTTAAATTCAAACTCTGACCTCGGCGACCGCTAGGAGAATATAAGAGAGTCTATGGTTAAGCACTGAGAAAGGTGCCGGAAACTCAGCACCATAAGGACAATTATCTTGCTAGATTTTCTAAGTCCCCCATATTCAGAAATAGGGGGTAACATGCAAACAACGCTAGTCAGTCCTTAATAAGCCCTAGTTAAGCACTACGTTAACGATTGATTGGAGGCCATATGCATATACACATGAACCTTAATGCAGCAATTTTTTTTTTAAATTTTTCTTTCTGTTGTTTGACTGATTTGTAGTTATAATCAAATGATCTATGACTAAGCATGAAAAGTTTATTGAATGCAGGTACACGGTGATGCAAGATAGATAAACTTTCATTTATAAACTGCAAGCCTACGAAGTGAAAAACAACCTAAAACAAAAGTGAGGGCCAGTCTCACAATTACATTTCATGGCCAGTGGGAAACCTAAAGACAAAATATAAACAAGCAACAATATCCTATTTACGCTTTGACCTCTTCCCCTGCCTCTGTTTCTCCAGCTTCGCCTTGTCAGCGTCGGATTGATCACCTTTCTTTCTCTTCCTTTTGTCTATGAGAGGAACGTCCGACTCTTCAGAAGATTCCTCCTCCACCTCCTTTCTCTTCCTTTTATCAGTAAGGGAAGCTGGGAAATCATCAGGGTTCGCAAAATGAAGCTGTTTGCTGATGGATTTGGGCTGGAGTTTCAAAACCATCCCAGTTTTGGGATTAAACTCCGAGATAGGGACTATGTTCAAAGGCTCCTGTCCCACTTTCTTTAAAGCCATCTCCTTTTCCTGCCTAGATTTTCTGTTAGCCAAAGTTTCGTCGTCATCGTCTTCGGCTTCTTTGGTGCCAATGATATCCTCCTCATCCTCTATATGGCGCCCATCCATATCTTTCAAGGCCTCGATGGTTTCATCATCCTTGGGAGCATCAGCACTGTGTGCCAGGACGCCCTTCTCTGCTGTTGTACCCTCGGCCTGCTTCGGTATCTCAACACCGGCGCTAGGTGAGACGACAACCTTCTCTGCCTCTTTCCTCTTCTTGACATCCTTGTCGACGGGCTCGCCACCTGTATTATGGGGAACACATGTTATCAATTCAATTGGTTGCTCTACCATACGACGACAACTCACAATTGTTTTGACAAATTGTGGGGAAAAAAGGGAGATACCTTCCGCTGATCCTCCATCTAGGCTAGCTGCAGAAGCTCCGACGACCACAGGAGTTAGGCCCAAAGGAATTAATGGATCATCAGGATGGTACTCCTCAACTCCGGAGGATTTGGGCTCTATAGCTGAGCTCGAACCTTGTCAATCTTACTTTTGCCCTTAGCCAGGGCTCTCTCCTTCTCCATTTCTTCTTGAATTAGACGACGACCTTCTGCCAGATCCTCTGGCTCGTTATCCCTCAGGATGGTCTTCATCAGCTCATCTTCGTCAATCTCTTCAACTCCCAATCTCTGCTTCTCACCCTCAACGATGGCATCCCATAAATTGGCTAAAGTAACGTGGTAATCCGGGATCCACGAGATGTTACGGGTTTTGAGGACATGGCCGAGGAAGTCAAAGATCATCTCTTCGAACCCTTCGATATCCTTTTCTCTCTCGAGGAGCTTGTTGTTAGAAGCAGTAGCCATTTCAATGGCACTCTCAACATTCTTTTCGGCGAGAGCCGCGCGCCTCTCCGCATCCGCGACTTGATCATTTAAAATCACCTTTTCCGCTTCAGCCAAAGCTAGGCTTTCTTTCAAACTTGCTTTTTCTGCCTCCCAAGCAGCTCTCTCAGCTTCAAAATGGCCTTGTGCTGTCTTCAACTCAATGTTGGCCATTTTAAGATCTTCTACCTCCTTCTTTAAGGCCATTTTCTCTTGACTATTTGAGTCAAGTTCCGAATGGAAGCGTTTCTTAGCATTCTCCAATTCGATCTTATAATTTTCAGCATCTCTCCGTGCTAAGGCAAGTTGGGATTGAGCGTCTTCCAAGTCCTTCTCCATCTTTGTCCTGGCCCTTCCGTTGTTATCAATCCTCACCTTAGATCTATGTGCTTCCATTTCAAGCGTTCGAATGACATCTGAAAGATTAACCGCATGTTTCTTCATCATTTCATACTGCCTGGCTACATGGCGAATGTGCCCGACGACTTCATTATCCCAGTTCCTAGGGACTGGTTCCAAGGCTGGAACAAACGTCATCCTTTCGAAGAAGATGTTGGGGAATTGTTCCCGCAACTTTTCCAGTCTACCTTGAGTCTCGGGACCATGGATGTAATCTCGTGACCCGGGGGCAGCCAACTCTGGCTGGCTGGAAGGGACAATGTCACTTCTCTCCTTCTCAGAATCTTTGATTGGATCCTTGCTTTTATCCTTAGGCTCGTAGTGTCTTTTTGACGACCTGCTGTGAGAGGGTGCACTCTTCGGAGGAGTTAACTCTTTAGGAAGTTGTTTTCCCCCTGCAGGAGCTACCGGATAACTGGGAAGCGTGCCAGAAGTCGATTTTGATGGAGACCGGGGTTGTGAAGAAGTAGGCTTGTGAGAAAGGCCGCGAGAGCGCTCGGTACTCGGATGGAGACTAGGTGTGCTTTCACGAAGAGAGCGATAAGAATAAGACCGCCTGTGAGACATCTTTCCTACAAAGGAGAAAAGAGCATATTAAAACATTGGATATTGTTGATATAAAAGTGTGGGGTCAGACAGTGCGTGTGATTTGTGCATCCCATATAATTCCCCCAACAGACCCGGGCCTGAAGTCAGGCTCATCTGAGTAGTTTCTTGTCCACTAATTGGAACGGTGGTCTCCTCGGGAGCAGGGAAAAATGGCTCCCCTTCGAAGTCCCCCTCTGTGTATACATCATCGGGCAAAGGAATTTTGCTCAGCTCTTTAAATATCTTTTCTTCTGTCGAATCATCGGGAGCAGCAGGTTCGATCGGAAGAGAAGCCCTTGAGGGGAAACCCCCCAGAGAAACTGGGATTTTCTTGGACTTGTCACCACGGGCCTCATCTCCTCTATATATGTTTAGGTCCTCGTTGTCCTGGATGATTATCGGGGAAGGACTCTTACGGAATTTAGCTGTTTCTGCTGCCCGTAATGTTCCCTCTCCCTCCGTTGGGGGCACGTATTTGTATGGTTTGCCGCCAGCACCAAGTCCAAATCTTATATCTAGAAGGTGATGCTTATGAAGATTCTCGTCAGTGATGCACTTCTTGATCCTTAGAAAATCGGATCTGCTTTGTAGAAGAATAGACAATCGATTATTGTATAATAAGCCTTCCGTCTTGGGAAAGACGTGATCTGCTTAAAACAAAAAAAAGGGGGGATGTTAATGCTTCGGTTTCTTAAGCAAGATATTCAGTCAAAAGATTGAAGTTTACTTGATTTAAGCCATCTTCTCGAGCACCCGGCCTGTTTCTTTATATAGAACCAATCAGACTTGGGATCCCCTATATTGCTGTATCCGTCATACAGAACCTTCCTATTCGCCACCGATTCAAAGAAAGAGAAATTTGGGGTTGCCGAGGAGCGATGCTTGAAAAGATAAAAGAATGTTAAATCTTTAAATGTGAGTTCGGTATGCAAGATCTCCGCGTATGCGATATATAGAGTGTATAGAGCCGCGTAGGCGTTAGGATGAAGCTGCATCGGAGCGATACCCAGTCGTTTTAAGGTCTCAATGACGATTGGAGGAAACGGAGGAATAGCTCCTACCAAGCACATGATTCGGCTGACTGCCATGTACCCTTCTGGAGCTAAGTGGGGTCTATCTTCGCTAACGGGTGTCCTCACATCATCCCAAGGGATCCCATGTCTCAGGCAAATTCTTTTAAGCTTTATTTCATCGAGTTTAGATGCTAAAGAATCAGTAAATTTCTCTATCCCAAGTACACCAGGAATCTCGTCAGGAGCTCGACCGTCTACTTCAGACTCCTCGTCAAGCGAAGTACTTTCAGTTGGATCCGATTCCGTCGCTTCGTATTCGGAACCAGAATCCTCGCCCCTTGGGTTAGTTGGATGGACCTCAGGGTTATGGTGCTCAGACACCTCGGGATCCGTCTCGGTGTTAGATCTCGAAGAGGAGTGATTATCCGACATTACTGTTTAGGCGAAGAAACATGAGAAATAAGATTAAAACTACCCGTCCCCCTTTGTGTGTGTGCAAGTGCCGGTGTGTGTGCTTGTGCGTGCATTAAAGAAAAGTACAAAGGTCAACAAAATCATCTAGACATTGGTCGTTGTTCGATTGATAGATTATGCATTTGTTCAATCCGGGATGTTCGTCCCAAAGTCTCTAACCTAACTGTCCATTGGTATATCGGAGTTAAGTTGCATCGTGTGTTTCACAATTTCATTGGATCATTCATCAATCTGGATCGTGCATCAGGGCTCGGATCGCAGAGAATGATTCGTGGATTAGGACTCGGATCGCAGAGAACGATTCGTGGATCAGGGTCCGGATCGCGGAGAATGAATCATGGAGCGGGGATCAGATAGTGGCATGTATATCGTGATCCACATCTCCCTGCCCTCACGTGAACAAGAAACCCATTCAATACCGCGACCCGATCCGTTCTCCAAACCCCACTCCTTCCACCTGCCATCACCACGACCTGATGCCTCGATCCGATCCGCCGATTAGACCGCCACCACGCGTCGAACTGACCAACTCCTTCTTCCTCCTCCCTCCTTTTCTCCATCTCCGAACTTAAACCTTCGAACCTATCAACCAGTCGCCTCTTAGGGCCTGGGACATCGCAAAACCTCGCCTTTTCCTCCTCTTAACAACCAGATGGAAAAAGAAACGAAAAGGAAGGTGCGTTACAACTTTAAAAGCATAAATTACCTATTGTTTCTAACTTAAATCAGAAGAAGAGGTTGCTAGTTAGTGTTTGGATAGAAGAGAGAGTTGGAGGCGGCGACAACAAAGAGAAGAAGAAAGGGAAAGGAGGAGGGAGGTCTGGTTTATATAGGGAAATCGGCGGCCATTCGCCTTCCCTTTTTTGTTTTACTCGATACGAACGGGCCGCCAACGAAAGCCCAACACGTCTCGAAGAAAAGCCCGTTCCGTTCCGTGAAGAAGCCCAAGTGCTCACCAAAGGACGAGGCGAATGACTCGCTAACGGACCGCGACTCGCGCATGCGATCCGAACCGATAAATGACCGACAGGAATGAAAATTCAAAAATGCACCTGATAGATTCGATGATGAAGACTCTGAAAGATCCCAGAAAAGAATTGTCCAATAAACAGGGAAACTATTAAAGATTTATCCGATATTTATAGCAAGCAAAGAAACAGCTTTCCGTAAACAATATGGCCTTTCGGATAGACGCTACCACTGATTTGCATCTCTTTATGAAAAGACGTTTCTATAGTTTCGAAGCATGTTCCATCATTGATAAAACATACTTCGAGGGGGCAAAATGTTGGCTAGCTTTTTGACCAAGCCACCCAGGTTCGCTCACAAGAAGAAAGTATGAAACTACGTTCCCTAAGTACATGAAGGAACGGATCGCACCAGAGGATCGCCCCTCATCGGATCGCCCCTCATCGGATCGCCCCCCGGAGGATCGCCCCTCATCGGATCGCACCAGAGAATCGCCCCCATTGCACCAGCGATACGACCACTTCTACGCGACTCGATCCGTACATACACTACTACCCAGCACAGACCGATCTGATCCCCTGATGCACAGCGAAGCCTCTGACCCGTTCAAGCACGAGCTAGTCTTCGGCGATCCGAGATGCACGGATCCAGCGACACGTGTCCCCAACTGTCACTTTGACTGATTCTCCCCCTTTGCTCGATCCGATATTTTAGGGGATCGCGACACCTGTCCACAACGGCTAATTTGACTAATTCTTCATCAGGCTGCGATACGATCCGATATTCTCGGGATTTGTGCCACGTGTGACCGCGATCCGCTTGACAAAATCAGCTATAAATAGCCCAGAGCTTAGCATTTTTCAGGATCTTTTGGCAATATTGAGTACTGATTCCGCCATTATTGTCATACCACCATTTCTTATCAGTTTTATTACTAGATTACTGAGAGAAATCACAATTGTAAAAGTGAGCTTGAGAGAAATCATTGATTGTATTAGCATTCAAAGTATAATCGATAACATATAAAGTGGACGTAGGCTCGTTAACGCCGAACCACGATAAATTCTGTGTGTTTTTCTGCTTTTTCTTCATTCTCCAGTTAAAATTGTTTAAGAATCAGAACGATTTGGGTGTTAGGTCCAAATTTTGATCTAACACTGGGCACATAGTCAAAGACTGTAGGAAGAAGAAGAGGAAGTTGGACAAATGCTTTCATTGTGGAGAGTCTGGACACTATAGCAAGGATTGCCCGAAAAAGCGGGGACAAGGGAAAAGGCAAATTCAGCGAGCAAGACCTTCTGGAGGGCAAGTTCATACTCTCAACATCGCTCCAGTTCTTGATCGGGGTAGTATTTCTGTAGAAAACCTTGTTTACATTTCTGATTATCCTGTTAGCACCTTATTTGATTCTGGCGCATCGCATAGTTTTATTTCTTCTGATCTTGTTGAAAGTTTGCACCTAAGTACTAGTCTTGTTGAGGATCCCGTTAGTGTTTCAAATCCAATTGGGGGTTCCGCTCATCTATCTATGATTTGTATGGATTTGAGGATTTCTATCTTGACCATAGAATTCACATGTAATGCTTATGTTCTCGGGTTCATGGGATATGGGCCGATTTTGGGCATGGATTGGTTGTCCAGTTATGGAGCCATTCTTGGTTGGGAGCATAGGGTAGTGAGGCTTATGACTCGCCTTGGCAATACCCTAGAGATTTCTTGTAACCCTCTGGACCCCGTCATGTTATGTTATCTTGAATCCCTCGACTCGTCTATTGACAATCTTCAATCTGTGAGGGTGGTCCGAGAATATCCTGATGTTTTTGATGAGGTGAAGGGGTTACCCCCTAGAAGCGAGATAGACTTCCGTATTTATCTGGTTGATAATGCCAAGCCAGTTTCATTTCCTGTTAGGCACATGGCCCCGCGAGAAAGAAGAGAGCTTAGCAAGCAAATCAAGGAGTTGCTTGAGAAAAATTTCATTAGGCGAAGCATTGCAGAATGGGGTGCTCCGGTGGTATTCGCTACTAAGGCGGATGGTTCGCTTCGTCTATGTGTTGATTATCGTGAGTTGAATAAGATGACAAAAAAGAATAGACACCCGTTACCGAGGATTGATGATCTCTTTGACCAGCTGGTTGGTGCTTCTGTTTTCTCTCAGCTCGATCTAGCCACCGGATTCCATCAGCTTAGAGTGGCTGAGGATAGTATTGATGAGACTACGTTTAGGACTCCAGATGGATTCTTTGAATGGCTAGTCATGCCGTTCGGTTTGACTAATGCACCCGCATACTTTGTTGATTTGATGAGTAGGGTGTTCAGGGAGTTCCTTAACAAGTTTGTGGTTGTTTTCGTGGATGATGTTCTGGTCTTCTCTAAGGACGAGGAAGAACATGCTACACACCTCAAGGAGGTTATGGATACGCTTAGAGCTCATCAGTTGAAAGCCAAGTTCTCTAAATGCCATTTTTGGAGAAAGGAAGTTCGGTTTCTTGGACATATAGTTAGGATGAAGGTGTCCACTTAGTTGACCAAACTTTTTGGGCTTTATGGGATATGGGTCATAGTAGATAGACTTACGAAGAGTGCTCATTTCATTCCAGTAAAGAGCAAGAGGACCGCATCATGACTAGCATCTGTTTATCTTCGAGAGATAGTGCGATTGCATGGAGTTCCTTCTAGCATAGTTAGCGATCGTGACCCAATCTTCACTAGCCAATTTTGGAGTAGTTTGCAAAAGGCGATGGGTACGCGATTGAATCTAAGTACAACCTATCACCCACAGACGGATGGCCAGACCGAAAGGGTGAATAGGGTGCTAGAAGATCTTTTGAGGCTTTGTGTTCTTGACTTTGGTGGTACTTGGGAAGACCACCTTCCTCTTGTAGAGTTTGCTTATAATAATAGCTATCAAGCTAGCATAGGGATGGCACCATTTGAAGCTTTGTATGGGAGGCCGTGTAAGCCACCATCTTGTTGGTGGGAGACAACGGATAAGCTTATACTTGGGCCCGATATGATACGGGACACATCCAAGAAAGTTGAATTGGTGAGAAGACGGATGAAAGCGGCCCAAGACAGACAGAAATCCTATGCAGACAAGCGAAGGACAGACTTAGAGTTTGAAGTTGGAGATATGGTCTTTGTGAAGGTTTCTCCTTTGCGAAATATGGTTCGTTTTGGAGCAGTTGGGAAGCTGGCACCAAGGTTCGTAGGACCCTTCCCTGTTATAGAAAGAGTTGGGAAGATGGCTTATAAGGTGGAATTGCCCGAGAAGCTGGCCGGAGTGCACAATGTTTTGCATGTCTCGCATCTCCGAAAATGCCTACATAAGTCAGCCGAGGTAGTTGAGCCTAGCATTCTTGAAGGCATGGAGGTAGAGAAAGAGGCAACCCTGAGGCGAGCTCCGATTCGTATCTTGGGAACGGAGATCAAGAAGCTGAGGAATCGAGAAGTCAAGTTAGTCAAGATTCAGTGGAATGAAGCCGAAGAAGACGCAACTTGGGAAACTGAGGAGAAGATGCGTGGGCTTTATCCATTTCTTTTTTAGGGTACATTTTCAATCTCTTTTCCTAGTTGGCATATCTTTCTTTTGCTATCCATGTTTATCTAGTTTATCTTGTTTCGTAAATCTTGTCATGAGAACCTTAGGTAGAAACCCTTTGGTTGAAACATGTATTTGAAACATGTTATGCTTGATGTTTACAAGTGGTTCCAAGTGGTTACTCGTGGATGCATGATACACGTTAGGCACTAAGATCGGCTCACACACTTTCATACCGCATATGCATGAGTGTTTATGCTTATTCATGGATGAAACTTGTATGCTATCACATGGATGTTGCATATGGATGGATGTTATGTGCACTCATGTAGAGATTATAAGTTATGTTAGGAATTTGCATACATATGGACGCATTTCACAAACATATTTTGCATCAAGGAGGTTTACTGAATCAGTAACCGCCTGATCTTCGCATTAGATAAGTACATATACACACACCTTTGCATATGTTCATACAACATTTAGAATCCTTTAAGGACAATGACTGCTCGTGGATGATGTTTTGAGTAGATGGATGATGGATGGTAGGATACGTTCTTCCTAACTTGAAGATTTCGGGGACGAAATCCTTTAAGGTGGGGAGAATGTAACAACCCGTATTTTTGAATAACATGTTATAACGTAAATCAAGGCATAAATAAATTTTAAAATCTGAATCAGGGGAAACGGGCTATGCCATTGCGTTCGTCTCAGAAAAATACGCGAAATAGAGTCCGAAATTTTGTAAATCGGAGTCCGTATGACCCAATTATGGCCCGATGAAGTTTCAGAAAATTCAAATTTCGAAAACAGATTTGAATTTCAGCCCAATCAGAGTAGGGGGGAAATTTCCCGCCCAACCCACCAGGTCGACCTGGGGGTCGACCCTAGGGTCGACCTGCCAGGCCAGGTCGACCTGGGAGTTGACCTGGGGGTCGACCCTAGGGTCGACCTGCCAGGCCAGGTCGACCTGGGGGTCGACCTGCCCCAGGCCAGGTCGACTCTAGAGTCGACCTCCCCGGTCGGGCCATTTTGGCCTGGTGCACCTGCTTGTGTTTTCTGGCCCTGTTTGTTGGTTTCTGACGGAATTTGATGGCTCAGATTTGATTTAGGGTTAATCCTATGGCTAAAACTAATCCTAAACTCTATAAAAAGAGCCCTAAGCCTACCCTAAACTCACACAAATCAATCTAGTAACTAAGCGCTGCCAAAATTCCTCTTGATCATGGCCTCCATCTTCATTCATATGAACTTGAGCTTCCAAAACAAGATTCAATTCCAAAGTGCAATCTTTCTACATCAAACCAAGAGAGTAGAGTTAGCTTTCTTCACCAAATCAAGGGATTTGCTTCTTCTCCAACAAGACAATTTGGAGCTTTGTTTGATTTGAGGGTCCCTAGAGCTTCTACAACGTCTCTATCTTGTTCTATTGTGTTCTAGTTCTCATAGCCACGATTTGTAAGCCCTATTCTACTCTTAGATTTAAACTATGAACTTAATATGACATGTAGCAAGTTGAAATGAGACTTTTGTGTTATGCTTGCCTTGGATTTCATGCATAGATTCATTCATGACCCTTTTGATCTATGTTTGTGGACCTAATGTTTACCTATCATGAATCTAATACCATTTATGTTGACTTTTGGGTGGAAAGCTATGAGCTTTATGTGGTGATTGTGCATAAATGCAACATAGAACCCCTCATGACCTTGGATATTAACTTGCCATGATGCAACCTATATGCTAATCACAAGTTTATCACTCTATTTGCTAAGTTTAATGCCATACATGTGTAGATTGGGATTGGACCTAAGTGCAATATTTGCCTTGAACCTATCATTGTATGCATAGATCTATTCATGCCTCTCTTGATATATGATTGTGGACCTATCATGAACCTAGTACCGTTCATGTTGACCTTTGGGAAAAAGTTCTATGAAATGGATTATGGCTTATGCATGTTAATAAACCTTAACCCCTCATGATCCTTAACATGCATATGATGATATTGACTCTATTTGCTATGCACAAGTTAGGATTGTCATCCTATGTCAACTATTACCATGTTACCACCCTATTTGCTAATTATGCTAACATACATGTTTGTGGCCAAATCACCCTTAGGCTATTATGCATGCTTGTGGCCAAATCACCCTTATACTATTATGCATGCTTGTGGCCAAATCACCCTTATGCTATTATGCATGCTTGTGGCCAAATCAACCTTATGCTATTATGCATGCTTGAGGCCAAAGCACCCTTATGCTATTTGATATGAGGCCAAGTCACCTTTTATGCTATCATACATGTTGAGGCCATATGCTAGTATGTTGAACACTTTTGCCTCAAATATCACCATGTTTAACTTGTGATAGCCTTTGCCATCTTGTCATATTCTTATGTTCCCCTTTTTGATCTATTTGTGTTGATGCGAACTTACGTGCGATGGGGTTACGTTATGGGTAAACTTAAATGACATGAAACATGACTTGAAAACATGACATGTGATTATACTTGAAAACATGAACGTGGACATGACATGTAGAAAACATGAAAGTGGCCAACTCGAGGTTGGGTTGAGTTTGTAGCATAAATCTACCCGGAACCGACCGGCTTAACTAGTGGCTACAAACAATAGGACCCAATGTGAGTAGTTGGTCATATCGCACTTAAAACCCGAGGTTAGACTAGGTTGTGGTGTAAAGATACCCGGACCCGCCCATCTTAACTAGTAACCACAACAAAGTCTAATGTGAGAGGTTGGGGTGCATTAAGTTAATTAATGCCACATGGTAGGGTTAAGTCATGGACCACTTGAATACTTAACCAATTAAACACGATGGGTTGGTAGGGTTAAGTCATGGACTACTTGAATACTTAACCAATTAAACACGATGTATTGATAGGGTTAAGTCATGAACTGCTTGGATACACTTGACCAACTCAATACATGGTTAGGATAGGGTTAACCACACTTAACCCGCTTGAAATCCTAGTTACGTGGTCCTTTTCAGCAGTAACCCACTAGGGAGTATCATGGATACCCTGGACTAGGCTAGGGTGGGGCACCATTACTGGACTGATTGTAAGAGACCAAAAGAGACGGCTGAATGGTGCACCGGTTGTTCAGGCGGACCATGGTCGTGCACATTAAGTCCGGAGTTGAACATGGGCACCAGTAGGTTTAGACTGTGCGTGCTTGAATTGTGTCTGTGGTCTACACCTTAGGGCTGGATACACCCTAGGGTGGACCTTGCACAGTTAACGACATTCCATGATTAAGCCGTATGACACCGATACACGACGAGTTAGGCTTATAGGGAGCCGATCGACTAGACCGAGTAGTGAGACCTTGATTTAGGTCATCTCATGATGTTGGGCCAACTTTGGGCCAAGGGATCATTTCTTGTTTATACTTGACATGGATTAGAATACTAGTACACTTGGTGCAACTTAACCTTGTATATGCAATGCCACACTTGATCTATCTTGTTAACTTTTCACCATGCCAGTTATCATCCTATGTTTCATCTCTGTTTTACATGTCCAGTTAACTTTATTAGTTTTTATACTAATAGTAGGTAGGACTTACCAGTCTTTTTGACTGACCCGTTTTCTTTCGCCTCTTTTCTTCCTTTCCCCCCCCCCCAGGTTCTCAGGGTGGGAACACTAGCACCTAGCTTGGATCTTTAGCTTGCTTTCTGGATAGCTCATGTACGGTTTGGACTTGAGCTCGCTATGGCTTTACCACTTCTACTTTGGGGGATAGTTTACTTTATGTTATTTCCAGTTTTCAGTTTATGTTTCTAGACTTGTAGTAGTTGGAACATAATGACAAAGTACTTTGATTTAACTTGACTATGGTTTTGAAATAGTAGTTTTATCCGCTGCTTTACTTACTCTGTTTTACTTATATGTTCTGTCTTGTGATATCTTTACGCATGTTTACCCAGTCCAACACCCCTCCAAAGCCAGTGTACTTGCAAGAGTGGCCCTGGCGGAGGTGGGGTGTTACACTTGATTAGCCCAAAACAGCCCTAGGTCGAACCATATTGAGCCAAGGATGATCAAAATCACATTTTTACTCATGAAAATGTTGAGATCTAGGATTGTTTGCGAGATTGTAAGAGTTTTAACTCGTTTATAGTGAGAACTCCCACATTTTTACTTGTATTTTTGAATTTAACTTGTTTTTTAATCTATGGTTATGTTTTGTGGTAAATTCTTATGTTATTATGATGTTTGTGATGTTTGTAGTTGATATATGCAAGTATATTGCTTATATATTGTTAGGATTGAAATTTACAAAAAGTTAGTTAGCAAATTTCATTAGAATTTACTGCGTAATATAACACTGTTGATGTTATTATTTTATTTTGAATAAAATATTATTCTTTTATATTATATTTACTGCGTAATATAAATATTAATATAATAGAAGTCCTTAGAGTAATAATACAGAATTATATAGTTCGAGTAAGACTGAACTTGAGATTATATGATGTGTTAAGTATTATAACTCTTAAAAGTCCCTAGTCGAGTTTTATTGTTTATACAGGACAACAATAAAACGATGAGACTAGTATATTGATTGACTGATGATCACATCTCATTGATCATTAATATACGTGATATTAAAGTCAAGATATAAATACGTATTGGAGAATATCGTATTGGGCTGACCCGCCGTGAGATAACTCCATGGAATATAATTAACAGTATCATAAGTTATTCTCATAGTGAAAGTGATGTAATGGTCCTTAGACCTGAAATCATTATAATTTTATTCGAGTATATTTGTGTTTTGATATCATCTAAAGTTATTTCGTAACAGAGTAACGATAACGGTGATTGTTGGATACATCTCGAATCGAATAGAAATTATGAATGATCTAGATGGAATTTAACCCAGCAATATATTTGTGGTGATATCCATGGGCCTCTTGATTGAGTGAGACTGTGAAATGCATGGCCGTGCTCAAATATTTATTTGTTTTGAACAGTCTACTCATCGATCAAGATAAAGGATTAAATTATAAAGAGGATGATACGATCCATGTCTCTAGTTTAATCCTGGATATACTGGTTAAAAGGATTATATTACATTGATACACTGGTGGCGGAAAGGTTGTATCGAATCGATTATATTATTATAGCTTGGGTAGCAGTGATGTATTGCTAGATGCCAATCTCTGTTTATGATTTTAAATACGATTTAAAATCATTGCCAACGTTATAGTAACCTATAGGGTCACACACTTAGAACGTGATAAAGGGAAAGTCATGTATTGGGTAGATAAAATATCAAATCTGTTGATGTTTTGTTTAACATTGAAATGGTAAAACGGCGGTTTCCTTGTTTGATGGTACACACTAGGTTTTATAGGGTATTTTAGTCCTTATTAAAATAGTGTGGACCATCAAAAAGAAAAGATAAGATCAAAAATAAAACCGGCCGATATAATTTTGATGTAAAACCCTATTCATGGCGGCGGCTAGCACCAAAAAATCCCCGATCCCTTCTTCAATTTGATCGGAGAAGAACACGTTCGTGTGGATAACCTCTAGAGGCTCCGGCGTTTTGTCGAGCTCCTGATTCGGTTCATCCAAGTTATTTTTGTCAGGGTTTCATCAGCTTCTTAATCACGGCAGGTATGAATCATAACCTAATTTGATTTCGTATTACTGTTTTGCAATAGATTCATGGTTTAATTTGTTAAATCGTTTGTATTAAGGTAATCGATTAGATCTGAATTTCCTTCAATGGTATCAGAGCTAGGGTTTGCAAAATCAGTAATTATGAAACCGTGATTTAGGTTTATTTGTGTTTAATTATTAGATTATCGAGGTCCAAACATCGTGAATTCAGATCTGATGATAAATTCGTATTAAAGGTGAAATTGTTTCACTTAGAATTAAAACTATGTTTTGATTCAAACAGTAAAAATGTTTTACTGTAAACAAAGTTTTGCACTTAGTATATAACTTTGAAGTGGAATTTTTTTTGTTAGATCTGAATTTTAATCGTATTTTAAAATTGCAAATCTCATAATTAAACTTTATTTGATTTACAAATAAAGGGATTCTGATGTTAGAATTTAACTTTATATTCACTTATAAAGTAAAATGAAAATGGTTCACTGAAAAATCAAGTTTGTACTTTGATACAAAGCTGGAAGTAAATTCATGTATTAAGAATACTGAATTAGCTTGCATACCTTTTGTGCATAAATAGTATTCGAAGCTGGTATTTTAAAAACTATTCTAAACAGCATTTATTAATAGTTAAAATCTGATTTTAACTAGAATCTTAAATAGCTTCTAACCTGTCTATCTATCAAAGAACCTAGTGATAAATCAAAATCAGTTTTGGTTGATCAAGAAAGGTAAGGCAGTCTTGTTTTAATTTTGAAATACTGATTTCATAATGTATATTATTGCCTGATTAATCTGAAAATGTTGATTAATTGCTGCCTCTATATGTTATATATATATATATAGAGCATATATCTATGAATATTAGATCAGCTAAGGGTTCATGACTAGCTTTATACTTGTAAGCATAAGAGATAATAGGTTTATAGTGTGTGACATTGGTTATTATCTGAGTGAAATGTTTATAACGTTGATCAATGAACACTACAAATTTTGTAATCAAAATGCTTGATTAAACTGAGTAAAAATGTTTTGACTCAGTTATACAAAATATTTTAATATGATTAAAGACCTGTTTTAATAGTTTGATCTTTCAAGTTTTTGGTTTTAATAATATTTAATTTGATGAAATCAATTATTATTAAAATCTGTTTCTGTTTTATTTGTTAAAAACAGAAAGCTTGATCGTGTTCGGATTTCAGATTTTGACACAAGTTTAGTGTTGGAATATCATACATATGACCCCATGGTTTTACTACATTATAAAGGTTATAAACATAACTGTTCTGAATCATAACAGTCGTATTATGATTTATTTAGCTTGTAAATGCATATATGATATGTTTTATGAAAGTATAAAGCATACATGGATTCTCATATATAAAATTGACCTGTTATGTCTAAAGCCCATTTGGAATTGTATGTACTAACTATATATATTACAAACTGATTTCTTAATAACCAGAAATATGATTTCTTATTTAAATTTCAGTTTTAATGTACCTGTATAAATGATTGTGTCCAGATGCTAAATTGATTTCAGTTTTTCCTTGTATGTTTGACCTGCATCATATTTATATGATCTTCAGCATGAGAATGCTGCCATATATTAACAGTTAATATATGAAAGGTAACATAATTGTATTTTGAATACAGTATTATGATTGCTTCAGAAAGTCAGGAGTTAATACTGCAATTAAATTTGCAGATGTATACACTTTGTTATGAATGTACTTAATGATTAATTAAGTTTTTCATAAGTATGCACATCTGCAATTTGGTCTCATGATTTATAGTAATGTTCTGAGATTATATGGATTTTAACTCGTATGTTGTTTGAGTATAAATCTGGGTGAATATCTGTTGAATGAATAGCTCAGTTCTTATTGTTATGTTAATGTATGAGTATATAGTGACTTAGAATCCAAACATATGTTAAACTCATATGTGAATTTATTGATTAGATCTAGATTAACTACAAGTTTACATGTTCTAATTTTGGCTAACATGTTATCAAAATGTAGATGTATTTCTACGTATTCAATATATAATGATATATCCATTTTGTAGTTCTTAATTCTCAGATTTTTTTTTGGGATTAGAGTTAGATTTTGAAATCTGGACTGAATATAAATCACATGTAGTTGCATACTTACTGATATACTTTTGGTAAGATATCAAGAGGTTGATATGATCTTAAAATTCTGTAAGATCGATATGAACCTAACTGTATATATAAAGATGTTTCTTAACAATAAGGATGCATAAAATAGACTGTAAATGAATGTAACAGTATATGATACTGTGTTAAAAAATGATGGATTTAATATATATATAGTATATATATTGATTCTATAAGTACACTTAGTAATTCATAACCCAGTTATTTGCATCTTATATCTAGACACATTAACACTTTCTTATATTATCACATATCTGTTAATATAGCTAAAACTGATTTATTCAGTTAATCTACATGTATGCAAGTGATAATGATAATTTCCCTTTTTGATACATGTATCTAGCACCTTTTAGAATGGTCTTGATACTATAAAATTTGTTTGATTCTGCACCAACACAGGACATTACACATTATGATGTACAGTTTATATATATTTGTGTTGCTAAATACATACATACATATTGCAAATATGATTTGCAACAGCCTTACATTTGATTGATGAATCTCAAATGCTGTGTATATAATACAATACATTTTAAATTAATTTTTGATGTGATCAAATTAAATATATATATTATATGTGTTTGATGTAAATATATATGACACTGCACACAAACATCATATATACATTTGATGTATATAAACTGCGGCATACACGTTATATACATTTGATGTATTGTTTGCAGATCTGACCCTGTGAATTGATATTGAATCTACAGGGTAGCAGAGGTGCATACTGAAATTGTTTCAGCAAGAAATGCAACTCCATGAGAAGGTTTGCGACTGGTCAATACTACTAATGTATTCAGTGAAATGAACAAGTGAGACTTGTTCTATTATTGAAATGAATGTATATTTATCTTACATCATAGGTATTTGGAAATATAAATATTCCACTGTATTTGATGTATATGTATATTAGATGTGGCATGAATATGCATTGCCGGATGTATTGGTTTTATTAAAACTTTCTGGAATAGTCCATATTACATGCTAATCGTGGGTGCAAAAGTTTCAATGGAAATATACATGAGATTGTATCATATATATATTTGCTAATAGCATAGCCTGTTACATGTATAAATGTGTACTTCAGAATAAGGAAAGTGTGTACACATATAGTACCTGTGTTCAAATTGTTGTTATATGTGCATGAGTGAATTTGGTTCATGGGTCTAGTATTATTATATGTATTATGATCTGGCCCTTTACTAATAAATCTGAAAACTGATGTGATCAATTTTATTAGTAATTTGATTTATAACACCCTAATGGCCCAATATGTATGCTTTATATGTTAACAAGACATGTACATCTCTTAACGATTGTAAATAGTGTATTTCAATATATGGATATGATGTTTACCAAAGGTTTGTAAAATACTTTCTCCAAAAGTATGTAATTTTATTTTATTTTATTTTAAAGACTTGAAATATCCAAAAGAAAGAATGTACATGTTATATTCATTCTAGAATTTCGTTGGGGATAATATTACTAATATAAAATACGTGTTTTGAAATGTTCAAAAACGTGGAAAATAAATTTTCCAGCGATATTTTTTTTATTACATATTATATGTGTGTGTATATATATATTATATATATTTGTAAAATACATATATTTTGATATATGTGAATAAAACTAACTTTGTTTTCCACTACGAGTTATAAATTCCCTCTAAAGCAAATTTTGTTATATTAAGTCATGGTGAAGTTTTCCAATAGTACACCCATCACTGTCCAATCTCATTAGGATGTAACTAACGCCAAAGCGTTGTGCACCTTTTGTTTTGGTTATATGCGGTAGGAGTAATTGTGGTGCTTCGACTGTATTATTGGGTTTGACTTAACTAAGCTGCATAATAGGATTATGGCTTAGAGACAACAGCGTGAATTATTCTATATTTGAGCAAATGAATAATACTGAACAAAATGTTCATCATGCGATCCAAGAATTATATACACGATATAATTGATATAAGATATCTACCTAAAAGGTTGTGTTTTGGGTTCAGCCAAAGCAGGGTCAAGGCACGACTAGATATGGATCTTAGAACACCATTATATATATATACTGATATATGTATATAAACAGAGGGATGTTAATTTGAGTGGGAGCGTATTTTAGTTTAAATTAAACATTTATGTTAATATAAATCTTGATTGTCAAAATTTTATATTAAATAAATATTAAAGAATCGGTTATTATTTATTATCTACTGTAGATATTAAATAATAAATAACAAAATAATTTAAATTAATCCTTGAGAAGGATAAACTGAATTAAATTAAGTTTCTTGACTAACATTAAAATTTAGGATTGTCCTTAAACAAACTGAAACATAGATTGTTCTATCGAATAGGGAGGATCTAAAAGTTAAAGTGTGACTTCAACTGAATAACATATAAATGTTATAATAATCTACTTATACATCTCTAGTACTAGACACTAGATATAAAATCACATAAATGTATGTTGATATATAAAATAGCGGTATGAGTAGAAATCTGATAAAAGGACAAGTGGACTTACAATTGGAAATGAAGCAAGTGTTGTTGAATTATCCAGAGGAAGTTGATTCTTGTTGATTAGACTGGCTTAATTAAATAAATAAAATAATTGTTATAATGAAATTCCACTTAAGATAATTGTTATATTAAATCTTGTTCAGACAAGTTTGAATTTCATTTGTAATAAATGAACAATTGTTATTCATTTTATTTAAATGAAATATCGTATGGAATTTCACAAATAGTTAATGATCTTTGTAAATCTTTAACTATAATGTACTTGACATTAATAATGAATGGATTAAATTTAGTGATTTAAATCCAATATACCTCTAGCATTACCGGTTAGCCCAATAAACAAGAAGGTATATCAAAACTCCATAATGATGAAGTTTTAAGGTCATTTGATTTGAATCATATGAAGAATACAAATCTTGTTCATTAGGCAAAATAACTGAATCGCCTTTCACTTGACACAGTGAATGAGTGATAAGTATTGGGTCTGATACATAATGATGTATTTGGAGCAATGAATACATGAGCTAGAGGGAGGTTAGATTACTTCATTATATTTACTGATGATATTAGTAGATACAGATATGTGTATCTTATGAAACACATATCAGAATCCTTGAAGAGTTCAAAGAATTCAAAATGAAGTTAGAAGTCAATATTAATTAAAAAAAAAACTTTTTGAACAGATCGAAGAGAATATTTAAGCCAACTATTTAATGACTATTCAAAGGAGTTTGAAATTGTTTCACAACTCACTCCATTTAGAACACCATATTGAGATGGTATGTCTGAAAGAAGAAATTGTACTTTATAAGATATAGTACGATTAATAATAAGTCATATAGATCTTCCTATAAATTAAATTTAGAACAATTATATTAAATCCCACTAAAACGATTTTAAAGAAGCCATATAAGATATGGACTAGGAAATGTCCTAGTGTGTATATTTTGAAGATTTGGGATGTAAGGCGTTTATTAAACGTCCCTCCTCTGATAAGATCGAACCCAAATCAAATGACTATTTTGTGTAATATCCACGAGATATAAATGGATATTATTTCTATAAATTCTCTGAGAATAAAGAATGTTTATTGCTCAAATTGATATCCTTTATAAAGGAGAACCAGTCTCCAAGATACCGATAGGAATGAAGTAGAAGTCGAAATGTCTCGAAACCACAAAATGTCACTGAATCTTGTATAGACAAGAAATTGAGTGGGAGTGAGACAATAATTCTAATGTTATTTGATAACACATTAATTATTGTAAATTATGTTATTTTAAAACAAGAAATAAATACTGATTCTAAGAAAGAAAATGTTTGGATTAAGAAGTTCATGATTAAACTTAATTCATTGTTGATCCAATGATTTACGTTGCGATAACAATGTGGCTATTGCTCAGGCCTGAAACCTTAAACTCACTATATAAATCCAAACATATATTTAAGAAATATAATTCTTATGTGAAGTTGTTCATAGAAGAAATAAACATATCTGCAAAAGTTACAGAAGTTGTAATGTTGCAGACCTTCTGAATTAAACTCTGTCGCAGCAGAAGTTTAATAGTCACACTAGTTTCATGAGTATACGATACATGAATGATTGACTCTAGTGCAAGTGGGAGATTGTTAGAGTTTGTGCCCTAGAGGCAATTCATTTGATGAGATTGATAACACTGTTGATGTTATTATTTTATTTTGAATAAAATATTATTCTTTTATATTATATTTACTGCGTAATATAAATATTAATATAATAGAAGTCCTTAGAGTAATAATACAGAATTATATAGTTCGAGTAAGACTGAACTTGAGATTATATGATGTGTTAAGTATTATAACTCTTAAAAGTCCTAGTCGAGTTTTATTGTTTATACAGGACAACAATAAAACGATGAGACTAGTATATTGATTGACTGATGATCACATCTCATTGATCATTAATATACGTGATATTAAAGTCAAGATATAAATACGTATTGGAGAATATCGTATTGTGCTGACCCGCCGTGAGATAACTCCATGGAATATAATTAACAGTATCATAAGTTATTCTCATAGTGAAAGTGATGTAATGGTCCTTAGACCTGAAATCATTATAATTTTATTCGAGTATATTTGTGTTTTGATATCATCTAAAGTTATTTCGTAACAGAGTAACGATAACGGTGATTGTTGGATACATCTCGAATCGAATAGAAATTATGAATGATCTAGATGGAATTTAACCCAGCAATATATTTGTGGTGATATCCATGGGCCTCTTGATTGAGTGAGACTGTGAAATGCATGGCCGTGCTCAAATATTGATTTGTTTTGAACAGTCTACTCATCGATCAAGATAAAGGATTAAATTATAAAGAGGATGATACGATCCATGTCTCTAGTTTAATCCTGGATATACTGGTTAAAAGGATTATATTACATTGATACACTGGTCGCGGAAAGGTTGTATCGAATCGATTATATTATTATAGCTTGGGTAGCAGTGATGTATTGCTAGATGCCAATCTCTGTTTATGATTTCAAATACGATTTAAAATCATTGCCAACGTTATAGTAACCTATAGGGTCACACACTTAGAACGTGATAAAGGGAAAGTCATGTATTGGGTAGATAAAATATCAAATCTGTTGATGTTTTGTTTAACATTGAAATGGTAAAACGGCGGTTTCTTTGTTTGATGGTACACACTAGGTTTTATAGGGTATTTTAGTCCTTATTAAAATAGTGTGGACCATCAAAAAGAAAAGATAAGATCAAAAATAAAACCGGCCGATATAATTTTGATGTAAAACCCTATTCATGGCGGCAGCTAGCACCAAAAAATCCCCGATCCCTTCTTCAATTTGATCGGAGAAGAACACGTTCGTGTGGATAACCTCTAGAGGCTCCGGCGTTTTGTCGAGCTCCTGATTCGGTTCATCCAAGTTATTTTTGTCAGGGTTTCATCAGCTTCTTCATCACGGCAGGTATGAATCATAACCTAATTTGATTTCGTATTACTGTTTTGCAATAGATTCATGGTTTAATTTGTTAAATCGTTTGTATTAAGGTAATCGATTAGATCTGTATTTCCTTCAGTTGGACATTGATGTTCCAACATTTACCACGGAATGCAGGCAAATACGAACTAGTAGACATTGACCCCACTTTCTCTGATAGAGCTATGGAACATACTGAACAAATTATACAAGCAGGATCTCAAGTTTGGGGACGAACACTGGTTGGCTTCTTCTTAGATGGTCCTCTATCTTATACGGCAGTAATGCAAAAAGTTAATTCCATATGGAAGCTAAAAGGTTCGATGAGAGTTAAATCTGATGGTATTCTCTTTCTTTTCCAATTTACTAATGATGAGGACAGACAAAGCATGTTAATGGGAGATCCCATCATCATGAGAAACAAATTGTTCATTATAAAACCTTACGACTCTCAAGTTAGTAATGTTTGTGGATCTGTCAAGGTGGTGCCAGCGTAGGCTAAGTTCTCTAATATTCCACTGTTTGCATGGTCTCACCCCGGTATCAACTGGTTAGCCTGTAGACTTGGCAAACTAATCTGTCTTGATGAAATGACAGAGAAGATTGAACGTTTGGAGTATGCAAGATGTTTGATCAAGGTAAAATCAATGGCTCCTCATTCACAACCACATAAACACCAGAGACATATTATGCCGCTTCAATATCGATATCGATCCTGTATGTGTGCTCTACAACCACCAGAATGAATCCTTTCCACATCTCTTCTTTGAATGTGATTTCTATTTTGTTGTGTGGGATGCAATCAGCTCGTTCGTACTTGGTTTCATCCCTTTTATCCACTCATTCTTCAAATATTGACAGCACAACCCCCTGACCCTTAACTGGATTCCTTAGTGGCTTTCTTCTCCTGGAGCATTTGGTTAGAACGCAATGCACCCATCTTCGGCAGACCTAAGAAACTCTTTATAGGAACATGTTATCACATCCTGCATCTTTTTCGAAACATGGACAGGAACAGCTAGACATTCATGCTTCAAGCTCACTCTCCCCATGTCGTAGTCCCCTGGAACGCAGGGTAGAAGCTCCCTCTTCCCCTACTGATGTCAGACGAAGCTATATCTCATCTTTATGGGCTATTTTGGTTGTGTAGTTATATGCTATGATCATGTTGTTTGATGTACATATTTTATGTTGTGCTTGCACTATTTCTATTGACCTTCAGGATCTAGACTTTTTATGCCACTGGTTGGGCCTGTCAAGCAGCTTATATTACTAGCTACCTATATTTACGCGTAAACGGCTATGTAGCATCACGCTACACACCCGTCTTCCTAAAAAAAACTCCGAATGGTGGTACACAAAAGATTTTTGTTCACTACCTCTAGAAGCCTTTAGTTTGTATGAATTGCAAGGTGTTTGGACATTGTTTGGACAATTGTGAAGGAAGTGAGGTGATGATGGCTAGTCAAGTTGAAAGGGAAGAGAACAAGCAATCGAGAACCACATAAAGTTAGCAACCAGACAACTAAATCTAATGCAAGAGTCAATGTTGAACCAATATCTAAAGAACAAGAAATAAGGGTTGATCCACCAAGGCATAGGAAAGTCGTGGAACCCAAAGCACATCCATGACAGAAAGTGGAAAGAAATAAGAAGTCTGTCACCTTCAAATACCATAGAAACAAACCTACATTCTTTGATTTTTGGGAAACTGCAAAAAAACTACAATGGCAGAAGAGAAACGAAGTTGTTACTAGTCAATGTAAAGGAACACTTGAAGAAGGGGAGATCCTCAATGATAAAACACAAACAGAAAAACATGACCAGCAAAGTGGAAATAACAATGTGAATGTCAATAATTCTTTTATTGACCATGGACCCATTGGGGTAAGTTTGCACACACACAAAATAGTTTTCGCAGTTGCAGGACCGAATGATAGAGGATCAAGGAGATTTGTTAGAAAAAAGGCAAAAGTAATAATGAAAAAAGACTTCACGAGCAAGCGTAATTGCCGAACCTGATGACAGGGAAGTGCATGGAAGTGAAGAGACAAATGTAATAACCAAAGATGGTAGAGTTCTTTCTACATGTAAAGATAATGTCAACAACATTATGTTGGAAATACATGATAATGAAGCCGAAGACAATGCACAATAGGAAATGCATCCTGCTAATGTCTTGCCTCTAGTGAGTGGTACGAGTTCTAATAGGGAAAAAGCACTTGACAAAATGCTATCAATAATACAAGACAAAGAATTGCAAGTCCAAAACAACATTAGAAAGCAAAAATATTGCAGCTGTCACTCAAAAGGAAAAACTTGTGGAAAAAGGCAAATAATCACCTTATAGTTGTATTACTCCACCACTAGGACATAAAGATCCAACAGAATCACATCTTTTTGAAACAGAAAAAAGGGGGAAACCTGCACAGTAGCTTCAGAAGCAAATCCATAGCTATAGAAACTTCTAAGATCACTACAAGATTTATGGAAAATGTCAATAGTTTGCTCACAGAGTCTCTTAATGCAGTAAAATATGTGTGTATGGAACATTAGAGGAGCACATCAAGACATAAAGCTTGATCAATGTAAGAAACTTACCAGCAAATACAACCTTAGTATTCTTACAATTCTAGAAACAAAACTGGATGTTGATCTAACTATGAGAGCTGTAAGGTACACCAATTCAAATAGGAATTATTTACATAATTTGCACGATGCTAGTTATGGTAGGATTCTCATTTTATATGACCCTTAGATTCATAAGCTTTCTACTATAACCTCATCTAGTCAACATAGACACTATCACAATCAACATATTCCTTCTAACACTTCATACTTTATCACCTTTATTTATGCTCACAATTTTGCTAATGCTAGAAGTATACTCTTTAATACTTTGCCTGCTTTTAGACAGCGCACACATCCTCGGCTTCTGTGTGGTGATTTTAACTCTCCCCTCAAACTCACTGGTTGAATAGAGGGATCCCCTATTTCTCTAGCTGAAATTAGTCCAATAAATGTAGCTATTACCAACTTTAATCTACTTGAGATTAACTCTTTTGGCATGCATTACACATGGAACAAAAGCAAGAAAGATGTATAAGAACTTTTACCAAAAAAGATCATGCATTTTGTAAAGCTTTTACAGTTGATGCTTGGCCTACCTTGATTAATGAGATTCCACCACCTATTCTGATCACTCTCCTCAAATTCTGCATTTGGGAGAGTGTCAAATCCAAAGAAATGCCAGTTTCAAATTCTCCAAGACTTGGGTTAATGATCCTCAATTTAATGGTATTCTCTTGAACATTTGGAGTGCTCCAGGTTTTAGAAACCCTATGTACATTTTACATAAAAAACTGAAAAATGCAAAAAATGAACTTAAGAAATGGGCAAGTAATAGGTTTGGTAGTGGCAAAAGTCAATCAAAATATTGGACCCAAATGCTTGAGAGCACTTAGACTCAAATGAGTAATGACCCAACTAGTCCTAATCTTGCGGCTGTTGAAACTCATTACTCTATTAATTTTAAGTAAGCTCTGCAAATTGAATCCTTAATGAATAAGCAAAAGGCAAGGATCAGATGGGCCGATGACGGTGATAGGAACACCTCATATTTCCATGCAGTCCTCAAAGCAAAACAAAATAGAGAAAGCACTATCACCGATCTCTCTGGTAATGTTAATAACGCTCGAGTGGACATTTAAAATGCATTTGTAAAATACTTGCTGATTTGTTTGGCAATATTGACAATTTTGAACCAAACATAGAGGATTCAAATCCAATGATTCTCTCTCATCTATCCTCTGAGCAACAAGAGTA
This sequence comes from Allium sativum, assembly GCA_030737875.1. NCBI lineage: Eukaryota > Viridiplantae > Streptophyta > Magnoliopsida > Asparagales > Amaryllidaceae > Allium > Allium sativum. The sequence continues at coordinate 775,620,584 of CM060926.1, forward strand.
CATTAGAAAACCTATTACTGATGATGAGATAAAGAATGCCATGTTCTCTCTCAATACCAATTCTTATGGAGGATCTGACGGATTCAATGCATTCTTCTATCAGAAATGTTGGAACATGATCAAACTGGAGGTATGTAGAGTTATCAAACAGTTTTTTATGAGGGGGAATATGTAGGATTCCTTTAATAATACAATCATTGCTTTAATACCTAAAATACCCAATGCTTGCAATGTTAATGCTTTTATACCTATCTCTTGTTGCAACACCATATACAAGTGTATTACTAATGTATTGATTGCTACCAGATTAAAGAATGTCTTACCCACATTAATATCCAGGAATCAAGCTACATTCCTCCCTGGTAGAAACAATCTAGATAATGTACTTTTAACACATGAATTACTCAAAGGATACAAGTCGAAATATATATCCCCTCGTATTATGTTAAAGCTTAATATCAGAAAAGCATTTGATACTCACCAGTGGACATCTATTATTTGAATTATGAGTTACATGAATTTTACCTCTTGCTTTAATGAATGGGATTACTCTTGCATCAGTTCTGCTCACTTCTCATTAATGTCAATGGTTCGTCTGTTGGCTACTTTGAATGTAAACAAGGCATTAGACACGGCGATCCAATTTCAGTATTTTTTTTAGTTGTTATGGAATTGCTTACTAGGCTATGAAGTTCTCTTGTTGACACTGGATAGTTCAGGCTGCACCCAAAATGCAAGAACCCTATTATAACATCCCTAATGTTTGCAGATGATTTAATCATATTCTGCAAGCCTGACAACAATACTCTTTCTAACGTAACAACAACCCTGGATAAATTTTATATCATGACTAATATACAGATCAATTATAAGAAATCTGAATTTCTTGCTGTTGGTGTTAGTATTGATCAAATTGCCCTGACTAATACTCAGACTGGACTTAAACACAATGATGCTACTATTTCATACCTTGGGTTGCCTCTTGTAACTTCAAGAATCACAACTAGTCAATGCTCCCCTTTATGTGCCAAAATAACTTAAAGACTTGACTGTTGGTCATCCAGAATGCTTAGTCAAGCAGGAAGGATAGCTTTAATAAAATCTGTGGTGATAGCAATGCATGTATACTGGGCTCGTGCATTCCTATTGCCACAAAAACTTCTTAATATGTTAAGAATTTCTTACATGAGATTCCTTTGGAAAGGAAATATGCACATGAAATATCTTGCACCAACTTCTTTTAATTTGCTTGAGTCACAAATTAGAAAGGGTGGTTTTGGTATCATGAATATGCATAAGAGGAACAATTTGGTAGGCCCATGAATGACATACTAATTAACAAAGATAGTCTTTATGTGGACTTGTCTTATAAATATGTCATCAAAGAATCATCTTTTTGGTCTTTGAATGGTAATGATAGTATGAGTTGGGCTTAGAAAAGCTTACTTAAACTCAGACCAGTTTTTTTGCCTTTCTTCAAATATAGGCAAAGCCGTTTTAATAATATCAATTTTTGCAACGACCAATGGTGTGACTATGGTGTCATTATTGGCTAATCATTACTTATCTTGCCATACTACAATATGAGATCGGTCTTACTAGTCAAGTAGCTAGTTTCCTTCATGGTAATCAGCTATGCCTCCTAGCTTCTTCTTCTAATCAGCTTGTAAGGAACATGTAGGACAACATTAAGCAAAATTGGACTGCCACTGATGCAATAGCTAACACGCAATGGACGTAAAGGTGATAAGTTCACCATTAAAGAAATTTACTCTATTATACATTGTGCTACTAATCTTACAAACTGCAGATGGCACAAAGTTATATGGAGAACATACAATGTAGCGAGAGAGAATCTATGTTTAAGGAAAATCGTGCCCGAGGATATTTTGACTAAGGACAAATTACGAAGCCGAGGCATGCAAGTTGATGAATTTTGTAAACTCTGCAGTACTCTTCCAGAAACCAGAAGTCGCTTGTTCTTTGAGTGCATTGCAGTTCGACCCCTTTGGGATGAAGCTCTTACCCAAATTGGTAATTCAAATTTGCAGCATTCTAGTTAGTTCGAATGGGATGAAATAAGAAGCAAAGTTAGAGGTAGAAGCAAGAAAGCCAAGCTATATGCATATGTACTAAAGAAATTTACACATTATATATGGGATGAAAGGAACAAAAAAGTGTTCGATCCAACCAGAGCCTTGTCAACTAGACAATTCAAGCACCTGATATGGCATCAGTTGTGGGATGGACATAAATTTCAGAAATTCTCCTATGATCTCAGCATTTTCGGAAGCATATAACAACTGCAGCTTGCAGTTTTTATAATTACTTGTTTTTGTTTAATCTTATGTTAGAGTTGATATACCATGTTGTCTCTGTCTTCATTTTGGTCTTTTTGTTTCTCTGTAATCGTCTTCAGTATAATAATAAAAGTGGTACGGGACCATTCAACCCCGTCGGATTTGCCAAAAAAAGAATTTACCCCATTCTACTATAATTTGGTTGTTAATTATGTTGGGCATTTATTGGCAGAAAAAAAAATCCATTCTGTTATATTGTTAACTCTGACATGTGTTTAACAAAATAATTCACCGTTCGTTATTAGTAGAACTTAGTTGAGTTAAACCAAATTAGATAAGAACCATTATGGTCTTTAAGCCTCTATGATTTTGAAATCAATAACCTATTTTTTTGAAAAGTATAAGAGCGATTATCATTTTGAAATAATATTATAAATATATTTAAGTGATTATCTTAGCAAGGATACCATGTAGAAATGTAATGCTTTTAACAATTTATAAGTACCATCAATTGTTGTATGAGTTTAAGAAAATTTGAAAAAGAATTCTTTCAAAGAAGTAACTTATTTATTCAAAGGTATTTTGAATCTTTCCTTATCTAAAAAATAGGAAATGGTAAATGATTAAGATATTTATCAAAGAAGTTATTAAATGGATTGTATGTATAGAAATTATTTTGGAATGAATATTATTTGGAATCTGGTCAACTTAGGTTGGATATTTAGAGATATTAAACTTTTAATATTTCAAGGATGAAAGCGACATCGAGTAAAGGTCTAAGAGATAATAAACTACCACAACTTGAACAACTTCATTGTTATCCAAGGAATATTGGTAGTTTGAGAACGAGAGCTGATTTGGAAATTAAATCGTTATTTTCTTAAATGATTTGATACCTAAAAGACAAAGTCTTTGAAGTTAAATTAAGTGATTTGGGTTCCAATAACCCAGTAACGATGCGGTAGGAATGAGAAAACCTTATTGTTTGGTTTTAACATACTTATATCGGAGGGTTAAGTATGTGGACGTTTTGGACATAAGAGATTTGAAATTTAATTAATAAAAGATTAATTAACTGAGGCTTAGTGATTAGTATGGGAAATAAACCATAGATTTTTTTTGGTGTTAAATAACCGACTATAAAATCTTGACCAAAAATCTTACTGTAGATATTTTGATAGTTAAATAACCGACTATAAAATCTGGACCAAAAATCTGACTTTAGAAATATCTTGGGGAAACACTTGAGTTATATGGCATATTCATCCATGTTAATGATTCACTGTGCGTATAAACCTCGTTTAATTCCCTAATGGCAACAGATAATGAGATCCGTCTACTAACGGTTAGGAGGTGAACTCCGTAGTAGCCTTATATGTTTATTTTATAAAGAACTGGGGTTGAGTTTACTAGAAATTATCGATAGTTGTTTCGAAGAGACCCGGATCAGATCTATTTGTTGTGTAGCTTTAACGTGATAGGGGGTTCTCACTTTGTGTTTGGTGATGAGAAGGCGACTCCTAGCCCTACACATCCCAATGAAGGTTTGATAAGTCCTGATCATGAGTTGGTTGCGATTCGAGAGGCTGGCCATAAAAACAGATTCGAGATACCAGTGTATGCCACGGTGGGTTTTACCTGCTATGTGATGGTTGCAAAGCCTAGGATCGTTACGTTTTGGTATCAGAGCTGAAGGTTGATTGAGAACCTTGGCTCTGTGGGGTTAACTCACTAAAAGATAAGGAAATGGAATGCCTTATTATGAGTTTGAGTGTGTGTATGAAAAAACGTATTTGTTAGTGTTATAAAAATGTTTTGTATTGTGTTTGTTATCTGTTGAGTGGTATATGAATTCCGATTGGCACGTCTTTCTAGCGTTGTCAATAGGCGTTTCTAAATATTTGAACAAGGCAAATCAACTTGATGTTGTTTTAAAATTTTGGTAAATGAAACAATTTTACCAAAAATTATAATTTTTTATATAAAGGAATAAATCCGAAATTATTTTGTAGATTTAGGATATGTTTGTTTGTTAAGGATGATAATATTCAATTATTATCACTAGTTGATAGATTTTCTTTGCTCGAATAGTTTACGAGCAAAATTCTTCTTTTCTACATGGGTTGGGTAGATAATAGACTTTGAGAATACATTGAAGTGAATAACTTGTGAATTCATTTTCACAATTTAAATATAAGGCGTTCGACAACAATATTGAGCTAGAATATAATTTATTAAGAATAAATTTATAAATATTATTGTAATAAGAAATGATTTAACTGAGAATTTGATAAATTAAATCCTGGTGATTTGAAAATTTATTTTCAAAGATTTTAGAAATATATAATATTCTTACTATGAAGTGATTTATACTTCATTGAAATAATTTTTCTAAAATGAAAAGCATTGAACCACTTTGGTCGTTGGGAAATAATTCCGGTGATGACTAGCCACCATCATCAGTGTTCATTTTCGAGTATCTAAGTGGGAAATGCTACCAGTAGAGAACTTTGTTTATAAATTGTTTTGAAAAATGAATTATGGCTTGTTATACTTAGTTAAAGTATATATATACATATATGAAGTATAATTTCAAATAGAGTTAAAATGAAAAAACTTGGGTATTTAAAATTCTTAAATTTTTGGTTAAGAATTATAATATGGATTTATATAGCTCTAGGACAGGTTAGATATGCATAATAGTGATAAACCGATTGGTAATTTCATTGGCTATAATGAAATGGAAATTTTGACGATTTTGGACATTTGAGATTTCCATGTAAATATAGAAATTGTATAAGTGTTGGTGAATCAAGAGGGATTAAGTTTAAATAACTTGATTAATTTGCAGAGATTGAAATAGAAATTGGTATAGTAATAAACAATAAGATAAGTATGTGAGATGTGCTTAGATGGTTTGTTCGTAGTTCTGCTTGGATCTAAGATTCGAGTATATAGCTTTAAGGTGTTTCACACTGATCCGAATAAGGTTCTATCACTCGATTCTTGATGACGAACACTTAGTGAGAGTTATTGATATAGAATTGAAATTCTCTATCATAGTATTTGGCTATGCAAGGAGAATTTAAGTTTATAATCAAGGAGCCTTATCAAAATCCGCACAAGAGACATTGGGTGAGTGATAGTGGTTTGGAAGGGTTATGTATTCGAGTAACTGATCGAATTAGATATTGCATATGGATGATCTGTGTTCATCATATAGGTTTAAGTGGTTGATAAGTAAATTGGTGACTAAGATTGAGTAATGTTCCTAGGATGTGATGGGGATGAAATTTCGGGTAACAACCCGGAATTTTATCGCTTGGGCTGAGAATATTTAATTAATTTTAAATATTCTAAATGATAGTTTTATAATAAAAATATCCCTCTTTTAAATCATAATAAATGATGTGAAAATCATTTTTTTAATTTGGTTTACAAAAATATATAGTTTAAAGAAAATCAGAAAATGTGACCAAAAGAATTTTTCGAAAAGGCCGATTTTTTATCATGTAAAAGTTGTTTAAAATGTTGCTGAAATATATAAATAAATAAAACACACATGTATAATGTTAAAATAAAATTAGTTATTTTTTAATAAAGTATTAATTAAGTTAATAAAGTAAGGAAGTGACACTAAGTAAAGAAATAAAAGAAAATGGAAACATTAAGTACATTAGTACCCTTAAATCATGGAAAATAAGACACATATGGTACTTGTGTCACAATAGAGTGGAAAGTGAGTGGGAGGGAGGGGGTAGATTACGTGGCAATCAAGGAGGAAAAGGAGGAGAAGGGTAGTGGTGAGGTGGCATAGCTTTGGTGGAGGATATTTAGGTAATTTCCATGTTGTCTTTTTATATAAACTAACTTCTTTTCTCTTTCTTCTCTTCAATTCATTCTTCTTATTTTTTTACAACCCTCTCTTCTTCTTTAAGCTTTACTAAAGAATTTTAATGGCTTCCAAGCCTTTGAAAAAATAAAAAATCAAATATTTATTAGCTTAAACCTTTAAAATGCATGTTTAAACCATTCTACTTCCATTACTTCACATCCTTCTTCATTTTCAAGTGCTTTCACCACTTCTAAATGCTTGGACGAACCCAAACCATCCCTAGGACGAACCATATTGAGCCAAGGACGATGAAAATCACATTTTTACTTATAAAAATGTTGTGATCTACGCTTGTTTGTGAGCTTGTGAGAGCTTTGACTAGTTTGAGGCGAGAAAGCTCACATTTTTACTTGTATTTTTAACTTTAACTTTTGTTTTAATTTATGGTTATGTTTTGTGGTAAATTCTTATGTTATTATGATGTTTGTGATGGTATAAGTTGATATATGCAAGTATATTGCTTATGTGTTATTTGATTTGAAAGTTACGAAAGTAAGTAAGCAAATTTCATTAGAATTTGCAAGTTTGTATTCGATGAATTGACTTTTGGATATGAGTATTTATGGAATATCCATGTATGTTAGATATTAAAATCATGACTTACTTTTGAAAATTTTGAATCTTGTATTTTGATGTTGATTTGAGATCTCTTTGAGAATGAATAGTGCTTTTGAGATTTTATTTCAAAGCAACGGAGGTTTATGTGCAAATTGAATTGATAATGTCTCCAAAAATCTTACCTTTGTGTTGAAACTCTATTAGAAAGGTTATAGTATAAAGTAATATATTTTTGAAGTTGATTTATGCAAAATCCGATTTTTGAACTTACGGATTTTACAGCGATAGTCGCTATAAGCGCGGTTTGCTAAACAAACATTTTTCAAATTATAACTAGTTTTTACTTTAAGTATGTTTAGAAAAAGTTTTCAAAACCTGATTTAAGTTTAGAAAAGTAGTTAACATTATTTAGTTAATTATTTATTTATTTTATGATTATTTAATTAACTAAATGTAACGAACGGGGATTTTTGACTCCGAAAATCAACACAAAACTACCATGTTGACTATTCAGTCATCGGAGTTACCTGATCATTAATAGAAAGAAGTTAGAGGGTGAGAATAGATAAGATAGAAAATTAAAATAGAAGAAGAGGAAGAACACACAACACATCAGAGTAACACGAATCTCACAGCGGAACGAATAAAATATAATATACAACATAACTTTGAAACATAAATCTGTATTTGTATATAAGAGTACAACACTTACATCACAGCGAAATCAAACAATAGCTATATAATGCTGCTGAAGCCTCTTGCTCCAAGCTCCTCCTATTATATCTGTAAATCCCGACTACTTTACTGCTCGTACAAATTTGGGCACCCAAGAGTTTAGGGAAAACAAAACAAAATAAACTCTGGGTAAGTCATAGGACTGGTGTGAGTAAACTCAAATCATTCGGTTTAACTTTCCAAAATCCTTTTCAAAAGAATGATAATCGTAAGACCAATCCACACATAAATACGGATGGTTTTTACCTTACGATAACCCAAAACATTTTTGGAAATCAATATTTTCTAATATTATAATAGTGTCTAAATACCAATAAATAGAATCTAGCAGAACGCTTGCATCTCACGCTCCCCATAGATTATATACAATCAAACTCGCGGGCTCTTATTGGAGATTGGATTCCGACCATGACAAGTTATGGGACCACCTGCCGATAGTGTATCTCTAGAGGCGAATACACTAGGTTCAACAAGAACGTCTTGCAACCCGGCCCACATATGACCGACCACTCATTTCGCTTGAGTGTATCGAATGTATATCACCAACAGTTGGGAGCTACCCACCGTTTCCCGAAAAGGGACAGCATCGAAAATAGATAAAAGAATAAAATGGATTTACTCTAGATAGGCGATATACACCCTAATGAGAGCGTCCCACCTAGTCATGCTGCATGCCCGATTTCTGTCATTTCCCGGTTGACGAGGCTTGAGGTCATAACGTATCTTTTGGAACATCAGACCACCCTTCGCTTTGAATGCCACATCGTCATACCCGCCAAATCACAAATTGATTTCCCCAAAAATACCATGGGTATAAAGCTAAGAGAAACGAATTCCTCCGCCACCAAACGTAAGTACGTTTGAAAAGATCAACTTACGCGATCCGTTAGATATACTTTGTCAGACATTCATCCATTTACGTTGTCCTGGGACTGGACAAACCGAAGGTACTATTCTGTAAAAAGGATAGCCCTTGCATAACTCCATCTTTAATTATTTTCATTATATTTGATCGCAACTCTAACGTCCATACAGAGTGGTTTTCAGATAATGAATCTGATCCCGGTCTCTCCGTATTGACGATGTAAAAATGGTCAAAAACTTCGATAGTCGGTGATTTAACTATCAAAGAAAAATAGGTGTACAACTAACGATCTTATTTCCAGATAGAGATTCGATCGATCAATCATCAATCAACACTGATCTCCTTTAATTTAATTTATCATTAATTTATTCATTTCCCATTTCTATATATTTGTAAATTCTTATTTTCTAAAGTTAGAAAATATACTTTATTAATCATTGGAAAACATTTTTCATATTTGTTCTCATTCCTTATTTTCTATATTAGAAAACATTTTTGATTCTTATTTGGAAAGCATTTCCAAAAACTCCTTCATTGGATTTAATAGATGTTTAAATAAAACATCGCTAAGCCAATTCAAACCATTACACTCATTAACTAAATTCACTTAACCAACCCTCACTATCGAACCTTAACTATTTCTTAGTTAAAACTGAAGCCAATCAAGTTGGGGTATAATTACCTCTCAGACCTTAACTGAACAACATTTATAACCTTGAAATAGACAAAGTTCACCTTTCAAATCTTTAACAAACTTCCTTACATAACTTTCGGATTTTATTTACGAATTCACTTCTTTTATACAAATCATTTGATTATAACAATAGTGTTCAAATCCCTATTTCTGAAATATCTAACGTCAAAATATAACTTTTATTCCTTAATTTAACTAAATAACTAAATAGACAATTTATAAAGAAATCATAAAATCTTGATTAAAAACGGAAAGTGTACTTTCCCGAATTCGATATAATCGAATTCCAACGTATGACTCTCTTTCGAAAAATCTCCATTTGATAACTCCTTTTCGAATAAACTATGTTCGATAACTCTTTCTTCGAATAACTATATTCGATAACTCTTTCTTCGAATAACTATATTCGATAATCTCTCTTCAAATGATTCACATTCGATTTACTCACTTCGAATGATTTACATTCGATTAATCTCCTTTCGAATAAACTATATTCGATTAACTCCCTTAATTCTATTCGAATAAACTATTTCGAATAACTCCTTTAATTCTATTCGAATAAACTATTTCAAATAACTCCATTGGATTAACTCATTTGGATTAACTCGGTTTGATTAACTCATCTTGACTAACTCAACTCGATTAACTCAACTTGGTTAACTTACTTGATTAACTCAACTTATTTAACTCCTATCGAATAACTAATATTCGATTAACTTATATTCGAATAACTATGACTGTTTTAACTTTATTTCGAATGGCTAATATTCGATTTAACTCCATTCACTTGACTCTAGATCGCAGCGATCACAATGGTTACGCCTGATTCCCTCAGGAAACATCCGACCGCTGTAGGCTGTCTACAGCCCTGCGAATTACGCTAGCAGTCGTACGAAATGGCAACTCATCCTGAATAACTATGTTTGACTAACTCTATCTCAAATAACTATATTCAATCAACTCTAATTGAATAACTAATATTCAATTAATCCTAATTCGATTAACTATGTTCAATTTATTTTATCTGGTTAACTCTTACTAGTTAACTCTATTTAATTAACTCTAACTGGTTAACTCTTACTGATTAACTCTAATCAATTACTCTAATTCGATTAACTCTAACCGATTAACTCTTAATCGACTAACTCTTCGTTCATATTCAGTTTCAAATATCGATGTTGAAATCGATTCTTACTTCTCTATATAAGTCCTGACTTATATATTCTATTTATCCAATGATAAACATTTTATTTAATTTATAAAACCTTATTTATAAATTTATCTTCTTAGTTTATCTGTTAAAACAGATTTCTCTTAAATGTTCACTTTGAATTCATATTCTGTTATACCCGTATGCGAAGCACGGGTCTAAACATTCCTAGTGTAAAATTCTCTTTTTATACAATCTATTCATTTTTCAAGTATTTCCTTTTTATAGTCTATTTATTTTCAAAATATTTATTTTCTTTATAATTCTATTTATTTTCCTAAATAAATATTTGTTTATGATTCTATTTATTTTCTAAATAAATATTTCTATTTATAATCTATTTGTAAACATTTTACAAATATTTCCTTTTCAATTCTATTTGTAAATGTTTTACAAATACTTACTTTTTTATTTGTTTTCATAAATATTTCCTCTTTGTATTTTATCATATTTATTTCCACAAATAAAATTTTCTTTTTATAATATCATATTTAAAAATGTTTCTTTTAATAACATCTTTTGATTTTATAAATATTTCTTTTTCAATATAACATTGAAAATTTCCTTTTTAACATTCCAGTATTCCTTATGGTATTTAACGTACCATATAACAATGATCGGTACCATTCAAACATACAAAATCAACAACAGATTTCATATCACATCATATAACACAATATATGGAAAAAAACAGTAAAATAAATGTTGAGGAACCCAGTTGGGTCCCTCCGACTTGTTCCCTTGCATCCACAGATGTTAATCACATAAATGACACGAATATGAAATCACTTCTATAACCAATTTATCCAGTTCGATCACCCTTATCAAAACCCGACCTGCTGCTCAAACTGATAAAAATCCTTTTCGCTTTTCATTGCTGACAACCGGAGTTCCTCCTTTCTCGCCACCCACTGCGCCTTTCCACCGTGAACACCATGCTCATCTCCGATTAACCCAACTCCTCCTATGTCAACACCCCACCTCAGCCCTAGAATGGCTATGCCAAAATCGAGCATCCCCTAACACCGTCGCACTAAAAATTGTGCACACCAAATCGATGCCCTCCCTCACACGAGTTCATATATATATGCACTATAAGTTATAGACTTGTATTTGCATTTGTTTGGATTTTTCTTTGTTGCGTTTTGATGTGAGGATGAAATTTTTGTGGTGGCTCCAGTAATTGACCGAAGAAAAGTAATTCTAGGGTTAGGAAGGAAGTAGGATATTTATAGAGTAATTTAAGTATTTATTTATTCAAATATTATATTTAATTTTAACTAGACGCTTTTTTTATTTATCCTCTAAAATTCCTGTAATCACACATGACATCCAAAAATCACGAAACTGGATACGCAACTACAGTTCGACATTATGGACCCAACAAAACTGGTTTCGTTGAATTCTGACTCCATTTGCTCACACAGCGTATTTTTAATCATCGAAATACCGACTGTTTCTCACATTAAAATCCTGTACGGACACATACTGATTTCAAAAACCATGAAAATTGAAATCTAGCAATAATTTAATATTGCGGATCCAACAAAATTAGTTTCGTCAAAAACGGAGTTCATTTGCAAAACTTGCTATTTTTAAAGCTCTAAATAACCCATTTAAATATATAAATATATTTAAAAATAATTAAATTAAATATTTAAAAATAAATATTATCGTATATATTCACAATAGAATATCGTATTGCTCCAATTGGATTTATAACTAGATATTTCAAAATTCCAGTTATATCGATATTCGATTTATATTAAAAATCCTTTTATAATATAAAAATATATTTATAAATTTCAAAGGAATTCCATAGCGACTTTTCTAAAATTTGATTTGGACATAAATCAAAATCTACACAATGAAATCCCGATTTTTCTCTTCCATTCGAAAAATATACTTCACCAGCTCCGAATGTTTCTATTTCACCGAAATCCAATTTAGAACGGACCTTGTATATTCAGTTGAAGTTCAAATCGCCAAATAGCGAACTGCCGCGCCATTTGGAGCTTGATTAAAATTATATTATAATTATACGTTAAAACTTCGTTTAAGTAATATATTCGTTATTCTAATTCAATTCCAAACTGGATTATAGCTTATATATGATCCAATTCACATCGTATTGTGAATTCTACTAATTCCGACTATTCTGGAATTTAAATATATTACTTAATTATTATTAATTAAATATTCACTATTATTTAATTCTACGACCATTCAAATCTCTAAATCGTTATTTATATAATTAAATAAATTAATTATTCTATCGCTAAAATACGGGTCGTTACACTAAATAAAACAATTAGTGCTAATTTATCATAAGCATACCACAATCGTAACGTCTTTCGGCCTGATGACCTCGTGTTAATGGCGACAAGGAAGCAATTTTTTTTCTTTTGCCTCAAACTGCTCTGTGTTCTTCAATCCTCATCTCCACCTTCAAATCCTCCACTCTTCACGATCTCTCTCCCCTATTCCTTGCTTTCGCTGTGCGTACGAGGTTCATCGGTCCCTAATTTTCATTTTTAGATCTAAAGATTTTTTTTGCTTGCGTGCCTCCTTCCCATCGTCCCTCTTACTAGATTTCATCGCATGCGGTCGTTCTGTGCCTTGGTGTGGTGGCCGAAGTTGTTTTCAGGTTTGGTTTCGACTTGCTGAATCACAGAATGACCGGTTCCTCGCGATGTGACTTGTGCTGTTTCAATGCATCCAACATTGTGATGGTATCACGACTTGCCAACTCGCTACTCTGGTATGCTATACTATTATGTTAATTAGTAAGGTGCAACTTGTTCTCACGTGAGACTGTTAATCAGCTAAGGAGAATAATTTTTACGGTGCTTTGCCTCTTCTCAGTGAGATGTAACTAGAAAGTAGTAGCTTTTAGTTTTGTCTGGTTGGATTTGTTGGTTCCTCGTGCATTGTTTGTTTTTGTCGTAGTTAAGGTTTTCGACTTGTGGTGATAGTTTGTTACTTGTGGTTTATCTGGTATGGGATGTTCGTTGCGTTTTTTGTTGCCTGGAGGCTATGCTGTTTATGGTTATCTTGGTTTGAATTTGGAAGTACTATGAGTCTGGCTTATGTAACACCCCACCTCCGCTAGGGTCACTCACAAAGGGAATGCACTAGTTTTGGTGGAGTATTATCTAGGTAAACATACACAGGGATATCACAAGGCAGAACATAAATAAAACAGCGGTAGAAATTAAAAACCAAATTTCATTACTTTGAAGAAAAGAGTCAAAACCTCATACATCCAAAGTACAAATTATTCCATTACATCAAGTTCTTAATAAAGAAGCATAAACTTAAGATAACAAAAGTAAATTATTCCCCAAAAATAGAAGAAGTGCAGCCATAGCATAGCTCAAGACCAAACCGTACATAAGCTGACAGAAAGCAAGCTAAATCCAAGCTAAGAGCTAGCGTCTCCTCCCTGAGAAGCTGGGGGGGACGAAAGAAAAAGGGTCAGTCATAAAGATTGGTAAGCCCTAGTGACTTTCAGCATAAAAACTAGAAAAAGTAACATGACATGTGAAAACTGGAATTAAACATAAGGATGATAACAGGACTGGTATGATAACTAAGATAACAAGATAAGTCAAGTCTAGCATCGCATATTCAAGATTCGCTGAACCAACTGTACTAGTATTCTAACCCATGTCAAGTATTAACCATGAAATGATCCCTTGGCCCAATATCATGAAATGACCCATTACGGGGTCCTATAGTACGATCTACTAATCGATCGGCTCCCTACAAGTTCTAGCTCGTCATGTGTCTGTGTCATACGGCCCAACCACGAAATGTAGTCACCTGTGCTAGGTCCACCATAGGGTGTATCAAGCCCTAGGGTGCCAACCATCGACACGAATCAAGCACGCACAGTGTAAACCTACTGGTGCCCAATGCCCGCTTTTTCAACTCCGGACCACGTGCACGACCATAGTCTGCCTGAACCTACAATGGCGCACCAACTCAGCCGTCGTTCCGGTCGCTTACAATCAACCCAGTAGTCGTGCCCCATCCTGCCTAGTCCTAGGGTATCGTGATACATCTAAGTGGGTTACTGCTGAAAAGGACCGCGTAACTAGGGTTTCTAATGCATTAAGTGTTGTCATTCAAATTCGTTACTTAACCCTATCCAATCATGTATCATGTTGGTTAAGTGTTGTCTTTCATGTTCATGACTTAACCCTATCATGTATCATAAATTCATTAATGCACCCCAACCTCTCACATTAGACTAGTTGTTGTGGTCACTGGATTTGCCGGGCGGTTCCGGGAAGATTTACACCACAATTTAGTCTAACCTCGGGTTTTAGGTGCGATATGACCAACTACCCACATTGGATCCTATTGTTTGCAGTCACTGGATTCGTCGGGCGGTTCCGGGCAGATTTACACTGCAAACTCAACCCAACCTCGAGTTGGCCGTTTTCAAGTTCGTTCTAGAGTCATGACCATGTTCAAGTCTCATATCAAGTTCGTGACAAGTTTCAAGGTAAGTTTCATGTCCATATTCAGATTCAAGTTATAACAGTGTTCATGTTCCAAGTTCATTTTAAATTCAGGTTTGCCTAAACTACCCAAATCGTATTCCCATCGCATGTGAATTCGAATTGATACAAACAAATCTAATTAGGGAATAACATAGAAAGAATGCAATAAGGTGGCAAAAGTGATTACAAGTCAAGCATGGTATAACTTGAGATAAACGATTACAACAATACTGGCATATGGAGTAGTGGTCTCAAATATCAAATCTAGCAAAATAGGGTGGTAGTCATGGTAACAGTTGACATAACATAATAACCCCAAACTTGTGAATAACAACTAATTCAACATCACAGGCATGAATATTATGGACATTAGGGGTTTTAGATATACAACATATATAGGTCCCAAATCAATTTCATATAAATATTACCACAAGTCAGGATTCAAGATGAATAGATCCAAGGTGAACAAATAGTAGATCCAAAATAATAGATCCAAAATGAACAATGATAGATCCAAGATATACAATGATAGATCCAAGATAATTGTCATACTTAGGTTCAATTTCAATTTACAACATGTCCATACCAAGTTTAAAGTTTAGATCTAAAAGTAACTGGGGCTTACAGATCATGGTTTGAGAATTAGAAAACAAAGAGGCGATATTGAATCTCGAGTCTAACAGAAAGCCCCCAAACAGTAATACTGTACACGTAGCCTTGTTAGAGAAGAAGCAATCCCTTTTCTCTAACTTTTCAACCAGAGTTTTAGCAACATAAGGCCAGAGAGAATTTGTGTAGAGAGACTAGAGTTAGGGGCTGTTTATATAGGGTCTGGCCAACGAATTTAGACAGAAATCGGACTAGAAACATCAGAGTGAACTCTGACTCAAAAATGGGCTCGGCAACCAGGTCGACACCCAGGTCGACTCGATGGTCGACCTGGTCCTGGGCAGGTCGACACTATGGTCGACCCCCAGGTCGACCTGGTCCTGGGCGGGAAATTTCCCGCCCAGTCTGTTCTAGGGTTTGAATTCTAAATTTAAATTCGAATTCTGAGCTGTTTTTGAACTTGAAATTTCTGAAACTTTGAAGGGTCATAACTTGGTCATGCGGACTCCGATTTTCGAAAACTCGGATTTTTTCCATGCATAATTTCGAGACAAACGTAATGGCGTAACCCGTTGCCCTTGATCCTTATTTTAAAAATTAATTCTGCCTTGATTTATGGTTATAACACGTTACTAAAATACGCGTTGTTACATTCTCCCCTCCTTAAAGGATTTCGTCCCCGAAATCTCTAAGTTAGAAAGAATATATCCTACCATCCAATCATCCATCTACTCAAAACATCATCCACAGGCAACTTTTGCCCTTAAAAGATTTCTAGTGCTGTATGAACATTTGCAGTAAGTGTGTGTATATGTACTTATCTAATGCAAAAAGATCAGGCGGTTACTGATTCAGTAAACCTCCTTAATGCAAAATAAGTTAGTGTAATGAGTCCAACATGTATGCAAATTCCCAACATAATTCATAATCTCTACATGAGTGCACATAACATTCATTTATATGCAACATCCAAGTGATAGCATAACAAGTTCCATCCATGTACAAGTACAAGCACTCATGCATATGCAACATGAAAATGTGACTGAGCCGATCTAGTGCCTAATGTGTGTCATGCATCCACTAGCAATCACTTGCAAACACTTGCAACCATTTGCAAACATCAACCATAACATGTTTCAATCACATGTTTACATCCATATGGTTCTACCTAAGGTTCTCAAGATGAGATCGAGAAGATAACAAGGCAAACATAGGTAGTAAAAGCATGATACGAAAGGTTTTCAAGTTTATAGGAGAAGAGATCAAGAATGTACCCTAAAAAAGAAATGGATAAAGCGCGCGTATCTTCTCTTCGGTTTCCCAAGTTGCGTCTTCTTGGGCTTCACTCCACTGTACTTTAACTAGCTTGACTTCTCGATTCCTTAGCTTCTTGATCTCCGTTCCTAAGATACGAATCGGAACTCGTCTCAATGTTGCTTCTTTTTCCACTTCTATGCCTTCAAGGATGCTTGGCTCAACCACTTCGGCCGACTCATGTAAGCTTTCGGAGATGCGAGACGTGAAAGACATTGTGTACTGCGGTCAGCTTCTCGGGTAAGTCTACCTTATAGGCCATCTGCCCAATCCTCTCAGTGATAGGGAACGATCCTACGAACCTTGGTGCTAGCTTTCCAACCGCTCCAAAACGAACCACATTGCGTAAAGGAGAAACTTTTATAAAGACCATATCTCCGACTTCGAACTCTAGGTCTGTCCTTCTCTTGTCCACATAAGATTTCTGTCTATCTTGGGCCATTTTCATCCGTCTTTATATCAACTCAACCTTCTCAGAAGTGTCCCTTATCATGTCGGGCCCAAGTATAAGCATGTCTGTCGTCTCCCACTAACAAGTTGGTGACTTGCACGGTCTTCCATACAGGGCTTCAAATGGTGCCATTCCGATGCTAGCTTGGTAACTATTATTATATGCAAACTCCACGAGAGGAAGATGGTCTACCCAAGTACCACCAAAGTCAAGAATGCATAGCCTCAAAAGATCCTCTAGTACCCTATTTACCCTTTCGGTTTGTCCATCCGTCTGTGGGTGATAGGCCGTGCTTAAACTTAGTCGTGTACCCATTGCTTCTTTAGACTATTCCAAAACTGGCTAGTGAAAATCGGGTCACGATCACTAACTATACTAGAAGGAACCCTGTGCAACCGTACAATCTCTCGAAGGTAAATAGACGCTAGCCATGATGCGGTCCTCTTGCTTTTCACTGGAATGAAGTGAGCACTTTTCGTGAGTCTATCAACTATGACCCATATGCTAGTATTTCCCTTCCTTGACCTAGGCAGTCCATCCACGAAATCCATCGAGATACTCTCCCATTTCCATTGCGGAACCTCCAAAGGATGTAATAGCCCACCGGGCTTCTTCGAATCAGCCTTTACTTGTTGGCACACCATGCACTTCGAAACGAACTCTGCCACGTCCTTTTTCATTCTAGGCCAAAAGAAAATGTGTTTCATATCCCTGTACATCTTATCTCCTCCGGGATGTATGGTCATCTTCGAGTGATGTGCCTCCTCGAGGACTTTCCTTACTAAGTCTTCCAGTTGTGGGACACATAGCCTTCCATCATGCCTTAGCCATCCCTTGTCATCTATGGCATACCTACTGAGGTGACTTGACGTCTCACCACTAATCAGCTTGTCCATGATTTCGACTATCTGTGGGTCTTCCTTCTGTGAAGTCCCTACTTGATCTAGAAGTGTAGGTCTTAACTCAAGAGATGCTAACGTAACAGTCAATGACTCAACAGCAGGTGTAAAATCAAAGGTTTCTATAAACTCTAGACTTTTCCTTTCAACAAACAAGGGGCTCAAGGTCAACCTTTTCCTACTTAGCGCATCCGCCACCACGTTACCCTTGCCAGGGGTATAAGCTATATTGAAGTCATATGATGCCAAGAATTCCATCCACCGCCGTTGCCTCAGATTCAAATCTTTCTGTGAGAAGAGGTACTTAAGCGATTTGTGGTCGGTATACAGCTCGAACCTCTCCCCTAAAAGGTAATGGCGCCAAGATTTAAGTGCAAAAACGATCGCCGCCAACTCCAAGTCATGTGTGGGATAATTCTTCTCATGAACTTTAAGTTGTCTACCCCCATAGCATATTACTTTCCCTTCTTGCATTAGGACAGCGCCTAATCCTGTGCCACACGCATCTGTGTACACCGTAAACATCTTACTTCCATTGGGTAATGTCAAAACTGGAGCTGTGGTGAGGGCTCTCTTGAGCCTCTGAAAAGCAATCTCACATTCTATGTCCCATGCAAACGCTAGGTTTTTTCTTCGTTAACCTAGTAAGAGGGGCTGAAATCTTAGCGAAGTCCTTAATGAACTTCCTATAATAGCCTGCCAAACCGAGAAAGCTTCTCTCCTCCGTTGCATTCTTAGGAATTTTCCAGTCTTGCACCGCAACTACCTTTGCGGGGTCCACGGCTATGCCTTGCTTAGAAACTACATGTTCAAGAAACCGAACTTCCTTCCTCCAAAAATGGCATTTGGAGAACTTAACCTTTAACTGGTGTGCTCTAAGCGTATCCATGACTTCCATGAGATGTCTAGCATGCTCTTCTTCATCCTTTGAGAAGATCAAAATATCGTCCACAAAAACCACTACAAACTTGTTAAGGAACTCCCGAAACACCCTACTCATCAAATCTACAAAGTACACGGGTGCATTCGTTAACCCAAATGGCATGACGAGCCATTCGAAGAACCCATCTGGAGTCCTAAACACAGTTTTGTCAATACTATCCTCAGCCACTCTAAGCTGATGGAATCCTGTGGCTAGATCGAGTTGAGAGAAAACAGATGCTCCCACAAGCTGGTCAAACAAATCGTCGATTCTTGGTAGTGGGTGTCTATTTTTCTTAGTTAGCTTGTTTAACTCACAATAATCTACGCATAGACGAAGCGAACCATCCGCCTTGGTAGCGAATACCACCGGAGCACCCCATTCAGAAATGCTTCGTCTTATGAAATTTTTCTCAAGCAACTCCTTAACTTGTTTACTGAGCTCTCTTCTTTCTCGCGGGGCCATGTGCCTAACGGGCAATGAAACTGGCTTGGCATTATCAAAAAGATAAATTCCGAAGTCTATCTCGCGTTTAGGAGGTAACCCCTTCACCTCATCAAAGACATCTGGATATTCTCGGACCACTCTTACAGATTGCAAATTGTCGATGGACGCATCAAGATATTCAAGATAACACAACATGACCAGACCCTTAGGGTTACAAGAAATTTCAAGGGTATTACCAAGGCGAGTCATGAGCCTCACTACCCTTCGTTCACAATCAAGAATGGCTCCATAATTGGACAACCAATCCATACCTAGGATCAAACCGTATCCCATAAATCCGAGAACATAAGCATTACACGTGAATTCTACGCTTAAGATAGAAATCCTCAAATCCACAACATCATAGATAAATGGGCGGAGCCCCCAATTGGATTTGAAACTATAACGGGATCCTCAACCAGACTAGTACTTAGGTGCAGATTTCTAAAAACATCAGAAGAAATAAAAGTATGCGATGCGCTAGAGTCAAATAAGGTTCGAACAGGAAATTCAGAAATGTAAACAAGGCTTTCTACGGAAATATTACTACCTCGGTCAAGTGCTGGAGTGGTGTTGAGAGCATGCAACTTCCCTCCAGAAGGTCCTGCACGCTGGGCCTGCCCTTGCCCCTGCCCTTGCTTCTTAGGGCAATCTTTGCTGATGTGTCCAGTATCTCCACAATGAAAGCATTCACCCAACTTTCTCTTCTTCCTTCTACAGTCTTTAGCTAGATGTCCCGTAATACCACAAAAGTTGCACTTCCTTGTCTCACATGGTTTGTTAGTATTGTTGTTGTTCTTGTTATTCTTGTTATTCTTGTTGCCTCCCTTCTTGAAGTCAACCTTCTTATTCTGAGTCTCATTAGGCTTAACCTCCTTCTTGCTATTCTTGTCTTCCTCATGAAGTAGGGCCATATCCACCAAGCTTTCAAAGGTTGCCCCCATGGGTATATGAGTTATGGCCAAACTGTGTAGTGGCTCGTTCAATCCTCGAGCAAAGCATACAACCTTCTTCTGAGCTGTGTTAACCAAGTCCAATCCGAACCTAGCAAGCTGATTAAACTTATTCACGTACTCCCTAACGGTCATGTCCCCTTGCTTAAGTGCTAGGAACCTCTCCATTTGAAGGTTCTCTTCTACTGACGATAAGAATTTAAGCCCAAACCTCTCTCTAAAGTCTGCCCAAGTCTCAACTGGCCTGGTAGCGTTGGTGACTTCCCACTAAAATGCAGCTTCCTCTTTCAACAACTATGCTGCCAACTGAACTTTCCTATGATCCTCCACATCGAAGATAATAAACAAGTCTTCAGTCTCTTTTAGCCAGTTTCGTGCCTCAACGAAGGTTTCAGTTCCAACGAAGTTCTTGCCGCCCATTGCTTTAAAGTCTTTGCATATTTTGGCAAAGGCGGTACTAGGAGGAGGAGGAGGAACCGCGGCCACTGGGGGAGGAGGAGGAGGGATGTCTGTCAGGCCCGCGCCATTGGCCCTAGCTTCCAAGTACCTTCGGAACCGTCCAGGTACGGGTACTCCCTCAGGAAGGTTAAGATCAGACATGCTGAAAAACGAAAAAGAAAAAGATTCAAACGAGGAAACAAAGGAAAGTGCTAATGGCTTTTGGGGAATAGCCTTTTTAAACATAAACTTTTATTGAAAAATGCTTCTTTATAAACGGTTTTGGAAAATAGTTTTAGAAGTTTTTTTTTTTACTTTTGCCCCGTCTGGTAACCTTCTGCTCTGATACCAAATGTAACACCCCACCTCTGCTAGGGTCACTCACAAAGGGAATGCACTAGTCTTGGTGGAGTATTATCTAGGTAAACATACACAGGGATATCACAAGGCAGAACATAAATAAAGCAGCGATAGAAATTAAAAACCAAATTTCGTTACTTTCAAGAAAAGAGCCAAAACCTCATATATTCAAAGTAAAAATTATTCCATTACATCAAGTTCTAAATAAAGAAGCATAAACATAAGATAACAAAAGTAAATTATTCCCCAAAAATAGCAGAAGTGCAGCCATAGCATAGCTCAAGACCAAACCGTACATGAGCTGACAGAAAGCAAGCTAAATCCAAGCTAAGAGCTAGCGTCTCCTCCCTGAGAACCTGGGGGTGAAACGAAAAAAAGGGGGCGAAAGAAAAAGGGTCAGTCATAAAGATTGGTAAGCCCTAGTGACTTTCAGCATAAAAACTAGTAAAAGTAACATGACATGTGAAAACTGGAATTAAACATAAGGATGATAAAGGACTGGTATGATAACTAAGATAACAAGATAAGTCAAGTCTAGCATCGCATATTCAAGATTCACTGCATCAACTGTACTAGTATTCTAACCCATGTCAAGTATTAACCATGAAATGATCCCTTGGCCTAATATCATGAAATGACCCATTAGAGGTCCTATAGTACGATCAACTAATCGATCGGCTCCCTACAAGTTCTAGCTCGTCATGTTTATGTGTCATACGGCCCAATCACGAAATGTAGTCACATGTGCTAGGTCCACAATAGGGTGTATCAAGCCCTAGGGTGCCAACCATCGACACGAATCAAGCACGCACAGTGTAAACCTACTGGTGCCCAATGCCCGCTTTTTCAACTCCGGACCACGTGCACGACCATAGTCTGCCTGAACCTACAATGGCGCACCAACTCAGCCGTCGTTCCGGTCGCTTACAATCAACCCAGTAGTCGTGCCCCATCCTGCCTAGTCCTAGGGTATCGTGATACATCTAAGTGGGTTACTGCTGAAAAGGACCGCTTAACTAGGGTTTCTAATGGGTTAAGTGTTGTCATTCAAATTCGTGACTTAACCCTATCCAATCATGTATCAAGTTGGTTAAGTGTTGTCTTTCATGTTCATGACTTAACCCTATCATGTATCATAAATTCATTAATGCACCCCAACCTCTCACATTAGACTAGTTGTTGTGGTCACTGGATTTGCCGGGCGGTTCCGGGCAGATTTACACCACAACATAGTCTAACCTCGGGTTTTAGGTGCGATATGACCAACTACCCACATTGGATCCTATTGTTTGCAGTCACTGAATTCGTCGGGCGGTTCCAAACAGATTTACACTTCAAACTCAACCCAACCTCGAGTTGGCCATTTTCAAGTTCGTTCTAGAGTCATGACCATGTTCAAGTCTCATATCAAGTTCGTGACAAGTTTCAAGGTAATTTTCATGTCTATATTCAAATTCAAGTTATAACAGTGTTCATGTTCCGAGTTCATGGTAAATTCAGGTTTGCCTAAACTACCCAAATCGTATTCCCATCGCATGTGAATTCGACTTGATACAAACAAATCTAATTAGGGAATAACATAGAAAGAACGACATAAGGTGGCAAAAGTGATTACAAGTCAAGCATGGTATAACTTGAGATAAACGATTACAACAATACTGGCATATGGAGTAGTGGTCTCAAATATCAAATCTAGCAAAATAGGGTGATAGTCATGGTAACAGTTGACATAACATAATAACCCCAAACTTGTGAATAACAACTAATTCAACATCACAGGCATGAATATTATGGACATTAAGGGTTTTAGATATACAACATATATAGGTCCCAAATCAATTTCATATAAATATTACCACAAGTCAGGATTCAAGATGAATAGATCCAAGGTGAACAAATAGTAGATCCAAAATACTAGATTCAAAATGAACAATGATAGATCCAAGATATACAATGATAGATCCAAGATAATTGTCATACTTAGGTTCAATTTCAATTTACAACATGTCCATATTAAGTTTAAAGTTTAGATCTAAAAGTAACTGGGGCTTACAGATCGTGGTTTGAGAATTAGAAAACAAAGAGGCAATGTTGAATCTCGAGTCTAACAGAAATCCCCCAAACAGTAATACTCTACACGTAGCCTTGTTGGAGAAAAGTAATCCCTTTTCTCTAACTTTTCAACCAAAGTTTTAGTAGCATAAGGCCAGAGAGAATTTATGTAGAGAGACAAGAGTTAGGGGTTGTTTATATAGGGTCTGGTCAACGAATTTAGACATAAATCGGACTAGAAACATCAGAGTGAACTCTGACTCAAAAATGGGCTCGGCAACCAGGTCGACACCCAGGTTGGACCTGGTCCTGGGCAGGTCGACACTATGGTCGACCCCCATGTCGACCTGGTCCTGGGCGGGAAATTTCCCACCCAGTCCGTTTTGGGGTTTGAATTCGAAATGTAAATTCGAATTCTGAGCTGTTTTTGAACTTGAAATATCTGAAACTTTGAAGGGTCATAACTTGGTCATACGGACTCCAATTTTCGAAAACTCGGACTCGTTTCCAAGCAGAATTTCGAGACGAACGTAATGGCTTAACCTGTTGCCCTTGATCCTTATTTTAAAAATTAATTATGCCTTGATTTATGGTTATAAAAATACGGGTTGTTACAGCTTATCTTTGTTCATCGTAATTAACAGTATCATAGGTGAAGCCTTGCTCTCGTCAATGCTGTTTTATTCCGGTGTTCTACCTACTTTGCTCATGGTGTTTCTAGATTTTTGCCTTAGGGAGATAGTTAGGTGCATTGCCTAACTACTGCAAATGGATTTTTCTTTGCCTTGTCGTGCGTTTCTGATCATCTCTGGTTGGAAATGTGGGCTAGTCTCTACTGTGCATCGTTCTTCTTTGAAATGGTTGGCAGAACGATGGAAGCTGTGCTCAGCATGCTGGTCATGCTTTGTGTGGCTTAAGATACCAGAGCTGAAGGGATGTGCCTCTAGCATGCGTGAAATGTGATGGTTGTTTGAATTTCAAACATGTAATTGGTGCTTTACTTGATTTTGTATTTAATATATTTAATTTTTTTGTATTGAGTAAGCACTGTAACATCTCCTTGCGTGGAGTACGTATGTAATTTGTAGTTAGGTAATTTTTGGCTAGCTCATGTGCCATAAGCCTGTATGGTAGATTGGATGGAACATTTTTTGTTGGAGAATGGAGTTTTGATGACAACAACCTTATTTCAATTATCATTGATTATAAAATATATGCTAACACTTTTTGAATAGAATATATATATATATATATGTATATGTATATATGTATATGTATATATATATATATATGTGTGTGTGTGTGTGTATAGAAATTATATATAGGACATATTACTGAAGACTGTACAATTATATAGATAATAGAGATTCAAAGATCAGAGAAATTTCAAGACTCATGAGTAATCAAGATTTCAAGAGTTCAAGATTAATATAGTTATAGAGTCTAGATTTTGTAAGACTCTAAATAGCACTCCAGGTTCAAATTCTAATTTTCAAATTCTAATTTCCAATTCTATCCTCAATCCTCTCTATTTTATTTTTCTATTTGTTTCTATTTTTATTCTTCTTTGTTTTTCAAACTTAAGTTTTTTATATACTTTATATTTATACTTTATATATTTTAAAACCTTATAATTTTATAAATATATTTATGTAGTTTAAATTTATGTTTTCATATGTTTTTCTATCATATAATATTAATTTACAACACTAGAATTTTACTCAAGAATTTCCAGAATTATTTTTATATCAAAACTTTTGTAAAATGCTTTAGAATTTAAATTTTCAAAGGAGTATGTCGACATAACGAGAACTCCATGTTGACATATAACTGTCACTTTTTCCAATTTTGAAAGGAAGTGCCTTTTCACTATTTGAAACGATTCAGAACCGTTGCAACCTTTCATACTCTATAAAAAGGGGTTGATACCGCATCTCTTCTTCTCTAACTTCATCCCCTTTCTCTCCACCATCATTCTTAACCATTTTTATGATTCTTACACTTATACTCTGCCAAATTCAATTCTGTTTTGATTAAAATTCTTCTCTCTGCACTCTCTACTCTCTGAATCAAGTGTTACTGAAGAGTTATAGGGCTGTTCTGTAATTACTTGGGTTGAATAAACCTTGTTTATAAGTCAAAGAGCAATCGATGAATCCTTCGTGAAATCAAGGAATAGAAGTCGATGTCTCCTTGTTGAGCCGTGAAATCAAGGAATATGAGTCGGTGTCTCCTTGTTGAGCCGTAGCCGCGAAATCATGGAGGGTGTATTTGACTATTGGAAATAGTAATAAATCTCTACGCAATCCAGCGTTGTGCGGGACTGGACGTAGGAGTAATCTGAACCAATATAAAATCTGGTGTGTTCTTTCCTTTTCTGCATTTTTATTTTTGTTTATTTTGCATTTGTATTTGAATCTATGATTGTTTTTGTGGTGTTCGATTCATCTCGTGGTTAACATTAGATTTAAATTTTGTTTAAATTCTTACTCACCCCCCTAGTATTTGCTTTGCCTTAACGATCTATTCCGCATTCCCTAACAATTGGTATCAGAGCAAGGTCTTTCAAAAGTTCATAATTTGATTTTTGAAAATAGTGATAATGGCAACCAACACCGTAGCAATAATAGTTCTTTTATAGAGGGTCAATCCACTGTTAGAACACCATTGTTTAATGGTAGTAATTATTCATATTGGGCGTATAGAATGAAAATTTATTTACAGTCTGTAGGATTAGGCACATGGAATAGTACACAAAATGAATATGTTGAACACACAACTGCATTTGCACAATGGATAAATGAACAAAAGGCTGCTGCACAAAGCAATTCTAAAGCCATGAATATGTTATTTTGTTTATTAGATAGGAATGAGTTTAATAGAGTATCAGTATGTAAGAATGCTTATGAAATCTGGAGAACTTTACTAGTTACTCATGAAGGAACTACTAAAGTTAAACAGACTAAGATAGGCATGCAAATTAATCAGTTTGAATTATTCAAAATGAATGAGAATGAGTCTATCTCAGATATGAATTGCAAATTTCAAGAGATAGTGCATTTACTAACAAAACTTGGAAAACTTATTCTAAAGCAGATCAAGTCAGAAAAATATTAAATTCATTAATTCATGAATGGGATCAGAAGACTTTGGCTATAGAAGAAGCCAATGATGTCAATGAAATGAAAACTGAAGAGTTAATTGGAAATTTGATGTCATATGAAGTTCAATTATAGAAAAGAAAAGAAAAAAGATCAACTGAAAAGAAATCTATTGCACTGAAAGTAACAACAAATGATTCTGACTCGAGTAGTGAAGATGATGAAGGAACAACACTCATGACAAATCATTTTAGAAGATTTCTAAAATATAAAAGGAAGGGATATAATCATGCAAATTCAAAATTAAATGATGGACGATGTTTTAGCTACAACAAACCAGGTCATGCAAAGAAAATGTGTCCATATCCAGACAAATCCACTTAACAAACGGACAACACCAATTCATCAAGGAAAAGAAAGAAAACATATGCAGCAACATTAGATGATTCAGATTTGTCATCAAGTGATGAAGAACCAGAAACCGAAAATACAAATATATGCTTTACAACAATTCAGAGTTCAGAAGATCATGAAGAAAAGGATCAAAAAACCGTGTACACATTTATTAAATTTTAATTTTATTTGGTTGAATGGTTGATTTGTTTGTTTGCTTTGGTTTGAATTTAAAAACATTAAAAAATAAATATATTTTTTAGAAATTTGAAATTCAAATTTGAATTTTGAATTTTGAATTTCAAAATAACAATATAGTATTAAATAACCAATAAATAAATTAATAAAATAAATTGTTTGTGTGTTTATTAGGTTAGAATTATTTCAGGAAATCGTTAAACCTGAAATATAGATCGATAATATATTTCAGAAACTTAAATATCCAATTCCCTTTTAAAATAAAAGTAGTAAGTCGTCATACAGAAAAATACATGTCGACATATCCAACCAGTTTTGAAATTTAATTTTTGAATTTCAAAAGTTTAAACTTTCGAACTTCCCTCCAATATTTTCACCAACTCCTAAGGTCTGAAAAGGTGTCCTTTAATCTGAAAAGTTGTGCCTATTCAATTCATGTTCATTCAAATCATATCTATTCATTTTCTAAATATATCTATCCTTTCTACCTTTCATTCATAACTCAAAACAATATTCTTCATATCTATCCTCTTCAAAATTATTATTTCAATGGCTTCCTCAAGTTCATCTCAGAAATTGAAGATAACCAAAACCATTAAAGGTTATCTTTACAATGACAAAGAGGCCATCAAAACCTATGGTAACTATTTAGCAAATGCTGAAGTTAACAAGGGTGCTTTCATCGTCTTTAGCAATTTTCCATCTTATGATCTCGCCTCTCTTTTCGAACACAACGAAGTCTTGAGTCTAACTGACTCTCGTGATAATGATGAAGTATGTTATCCCAAACTCGTGAAGACGTTCTATGCAAATCTCAATCGTGGATTTTATGAAGGAAACAAAAACCAAATTTAGAGTAGTGTCAAGGGAACTCAAATTGTTCTCGATGCCGAACTTTTAGGCGAAATTATAAATTGCAGAAGCATGGGTTCAAATTTCTCAACTTTCGCTATCAATGAAACCGATATGGAAACCTTTCACAATATCCTCGAAGATGGTGCTCCAATGGATTTCAAAAATCGTTTCTTACATCCAAAATCAAGATTTGTCAACCTTCTCCTTCAACACACCATCACTCCCCGTTCCGGAAATTTCAACAATCCAATTCTTAAAGTCCAAAAGACTCTCTTTGCTATTATAGGTAGTTATCTTATCAATTGGGCCGATATGATTCTAAATGGAATTAATCCCATAGATTTATCTACAAGAGAAAACACTCTCTACTATGGTTTTTATCTCACTCGTATTTTCAAACACTTTGATGTTGATCTTCATGGAGAAGAATTTGTCCCTAGAAAACTATTTGATGCATCAAACAATCATCTCATGCAAATTCCTCTCACTTTCAAACCTTATGAGACATTTGAGGCCAAACAAGCTCGATTGCAACAAGAACAAGACCCAATGGAAGTCGAAGAAGAAGAAGAGACTTCTATGGAAAGTGTAACACCCCACGTCCATTAATGTCACTCACAAAGGGAATGCATTAACTTTCATGGAGGTTTTAAGTGAATATAGAACAGAAAAATTACAACAAGACAGATAATAAGTAGTACTTGGAAATCTAAAACTTCATTTTATTGCAGCGGAAATTAAACATGTTTGTTACATCATAAAACCATAAATCAGAGTCAAGTACAATATCCATCTTGATAAAACAAAGTACATAACCCCATTACACAAATAGCCATTAAGGAAGATAACGAGCTGGACTTTACTGCAACGGTCCAAGCTTTCCAAAAGAGAGATAGAGCAATCCAATCAAACTCCACTAGAGCTGGGCCCAACCTGAGGACCTGGAGGGGAAAAAGGATAGAAATGGAGGGGGTCAGACATAAAGTCTGGCGAGTATGATAATTCTAACAATACTATTACCAAAATAACAAGACTAAGGCATAAGCTGGAAAAAAAGGAAATGTCTATGGACTATTGGGTATGGAAGAGGAAATAAAGATAACGTTAAAGGCACACCTAATTACTAACGAATAATTACTACACTGCACCGTACATTACTACACCGCACCGCACCAGTCACCCTAAAGGTTGATCCCACTTGCTTCACACAGAAACTATATAAATAGCCTTGCGTACCTCTAGCTGACTACATAGGTGCCGTCTGCCCCTATCTCCGCTAGGTGTACCCCACTACCCACTTTCGATCGGCTCCCTACTCGTAGATACCCGTGCTGGCCCCACAGTGGGGTGTATCACTCCCTTAAAGTGGCAACCCGATACAACTTGAGAATGCACGGCTTATACCTACACGATGCAACAACGTCTTACCTACCAACCCGGGTCCACACACGCATATGAAACCCGTTGGGCTTGCGTTGCCACCGCTACCCCGTTTTGGCCTCTTATAGTCAAGCCCAGTATGCGTGTCCCGTCCTCGACTTGGGTCGAGCCCACAAAGATACGTTTGGGTTACTGGTTGAAATGGGCCCCCACAAGCTACCCACCTAAGCTTGTCACCACTAGTATATCCCACTTAACCCTCTTAGTCATGTTCATTTACATGTATGTTTGGTTAAGTCTTACTAATCGTATTTCAAATGCCACTAAAGGCAACCACTAGATTCCTCATGCCACCCAAGGCACCTACTTAACCCCCATGTCCCCCTTACATGTTTATCTGGTTAAGTATTTCTTAATTCATTCAGGCCATAACCTCATAAAGACCTCTCACATTAGACTGGCATTTATGGCAGCTGGATTTGCCGGACGGGTCCGGGCAGTCTTACACCATAAAAGAGTCTAACCTCGTGTCTTTACAACTGTTATGGTTTAGTTTGGGCCTAGGACCTCTCACATTGGGCTGACATTTGTGACCACTGGATTTGCCGGGCGGGTCCAGGCAGTTTTACGTCACAAACGAGTCCAACCTCGTGTCCTAAGCATTGATTATCACTTATAATCTTTTACCCCAGTTTTGAATATATCCCTATTCAAATCATTAATTACTTCCAATTTTAATGATGTCCATAATTGACTCAATTATGGCCATCCACTTATGGTATGCAAAATCATATCAATTGCACCCCAACTTCTTAATATTAAATCCTTAATATTACCCCTACCCCACGTTATACGTTCGCTTATTCAACGCAGAATATACGTTAGACTCGAATAGTCTAACTCATAGCACAAAAATAAATTATCACAACATATAGACAATTAAAATGAATCTAATCATAATAGAGGTGAAACTTGCATAAAACTACACATGTTAAGGATCTAAAGGTGTCAACTTGTTAAATGTCACAATTTACATGATATGATCATAACCCAAATTCGTGTATAAACTTGCATATGGGGTTTTATGCAACATAATGATGGTGTGAACTAGCATCTAATACATAGAATTCACATATGTCATAACATGATTCTAGATGTCATAATTCTAGATCTAAATAGATGTCATGGCATATGCTCATAATCTTTACTAATCAATCTTAACTTGCATACCGTGTTTGTCATATAGATCAACATAGCCCAAACATTATGATTTGATTAACATGAACTAATTAGCATAGATAATAACATCATGACTTTATAACATGTATGATTTATCACAACTTAGCATAGAAACTTTCAACATATATAACATCATCATAGCATGATTTACAACATATAGGATATCATCATCACATAACATAGGATTTACAACATACATGATAGCATAAGGTTTACAACAACATATATGACAATCCACATCATTCACTTATAATCCATTCATGACTTGATCTAATTAGTTTAACAATAATCTTGTTAAGATCATCATACTCACAATTAGAGAAGAAAGATAGTCTTGATTTGCTTTAGAGTTGAGTAGAATTAGGGTTTTGATTAGCTTTCTTCCTTCTTAGTTGGCGGCGGCTAGACTGAGTTCCATGGCGGCGGTATGACGGTGGCTATTCTATTTTTCATGTGAATTAGAGTGAGAGACTACCTAGGTATTTATAGAGTTTAGGGTTTATTTAGACCGTCAGATCAACTCAGAACTAAACTGAACCGTTAAATTTGCCAACTCAGCCCTAAAGACACATCAGCAGCTCAAGATTGGGCTCAGCCAAACCCTAGCCGCCTGGACAGGTCGACACCCAGGTCGACTGCCCAGTCGACTGCCTAGTCGACCTGGGGGGGAGGGGTGTCGAATGCCCAGTCGACTCCCCAGTCGACCTGGGGTGCTGGGCGGGAATTTTCCCGCCTAGCCAGTTTGACTTCGAATTTGAATTTTAAATTTTCTGAAATCTGTTTTGAATTTTCTGAAACTTCCGATGGCCATAACTTCTTCATACGAAGTCCAATTCATGCAAACTCGGACTCTATTTCAACCAGAATTCTGAGACGAACACAATGGCGCAACCCGTTTCCCACAATTCTCACGTCTGAGATTAGTTATTCTTTAATTTGTGAATATTAATATTAACAGAATTACGGGGTGTTACAGAAAGCATTGAGTATCCAATCTCAAAGCGTATCTACATAGATATGATTGTTCAAAATCAAGTGAAAATCGTCAACAATCAAAAGAAGCTTAACAAGAGGCTTTCCAAAATATCCAAATTCATGGTCAAGATAGGAAGAAAGCTTGGAATTTCATCTTCCTCATCATCATCCGAAAACTAGGCCATCTAGTTTAATCTATTTTTATATATTTTCTTGTATTTGCTTTCGAATCTCGTATTTAAAGTGTGTCTTGTTTAGTTGGATGTATTTTCTTTCTAATAAGTAATGAATGGAGTTTGATTTCTGATTAAATCATCTTTATGTTTGTGGAAAACTGTAAAATAAATTATAATATTACAAGAGTTCAAAAGAATTCAAAAATTCAAAAAAAAAACTCACTATAGTATGTCGACATATAACTGATATATTTT
Organism: Allium sativum; assembly: GCA_030737875.1. NCBI lineage: Eukaryota > Viridiplantae > Streptophyta > Magnoliopsida > Asparagales > Amaryllidaceae > Allium > Allium sativum. Next base: position 775,652,408 of record CM060926.1, read on the forward strand.
CAAATTATTTCAAATTATTTTAAATTAAAATAACTACTCATATTCATTCAAAATCCAATGAATTCCAGACCCTATTTAAGCCTATTCCTCTCAGAAAAATTCATTATTCCATTACTCCTGCTTCCATAATCATTTCTCATCAAATCCATGGAAAATCCATCCATAATCTTAGTGAAAATCTAGAAGAAACTCTCAATTCATTCAAAAATATCCTCTCTATCATTCTACGAAATCAGCGTCATCTTGAAATAAGTCAAATAAAGATGTTCGAACAACAAGAAAATCACTTTAACGTAATGCGATGCTAATCTCTTCTTTTTTCAGAGATGAAGAAAATAATCTCGCAAAGGCTCCACCAATCAAAGAAGATGAAGATTGGGATGTAATTAAGAAGGATCCTATCTTTGGAGAAGACGGTTGAGTTGAAGTACCAAGAAACGTTTAATTATTCTGTATGATTTGTTTAAGTATTTTAAAGACATATGGTGTGGTGTGATTTGGATCCTATTATTTGAAACTTGTATATATTAAGACATACGGTGTGATTTGATTTGGTTTGATTATTTTTTGTGTGTGTGTGTGTATCAGACAAACATATGTAGTAATAATAATACTTGGATTGGTTTTTATTTAATCATCATATTAAGTATTATTATAAATTTGAATAGATTAAGGGAGTATTCTACATAGAAATAGTTACTAGATTAAAGAGGGGTATTTTTATTAAGATAGTTACTTAAGTTCTATTCGGGAAGTCATACATTTTAGGGGGAGTACATTTTGGATTTCTTTTTGATAATGCCAAAGGGGGAGAAATTATAAATTATAGGCATAGTTTATAGGATTATTACAGATAGAGGGAGTATAGAAGGAACATCATCAAACAGGTATATATAGGTATGATATTTGATAAACTAAGGTTGTCATCATCAAAAAGGGGGAGATTGTTGGAGAATGGAGTTTTGATGACAACAACCTTATTTCAATTATTATTGATTATAAAATCCATGCTAACACTTTTTGTATAGAGTATGTATGTATGTGTATATATATATGTGTGTGTGTGTGCAGGAATTATATACAGGAAATACTACTGAAGACTGTACAGTTATATAGATAATAGAGATTCAAAGATCAGAGAAATTTCAAGACTCATGAGTAATCAAGATTTCAAGATTAATATAGTTGTAGAGTCTAGATTTTGTCTAAATAGCACTCCAGGTTCAAATTCTAACTCTAATTTTCAAAATTCTAATTTTCAAAATTCTAATTTTTAAATTCTGATTTTCAATTCTATCCTCAATCCTCTCTATTTTATTTTTCTATTTGTTTCTATTTTTATTCTTCTTTGTTTTTCAAACTTAAGTTTTTATATACTTTATATTTATACTTTATATAGTTTAAAACCTTATAATTTTATAAATATATTTATATAGTTTAAATTTATGTTTTCATATGTTTTTCTATCATATAATATTAGTTTACAACACTAGAATTTACTCAAGAATTTCCAGAATTATTTTTATATCAAAACACTTGAAAAATGCTTTAAATTTTAAATTTTCAAAGGAGTTTGTCGACATAACAAAAACTCCATGTCGACATATAACTGTCACTTTTTCCAATTTTGAAAGGAAGTGTCTTTTCACTATTTGAAACGATTCAGAACCATTGCAACCTTTCATACTATATAAAAAGGGGTTAAAACCGAATTTTTTATCATCTCTTCTTCTATAACTTCATCCTCTTTCTCTCCACCATTATTCTTAATCATTTTGATGATTCTTACATTTATACTCTGCCGAATTCAATTCTGTTATGATAAAACTTCTTCTCTCTACACTCTTTACTCTCTAAATCAAGTGCTATTGAAGAGTTATAGGGCTGTTTTGTAATTGCTTGGGTTGAATAAACCTTATTTATAAGTCAAAGAGGAATCGGTGTATCCTTGTAGCCGTGAAATCAAGGAATAGGAGTCGGTGTGTCCTTGTTGAGCCATGAAATCAAGGAATAGGAGTCGGTGTCTCCTTGTTGAGCCGTGAAATCAAGGAGGGTGTATTTGACTGTTGGAAAGTGTTATAAAACTCTGTGCATTTCAGCGTTCTGTGGGACTGGACATAGCCGTAATCCGAACTAGTATAAAATTCAGTGTGTTCTTTCCTTTTCTGCATTTTTATTTCTGTTTATTTTGCATTTGTATTTGAATCTGTGTTTGTGATTGTGTTTTTGGTGTTAGATTCATCTCGTAGTTAACATTAGATTTAATTTTGTTTAAATTTTTACAAACACTAATCACCCCCCCCCTCTAGTGTTTGTTTTGCCTTAACGATCCATTCTGCATTCCCTAACACTTTAAATTCCGTAGGCGGTGGACGGTCCACCTTAGAAACCGACTTAGCTGGTTGCTAACTATATTCACCTGTACTATATGTAATTTTATTATTAGCTATAATAAAAGATTTTTACGGAACACTATAAAAACCAGTCGACTATGCAAAAAAAAAATCAATTAATTATGGAATTTTGTACTTAAGTCTTAATTCAAGTAAGCTAATTATATTTTGATAACTAATAAGGATTAATCATTATTTAATGACTTTAATTAAGTGTTAAGGATGATTAATTATGTGATTAAAATTTATTTTAATTAATTAATTGTTTAATAAAGGTTTTAAAGCTTAATAATTATAATTTTAAGTTAAATTTTAACTTGGTAACTTAATAAAGGTTTGTTTAATTACTAATGGATGTTTAATGTTTGTTTATCTATTTAATAAAGACTAAACTGATTTTTTAAAGGGATATTTAATAGTTAATTATTTTTTTATAGAGGTTAAATAAATGTTTAACTATGTATTTAAAGGGTTATTAATTAACTAACTATTGTTTTGGAACTAATTTATTTGATTTTGCAGTTTATTTATTATTTAATGATGAGATTGATATTATATGATTGTTAATTTTTTTTTAAATATCTTATTTAAATGAATTGAACGTTTGGGATAGTGGTTAGCAGAACAAAAACCATTTTGCTAGTAGCTGAGCTTAATTTGGACATCTATTTAACAGGAAAAGTCACCCTCTTGTTACAATATTACCGTGGACATGTTATATTTTGGTTGTTTTTGACATGTTATGTGATGATAAATATATGTGGACATCTATTAGTAAAATTTATCCTCGTTCCACTATAACTTGGTTGTTAATTATGTTGGACATCTATTGGCAAAACAAAAACTCATTCTGCTATATTGTTAACTTGGATACGTGTTTAGCAAAACCAGTCACCGTCTGTCATTAGTATAACTTGGTTAAGTTAAACCAAATAAGATATGAACCATTGTGGTCTCTAAGCCTCTTTGATTTTGAAATCAATTGTCTTTTTTTTTGAAAAGTATAAGAGCTATTATCATTTTGAAATAATATTCAAAAGATATTTAAGTGATAATCTTATCAAAGATATCATGTAGTAATGTAATCCTTTTAGTGATTGTAAGTACCATCAATTATTGTATGAGTTTAAGACAATTTGAAAGAAGAATTCTTTCAAAGAAGTAACTTGTTTATTCAAAGGTATTTTGAATCTTTCCTTATCTAAAAATAGGGAAATGGTAAATGATTAAGATATTTATCAAAGAAGTTATTAAATAGATTGGATGTATAGAAACTATTTTGGAATGAATATCAATTTTAATCTAGCCAACTTAAGTTAAATATTTAGAGATATTAAACTTTTATTATTTTAAGGATGAAAGCGATGTCGAGTCAAGATCTGAGAGGTAATAAAATACCACAACTTGAACGGCTTCATTGTTATTCGAGAAATAATGTCAGTCTGAGGTCGAGAGCTAATTTTGGAAATTAACCATTATTTTCTTAAATGATTTGTTACATAGAAGGCAAAGTCTTTGAAGTTGAACTAAGTGATTTGGATTCCAGTAACCCAGTGATGATTTGGTAGGAATGAGAAAACCATATTAATTGGTTTTAAATGCATACCTATATCGGAGGGTTAAGTGTGTGGATGTTTTGACCATAAGAAATCTGAAATTTAATTAATAAAAGATTCATTAACTAAGGCTTAGTGATTAGTATGGGAAATATATTGTTTTTTGCGTGTGTGTCGTCGACTATCAAATCTGGACCAAGAATCTTACTTTGAGAATATCTTGGGGAAACGCTTGAGTAATATGGCACAGTCATCCATGCTAATGATTCATTATGTGTATAAATTACCTCATTAGTTTCCTAAGGGCAAGGATAATGAGATCCGTCCACTAACGATTAGGAGGTGATCTCCGTAGTAGCCTTATCTATTTATTTTATAAAGAACCGGGGTTGAGTTTACCGAAAATTATCGATATTGTTTCGAAGAAGCTGGGATCAGATCAAGTATCTGAAACCCACTTCGATCCGATTGAGCGGCGAGTGTGGAAGACTTTAAAGATGATGAAATCAAAGATAACTTGAAGATTAAATTTGAAGGCGTAGACCTTCGGAGCGGAAAGGATTGTTTGTTGACCCGGATTATACTTGTAGCAGTACGTAGTCCCTACGTTCTAGGATTCTGCATGATGCAAGGACTTCTTGTTACTAATCCTGGGGATTACTCTCGACAGTATGTGGTAAAAGAGTACCTTTATCTTGTTCTTGGACAACTTGTATGAATGGATGTCTTACATTGCATTTCATATATCATGTACATTGATTTTTACAAATATATGTTTGTTTTGTGGCTGATAAGGTAACTTTTCTTAGCTTAACATCATTTTCTAAGACATATGAGATCGACGGTTGTATTTTTGTGGACATAAATTAGTGATTGTGGACTAACGATGTGGCATCCAAGCTAGGGATGTGCCATGTATGAAAGGTAAAAATGTAGCCTCTAACCTCATCAACTGGTAATGACTAAAACATGAGATATGCTACAGGGCGTTGTGGGTTGCACCCAGGGGTGGCAATTAGACCCGACCCGGACCTGACCCGGCGGGTCTCGATTCCAAGCGGGTCGGGTTTTGTCGGGTCTAAACTATACATTTCGAAAAATTGCACCCGACCCGACCCAAGCTTGGGGTCGGGTCGGGTTGAAGCTCGGGTCGGTTCGGGTCCGACTGAATTAGGGCTGCCAATGGATACCCGAAAAATCCATAATCCGTCCGCATCTGTATCCGAAAAGCGGATAAATATCCGATATCCAGGAAAGCGGATGCGGATATAGGCATATCCGCATCCGAAAATTATCCGTCCGCTTTTTTTCCCTATTATAGCTTAATTTATGTGTATTTTAACATAATTAAATATACTAATTTATTAATTGCAAATTTAAAAGTCTACTAAATGCATGTTAATTGCTCAAAATTATATATAATTATCATATTTATTTATTTTTAGCACTTTAGTAATCAATTAGGTTGAAAAAGCTTAATATTAAGCTAAAAAAATCCATTTATGTTCATTGATTTATCGATTGGTGGCGAAGCGGATAATTATCCGATATCCGTCCGTATCCGCGGATGCGGATATCCGATATCCAAAAATGATTTCGGATGCGGATGCGGATATGACACTATCCGTATCTGAAATTTTCCGTTGACAGCCCTAGATTGAATAACAACACTAAAAATACATATATTTCAATGTTTTTTGGTGGGTCTTTCGGGTCGGGTCTATGCGGGTCGGGTTTGATCGGGTCTTGATGGTATTTTTCATCACCTAGACCCGATCCGAGACCCATCGGGCTCGGTTCGGGTTCGGGTCTTTTCGGATCGGTTCGGTTCGGGTTTTCGGTTCTCGGTTCTAATTGCCAGCCCTAGTTGCATCCATTAGGGTATTGTCACCACCCAATCTAGATCAGATGTCCCTTTGATTATTGTATGTTGAGGTTTGGTTGCTGATGATCACAACCAAGATGGTGAAATATTCGGTACAATCTAAAGAGGGGTTCACCGGTCCTAATTTATATGGAGTCCATGTGAGGCTCTCAATATGCTTTATTTAGGCAGGCACAGTGAAAGGTGATACCCCAGTGTCTTGTCATTGTATGGATCCAAATTCAATACGTGCATTTACTATTTTAGATGTAAACCAATTATGCTAAAACGTGAAATGCAAGCATTTCATCTATTTTCTAAGTACTTATATTTAGACACTGTTATAATATCATAAGAATTTCTTTAAACTAGTTGCTTTATCGTAAAGTAAAAACTCATCTGTATTTATATGCGGCGTGGTCTTACGAGATACCTTTTGTTTTAAAAATATTTTAAATTTATTAATCAAATTGTTTGAGTTTTCTCACACTAGATACATGTCTGATGTGGAGTTTTATTTTCTTCCCCTAAAAACTCTTGGGTGCTCAAATTTTCATGAGCTACCAGTTGTTCAGGTTTTCACGAATGTGTTTGGAGTTTAGGTTTCCAGGTTAGTATTTGTTGTCTACACCGATGATTGTATATGTATATGTAATAAAAGTTCTTTCAGTTTATAAAGACTTGTTATATATTATATGTTATCCATTGCGATTGTGAAATTTTGTTCTATCTACTTTTTCTTTAACCCTAATGATTTGGTTTTCCGACACCTTGATATTCTCGATATGTCAATACCGTGGATGTATTAGTGTCGACTCTAAGGGTCGAAAAATTGGGTCGTTACAAGTGGAGTCAATTTGCCTTGGAATTGGCCGAAAGTCTGCATTCTCCAAATTTTGGATTTTAGTATCACCACCAAAAAAAAAGTTTGGACTGACTTTGTTAGGTGTGGTGCTCTATTTTTTTTTTTAATGGAAATCATTTATCAAAGTAATTTTTTTGCGTGGCTTGAAAATTATTATCGCACAAAAAGTTGAAAATTATAGCATGAAAATGTACTGTATAGTTTATAAACAAAATTAACACTTTTTTGATTATTTGTAATTAAGTTTTAAAATTTATAAAACATTCAAAAACTAAGGCCGTGTTTGGCTTGCGTTTTTAAATTCTGGGTATTTGCCCATAGAAAAAACGCGAAATATGCATGCATATCTTGAAAAACAGTCATTTTAGAAAATGAAATTAATACACAAAATAAAAAACGACTTTGCCTATTTTCAATGGTTTGGGAAGTAATGGAAGAACGAGAAATTTCTCGCAACTTCTTCGTTCCTCTATCCCCTCCAACTTCCCCACCATCGCTCTTCCATTCCCTTTTTTTGGTCTCTCATCTCGTCTTCCATTTTGTAATTATTACGTAAACACATATTACAATACAAACCAAACATCACTTAAGATCTGATAATGTTTGAGAAGATAAACTATACAACAATCATTATAATATCATTTCAAAGAACGGTTGTATAAATATAAAACAAAATTTATTTACATTTTACCTAGGGAAATGTAAGCCTAATTTTCTTTTTCCAAAAGGAAAAATAAGCAGAAATCTCCTAATTAGATGCTCTCAAATGAAACATGTAATAACTTATCAATGTATTAAAATACATAATAACTTGTTACAAGATGATTTAACAAATTAATGTGGTATTACATAATAACTTGTTACAAAAATGATTAGACAATTTAAATTGATGTATAAAAAGGTAAAAGCTAAAATTAAATTAATACTGATAAGAGGTTTTAAATTGATGTATAAAAAAGCTAAAATTAAATTGATATTGATAAGAGGAATGTTATTTAGTTTTAAAAAGGAAAAGATTTAGAATTGGGTTAAAGAAAACTTATTTCAGACATTTTTCAAATTTTATAAAAAATAGACATAAGTTCACTAAATCAACGTTGTGCACTCGTGCATTTTGACAACACACAAGCATAATTTTCAAGAACTAAATTCATACTTGCACATTTTTAAAAAGCAAGAGTACATATTATAGAATTGTGTTTGCGCACTTTAAAAATGCAAAAGCCAAAAACCTAAGTCGAGAGAAATAATGTTTATTTTTTGTAATAATTCTAGAAAAATGTTGAAAGTTGGGTTCTTGATGGTAAAATTAGTCCTTAAAAAAATTTATGGAGGAACCAAAAAAAAAATAGAGATTGATTTTAGATTAGGAAAAATTTGCCTTACTGATGAACTCTGTACAAAACTCTTTACAGAAGTTGTCATGTTTTTCATTTTTAATATGCATGCTTTGAAAGCACCCATATAAGAAATCAGAAACAAAATATATTTTGTAATATATTTAAAACCAATACTATTTATGAAATAAGTTTGCATGGAAACTTAAGATTCATTTCGTTTATTTCGTATTCTGTGTTTCTAGTTTTCATCATCAATTATTAAATATATGGAGAATAGGTGGACGATAGGGGATGAAAGGAAGGCGGAGGGGACGATAGAGAGAGTAGTGGTATTAGAGAAGAATGAATTATTTTTCGTGTTTTCAGTATTTTTCAAAAAAACAAAAACAAAAGACCAAAAAAAAAAAAAGAACCTGATTTTTTTGTTAGCATTGTTTTCTAAATTGATCATTTTCCATGATTTACATGCGTCATGCGCATTTTGTATAACCAAACATCTAAAAGTAAAAAGGGTAAATCAACGGTACCCTAAATTTTTATTGTTTTCAAATAATATTGTGATTTTACTATAAAAAATTTCATTGTAACTTACACTTCAAAAGTCCATCTGCAAAGGTTAATTTTATTTTCTATTTTTTTTTTTTTGCTCCACGAAAGGAAACAACAACGAAGGGTATATGCATTCTAAAATAAAACCAACTTTTTCTATTTTATTCATCTTGCATTATACCCAGATCAAATTTTAGCATCTCCTTCAATTTTAGGTCCAAAAATTTTATAGTAACCTTTGCTTTAAAATATGATTCGAACGAAAAACCATGTTTGCTCAAATTCAAAAAGGAAAATTAAATCGTGCGCATAAATCCAGAAAGACAAATTAAATCTTACACGTAAATCCAAGAAAAGAAATTCCTCTAAATTGGTTAATTGAACAAATTCTACATTGTGTACACCTTACCCGGTGAGAATTAGTCTAGATTCTTTTTTATTTAAAGGAATTTCTTCTCGGTTTGATATCTGCATGGATTATGTATCATTCATTTGTTATAGATGAAAGAAAAATATGAACGGAAATTACAAGAATTAGGGCAAAAAATAAAAGAGTAAGTTAGTCAACTTATAATTTAATGTCATGAGATTTAACCGTTTTTTTTTCCTTTCAAAAAATGACTTCTTCATTTTTATTTTCCGAGTGCGAGTAACAATGCTCAGAAAAATAGCTACAAAATACAACGTTTCCCCTTAAAAGGTTTAGGAATTTTATAAAATTTCCTCCTGAATTATATTCCCCACAGGCATATTCTTTGTTCATTTAGCCAATCCTGTAACAATAACTAAAATAGCATGTAGGAAACAGTAGTTAATTTTGAGTAAGCAATTAGATCCTCTTTAAAACAAAATTCTTGAACAAGGAAGAATCCGTAATCATCCAAATTTTGCTACAGAAAAAATGAGTGGCAAAACAGATAAATTAACTAAACTAAAAGTCTAAAACTGTTAAAAGGAACCTATTGCTGATCGAAATTACCTCCAAATTCAAACAGAAATCATTATTCAGTTCACAAGTCATTATTCTTTTATTAATTATTGTCTAACTAGAAGCTAAGAACAAAGAAAACAGCACAATCACTAGATATTATTTATAATCATAACCCTAAACAATAAATAAAAAAAGGATTAAAAAAGCAGCTCACTCACATATGACTAATTTATAACTAAAAAATAAAACAGAAAAACAAACAGATGATCAGAAAGAAGGTCTACCATGTGTCCAGGGGAAAGCATCATGTCCATTACTCATAACATTACTCCTAAAATCAAAAGGCAAGGCCGACGGGTCGGGAAGCCCGACACCCAGCCCACCTGAAACAGCCATCTGCCCAGGCTGGCCGGCTCCGCTGCCCGTCCCTTCCTCTTCGTCATCAAGCGGCAGCCTCTCATAAGTAGCATTCGCAAAAGTAGCCGCCACCACCATCACCGGCCCAGCTGCAATAAGCGACCCAACAACGCTCCCACCCAAGACCTGCCCCTGCCCGCCCGACAAGTAAACCGTAAGCCCAGTTGACCCAGGCGGGGCCGGGCCAGGCAAAAAAACACCTGTTAACGAAAGTAGCTCGAACCTGCCTTGCAAACTGACCACGGCTCCGGGAGCAGCAGGCTGGCGTAGGGTCACGTTGGCCACTGACCCCACCCCACTAAGCACACAGACACCCCGCTGGCGCCTTCTGGCAAAAACTGCTATGGAATCAGCCACATCGGACCCAGACACGATCTCCATAACGTGGCTGCGGAGCGCATTCGGGCTGTCCCGGGTCACGAAGATGGGGGGCTTAGGCTTGTTCTTGGACCCCGGGGGACGACCCCTGGGCCTCCGGTTTCCGATCTCTACCGCTCCTTCGTCCTTTGGCTCGTCGCTGGTGTTGGTCTGGTCATCGGCCGGGTCCTGATCTTTGGAGGAGGAGGCCGAGGTGATTGGCTGCTGTGCTCCGGCCAGGCCGAGATGGCCCGCCCACCATGGATTCGACATCTCGATCTGTACTACTAGTGTTACTCTATATGAAGAAGGAACCTGATTAATTAAATTATAAGCAGCTACTTGATTGATTAGAGGGGGAGGAATATAAAATGGAAATACATGGTGGTTGTGGGAGAATAAGATTAATAAACTATAGGGTTTGAAGGGAAGAAGAAGTCAAGAGCAGAAGAGGATTGGTTGATGCTTCAATATTAAAATCCATGGCGAAGTCTTTAACTATATAGTAGAAAAGACGACCAAGCTAGCTTCCTAGCTAGCTAGATACCTTAATTCACACTATAGGATAAAAACTGTATAGTTTTTTATTGTCTTTTTATTTTTTACATGTAGAAAAATGATAAGAGGAGAAGTAAAGGGAAAATAAGTTGAAGAGGATATATAAGGCAGGAAAGTGATTAATTAAGAGAAGTGTTTGGTTGTGTTTAGTTTGGATTTAATAAAGTAATTAAAAGTTTAATTGTGTGTGGACTGTAGTTAATTAAATAATTAAGTAGTGGATGCTTTGGTATTGAATTGGTGGGGGGGAAGGTGGGTGCTTTTGCATTGGAAATTAAATTGCACTTTTAGCAGAAACAGTTCGCTAAGTGTTTAGTTTAGGAGATTGTATGTGTAATTTGGTCGGTTTTGAGTGTTGTCAAGAGTTGAAGTCGAACAGTGAAATTTGGAATAGAGAAGGAAGAAAGAAGAAAACTAGGGTTTGACGAAAAATAAATGAGATAATGACAAAAGGGGAGGGCTCCCCTGCGCGTGGGCAGGTGGGAAGAACGTCTCTATCTCATGCCCCAACATCAAATCTGCGAGCATTTCTTTGGACAAGGAGGGCCTGTATCCATCCCCTTTGATTTCTTCTTTTCTGAAAATGTCTTATGCAGAGTTTTAATTAAATCAATAATCCACCATCATTAGTTGCTTCTTTTGATCCATGGTAATGGATACGGGTTGGTTGATGCAATAAATTTTTGAAATTTGAAGCGAAAATGAAAAGTGTTTCATAAATATCAAATTTAAACATATTCAAAAAGTCTTAAAGTAGATGTTTAAGAAAAAGTCTGTTCTTTTATGTAGAACTCCAAAACAAAAAAAAAACAACAACAACAACAAAGTACATCTAATTTAGTTCACTGATTTAGAGATTGGATTTTGTTACATTTAGTTTAAATAGCAAGGGAATAAAAACATGAATCCACAGGTTTGGTAATTTCCTGTTGACATTATCTGCTACATCATACTATATAATTGTTAAAGGAATGTTTCTTAACTAAATATTAGGCTTAGGTCATTAATATCAAACTTAACACATGCAAACTTCTTCTAAAAAAACAATATAAATTAGCTATGGAGAATTTAATCATCGAATAATTGCATGCAATTCAGTAAATAATTACAAAAATTTGCGCAATTAACTCATATCCCCTCCGTTCTCCAACCTCTCCTTGATCTTAATTGGTTGACCTGTCATATCGGTAGATTAAAGTGTTTCGATGCTAACACTGTAGCAAGAAAAAAATATTTCATTTGCTCATGCTTTGATTGAGGTCACTCCTGACAAGCCCCTTCCATCTCAGATAAAAGCTAGGCTAGATGATCGTGTAAACCTAGTTGAAGTGACATATAAATGGAAACCTGACATATGTTCATCATGCAAAGTCTTTGGTCATAACGTGCTTAATGATTGTTCTTTGTGTGATTCGCCTCCTGTTATAACACATTTACCCCGCCCCATTCCTCGTATATGGATTGCCAAAGCTAAACAGGCTGATCCTATTCCCGTGTTGGAGCAGGATTCAAAGCCTGAGAAGACACTGGTTTCTGATGTTTAGATTTTGTTCCTCCTAACTGTGATACTGTACCAGATCCTGACATTTCTTGTGTTGACGGAGAGCACCTCGGGGTGCATTCTCCCTCTAGGATGCGGCTTGACTATGAGAATTATTTTTATACTTTAGTCGGGAATAATCAACGTCTCTTCTATTTTCCTGCTACTGGTGAGTTAAAATTGCGGGATAAGGGTGAACTAGGTGAGGATAATCTGATAGTTTTGCAAGATCCTTCTTGGGATAGGTGTGGTATTTATTCCCCAGATTCTTCGGGTTTGTGGAAGTTTTAGCAATGCGTTTCTCTCTCCACGTCAGGTTCATGTCCCTCTTCATAGGGCCTTTCTAGTCAGTTGTTGCTGAGGTAACTTAGTTTTTATGCTATGTCAGATGTTATGTGATGTATCATTTTGTATGCTAATAGTGACTGAACACTTAAAGCCAGAGAGTTGGTCTGTGCATTTGCAGAGAATTTGCTTCTTAACTTTTATATACAGCGGTACGGCCACTATAATCCGACTTATCTTACCAGAAAAAAAAGCGCAATTCTATCTAAGAATTGCATAAATTTCAGCAATTATTCAGTGAACAATTGCGGATATTTCCTTGATTTTTTAATGAATAAATTCGAAAATTTCTACAAAAATTTTGATGAATAATTGCAGAAATATCTGCAATACTTGAAAATAATTACATGAATGTCTGCAATTATTTATAAGAAAATTGCATAAATTTATGAAATTATTCGGTAACTTAATTTTTAAAACCGGATTTACATACTTCTTTAGGCAATGATGTTAAGTTTATTTTAGGTTCTTCAGCCAAGTTGTCTTTCTTCTTTAAACATCCAATAAAAGTTTCAAAATTAATTTCTATCCCACTGAATAAAAACCTTATTGAAATTTCCGTCAGAAACAACAATTTAAACTGGGTGTATCTGCTTTATACAATGCAAATATTCACATTTCAATAACTGACAAGTTTGCACTCGAAACTCCAAGAAAAGATATTTTATGCTTTAACTATTTGCAACTTGCACAGTAAATTTTCATTTTACAGAAGTATGCAGTTAGAACTGCAAATATTTGCATTTTAAAATACCAATAATTATAGTTCAAGATGCAAAAATGAATATTTGTTAACTTGTCTTTTTAGAAGACCATTGCACCATGGTTCAGATAATCGAACACGGCAGACAATCCGGATAGATCGTCTGATTGATCAGAAAATGGGTATTGATGTAGATATGAAGCTAGTAACAGCTGGATTCACTTGAATAACACTCTGGGATCGAATAAAATATGAAAAAGACCACAAGGAAGTTAGGGATTATTATGGATCTAAAGCGCAGGAAATCAAATTGAAACTTCAATGAAACTACACGTATAACCTAGAGATCGAAAGACAAACTAAAGAATCAAAAACATACACATGAAGGAACGGGAAGGTGGGGATGCTACCCTCGGGATTGTCTGCCATTGGGGGTGATCTCTAGTGATCGGTACCGATTCCTAGAACCATGCGAGATTGGATCCTCCCCTGTGAAATCTTGGACTTAGTATTCCTGGTTTTGCTTCATAATTTCAGGCTGATCCGAGAACTCTTACATAAATCATCATTTTCAATGAAAATGGAATCTTTTATTCTTCACATAGAAGCTCTGGCATTCCTTTGAGGTAACGACACATTCTTCTCTCTATATTCCTTCCTACAAGCAATTGTACTTGTAATCAACGATATAAATAAAGATTGCTACAGGTTGACGTAGGTCAGAGTTTACTGAATCACTATAAAACTTGTATGTCTTCTACTGCTTTTTCTTATTATTCTTTGATTGATTCTATGATTGAAGATTGTTGAATATGTGATTGTGATCGTTCTAAACTCATTTGGGCATTAACACTTGTTTAGAGAAAAACGACTCTAACATTTTAGTGAGCTATGTAGGGGCGAATTCATTCAAAGGCATAGGAATTCAGATTTATTAGAGCATCGAAAAGGATGGCAATGGCTAAAAAGAGGAAAGCTTGAATACAGGCAGAAAAGACTGGATAAGGACGGAGTCCGTAGACATCCTTCAATGGAAATTCTTCCATTGACATGAAAGGGGAGGTTATGGATGAAGTAACGAACTAAATGAAGATAGGTAGGTCAAACAAGAGAATATTTTGAAAAGACGAGAAGAAACGATAACAACTTTCTTCCAAATGATTGGACAAGTAGGAAAGATTGAAAACTACAGTTTGGACGTTCGTTTCAAATTCAACGCATAAGGAGTTGGAATAGCAACCAGGACTGGCACCTAGAGCTAACAATAACAATGGTATTACCTTATCAAGGGATCGACTTCGATCCTCAAATAGCTAGGGGCATGATCCCAGACTTGATGGCAAGAAACTGGAGTAGCAAACGTTGGTCGAGAAATTAACCTTGATCGGCTGTAGGGGAAATCATCGTTTAAGGGATCGGGTCGGAACCCAACCCCCTAAAGAGGTCAATACCGATCCATTAAAACTTGGATATAGTAGATAATGATCATTAACTCAGGGAAAGCATTTACATATAACATTGATTGTGTAGTTATCATCATCAAAAAATGGGAGAATGTTTGAACCTCTGTTCCGTACTTTTAATGAAAACAACTATACAACCACTATATACAACATATGTATATCAACTATATATGCAGGTTATATACGTATGCTGGAATATATTCATAATCAAAGAATTGAAGACATACAGAAGAAATAAATAGTATTAATATTGAGTATAGAGTCTTAGTAAATGATTTGTAACCAAAGAAGTATAGAAAAACGATCATGCAGGTGTCAGACGTTTGACACTCAGGTCAAACGTCTATCACCGAACTTTGGAAAAATTCCAGGGTACCAGCATGGACGTTTGACTTTAAAGTCAGACGTCTGTGGTAGAACCTGGAAAATTTCCAAAGTTCCTGCGCAGACATCTGACTAGAAAGTCAAACGTCTGTGCTGAGTAACAGGCCGTGACGACCTCCCCATAACTCCTACACCAAACTAAGAAAAATGTGCATTGTATGATGTGCCAGGCCAATATGGGACAATCATCAAGGAAGAACAACTCGAAGCAAATTTGTCATATAACTCATAACGTATGGACAACATATAATAGAAAATATACAATAGGATATATAGTGAAGCATAATGGAATAGAAACTCAAATCTCATAACATATCAGAGTCACCAATACAAAACAACCGTGAACAAGAGTAATCCATACATCAAGACTCACTACATATCTATCAAAGTTTCAGAAGTCACGAAAATACAGCGGAAACAAATGAATATCTAAATAGCATAGTAGTAGTACACCATCCACCTGTTCGTCACAGCATAGCTCATCGACACTAAAACTTGCTATCTCGGTCTGCTTACCACTAATGTTGATGAGTAGACCAGGGTAATAAGAGGGAAACACAAAACCTTGAGTCAGACAACAGTCCTATTGAGCGATAAAATAGCTAACAACAGTTACATAGGATATATGAGTATAGACGGTTCAATCATCTGATCCGTCTCAGCAGCCGAAGGATTAGCACAGGATAATCATCTATCATATGCCATTCCAGAATAGGAAAGGACATCCCTAATCCCACTTCCCTTCGACGACCTACGATAATAGCCTACCCAGAGATATAAAGAAGTAAACACATAATTAACCATAGCATCCATATCAGCCAATATCCAAGCTATCAACGACTAAAGCCTTAAATGCATCAACCATCGAAGGATCGACATTTGTCGTACGTCAAGGGCTAATGGAGAACCTCGGTTCTTGTTAGAATGCCATACATTCATCTTGTTCATGTTTGCCTCCATCCGAGACAACTAGATCACTCCCAGAGCTCGGTCCTGAGTATAGGGTCCTACTTGACCTGAATGGATATCACCATGATATCCCTGCTTTAAGCCTTCTAGAACCGTTGATACCAACGAATCATTGGCACTTCAAAATCTGTTGATCCATCCTTCTCGGTGATCACGTCTTTAGTTCGAGTGAATTCTCAAACCAATTCCGTTATCATCTTCGAACAACTCCCACCTGAGTCAATTTATCATCTTTCTGGATCGTACATCATCCCGCAATCAATATCACATTAATCTAGCTCTGACCACTCCAACTAGAGTTCATAATCGAAGCACCATCTATCCTTGAGTTGCACATCAATCATTCGAAGTCCATTCATTACCAAACTTCACCAGCAACCCTTAGAAATCATCAGTGCCCCGCTCACTAAAATTGAGAATCAATCCATCACACACGGTGGATCAGTATCACCCTGAAACACCCCACCTCGTTAAGGTCACTCACAAAGGGAACACCTTAACTTCGGTGGATCGTTTTAGGTAAAAGATGCAGATAAATTACAAGATAGATAGATAAAGCAGCGGAAAATAAAGTCATTTAATAAATAATGTGGTTCAGTCAGGCTTTTACAACAATTGTCTCAATCATACTTAAAAATAATACATAGAACTTCTGTCTTGATTCAAAAACTTCCAAGTATAAAAGAAGCATAAAAATAGCAATGATATTCCCCAATAAAGCATGAACCAGCCATAGCAGTGGAAGAGAGCGTCCAAAGCCATACATCGACTATCTTCGAGCTTGGAAAGAAAATTGAGCTAAGTGGTAACATTTCCTCCCTGCGAACCTTGGGGGGAGGGAACGGAAGAAAAGAGGTGAAACAAACTAAGTCAAACATAAGTCTGGTAAGTCCAGTGACTTTCAGCATATAAATAGGCTAAAGCATTATGACATGAATAAACTGAATACAAGACAATACCATGATGACAAGGATAACAAGATAACATACTATTAGCATAGATATGATAAGGCAGGATAAACTGAATGCGATTCTACTCTTTCTCTGCTTCGCTACTACCTTGTTATTCTGATTTTTATATCTCTGCACCTCCTAGTTAGTGTCCAACTAGTAATCTATGTAAAAGGATAATATGATAACGTGATCCCAATCCCCGCAATTATGGTAGCCTTCAGGTGTACATCTAGTATGAGGATCTTACCTCAATAAGCCTAATTGCCATGAAGATGTTAGATGTACCCTTACTACCCTATCGATCGGCTCCCTACTTGTATTAATGTTCCATGTGTCCGTGTCAATCGGCCCTCTCTTGCGTGTAGATACCCTGTGTTGGTCCCACCATAAGGTGTATCAATCCTTATGGTAGCGACCCGACACGATTCAAGATGCACAGTGTATAATTACTGGTACCCAGTGCCTGCTTTTTCCTACTCCGGAGTACGTGCACGCTCGTTATCCGTCGGAACCTACACCGACGTACCGCCTGCCACTATTTTGACCGCTTATAATCAGCCCAGTAATCGTGCCCCGCCCTGCCTAGTCTCAGGGTACCTTGTTACACCCATGTGAGTTACTGCTGAATCGGGTTCCCGTTACTAGGGTTTCTTACTGGTTAAGTTTGTGGGCCTATATTTACTAATATTACCCACCAACCCGATATGTATTTAACCCTCCTACTGGTTCAAACATGTTTACTTAATGGTTAAGTTTGTAGGCCTATATTTACTAATATTATCCACCAACCCGATATGTACTTAACCCTTCCACACATTATGTCATATTGGTTAAGTGTTGTCCATCCATGTCAACTTAACCTACCCGCTCATCATGTCATGTTGGTTAAGTGTTTCTTATTAACCCTTCTCACTCGTCATGTAGGATTGGTTAAGTGTTTCCTATTAACTTAACCTCGTTCATTCATCATGTTATACTGGTTAAGTATTTCCCATTAACTTAACCCCATTCGTTCATCAGGTTACATTGGTTAAGTGTATCTTATTAACTTAACCCCACGCGCTCATCATGTTGTATTGGTTAAGTGTCATCAATCAACTCAAGTTAACTTAACTCACCCACTTGTTGTGTTACATTGGTTAAGTGTTTCCTTCTTGTGTTAACTTAACCCTTCCACGGATCCTGTTATATTGGTTAAGTGTTGCTCTCTTGTTTTAACTTAACCCTACCCATTCATCATGTCATATTGGTTAAGTGTTTCTTATTAACTTAACCCTTCTCATTTATCATGTTGTACTGGTTAACTTAACCCTGCTCACTTATCCAATTAACATGTTATAATGGTTAAGTGTTCTAAATTTTACTTAACCTCACCTTCTTGTCTAATTATCATGTTATAACGGTTAAGTGTTCTAAATTTACTTAACCCCACCTTCTTGTCTAATTAACTTGTTATAACGGTTAAGTGTTCTAAATTTACTTAACCCCACCATTCTTAACATGTCTTGTTCATTAGCATTAACTGATTTATTAATGCACCAACCTCTCTCATTAGATCTATGTTGTTGCGGTTACTGGATGTGGTGGGACGTTCCGTACAGTTTTACACCGCAACTCAATCTAACCTTGGGTTTTTCTTGGGCATGATGCACTAACCTCTCATATTAGATAGGTGTTGTTGCGGTTACTCGATGTGCCGGCCGGTTCCGGTCAGTTTTACACCGTAACTCAATCTAACCTCGGGTTAGGCATGTTTATCTTTTAGCATATTTACCATACATGTCCAAGTCTAGGTTTTATATGCTAATTATCCCAAATTCACAAAACTAGTCATGTTCCAATTCTGTAACACCCCACTCCCGCTATGATCACTCACTAAGGGAATGCCATAGCATCGGTGGAGTATTTTAGTGAATATAGAACAGAAAAATTACAACAAGACAGATATAAATAGTACTTGAAATTTTAAAACATCATCTCATAACAGCGGAAGTAAAACATGTCTGGTTACATCATAAAACCATAATAAAGGTCAAGTACAATATCCACCAAAATAAAGGAATACATAATCCCACTCTCCTACAATAGCCAAAACAAAAGAAAAGATAACTGGATAACTGGAGCTTTACATCTATCCAAGCTCCTCAAGACTGGAACAGCAATCCGATCAAGCTCCACTACTGCTAGGATCCACCACAGGACCTGAGGGTTGGGAAAAAGATAAAAACAACGGGGTCAGACATAAGTCTGAGCGAGTCCTATAACTTTAACAATACAATCGTTAAAGTAACCAGAGAAGATATGAACTGATATACGGTAACATATAGGGATAAATGGGTACCCTAAGCAGTCAACTGAACTAAGATAAAGGATAAAGACGCATCTACCCTCCCTAAGGTAAATTACTAACTGCACCACACCAGTCGTTTCTAACCTAAAGGTTGATCCCACCCAAGGACTTATAAAATTTACTAATTAGTACTTGCGTACCCCTAGGTGACCAAGTAGGCGCCACGGGGCCCTACAATCCACTAGGTGTACACACTACTTCCCCATTCGATCGGCTCCCTAACGTAGATACCCGTGCTGGCCCCACCGTGGGATGTATCATTCCCCAATGTGGCAACCTGATAAAACTAACGGTGCACGGCTTATATCTACTCGATGCAACAACGGCTTACCTACCAGCCCGGGCCCACTCACGCATATGAAGCCCGTTGGACTTGCGTTGCCACCGCTAACCCGTTTGCCTCTTACAGTCAAGCCCAGTATGCGTGTCCCGTCCTCGACATGGGTCGAGCCCACAAAGATACGTATGGGTTACTGGTTGAAATGGGCCTCCACAAGCTACCCACCTAAGCTTGTCCCTTTTTCTAGTATATCCCACTTAACCCTTTAATCATGTTTTAATTACATGTTTCATTTCGGTTAAGTATTCTAATCGTATTTTCTATTGCCACCCAAGGCAACCACTAGATTTTCTCATGCCACCCAAGGCACCCACTTAACCCCTCATGTCCCTCTACATGCTAATGTGGTTAAGTGTTTCTTAATTAATTAATTAAGAACGTAACCTTTGTAAAGACCTCTCACATTAGACTGCCTTTTATGACCGCTGGTTAAGCCGGTTGGGTCCGGGCAGCCTTATGTCATAACAGAGTCTAACCTCGTGTCTTTACATTAATTACGTATTTAGTTTGTGCCTAAGACCTCTCACATTGGGCTAACATTTGTAGCAACTGGTTAAGCCGGTTGGGTCCGGGCAGTTTTACGCTACAACTGAGTCCAACCTCGTGTCTTAGTCAATTAATTACACCTAATTAATCACCCTCATAATTTTATATTAATTATCCCTAATTAATCAAGTTTTCTTAACATGGGTAGACCTAACTTAATAGGTAAATTCCCATGGGGTAGACCTAACTCAATAGGTAAATTCCCAACACATAGTATGGGTACACCTAACCAAATAGGCAAATTCCCATACTATGTTTATTTATTTTGTGTTATGCATAATTATATTAATTTCACACAATCTTATTAACTTATGCATTTAATTACCCCATCGTTCCCACGTAATTTCGTTCATGATATAACACATATAAAAGGTGTCAACTTGCATATGAATGAACATGTTTCAAAAGGTGCCATCTTGCATATTAACAAACACATAACTTGCATATGAACTTGCATAACATGTCACATAACTTGCATATAATATGTCACATAACTTACATATTCATTTTGCATAACAAACTTGCATATTAGTTTATAGACTTGCATAGTGTGTCATCATGAACTTGCATATTAATAAACATGTAACTTGCATATTTACAAACATGTAACTTGCATATTTACATACATGTAACTTGCATACTAACAAACATGTAACTTGCATATTAACAAACATGTAACTTGCATATTAACAAACATGTAACTTGCATATTAACAAACATGTAACTTGCATATTAACAAACATGTAACTTGCATATTAACAAACATGTAACTTGCATAGCATATCACTATGAACTTGCATAACATGCATATGATTACATAGCCCACAACTTGCATATTTAGCATCATGCATAACATACATCATATTAAACTTGCATAAACTTACATACTCAACATGCATAAACATACATACTCAACATGCATAAACATAAGATTAATGCTAACATCATATCATATGATTTCAAAGCTCATTAACCCACATACAAAACCATAAATCTCATCACATCTCATCTAATTAGTTTACCAAAAGATCATCAAAGTGATAGAAACTCACAACTAGCAACTTTGCACACCAAATGAAGAAGATTAAGATGATAAGAAGGGATTAGAGGTTGATTAGAGAGTGATTAGTATACAACCCTCTTCATAAAATTAGTGGAGGCCATGAGAGCTAGCATTTTGCCATAGTTTAGTTACTAGGTTTAATTATGAATGAATTAGGGTAGGGTTAGGGTCTTATTTATAGGATTAGAAAGTGTTTTAGGCCCTTAGATTAACCCTAGATTAGATTAGGACCCTTAGATTTAGGAACCCTCTAGAACATAGCCCAAGACTCAGCCAAGACCAAACCTGGTGCACCCAGACCAGCAGGGCCGACACCCTGTGTCGACACCCCTGTCGACAGGGCTGTCGACACCCCTGTCGACACCCCTGTCGACAAGGCTGTCGACACGGGGCTAGGCGGGAATTTTTCCCCCCTTTCCTTTTTTGGCTCCAAACTTGTTTTTCAAATCTGCTTTTTAAATTTAAACTTCCTAAAACTTCTTTGGGCCATAACCGGGCCATACGGACTCCGATTCTCGAAAACTCGGACTCTATTCCGCGTATTTTTCCGAGACGAACGCAATGACGCAGCCCGTTTCCCCTGGTTCTTCCATCTGAGATTAATTATACTTTAATTACTAACTATTAGTGTTAATTGAAATTCGGGGTGTTACATTCTCCCCTACTTAAAGGATTTCGTCCTCGAAATCTCTAAGTTAAGAAGAACGTATCCTATCAACCAAACAATCATCTACTAAACCATCAACCACAAGCAACCATTATCCTTAGAAACTTCTAATGATGTATGAACATATGCAGAAAGTGTGTGTATATGTCCGTATACTAATGCAAAATCAGGCGGTCTACTGATTCAGTCGACCTCCTTAGTGCAAACCATGATAGTGCCATGCATCCAATATGTATGCGAAACCCTATTGACACATACAAATTTCTACATGTGTGCACAACCATACACAAAAATGCATCATCCATATGATAACACATCCATGATACATCCATCAATCTAACTACCACATCCATTTATGCAATATGCAACATGAAGTGACTGAGCCGATCTAGTGTCTAATGTGTGTGTATATGCATCCACGAGCAACCACTAGCAAACAATTGCATCCACATGCATCCATCAACCATAACATGTTTCAAACACATGTTTCAACCATAGGTTTTACCCTATCTAAAGGTCATAGGTACTAGCGAGAGGATATACTTAAGATAAGATAAGTACTAGACAAGCGACAAGGGAGAAGTTAAAAGACATACTCTCAAAAAGAAATGGATACAAAGAACGCATCTTTGCTTCCGTCTCCCAAGTAGCATTGCTTTCGTCATCTCCCCATTGCACTTTCACTAGCTGGACTTCTCTGTTCCTCAACTTCCTAGTTTCTGACCCAAGGATGCGAGTAGGAGCTCGTCGAATCGTCGCATCACGCTCTACCTCTACATCTCTAAGCAAGCTCGGCTCTACCACCTCTGCGGTCTCATGTAAGCACTTCCTCAAATGTGATACATGGAATACATCATGAACACCACTAAGTCTGTCGGGCAACTCCACCCTATATGCCATCCGTCCAATCCTTTCCTTAATAGGAAACGGCCCAACAAATCTCGGTGCTAACTTCCCTACGGACCCAAAGCGAACAACATTTCTCAATGGAGATACTTTGACAAAAACCATGTCCCCAACCTCAAACTCAAGATCCGTCCTTCTCCGATCCGCATAAGATTTCTGTCTATCTTGCGCTGCTTTCATCCTTCTTCGAATCAAATCAATCTTCTCTGAAGTCTCTCTAACCATATCCGGCCCAAGCAAGATCTTATCCGTAGATTCCCACCAACATGTAGGAGATCGACAAGGCCTTCCATAAAGAGCTTCGAAAGGAGCCATACCAATACTGGACTGAAAGCTGTTATTATATGCGAACTCCACCAAAGGAAGATGTTCTTCCCATGTACCTCCAAAATCCAAGATACACAGCCTCAAGAGATCTTCTAAGATACGGTTCACCCTCTCAGTCTGACCGTCCGTCTGAGGATGATATGCGGTGCTCAAACACAACTGAGTCCCTACCGCCTCTTGCAAACTTCTCCAAAACTCACTAGTGAAGATAGGATCTCGATCACTCACAATGCTGGATGGTACGCCATGCAATCTAACAATCTCTCTAACATAGACTGAAGCAAGCCATGGAGCGGTCCTCTTACTCTTCACGGGTATAAAATGGGCACTCTTGGTAAGTCTGTCCACCACAACCCAAATTCCCGTATTGCCCTTCCTCGATCTTGGTAACCCGTCGATGAAATCCATCGAGACACTATCCCACTTCCACTGCGGAACTTCCAATGGGTGTAGCAACCCACCGGGTTTCCTTTGCTCCGCTTTAACTTGTTGGCACACTAAGCATCTAGCCACATACTCGGCTACATCTTTCTTCATACCGGCCCAGAAGAAAACTCTCTTCATGTCTTGGTACATTTTGTCTCCACCGGGATGAATTGTCATTCTTGAACGATGTGCATCATCCAAAATAGCCTTCTTCAAACCCTCATCTTGCGGTACACAAAGTCTACCGTCTCTATGCAACCATCCCTTATCATCTATGGTGTATCTACCCAAATGGCTGGACGACTCCCCTCTTATAAGCTTCTCTACCAACTCAACCAACTGTGGGTCGTCTCGCTGAGCCTCGCCAATCCGTCCCAAAAGGGTAGGTCTAACTTCCAAGGATGCCAACAAACCAGGTACAAAATCAACAGAAGGTCTGAAGTCAAATAAAGAAAGAAACTCCAAGCTTCGCCGTTCCATGAACAATGGACTCAAAGATAGCCTTTTCCTACTCAAGGCGTCCGCCACCACATTACCCTTGCCAGGGGTATATGCTATCTCGAAATCATAGGATGCTAAGAACTCCATCCACCTTTGCTGTCTTAAGTTTAAATCTTTCTGAGAGAATAAGTACTTCAATGATTTATGGTCGGTGAACAACTCGAATCTCTCACCAAGAAGATAATGGCGCCAAGACTTAAGTGCGAAAACAATCGCGGCCAACTCTAGATCATGGGTAGGGTAATTCTTCTCATGCACTCTCAATTGTCTCCCTCCATAGGCTATTACCCTTCCCTCCTGCATCAAGACTGCGCCTAATCCTGTTCCACAAGCATCGGTATAAACAACAAACGGCTTACTCCCATCTGGAAGCACTAAAACTGGAGCGGTGGTCAAAGCTCTCTTTAACCGTCGGAAAGCATCATCACAATCTACATCCCATGAGAAAACCAGATTCTTCTTCGTCAAGCGGGTTAATGGGGCTGATATCTTCGCGAAGTCTT
The DNA here is from genome assembly GCA_030737875.1 of Allium sativum. NCBI lineage: Eukaryota > Viridiplantae > Streptophyta > Magnoliopsida > Asparagales > Amaryllidaceae > Allium > Allium sativum. The sequence goes on from CM060926.1 coordinate 775,677,224, forward strand.
TGATGAACTTCCTATAATATCCTGCCAACCCCAAGAAACTTCTTACTTCGGTAGCATTTCTAGGAACTTTCCAATCTTGGATAGATACTATCTTTGCGGGATCCACAGCTATCCCTTCCTTAGAGACCACATGCCCTAAGAATCGCACCTCTCTTCTCCAAAAATGACATTTAGAGAATTTAGCTTTAAGACTATGCGCTCGAAGAGTCTCCAACACTTCCTTGAGATGTAAGGCATGCTCTTCTTCACTCTTGGAAAAGACCAAGATGTCATCCACAAAAACTACTACAAACTTATTCAGATACTCTCTGAACACTCTACTCATGAGATCAACAAAGTATGCAGGGGCGTTTGTCAACCCAAATGGCATCACTAGCCACTCATAAAAACCATCCGGAGTCCGGAAAGCAGTCTTCTCTATACTGTCCTCCGCCACTCTCAACTGATGAAACCCTGTAGCTAAGTCCATCTGCGAAAATACTGACGCGCCAACCAACTGATCAAAGAGATCATCTATCCTCGGTAATGGGTGTCTATTCTTCTTCGTGAGCTTATTAAGTTCTCTATAATCCACACAAAGTCTGAGGGACCCATCCGCCTTCGTGGCAAACACTACTGGAGCTCCCCACTCCGATATACTTCGCCTTATGAACCCCTTCTCAAGCAACTCCCCTACTTGCTTATGAAGTTCTCTTCTCTCACGAGGAGCCATGTGGCGTACTGGCAAAGACACTGGTTTGGCATTATCCACCAAATAAATTCGGAAATCTATCTCCCGCTTCGGAGGCAAACCCTTTACTTCTTCAAACACATCCGGATATTCCCGGACTACTCTGACAGAACACAAACTCTCGACCGAAGCATCGAGCGATTCAAGATAACTTAGCATAACAGAATCCCTGGGATTACAAGAGATCTCGAGAGTGTTACCCAAGCGGGTCATGAGCCTAACAACTCTCCTTTCGCAATCAAGAACGGCACCATTACTGGATAACCAGTCCATGCCCAAAATCAACCCATAGCCCGTGAAGCCCAATACAAAAGCATCACATCTAAACTCAACGCTAAGTATAGAAATCTTCAAACCCAAACATATCATAGACAGATATATAGAGCCCCCAATTGGGTTTGAAACAACCAAGGGATCATCAACTAGACTGGTGTCTAAGTGCAGTGACTCAACTAACGATGATGAGATAAAAGAATGCGATGCGCCAGAGTCAAACAAAGTACGAACTGGATGATCAAACAGAAAAACCAGACTTTCAACGGAAATAGTTCTACCTCTCTGCTGAATCGGTGGAACTGAGAGAACCTGAACTTGCCCCCCTGACTGAGGTGGTGCTATAAGAGCTTGCACCTGACCTCCTGAGGTAGACCCCGTCTTCTGCCCCTTCTTTGGGCAGTTTTTCACAAGATGCCCTGCTTCACCACAATGAAAGCAACCGGTCTTCTTCTTTTTGCGACAATCCTTACTAAGGTGTCCTGGTGTTCCACAATTGAAGCACTTCTTCTTCGTCTTCTTTTTGTCACCATTGCCTTTTCCGCCCTTGCCTTGTTGTTGTTGTTGTTGCGGTTTCTTCTGATCCCCCTTTTTCTCTGGTGCCTTAGAATTCTTATCATCCTCATGCATAAGTGCCATGTAGACAAGTTTCTCAAAGGTGGCCCCCATAGGAATGTGAGTCATAGCTATTCCTTGCAATGGTTCGTTCAAGCCTCTAACGAACCTCAAAGCCTTCTTCTCCGGTGTATTCACCAACTCTATGCCAAACCTTGCTAATTGATTGAATTTGTTGACATATTCTTTCACCGTGAGATTCCCTTGCTTCAAATTCAAGAACTTCTCCATAAACAGATTCTCTTCCGCCCTTGAGAGAAACTTAGCCCCAAACCTTTGCTTAAAATCTGCCCAAGAGTCAACCGGGCGTTCTCCATTAGTGACCTCCCACCAGAATGAGGCCTCTCCCTTCATTAACCAAGCCGCCAACTTGACTTTCTTTCCTTCTTCCACTTCAAAGATATCTAGCAACTCTTCCACTTCCTTAAGCCAATCTCTAGCCTCTACGAAAGTCTCTGAACCTAGAAAAGGTTTTCCTCCTATAGCCTTGAACTCCTTGCAAACCTTAGCAAAATTATCCACTCTAGGCTGAGGAGGAGGAGTGGTTGTCTCTGGTGTAGTAGCATTGGCCGGGCCCGCAGCCGCGGCCCTAGCCTCTTGCAACCTCCTATACCATAGTGGTATAACTAAACCCTCCGGGATGTTAAGATCTTCAGCCATGCTGAAACGAAAGAGGAAAGATTCAAAAAGGAGATTCCGAAAGATAAAGATATGGCTATTGGGGATTATGCTTTTCTTTTTCAAAAACTTTTTCTCTTAGAAGACATGCTTTTGAAAATACTTTTTTTTTCAAAAATGTTTTTGAAAAATAGTTTTCTAAAAAAAAAAAATTTATCTGTTCTGGTAACCTTAAGCTCTGATACCACGTGTAACACCCCACTCCCGCTATGATCACTCACTAAGGGAATGCCATAGCATCGGTGGAGTATTTTAGTGAATATAGAACAGAAAAATTACAACAAGACAGATATAAATAGTACTTGAAATTTTAAAACATCATCTCATAACAGCGGAAGTAAAACATGTCTGGTTACATCATAAAACCATAATAAAGGTCAAGTACAATATCCACCAAAATAAAGGAATACATAATCCCACTCTCCTACAATAGCCAAAACAAAAGAAAAGATAACTGGATAACTGGAGCTTTACATCTATCCAAGCTCCTCAAGACTGGAACAGCAATCCGATCAAGCTCCACTACTGCTAGGATCCACCACAGGACCTGAGGGTTGGGAAAAAGATAAAAACAACGGGGTCAGACATAAGTCTGAGCGAGTCCTATAACTTTAACAATACAATCGTTAAAGTAACCAGAGAAGATATGAACTGATATACGGTAACATATAGGGATAAATGGGTACCCTAAGCAGTCAACTGAACTAAGATAAAGGATAAAGACGCATCTACCCTCCCTAAGGTAAATTACTAACTGCACCACACCAGTCGTTTCTAACCTAAAGGTTGATCCCACCCAAGGACTTATAAAATTTACTAATTAGTACTTGCGTACCCCTAGGTGACCAAGTAGGCGCCACGGGGCCCTACAATCCACTAGGTGTACACACTACTTCCCCATTCGATCGGCTCCCTAACGTAGATACCCGTGCTGGCCCCACCGTGGGATGTATCATTCCCCAATGTGGCAACCTGATAAAACTAACGGTGCACGGCTTATATCTACTCGATGCAACAACGGCTTACCTACCAGCCCGGGCCCACTCACGCATATGAAGCCCGTTGGACTTGCGTTGCCACCGCTAACCCGTTTGCCTCTTACAGTCAAGCCCAGTATGCGTGTCCCGTCCTCGACATGGGTCGAGCCCACAAAGATACGTATGGGTTACTGGTTGAAATGGGCCTCCACAAGCTACCCACCTAAGCTTGTCCCTTTTTCTAGTATATCCCACTTAACCCTTTAATCATGTTTTAATTACATGTTTCATTTCGGTTAAGTATTCTAATCGTATTTTCTATTGCCACCCAAGGCAACCACTAGATTTTCTCATGCCACCCAAGGCACCCACTTAACCCCTCATGTCCCTCTACATGCTAATGTGGTTAAGTGTTTCTTAATTAATTAATTAAGAACGTAACCTTTGTAAAGACCTCTCACATTAGACTGCCTTTTATGACCGCTGGTTAAGCCGGTTGGGTCCGGGCAGCCTTATGTCATAACAGAGTCTAACCTCGTGTCTTTACATTAATTACGTATTTAGTTTGTGCCTAAGACCTCTCACATTGGGCTAACATTTGTAGCAACTGGTTAAGCCGGTTGGGTCCGGGCAGTTTTACGCTACAACTGAGTCCAACCTCGTGTCTTAGTCAATTAATTACACCTAATTAATCACCCTCATAATTTTATATTAATTATCCCTAATTAATCAAGTTTTCTTAACATGGGTAGACCTAACTTAATAGGTAAATTCCCATGGGGTAGACCTAACTCAATAGGTAAATTCCCAACACATAGTATGGGTACACCTAACCAAATAGGCAAATTCCCATACTATGTTTATTTATTTTGTGTTATGCATAATTATATTAATTTCACACAATCTTATTAACTTATGCATTTAATTACCCCATCGTTCCCACGTAATTTCGTTCATGATATAACACATATAAAAGGTGTCAACTTGCATATGAATGAACATGTTTCAAAAGGTGCCATCTTGCATATTAACAAACACATAACTTGCATATGAACTTGCATAACATGTCACATAACTTGCATATAATATGTCACATAACTTACATATTCATTTTGCATAACAAACTTGCATATTAGTTTATAGACTTGCATAGTGTGTCATCATGAACTTGCATATTAATAAACATGTAACTTGCATATTTACAAACATGTAACTTGCATATTTACATACATGTAACTTGCATACTAACAAACATGTAACTTGCATATTAACAAACATGTAACTTGCATATTAACAAACATGTAACTTGCATATTAACAAACATGTAACTTGCATATTAACAAACATGTAACTTGCATATTAACAAACATGTAACTTGCATAGCATATCACTATGAACTTGCATAACATGCATATGATTACATAGCCCACAACTTGCATATTTAGCATCATGCATAACATACATCATATTAAACTTGCATAAACTTACATACTCAACATGCATAAACATACATACTCAACATGCATAAACATAAGATTAATGCTAACATCATATCATATGATTTCAAAGCTCATTAACCCACATACAAAACCATAAATCTCATCACATCTCATCTAATTAGTTTACCAAAAGATCATCAAAGTGATAGAAACTCACAACTAGCAACTTTGCACACCAAATGAAGAAGATTAAGATGATAAGAAGGGATTAGAGGTTGATTAGAGAGTGATTAGTATACAACCCTCTTCATAAAATTAGTGGAGGCCATGAGAGCTAGCATTTTGCCATAGTTTAGTTACTAGGTTTAATTATGAATGAATTAGGGTAGGGTTAGGGTCTTATTTATAGGATTAGAAAGTGTTTTAGGCCCTTAGATTAACCCTAGATTAGATTAGGACCCTTAGATTTAGGAACCCTCTAGAACATAGCCCAAGACTCAGCCAAGACCAAACCTGGTGCACCCAGACCAGCAGGGCCGACACCCTGTGTCGACACCCCTGTCGACAGGGCTGTCGACACCCCTGTCGACACCCCTGTCGACAAGGCTGTCGACACGGGGCTAGGCGGGAATTTTTCCCCCCTTTCCTTTTTTGGCTCCAAACTTGTTTTTCAAATCTTCTTTTTAAATTTAAACTTCCTAAAACTTCTTTGGGCCATAACCGGGCCATACGGACTCCGATTCTCGAAAACTCGGACTCTATTCCGCGTATTTTTCCGAGACGAACGCAATGACGCAGCCCGTTTCCCCTGGTTCTTCCATCTGAGATTAATTATACTTTAATTACTAACTATTAGTGTTAATTGAAATTCGGGGTGTTACAAATTCTCAAGTTATACCCCAACAAAGTTGATTTGCAAGTTATGCCTCACAAATTCACTTTCAACATATTTCAGCATATTGGTAAATTTAACAAATTTAAACCTCACTTAAAGTTCCATTAACATATCTTGCCTAATCATAAATTAAGCCTATAAGCTTACATGCCCAAAATCATGGTCATAATTCACAATACAACACATGCCCTAAGGTTTAGTCATATTGCACTGTACAAAATATTCTCCAAAAAAACCCAATCATGATTTATAGTATAAACTATGCCAGATTATTGCCTTTAATTACAGTGCATGCCAATTTACCCAAAATCCCAATTTAGGCGTGTTCACATTTAACAGTTATCCCTATCTTACTATAGGTTTTCATGCATAATCTTCTTTTTCCAAGTCATAAACTATTATATATAATATGCCCCAATTTTAGGTCTTAAACCACGACATGTACTATGCCTTACATGTTTACAGTTCAATTTACGCCCCAAATCCCAAGTCATATGTCCAATATACTTTATGCCCCAAGTCTCAAGTCATACGTTCGATACACTTTATGTTTTAAGTACAACGTATGTTATGTCCTCAAATCAGTTATGCCCAATTATACATAATTTAATACTTTTCCCAATTTTAGCGCTGGTCATGTCCAAATCATATATTATGCCAAATTTTAGCGCTGGTCATGTTCAAATCATACATTATGCCCAATGTCATTTCCAACGTACGTTCATCTCTTATGAGATTTGGCTCAGGCTCGCAGTAGCCTGGCTATAAAAACAAAAAAGGGGAGAAGGAAAGCAGAGACAAAGAATGGACATAATAATATCGAATGAGACAGATCCAATGGATATAGAAAGACCAAAAGAAAAAGGCATAATCTCAGTTTCATATTTATTACAATGTTATAATCAAAATTGAATTGACATCTGAAAGTAACATGAACTTACAAATTACAGAACGGTCTTGAATTCTGGGATCTGATTTCTGAGTTTAAAAAGCAATCCCTTGACGTAGACTATTGATTCTCTAAATTAGATTTGATTCATAGCTTCTAACTTGCATTCTTGTTTTCTTCCTAGTTAGAGAAGAAATGGTGGCTAGGCTAGGTCGACCATGGACAGCATGGTGGCTCCTTGGAATGAAATTGATTTAGGGTTGAGGACTAGGGTTGCTTTTATAGAGGTTTAAACTTATGTGAGCCGTTAGATCATCCTAGGAGCAATCAGAACCGTCCAGACTAGATAGAATTATCCAGAAATTGCCAACTATTCCCTAGCGACTCAGCAACAAGTCAAAAAATCGTCACTGTTTGGATCTGGGCGAGGTGGTCGACCCCTATAGGGGGGTCGACTCCCCATTCGATAATCCTCTTGGGGGTCGACACCTATGTCGACCCCCCCGGGGGGAGTCGACCCTTATGGGCAAGAAATTTCCCTCCCAGATGACTCATGTGATTTTGAAATTCAAACTGCTTTTTTGATTTAATTATCATTTATATTTAATTTCTGATTTAACATGTAATCTTATGAACTCCGTAACTTCTTCATATGGAGTCCGATTTATGCAAACTCAGACTCTATCTAAAGCAGAATTCCGAGACGAACGCAATAGCGTAACTCATTTCCCTTAATTCTTTCTTTTACAATTAAGTATTCTTTAATTCATTATTTTAATATTCACAGGAAGTACGGGGTGTTACATTCTCCCCTCCTTTAAAGGATTTCGTCCCCGAAATCTCCAAGTCAAGGAGAATGTATTCTAACATCCAACATCCGTCTACTCAACCATTCAATCACAGGCGTCCATTGTCCTTAAAAAGATTTCTAATGCTTTCATGATCATATGCATAGTGTGTGTACATGTCCTTATCTAATGCAAAATCCGACAGTCCACTGATTCAGTTAACCTCCTTAATGCGAATTATGTCAGTGCCATGAGTCCATCATGTATGCAATTATTCCTAATCATACTTTATAACTTCTACATAAGTGCACAATCATTCATACAAATGCAACATCCATATGATAACATATCAAGTTCCGATCCATAAAAATTCACTCATGCATATGCAATATGAAAGTGACTAAGCCGATCTAGTACCTAATATGTGTATATGCATCCACGAGCAGCCACTAGCAAACACTTACATCCATTTGCATCCACCAAACATAACATGTCTCAAACACATGTTTAAATCCATTGGCTTCTACCTAAGGATCGAGGATAGGATCGAGAGGATATACTTAAAAGATAAAGACTAGCAAATAAACTTTACAGAAAAAGAGAGATCAAGGATATACCCTCAGAAAGGGTATGATGTGCTTATCTAGTCTTCAGTCTTCTAAGTTGCATCTTCTTTAGCTCCATTCCATATTGCTATGACTGTCTTAACTTCACGATTTGCATAGCTTCTTAATTTCTGTTTCCAGAATATGTGTTGGAACTCATTTCAATGTCGCCTCTCGTTCCACCTTTTCTTCTTATAGTATACTTGGCACTACATCCTCTGCCGTGTCATGTTAAAATTTCCAGAACTATCTCTTGAAAATAAACAGATACTAACCATGTTACCAAGTGTATATACTAAGATGATTAGATTCTTCTCCATCAATCTTGTAAGTGGGGCTAATACCTTCGCAAAGTCCTTAATGAACTTCCTATATTAGCCCGCAATTCCGAGAAAGCTTCTTACTTCTGTTGCATACCTTGGGACCTTCCAGTCTTGCACCGCAACTATTTTTGCGGGATCTACTGCTATCCCTTCTTTGGGCGCCATATGTCCTAGAAACTTTACTTCTTCTCTCCAAAAATGACATTTTTGGAGAACTTTGCCTTAAGTTGACACGCTTGGAGGGTATCCGAGACTACCCTTAGATGCTCTATGCACAAGCGAAGTGAACCATCTGCCTTTGTAACGAATACGACTGGAGCACCCCATTCAGAAATACTTCGCCTTATGAACTCTTTTTCAAGTAACTCTTTTACTTGTTTATTTGGTCCTTCCTTTCCCTTGGATTCGTGTGTCGTACAGGTAATGCACTGGCTTTGCATTGTCAACTAGATATATGTGGAAGTCTACCTTGCATTTTAGGGACAAGCCCCTAACCTAATCAAAAACATCTGCGTACTCATGGACTACTCCAACGGATCGCAAATCGTCGATAGATGCATCAAGTGATTCTAGGAAGCTAAGACAAACTGATCCCTTAGGATCGCACAAAATCTCAAGGGTAGTCCTGAGGAAAGTCGAAAGTCTAACTACCCTCCTTTCACAATTACTAGCTAACCAATCCATGCTAAAATCAACCCATAGCCCATGAAACCAAAACATAAGCATTACACTTAGACTCAATACTTAATATAGTTATTCTCAAATCCTCACAAACCAAAGATAAATGAGCCGAACCACAAATTGGATTTGAGACAATAATGAGATCTTCTACTATACGAGTACTAAGGTGTAGAGACTCAACCATGGAAGCAGATATAAATGAATGTGAAGCGCTAAAATAAAAAGAGTACTAGCAGGATGATCAAAAAGAAAAACTAGAAATTTTTAAACAGAAACTTTACTACCTCTCTCTCAGGTACGCTGGAGATGAGAGCATGCACTTGCCCTCCTAAAAATCCTGTCCTTAGTTCTTGCCCTTGTCCTTAATTATATGACCCGTTATACCATAATAACGACATTTCCTCTTGTCTTAGGTTTTCCTATTCTTTCTTCCCTTCTTTGTGAACCAAGTCTATATCCATGAGTTTCTCATCCTTGGGTTGTGTTCCTTAGCCAAAACCCCCTTATTCTCATATTTTCTATCTTTGTGTAGCTTGTTGATAAGTCTCTTGAAAGTTGCCTCCATCGCACGGAAAACCCTGCAATGCTTGAAAGAAAATTAGCCGCGGGTGAAACTACTGCAGCTATACATGGAAGTTGGGCACTTTTTCGCCCTTTGACAGGTGTCATAGTCTCATCAACCCTATGGAACCATGCCACGATGAGGTTACCTCCCAGAAAGCCGGGAGCCCCGGAGACTCAAGAAAGAAGGAAACAAGGATTCAAACAGAGGATCAAAAGATAGTGCATTTGGCTTTAGGGAATATGTCTTTAAAACAAAAATTTTCTTTAGAAAATGATTCTTTTAAAACCGTTTTGAAAGTAAATTTTCAAATCTTTTATCTGATCCGGTAACCTTCAGCTCTGATTCCATGTGAAACACCCCACCTCCGTTAAGGTCACTCACAAAGGGAACGCCTTAACTTCGGTGGAGCGTTTTAGGTAAAAGATGCAGATAAATTACAAGACAGAAAGATAAAGAAGCAGAAAATAAAGTCATTTTATAAACAATGTGGTTCAGTCAGGCTTTTACAACGATTATCTCAATCATACTTAAAAATAATACATAGAATTTCTGTCTTGATTCAAAAACTTCCAAGTATAAAAAAAGCATAAAAATAGCAATGATATTCCCCAATAAAGCATGAAACAGCCATAGCAGTGGAAGAGAGAGTCCAAAGCAATACATTGACTATCGTCGAGCTTGGAAAGAAAACTGAGCTAAGTGGTAACATTTCCTCCCTGCGAACCTTGGGGGGAACGGAAGAAAAGAGGCAAAACAAACTAGCTCAGACATAAGTCTGGTAAGTCCGGTGACTTTCAACATATAAATAGGCAAATGCATTATGACATGAATAAACTGAATATAAGACAATACCGTGATGACAAGGATAACAAGATAACATACTATTAGCATAGATATGATAAGGCAAGATAAACTAAAGGCGCTTATACTCTTTCTCTGCTTCGCTACTACCTCGTTATTCTGATTTTTATATCTCTGTACCCCCTAACTAGTGTCCCAACTAGTAAGCTGTGTAAAATGATAATATGATAACGTGATCCCAATCCCCGCAATTATGGTAGCCTTCAGGTGTACATCTAGTATGAGGATCTTACCTCAATCAGCCTAATTGCCATGAAGATGTTAGATGTACCCTTACTACCCTATCGATCGGCTCCCTACTTGCATTAATATTCCATGTGTCTATGTAAATCGGCCCTATCTTGCATGTAGATACCCTGTGCTGGTCCCACCATAAGGTGTATCAATCCTTATGATAGCGACCCGACACAATTTAAGATGCACAGTGCATAACTACTGGTACCCAGTGCCTGCTTTTTCCCACTCCAGAATATGTGCACGCCCGTAATCTATCGGAACCTACACTGACATACCCCCTGCCGCTATTTCGACCTCCTATAATCATCCCAGTAATCGTGCCCCACCCTGCCTAGTTTCAGGGTACCTTGATACATCCATGTGGGTTACTGCTGAAATGGGTCCCCGTTACTAGGGTTTCTAACTGGTTAAGTTTGTCGGCTTATATTTACTAATATTACCCACCAACCCGATATACTTAACCCTCCAACTGATTCAAACATGTTTACTTAATGGTTAAGTTTGTGGGCCTATATTTACTAATATTACCCACCAACCCGATATGTACTTAACCCTTCCACACATTATGTCATATTGGTTAAGTGTTGTCCATCCATTTCAACTTAACCCACCTGCTCATCATGTCATGTTGGTTAAGTGTTTCTTATTAGCCCTTCTACTCGTCATGTTGGATGGGTTAAGTGTTTCCTATTAACTTAACCCTGTTCATTCATCATGTTATATTGGTTAAGTATTTCTCATTAACTTAACCCCATTCGTTCATCATGTTACATTGGTTAAGTGTATCTTATTAACTTAACCACACACGTTCATCATGTTGTATTGGTTAAGTGTCATCAATCAATTCAATTTAACTTAACCCACTCACTTGTCGTGTTACATTGGTTAAGTGTTGCCTTCTTGTGTTAACTTAACCCTTCCACGCATCCTGTTATATTGGTTAAGTGTTGCTGTCTTGTTTTAACTTAACCCTACCCATTCATCATGTCATATTGGTTAAGTGTTTCTTATTAACTTAACCCTTCTCATTTATCACGTTGTACTGGTTAACTTAACCCTGCTAACTTGTCCAATTAACATGTTATAACGGTTAAGTGTTCTAAATTTTACTTAACCTCACCTTCTTTTCTAATTATCATGTTATAATGGTTAAGTGTTCTAACTTTACTTAACCCCACCTTCTTGTCTAATTAACATGTTATAATGGTTAAGTGTTCTAAGTTTACTTAGCCCCACCATTCTTAACATGTCTTGTTCATTAGCATTAACTGATTTATTAATGCACTAACCTCTCACATTAGATATGTGTTGTTGCGGTTACTGGATGTGTCGGGCGGTTCCATGCAGTTTTACACTGCAACTCAATCTAACCTCGGGTTTTTCTTGGGCATGATGCACTAACCTCTCACATTAGATAGGTGTTGTTGCGGTTAATCGATGTGCCGGCCGGTTCCGGGCAGTTTTACACCGCAACTCAATCTAACCTTGGGTTAGGAATGTTTATCTTTTAGCATATTTACCATACATATCCAAGTCTAGATTTTATATGCTAATTATCCCAAATTCACAAAACTAGTCATGTTCCAATTCTCAAGTTATACCCCAAGAAAGTTGATTTGTAAGTTATGCCTCACAAATTCACTTTCAACAGATTTCAACATGTTGGTCAGTTTAACAAATTTAAACATCACTTAAAGTTCCATTAACATATCTTGCCTAATCATAAATTAGCCTATAAACTTACATGCCCAAAATCATGGTCATAATTCACAATACAACACATGCCCTAAGGTTTAGTCATATTGCACCGTACAAAATATTCTCTAAAAACCCCCAATCATGATTCATAATATAAACTATGCCAAATTATAGCCTTTAATTATAGTTCATGCCAATTTACCCAAAATCCCAATTTAGGCGTGTTCACATTTAACAGTTATCCTTATCTTACTATAGGTTTTCATGCATAATCTCCTTCTTCCAAGTCATAAACTATTATATATAATATGCCCCAATTTTAGGTCTTAAACCACGACGTGTACTATGCCTTACATGTTTACAGTCCAATTTACGCCCTAAATCCCAAGTCATATGTCCAATATACTTTATGCCCCAAGTATCAAGTCATATGTTCGATACACTTTATGTTTTAAATACAACGTATGTTATGTCCTCAAATCAGTTACAAATCAGTTATGTCCAATTATACATAATTTAATATTTTTTCCAATTTTAGCGCTGGTCTTGTCCAAATCATATATTATGCCAAATTTTAGCATTGGTCATGTTCAAATCATATATTATGATCAATTTCATTTCCAACGTTCGTTCATCTCTTATGAGATTTGGCTCAGGCTCGCAGTAGCCTGGCTATAAAAATAAAAAAAGGGAGAAGGAAAGTAGAGACAAAGAATGGACATGATAATATCGAATGAGATAGATCCAATGAATATAGAATGACAGATAAAAATAGGCATAATCTTAGATTCAGATTTATTACAATGTCAGAATCACAATTGAATTTACTTCTGAAAGTAACATGAACTTACAAATTACGGAACGGTCTAGAATTCTGGGATCTGATTTCTGAATTTGAAAAGCAATCCCTTGACGTAGACTATCGATTCTCTAAATTAGATTTGATTCGTAGCATCTAACTTGCTTTCTAGTTTTCTTCCTAGTTAAAGAAGAAATGGTGGCTAGGTTAGGTCGACCATGGACATCATGGTGGCTCCTTGGAATGAAATTGTGTGATTTAAGGTTGGGGACTAGGGTTGCTTTTATAGAGGTTTAAACTTATGTGAGCTGTTAGATCATCCTAGGAGCAATCAGAACCGCCAAGACTAGATAGAGTTATCCAAAAATTTCCACCTATGCCCTAGTGACTCAGCAACAAGTCAGAAAATCATCACTGTTTGGATTTGGGCGAGGGGGTCGACCCCTATAGGGGGGTCGACACCTCTCTTGGGGGGTCGACACCTATGTCGACCCCCCTCCCCCCGGGGTAGTCGACCCCTATGGGCGGGAATTTTACCACCCAGCTGACTCACATGATTTTGAAATTCAAACTGCTTTTTCAATTTAATTATCATTTATATTTATTTTCTTATTTAACATGAAATCTTCTGATCTCCATAACTTCTTCATACGGAGTCCGATTTACGCAAACTCAGACTCTATCCCAAGCAGAATTCCGAGACGAACGCAATGACGTAACCCGTTTCCCTTAATTCTTACTTTTACAATTAAGTATTCTTTAATTCGTTATTTTAATATTCATAGGAAGTACTGGGTGTTACACATCCATCGTCCGTGGGATGGTACTGTTCCATACACTTAGCTGTTTTTCAGCTAAGTTTTGATTCCTTGCCATCCTGCCTTCGAGCACTTCCTACTAGTCCAATTTACAAGCATTCTAACCATCTGATTAAAGCCTTTGTCTGTCCATCATAGCATTCAGGCAACCAACATTCGATCCATTCACAATCACTACCAACCCACTCGGCTTCTTTTGTTCGGCTTTTGCCAACTGACAGTTCATACATTTTGAGATAAATTTCCCAATATCCTCTTCATGCCTTCCCTGTAGTAAACTCATTTCATATCATGATACATCTTATTACCACTAGGATTAATCATATGGCATACCCCAGAACCTCATCTCTCAATCCAGTTGTATCAGGAACAATCAGTCGTCCACTCTTGCAAAGCCAACCATCTTGATCATCTTTGAAATCCCTAATATCCTCCGGCTCCACTCTCGTTTCTAATCTCCGTACAATTTTCATATGCTTATCGTCTCACTTCTGTCTTTCGTTAATCCTTTTGATGAGAGTTGGTCTAATCGATAAGCTTGCTAACATCTCGGGCTCTAACTCACAATGAGATATAATATCAAATACGGCTAAATACTCGAGTTGATTCCATTCCAAACACATAGCTCCTAAGCTTGCATATCGTTTACTCAACGCGTTTCCACTACGTTGCCTTTTCGTGGAGTATAGGTTACCCCAAAGTCATACGATGCCAAAAATTCTAATCATGTTAGATGCCGAAGAATCTAATCTTCTAGGAGGAAAGTTACCTCAATGACTTTTGATCCATAAACAATTCAAGCCTAACTTCCAACTAATAATGCCTCTAAATCTTCAGAGTAAAACTATCGCTACTAACTCTATCCTTTAGTGTGGCTTCAGTTGTCGACTCGTGTAAGCCACAACTCATCCTTCTACATTAACACCACTCCAAGTTCAGTGTCACATGCATCAGTGTATACCACCATCTCTTCATTCCCGCTCGGAATGGTCAGCATAGTGGCCATTACACCATATATGTAATTTAGCTACGGCTATAGCCGTTTCTAACAATGTTTAATATGGCTCTTATCCATAGCTAAAAATGGCATCTTTAATTATTAGGTATGGTTTTAAACCGTGCCTAATTTTCCCAATAAATATTACATATAGTTGTATCTAACTGATCCGTTAGATACGGTTTTGAGCTGTAACTAATTGCTTTGCTGTCCATAAATATATAATCAATCTGAGACATATCAAATGATAATACTATAATACATGATTAAGAGCAATGAAACTTCTTATTTAACACATCATCAACAACAATAAAACTCTTATTTAACACGTGATCAATATCAATAATACATCTTATTTAAGCACATATTATAAGAAGGAAAATGGTTTTCCCACACTAGCTTTATGTACCCACAATAATATGTGTACTAAGTTAACATGCAGTTGTACAAGTCAATGAACAAGTTTGGAAAAATGAAGTGCACATAAACTCCTTTTAATAACCCATGACTTCCAACAATAAGATGATCAGCTTGTGTTTGTTCTACTACCTCACAAAAAACTCCTTTGGATCGCCATCAGTTATCAAAGTGTTTTCTTGCACCTGCCAGCATCAACCAAAACATCAACATAAAATCAATTTCCCACACTATTCATGATATTTGTGTTACGAACAGGTTGAAAAAATGAAGTACACACAAACATGCAGCTGTAGAAGGCAGTGAACAAGGCTGGAAAATTAAAGTGCACACAAACATGTATGGTTCAAACAATCTGCACATTACTATTGGCATGGAAAAGTAGACAGTCCAAGTCCAAGTACAAAACAAAATGGATATCATGACAAACAAAGGTCATATAAAAAAAATGTATACACAGCATCATGTAAATGAACTTTGTTTCAAAATTGTCAAGCCCAATTTTGGGTTTATGATTATCATATAGTACTAAGTGATACTAAGCGTTATCAAGTGTATCATAGTCTGGGTTTATAGTGAACAAGGTGACCAACACCTATCAAATGTAACGTATAGTAGAAATTCATATATAAAGTGTCTAACGTACTTGTAGTAGCGATGCTCCCTTTTCAAGCTAGGGGTGAGGATTAATTGTGGTTTCGGTAGAACTGTTCGACAGCAATAGGAACATTGTCAGAAGTTGATGGGATTATAATAATCAAAAGCGCCCCTTTTGACTAGCCTTATTCCACCAACTCGAACGATGTTCCTATTACTGTGAATAGCTACACCGAAACCACAAGAATAAGTAATAATTTCCAAAAGATCAAAATTTCCAACAGTGTTGTTGGTTGCACAAGTAATAACTTGTGTAACGAACCACACCTTTGGAAATTTAGATCTTTCGGAAATTATTACTTATGCCTCATCCATACATGAGGGCATAAGTAGCAATCGTAGTTCCTTGGATGGCAGACTTTGTTATCTACCACAGTACCAATTTATAAGACACGAGTTATACAATTTAATCAAACATTATCAAGAGATAAATTCAAGTTATAATTCTATCATTATACAAGTTATACTTGTGTGGTTGTGACGGCCCGCCTCGGACCAGCCGACATTTCCCCGAAATGCGTTGTGCCAATGCCCGACTAGCACGAGACAGTCGTCAAAGAAAAGAGTTTAGAACTACGAATCACCAAAGAACCTGTAGTATATCTAACAGCGCATGGAATAAAATATAATCGCAACATAACTTAACATAAAACAGGCGAGACAGTGCATAAGCTGAGAACTAAATCATCATAGCAACGGAATCCAAAATACATCTTATGATCTAAACCATTGTTACAACTTCAAATATTGTCTCTAAAGCAAAATAGAAAAGGTACACTACTAATGCCCAAAGTAGTGACCAGTAACAACATAGGGAGAATATATGTATATAATACGTGGAAGCCTCGTGCTCGTCTCTGGACAGCTACTCGCGCATCACCACCTAACCCGCCTCTAGTCTGCTCGTTTAGGAGCACCCAGAGTAATAAGAAGAGACATAAAACTTTGGATCAGACGAAAGTCTGGTATGAGCGATAGCAACAAAATAAAGCAATAATAGGTATAAATAATCACACTTGAACCTGGACTGCAACCAAAGAGTTAGCACAACAAGATGTAAAGTACTCTAAGGTAACACTAACATAAAGTGTAAAATGAGAGTGTGCATGTCATGGTGATAGCAAACATCAAACATAGCAATCAACCTCACATCTCTCACTCAGTGCGTAAAGTAAATGATATCCACCACTTTGATCATCAAATCCTTTGCCATGACCACTTTGTCCTTAGGGTCAAAATGAACCCATTGCGCTCATCCATAGCCCCAAATCTCATGTTATGTCCACTTTGCCCCCATGGAGTCTTGACTACTCCACTACACTGGCTCATAGCTATGCTACGATCATTTGCCCTTGGGAGTTTTAATGGTCCCATTGCGCTGATCTATAGCCGCTAATCCGTCTCTCAGTGGTGAACCAAAGCTATAGATATCGATAACCCTTTTGCACACGTCCCACAGCAAAGCCCAACTCATGAAGTTAACTCGTTGGTTTTCACCTGGATCATGAGTTCTAACTTCCCATTTGGACTACCTTTGCATCTCGGGTTTTGGTCTCCTCCTGTTCGGTTTGGGTCTCCTCCTATCCGTTCGGTTCGGGTCTTACTCCTATCCGGTTCGGTTCGGGTCTCTCCCTCCTATCTGGTTCGGTTCGGGTCTCCTCCTTCCATCCAGTCTGGTTCGGGTCTCCTTCACCTATCCAGTTCGGTTCGAGTCTCCTTCTCCTATCCGATTCGGTTTGGGTCTCTTTTTGCTATCCGGATCGGTTCGCGTCTCTTTCCCCTATCCAGATCGGATCGGGTCTCTTTCTCCTATCCGTATCGGATCAGGTCTCTTTCACCTATCCAGATCGAATCTGGTCTCCCTCCTAACCGGTTTAGCTCGTGTCTTCCTCCTAACCGGTTCTGAAAATCTGCAACTTTTTTCCAGCAAGCTATTTTTGCCAAATGACGGCGTTTTCAACCATTCTAACCTTCTTATGACATCAAAAAACATTGCAAACAGCAGTAACAACATATAGAATCAATAAAAAACATTAAAACATCATTCACATGAAATATTTTAGATCAAACATACCCAAAAAGCATGGTTTCCCTTTTGCTGATTTGACACGAAATATGTATGCAGCTTTGGTGAATTGTACTATTTGATCGTGCTTGGAACATTTTTATTACATCAATTTATTCTCATCCGCTTTGGATCAGGATCTTATATTTCATGCCAGAATAACTGGGAAACGCCCTGAACAATAGACGGTTTCTCAATAAAAAAAAGCAGACTTAATATATTGACGGCCTTAGGTGTCGATTCTGGTTGGATTCCCAATCAATATACTGGCCCCAATATAATAGTAAGGGCCCAATATATCAGCACCAACAGCATATGCAGGGTTAGCTGACCTATCATTGGACTTTCCTGTTGCCAGTTCCTTTGTATTATTATGAGGAGAAGACCCCAGAACAAGGGATCGGGTCAATCAACAAGACATGCCCGGACTGAAAGAGAGAGAAGGCCAACTTCCAACCGCCTTCAATTAGCGAGCAGCAAGTGATTACTATTGTGCAAGATTCTGATTGTTTAGCGGATTAGGTTCACCTTGCAACCTTCGCTATCTCTACTCTTCTTCGATCTTTCAAAGAAGAATTTCCACTGAGTGTAATAGAATATACCGAGTTCCATCAATTAGAGCGCTCAATGGAATATTGTTATTCGTCAATTGTTCATTTGACTCAATATTTCTTCTCAATCGGCAAAAGCATAGCTTTCCATATGTATAGTGTTTGAGTTAACTGACTTAAAACCTTCCCAATAATGACTATTGGTAGCAGCGGACTATTATCGGGATTCAATAACCGGTAAGGGACGACCAGCGGGAGTGGAGTTTGACGAGCGGTGTTAAGTTATTAGCCAGGTGAGCTGAAATATAATATGAGGTTTCGAACTTAGTATATTACACATGGGATTTCTCTTGGATGGAAATGCACCTTATTCACTTCGTTGCCCCCTTATTTATCTAGTCGAACAAGCCATGATTCAATTAGTTGATGGAAAAGACTCTTTTTTTTACAAGAAAGCACTACCTCCGTCTGTCCTTTCTTTATCTGTGTGGGGTTGGCGAGTTCACTCTCTTTATAGGATACGTCAAGCCTGCCTTGAATCTTAATCACTTTTTCCATTATACAACCCTGGCCTTTGGACACACGGGAATTTCCTCTAAACCTGCTGCAACCACTTCTATTTTCTTTACACAAGACCCTGACTCGAGAATCATCTCTGAGGCAGGTTTTTCCTAAAAGTATTGTCGATATTTTTGTGATGATTAGGATTTTTCTCCCTATTTGTCTTAGGTCCATGTGCAAATGAAGTCTCATGCAAATCAAGTCATTTCTAGACGTTAGTCTAGACAATTTTCCTTCTATCTCCTCATAAGTAAGGGGGGATCTGACTCTCGATTCCGAAGCGTAGAAAGCTTATGAGTTTACTCTTTTTTTTATATATTAATTCGTTTACTACTTACTATTTGGTTTTGGTTTTGGTTGGTGTGAAGCAGGTCGTTCACGAAATGACTTGTGTAAAGAAAATAGAAGTGGTTGCAAGTAATATAATTCCTACCTAATTGATATTATGAGATATAACAGATGTTGTTGTTAGCTCCTTTCCTGATCAGTTATAGTACATCCCTGACGGCTTCGCTACTTCGGCTGCTTAGCAATCAAGAGTTCCTTTAAGTAGCTCCTTAGGTATGGTCCCGTAGACCGCTTTCCTTTTTATGGGTGATGTCCAGTTACTCTCATTTCATTGATCTTTTTTTGTTGAAATAATATTTGATCAAGCATCCATTCTATTTCTCTCAAAGAGAAAGCAGACGTCAGTTCTTCACCAGATTTCTTTCTCAATAGCATGAGAATGAGTGATTTATTAGACATATGATCCGACTGTGGTTCCGGGAGCTATGTATACATGTCTTAGATCCGGACAGTACGCGGACAAGAACGAGCTTCTCCGATCATTAAGGAAATTTCCTTCCGACTTGGTATACTAGGCTAAGAATAGTTTGGAGAGGTCGCTCCTTTTAGTCGCACGTCACTTCGCTCTCCTCCTCCAATAAAAAGATTATAAAAACCTGGAAAAAAGTTCGTATTTCACACCTAATCTTCGTCATTCCACAACCTCGTCTCGTATTCTCATTATTAAAAAAAAACCAGCTTAGAAGACATTCCCAATCGGAGTGAATGCAGCATGAGTCGCTCTAGCCCTAAATTTCACATTGACTTACTTAGTGACAAAGTGATCTAAATAGGGGATGCTAGAAAGATATAAGGGCTAAGATCATGAAAACCGTTTTTCCTTAGTAATGGGGGCATAGGCATAGCTACTTCACCAAGCCTTGCCTTCCTACCGTGCTTCCTTTCGACTTCCAGTAGAATAAGGAAGAATTTTGGCCCTCATCCACAAGAATTGCGTAAATAAGAGCATTCTCCATGAGCCCTGCACAAAAGCTCCTTGCTTTTCTGATACAAGTATGGTTGGATTTCATGCGATTAACCACCTCTTATATGAGTTATTGCACAAACTAATCGGCCTATAATCCTTCAACCGAAACCACGAAGGTGGCCTTTAGACTAATAATAGCGCCGGCAACCGACCAAACTCAATCATTGATGGCTTCCATTTTTTTTCTTCACCACATGAGACTTTTATTGGATCTAAAGCAACGGCAATGGGAAGTCTCATCAAGCTCTATCCCGGTAAGAAAGAACGGGGAATTCCCAGTTGTTAAGCATAACTCAATCAGATGCGAAAAGCCAAAGCAGACTGATTACCAGTCGTTGAGACCAAGGATGTGAGCCTGAACCCCCAAACAAGTAAGTAGTTCGTCTGTGGTTAATAATAGGGGTCCAAGTATTGAGCTCTTACTTGGGGCTTAGGAACTGCTGGCCTAGTTGGAACTGCGTCACCTCTATCTATTGGGATTCTGCTGCCTAAGCACCCCATCGATGTCCGTGAGATACATAATGAG
The DNA here is from genome assembly GCA_030737875.1 of Allium sativum. NCBI lineage: Eukaryota > Viridiplantae > Streptophyta > Magnoliopsida > Asparagales > Amaryllidaceae > Allium > Allium sativum. The sequence goes on from CM060926.1 coordinate 775,698,184, forward strand.
CAGATGCCCCTGGTGGTACCAAGGCTGAAGGATTATTTAAGTACTCTTTGATGCGGTCGAAGAGAAAGCATAAGCCTAAGCTAGTAGACGACTAGTGAGTAATAAGAGCTCAACAGAGTAAAGAGACCGCTTCTTGAGGTGCTTGCGTAAGTGCGTTCTGTACCACCCAGTATATTAATCCCAGCTTCGCTACCAAACTTTCACAAGTAAGCAGCTTCGGTTTGCACGTTCGTGAACTCTATCAAGCACTCACTTCGGTCTTCCTTGGTGTGCACCACCTCGGTCCAAGAATAGTGTGCTAATCACTATAGGATTAACAATCTTAATCCAAATTAACCCAAATTTTCACCGATGACATAAAATATTATTTAAGAATTTCTACATATTTTTTCAGATTTTTATGATGCATAATTTCACTAATTATCACTAATCACCCTTAATTAGCCATAATTAGTGTAAAAGTGCGCTAATCACTCACCTCTGCCATAAATGAATCTTAGTTCTAAAACTATGACTGATATGGCACAAATTCCAATATATAACAGCAACTCTATCTCTGAATTTGATGCTAATTTCTATTGATTTGATGTGGTTTTGCTTAATTACTGATTAGAAAGCAATTAGGGTGAGATTTAGAAGGTGGAGGCCATTACTAGGGTTGGAGGGAGGTAAATGGCGGCTAGAAAAATGAACAAAACTGATTTCCAAACCTATTAGCCCTCCCATAACCCTAATCCTGAAATGGGTTATGGGCTTAGCTAGGGCTGTCAATGGGTCGGGTTAGGTCGAATTCGGGTCGGGTCAAGTCGTTTTCGGGTTGAGTTTGGGTCGTGTCAGCTAACCCATTTATTAAATGGGTCGGTTTCGGGTTGACCCATTTATAATCCTACGGGTTTCGGGTTTGATTCGTGTAACCCATTAAGAAAAATATTTGTATAAAAAAATGAAAACATTAAAGAAGGGTGTTTTCGTCATTCACTTGTTGCAAGCTAAGATGAGATTAAAAATGTAAAAGTTGTTAATGTGAGAATAAACATGAAAACGTGAAGGAGTGAATCAGTGAAGAGGTAGAACCGCATAAATTTAAATGACTGAATGAGTGACGGCTTGTTAATTGGTAAATTAGGGTAAAGCGGCAAATGGGTAGTGGATTGGGCTGAGCCTATGTTTTGTAGATTGTAGAGTAATAAAATATATTTTATATTAAACAGGTTATGACGGGTCAGAAACGGTTTCACGGGTCGGGTTGGGTTAACCTGTTTATTAAACGGGTCAGAGCGGGTTGACCCGAAATTGACCCGTTTATAAATGGGTCGGGTCGGGTTTTTCTCGTGCGGGTTACGAGTCGTGTTTCGGGTTGTGTTACAAATTGACGACCCTAGGCTTAGTTGTTAATCACCCGGTTAAGCCGAATTATGTCGTTTTTCACCTTCCAAACCTTATTTCATCCATATCTCCCAAACGGTAAGTCCATTTGACAAATGTGACCACTCTACGGAAAGGTAAACCATCATCTAAATCCAATGGCAGTAGTTTTAGGTAAAAACTACTTACGAATCAAAAGTTATAAGTGAAACAAGATTCACCATTGGAAAAAAGGTCATTTATAATTCAGCAAAAATCGTGAACATGGGAAATGACCCCAACTGTCGTTCCCCAAAGTTACACAACCATACGACTTTGTATGAAAATAAAATAAATATTCTACGATCCTCCAAAATGTAGAATGCGGGTCATTACACTCTCTCCCCCTTAAAAAATTTCGCCCCCGAAATTCCTTAACCAAAACATATAATGGTGGCCTGCATGCTTATCAGCCATTTACAAACAATCAAACATACATAACAACACAACAAGCCTATCCTAGCATGCAGTTTACTAACAAAGGGAATAACTATATTGCAATTAAAATCTTACCAGGCAAAGAGTTTTGGACGCGTCTTCTTTATATTCTCCTATGTTTCCCAAGTACGGTCGTTTTCATTATCACCCCCACTGGACCTTGACTAATTCCACCGTCTTCTTCCGATGTTTCTTCGTATCATACCCGGCAATACGAATCTGTCTGCGGTTCCCAACTACCTTGGATTCTACTTCGATATCATCCAACTGATCTGGTGAAATAGTCATATCAGAATCGTGCATGAAATTCCTTAATTGAGAATCATGAAATACGTCGTGAACTCCTACCATCTTGTCTGGTAATCCAACGTTATATGCCAAATCCCTAACTTGTTCGAGAACTGGGAATGGACCAACAAACCTTGGTGCTAACTTACCTCTCTTACCAAAACGAATCACACTCTTGAATGGAGAGATCTTGATGAATACTAGGTCGCCAATGGAGAATTTCAAATCTCTTCGTCTTTTATCAACATAACTTTTCTGCCCATTTTGGGCGGCTTTCATTCTCTGTTGAATAACCTTGATCTTATCTTAAGTTTCTCTTATTACATCCGGCCCAAGCACAATCTTCTCACTGGTATCCAACCAACATGATTGTAACACCCCGCATTTTTAGGTATAATTAAAAATGAAATAAAATATATGAAAATATGCTTAGGATACGTAAATAATGGTGATGCAAAAGGAGAATTAATTAATACATGGAAGAGAAGAAAAAATAGTTCGATAATGGCGTATGTTACGGAAAAGATAGTAAAATAAGGATAACTAATTCAAGAAACCAGAATTAGGTAAAATGGACATCACCATTGCATTCCACTTTAAAAAATACGCGAAATAGAGTCCGAGTTTTCGAAAATCGGAGTCCGTATGACCAAGATATGGCCAAAACCAGATTTAGAAGGTTTCGGTCAGCCCAGAACTGGGCAGGTCGACCCGAGGGTCGACCTGGGGCCCAGGTCGACTGGGGAGTCGACCTCCTCCCCCAGGTCGACTGGGGAGTCGACCTGGGTGTCGACCTGGGGGTCGACCCCCCCTGGTCGAGCCAGGTCGGCCTGGGTGCACCTGGATGGGTTTTTGGGCTGTTTTGGTGAGTCTGTGACGAATTCTGACGGTTCTGATCTGTTTTAGGGTTTATCTAAGGGCCTAAAACAACTAACTACACCTATAAATAGATCCTAAGACCTAGCCTCCTCTACACACAATTCTAATCTGCTTCTTCTCTGCCTCTGTTCTAATAAAAATAAAAATGGCGTCGCTACTCTGCTAGAATCAAAACTAGAAGCTAATCAACATCAACCTAAGCAATTCAATTCAAATTTGAGATAAAAGCTTCTGCAACAATTCTGCAACAACTAAAGTTCTTTCTTTAATCCAATCAAGGCAAGTACAGTTATTTTCCGCTATAAACGTTAATTCTGATTTTGACATGAATTGTGAATCTGAATCTGAGACTGTATATCTGTCAGATCTGTTTTTCTGTGACTGTTCTGTATCCCTTTCTGCTTCCTTTCTGTTTCTATAGCCAGGCTACCACGAGCCTGTGCCTAATCTCATAAGAGATTAACGTATGAACGCAAATTTTGGGACAAATAATGAATGATGCGAAATTTGACAAGGCTGATTTGAACATATGACTCTAGATCCGAGGCATAAAATATATTGACATATGACTTGGGATTAGATGCATGAATTTGACTGTAAACATGTAATTTATATATGTTGTATGCATAGTGTACGTTGTAATCTAGATCTGTAACTAATTAGAGAAATGAACATATGTTATTTAGATCTGTAATTAATTAGAAAAGTAAGCATATGTTGTAAACTAGTTTTAAACCTATGCATATTCTGTGATAAAAGAAGAGAGGAACCATTGTAAGATTACTTATGATTTGAGACTTTGGACAAAATGCAGATAAAAGTCAAGATCTAATTTTTAGGAGATATAATTTAAAGATTTAGATTGTTGGGTATATTTTGCATAATGATTCATAAGTTGAAAGAAGAAGGATATGGAAACTTAGGTGTAAAGATTTACATTAATTAGGATATCTATTATTGTGATCACACCTAAATAGGGATTCTTGGATATATGGCATGCATTGAAATTAATGGTTATATTTGGTATAATTTATATGTGAATCTGCTATAAAATGCTAGTTTAACAAAAATTGGAACATATGTTATATGTCCACATTCTGTGCTATGTAACTTTATGCAAACATGGAGTATATGTTCATCATGAAAATTATGTAGGCATATGAATTTAGGCCTAATTTATGACTAGGCAAGGCATGTAAATAGAACCTTTAGAAATATTAGATTTGCTAAATCTGCTAATTTGCCAAGTTGCCTAAACTGCTAGTTTTGTTATATTGCCTAGACTGCTAATTAGATTGAAATGCCAAATCTGTTAAATTTGTCTGTTGAGATGCCTAACCTGTTATATGCCAAAATCTGCTAAGTTGCTAAATCTGTTAAATCCGTTAAGTCATATAATCTGGAAAATCTGCTATCTGCTAAAATCTGTTATCTGCTGTGTTGATATAATCATCCTGTTATTGATATAATCTGAATTGGCATATATATATTGGGCGTGCGCATAAACGGTGAATTATTAATTAATTGGCCGCAAAGATAAACATGGCTAACTCGAGGTTAGAATGAGTTTGCGGCGTAATTCTGCCCGGAACCGCCCGGCACATCCAGTGGCCGCAAACAATAGGTTCTAATGTGAGAAGTTAGTCATAACCTGCTTAAGAAACGAGGTTAGGTCTGGCTTGTGGCAGAAGTCTGCCCGGAACCGCCCGGCCCATCCAGCGGCCACAAGCTAGCGACCTAATGTGAGAGGTCTGGGCATTAATAATTAATTAATGCAAATCTAAGATAAGAATGACGTCTAAAACGTATTGGGAAAAATAGGGATAAACCAACGGGATTAATAGGTGTAGTAAACCCGTCCAATACAAAGTTAGACAAATCTGAAAAATCTGTACATCTGATCTGTTAGTCTTAAAACTTGTTAACTTAATTTGTGAACTAGTAAATCTGAATTCTGTATGTCTGAACTTGTAAACAAGTTAATCTGAAATCTGTTAGTCTGGGGACACAAGGTTAGGAGGGGAATTACTTGTGTCATCTGTTGTTTGGGACCCATATTAGTCAGTAACCCTTTCTGGTATCAAAACTTTGACCCAACAGTAAGTAGGGTCCGGGCACGCTTACTGAACTAATTATAAGAGGTTCATTCTGATAATGGCGAGGGGTGTTGATGGTGCGTTCCAACCGGGTCATGTGCGTGCATGGATCCCGGTCTGCCTCTGAGGATGTAAGACGCCGTGACATCTGTAAATAGGTCTGTGCCAATTGGTTGTCACTTTAGGGAGTGATACACCCTACTGTGGGGCCAACACAGGATATTTATGTATTAGGGAGTCGATCGCTTGGGGTAGGGTTTTAGGGTACACTTAGTTCTGTCTGTTTCTGTTGGTACCGTCTGTTTCTGTTGGGTGGTAACACCTGTCTGTTTCTGTGTGGTACCGTCTGTTTGGGAGGTAAAGGCCCATTACTAGTGTACACCTAATTCTGCATTCTGTTTCCATAAGGATTAATCTGTTTCTGCTTCTGTCTGTCTCTGATCGGGTAGTAAAGGCCCATTATTAGCAATCTGTTTCTGTTAAATTATTCTGTACCCGTTTCTGTTTAGACATTAGGGTGGCACCTAATTCTGTTATACTAGTATTAGTGCAGAGAAGTGTAAAGCAATAGTTTATGTTATTCTGTTCTTCTGTTATATCTGCTACATCTGTTACAGTTATCTCTCATCCAGTTTTATGTTCATGTCATATTATTATTATTATCTGTTCATATGCTGAAAGTCACTGGACTTGCCAGAATTTATGTCTGACCCTTGTTGTTTCGCCTCTTTTCTTCCGTTTTCCCCTCAGGTTTTCTAAGGAGGGAATACTCTAGCTAGATCCGGATTTCTTCTGCTTGAAGTGCTTAAAGTATGGCTTGTCTTCCTCTGTGGGGATTATGATTTTAAACCATGCATTTTGAAGGCTTTTGTACAAGACTGATATTTTGTACTTGTATTCTGAGATTTGAAAGGATGTAACCATATTGATTTCTGTTTCCGTTGTAATAAAGTTAAAATTTTTCAAGTACTGTTTTATCTGTCTTGTAAGTTTCTATTCTGTTTACTAAAATGCTCCACCAAAGTTAAGGCATTCCCTTTGTGAGTGACCTTAACGGAGGTGGGGTGTTACACTTGGTATCAGAGCTAAAGGTTACCAGATTAGATAAAAGTTTTTGAAAACTATTTTCAAAAAGGTTTTAAAAGGAAGTATTTTCAAAATTAAAGCTTATTTTGAAAAACATGATCCCCAAGAGCCATATATCTTTCTTTCAGTCCTTTTTGTATTGAACCTTTCCTTTTTCGTTTCAGCATGTCTAAAGCATCTGAGATACCAGAGGATGTCCATGTACCCGGTTGGTTTCGTCAATATCTTGAGGCTAGGACCGTCGCTGCAGGTCCAGCAAATGATCCCCCTCCCCCACCCCCTCCTCGTGCAATTGCTTTCTCAAAGATCTGTAGAGATTTTAGGGCCATGGGTGGAAAGGATTTCAAAGGAACTGAATCATTCGTAGAAGCAAGGAATTGGCTCAAAGAAACTGAGGATCTATTCGTTATCTTCGAGGTGGACGATAGGCAGAAGGTACAGTTGGCGGTATGGTTGCTCAAAGACGAAGCTTCCTAGTGGTGGGAAGTCACTAACGCCGAGAGGCCGGTTGAGACATGGATGGATTTCAGAACAAGGTTTGAGACAAAATTCCTCTCGCAAGCTGAACGAAGTTTACAACTGGAAAAGTTCTTATCTCTTAAGCAAGGAAGTATGACGGTCAAGGAATACGTCAACCAGTTCAACCAACTGGCTAGGTTCGGATTGGATTTAGTCAACACTCAGCATAAAAAGGCTCTCCGCTTTGTTAAAGGATTGAACGAGCCACTGCACAGCTTAGCCATGACCCACGTACCTATGGGAGCGACTTACGAGAAATTGGTGGACATGGCACTACTACACGAGGAAGACAAGGGCCCGAAAGAGACAAAGAAGGAAGAACCACCGAATAAGAAAGCGGGGCCCAAAAAGGAATTACAAAGGAAGGATGAGAAGACTGAAGATAAGAAGGGGAAAAAGTGCTTTACTTGTGGAAGCTCGACTCATCTGAACAAGGATTGCAGAAAAAGGAAGGGCGCTTGCTTCAACTGTGGGGAGATGGGACACTTCACTAGGGACTGCCCGAAGAGATGAGGACAAGGAGGGCAGGCGAATAATCTTGAGGCTAGTGGCTAGGATAGAAATAGGAAAATTTCTATAGTAGGTTTAATTTCTTTATCTGATTATGGAGTTAAGACTTTTTCTGATTCTGGTATTTTGATTTTGTAATCGATACTCTGCACTTTAATACTAGTATTATTTCTGAATTCCGCTGTAGGCTCAGACCCATAAGGGTTATGGCTCATCTGTTTGAGATCAAGGTTTGAGGGATATCTGTGTTAGGCGTCAAATATGACGCATATATTCTGAGTTTTTGTGGGATATGATTTTATCATGCTTAGCTTCCTAAGAATCATTAGGGAACCTGATCTGTATCAGTAGTTTGTAAATATCTGAATAATTCTGATTTCCAGTTTTGACATTGTCTAAAGAAGGTAATCCTCTGAGTGTCAATCTGATATTGATTTCGGTCTTTGGGGTTGATACTTAGGGGAATTATTTTCTCAACCAATGTCTAATGGGAACCAAGTCTTCGTTCTATCTGTACTCGCTTCCATCACTAGACTCTATCCTATCGATCGAGTGTTCAACTTATAGATAGGAATCCTAATGGGTGTAAACATGTGTTTGAGACATGTTATGTTTGATGGTTGCAAGTGGATGCAAGTGGTTGCTAGTGGTTGCTCGTGGACGCATATACACACACTAGGCACTAGATCGGCTCGAAAACACTCTCATACTGCATATGGATGTGTGAGCATTTTCAATTTTTGTGGATGCAAATTGATTGACTCAGCACATGGATGTTGCATATGACTGAATGGTTGTGCACTCATATAGAAATGATATGTATCGAGTAGGAAAATTGCATACATATTGGACTCATGGCACTGGCATAATTCGCATTAAGGAGGTCAACTGAATCAGTGGACCGCCTGATCTTTGCATTAGACAAGGAACATATACACACACTTCTTGCATATGTTCATACAGCATTAGAAATCTCTTAAGGACAATGAATGCCTGTGATTGGTGATTGAGTAGATGGATGATTGGATGGTAGGACACATTCTTCTTAACTTGAAGATTTCGGGGACGAAATCCTTTAAGGAGGGGAGAATGTAACACCCCGCATTTTTAGGTATAATTAAAAATGAAATAAAATATATGAAAATATGCTTAGGATACGTAAATAATGGTGATGCAAAAGGAGAATTAATTAATACATGGAAGAGAAGAAAAATTAGTTCGATAATGGCGTATGTTACGGAAAAGATAGTAAAATAAGGATAACTAATTCAAGAAACAGGAATTAGGTAAAATGGACATCACCATTGCGTTCCACTCAAAAAAATACGCGAAATAGAGTCCGAGTTTTCGAAAATCGGAGTCCGTATGACCAAGATATGGCCAAAACAAGATTCAGAAGGTTTCGGTCAGCCCAGAACTGGGCAGGTCGACCCGGGGGTCGACCTGGGGCCCAGGTCGACTGGGGAGTCGACCTGGGAGTCGACCTCCTCCCCCAGGTCAACTGGGGAGTCGACCTGGGTGTCGACCTGGGGGTCAACCCCCCCTGGTCGAGCCAGGTCGACCTGGGTGCACCTGGATGGGTTTTTGGGCTGTTTTGGTGAGTCTGTGACGAATTCTGATGGTTCTGATCTGTTTTAGGGTTTATCTAAAGGCCTAAAACAACTAACTACACCTATAAATAGATCCTAAGACCTAGCCTCCTCTACACACAATTCTATTCTGCTTCTTCTCTGCCTCTGTTCTAATAAAAATAAAAATGGCGTCGCTACTCTGCTAGAATCAAAACTAGAAGCTAATCAACATCAACCTAAGCAATTCAATTCAAATTTGAGATAAAAGCTTCTGCAACAATTCTGCAACAACTAAAGTTCTTTCTTTAATCCAATCAAGGCAAGTACAGTTATTTTCCGCTATAAACGTTAATTCTGATTTTGACATGAATTGTGAATCTGAATCTGAGACTGTATATCTGTCAGATCTGTTTTTCTGTGACTGTTCTGTATCCCTTTCTGCTTCCTTTCTGTTTCTATAGCCAGGCTACCACGAGCATGTGCCTAATCTCATAAGAGATTAACGTATGAACGCAAATTTTGGGACAAATAATGAATGATGCGAAATTTGACAAGGCTGATTTGAACATATGACTCTAGATCCGAGGCATAAAATATTTTGACATATGACTTGGGATTAGATGCATGAATTTGACTGTAAACATGTAATTTATATATGTTGTATGCATAGTGTACGTTGTAATCTAGATCTGTAACTAATTAGAGAAATGAACATATGTTATTTAGATCTGTAATTAATTAGAAAAGTAAGCATATGTTGTAAACTAGTTTTAAACCTATGCATATTCTGTGATAAAAGAAGAGAGGAACCATTGTAAGATTACTTATGATTTGAGACTTTGGACAAAATGCAGATAAAATTCAAGATCTAATTTTTAGGAGATATAATTTAAAGATTTAGATTGTTGGGTATATTTTGCATAATGATTCATAAGTTGAAAGAAGAAGGATATGGAAACTTAGGTGTAAAGATTTACATTAATTAGGATATCTATTATTGTGATCACACCTAAATAGGGATTCTTGGATATATGGCATGCATTGAAATTAATGGTTATATTTGGTATAATTTATATGTGAATCTGCTATAAAATGCTAGTTTAACATAAATTGGAACATATGTTATATGTCCACATTCTGTGCTATGTAACTTTATGCAAACATGGAGTATATGTTCATCATGAAAATTATGTAGGCATATGAATTTAGGCCTAATTTATGACTAGGCAAGGCATGTAAATAGAACCTTTAGAAATATTAGATTTGCTAAATCTGCTAATTTGCCAAGTTGCCTAAACTGCTAGTTTTGTTATATTGCCTAGACTGCTAATTAGATTGAAATGCCAAATCTGTTAAATTTGTCTGTTGAGATGCCTAACCTGTTATATGCCAAAATCTGCTAAGTTGCTAAATCTGTTAAATCCGTTAAGTCATATAATCTGGAAAATCTGCTATCTGCTAAAATCTGTTATCTGCTGTGTTGATATAATCATCCTGTTATTGATATAATCTGAATTGGCATATATATATTGGGCGTGCGCATAAACGGTAAATTATTAATTAATTGGCCGCAAAGATAAACATGGCTAACTCGAGGTTAGAATGAGTTTGCGGCGTAATTCTGCCCGGAACCGCCCGGCACATCCAGTGGCGCAAACAATAGGTTCTAATGTGAGAAGTTAGTCATAACCTGCTTAAGACACGAGGTTAGGTCTGGCTTGTGGCAGAAGTCTGCCCGGAACCGCCCGGCCCATCCAGCGGCCACAAGCTAGCGACCTAATGTGAGAGGTCTGGGCATTAATAATTAATTAATGCAAATCTAAGATAAGAACGACGTCTAAAACGTATTGGGGAAAATAGGGATAAACCAACGGGATTAATAGGTGTAGTAAACCCGTCCAATACAAAGTTAGATAAATCTGAAAAATCTGTACATCTGATCTGTTAGTCTGAAAACTTGTTAACTTAATTTGTGAACTAGTAAATCTGAATTCTGTATGTCTGAACTTGTAAACAAGTTAATCTGAAATCTGTTAGTCTGGGGACACAAGGTTAGGAGGGGAATTACTTGTGTCATCTGTTGTTTGGGACCCATATTAGTCAGTAACCCTTTCTGGTATCAAAACTTTGACCCAACAGTAAGTAGGGTCCGGGCACGCTTACTGAACTAATTATAAGAGGTTCATTCTGATAATGGCGAGGGGTGTTGATGGTGCGTTCCAACCGGGTCATGTGCGTGCATGGATCCCGGTCTGCCTCTGAGGATGTAAGACGCCGTGACATCTGTAAATAGGTCTGTGCCAATTGGTTGTCACTTTAGGGAGTGATACACCCTACTGTGGGGCCAACACAGGATATTTATGTATTAGGGAGCCGATCGCTTGGGGTAGGGTTTTAGGGTACACTTAGTTCTGTCTGTTTCTGTTGGTACCGTCTGTTTCTGTTGGGTGGTAACACCTGTCTGTTTCTGTGTGGTACCGTCTGTTCGAGAGGTAAAGGCCCATTACTAGTGTACACCTAATTCTGCATTCTGTTTCCATAAGGATTAATCTGTTTCTGCTTCTGTCTGTCTCTGATCGGGTAGTAAAGGCCCATTATTAGCAATCTGTTTCTGTTAAATTATTCTGTACCCGTTTCTGTTTAGACATTAGGGTGGCACCTAATTCTGTTATACTAGTATTAGTGCAGAGAAGTGTAAAGCAATAGTTTATGTCATTCTGTTCTTCTGTTCTTCTGTTATATCTGCTACATCTGTTACAGTTATCTCTCATCCAGTTTTATGTTCATGTCATATTATTATTATCTGTTCATATGCTGAAAGTCACTGGACTTGCCAGACTTTATGTCTGACCCTTGTTGTTTCGCCTCTTTTCTTCCGTTTCCCCCCCAGGTTTTCTAAGGAGGGAATACTCTAGCTAGATCCGGATTTCTTCTGCTTGAAGTGCTTATAGTATGGCTTGTCTTCTTCTGTGGGGATTATGATTTTAAACCATGCATTTTGAAGGCTTTTGTACAAGACTGATATTTTGTACTTGTATTCTGAGATTTGAAAGGATGTAACCATATTGATTTCTGTTTCCGTTGTAATAAAGTTAAAAAATTTCAAGTACTGTTTTATCTGTCTTGTAAGTTTCTGTTCTGTTTACTAAAATGCTCCACCAAAGTTAAGGCATTCCCTTTGTGAGTGACCTTAACGGAGGTGGGGTGTTACAATGATGGTGAGTGGCAAGGTCTTCCGTACAAAGCTTCAAATGGAGCCATACCAATACTGGAATGATAACTATTGTTATACGCAAACTCAACCAAATGCAAATGATCATCTCAAGACCCACTAAAATATGGTATATAAGCCCTTAAGAGATCCTCTAATACACGATTCACCCTCTCCGTTTGACCGTCGGTTTGAGTATGATATGCGGTACTGAGATGTAATTCTGATCCTAAAGCCACTTGTAAGCTCTTCCAAAACCCACTAGTAAATAATGGATCTCGGTCGCTCACGATACCTTTAGGTACTCCATGAAATCTCACAACCCACTTCATATATAGTTCTGCTAATTTAGCCGTCGTTCTATTCGACTTGACTGGTATAAACCTTGCACTTTTGGTTAATCGGTACACAATCACCCACATACTATCATGACCTGATCTAGTCCTTGGTAAACCATCAATGAAATCCATTGAGACTTGTTCCCATTTCCATTTAGGAATTTACAATGGTTGTAACAAACCACTAGGCTTCTTTTGCTCGGCTTTAACTAACTGGCAATTCATGCACTTGGATATAAATTTCTCAACGTCTCTTTTCATCCCTTCCCAGTAGTAGGTCTGCTTCATGTCTCGATACATCTTGTTACCACTGGGATGTATAGTCAGTTTCAAGTGATGAAATTCTCTAAGCACTTCATCTCTCAATCCATTAACATTGGGTACAACTAGTCTCACATTCTTCCGAAGCCATCCTTCTCGATCAAGACCATACTTGTACATTCTCTCGTCGTCGATACCCATCCCTACCTTAGAGATGATTTCCAATAGGTTAGGATCGTCCCTCTGATTGGAACCAATCCGCTCAATCAAAGTCGGTTTGATCGTCAAACTTGCTAACATAGCTGGATCTAATTCGCACTTAGGTCTGAAATCATATCCCGCGATATACTCTAGTTGCTTCCATTCTAGAAACATAGCCCCCAAACTGGCATGTCTCCTACTCAATGCATCAGCTACCGCATTGCCCTTCCCGCATGTGTATGCGATATTGAAATCATATGAAGCCAAGAACTCTAACCATCTCTGTTGACGGAGATTTAGATCCTTCTGGGAGAAAAGGTAATTTAACGATTTATGATCTGTAAAGAACTCAAATCTTTCTTCCAAGAGACAATGGCCCCACATCTTCGACGTGAACACGATCGCTGCCAATTCCAAATCATGAGTAGGATATTTTTCTCATGCGGTTTCACTTATCGACTAGCATAAGCTGCAACCCTACCTCCTTGCATCAATACAACACCTAGTCTGGTACCACATGCATCCGTGTATACCGTCATCTCTTAATTCCATTTAGGAATAACTAACACTGGTGCACACGTCAACTTTTCCTTTAGGCTCTTGAATGCATCCTCGCACCTTCCATCCCAAGCAAAAGCTTGGTTCTTCTTGGTCAATTGAGTTAACGGTGTCTCTATCTTGGAGAAGTCTTGGATAAACTTACGGTAATATCCAGCCAACCCCAAGAAGCTCCTCATGTCCGTTGCATTCTTGGGCGTAGACCAGTCTTGCACCGTAGCCACCTACGCAGGATCTACGACAACAAAATTCTTTGAAACAACATGGCCCAAGAATCTCACTTCCCTCCTCCAGAAGTGACACTTAGAAAAATTAGCTTTCAGTCAGTGTTTCCACAACACTTCCATCACTGTCCTCAAATGTTCCTTGTGTTCTTCCTCTGTCCTCGAGTACACAAGAACAAACTTATTCAGTTGATCCCTGAATACCCTATTCATAAGATCCACAAAATATGATGGTGCATTGGTCAATCCGAATGGCAGACCAACCACTCATAAAATCCAGACGGCATTCAAAATGCCATTTTAGGAATACTCTCAGCTGCTACCCGGAGCTGATGGAAACATGCTGCAAGATCTAACTGGGAGAACACTCTCGCTCCATTCAACTGATCAAACAAATCGTCTATTCGCAGAAGAGAATACTTATTCTTCCTAGTCACCTTGTTCAACTCACGGTAGTCTACACATAAACAAAGGGAACCATCTGCCTTAGTAGCAAATACAACTGGTGCTCCCCACTCAGAAACACTTCTTTTGATAAATCCCTTCTTCAAAAGATTGCTTACTTGCACCCCGAGCTGTCGCTACTCTCTTGGAGACATACGACATAGTGGCATCACTATAGGTCTGGCATCTTTCACTGAATCAATACGAAACTCGATCTCTTACTGTGGTGGAAGTTCGGTCACTTCCTCGAAGATGTCCGGATACTCACCAGCAATAGGCACATATGACAACTCATCATGCAGGATGTTGAGGGAATTTAGAAAACTAGCCATCACCCCATCACTTGGTAGGCAACCAAATAGTACCCTCTGTCCATCGTCCGCTCTAACGATCACTGAAAACCCCTCGCAGTCCACCGTCACCCCATACCTTCGGAGCCAATCGACTCCCAAAATAATGCCAAACCCAATAAAGCCCAAAACAAAGCAATCACAAGCAAACATACATCCATAACTCGATAAGACCAATTTACGACAAATCATGCAAAGGCTAGTTAAACCACTGATCGGGTTCGTCACAATTAAAGGTCTATCGACTATCTCGGGTTCTAATCCCAACCTATCTACCAGGTCACTAGATATGAAGGAATGGGAAGCCTCAGTATCAAATAGTACTCGAACAGGAACATCAAAAATAGAAAGCATACCTTTAATAACAATGCCCTTTCCCTTATGCGCCGCAGTTGGGGCATTCGACGAAGAAGGAACAACGTTGATAGGATATGCTTTCACAATCTGCTTCTCTTTAGGAGGTTGTGGACATTTATCCTTGTGATGTACCACTTGGCCGCAACTGAAGCACTTCCTGTCTACTGGCTTTGCTCGACAATCTTTAGCATAGTGGCGCTTCTTGCTATAGCTATAACACTCTACATATTTCTTATTCTTCTTCTGACCATCCTTAGCATGGTTTTGTTTCCTCTTATTCTAGGAATTATTCTTGCCTCCACCGCTTGCCTGCGGCTTTGGCTCCCCTGCAGATGTAATAGCAACCTTAGCCTCTGACTTAGGTTAAAGGATCTCAGATCTCAATGCCTTTCCTACAATAGATTCAAATGTCTCATCTATATGATTTATCAGTCTTTCCCCCAAGTACTCATCTAAGCTAGTTATGAACTTCTCGTTCTTCTTTTCGGCAGTATCGATAAGGGATAATCCATACTTCGATAAATATCAAACTTAGCAATATATTCTAGGACTGCACTACCATTCTGCTTAAGTTCCAAGAATTTCCTAAACAATTTTGATTTCTGAGCAGCTAGAATAAACTTGTCACTAAAACGGGCCTTAAAACGATTCCAAGTAACTTGATCCTCGGGAGTAGCCGCTTTGGTAGCATTCCACCAATTCATTGCTCGTCCTTGAAGTTGGCGCGATGCTAGATTTCTCTTCATCGCATCATCGATCCCCAAATCCTCGAAGATGCACTCACAAATATCAAGCCAATCTTAAACCTCCATAGCCGACTCCGTTCCGTGGAACGACTTTCCACCAAGACTAGTATAATCCTTACAGAGCTTGGCAAAATCGGCTCTAGGCGCCTGCGCTACTGCACCACCACCGTTAGCGGCATTAGGAACTGCTCCCTAAACATCCCTAAGCATCTCTCGCATAATGGTAGTAAACATCGTCCTCATATCAGAAGCATTCTTATTATTGGCCCCTGAACCCGTACTCCTCGTATATCGGCTCATCATTCAATCCGTAAAGAGAAAATGATTAACCATCTCCATGGTGGTGCCAGTACAGCGACTTCATCCTTAGATGTACTAATAATATATATATAGCTTTTAGAAACCAAAATATCACAAATACGCGCTCTCATATACGTATATTATCTCTCTCTGGTGTCTTCCCTAGGTTAACTACGCAACCTAGGCGCTCTGATACCGAGTGTGACGGTCCACCCCGGACCAGCCGACATTTCCTCGAAATGCACTGTGCCAATGCCCGATTAGCACGAGACGGTTGTCAAACAAAAGGGTTCAGAACTATGAATCACCAAAGAACCTATAGTATATCTAACAGCGCATGGAATAAAATATAATAGCAACATAACTTGACATAAAATAGGCGAGACAATGCATAAGCTGAGAACTAAATCATCATAGCAGCGGAATCCGAAATACAGCTTATGATTCAAACCATAATTACAACTTTAAATACTGTCTCTAAAGAAAAATAGAAAAGGTACACTACTAATTCCCTAAGTATTGACCAACAACAAACAGGGAGAATATATGTATATAAAAGAAGCCTCCTGCTCGTCTCTGGACAGCTAATCGCACATCACCACCAAACCTGCCTCTAGTCTGCTCGTTTAGGACCACCCAGAGTAATAAGAAGAGATATAAAAATCTGGGTCAGACGAAAGTCTGGTATGAGCGATAACAACAAAATAAAGCAATAACAGGTATAAATAATTATACCTGAACCTGGACCTACAACCAAAGAGTTAGCACAACAAGACGTACAATACTCTAAGGTAACACTAACATAATGTGTAAAATAGGAGTGTGCATGTCATGGTGATAGCAAACATCCAACATAGCAATCAGGCTCACATCTCTCACTCAGTGCGTAAAGTATACGGTATCCACCACTTTGATCACCAAATCCTTTGCCACAACCACTTTGCCCTTGGGGTCATAATGAACCCATTGCGTTGGTCCATAGCCCCTAATCCCTTGCTATGTCCACTTTGCCCCATAGAGTATTGATGACTCCACTGCACTGGCTCATAGCCATGCTATGATCACTTGCCTTTAGGAGTCTTAATGGTCCCATTGCGCTGATCTATAGCTGCTAATCCGTCTCTTGGTGGTGAACCAAAGCTATAGATATCGATAACTCCTTTGCCCATGTCCCGCAGCAAAGCCCAACTCATGAAGTTAACTCGTTGGTTTCCATCTGGATCCTGAGTTCTAACTTCCCATTCGGACTATCTTTGCATCTTGGGTTTTGGTCTCTTCCGGTTCGGTTCGGGGCTCCTCCTACTATCAGGTTCGGTTCGGGTCTCCTCCTCCTATCCAATTATGTTCGGGTCTTACTCCTATCCGGTTCGGTTCGGGTCCCTCCCTCCTATCTGGTTCGGTTTGGGTCTCCTCCTCCTATCCGGTTCAGTTCGTGTCTCCTCCTCCTATCCGGTTCGATTCGGGTCTCCTTCTCCTATCCAGTTCGATTCGGGTCTCTTTCTCCTATCCGGATCTGTCCGGGTCTCTTTCTCCTATCCGGATCGGTTCGACTCTCTTTCTCTTATCCGGTTCGGGTCACTTTCTCCTATCCGGATCGGTTCGAATCTCTTTCTCCTATCCGGATTGGATCGGGTCTCTTTCTCCTATCCGGGTCGGATCTCCTTCCTAACTGGTTCAGATCGGGTCTTCCTCCTAATCGGTTCTGAAAATCTGCAACTTTTTCCAGCAAGCTATTTTCGCTAAATGACGGCGTTTTCAACCATTATAACCATTCTATGACATCACAAGACTTTCCAAATAGTAGTAACAGCATAGAGAATCAATCAAAAACATTAAAACTTCATTCATGTGAAATATTTTAGATCAAACATACCCAAAAAGCATGGTTTCCCCCTTAATCCCATTAACCATGTTTTAATTATAGGATTAGCTAACTTAATCCAAATTTTCGCCGGTGATATAAAATAATATTTAAGAATTTATATATAATTTTCCAGATTTTTATGATGCATAATTTCTCTAATTATCACTAATCACCCTTACTTAGTCGTAATTAGTGTAAAAGTTTGTTAATCACTCACCTTAGCCAGAAATAAGTCTTAGATCTGAAACTATGACCAATATGGCATGAATCCCAATGTATAGCTGCAGCTCTTTCTCTAATTCGATGCTAATTTCTCTTGATTTGATGTAGTTTTGCATAATTAGTGATTAGAAAGTAATTAGGGTGAGATTTAGAAGGTGGAGGCCATTACTAGGGTTAGAGGGAGGTAAATGGCGGCTAGAAAAATGAACAAAACTGATTTTCCAAACCCTATCAGTCCTCCCATAACCCTAATCCCGAATGGGTTATGGGCTTAGCTGTTAATCACCTGGTTAAGCCCAATTATGCTGCTTTTCACCTTACAAACCTTATTTCAGCCATATCTCCCAAACGGTAAGTCTGTTTGACAAATGTGACCACTATATGGAAAGGTAAACCATCATTTGAATCTAATGGAAGTGGTTTCAGGTCAAAACTTCTTACCAATCAAAAGTTACAGGCAAAAAAAATTCGCCAGGGGCAAAATGGTCATTTAAAATTCGGCAAAAATCGTGAACATGGGAGATGACCCCAATAATCGTTCCCCAAAGTTACACAACCGTACGACTTCGTATAAAAATAAATTAAATATTCTACGATCCTCCGATATGTAGAATGCAGGTCGTTATAGTGGTACATAACAACTCTATATTCATCACGTGATTGAACTGGGACTCGCTCAGTCCATCCTGATATGGTCTCAGTTAAGGGCTTGGTCATCCGTGACGACCGCCGTAACTCCTGCACTAAACAAGGGTAATAATGCGCTGAAAGTTGTACCAATCAACTATGGACAATCATCAAGGTAACATAACACAATGCAGAACCTGTCGTATAAATCACAGCTCTAGGATAAAAAATAATAAAACATATACAACATGCAATAATAGTGAAACATTTTTAAGCAGAACTTAAACTTTCATAACAACTAGAAAGAATATCCATACATATTTGGATTACAACATAAGTGTCTGTACAAATAGGTCTCATTACAACAGTCAAAGATATCGTCAAAACAACGGAAAACAACAATACTATATAGTAGAAAAGTAATACGCTAGCCTTCTGCTCGCCACCGCACAACAACATCGTCCTCACTAAGATTAATCACCTGTAACCTGCTACTAGTCTGCACATCTAAAACTGGATGAACAACCCAAGGTAATAAGAGGGAAACATAAAACCTTGAGTCAGACAACAGTCTTAGTGAGCGATAAAACAGTTATCTAACATCATTAATAAAGTATATAAGAGTAGGTAGATTAACTAGCCAATCTACCAAAACACTAGAGAAGAACACAAGCCCTTCTTTCCCATATCTGATAGTGATATCCTTTACAAACAAGCATTTGAAACAACTATACATCCATGGCAATCTGACAATTATTCATTTATGGCAATCAGAAGTAATCAGACAATAGAAATCATAGCAACTAGTTATATCTCACGTAAACCATCCTAATCGAGATCAATATCACTCAAGCACATGACCCTAAGGCCTAAACCAACATCAGACAAGCACCCAAGAAACATCTCCTTCGACGTCAGACAATCTACGCTAGACGGCACAAACAAAACAACCAACATTCACGACTCTAGCTACCATTGCCTATCCTGCTTCGAAACCATTGTTAATTATAAGATGGTCAACCCTGCCATATGTCAAGGGATAATGGTAACCTCGGTTCTATAAAAAACTACATATGCCTTTCAACGATATGTACCTAGGTCTTTTGACGATACCCAGTGTACTCGACCAACAACCTTCTTGTCTTTTATGTGTCCCTATTGTACCCTTGCTTTGAGCCCGCTAGAACCTACGACAACGATAGTCTCTTAGCCTTCAATATCTCTAGTCATCAAACCTGATGACTATTTATAGCTCAAGCAACCCTCTCGAGCAACCATTATCCATCAACTCACCACTTTGATTCACCTTCACATTCATTGCATTTCAACGATCAATAAACGCATTGCAACACTTCGAACATTCCTACTTGAATCCATTTCGAAGTCACAACCATCATTGGCAAAAATAACATCAAATAGTGGTTCATTGTAGTTAGAGCGTCCTTCCCTAGGACGCAAATGACCTAAGTCCACGACCTAACTCTCTTGAGCCACTCCATTCATTCCAACGACCTAACCTCCCAGGTCGAATAATGACCTAACGACCCACCACACCAATGTCTCACAACTTCACTACCCAGGTCGTTCAACGACCTCATGACCTGAATCATTAAAGCACCAACGATCCAGCTCACTGACTCTATGTTGTATTTACACCCCTAGGTTGACCCACTTCAGATGACCTGCGATCCATGGAGATGCCAGTCGACCTGAGTCCGCCTCCTATTCAGTTGCGCAAGCTAATCCAAGGATGCAACGACCCTAAGCAGCTTCAACGACCCAATCTTCGCCCGAACAACCTGATCTACGCATCATTGATCCATGTGCTTTACGAACCCAAATGGCCCGAATGACCTGAATCTCCATTTCTTGGAGAACAAGACAACGACCTGACCTTAGAAAAATGATCTGACTTCGGATCTAACCAAAATAGCTCCAATTTTGACCAAATCATTCCCGAACGACAATTTCGATGTTAACAACTCATCCAAATCATACAATTCAACCATAAACACTTTATGAAATCATCACAACATCAAAATGGCAATTATCATCAATATCACATAAAATTCACTAAATCATGATAAATGTGTGAATAAACTAACATAATGGATCTAACTTGCATAAACATATGAATTATTATAAGAATTACTGGTTTTGAGTTGCCATATTAGATCCTATGGTAATTCATATGAAAATATACTTACCATGATGTAGATCTTGGTGAAAACAACTTAAAATGATAAAAATAAGATCAAACAACCCATATACTTGATTGGATCCGCATGAGAGATGCTTATCACTCACCAATTCTATGAATTAACTCGAAATCACTAAATTCTCAATCTGGACAGCGAAGAATATGCTTCAAACCTCTTGATTTGATGCGATCTCTCTTCACTTGATGTAGATCTAGCTTCAAACGTTGTAGATTTTCGATTCTCTTCCTTAGATCTAGATTTTAATGGAGGAAAGTGTATTTGATTGAGCAAGGAGGATCACAAGCTCAACAAATGAGAGAATGAATAAAATAAACTATTCTCCATGCCTCCAACCCCCTATTTATTGCCTCCAACAAGCTCACTAATGGGCCACCCCAAATCAGCCCATCACGGTTATAAAACCTGTACAGAAATTTGTGAAACACTAAAACAACGATTCCTCCCAAACCACTAAACAAAATATTTAATGTGACCACTCTACGGAATTGGAAACACCATTTCCTTTCCAATGAAATCAATCCCAACTTCTGATTGGATCTCGGTCAAAAAGTTACGCCTTATGCAAAACTGACAGGGGAAAAATGGTCATAAATAAAATTGATAAAAAATATGGACATGTCTCACATCCCCATAAAATACATATCGAAATACGAGAATGATCCAACCCTCGGGGAATTAAATAAAAATATTTATGATCCTACGATACGTAAAATGCAGGTTGTTACATTCTCCCCCCTTTTAGGAATTTCACCCCCGAAATCCCAACAACCATAAGCAACCAAAATAATTCCACATGCCTTTCATTCATGAACAACCAATTCTATTATCCAAACTAGTAACCATCAAACCATGCAACCATAGCCTTATTATTAGCCTGCTTTGTGACCAGGCTACCCAAAGCTCAACTAATGGCATTAATCACCAATAACTTAGATGAAGTAGTACAACAGTGGAAAACTTGGGTGTGGCATGCCCAAAGCACCGGGTCAGATCGGTGCATCTGGATCAGATGAAGGTTTTTGGTTTTAGTCGAAGCAACATGACACCATGACTCTAGCAGTTGTTTGAGTGTTCGTGTTGAACCATTCGGGTCGTACCCGACCCTATCCCACATCAGCGAGCCACTCAACGGTTTGTCTCTCTAGCGTCTCCACCGGGTCGGATCGCCACCTACCGGACCCACCTGGATCGAAACCACTTATGCACAACGATATTGACCTATTCTCATGCCTATGACCCCGGATCGAGTTCCTCCTATCTAACAACGAACTGAAGGTTGTTTCCCCATGTTCTCCACTACTTTCGAGATCTCTGATGCTGCCACGTAGCGTCCGACCTGGAGCTCTCCAATGCCTATAAATACATGAAAACATGACCATTTTCGGGGCCTTATGTATGCCCTATACATTTCGTCCATGGCTGCTAACAACTGAGAAACATCTTATTCTTCAATAAAATCAATGAATTTAGAGAGAATTATTCATTGTATTCAAGTGATTGAGTGTATATATTAACTGTAATTGTAATTTCTGAATGAATTGAGAAACTATGAAGTGGATGTAGCCTTGTTAATGTTGAACCACTATAAATCTTGTGTATCTGATTGCTTTTCTACGTTTTTAGATTATATTCTTCATTATTCTCTACATATTCTAGTTATTTGGGTGTTACAACCAATTTTTGGTCTAACATTTTGGTGCTTTCACTAAGAAGATTGAATTCTCGGCTTTCTGGATTATTGTTCTACTGTTTGGATCACTAAGTCCGAAGAGATAATCCACATTTTCATCAGCATTAAAGTTTCCGTCAATTTCAGCGAACCTGAAATCCCTATCTTCGATGAAAGATAAGAGCCTACCAGCTATGGATCAGAACCATGTGAAGGAGTAGAAATCGTAACCATTCAAAGTTTAGGGAGCCGGAGCGGGTCGGATTCCAAAAAATGCTATGGATCAGAGAAGCAAAGTCTCCTGCTATGCTTCATCTTTCATCAAGCATGGGAATCAGAGAACCAAACGAGTCAAATGAATTCAACCCAACCAACCTGAATACCTATGTGGAGCACTGGACGTCATAGCTTCGAAGCAGCACATCCCTTCCCGATCCGACCGGACCTCTCTAATCCATACCATCCTTCTGGATCCGACCCGAAGAGACACTTCTGAGCCGCAACCTGAAGGCAAATTCCGATCAGACCCGAAATAGGTTTTTTTAGAAAGAAATACATTTTTTTTATCGTTTCAAAGAAATACATTGTTTCAAAGAAGATCGACTGCCACCGGGACTGTGGGACCCCGGACCCCTATCGGCGCTACGCCTGGACCCGCTGACTGCTCGCCTTTGGCTCGGCACATGGCTCGACACATGGCTCGCCTTCGGCTCGACTCATCATACATTTTGGCAAACAATAGTCATTAAGTCTTATCAATTAAGATTCAGCTAATAGTCCAATAATATCAACAACAAAATGGCGACGACTGGGATACTTCCAAGAGTCATGACCTCTATTGACTGATGTTATTCAAAGTAAGGAGCTATTGACCAGATTCTACATCCTGGCTATGACAATATATGAAAGGAAGGTTGTTTCCTGACATCCTCCTCTTTCAGGGTTCCAATGATATATATACTTCACCAATACAACTGATGTTGTTCCCGAACGTGTAGTGAGCACCTGGTTTACATGACTTAGACCTGTTTAACCGATGGAACCTCGAATGATATTGATATGGAGAAGTTTGGGCACTATTTCGAAGATGACTCGAATGATCTTAGCAACAATGGTTCTCAATGACGGGATACCAGAAAGCGACTAAGGAACCTAACACTACAAATTTACACTTTATTTATATGACATGGTGAAAAACATATATACTTCGGTCCACTCCTCGAAAAACATAGTGAGCCTTTGCAATGCCCATTTGCTATCAACTGCATCGATGACGATTGATTTCCACCGGATAAGGACACTACAACAGATCAACCTTTTAATAGTACGTGAAAAATGCTACAATAGATTTCCATAGCATTAGTGACGACACTATATATCAACATGTTATAATAGCCCTGATATATCTTATAGCCCTAAATTAAATGCTATTGTATCAAACATTTTATAGCACACATGCATCGGTATGAAATGCATTTCATAGCATTCCACCCTCGCTAATTTATTGGTCTTACTAGAATTTCATTTTATTTTTTATAGCATTAACTATGTTTTCATAGCAAGTATTCAACGATATAAAATAGTTTTCCATAGCAGTTTACTTTTTCCATAAGTCTTTTTTTCTGCTATTATATGTTTTTCTTAGCATTTTTCTTTTGACATAAACTTTTTTTATTTTCACCTGCTTCCATAATGCTCATTTTCTGCTATTAATATGTTTAATATATGACACATTTTTTTCTTTTTTCTATGATTCTCTTTCCATAATGCACTTTTCTCTTGCTTGAATTGTGCACATTAAAGACAATCAAACAATAAATAATACAATACTATACATTGCAATACGAAGAGCATATTTGATTTCAACATTTTATTTCAATGGACAAAAAAAAGGTCTTACAATACTGACATAATTAAGTCTATACACAATTAATGGTTAAGTTAATTTAGATATACTTCCATAACAAAAATACATAAAAAATCCCTTAGTCCTCGGCCTGTAAGCTTGTTCATAATGTATATTCCAAAACCTGCAATTAACAGTAATGCAAGTTAGAAAAGTGCAATCTTTTTTTAGGTGCCATGAAAAGGTGTGTTGACTACAAACCTTTGGGTTTTGTTGCATTAGGATTGTATGATTAAATTCACCAGCAATTAAATAGCAAAAAACCAATGTAGAAAATGCAAAATAGCACTCAATTTTTTTCTGCAATTGATCATGAAGGAAAAAATTGTAACTGATCATAAAAATAGAAGGTAGCTCTAGCGCTTCTTTAAAAAATAAAAAAAATTCTAACCATGCTATTTGAAGTCCATGGCAGAAAATTTACTAGTAATATGTTTCTTATTATGATTAACAAACTGCTTCCAGGAAGCAGACCAAATGTTATCCCATTTTTTAAAAGGAATAAAAATAAAATAATAAATCAAAATAAAAAAGGAATATCACAAGAAGGCTAAAACAAAATCAGCAAGCTATAGTTAGTAGATTATTACCTAAGCTTGTGAATAAGCACGCTAAGTGAAAGCAAACTCTTATTGATGAGATCGTTAGATACCAAGCGAGCTGCAAGCGCATTTGAACTTCTCACATCTATAAATTCATATGCTGAACTTTCAATATTTTGCAAGTGATACATCATTAGTTTTTAGGTTAATTCAAGCATGTGTAATAGACACATATACAAGAAGTGCATATTAGTTTGAGTATTTGATGAGATCGTGTACTTATTCAACTTCTACATATGTGTTTGAGCTGCAAATACATAGTTTATAAAGTAGTAGAGCAAACTAAGTGTTTGATAAATCAAAGAAACAGAAAGATGAATATGCACTTTTCTTCCATTTATCTCAAAACTAGAAAAATTTATCCCAATAGTAATGCAGCAAAAAAAAGGCATAAAAGACAGTAATGCATGTAAAATTCCTCAAAAAACAAATACAATAAATTTTGCACACCTTCGCACATAGTGAGAAGTTCCTTCAAATTATTCCTGACTCTTAACAACACCTTTGTTAATTTTTTGACAATAGTTAGCTTCTGCAAATAATTGAGCTGGTTAGACCTCAAAAAAAATGATAAATAAATAAAAGACGGATTCTTTTTACCTCGGGGTCATCATGAACCCTAAGTGGAGTGAGATCTCTTACTGCTTCACTGTAAATTTCTAGCGCTAAGAATTTTAAAATATACTCTCTTTCATCATACTAAATTAAGGAAATAATGAACAAACAAAAAAGTAACTGAATCATGTATGAAAATTAGGAGAAGAAAAGAAAAACACTCTATTTAGAAAATCTCCCTTTTAATGTAATCAAAAATATCTTTCTTTGCCTACTTACTTACTCCACGTATTGTATTAGTTTTAACACTGCTCGTTTGCCTGTATGCAAAAAATGACATTGTTTATTCAGAACTAGCATTATTTACAACTAAGGTTGGAGATAAAAGAACAAATCTTCAAGTTACGCTGGATCTAACAGACAGTCTAGTGGTGCAGTACCCTAATTGAATCTAGGAAATAAAACAGGTTGCATACTCACTTTATTATCGTACCAGCCCTATTTAATATAACGCAGCCTACCAATTCAACCAGCACACTCCTCATTTATTATGTGCCTAACTTTATGGTTTTAATTCTAGCTATATATTAATATATATGGTTAATCTTATGTGTAGCTAGCTTTTTTGTTTCTCATAAGGAAAAATATTCGTCCTTTGTCCAAAATTATTAAAAGCAATTTTAGGATGATCTAATTGATCATAACTAATTTGCATTTTTTGCATATCTATAGTCAGTTGGCATGCTACTAGTTTTTGCTTTGCATTATTATATTACTAGTAATAAATACAAATAAAAAAATGGATGGAATAGGTTACTAGTACAAGAATATCCAAATTATCTTGAAGCATTATTTCAGGTATCCATGAGCATGAATATAAATTGGTTAAAAATTGACGTTGAAAGGAAGAATAATCTCTTCCAAGTAGTCTACAGTTATTCATTTATACACAATTTGGAGAAAGTTCCGTGAATAAATTAGACAAATGTATCAATAATGGCCAAGGGACAATGACATTATTAATAAGTAAAATATGTTTCTCTTCTCCATAACTAGAAGTTAGAACCACATTTAACAGAACATGCGCACCATAACTGGTAATAAGTTCATCTTTACCAAACAACTTTTAACTAACATTGAATACATGTGTGGGATTTCAATTTATTTAGAATGACTATATTTAACAACTGATTTTCAAAACATTGTATTAAAACATAACATTGACAACCAAATCCAATTCATAATATCTTGATAGAAGGCTACAAAATTTCATAACACACCTTTTGGATTAAACAAGCAAAAACATCAATTAGTCATATAAACATAATTCTGTTTATTCCGACACTTAACAAAAAAATTATCAAGTTTCATGTGATAAAGGGATTTCTAACCTTCCTAATAACAAGATCTTCTTTGCGCATCCTGTTATACAATTTGATTCTTGATAGATGAATAATTGTATGAAGTAATTGTATAATTAACATAAATGAACAATGCAAGGCTAAAGAAGAGCACGATGGGTGATAATCAGTCTAATCATTGGTTATTAGGTAAGACTTGCACACAAAACAAAAAACGGATGGAAAGTGAGACTAGTAAACAAGCTTTTGCTCCATGTTCTATATGAAAACTAAATCCCTACTTTTCATATCATAATCAATCAATTGCATGAAAAATCATCAAACAAATTCATTCAGTATAAAATACTCATCCAAATAGATATGTTCTTAGCCAGTCGTTT
The DNA here is from genome assembly GCA_030737875.1 of Allium sativum. Lineage (NCBI taxonomy): Eukaryota > Viridiplantae > Streptophyta > Magnoliopsida > Asparagales > Amaryllidaceae > Allium > Allium sativum. Next base: position 775,725,373 of record CM060926.1, read on the forward strand.
CAGCTAAAATAAAATCTTAGGCAACCTAGTACTGTAAGATAGCAGCAATCCAAACTAGGCCTGAAACACCCCATCTCCATTAAGGTCACTCACAAAGGGAATGTCCTAACTTTGTTGGAGCATTATATGTAAAAGACACAGATAGTTTACAAGACAGATATATATATAAGCAGCGGAAAATAGAACTAACTTTATTTCAAATGTGGTTCATAACAAAACATTACAACAAACTGTTTCAAACCAACTTCCAAACCATTACATCATAATTTATGTCTTGATAATTTTCTAAAGAAGCATAAAACAAAATAAAACTGCATAAATCCCCATGTAGTAGTGTATCCAAAGCCATAGCCAAAAGCAAGAGATTCCAAGTTATACATCACAGAGTCTTCAAGCTTGGAAAGATGAACGGTCCAAATTAAGCTGAGCTATTCCCTCCTTGGGTACCTTTGGGGGTGGGGGACGGAAGAAAAGAGAGCGAAAGAAAAATGGGTCAGACATAAGTCTGAGTAAGTCTAGTGACTTTTCAGTGTGTGAATAAGGAAAAGGTCATGATAGGAATAAACTGAAAAACAGGACAGTACCAGAATAACAATCTAACATAAAACTATACAAGGAAGGATAAACCAAATATACATCGCACCCATGTCAATTTCTCTGCACCTACTCATACTTGTCCAACTAGCACCACGTGTTCATGGTGAAATGATCCCCTTATATCGATCGTCTCCTACTCGCATACATTTATCACGTGTGTCATTCGGCCCCCGCTTGACTATTGATACCTGTGTTGGTCCCACCATGGGGTGTATCAAGTCCTATGGTGGCAACCCGACACGATTCAAGATGCACAGTGTATGACTACTGATGCCCAGTGCCTGCTTTTTCCACTCTGGAGTATCCCCCTAAGTCCCACATCGTGGAAGCCTGTGTGAAGTGGGTACTTATATAGTAGAGCCCATCTCTTCCTAATGCCGAGGTCTTTTGAGGAACAAAACCCCACACCTTTACGGTGGCTAAGTTGGGGAACATATCTTGCGTGAACGGAGATGCGGGCTGTTACAGTGGTATCAGAGCCAATACCCAGTCAGAATTGTGGCTCCTTTGTGGACCACAACGCCTGGGTGAGGTTTTTGTGAGCCAACTGGGACGTTGGGCTCTGTAGGTGGGGAGGATGTAACACCCCTAAGTCCCACATCGTGGAAGCCTGTGTGAAGTGGGTACTTATATAGTAGAGCCCATCTCTTCCTAATGCCGAGGTCTTTTGAGGAACAAAACCCCACACCTATACGGTGGCTAAGTTGGGGACAATATCTTGCGTGAACGGAGATGCGGGCTGTTACATAGTACGTGCACGCCCGTACTCCGTCGGAACCTACACTGACGCACCACCCGCCGACGTTTTGAATGCATACAATTCAACCCAGTAATCGTGCCCCACCCTGCCTAGTTCAGGGTTCCATGGTACATCTAAGTGGGTTACTGCTGAAATGGGTCCCCGTTACTAGGGTTTTCTAGCCAACATGTTAAATTGGTTAAGTGTCCAAATTTACCTAACCCCACCCATCAGTTTAGTTAACATGTTGAATTGGTTAAGTGCTTCCTTAATTGACTTAACCCTACCAATCTTGACTTAGCTTTATTAAAGCACCAACCACTCACATTAGGCAGGTATTGTTGTGGTCACTAGATGTGCCGGTCGGTTCCGGGCAGTTTTACACCACAACCCAGTCTAACCTCGGGTTAGTCATATTCGTCTTTTCCAAATTTACATATTTATCCTTTTATGCTTATATGTAAATTTGTCAACAATTTACTGTCATGGCCCACTTTCCCTCTAATTCAAGTTCATGGTTTTTGGCATAAAAATTATACCATTTTTATGCCACTCATTAATTACATGACTATGAGCCAAATATGTCAGTTACATGAAATTTTCAATTTTTTCCCAACGTTACCCCGTTGTACGTTCGCTTTAATCACATAAAGTTATTGGGCCCGCAAATTAGCCCAATTTATAAACAAGAGGTAAAAGAAGGGGGACATTTAAACAAACATATGTCACGTAAATTTAAATTAATATGTCTCATGAAACTTGCAATTAAATTGGATAGATCTAGCATAAGCCTAAGCATGTGAACATGTAGATATAGGCATAGGTGAACACAACTTGGTTTATAAACTAGCATAATTTAGGAGAATCATGACATGTACATTACCAAAGCATGTATAAGTTTAACTTTAACATGTAGATGTGAACTAGATCTAACAATAATTATCATATGAACTTGCATAGATCCACTCTATAAACATGCATATAAATATAGATCTAATTTTTGGATCTAACACAGAACATGAAACTTGCATATGAACATATATATATAGATCTTTACTTGGGTCTAACATAAAACATGTATCTTGCATATGAACATATATATAGGTCTTGACTAACATAAAACATGTAACTTGCATATGACACATCATGAAAGGTTTGTCAAACTTATATATGGTATGATGGTTTCGTTTCCCAAATAATAATAAGTTCATCACCAATTTCCACATGATACGATAAGTTCAAATAAACCACAATCATTCCAAGACATACATGACCAAATTATCGCAAGAATTAGACATGAATCTGCATTATCAATCACATACAACTTGGTTCAAATTCTATTTTCCAATTCATTACAAATCACGTCTTTAATTTATGCACATCTAAAAGGTAATTATACTTACAAACAAAAAGGAATTCTTGAGTTCTGGGATCTGTATTCTGAAACTGATTTTCTCGCCTTTGATGTAGATCGTTGAATTCTCTTAGTTGAAATAGATTATATTTAATTTGATTTTGATGTAGCTTCTATCTTGTTTCTGAGTTGAAAGGGATGACGGCTATTCTAGGTTCACCATTGACGGCATCGTGGCTCTTAGAATGAATTAGTATGATTTTAGGTTTAGAGTTAGGTTGCTTATATAGAGTTTTAATTAATTTAGAGCCGTCGGATTAACCCTAGAAGCAATCAAGACCATCCAGTCAAGATAGGATAACACCTCAGCCCTAATGACTCAGCAAAGAGTCAGAAAGGACTCAGCAATGACTCACTGTCCGGATCAGAACACTCCAGAAACCTGTGTAGGTTTTTAGCCCGACCTGGGCGCACTTGGCAGGTGCGCCAGTGCATTTTTGTACTGGCGCACTTGTGAAGTGCGCCAGTGTATTCTGGTCGACTTCCGATTTTCTTGCCTAACTTCGTTCGTCCATATCTCCTTCATACAGTGTTCGTTTTTACGCAAACTCGGACTCTATCTCAAGCAGATTTCTGAGACGAACGCAATGGCGTAACCCAGTTCCCTTAATTCTCACATTTGAAATTAATTACTCTTTGATTCGTTACTTTAATGTTAACTGAAAATACGGGGTGTTACATTCTCCCCTCCTTAAAGGATTTCGTCCCCGAAATCTTCAAGTCAAGAAGAACGTATATCCTACCATCCAATCGTTCATCTACTCAACCATCAAACACAGACATCCATTGTCCTTAAAAGACTTCTAATGCTTCATGATCATATGCATAATGTGTGTACATGTCCTTATCTAATGCAAAATCAGGCGGTCTACTGATTCAGTTGACCTCCTTAATGCAAATTATGTCGGTGTGATGAGTCCATTATGTATGCAATCTTCCCTAATCATACTTCCTACATGAGTGCACAATCATTCATATAAATGCGACATCCACATGATAACACATCAAGTTTCAATCATATAAAAATAATTATATGTATATGCAATATGAAAGTGATTGAGCTGATTTAACACTTAATGTGTGTGTATATGCATCCATGAGCAACCACTAGCAACCACTTGCAACCATCAATCATAACATGTTTCAAATACATGTTTACACCCATTGGTTTCTACCTAAGGATCAAGCTAGCACTAAGGAAATATACTTAAAAAAGGATAGGTACGAGCATGAATAAACATAAGGAAAGAGATCAAAGATGTACCCTAAAAAAGAAAAGGGTAGGCTGCGCGTATCATGGCCTCAGTCTCCCAAGTTGCATCTTCCTCAACGTCACTCCATTGAACTTTAACAAGTATGACTTCGCGGTTGCGTAGCTTTTTGACTTCTGTACCCAAGATACGAGTTGGAACTCTCCTCACAGTTGCTTCTCGTTCTACTTCTACTTCCTCTAGTATGCTTGGTTCCACCACTTCCGCAGACTCATGTAAGCACTTTCGTAGGTGAGAAACATGAAATATATTATGAACTCCAGCCAATCTTTCAGGCAGCTCTACTCTATAAGCCATCTTCCCAACCTTCTCGATGATAGGAAATGACCCTACAAATCTTGGTGCTAACTTTCCTGCAGATCCAAAGCGAACGACGTTCCATAAAGGAGATACTTTAAGGAACACCTTGTCTCCAACTTCAAACTCAAGGTCGGTTCTTTTTCTGTATGCGTAGGACTTCTGTCTATCTTGGGCAGTCTTCATTCTTCTTCGTATCAAGTCCGCTTTCTCTGAAGTTTCTCTGATCATGTCTAGTCCAAGTATGAGCTTGTCTGTAGACTCCCACCAACAAGTTGGTGATCAGCATGGTCTTCCATATAAAGCTTCGAAGGGTGCCACGCCTATGGTGGCTTGGTAGCTATTGTTGTAAGCGAATTCCACCAAAGGAAGATGATCCTCCCATTTACTTCCGAAGTCAAGAATGCATAGTCTCAAGAGGTCTTCTAATACTCTATTCACCCTTTCCGTCTGACCATCGGTTTGGGAGTGATAGGCCATGCTTAAGCATAACTGTGTGCCTACAGCTTCTTGCAAACTCCTCCAAAACTCGCTCGTAAAGATAGGATCTCTGTCACTCACTATGCTGGAGGGTATCCCAAGGAGTCGAACTATCTCTTTAAGATATATGGATGCTAGGGATGAGGTAGTCCTTCTACTCTTAATGGGTATGACGTGAGCGCTTTTTGTGAGCCTGTCCACTGTAACCCAAATACTGGTATTGCCTCTTCTTGACTTAGGCAGCCCATCAATAAAGTCTATCGAGATGCTATCCCACTTCCACTGTGGGACCTCTAGAGGATGAAGCAAACCACCAGGCTTCTTCTGCTCCGCCTTGACTTGTTGGCATATCATGCACTTAGAAACGAATTCAGCTACATTCCTCTTCATGCCATTCCAAAAGAAAACCCTTTTGATGTCTTTGTACATTTTGTCTCCACCGGGGTGTATGGTCAACTTGGAATGGTGTGCTTCTTCAAGAAATTTCTTCACTAAATCCCTTGCTTGTGGGATGCATAGTCTTCCATCCCGCCTCAACCAACCCTTTTCATCGATGGAGTATCTATTGAGGTGACTAGAAGTCTCACCCCTACTTAGCTTATCTATCACATCAACTAGCTGAGGGTCTTCACGTTGTGCGGTCCCTATTGAGTCCAAAAGAGTAGGCCGCACCTCTAGCGATGGTAACAAACCAGTCACATGATCGACAGAGGGTCTAAAATCAAAGTTGGCTATGTATTCCAAGCTTTACCTTTCTACAAAGAGAGGGATTAAGGCCAACTTCTTTCTACTCAAGGCGTCTGCTACTACATTGCCCTTGCCAGGAGTATAGGAAATCTCAAAATCATATGAGGCAAGAAACTCTATCCATCTTTGCTGCCTCAAGTTGAGATCTTTCTGCGAGAAAAGGTACTTCAACGATTTATGGTTAGTAAACAATTCAAACTTCTCACCTAGGAGATAATGGCACCAAGACTTAAGTGCAAAGATGATGGCAGCCAACTCTAGATCGTGGGTTGGGTAGTTTTTCTCATGTACTCTCAATTGTCTTCCACCATAAGCTACTACCTTCCCTTCTTGCATCAAGACAGCGCGTAGTCCCGTAGCGCATGCATTTGTATATACGGTAAACATCTTGCTTCCATCAGGCAATGTCAGAACTGGGGCTGTTGTCATAGCCCTTTTCAAGTGTTGGAAAGCAATATCACAATCCAAATCCCAAGTGAAAGTTAAATTTTTCTTGGTCAACCTTGTAAATGGAGCTGATATTTTCACAAAATCTTTGATGAACTTTCGATAAAAGCCTACTAGCCCGAGAAAGCTTCGGACTTCGGTTGCATTCCGTGGGACCTTCCAATCTTGCACCGTAACTACTTTTGCGGGGTCCACAGCTAATTCTTCCTTGGATACCACATGTCCAAGAAATCTTACTTCCTCTCTCCAAAAGTGGCATTTGGAGAATTTGGCTTTCAACTGATGTGCTCGAAGAGTATCCATGACTTCTTTTAGATGCTGAGCACGCTCTTCCTCACTCTTCGAGAAAATCAAAATGTTGTCCACGAAGACCACTACAAACTTATTGAGGAACTCCCTAAACACCCTGCTCATCAAATCAACGAAATAAGCGGGTGCGTTTGTCAAGCCGAAAGGCATGACAAGCCACTAGAAGAATCCATCCGGAGTTCTGAACGCGGTCTTATCAATGCTGTCTTCAGCCACTCTTAGCTGATGAAACCCGGTAGCCAAATCTAGTTGGGAGAAAACCGATGCACCTACAAGCTGATCGAACAAGTCGTCTATTCTTGGGAGTGGGTGCCTATTTTTCTTGGTCAGCTTGTTTATCTCCCTATAATCAACTCATATGCGAAGCGAACCGTCTGATTTAGTTGCGAACACTACTGGAGCACCTATTCAGAAATACTCCGCCTTATAAACCCCTTTTCTAGCAGCTCTTTAACTTGCTTGCTGAGCTCTTTCCGCTCCCTTGGAGCCATGTTCCTAACGGGTAAGGCGACGGGTTTTGCATTATCACCGAGGTATATGCGGAAGTCTATCGCCCGCTTCGGAGGTAAGCCCTTCACCTCTTCAAACACATCCGAGTATTCATGGACTACTCTAACAGACTGTAAGTTCTCAACAGACGCATCAAGAGATTCTAGATAACTAAGCATAACAGAGTTCATGGGATTACAAGAGATTTCGAGAGTGTTACCGAGGCGAGTCATGAGTCTAACCACTCTCTTTTCACAATCAAGGTTGACACCATTACTGGATAGCCAATCCGTGCCTAGAATCAACCCATAGCCCGTGAAGCCCAAAACATAGGCATTATATCTAAACCCGATGCTTAGTATAGAAATTTTCAAATCCAAATGAATCATTTACAAATAAGCTGAGCCCCCAATTGGACTTGAAACAACCAAGGGATCCTCTACTATACTGGTGTCTTGGTGCAGAGATTCAACTAAAGCAGTAGATATAAATGAGTGCGATGTGCCAGAATAAAATAGTGTATGAACAGGATGATCAAAAAGATGGACTAGACTTTCGACAGAAATATTTCTACCTTGTTCTTGCGGAGGTGTTGTGAGAGCGTGAACTTGTCCTCCAGAAGAAGGTCCAGCTCTCTGCCCTTGCCCTTGTTTTCTTGGACAGTCCTTAGCCATGTGTCGTGTCTCGCCACAGTGGAAACAACCACCCATCTTCCTCTTCTTCTTCCTGCAGTCTTTGACCAGATGTCCAGGAATGCCACAGAAATTGCACTTCCTCTTGTCATGGGGTTTGTTGTTCTTCCCGCCTTTCTTTGAATCTGTCTTCTTGTTCTGTGACCCCTCCGCTTTCTTGTCTTGAGGCACCTCTATCTTTTCCTATTTCTTGCCCTTATCTTCCCCTGTAACAATGCCATGCCCACCAGTCTCTCAAAAGTCACCCCCATGGGTATGTGGGTCATAGCTAGGCTGTGTAGTGGCTCATTCAGTCCCTTAACAAAAAGGAGAGCCTTCTTATGAGGAGTGTTTACTAAATCCAATCTGAATCTAGCCAGTTGGTTGAATTGGTTGACGTATTCTTTGACCGTCATACTTCCTTGCTTAAGAGATAAGAACTTTTCCACCTGTAGACTTCGTTCAGCTTTTGAGAGGAATTTCATTTCAAACCTTATTCTAAAATCCATCCAAGTTTCAATTGGTCTTTCAGCGTTAGTGACTTCCCACCAATAGGAGGCTTCGTCTTTGAGCAACTACACCGCCAACTATATCTTCTATCTATCATCCACTTCGAAGATATCGAACAAATCCTCAGTTTCTTTGAGCCTGTTTCTTGCTTCCACAAATGATTCAGTTCCATTGAAATTCTTTCCACCCATGGCCCTAAAGTCCCTACAAATCTTTGAGAAAGCATTTGCACGAGGAGGAGGAGGAACCGCTGCAGCTGGGGGAGGAGGAATGTCTGCTGGGCCTGCGTTACTAACCCTAGCCACTAGGTACCTACTGAGCCAGCCAGGTATCGGTACACCCTCTAGAAGGTAAAGATTCCCAGACATGCTGAAACGAAAAAGGAAAGATTCAAAACAATGGATAGAAAGATAGTGCATATGGCTTTGGGGGATTATGCCTTTTAAAGTAATATAACACTTTTTCTTTAAAAATGCTTCTTTATACTTCTTTTTAAAAATAGTTTTCAAAAACTTTTATTTGATGTAGTAAACCTTTGCTCTGATACCAAGTGAAACACCCCATCTCCATTAAGGTCACTCACAAAGGGAATGCCTTAACTTTAATGGAGCATTACAGGTAAAAGACACAGATAATTTACAAGATAGATAGATATATATATAAGCAGCGGAAAATAGAACTAACTTTATTTCAAATGTGGTTCATAACAAAACATTACAACAAACTGTTTCAAACCAACTTCCAAACCATTACATCATAATTTCTGTCTTGATTATTTTCTAAAGAAGCTAAAACAAAATAAAACTGCATAAATCTCCAAGTAGTAGTGTATCCAAAAGTCATAGCCAAAAGCAAGAGATTCCAAGCTATGCATCACAGAGTCTTCAAGCTTGAAAAGATGAACGGTCCAAATTAAGCTGAGCTATTCCCTCCGTGGGTACCGGGGGGGGGAACAGAAGAAAAGAGAGCGAAAGAAAAATGGGTCAGACATAAGTCTGAGTAAGTCTAGTGACTTTCCAGTGTGTGAATAAGGAAAAGGTCATGATAGGAATAAACTAAAAAATAGGACATTACCAGAATAATAATCTAACATAAAACTATACAAGGCAGGATAAACCGAATATACATCGCACCCATGTCAATTTCTCTGCACCTACTTATACTAGTCCAACTAGCACCACGTGTTCATGGTGAAATGATCCCCTTATATCGATTGGCTCCTACTCGCATGCATTTATCACGTGTGTCATTCGGCCCCCGCTTGACTGTTGATACCCGTGCTGGTCCCACCGCGGGGTGTATCAAGTCCTATGGTGGCAACCCGACACGAATCAAGGTGCATAGTGTATGACTACTGATGCCCAGTGCCTGCTTTTTCCACTCAGGAGTATGTGCATGCCCGTACTCCGTCGGAACCTACACTGACGCACCACCCGCCGACGTTTTGAACGCATACAATTCAGCCCGGTAATCGTGCCCCACCCTGCCTAGTTCAGGGTTCCATGATACATCTTTGTGGGTTACCGCTGAAATGGGTCCCCGTTACTAGGGTTTTCTAGCCAACATGTTAAATTGGTTAAGTGTCCAAATTTACCTAACCCCACCCATCAATTTAGTTAACATGTTGAATTGGTTAAGTGTTTCCATAATTGACTTAACCCTACCAACCTTGACTTAGCTTTATTAAAGCACCAACCACTCACATTAGGCAGGTATTGTTGTGGTCACTAGATGTGCCGGTCGGTTCCGGGCAGTTTTACACCACAACCCAGTCTAACCTCGGGTCCTTTTTGGGCTCAATGCACTAACCACCCACATTAGACATGTATTGTTGTGGTCGCTGGATGTGTCGGTCGGTTCCGGGCAGTTTTACACCACAACTCAGTCTAACCTCGGGTTAGGCATATTCATCTTTTCTAAATTTACATATTTATCCTTTTATGCTTATATGTAAATTTGTCAACAATTTACTGCCATGGCCCACTTTCCCTCTAATTCAAGTTCATGGTTTTAGGCATAAAAATTATACCATTTTTATGCCACTCATTAATTACATGACTATGAGCCAAATATGTCAGTTATATGAAATTTTCAAGTATTTCCCAATGTTACCCCTGTTGTACGTTCGCGTTAATCACATAAAGTCATTGGGCCCGCAAATTAGCCCAATTTATAAACAAGAGGTAAAAGAAGGGGACATTTAATCAAACACATGTCACGTAAATTTAAATTAACATGTCTCATGAAACTTGCAATTAAATTGGATAGAGCTAGCATAAGCCTAAGCATGTGAACATGTAGATCTAGGCATAGGTGAACACAACTTGGTTTATAAACTAGCATAATTTAGGAGAATCATGACATGTACATTACCAAAGCATGTATAAGTTTAACTTTAACATGTAGATGTGAACTAGATCTAACAATAATGATCATATGAACTTGCATAAATCCACTTTATAAACATGCATATAAATATAGATCTAATTTTTTGATCTAACACAGAACATGAAACTTGCATATGAACATATATATATATATATATATATATATATATATATATATATATATATATAGAGAGAGAGAGAGAGAGAGAGAGAGACCTTGACTTGGGTATAACATAAAACATGTATCTTGCATATGAACATATATATAGATCTTGACTAACATAGAACATGTAACTTGCATATGACACATCATGAAAGGATTGTCAAACTTATATGTGGTATGATGGTTTCGTTTCCCAAATCATAATAAGTTCATCACCAATTTCCACATGATACGATAAGTTCAAATAAACCACAATCATTTCAAGACATACATGACCAAATTATCGCTAGAATTAGACATGAATCCGCATTATCGATCACATACAACTTGGTTTAAATTCTATTTTCCAATTCATTACAAATCATGTCTTTAATTTATTCACATCTTAAACGTAACTATACTTACAAACAAAAAGGAATTCTTGAGTTCTGGGATCTGTATTCTGAAACTGAATTGCTCGCATTTGATGTAGATCATTGAATTCTCTTAGTTGAATTAGATTAGATTTAATTTGATTTTGATGTAGCTTCTATCTTGTTTCTGAGTTAAAAGGGATGACGGCTATTCTAGGTACACCATTGACGGCATGGTGGCTCTTGGAATGAATTAGTGTGATTTTAGGTTTTCTTGCCTAACTTCATTCGTCCATATCTCCTTCATACGGTGTCCGTTTTACGCAAGGTCGGACTCTATCTCAAGCAGAATTCCAAGACGAACGCAATGGCATAACCCGTTTCCCTTAATTCTCACATTTGAAATTAGTTAATCTTTGATTCGTTACTTTAATGTTAACTGAAAATACTGGGTGTTACATTCTAACATAGTCGGCATGGGTGAACAATACTCAATAGACCAAGGTCTAACTAGATTACCACTGGATGTGTTGTATTTGGTGTTTGTTAAAATGACTTAGTTATACAAGCCAATAAAACTTTTTACGATACTCCATATTGATAGACAATTTGTTACGCTATTTTTCAACCTATCATTTTCTGTCTTTATTTTATACAAAATAATTTATGGCAGATGTATTGAAAAATGAGCCAGGATAAATAAAATATACCTTGGAAGATGTTTCTTATTTTATTTTGTTCAAGAAGCATGGTGATAAGCTCTGATTTTTGCAACCGGCGCAGTTTCATCCATGGCAACATTTACAACAAGTACCTCGATATAATGGCGTTCAAGCTTATGGCATGTACAAAAAAATGTGTTGATATAATCAGGTATTCATCGCTATAAAATACATAAACAATAACTAGAACAACCTATGCAAACTCCGCAATTGCTAGTTGCTATCTTGAACCTAATGTTATCTCAAGATGCTCTAGGTACGCATAACACAGTAGCGTTCCACAATTGCTAGTTGTTATCTTGAACCTAATGTTATCTAAAGAATTGAACAATCCGTGAGATTAGTTTCAGTTTTTTTGCCATTGACTAGATACCGATTTTTCAGTTAGAATTTATTGTATATTAATTCACCTTTAACGCAAATTGAATTAACTAGTTTTTAGATTATCAATCGATTATGTTTTGCTTGTAAAATTATCATCATGGATGTAATTAAAACATTCCACTTGATTCATTTAAAAAAAGTTTAAAGCGAATTTAATTCAAAACATTAAATTTAAGTTGCTAGATAGAACACAGTTTAAAAAATATTAAAAATATTCAGTATTTTAGTGATAATATAATAAACGACGTTTGTTTTAAATTATTAACTTGAACTTTGATAAATAGCATACCTAAATATAGAGCCAAAATATTTAGAACAAAACATATTATGGTGAACGAAGGTAACATAGTAATAAATTAGTGTCATCTTCAACAATGTCAAATACTAATTGCACTTTGAATTGCCAATAATATTATGTGTCATAATTCTCAAGGGAAAACGCTTTGAACAACAAATAATATTATGTTAAATAATTCTCAAAGGAAAACAAAAGTCAGTTTTTAGTAGATATTTAGTTACAAAAATAAAAGTAAAAGAATATCTCCTGGCATCGTAAAATTAGCTTATCGACAAATTCATATAATCTTACCTTTTAACTTAATTACCTTTTATCAACAAATTCGTATATCTCTTGACATAATTACCTTTTATCAACAAATTCAACAAATCAAATTCCTATAAATAAAAAAGACTAAAACAATGTATACCATGATATTCATCAACCTATGATAAGGTATAGCTGAGATCAAATTTAGCTATAAAATTTATATGTTTGTTATTCATCAGCAATGATCAAATGACATAGAATAGAGAAAAATCAGTCAATGGAAGTAATTCCTGAAATGTGTTTGATTTCAGGGAAGGAAGAATCAACCAAGTAGTATTTAAATTGCAAAATTAAACGTGAAGGTAGTTGAATGAAATCCTATGATTATTGCATGTAGGGTCCGATAAATTAAACAATTAGAAGAAATAAATGAAAACAAAGGGTCCTGAATCACCTGAAACACCGGCAGGCTGATTCGACTTAAACGCTTTGGTTAAAAGGGAGAGGTGACAGTCGGGAGCTAAAGGAAAATGCGACATGTAAGTTGCAAATTCTAAATATTTAAATAAATGTTTTTAATATAGGGTAACATATAGCAAATATCCTTACCTTAAAGCCAAAATCAAAATGAATACAATGATAATGGTTAAAAAATGTATATTATTCTCCTGGAGTTATTGCAATCACCTAAAATTTTAAACATAATGGTCAACTGAAAACATAACCACCTGTAGAAAGGAATAAGTATTACTTACTGGTAATACACAGAAAAATGTTAGAAAATAGGCACTACACAATATATATATATATATAAATATATATATATATATATATATATGTATGTATATATATATGTATAGGCAAATGGACAGCAACAATCTCAGTTTCCATTATTTTATACTACTAATAGAATCTAAAGCTAACTCAATCAGTGCTTTTATTGAGAATGAAAAGAAAAGCTGTGAATTTGTGAATTTTGCCAAACTGGGTTAAATATTGCATCATCATATATTACTGGCAACGTTATTGGTTCATTAAAACTGTTGTACTTTTTTTTTTTTTAAAATACCAACCTTCTAAGCTTTTGTGCCTCTGTTTAGTTCGAGGAACTCCCGGACTCCTTAACTTTTTGCACTTTATGTATCCTTTCATAGCAGCCTACATGGATAATAACACTGATGTTTTTTAGAGCTAGGAAATTGATGCATACACATATGCATATGAAATTGGATGTTAGATAACTTACCAAACACTACTTATAAGCCTAAGATTTACCTTAGTCTTGTTGGTCCATAATTGCAATTTGTAGCTTGAATTGCTTTTCAAACAATACATACTTGACAACAAAGAACATTATCCAATGCTACTGAATCATACCTTGCACTCTTTTCTTTTCCTCCTCTAACTTGAAATTTTTATCCTGCATTATATTACTTTCACTATTGCTAAAAGCATCCACTATACGAATAAACATCTTAGAATTTGCATTACAACATAGTATATATTTTAATTAATAGATTAGTGAATTTGCATTACATACGAAACTCATCTGTAAATTCCAGTAGAATGCAGAGTGCTTTATTCAAAGCTTTCTAATCACTTAATTATCATTCTTATATATTTAATAACATGTATATATAATTGTATATTCTTAATAGGAATAAGAGACTTGTTACAGTTAGTCAAGTTGTTGCAATCATAAAGTAGTACCTCGCTCATATATTTAAAGTTTTAAACTAGTGGATTTGTTAACTATAATGGTGCTCGTGAAAAATCCGAATACATTGATTTCATAAAATGCAAATTCTTAAACCAGTTCTATAGTAATAAGGCATAAGTGTGCACCTGCTAAATTATTTATTTTAGCAATGGCGTTGCAGAGTATTACAAAAGTTGTTTGTTTTTTTCTAGTTTATTGCTGCAAACTGCAACAGCCCTATCGACCAACTGGAGACTAACATAACATGTTTTGAAGTGCCAAACTCTTCCAAATATTCATGCTATCAACAGGCTGGAAGATCATAATTTTAAAAAAATAACACATGTACGGTGTGTGTGTGTGTCCAATAATAATAAACTTTACTTTTGTTAAAAAGAAAGGCACGCTTTCATGTTGTTCCCAAATCAATTTAGGTCAGACATACAATTCAACTCAGCATAATATCGTTCCAAATTTTTACCAAATTATAATTTCAAAAATTGTTCAACGATAATATGTTGACTTCATCCGTTAAAAATCTAAAGTTCGAAGATCCCTTAAAGTTAAAGCAGTAGGAACAATAATTTTTTCTTTAAAGATAACAAGTGTCTAACCATCTTGAAAGATAACTCACATATGCAAGGATACATGTTAGAATGCTTCATCTGTATGGTTTCTTGTAATTGAAAATATAAGTTGAACTTAACTAACTTAACTATATAAGTAAAAATATGGTCTATATGAATTGCAAATTATGAAGAGTACAAAAAATAGTTTTGATTCATTCAACTGAAGCATAGTGATCATTATTGTGAATATTAGTGTAATTATATTCAACAGTGAATAATAATTTTAAAAAAAATCAAATTGAGACATTGGCCTTTTTGGTCAGGACGATGGAGTTAGGAGATGATCAGCGAATTATTGTAGACAGAGACATGGTGGCAGCATGGTTTCCAAGAATAACACGAGATAGACATTGCAGAGAAATTAAAAACCATTGGTAAGAGCCAAAGCAACATTTAAGGGTATTAAAACACTGTTTAGAACCATAGTTTATTAATCTTAAGCTAGTTTAAACCAGTTCTCTGGCAATCAGTAATCACGCTCTAATCATATTCAGTTTCAACCTCAATTTCATAAACCAAAATTCAGCCCAAACATGTTGAATAACTATTTGGATATCATAGTATTAATAAAAGCGAGAGGGTTCTGTTTATACCTGCAATCAACAACATATTTTTCGATGTCTTTGATAAATACTATAATCGGGCCAGATTTTATTTCTTCATGGAGAACCTCTATCAGCTTTGTATTGACATACATATCAGAGTCTTCATACACAAAAGATTTAGGTTGAAGTGAATCAGCACTGCAAAAGAAACCATGATCTTTTTGACATAACCGGCCAAGATCGTTACCATCACAAATCTATATGTCGAATTTAACTTCAAGTTTTGATAACCTGTTTTCTTCAAATTCAAGGAGTACTTTGCCTCGATAATGAAACTTGGACCTCTACAGTTCACAGATGGAGATCTTGATGACTGTATCGATCCCATATATCTCACCCTATCACCTTCTTTAAATGAATGAGCCTTTAAGGGCAATGTTGTTGCTACATTTTTAGGTACGGATTGTGAATTAGATGCACCAATACCAGCCTTGACACTGGGAGCCAAATTTTTATGATGAAATATGCTTGAAGTATCTGCAATAACAGCAACCCATGCAGATCTTTGCTTGGAATAAAGCGTGAAATTTTCTGCCTTGACCTTATCCGTAACAGGCTCGGCCTCTTTTGAGGAAGTACCACCATGTAGCACAAGAGAAGTGTAATTCATTAGTACAAACTCATTAGTACCTAGCAACATTAGCAAAAATTATGAATCTAGTCTACTGACCAATTAACAAATTATGAAAGACGAATTATACATCAATAGATATATAGACCTTTAAACTTAAACTCAATGCTCTAATTTGACTTTCTAATTGTCTTTTATTACAACTTAAACGGACATGGTGGACCCTACGGTGAATGTTTGCATCATCATTTACAGTTACGGGAATAAATAAATAGAAACTCATCTTTAAAAAGGTATTCCTTACATCATATTAATTTTGTTGAGCTTTAAGATTATACACAACGTTAGAATAAGATAAAAAATATTACATATTTTAGATGATTCTGTCCACAATTACGATAAATCTCGAGTGAATCAGGGAGGCAATGGAGATTTACGATTGACTGAATCGACTATGGTCGAGTAACAAGATGTTGAAGTGAGATAATCGATTCACTAGTGTACCGAATCGATGATGGTTACAGGATGTTGGAGAAATCTACGTTCTCACTCTATCAGAGATAGTCGATTTACTGGTGTTTCTAGAATTTTTGAAGCAAATAGAAAATTTTAGGGTTTTGAGGAGATGTTTGGTCCAGCGGAAGTGAAAGTGTAAAATTTCATTTACGCAGCCTTTTGTTTTCACTTTTTTTGCTCCCACCTTCTCTATAGGCAAAACTAACGTAGCACAATATACTTATAAATAGCATAATTTATATGTTATTTCTTTATTTTATTTATATAGCACAATTTATTTGTTATTTTCTTTTCTTTGATTATTTTACTATATCCCTTTAATACATAGCTATATAAGACAATGCAATGTACATCATATTTTCTTGTAGTGGGATTAAATCAACATACATTGGTGCCCAGAGTTAGGTACACGTTGAACCACAACAGACCATGATTGAACCTATGGATCCTTACCCAGAAGATAACAGCTTGACTGCTCATCAACAATCATGCGACCAACCCTAGCAGAATTCAGAGCTTACACCAACCACTGGCGTATTTTGTTAAAATGCCCAACCGAAGCTGGAGTGGGAATAGTCCGTGATGACCAAATTACTGGAAGTGCCAACTATTTGGCTGAATGGAAGATGCTACACGACGGAGATGGCGTGGAATCCAAGAATGCTTCCACTCCTGAAAAGGAGGCATCGACATAGCAAGTAAAGAAAGCATCACAGAAGGAGTCGCCCGTTTACCTGTTCGAAGGCATGGATTCTAGAGAGGATAAAGATTCGGGATGCAGAAGGGTGACACTTAATAAAGCAACTATAGATATTCCGATTGATAATGACGACCTGGTAAAGGTCTTGAAAATTGGATCTCATTTGGACCACCTCCAAACGAGGGAACAGATAGATTTTCTACGATCCGATCAGGGAGAATTTGCATGGACCCATGCTGACATGTGTACGCTTCCGTCAAGTAAAAGAGATGTATGCTCAGTCCATAGAGATCAGCTGCGTTAAAAGAAGAAGTTGAGAGGCTGAGAAGCAACGTTTTTATATGAGATGCCACATATCCGAACCGGATATCAAATCCTGTAAAAAGGCTAATGGGAAATGGCATACATGCAACAATTTTTCAGATTTGAACAAAGCTTGCCCAAAAGAAAGCTTCCCGTTACCAAGAGTTAATCAGCTAGTGGATTCGACGGCTATACATGGTTTTCTCTCTTTTATGGATGCGTACTCAAGTTACAACCAAATTCCTATGCACATGCCTAAACAATAACATACCAGTTCTACAAGAGACTGTGGACTACGCTTGTAACACCCCACGTCGGTTAATGTCACTCACTAAGGGAATGCATTAAGTTTTGTGAAGCATTATAGGTAAACAGACATAGAATAATTACAAGACAGATATAAATAAAGATAACAGCGGAAATTTCAAAAAAATTATTTCAGACATAAATCATAATCCCGTAGTTTATAATACCATAATTCATAAAACCATTACAATAAAATACTTATGTCTTGCATAATCAGAGTACATAGGAATTAAAACAAAACATTATTCCCCAATAAAAAGAGTAAGCCATTGTAGATACAAAGACTTGAGCCATACTCCAGAAGTAGCTTCCAACAAGATAATATCCAAGTCCTGACTAAGCCTAAGTGTTTCCTCCCTAAGAACCTGGGGAGGGAACGGAAAGGAGAGGGAAAAACAAAGGGGTCCGAAATAAAGTTTGGCGAGTCTAGTTACTTTTAGCCAGTAAATAAATAAAGGTGAACATGGCAGGCATAAAGTGGATAAGAGAGATCAATACATAAATGGCAGACATAACAAGGTAAACAGGACAACATGATAGAATAGATAGCGCTTCTTAACACTTTCCTTGCTCTGCACCAATACTAGTATAACAGATATGTAATAGGATTACAAATTCCCCAATTGCTTAACAAAAACAGGATGATCCCAACAGAAACATAATGGTAGTTTTAGGTGTACTGTAGTAACGGGTTTTAACCCAAACTGAACCGGTACCTAAACAGAAATAACAGGTGTTAGCCAAGACAGAAACACAGCTACCCCATAGAAACAGACACGACTAGATGTACCTTATTTACTACCCCTAGTCGATCGGCTCCCTATTCTGTAGATACGATGTGCTGGCCCGACAGTAGGGTGTATCACTCCCTAAAGTGGCAACCCTTCATTTTCCGGATGTGCACAACCATATCTACTGATGTCACAGCGTCTTATCTTCCCCAGCAGGCGGAGTCATGCACGCACATGACCCCGTTGGAACGCGCCGTTAACACCGCCTCCACGTTTGGTCTCTTACAATCAGCTTAGTAAGCGTGCCCCACTCCGACCTAGTTCAGAGTACCCGTTTGATACCTATTTAAGGGTTACTGACTGAAATGGGTCCCACAAAAGATGATGCAAGCTCTCCCCTTTGTCTTGCATCCCCATTACTAGGTTTTCCACTGGTTATGTTTACCTAACGATGTCTTTAATTACATAACCTCGACAGGTTAAGTTTGTGGGCCTATATATACAAATATTACCCACCAACCCAAGATGTACTTAACTCTCCTACTGATTCAAGCATGTTTATTTAACGGTTAAGTTTGTGGGCCTATATATTAATATTACCCACCTACCCAAGATGTACTTAACCCTCCCACTGATCCAAGCATGCTTTTCTTAACCCTATCTTTAGTTTATATTCATACAATCCCTTATGGATTAGATTAGGTTAAGTAGTCTGATTCATTACCATGTCCATTTATGGTTTATAATGGGCTAGACCTCCCACATTAGGCCTACAACATGTGGATGCTGGATATGTCGGTCGGGTCCGGGCAGTCTTATTCCACAGTTGGGCCTAACCTCGTATCTTAGCCCGATTGGTATTTGCACACTTAGACCTCCCACATTAGGTTCAACATTAGTGGCTGTTGGATATGCCGGTCAGGTCCGGGCAGACTTCCACCACTAATGTAACCTAACCTCGTGTCATAAGTACAATTACATTTCCTAATTGTAATTACTAAACATTCCTTTTTTTAATTAATTAATCAATTAATTAAACCTTTCCCTTTTTGGGTGTCAATACATATTTTGCACAACAATTTGAATTACATGTCCATAAATGTTCATATTCAAATTATGCCATTTTTAATTAATTTGCCATTTAATTAATCCTTTCCTTTTATAGGTGTCAATACCTATTTTGCAAAAATAATTTGAATTACATATCCATAAATGGTCATATTCAAATGATGCCATTTTAATCCAAATTTTCCTATGTCATTATAGGTGATTATTACTATGTTTCCCTATTTGAATTATATGTCCAATTTATATAAAACATTATACAAATTATGCCAATTATAAATCCCCTTTTTTCCCCATTTCCTTACTAATGTGATCGCATGTATTTTGGCGTCATCGAGGCTATAAAGTAGTCTCGTCATAACAATAAAAAGGAACATGATAAGGGTGACAGTTTAACATGTTTTGGCATAAATATTAACATAACTGGCATAGTAACTAAGTGAATGGACATGTGATAATTATCATAACAAAGTGGACATCAAATTAATAACTTGTGTTTAGGCAAGCATACTGAGATCTAGATTCAATATTAGGTGTCCAATTACCTAAATCTAGCACAAACAGGGTGGCATAATAACAAGTTTAGATTCACATGTCAAGTTTACCACATATACCAAGGTATCATAATATAACAAGTGAAAGTTGATTAACACCAAAGTTTAGATCCAAGTAATGTAAAATTAATGGATGTACTATCATCCTAACATGGTTACAAATCAATATTCATATAAACGTCATATCGAATCACCACAATCAGATCTAGAAAGTTAGATATGTATTAACAAGTTCACAAGTACCACAATATAATTGTAATTCAAGATTCACATAGGAAACATAATAGAATGTCTATATATTAGATCTAGGGAAAATGACATAGTATGCTTGCATAAGTTCATGATTTACAGCATATACCCAATTCATTGTCTACCACAATTCACATTTATCTATTTAAACCTAAAAGTGACTAGAACTCACTGTGGTAGAAGAAAGAATAGATTAAGCGTTTGTTGCTATTCTAGAACCGTTCTCCTCTTTCACAATTCCTAAGCTTTAATTCGTTGGAGAAGAGACTAGCTTAGTTTAGGATGCAGCAGCATGGCGGCTGATAAATGATTTTAGTTTAGATTAGGGTTTAGGTTTATGTGTGTTTATATAGATGTGTAGGATTAATTAGAGCCCTTAGATTAGTTTAGGATCAATCTAAACCATCCATTTCACAATGACACATCACTCAGCCAACCAAATGAAGCCACATAAGCCCTAAAATCAGAAAAATCATCACCCGAACACGTCAGCCCAACCTGGCTGACAGGGGTGGACTCCCCTATAGGGGGCCGACACCTATGTCGACACCCCTATAGGGGGTCGACACCTATGTCGACTCCCCTTGGGGGGTCGGCACCCATGAGCAGGAAATTTACCGCTCAGCCCAATTTTGTTGTTTTGAAATTCGAACAGGTTTTAGCTTGTTATTTATTATTTTAATTTAATTTCTGTTTAAACTTGAAATCTTCTAACCTCCATAACTTCTTCATACGGAGCCCGATTTACGCAAACTCGGACTCTATCTCAAGCAGAATTCCTAGACGAACGTAATGGCGTAACCCGTTTCACTTAATTCTTCTTCTAAAAATTAAGTATCCTTAAATTTGTTAATTTTAATATTTTAAAATTACGGGTGTTACATCACTATTACGTGGTGATGCCTTTCGAACTAAAGAATCCTGAAGAGGATATGTTAAGTAAAGAAGACAGTCCCTCAAAACAGAAGATGAAATCAAGCATGTGGGAGCTGTATGTAGATGGTGCCAAAGATGATCGACAGTCCAATGCTAGAGTCGTGTTGATAACTCCTGAAGGACTATCAATTCATTATGCCTTGCAACTAGATTTCCCTGCTACTAACAAGAAGCTCTGAGCATTGATCAGATTGAAGTTGATCCTGTATTGGAGACCGAACCCGAGACGGAGTCATGGACGATCATCATAAAGAACTTCCTACAACATGGAACGCTTTCGCAAAAAAGGAGAGGTGAGAGGCGTATCATCGTTCATAAAGCCTCAAGATACACCATGCAAGGCGACATTGATTATTTACCTTAGAAGGTCATCCCGAGATATATATCAATGAATCTCATTGCTGAATTCGCTACCCTTAATGATTCGGCAAAGTACTTGTCGACTTCCCGCTTAATGGAAGATGTACACGAATAGGACTTCTAGTAGATAACATTTTGACAATGGAATGTGAAGATTCACAATTTGACCACCCTCATTGACCATTCATTGGTCAATTCATGCCCCAGACGCAGGGGATAACTTAGACATCTTAGCATGGATTTGTGACAACCTACGTCCGTTAATGTCACTCTTTATCAGAATGCATTAACTTCCATGAAGCATTATAGGTAAACAAAAACATCACAAGACAGATATAAATAACAACTGAATTTAAACTTTATTCTTTAAACAAAAAACAACGTAGTCCAAAATCCAATTACATCATAAGTCTGAAATACAAAAAACCCATTACATCAAATTAAAATATTTGCCTTGTAAAAAAATCATCAGAGTACAGTAATATAAAATCATAGTCACCAAAAAGAGCCATAACAGAGTGGACAGGTAATCAAAGCGGTATATCTAAGCAGCTCCAAGAAGAAACAGAAGAGAGATTCCTAATCAAGCCTGATTATTCCTACCCTGAGAACCTAGCGGAAAAGGAAGAGAGAGAAAAGGAAACAAAACGGGTCATACATAAAATCTGGCGAATCCAGTTACTTTTATGATATAAATAAGTAAAAGCATCATGACAGACATATAAACTGGATGAGAGAGAAAACAGTATCATAAGACAGGTATAAAAGACAGAGCAGGATAAGAAGAATAAGCAGAACATAATATGTTGCGCTTCCCAAATATTTTTCTCTACACCAATACTAGTATTACAGAAACAGAATGATCTCAACAGAAATAGATGGTAGACTTAGGCGTACTTCTAGTGATGGGTTTTACCCCCCAACGATAATAATAGGCAGCCCAACAGAAATGACAGGTGTTACCCCCAACGATAATAATAAGCTCCTAAACAAGCAAGACTAGACGTACCCTAATTACTAGCCCAATCGATCGGCTCCCTATCCAGTAGATACCATGTGCTGGCCCCATAATAGGATGTATCACTTCCTAAAGTGGCAACCCCTTTTTCCGATAGGCACAACCATATCTACTGATGTCACAGCGTCTTAATTTCCTGAACAATCTGGACCCATGCACGCACATGACTCCATTGGAACACGCCGCCAACACCTCCACCCATATGAACCTCTTGTAATCAGCTTAGTAAGCATGCCCCTGACCCCTACCTTGTTCGGGGTCCCACTATGATACCTGTATGGGTTACCGACTGATACGGGTCTTGCACCACAATGATACAAGCCAACCCCTAGGTTTGTTTCCCCAACTACTAGGGTTTTGACAGGTTATGCTTAACAGTTTAACAAGCCCGTATAACCCCAACATAAAAACATGTTAAGTTTGTCGGATTCGTACAATCCTCCACAGATTTAATAGATTTACTTAACCCTCATCGATTCAAGCAAGTTTACTTAACCCTTACACAATTTGATATGTTCGTGTAACCCCCACATATTTAAACAGGTTAAGTATTATAGGTTAACTGATTAATAATATTTTCCGTTTATGCAATGTTAATGCACCAGACCTTTCACATTAAGCTGACCACTTGTGGATGCTAGATATGTCGGGCGGTTCCGAGCAGGCTTCTACCACAAGTTTAGACTTAACCTTGTATCTTAGCACCGTCACGTGTACGTTTGCACACTAGACCACTCACATTAGATTAACCACTTATGGATGCTAAATTTGCCAGGTGGTTCCGGGCAGACTTCTACCACAAGTGTAATCTAACCACGTGTCTAAGTGCGGTTACAATTTCATTTATTGTAAATTTAGGAATATTCATTTTTAATCAGTTATTCATGTTCATCATAAATTATGCCCCAAATCCCAGTTTAACTCCCTATACAAGTTATGTCCCAAATTGTAGTCTTAGATCACGGTATATGTTATGCCCAAATCCTAGTCATGTTTTACAATACAAGTTATGCCCAATTTATCATTCCCAACCGTTCCCAAATTCGTTCGTTCGTATATTTCAGCAATAGGCCTAGACTCGAAGGTAACCTGCCTATAAAATTAAAAAGGGAAGGAGGGAGAGAAGAGAATAGAAATAGGCATAATAACAAAACAAGATATGATGACAGAAATAGGCATACTAACATAATAGGCATATGGTGACAGAAGTAGGAATAATGACATAATAGGCATATGATAACAGAAATGGGCATAATAGAGATAGGCATATAAGAACTAAACAGAAGACTAGGTGTACAAGTAATGGTAAATCTTTTTAGTTATGATTCAAGTTATTAACAGACATAAGTTCAGATCCAAACTTATAAACATGTCAGGATTACTTATTAAATGTTTATATCTAAAAATAACATAGACTCACAGTGACTGAATCTAAAGAACTGAGAAAAGAGTGTTGATGTTGTAGCAGAGATTCTTGCATACACATAAATCATTCTTGCAGAAGAATAGGCTAATTCAATCTGAGTTGGGGCTACATCTCCTTGTCTCCACCGTTTTTGATGAATAAAACAATAGAAATGAGATCCTATTTATAGCCTACCACCGATGAATCTGGTCAAGAAACAAGTCCCGCTCAAAGAATGGATCTGCCCGAGATCTGGGTGGGGTTGACCCCGGGCTCGACACCCCCTTGTATGGGTCGATCCATGGGGCATGGAGTCAATCCCTAACGGGTTGATTTCCCGCGTCTTCCTACCTTCTAATTTTTGATTTTCTAGAATGGATTGTTTTTATATATTTTGCTTATATGTATACAAACTTCAAACCTTAATATCTTCTTCATACGATGTCTTTTTTAAGAAAACTCAGAGTCTATCTTAAGTAGAATTCCGAGACGAACACAATGGAGCAATCCATTTTACTTAATTCCTAATATTTAATTAAGCATTCTTTAGTTTATTGTTATAATGTCCTTTTAAATTTATGGAATGTAACATTCCCCCTACTTAAAGGATTTCATCCCCGAAATCTCTAAGTTAAGAAGAATGTATATCCTAAGATCCATCATCCATCTACTCACCCACCAATCACATGCATCCATTGTCCTTAAAATATTTCTAATGCTTGTATGAACATATGGAAAAGTATGTGTATATGTCCCTGTACTAATGTGAAAGATCAGGCGGTCTACTGATTCAGTTGACCTCCTTAATGCAATGTATGTTAGTGCCATGAATCCAACATGTATGCAAATATACCTAGTATAAAATGTAAGTTCTATACGTATGCACAATCATTCATCTAATTGCAACATCCACATGATGATACACCCATTTTCATCCATAAAAGAAAAATATGCACACGCATCCATATGCAGTATGAGAGTGATTGAGCCGATCTAGTGCTTAATTTGTGTGTATATGCATCCACGAGAAACCACTAGCAAACATTTGCATCCACTTGCATTCATCAAACATAACATGTCTCAAACAAATGTTTACATTCATTGGCTCCCTACTTAAAGGCTGAATATTTGATCATAGGATATACTTAAATGATAGAAGCAAGTGCGAATAAAAGCTTTGGAAAAAGAATTTAAGAACATACCATTGAAAAGAAAAGGTTATGAAGCGTGATTCTTCTCTTCAGTCCCCCAAGTTGCATCCTCGGGGTCTTCTCCCCATCAACTTGACCTCTCGGTTGCATAGCTCCTTAACCTCCGATCCAAGAATACGGGTAGGAACTTGTCTAACTGTCGCCTCCCGTTCCATCTTTACTTCCTCAAGCATACTCGACTCAACTACCGCTGCTGCATCGTGCAGACATTTTCACAAATGAGAAACGTGGAAAACATCATGAACACCCGCTAATCTCTCTGGCAGGTTCACCCTATAGGCCATTTGGCCAATCCTTTCTGTTATTGGAAATGGCCCTGCAAACCTTGGCGCCAATTTCCCTACAGATCCAAAGCGAACCACATTCCTCAAAGGTGATACCTTAGTGAAAACCATGTCTCCCACTTCAAACTCAATATCGGTCCTCCTCTTATCTGCGTAGGACTTCTGCCTATCCTGACCTGTCTTCATGTGCTTGCGGTTAAGATCAATTTTCTCTGAAGTCTCTCTAATCATCTCAGGTTCAAGTAGAAGCCTATCTGTAGATTCCCACCAACATGTCGGGATTATAAGGTCGTCCATACAATGCCTCGAAGGGTGCCATGCCAATACTAGCTTGATAACTGCTGTTGTTGGCGAACTCTACCAAAGGAAGATGCTCCTGCTATGTCCCTCCAAAGTATAGGATACACAGTCTTAAAAGATCCTCAAGAACTCTATTCACCCTTTCCGTCTGTCCATCGATCAGAGGGTGATAAGCGGTGCTCAAACACAACTGTGTACCTAATGCCTCCCGCAAGCTTCCTTATAACTCATTGGTGAATATGGGGTCATGATCACTCACAATACTGGAAGGTACTCCACGTAAATAGACTATCTCACAAAGATAAACTGCTGCTAACCATGTTGTTGTTCTCTTACTCTTAACGAGAATGAAATAAGCGCTCTTAGCAAAACCTGCCAACTATAACCCAAATACTGGTGTTGCCTTTCCTTGATCTAGGCAAGCCATCAATGAAATCCATAGAGACGCTCTCCCACTTCCATTGTGGGACCTCCAAAGGCTGAAGTAAACTACCGGACTTCCTTTGCTCGGCTTTGACTTGCTGGCAAATCAAACATCGAGAAACAAACTCCGCTACGTCTTTCTTCATCCCAGCCCAAAAGAAAACACTATTCATATCTCTATACATTTTATCACCTCTTGGATGGATAGCCATCCTAGAATGATGGGTTTCCTCAAGAACTGTCTTCAATAGACTCCCAACTCGGGGAACACAAAGCCTTCCATCTCATCGCAACCACCCTCTATCATTTGTGGAATGTCTACTGAGGTGACTAGAAGTCTCCCCTCTACAGAGCCTATCCAAGATGTCTACTATCTGTGGGTCCTCTCGTTGAAAAGTTCCTATCTGATCCAAAAGATTAGGTTGCACCTCTAACGACGCCAATAACCCAGGTGTAAACTCGGTAGAGAGCCTAAAATCAAAGGTCGATATATACTCCACGCTCCGCCTCTCTACGAATAGTGGACTCAAGGTCATCTCAGCCTACTCAGTGCATCTGCCACCACATTACCCTTGCCAGGGGTATAAGAAATCTCATTGTCATAGGACGTTAGGAACTCCATCTATCTCTGTTGCCTCAAATTGAGATCCTTCTTCGAGAACAAGTACTTGAGAGATTTATGATCGGTATACAACTTGAACTTCTCTCCAAGTAGATAACGATGCCCAGTCTTAAGTGTGAATATTATGGCAGCCAACTCTAAGTCATGGGCAGGGTAGTTCTTCTCATGAACTCTTAACTGTCTACCACCGTAACTACTATCCTTCCCTCCTGCATCAAAATTGCACCAAGCCATGTACTGCATGAATCAGTGTATACTGTGAACACTTTGTTCCCATCAGGCAAAGTCAAGACCGGGGCTATTATTAGAGCCCTCTTCAATCGCTGAAAAGCATCCTCACAGTCAATATCCCAAGAAAAAGTCAATTCTTCTTCGTCGGTCTAGTGAATGATGCTGATATATTCGCGAAGTCTTTAATGAACTTCCTATAATAGCCCGCTAAACCAAGAAAACTCCTCACCTATGTTGCTTTCTTTGGAATCTTCCAATCTTGAACTGTAACTACTTTCGCGGGATCCACTGTTATCCCATCCTTAGAGACCACATGCCCTAGAAATCTCACTTCTTTTCTCCAAAATTGACATTTAGAGGATTTTACCTTAAGCTGATGCGCTCGGAGAGTCTTCAAAACCTCCCTTATATGTAAGGCATTTGTTTTTTATCCTTTGAGAAAATCAAGATGTCATCAACAAAGACCACAACGAACTTATTTAGAAACCCCCGAAACACCCTACTCTTCAGATCCACAAAATTGGCGGGTGCATTCGTCAACCCAATAGGCATGACGAGCTACTCGAAGAAACCATCTGGAGTCCTAAAAGCGGTCTTGTCTATACTGTCCTCGGCCACCCTTAGCTGATGGAACCC
This sequence comes from Allium sativum, assembly GCA_030737875.1. Taxonomy (NCBI): domain Eukaryota; kingdom Viridiplantae; phylum Streptophyta; class Magnoliopsida; order Asparagales; family Amaryllidaceae; genus Allium; species Allium sativum. Next base: position 775,753,254 of record CM060926.1, read on the forward strand.
CGTGGCCAAGTTTAACTGGGAGAAAACAGATGCACCAACAAGTTGGTCAAACAGAAAATCTATCCTCATAAGTGGGTGCCTATTTTTCTTAGTGAGCTTATTCATCTCCCTATAATCCATGCATAAGCGAAGCGAGTCGTTCGCCTTAGTTTGCAAATACGATTGAAGCACCTCATTCAGATATGCTTCGTCTAATAGACCCCTTCTCAAGTAGCTCCCCTACTTGCTTGCTGAGCTCCTTCCTTTATCTCGGAGCCATGTGGCGCACCGACAATGCTACTAGCTTTGCATTGTCCACCAAGTATATCTGGAAATCAATCTCGCGCCTTGGAGGTAAGCCCCGAAACTCCTCAGAAACACCAGGATACTCATAGACTACTGGTACATATCGTAAATCATTGATGGATGCATCAAGCGATTCTAGGAAACTAAGCATGACAAACCCCTTAGGGTCGAAAGAAATCTCGACAGTCCTCCCATGGCAAGTCAAAAGCCTAATGACCCTCCTCGCACAATCCAGAATGCCACCATACATAGCTAGCCAATCCATTCCTAGAATCAACCCATAGCCCATAAAATCGGGTGCATATGCATTGCACTCAAACTTAACACCCAACACAGGCATCCTCAAACCACAACAAATCACAAACAGATGAGCCGAGCCTTAATGGGGTTTGAGATCCGAAACCATACTAGTACTAAGGTGTAGAGACTCAACCATAGAATCAGGTATAAAAAAATGCGAAGCCCCAAAATAAAAAAGAGTCCAAACAGGATGATCGGAAAGAGAAATCAAACCTTCAACAGAAACTTTCCTACCTTCGTCTGTCTCACAACCCCCTAAAGCATGCATTGGCTTTCCAGATGGTCATGTCTTTTGCCCATGTCCTTGCTTCTTCGGAAATTTCTGGTATAGTGTCCAACTTTGCCACAGTTGAAACAAGAGTTCTTCCTTTTTCGGCAATCTTTGACCAAATGACCCATGTTCCCACAAACATGACATTTCTTCTTGCCTTTATTTGAACTTTTAAGGCTTTCCTTCTTTCGTCTATGTTCCCTTCTTAAGCCAACATTTCTCTCATCCTTGGCTTGTGCTCTTTAGCCTTAACTCCCTTATTCTCATCTTTACCACCCTTGTGTAACATGTTAACAAGTCTCTTGATAGTTGGCTCCATCGCATATAAATCCTTATGAAGTTTGAGAGAAAATTAGCCGTAGGTGGAACTACTACCGCCACATATAGAGGTTGGGCACTTCCTTGCCCTTCGGCACGTGCCGTAGTTTTGACATGTCTACGGAACATCCTTTGGGAAGAATCGGTTCCCCAAACATGCTGAAAAGAAAGGAAAAGAGGTTCAAGCGGAGAATCGAAAGATATTTCATATGGCTTTGGGGAATATGTTTTCCAAAAACAGACTTTTTTTAAAAAACTTTCTTTTTAAAACCTTTTGAAAACAATTATCAAAACCTTTTATATCTGATCTGGTAATCTTCAGTTCTGTACGTCCGCTAATGTCACTCTTTATCAGAATGCATTAAGTTCCGTGAAGCATTATTGAAATAGAAGCATCACAATACAGATATAAAATAATTGCAGAATTTAAACTTTATTCTTCAAATAGAAAACATCGTGGTCCAAAATTCAGTTACATCATAACTCTGAAATACATAAACCCATTACATCAAATTAAAATATCTATCTTGTAATAAAATCATCAGAGTACAGTAATATAAAACCATAGTCCCCAAAACGAGGCATATCAGAGTAGACTGTTAATCAAAGTGGTACATATAAGCAGCTCCAAGTAGAAACCGAAGAGAGAATCCTAATCAAGCCTGAGTATTCCCACCCTGAGAACCTGGGCGGAAAAGGAAGAGAGAGAAAAGGAAACAAAGCGGGTCAGACATAAAGTCTAACGAGTCCACTTACTTTTAGCATATAAATAAGTAAAAGCATCATGACAGGCATATAAACTAGATGAGGGAGATAACAGTATCATAAGGCAGGTATAACAGACAGAGCATAAAAGCAGAATAAACAGAACATAATATGTTGCTTTCCAAATACTTTTTGTTAGCCCACTTTGTGAACTGGGCAACACAAAGTCAAGATGTGAAATATTGAAAAAAAACTTGGGAAGTACTGAAGCAGTTCGGATCGAAGCAGCGTATCGGTTCGGATCGGATAAGGTCTTCTGTTCGGATCGGTGAACAATTGCTGTTGGAATCAGAGAGGCACAACTGTTCGGATCGGAGGGCAATCTACTTCAAGTTGGATCGGAAAGCCACCCAGTTGCTACAGAGATAGATCGGAGCGGAGCAAAGTAAAAAGGAGAGAGAATTGGTCCTGAGTTAATCCTGGTCGGATCGGAGATGCCGATCCGAACCCCATGAGCATACCCTACCGATCCGAACCCCTTTTTCACGTCACTTTCCTGCATGAGCGCCTTGTTATTCGGAGCGGCTATGACCAGTTCCTACCCACAACGTCCACTGCTCTGATGCGCTGTCAGCACAGAAATCCATCCGAACCCGAGGCTAATGGGATGGATGACACGTGGCTCCAATCCGGATCGGATTCTGAGCAAATTCTCACCTATAAATACCCTGTCTGGAGACAAAGAAAAGGATCTTTTTTCTGGCACTTTGAGAGTTGAACCATCTTCATAACCCGAATTCCAGCACTCTCGGAAAATCCAAATCTTCTTTCATTGTTTGTTTTTAGACAATTGAGTGATTATAAGTGAGTTGTGAGAGAAATCAAGTGAATATTTCATTGTATTTGCAACTAAATCATTGAAAATAGTGAAAGACAAGTGGACGTAGGCATTTCTTCGCCGAACCACTATAAATCCTGTGTGTTCATTTTTATTTTTGATCTTATTTCATTCTGCTTTTAATCAATTTGGGTGTTAGAACCACTTTTTGGTCTAACATTTTGGTGCTTTCACTGAGAAATCATCTGAATTCTTTGTTTTTCGGGATTATCGTTCTACTTTTTGGACCGGTGAGTTCAAAGAAGTTAATCCTCAAGTTTCGACGCCCTTGGATATTTGTTGAAGTGATTGTCGAAGAACCATGGCCAAAGGAAAAGGGAAAGAAGTTCAATCTGGTCGAGGAAATGGAGCTGGCGAAGATCAGCAAAATGCGGTTGTGACAAGGTCCCATGGGCAGAGTTCAGCAGCAGGACGAACCAATGCAGGAAATACGAACCGCCTTCAGGGGGAGAGCTCCGATCCGATCCGGGTAGGAGATTCTGAAGCAGTGCATTCCCCCAACCTGAACCGACCCGAGCAGCTTGCCATGTACCGACCCGACCAGGCTCCCCAGCTCCGAACCGACCCGATCTCCCATCTCCGATCCGAACCGACACTTGGTGATGTTGGATCCTCTACTCGAGTCCCTACGAATGCTCCGATTCCAGCCACCAGGGTCAATGATCAGGTCAATCCATCTGCGCCCATTACTCAAGGAGATTTCTCGCGCCTACTTGACATGCTTGAGAGTACTAGGGAGGCTATGAAAGTCCACGAGCGCACCAATCTCATGATGCAGGAGAATATGAGACTCATGAGCAGGGAGATTAGCGAACTCCGTAGACAGAGAACCCCATCACCGGTTCGTCACACACCAGTGGATCAGTCTTCTTCTTCCGAGGAAGAGCGGCCCCGTGAACGAAGGCCGCTCGAACGACCTCAGAATTTGGAGCAGCTGACATTCGGATCTTTGGGGTCTCGCGAGGATATTGCAAGAGCACTAGGAAACAATGATCCCACTCAGGGGCAAAGGCTCCAGTCCCCACCTCCCGAGATCGACCGGGAGCGTAGGGAGCGGAATAGAGCAGAAGCAGCTCGAAGAAGAAGGGCATCTCCTGAACAAGAGCCCAGAAGGAACCTGGATACCAGGGCCAGAGAAGCTGAACGGCCCCTAACTAATGCTGATGTACAGGCAATGGTGCGCCAGATTATGTCCGAGAGCCGGAACTATACCAATGAAGATTATGGCATTGAGCGAAGCCATACTCCTTTCACTGACGACATCCTCGACTTTCAGTTTCCCCTGCGTTTTAACCTGCCGCAGATGGACAAGTACAATGGAAGTACTGATCCAGGACAACATTTGATGCGATACTCGTGGCTCATGAATGCTGTTGCTGCTCCTGATGCAGTAAAGTGTAAGGTATTCCCGATTTATTTAGAAGATGTGGCACTATTCTGGTTTACCCGACTTCCCCCTCATTCGGTTTCGAATTACAGGGAATTGAGCGAGCGTTTTATGAATCAGTTTCGACTCCATATCTGAAAGTCCAAAAGTGTTATTGAATTATCAAGAATTAAGCAGGCGCCAGGAGAGTCTTTGAGGTCATATCTTGACCGTTTTAACTTGGCTGTGACTGAAGTTAGTGACCCGCATGAGCCCACCATCTTGATGGCATTAAAGGAAGGAGTCGATCCTGAATCCGAGTTTGGAGATTACCTTTCTGGGAAGACACCCTCCGCAAGAGAGATATTCTATGAAAAAGCCGATATTTATTTAAGACGAGAGGAGGCCAGGGCAAACCGAAAGAGAAAGTCTGAAGCGGCTTCAAAAGAAAATGTTCAGAGTAACGTCGTCGTGAAGCAGTCTGGGGAAAGTTCCGGAAAAGTTGAAGTAAATGTGGGAAACAAGGGTGGCAACAACAATTCTGGAAACGGGGGCAACAACAATAACCGTAATGCGAATGGTAACAGAAGAAATAGAAATAGGGGAAGTGATCCTAACAAAAGACCCCGATTCCAAACTTATGAGGATTATACACCGTTGAACGATACTCTGGAGAACATTTACCTGGATACGTACAATGTTTTGCAATACAAAAGACCGCCACCTCGTGATTCGACCGAGAAAGAAATGGCAACTGGGAAGTTTTGTTTGTTTCATGGAACTCATGGGCATTCAACCAATGAATGTTGGCATTTGAGAGATGTTATTGAGAAGCTGCTGCGTAAAGGGAAACTGGATGAATATAAAGTTGCCCCGAGGGACAGGGGGCAAGGAGAGCAGGCTCCAAAACAGATTCTACCTGCTCCCAAGCCTACAGCGCAGCAGAAAGGCAAGGGAATTGTTATCAACTCCATAGTGGGTGGACCTCACCCGGCAATCCGTAGCTTTAGAGCAATGGATCAATATGTAAATGCTGCCAAACACGTAGATGTGAATGAAGGTGATGATTTGGAAGATATCGCCCCCATAAAACAACAGAAGACGATGTTTGACGACGTGGTGTTCCGTAGCAGAGATAATACTGGGATCCAATCACCCACTGATGATCCGTTGGTCATTACTACCACCATTGGGCCGGCCTTGGTTCACAAGGTGTTAGTAGACAACGGAAGTTCCGTCAATATTTTGTTTAAAAAGTCATTCGATCAAATGAAGCTTGAATCTGAAGATTTGAAGCCATGTGAAGGATGGATCAGAGGCTTCAACGGGGCGTCAACAGCTCCCATGGGATACATAGAATTGCCCGTGACCTTGGGGCAAGGAGAACGCAGAAGAGTGCAGATGCTTCAGTTCGTAGTGTTGGACGTAGATTCGCCTTATAATGCATTTTTGGGGAGGCCTGCCCTTGCTGAATTCAGAGCTTGTATCGCCCCTTGGTGTTTATTGCTTAAGATCCCAACCGAAGCCGGAACTGGAGTAATGAGAGGGGATCAAGTTTCCGGCCGGGCCTGCTATGTTGCCGAATTAAAGATGTTGATGAAAGGACTTAACATCGAGAGTAAAGATGCCTCGCCTCCCCCAACGGGGGGCTCGGCATAGCAATTAGAGAGATCGACCCCGGAGGAGTTGCCCAAAGGAACACCTGAAGACCTGGATCCCAGAAAAGACGAGGAACCAGAGATTAGAAATGCAACTCCTAATGAAGCGACAGTGGAAATTCCTGTTGATAAAGCTGATCCGACAAAAGTTTTGAAGATTGGTTCTCAATTGGATCCACGTCGGGCCAAAGAACTAACGGACTTCTTGAAGGCAAACTTGGACGTGTTTGCCTGGACCCACGCTGACATGTGTGGGATATTGCCATCCGTTATAAGTCACAAATTAAATGTAAACCCGAAATATCCGCCTGTGAAGCAAAAGAGACGTATGCCGGGCCCAGAGAGGTCGGCTGCTCTCAAAGAGGAAGTGGAGAAGCTGAAGCAGAACGGATTTATTCGAGATTCGACATATCCCGACTGGATATCGAATCCCGTCTTGGTAAAGAAGCCGAATGGAAAGTGGCGGACTTGCATTGATTTTTCAGATCTGAACAAAGCTTGTCCAAAAGATAGTTTCCCACTTTCCAGGATTGACCAGCTTGTAGATTCGACAGCAGGTCATGAACTTCTCTCTTTCATGGACGCATATTCTGGATACAACCAAATTCCTATGCACGTGCCAGATCAAGAACATACGAGCTTCATTACAAATTTGGGATTATATTGTTATGTTGTAATGCCATTCGGATTGAAAAACTGTAACACCCCCCACCCGCTACGGACACTCACTTAGGGAATGCCATAACATTGGTGGAGTATTTTAAGTGAATATAGAACAGAAAAATTACAACAAGACAGATATAAGTAATACTTGAAAATTTAAATCATCATTTCATTTCAGCGGAAAGTAAAACATGTTTGGTTACATCACAAAACCATAACAAGAGTCAAGTACATAATATCCATCCTGACAAAAATAAGTACATAATCCCACTAAGTAAACAATAGCCATAAAAGGATAGATGAACCGAGCTTTACTTCTACGATCCAACCCCAAAAGATAGATATAGCGGTCCGATCCAAGCCCACTAGTGCTAGGCCCACTCTGATAACCTGAGGGTTGGGAAAAAAAAGATAAAAACAACGGGGTCAGACATAAGTCTGAGTGAGTCCTATAACCCTAACAATACAACCATTAAAGTAATTAGGGTATGACATAAATAAGGTACGGTACCTCCGGGGATAATGACTACATTAAGTAGCCCACAAAACACAGGATGTACTACGATAACCGCACAACGTATTTATCCACCCAAGGATAATTACTAGCTTACACCACCCCAGACCTACCCACCCAAGGGTAATTCCTACACTGCACCACACCAGTTCTACCCACCAAGAGTAATTCCTACTTAAAGGTTGATCCCATCTAAAGTCTTCGAAAATATAACTAGTAGTTTCTGGTACTTCTAGCTGACCACGTAGGTGCCGTCTGCCCCTACATCCATTAGGTGTATAACTGACCACGTAGGTGCCGTCTGCCCCTACATCCACTAGGTGTACCTAGTAATCTTACCCAGTAGTTTCGTGTACCCCTACACAGGTGCCGTCTGCCCCTATCTTTACTAGGTGTACCCACTACTCCCCATCGATCGGCTCCCTATCGTAGATACCCGTGCTGGTCCCACATCTGGGGTGTATCATTCCCCAAAGTGGCTACCATATAATATCACTGTGCACGGCTTTATATCTACATGATGCAACAACGACTTACCAACCAGCCCGGGTCCACACACGCATATGAAACCCGTTGATCCCGCGTTGCCACCGCTAACCCGTTTTGGCCTCTTACAGTCAAACCCAATATGCGTGTCCCGTCACCCGACAAGAGTCGAGCCTACAAAGATACGTTTGGGATATTGGTTGAAATGGGCCCCCCACAAGCTACTACTTAAGCTTGTCGTTTAATCTAGTGCATCCCACTTAACCCTTTAACCATGTCCCCTTACATGTTATAAATCTTGGTTAAGTCCTTTAATCATATTTCAATTGCCACTTAGGGCACCCACTAGATTCCCACATGCCACCCATGGCACTTACTTAACCCCTTAATCATGTTTAATTACATGTTCCACCTTGGTTAAGTATTCTAATCGTATTTTTCTATTGCCAACCAAGGCAACCCACTAGTTTCCTCATGCCACCCGAGGCACCCCCACTAGTTACCACATGCCACCCAAGGCACCCACTTAACCCCTCATGTCCCACTACATGCTAATATGGTTAAGTGTTTCTTAATTAATTAAGACCGTGATCTCCCATAAAGACCTCCCACATTAGACTGGCTGTTATGACCGCCTGGTTAAGCCGGTAGAGTCCGGGCAGTCTTACGTCATAACAGAGTCTAACCTCGTGTCTTTACCTTAATCACGTATTTAATTTATGGCTAAGACCTCTCACATTGGGCTGACATTTGTAGCAACTAGTTAAGCCGGTCGGGTCCGGGCAGTTTTACACTACAAATGAGTCCAACCTCGTGTCTTAGTCGATTAATTACACCTAATTAATCACCCCCATATTAATTATCCCTAATTAATATCAAGTTTGCATAACATGGGTAGACCTAACTCAATAGGTAAATTCCCATGGGGTAGACCTAACTCAATAGGTAAATTCCCACTTATGGTAATTTATTTTTTATGGTATGCTTAATCATACCCAAACATTCATTTATTAACATATTTACCAACCCCATCGTTCCCCACGTAAATCGTTCTCGTTACATGACATAATAAGGGGAAGATCATCACAAATATCATGGGTTTAACATACAACTTTGTCATGGGTTAAGAGGATGTCAACTTGCATATATGAACATATATTAACCCAACTACATATAACCCAAACTTGCATATTATCATACACATGATTTGCATAACATGTTGCCTATGAACTTGCATATTACATTTATACACCTATCTTGCATAACATGTTGAACTTGCATATAGGCATTCTCATAACTTGCATAACATGTTAAACATGCATTTAAGCATACACATAACTTGCATAAGCATTCACATACTTGCATAAGCATCCACATACTTGCATAAGCATTCACATACTTGCATAACTTGCATATCATGTCATTTAAGCATATACATATCTTGCAAAAGCATTCATATACTCGCATAAGCATGCATAACTTGCATATCACATAGATCTTGCATTTAAACATATACATGACTTGCATAAGCATCCATTCACTTGCATAAGCATGCATAACTTGCATATCACTTTCAACTTGCATTTAAACATATACTTAACTTGCATATCACTTTCAACTTGCATAACTCACTTTGCTAAACATGCATAATTCCACTTAGTAAATATGCATAAATCCACTTATTAAACATGCATATATCAAATACTTAACATGCATAACACCAACTACTTAGCATGCATAAAATCACATGCATAACTTGCATATCATGTTACATATAACTTGCATATATTCTCACATATAGTTTGCATAACATGTCACCTATGCATAAATGTTTAACATGGTGTTTTGCATCATAAAACATGGCCTTAACTTGCATTTAACATAAAACTTGCAAATCACATATCATACAAACTTGCATAAATACATTTATCCACAAACATAGCCATGTCTTATCACATCCTACCATAATCAATTTAATAATTGATTATTAAAGCCATAGAAACTCACCAAAACCAAGATTAGCAAATCAATGAAGTAAAACTAGTGGCCAAATATGAAGAAGAAGGCGATTAGGGGTTGATTTGCTTGCAACTCTCTTCATTTGATTTGTGGAGGCCATGACCAAGTTTCATTTTGCCATAGTTTAATTACAAAACCTAATTATGAATGAATTAGGATAGGGTTAGGGTCTTATTTATAGGATTAGGTTGCATTTTAGGCCCTTAGATTAACCCTAGATTGATTTAGGACCCTTAGATTTAGGAAATCTCTAGAACCAGCCCTCCTAGCCAGCCTGAAACCCAACCTGGTGCAACCTGGTGCACCCAGGTTCACAGAACGGTGCCACCCTGTCGACAGGCATGTCGACACCCCTGTCGACAGGCCTGTCGACAGCCCTGTCGACATGGGTTGGGCGGGAAACTTCCCGCCTGGCCCATTCCAAATCTGAATTTAAATTTAAATTTAAATTCCTAAATCTGTTTTTAACTCTAATTTTTCTGCAAACTTCCTTGGGCCATAACCGGGCCATACGGACTCCGATTTTCGAAAACTCGGACTCTATTTCGCGTATTTTTCCGAGACGAACGCAATAACGCAGCCCGTTTCCCCTAATTCCCACATATGAGATTATTTATTCTGTAATTAGTGAATTTTAGTATTAACCCAAAATACGGGGTGTTACATTCTCCCCTCCTTAAAGGATTTCGTCCCCGAAATCTCTAAGCTAAGGAGAATGCATATCCTACCATCCAAACAACCATCTACTCAAACCATCATCCACGGGCATCCATTGTCCTTAAACAATTTCTAATGATGTATGAGCATATGCAAAAAGTGTGTGTATATGTTCCCTATCTAACGTATGAACATATGCAAACCATGATAGTGCCATGCATCCATTATGTATGCGAGAAAAACCCTATCGACACATACAATATCTACATGAGTGCACAATCATTCACCAAAATGCATCATCCATGTGATAACACATCCATTATACATCCATAAATATACTTTCCTACACACAAATTTTATGCAATATGCAATATGAAGTGAATGAGCCGATCTAGTGCCTAGAGTGTGTGTATATGCATCCACGAGCAACCACTAGCAAACACTTGCATCCACTTGCATCCATCAACCATAACATGTCTCAAACACATGTTTCAACCATAGGTTTACCCTATCTAAAGGTCAAAGGTACTAACGAGAGGTCATACTATGAACAAGATAAGCACAAGATATGCGATGAAGGAGAAGCAAAAGGATATACCCTCCGAAAGAAAAGGGTACCTCGAACGCATCTTCGCTTCCGTCTCCCAGGTAGCGTCACTCTCTCTTCATCTCCCCTTCGTACTTTGACTAGCTGAACCTCTCTGTTTCTCAGCTTCCAAATCTCTGACCCAAGGATACAAGTAGGAGCTCGTCGAATCGTAGCATCACGCTTTACTTCCACTTCTCTAAGCAGGCTCGGCTCTACCGCCTCTGCGGTCTCATGTAGGAACTTCCTCAAATGTAACACATGGAATATATCATGTACACCACTAAGCCTGTCGGGCAACTCTACTCTATATGACATCTGTCCAATCCTTTCCTTAATAGGAAACGGTCCAACAAACCTTGGTACTCACTTCCCAACAGATCCAAAGTGAACCACATTCCGTAACGGAGATATCTTGATAGAAAAGCATGTCCTAATATCAAACTCAAGCTCTGTTCTCCTCTTGTCCGCATAAGATTTCTGTTTATCTTGCGTCGCTTTCATCCTTCTTTGAATCAAATCAATCTTTTCCCGAAGTCTTTCCAACCTCATCGGCCCAAACAAGATCTCATCCGTAGATTCCTACCAACGTGTAGGTGATCGACAAGGCCTTCCATAAAGAGCTCCAAAAGGTGCCATACCAATACTGGACTGAAAGCTGTTATTATATGCGAACTCCACCAATGGAAGATGCTCTTCCCATGTACCTCCCAAAATCTAAGATACAAAGCCTCAAAAGGTCTTCTAGGACATGATTCACCCTCTCGGTCTGGCCGTCCGTCTGAGGATGATATGCGGTATTCAAACACAACTGAGTCCCTACCGCCTCTTACAAACTCTTCCGGCACTCGCTAGTGAAGATAGGATCTCGATCACTCACTATGCTAGAGGGTACCCCATGTAATCGAACTATCTCTCACAGATATATAGAAGCTGGCCATGGAGCGGTCCTCTTGCTCTTCACAGGTATGAAATGGGCGCTCTTAGTAAGTCTATCTACCACTACCCAAATTCCTGTATTACCCTTCCTCGACCTGGGTAACCCGTCAATAAAATCCATCGAGACACTATCCCCACTTCCATTGCGGAACCTCCAATGGGTGAAGCAACCCACCTGGTTTCTTTTGCTCCGTCTTCACTCGTTGGCACACCAAACATCGAGCGACATGCTCGGCCACATCTTTCTTCATACCGGCCCAGAAGAAAACCCTCTTCATGTCTTGGTACATCTTATCCCCACCGGGATGAACGGTGTGCGTCATCAAGAATAGCCTTCCTCAAACCCTCGTTTTGCGGTACACAAAGTCTACCGTCTCTACGCAAACACCCCTATCGTCTAGGGTGTTCCTACTCAAATGGCTGGACGACTTCCCCCCTTATGAGCTTCTCTACCAACTCAACCAACTGTGGGTCGTCCCTCTGTGCTCTTCCAATCCACCCCAAAAGAGTAGGTCTAACCAAGGAGGCTAGCAAACCGGGTATAAAGTCAACGGAAGGTCTAAAGTCAAACTTAGAAATAAACTCTAAGCTCCGTCGTTCAACGAACAATGAACTCAAGGACAACCTTTTTCTACTTAAGGCGTCCGCTACCATGTTACCCTTACTCATAGGATGCTAAGGATCCCATCCACTTTTGCTGTCCTAAGACTATGCGCTCGAAGAGTCTCCAACACTTCCCTAAGATGTAGGGCATGCTCTTCTCCACCAGGATATCATCCAAAATTATCACAACTGTCTCCCACGCAGACCACCCTAGTCGAACTCGGCATCCCCCAAATGCAAGCCCCAAAGGCCTAAACCAATATCAGACAAACACCTAAGGGATACCTCCTTCGAATTCAGATGACCTACGTGAGATGATACAAATAAAAATGGCTAAATAATTAAGCCCTTGACCAATTCTGGATGTTCTCGCCAGTCTCGCTCCAAAACCGTCGTTTATCCTATACTGGCTCTGCTCAGCCTATTGAGCACATACGAAAACTTATTTCGTTCCTAGAAAAGACCAAAATGTCATCCATAAAGATCATCACAACTTATTTAGGTACTCCCTGAACACCCTTCTCATCAGATCAACAAAGTATGCGGGGGCGTTCGTCAAACCCAATGGCATCACCAGCCACTCATAAAAGAAACATCCGGAGTCCTAAAGGTAGTCTTTTCTATGCTATCCTCAGCCACTCTCAACTGATGAACTTCCGTGGCTGAGTCCAGTACTAAAACACTGAGGCGCCAACCAACTGATCAAAGAGATCATCAATCCTTGGCAATGGGTGTCTATTCTTCTTTGTGAGTTTCTTTAGTTCTCTTTAGCCTACACAAAGTCTGAGGGACCCATCCGCCTTCATAACAAAACTACTGGAGCGCCCCACTCCGATATACTTCGTCTTATGAACCCCTTCTCAAGCAAATCGCCTACTTACTTATGGAGTTCCCTCCTCTCACAAGGAGCCATGTGGCACACTGGCCAAGATACTGGTTTAGCATTATCCACCAGATATATTCGGAAGTCAATCTCCCGCTTCGGAGGTAAGCCCTTCACCTCCTCACACACATCCGGGTGCTCCCGGACCGCTCTAACAGATCGCAAACTCTAGACCGACGTGTCAAGCGATTCTAGTTAACTTAGCATAACAAATTCTATGGGATTACAAGAGTTCTCGAGAGTGTTACCCAGGCGGCCCATAAGCCTAACAACTCTCTCTTCAAAATGAAGAACGACATCCCTACTGGATAACCAGTCCATGCCCAAAACTAACCCATAGCCCGTGAAGCCCAAAAGCATCACATCTTAAACTCAACGCTAAGTATAGGAACTTTCAAACCCAAACACATCATGTAGCCCAATTGGGTTTGAAACAACTAAGGGATCATCTACCAACTGGTGTCTCAGTGCAGTGACTCTACTAGTAATGATGAGATAAACGAACTCGATGCGTCAGAATCAAATAAAGTTCGAATTGGATGATAAAGAAATCCAACCCTCCAATCTAGACGGTCTTATCCCCATCTGGTACCCTAGTCGTGAGGGAATACAACTACCCCCCAGAAGATTCCATACCTTGCCCTTGCTTCTTTGGACAATCCTAATAAGGTGTCCTATTCCTCTCAAAAGGCTAACCACTTGCCTTCTTCTTCCCTATTCTCCACACGTAACCTCCCACCAATGAGGTTTCATCCTTTATTAACCAAACAACTATTTGAGCTTTCCTCCCACCGTCTATCCAATAGATACTTACCAGTCTTCCTCCTTCTTGAACCACTTCTAATCCGACTAACGTCTAAGTCCCTTGAAGTGGTTTTCCATCCTTATCTATCTTAGAAAGATCATTTATACGCGGAGGAGAAACTCAAAATGAGAGAAAGGAAGAGATTCAAAATGGAGAATTCGAAAGATATAGATATGGCTATTGGGGATTATGCTTTTCTTTCAAAAACTTTTCTCTTAAAAGACATGTTTTTGAAAATACTCCTTTCCAAAAATATTCTTAGAAAATAGTTTTTCTAAAAATTTTATCTGTTCCGGTAACCTTAAGCTCTGATACCACGTGTAACACCCCACACCCGCTACGGACACTCACTTAGGGAATGCCATAACATTGGTGGAGTATTTTAAGTGAATATAGAACAGAAAAATTACAACAAGACAGATATAAGTAATACTTGAAAATTTAAATCATCATTTCATTTCAGCGGAAAGTAAAACATGTTTGGTTACATCACAAAACCATAACAAGAGTCAAGTACATAATATCCATCCTGACAAAAATAAGTACATAATCCCACTAAGTAAACAATAGCCATAAAAGGATAGATGAACCGAGCTTTACTTCTACGATCCAACCCCAAAAGATAGATATAGCGGTCCGATCCAAGCCCACTAGTGCTAGGCCCACTCTGATAACCTGAGGGTTGGGAAAAAAAAGATAAAAACAACGGGGTCAGACATAAGTCTGAGTGAGTCCTATAACCCTAACAATACAACCATTAAAGTAATTAGGGTATGACATAAATAAGGTACGGTACCTCCGGGGATAATGACTACATTAAGTAGCCCACAAAACACAGGATGTACTACGATAACCGCACAACGTATTTATCCACCCAAGGATAATTACTAGCTTACACCACCCCAGACCTACCCACCCAAGGGTAATTCCTACACTGCACCACACCAGTTCTACCCACCAAGAGTAATTCCTACTTAAAGGTTGATCCCATCTAAAGTCTTCGAAAATATAACTAGTAGTTTCTGGTACTTCTAGCTGACCACGTAGGTGCCGTCTGCCCCTACATCCATTAGGTGTATAACTGACCACGTAGGTGCCGTCTGCCCCTACATCCACTAGGTGTACCTAGTAATCTTACCCAGTAGTTTCGTGTACCCCTACACAGGTGCCGTCTGCCCCTATCTTTACTAGGTGTACCCACTACTCCCCATCGATCGGCTCCCTATCGTAGATACCCGTGCTGGTCCCACATCTGGGGTGTATCATTCCCCAAAGTGGCTACCATATAATATCACTGTGCACGGCTTTATATCTACACGATGCAACAACGACTTACCAACCAGCCCGGGTCCACACACGCATATGAAACCCGTTGATCCCGCGTTGCCACCGCTAACCCGTTTTGGCCTCTTACAGTCAAACCCAATATGCGTGTCCCGTCACCCGACAAGAGTCGAGCCTACAAAGATACGTTTGGGATATTGGTTGAAATGGGCCCCCCACAAGCTACTACTTAAGCTTGTCGTTTAATCTAGTGCATCCCACTTAACCCTTTAACCATGTCCCCTTACATGTTATAAATCTTGGTTAAGTCCTTTAATCATATTTCAATTGCCACTTAGGGCACCCACTAGATTCCCACATGCCACCCATGGCACTTACTTAACCCCTTAATCATGTTTAATTACATGTTCCACCTTGGTTAAGTATTCTAATCGTATTTTTCTATTGCCAACCAAGGCAACCCACTAGTTTCCTCATGCCACCCGAGGCACCCCCACTAGTTACCACATGCCACCCAAGGCACCCACTTAACCCCTCATGTCCCACTACATGCTAATATGGTTAAGTGTTTCTTAATTAATTAAGACCGTGATCTCCCATAAAGACCTCCCACATTAGACTGGCTGTTATGACCGCCTGGTTAAGCCGGTAGAGTCCGGGCAGTCTTACGTCATAACAGAGTCTAACCTCGTGTCTTTACCTTAATCACGTATTTAATTTATGGCTAAGACCTCTCACATTGGGCTGACATTTGTAGCAACTGGTTAAGCCGGTCGGGTCCGGGCAGTTTTACACTACAAATGAGTCCAACCTCGTGTCTTAGTCGATTAATTACACCTAATTAATCACCCCCATATTAATTATCCCTAATTAATATCAAGTTTGCATAACATGGGTAGACCTAACTCAATAGGTAAATTCCCATGGGGTAGACCTAACTCAATAGGTAAATTCCCACTTATGGTAATTTATTTTTTATGGTATGCTTAATCATACCCAAACATTCATTTATTAACATATTTACCAACCCCATCGTTCCCCACGTAAATCGTTCTCGTTACATGACATAATAAGGGGAAGATCATCACAAATATCATGGGTTTAACATACAACTTTGTCATGGGTTAAGAGGATGTCAACTTGCATATATGAACATATATTAACCCAACTACATATAACCCAAACTTGCATATTATCATACACATGATTTGCATAACATGTTGCCTATGAACTTGCATATTACATTTATACACCTATCTTGCATAACATGTTGAACTTGCATATAGGCATTCTCATAACTTGCATAACATGTTAAACATGCATTTAAGCATACACATAACTTGCATAAGCATTCACATACTTGCATAAGCATCCACATACTTGCATAAGCATTCACATACTTGCATAACTTGCATATCATGTCATTTAAGCATATACATATCTTGCAAAAGCATTCATATACTCGCATAAGCATGCATAACTTGCATATCACATAGATCTTGCATTTAAACATATACATGACTTGCATAAGCATCCATTCACTTGCATAAGCATGCATAACTTGCATATCACTTTCAACTTGCATTTAAACATATACTTAACTTGCATATCACTTTCAACTTGCATAACTCACTTTGCTAAACATGCATAATTCCACTTAGTAAATATGCATAAATCCACTTATTAAACATGCATATATCAAATACTTAACATGCATAACACCAACTACTTAGCATGCATAAAATCACATGCATAACTTGCATATCATGTTACATATAACTTGCATATATTCTCACATATAGTTTGCATAACATGTCACCTATGCATAAATGTTTAACATGGTGTTTTGCATCATAAAACATGGCCTTAACTTGCATTTAACATAAAACTTGCAAATCACATATCATACAAACTTGCATAAATACATTTATCCACAAACATAGCCATGTCTTATCACATCCTACCATAATCAATTTAATAATTGATTATTAAAGCCATAGAAACTCACCAAAACCAAGATTAGCAAATCAATGAAGTAAAACTAGTGGCCAAATATGAAGAAGAAGGCGATTAGGGGTTGATTTGCTTGCAACTCTCTTCATTTGATTTGTGGAGGCCATGACCAAGTTTCATTTTGCCATAGTTTAATTACAAAACCTAATTATGAATGAATTAGGATAGGGTTAGGGTCTTATTTATAGGATTAGGTTGCATTTTAGGCCCTTAGATTAACCCTAGATTGATTTAGGACCCTTAGATTTAGGAAATCTCTAGAACCAGCCCTCCTAGCCAGCCTGAAACCCAACCTGGTGCAACCTGGTGCACCCAGGTTCACATAACGGTGCCACCCTGTCGACAGGCAAGTCGACAGGCATGTCGACACCCCTGTCGACAGGCCTGTCGACAACCCTGTCGACATGGGTTGGGCGGGAAACTTCCCGCCTGACCCCGCCTGGCCCATTCCAAATCTGAATTTAAATTTAAATTTAAATTCCTAAATCTGTTTTTAACTCTAATTTTTCTGCAAACTTCCTTGGGCCATAACCGGGCCATACGGACTCCGATTTTCGAAAACTCGGACTCTATTTCGCGTATTTTTCCGAGACGAACGCAATAACGCAGCCCGTTTCCCCTAATTCCCACATATGAGATTATTTATTCTGTAATTAGTGAATTTTAGTATTAACCCAAAATACGGGGTGTTACAAAAACGCCGGAGCCACTTATCAGCGCTTGGTGAACAGAATGTTTTATAATCAAATAGGGAAGACTATGGAAGTTTACGTGGATGATATGCTTGTCAAATCGAAACAGTCCTCCAGCCATACGCAAGACTTGGCGGAAATGTTTGGCATCCTGCGAAAGTATCGGATGAAGTTGAATCCTTTGAAATGTTCATTTGGAGTGGCATTGGGAAAGTTCCTAGGCTTCATTGTGAGTTCCCGAGGAATTGAAATCAATCCTTGCCAAATAGCAGCGATTAGAAACATTGAAGAGCCGAGGAGAATTAAAGACGTCCAAAGTCTTGCAGGGAAAGTAGCCGCATTGAGTAGGTTTATCTCTAAAGCCACGGACAAATGCGTCCCGTTTTTTGATTTGATTAAAAGGGGAAAGAAGAACTTCGAGTGGACTCCGGACTGTGTTGAGGCCTTTCGAAATTTACTGGAACTGCTAGAGAAACCGCCGATTTTGTCAAAGCCAGTGGATCACGAAGAATTGTTTGTTTATTTGGCAGTCTCGGCTCACGCCGTTAGCACAGCCCTGGTTCGGGAGGAAGACAAAGTACAAAGGCCAGTATATTATGTAAGCAAAAAATTAGCAGCGGCAGAGCGCAACTACCCAAAGATTGAGAAGCTCGCTTACAGCCTCCTAATCGCATCCCGAAAACTTCGTCACTATTTCCAAGCTCATCCAATAACCATATACACTGACCAGCCCTTGAGGCAGGTGTTGCAGAGACCCGAAGCATCGGGAAGGTTGATCAAATGGAATATAGAATTAAGCCAATTTGATTTAAATTTTCAACCACGAAAGTCGATCAGGGGGCAAGCTCTGGCAGACTTTATTGCGGAGTTCACCATCCCAGAGGAGGAAGTAATCGATGACAGAGTGGTTAAGTCCAAGGATGAGTTGAAGATAGATCCATGGAAGCTATACACAGACGGAGCTAAGAACGACCGAAGGTCCGGAGCTGGAATCGTCTTAGTCACTCCTGAAGGACGGTCGTTATATTACGCTCTACGATTAGAATTCTCGGCGACTAACAACGACTCTGAATACGAAGCCCTGATTGCCGGGCTGAAGCTTGCTAAAGACCTCGGAATAAAAATGTTGGACATATTCTGTGACTCTAAAATCGTTGTTTGCCAAGTGCGAGAGGAATTTGTGGCTCGGGGACCTCGACTTATCGCCTACCTCAGGAAAGTGAGAGAGCTATTGAGTAGCTTGGAGCGGTACAATATAACACACATCCCAAGAGCCGAAAACCAGAAGGCGGATAGGCTGGCAAAGCTGGCTAGTTCCGACAATCCAGAAGAGACTGAAATAATTCCAATTGAAACGTTGGAATCGCCAAGGTTTGAGTCAATGGAAGTTGAGTTCGCTTTCGAAGCGGAACCGGAGAAGGAGTCGTGGATGACCCCAATTAAGAACTTCCTTAAGAATGGGACACTCCCATCAAAGAAGAGTGAGAAAAGGGCTGTAGTTCGCAAGGCTACCAGATATGTCATGCAAGATGATACTCTTTATTGGCAAGGATTTTCTATTTCCCTATTACGATGTATAGCACACGACGACATCAAGCGTGTACTAAGAGAAGTGCACGAAGGTGAGTGTGGAGATCATACAGGAGGTCAGACTTTAGCGAAAAAGATATTGCGATACGGATACTTCTGGCCCACAATTAATAAAGATGCAGCTGATTATTCACGACGCTGCGATAAGTGCCAGAGATTCGCCAAAATCCCCAGAGCACCGTCGACCCAACTTAAATCAATGGTGAGTCCTTGGCCATTTGCCACGTGGGGAATTGATATCATTGGAGTTCTACCGATTGCTAAAGGAGGCGCGAAATATGCAATAGTGGCCGTGGACTATTTTACGAAGTGGGTGGAAGCTGAGCCCTTGACCAAAATCACGGCAAGAAAGGTGATAAGTTTCGTGGTCAGAAATATTATATGCCGATTCGGGATCCCAAGGACAATTATAACTGACAACGGAACCCAGTTTGATGGTACTGAATTCAGAAATTTCTGCCAGAAGTATAAGATTGACAAGAGATGCACTGCGGTTGCTTATCCGCAGTCGAACGGGCAAGTAAAGGCAATAAACAAAGTAATAAAATCCATCCTCAAGAAACGGTTAGAGCGCGCAAAGGCAAAATGGGTTGACGAATTGCCCCTAGCTTTGTGGGCATATCGGACAACATTTAAGACGGCTACTGGTCACACCCCTTTCTCTCTCTCCTTTGGCTCAGAAGCAGTAATTCCAGTTGAGCTGGAAGTTCCTTCCCACAGGGTGACGTATTATGACCCGATGACGAATCGGGCACTCTTACTTGAGTCTCTTGATGAAGTCGAAGAAAAAAGGGATGAAGCAGATTTGCGTGCGGCAAGACATCGACGTCAGATGGCACGCTATTACGACAAAAAAGTTCGCCTTAGGACTTTTGAACCAGGAGATTTGGTGCTAAAGAGAGTCTTTCCATCCCTTCCTCACCTCGGTCCAAAGTGGGAAGGACCCTTTGTCATCCAACGGAAACTTGAAAAAGGAACCTTCAAGTTAACGACCGTAGATGGCGAAGAAGTCCCTAGAGCATGGAATGCCCAACACTTGATGCGATATTTGGATTAGGAATGTTGTACTCTTTGTTATTTTTCTTATGAACTCTGTAATAAGGCACGACTTGCCTTGGGAAAATCTGATGATTTGAATAAAGGACTATAAAGTGGATGTAGGCTACGACTTAGCCGAACCACTATAAAAATATCGTGTGTTATTTACTTTTATGCATTATATATATATATATTCATCGACTATTCTGTTGTGATTATGGAATATAAGATGATTCAAAACCTGAAAAGGTTGAAGACAGTTTAAACATAAGAAAACGCACAACGGCTATTTGTGCGACAAGACATAAAAGAATGAGAAAACGACATTCTTAACTCTAACTCTCCAGAGAGAGAGAGAGTATAAAAGCGTCTCCGACTGAGCGCTGAGAAAGAAATCCTTCCCCGCTGAAAGACCGGGGAATGAATAGATTGCTGAGCTCAAACTCTAACTCTCCAGAGAGAGAGAGAGTATAAAAGCGTCTCCGACTGAGCGCTGAGAAAGAGATCCTTTCCCGCTGAAAGACCAGGGAATGAATAGATTGCTGAACTCGAACTTTAACTTTCCAGAGAGACAGGAGAGTATAAAAGAAATGCCAGAAAAAACGACAGGCATTAGCGACACAGAAAATGCTATCCCGTCAGAAAATCGAGAGCATTCAGATTGCTTGATTAAGCCTTAAATAATTTGTGAGAATTGACTGGGGGCATATATGTATACACATATTTCCTCCCTCCGTAACTTCATTTCATAACTATAGCAAGACATGCATTTTTACATAAGTGCAGAACTACTGACAAACAGACATTGCAGAAAATGAATTATTTTTTATTTATTTACGAATGAATGAATGTGTACAGGAAAATAGCTAAAAAAGAAGGTGCAAGAGCCACTCTTGTAGCAGCAATTGTTGGTTCACTAAATGCTAAAACGACACAAGGCAGCCCGCTATTTAGATTTCGAGTGAGCCTTGGACTTCTTGGCGGCTTTCTCCGCATCCTTTGCCTCTTTCTCGGCCTCTGTCAAGATTCGTTTTGATTTCTTCTTTCCTGAAGATGCGGTGCTGGAACCGGTTAACTTCTTCCCAGAGGGCGGAGCGCTGGAATCAAGAGAAGATTTTTTAGCGAGTTCCTCTGTAATAGATCTAGTCGAGAGCTTAACAACTAACCTTGATCCCGCATCCACAACTGCGAGAGGCTTGAGGGCTTCAGGGTCTAGTTCTTCGGCTTTTAATTGCAAGCATTTATCTTGATCAGCTTTCATTGCAGCCAAAGTAACATCATCAGCATTTTTTGACTCCCCGACTATTGCTACCTCTGGATCTTCCTCATGTCCTCCGTCACCGCCATCATCCTTTAAAGCTGCTATCATTTCTTCATCATGGGGGATGTCAGCCTTAGATGGCTCGCTTCCTTCTCCTAAGTCTATAGGAGCAGCCTTGTCCTTCCCTCCTTTTGCCTTTTCCGTAGGCTCTGCCCCAGAGGCAGCTCCTTGAGTCACATCAGTCTTTTCGGATGGCTCAATACCTACAGAATGAGAAGCAACAGTTATCAACTTAGGAGAAAATAATGGGTTTTTCATCGATTGCTCAATCACGTGGCGAAAGGTAGAAATAGCCTTGACGAATTGAGGAGAAAAGGTAGGGATACCTTCCGAAGACTTATCAGCGGGGGTAACTGCTGTCTCTGATGCCATTTCAGGGATTGGAGATAGCAGAGTTGTTCGGGGGATTCCCGGATTTTCAGGGTCATACCCCTCTACTTCCGAAGTCGCGGGGGCAACAGAAGAGGAACCAGTCTCGGGAAAGTTTTTCTGTTTAGTCCTCTGCCTCTCTTCTTCCATAGCATTAGCAATGAGGCGACGCCCTTCAGCTAGGCGCTCCGGCTCATCATCCCTCAAGTATTTCTCCATTAGCTTATCCTCATCGATGGAATCGACCTTGAGTTCCTCTTTTTCCCACTCGACGATCTGACTCCATACTTGAACTAGAGTGGATGGGTAATCCTCGATCCAAGAAATGTTTCGGCGGCGGATGATATGTGCGAAGAATTCAATCATTAATTCGCCGAAACCCTGAATATCAGCCTCCACCTCTGACAACTGTTTGCGGGCCTCCTCCGCAGATTTGATAGCACACTCAACGTTGCCCTCCGCCAGGGCAGCTCTGTTCTCTGTCTCCAATAGCTTTGAAGCCAAGTCAGCATTCTTCTTTTCTAGCTCAGCATTCCTCTTTGCTAACTCGGCATTTTTCCGTTCGAGGTCAGTATAAGCAAGGCGCGTCTTAGTAGCCTCTGACTTAGCATCATCAGCTTGCTTTTTTAACTCAGAACGCTCTTGAGTGTGAGATTCAAGCAAGTCATGATAGCGTTTTTGCATATCCTCAAATTGTTGTTTGAAGTTGGTAGCGTCCCTCTGAGCAATAGCAAGCTGGGCCTGTGTGTCCTCCAAGTCTTTACCTAGATTCTTTAAGGCCTTAGCATCTTCTTCCGCGGTTTTTTGCATTGAATCAGCATTCGTGATTAGAGTACGGATAATTCTGGAAAGGTTGCGTGAATATTTGAACATTTCAGAATACTGTTTTTCAACCGCGTCTATCTTTGCTTTGGCCTCGTCTGCCCACCTCGAAGAAATAGGTTCGAGGGCAGGTAAAAAAGTAAAGTCTTGAAGTAATGTTCGGGAAATTGCTCCTTCAAATACGCCCGCTTGATTGCAGCTTCCGCATCTAGTGGTGGGGGAGAGGGGATCGTCAATTCAGTGTCCCTGTGTGTGGAGGATTCAATAGTTTCTTTGTCTGTCCTAGGTCGTTTAGTAGCAGGGACCTTGCGCTTACTTCGAGACTCAGTGTCTTTTGGAGGACTTCTCTCTCTGCTACGCTTTTCATGGGAAGAGGTGGAGTCTTTCGATTGTGGCCTGTCCTCTTCCCTACGGTTTTGATAACCTTTGTATTTCTCTTGATCCGACCGAACGGGAGAGCGGGAACGTGAGGGTCGAGAGCGATAGGGATCATAAGGCCTTCTCTCCTCCCTGCCGCGATCATCGCGGCGATCATACTCGATGTCCTGAGGTGGATTAGACATGCTGCGGCGAAGCTTCCTGATATCATAGTAAGATCGAGACATCGTGCCTGCACAATAAGACAAACGAAATTCAGAATCAATGGATTCACAGAGAAAGAGGTGCAATGAATGCTAATGCTGTTGTATAAAGTGTGTCCTAAGTGGTGTGTTTCCCCCCAACCAACCCGAGTCTGAAGCTAGACTAGTACGGGCAGGCTCTTTGGCCTTAGCAGGAGTAGTCTCTTCAGAAGAAGTGAAGACTAAGGGATCCTTCCTAAAATCCTCTGAAGTGTATATAGTTTCAGGTAAGGGGAGATCCCCCAAACCCTGAAATATTGGGTCATCAGTACTGGGGACATCTCCCTCGGAAGCATTAAGTGGCGACTCTTTGGAGGATGTCGACTTTTCCAGAGAAGTAGCCTCCTCGGGGGCAGTATATCCTTCATGATGCTTTTCGGCCAGGTTAGCCAATTCGTCATCTTGAGTAGAAGATGGAGAAGGTGAAGTTTGAAGAGGCACTGTAGGAATTCCCGAACCTTCTCCAGTCTCTGGGACTACATCCACTGGAGGAATATATACGTATGGAGCCGTCCCATGACCAATACTACGAAAAACGGATAACAGCCCATGAAAGTGAAGATATTCGTCCTTAAGGACTTCATCGATAGTCAAGAATTTCTGGTCGCCATTAAGAAGTTGGTGCATCTGGTCAAAGAACACCTGATCTGATATTTGTTTTGGATTGTCGACTGCAAACAAAAAGAAAAACAAGTTAAGGCGATGACTCGAGTGTATAGAGCCCGGATTTAGAAAATCAGTGCTTTACTTGATTTCGTCCACCTCCCGGCACATCCAGGCTGTCGCTTCACATAGAACCATTCCAGTCTGGAATCTCCAGCTTTACTGCTGAATGGCGCTGAGATTATCTTCCTCTTAGGAACAGACTCAAAATAACAGAAAGATGGAGTCTCTCGAGTCCGATGCTTGAAGTTATAGAAGAAATGAACGTCATCGAAAGTGAGCTCTATGCCTAAGATCTCACGGTATGCTATGTATAAAGTGTGCAAGTAGGCATAAGAATTGGGATGCAGCTGCATGGGAGCAATCCGCATTTGTCTTAGAAAGTCAACGATGAAGGGAGAAAATGGAGGGATAGCGCCGACCATACACATCAATCGAGTGACCGCCATATATCCTTCTGGAGGGTTGTGGGGACGGTCAGAGCTTGAAGGCACTAGAGTGTCCCTTTTCATTATCCCGTATTTCAAACAAATTCGGATAAGTCGGTCGTTATCGATGGTTGATTCAACGGAATCTTGGGGTGATTCCAATGTGATAGTCGATTCAAACTCATCAGGAGCTCGGTCGTCACCAACCCCTCCTTCTTCCTCAAAACCTAGAGAAACTTCATTCTCTGAAGACACCTCGTCACTTTCACGATTTCCAACCCCGTAGTCTGAACCTTCATTATTCCATTCTGGATCCAACGGAGAAGATATGTCCTCGAGAGTAATTTTGCTGGAGGTTTCCGGGGCTTCTTTCTTTTCAGCTAGTCTGGAAGAGCGTCTGGGTCTCATGGTCATAAAACTATTGAAGAAGCAATAGCACAAATTAGAGCAAATTAGCCCGTATCCCCCCGTGTATGTGTGCAAACTAAAGCGTAAACAATGCATACGGAAAGTGCAAAGTAAATATTAAAAAGTGTGACGAAAAAGTTTGGCAAAATATAAAGAGTTGAAGTAGTTCTTGATGTCCAGTTACGTTTGCGAGGCACTATCCTAACTGTCCATTAGATTGAAGATTATGCCAAAAGTTGATTGGACCAGTTAAACAAATTCTTATGCATTAGGGTGAACTGCTTTTCGGTTCGGTTCGGGTGCGCTTATGGGGATCGGATCGGGGGTGCGGCCTCGACTTGGGCTCGGATAAACTGCGGAACTCAGAAACCAAAATCGGATCGGTTCGGAGGTAGAGTCCCCTAACGGTTCGGATCGGATCACATAATCATACTTCTCCTCCTTTTATCTTATGGTCCGACCTGATCCGGTTAGGCAAGCTCCCTTTCCCTCTTCCTTAAATACTTGCTCCGACCCGACCCGATCTCCTGAATTTCTTTTCTTTTTTCTTTCTTTACTTGCCCCGATCCGGTCCGACCTCCTGAATTTCCTTCCTTCTTCCCTTATTTTTTCACCTTCCATATTCTTCCGAACCGAACCAATTCCCTATTATCTTCTTCTTCTCCTTCACCCTCTTTCTTCCCTAACCGACGTCAAGGTCAATTTCGTGCCAGTCACTCAAATCAAGGCCAAGCAATCGTGCGCTGGCATACTCAACGATGGATTCTAATCCCCTCCGTTCCAACCTCGAGATGGCGACGAGTCTACTGGCGATGATGACGAGGGGGGGTCACGGTGGCAAGGTCATCAGAGATTCACACTCAAACCGTCCTAATCGTCCACGAATTTGAATCGAAATCGATTGAAAAAGGGAATTATCTAAAGTTTTATAACCTACCAATGTAATTACTTCGAGAATTAAAAGGGATTTTGATGCTTCAGGAGTTAGTTTTTTTTCTTCTCGTTTTGCAGAACTCGGGGAGTAAAACAGTAAAGATAAGAGAAGGATGAAGAATCAGTTTATATAGAGGAGCAGGGTGTCCATTCGTCTCCCCATTCGGATCGGCGGCCCAATAGAAGAACTTCCGTTCGGATCAGATGGACAGTCCAGAAGCAAAGATTGGCCCAACCGTCCATTGAAAAACAGAAAGGAGAAGGGGTCTGTTCGGATCGGAATTCGAACCGAACCGAGTTCTTTAGCTCAGCAGCGAATTAAATTGAAATTTGGAGAAAAAGATGAAGACACAAGAAAAATCACCTCGAAGAGCGTTGTGCAATGATAGTCAAAGCATGCTCCTTCTCCAACAGAAGCATCCTTTGAGGGGGCAAAATGTTAGCCCACTTTGTGAACTGGGCAACACAAAGTCAAGATGTGAAATATTGAAAAAAAACTTGGGAAGTACTAAAGCAGGTCGGATCGAAGCAGCGTATCGGTTCAGATCGGATAAGGTCTTCTGTTCGGATCGGTGAACAATTGCTGTTGGAATCAGAGAGGCACACCTGTTCGGATCGGAGGGCAATCTACTTCAAGTTGGATCGGAAAGCCACCCAGTTGCTACAGAGATAGATCGGAGCGGAGCAGAGTAAAAAGGAGAGAGAATTGGTCCTGAGTTAATCCTGGTCGGATCGGAGATGCCGATCTGAACCCCATGAGCATACCCTACCGATCCGAACTCCTTTTTCACGTCACTTTCCTGCATGAGCGCCTTGTTATTCGGAGCGGCTATGACCAGTTCCTACCCACAACGTCCACTGCTCTGATGCGCTGTCAGCACAGAAATCCATTCGAACCCGAGGCTAATGGGATGGATGACACGTGGCTCCGATCCGGATCGGGTTCTGAGCAAATTCTCACCTATAAATACCCTGTCTGGAGACAAAGAAAAGGATCTTTTTTCTGGCACTTTGAGAGTTGAACCATCTTCATAACCCGAATTCCAGCACTCTCGGAAAATCCAAATCTTCTTTCATTGTTTGTTTTTAGACAATTGAGTGATTATAAGTGAGTTGTGAGAGAAATCAAGTGAATATTTCATTGTATTTGCAACTAAATCATTGAAAATAGTGAAAGACAAGTGGACGTAGGCATTTCTTCGTCGAACCACTATAAATCTTGTGTGTTCATTTTTATTTTTGATCTTATTTCATTCTGCTTTTAATCAATTTGGGTGTTAGAACCACTTTTTGGTCTAACACTTTTCTTTGCACCAATACTTGTATAACAGAAATAGAATGATCCCAACAGAAAAAGATGGTATACTTAGATGTATTTCAAGTGACGGGTTTTACCCCCAACGATAATAATAGGCAGCCCAACATAAATGACAAGTGTTACCCCGCTGATATTAGCGGGCTCCTAAACAAGCCGTAGTAGATGTACCCTAATTACTACCCCAATCGATCGGCTCCCTATCCTGTAGATACCTAGTGCTGGCCCCACAGTAGGATGTATCACGTCCTAAAGTGGCAACCCCTATTCCCGATAGGCAAAACCATATCAACTGATGTCACAACGTCTTAATTTCCCAAGGGATCTGGAACCATGCATGCACATGACTCCGTTGGAATGCTCTGTCAACACCCCCACCCATATGAACCTCTTATAATCAGTTCAATAAGCATGCCACTGACCCCTACCAAGTTCGGGGTCCCCTTATGATACCTGTATAGGTTACTCACTTATACGGGTCCCACACCACAAATGATACAAGCTACATCCTAGGCTTGTATCCCCAACTACTAGGATTTTGACAGGTTATGCTTAATAGTATAACAAGCCCGCATAACTCCAATATATAAAACAGGTTAAGTTTGTCGGGTTTGTGTAACCCCCCACAAATTTAACAGATTTACTTAACCCCCCCATCGATTCAAGCAAGTTTACTTCACCCTTACATAATTTGACAGGTTCATATAACCCCCACAGATTTATATAGTTTAAGTATTGCAGGTTAATAATATTTTCGTTTATGCAATGTTAATGCACCAGACCTCTCACATCAAGACGACCACTTGTGGATGCTGGATATGCCGGGCGGTTCCGGGGAGGCTTCTACCACAAGTTTAGACTTAAACTCATGTCTTAGCACCATCATGTGTACATTTACGCATTAGACCCCTCACATTAGATTAATCACTCATGGATGCTGGATTTGCCGAGCAATTCCGGGACGATACTTCTACCACAAGTGTAATCTAACCTCGTGTCTAAGTGCGGTTACAGTTTCCATTTACTGTAAACTTAGGCATATTCATTTTTAATCAATTATTCATGCTCTTCATAAGTTATGCCCAAATCCCAGTCTGATTCACGATATAAGTTATGCCTTAAATCAAAGTCTTATATCATGGTGTAGGTTATACCTAAATCCTATCATGTTTTACAATATAAGTTATGCCCCAATTTATCATTCCCAACTGTTCCAATTTCGTTTGTTCGCATATTTCAGCGATAGGCCTAGGCTCGAAGGTAGCCTTGCTATAAAAACAAAAGGGGAGGGAGAGAAGAAAAAAGAAATAAGCATAATAACAAAATAGGCATATAATGACAGAAATATGCATACTAACAGAATAGGCATATGGTGACAGAAATAGGCATAATGACAGAATAGGCATATGATAACAGATATGGGCATAATAGAGATAGGCATATAAGAACTAAACGGAAAATCAGGTGTACAAGTAATGGCGGATCTGTTTAGTTATGATTCAAGTTATTAACATGCATAGGTTTAGATCCAAACCTATAAACATGTCAGGATTACTTATTAAATGTTTATATCTAAAAATAACATAGACTCACAGGGGCTGGATCTAAAGAAATGAGAAAAGAGTGTTGATGTTGTAGCTGAGATTCTTGTATACAAATAAATCATTGTTGCAGAAGAATAGGCTAATTTAATCTGAGTTGGGGCAGCATCTCCTAGTCTCCATTTCTTTAGGTGAATAAAACAATAGAAATGAGGTACTATTTATAGTCTACCACCAGCGAATCTGGTCAAGAAACAAGTCCTGGTTCAAAGAATGGTTCTGCCCCAGATCTGGGTGGGGTCGACCCTAGGGTCGACACCCCCTTGTAGGGGTCGACCCTTAACGGGTCGATTTCCCATGTGTTCCTGCCTTCTGATTTTTGATTTTCTGGACTGGTTTGTTTATATATATATTTTGGTTATATGTATACAAACTTCAAAACTTAATATCTTCTTCGTACGACGTCTGTTTTACGCAAACTCAGAGTCTACCTTAAGAAGAATTCCGAGAAGAACGCAATGGCATAGTCCGTTTTACTTAGTTCCCAATATTTAATTAAGAATTCTTTAGTTTATTGTTATAATGTCCTTTTAAATATATGTGGTGTTATAGGATTACTCATGATTCCACTATCCAGTTCAAAGTTGATGCAACTTTACCTTGAATTATCGACTACCTCAGTCTTACCCGAATATTGGCAAGTTAAAGGTTCAGAACACTTAGGCTTGGATGTTGATTGACTATCCATACATCATCTTTTATTCTTGACGTGGGATCGAAGATAAATATGGATGGATGAGGCGTGTCTGTCTTCATAAGCCCCGCATCCACTTCCTAGCATGGAAAGTGCGAAATTACTATAAGCATGGAGTACTTATTCTCCTACCGATTTCCATTGGAGCGCCGATAAGATGAGATGCTACCATTACCGATTTTGATCTGATTACCCGACCCACATTCCTTGCCCTTGGCATGGGGCCAAAAAGGCGATTCAAAACAGATATGACCTCGTCATTTGCTCAACAGAGTCCGCCTAACCGCCTTTGTCATTCCAAGACCCTGATCAAGGTCTATTTATTCTTGGAACTGCCGGCCCCACGATAATTTGAAAATACATCCTTCGTCAGCTAAAGGCTTTCGCAGTCGTCCCTTGGTAGAGATAGGGCGAAGCAAAATGGACCTACAAAGAACATGCAATGTCATTTTTTCTCGAAATGATATTCTTTCCTTTAACAAGAGTATCCATATCTCTTATTTTTTCGTGCTTTTACAAGTTATTGATTTAGTTAACTCATATGAATTTATATGTAGTTGGTGTACATAACTTGGATGTGGTACCGATCAGACTTCTAGCACCGGCATGCAGAATTATGGAGCACTGCCATAAGGAGCCTGACTGAACTGCTCATTTACAAATTCGCGACCTCCATTTGAGAAAAGTTAATTAGTTTAACGTGGATCTAATATAACCATCCACTCCTTGGCTCACGCGTGGAAAACCTCAAGATAATTGTGTATTGATCTTTGCATTGCAAGGTCAGAATCCAACTCTAGATGGACGCGGTTTGACCATCTACATGACTCGATCCTATGCGCGAGGCCACTAGATTACATGGATCCAAATAAAGGAGGCAGCACTGCCCCTTGATACGCTTACTTTTCAATAATGCATTTTACTTTTACATGCTTCCTAAGTTATTGACATGACTATCTTATGCAATATGAATGATGCAGGTACCTGAAGTTTCGTGCCAGTCAGTCCTCCCCTAGATTGATCGGAGGAACACAAAGATTTGGAAAATGTGACTTGACTTTTTGCCCGACTAACCTTAATCCGTAGAGCTTGGATAGGAGTGTAAACCTCGAACGAGTATGGTTTGCACGCCAGATTACTCGATCCATAACTCTAACTCTAAGGACTTGAGAGAGAGTATAAAGGGCGATACTATGACATTCGCACGAACTCCATCCTACGAGTCGACGGGATGAGTGAGACTTGATTATTTCAAATGTTTGCCTCTACCCATGAATAAGAGATTAAGAGGCAGTACATTGGCCAGTATGGCCCGATTACTTTCCCGATAAGCTCCATCTGCCAGAGCGAAGAGGGGAGTATGGATTAAAATCGAGTTCGAGAATGACACTCGAGTCGGCAGAATCCCGCTCTTGGGAGTAGAGTACAGAAGGAAAGCCAGGGTGAATGACATGACCGTTCACCTGATCTACTCAAACTCTCCTGATTCGAGAGTGAGTATAAAGGTAGATATGATTGGTGCACCACGATTAAAGACCGCCTTAACCGAACTCTAACCTAGGCATACGACAGGAGAGTATAAAGGCACCGCGACCAATTGCTGAAGGAAATGGGTTCCTACCCCCACTGAAGGATTGGGGAAATACTGAAAGATGAGCTCGAATTCCCCGCAGAAGAATTGGGGGCATTGGAACATCACTGTTAATCAATCCCGAACAAGCCCTGGCTAGGCAGTTTATTCAAGATTGATTAGGGGCATATACATAAACATCACACCCCTGCTGTTTATTACTTAGTTTAGTAATAATTTTTTATTGCATAAATAATTTGTAGGGATGCTAGATTGAAACCCTTGTTTAACTTGTGATGCGATTTATTGTTTATTACCTAGATTAGTAATGCTTCGACTACAAGTACATTTTCTTGAAATATATGACAAACATGCAAACATATGATATTGCAAGAGTACTACATCATTTACAGAATGCAAGTGTGCACAAGATAACAAGACAAAGACGCGGAAGTCGCATTCGCAACACCGGAAAAGTGCCACGTTCGAAGGGTTAACGTAGATGCCTGAAGCTAAACTTTCTGCATGACTTAAGGCAGCGACCGAAAGGAGGTCTTAGGAGTAGTATGTTCAATAACATATCATGTGACCTGAGGCAACGATTGAAAGGAGGCCTTGGGAGTGATATCTCAAGTGCAACGACGAGTGCCACCTTGTAAGTACACTAAATGGAAAATGCAATGATTCGAGCACTTGGATAACACAATCACTTAAGTTTTGAAAACAATGTCTCTTTTCTATGCATACATGTCCAAATTTGAAAGGGATGTGATACGACTACCTATCTTTTTCCATTACTCCCAGATTGGGGGCATAATTATTGAAAGTACTTATGAATGCCATAACTTACCTATCTGTATCTAACTTATGCTTTGACCCTAACAGACTGCTTGAGGACCACGAAACGGATGCAAAATGAACATCCATTTGCTTGTCCTAACCAACTCCCCGACTAGAAGGCTCACATAAGACCGGATGTGGATTGAGTACCTACAAATCATTTTGCATCCAATTATAACTCCCAACTTGATGAGAGAGTATGAATTCAGAGAAGACATGGATTTGATTTCCATTACTCAGTAAAAAACCCCATAGTGGGGGAACATGATACAAGCTTTAAGAAGCACGATTCGACTACCCAATTACTCTATGCACATTTACCATCCTCGGGGTTCCGTAAGATCCCATATTACAGCCAAAAGAGTGACTACTCAAGATTAACCCGCATATATCCCAGAATTAAATGACAGAACCCTAACTGATAGCGATTGCATAGGCGAAACCAAGAAGCTCGAGCTGGCTTCCACCTACTTCAAGATGTCATGCTGGGGGCACCGGCGCTGAGTTGGACAATAGGTAACAACTTCCCAGGGGCGGAGGTCAGATTGCCAACATTATTCGATGCTTCATCAGAGGTGACACATCTCTGAACGACGTCAACCATAACCTTTTCACATAAGACATCATGGGTTTCCACAATCCCCCGGACATCAAACTACCATCTCTGGGACTTACAACGACAAGATTGATCTTACCATGCATCTAATGCAATACGCCGTATGGAAGTGTTATCAGTATCAGACAATATCATGGATAATGGCTTCCTTCCATTCTTGATTTACATTATTGCTACATAATTTTAGTAGCCCGCATCTAAATCAATCAACCAATGGAACGCGTTGGCCACCCACTTCATTTAGCAGTCAAAGGTCCACATCTCTCGACCTTAGAACGTCATGTTACTCACTTCAATCAAACAGGGGTCCAACGATACCCTGCATTCATCTATGGAAAGATTCAATGCCACAGTGGCATTGGTTGAATGACCTGAACCGTCTATGGCATTGATGGCAATAATATCCGGTTTTCTGAATAACTCGGATTTAAAAGTCTCTTTGCATCGAGACCCACCAGGAGGCCTTGGCCAATTCACCTGTGAGGTAGACTGATTCTTGTAACAAGAGGATACTAACTTTGAGACGGATGATCTCATTGTTTTGATAAAAAAGGATGGAGGACCATCCGACTCTTGAAATGATAAGGGCAAGTGCAGAGCCTTTGAAAAGAATAATAGGAATGTACAATTCTGGAAAGGACCAATTTCATTGATCGAGCTCGCGATCTTGATTGTCAAGATCAATGGAATCGAGAATGATAGATAGACTCAACCAGACTATGATGGCCATTTCGAACTATGTTGAAAAATGAATGGAGGGACTCGACTAACTTCTTAACGACTTTCATTCACTTGCATTTTCATGAACTTTCTCAAGGGAATGATATGATGAGAATAGTTAAATTCATTGAGGCAAAATGAGGCAATCCATGTTGACTAAAGTGAAGGGACGACACCAGAGAAAATGTGATTCGACCATGGGTATAGAACTCCAACTCTTGCAGACTTGAGAAAGAGTATAGAGGGACTTGGGTCGACTAAGATTGTTGAACTTGCAGCTCTTACTCGATGCGACAATGGAAGGTATAAAGGCTAGAAGACTAGATATCCGATTGATTTGGCCCAACCTTCACCAATGTTGAGGGAATAAGCATTGACTTCGCTTGTCCTCCACTAATGCTAGGAGTACGGGCTTCAATTTACAGACCGACTTGGAACATGACCCTGACTTGATGCGTGATTCAGGACATATACACCATATCTCCAGAATATGACATAACTGGTCGTACGTGTTAGGCGAGCCAACTAACAGATTAGGCATGACTTCAAAAACTTGATCCTCAAAAGGAGGGTGTGATAATCTTCTTTACTGCCTTACGATTGTGATGATTATATCAAACATTGGCCTTAATTTTTTCAACAGCATCTCGCACTAACTCATACATGATCACAGGACTATGAAACGATCCGGAGCGATTGTAGATTTCTTCTAATGTGGTCCGGTGTAACCATGGATTTCTGATTTTTTGCTGATATGATCCGGAGTTATCGTGGCCTTCAGATTCGTTATTGTTTTGATTTGATGCAATCGCAGATTCCTAGATTAATGTCCTGATACCAAGATAGTCCAAGGCCAAGTAATATGATATATTCATATGCCATTTCCGATGTGCTATATCCCAATGGTTTATATGCTAGATCAGAGTTTGAAGATTCTTATATTATCTCAAAGCTTGGATAACTACTTCATATATTGACTTGTACATGAAGGAAATCTAACTTGGTAATATGCTTGACTTGCGTAGGAAGATGACGTTGTTTGGCAACGACCTGTATCTGTATGATTGCATTCGGGAGCTAACGACCTAGCATAACTTATGTCGAAAGAATTTGACCGCTTGATTCAACGAACTTTAAATGATTATTTGATCATTTCAACTACTCCAGCCATAAGATTTGGTCCAACGAACACCCATAGACGCAGTGCGATATACGACAAACTGTCCATACAATGAAGAGTCAAAGTACCAGAACTACCCAAGAGGACAAATAATTTGATAAAGCCTTTTCAAGGACAGATGACGTTCCATAAAGACTCAGCTTGGCTTATTCAAAGTGCATCTTGTTGGATCTAGATTAACCCTAGAGGGGGGGTGAATAGGGTTTATCACAGTTTATTGAATAATTAAAAATTAATTCCAGCACAGATAAAGCAGAGTAGTAAGTGCAGTAAGAAGATAACACACAGATGTACCCAGCTTCGGCAGACTCTGCCTACTGCTGCATTCACTAAGGTTTCTACTAGGTGTTAATAACAGATCCCGCATACAAGACCATGTACACTCGCAGCTCCTGCTCCTGTCCTAACCCTACGCTCAAATCCCTAGACTGACCGATATCCACTCGATCAGATTTTCCCTGATTACGACCCCGTAAACAGTAACCCAGATTTTACAGACTCTGTCAACTGTCAGTCAACACCCTGACTGAATCCTCTAGAATTTTACAGACTCTAGAAAATGTTTGTTTGTTTACAAAGAAAAACAGAATTAGAAAACAATACGAAATAAAACAACACAAGTTAAAACCCTAGGAATTAAAAAAGATGGGTCATCCCCTTATTCATTGGAAACTTGGCCGGCCCCATTTGAACGTGGTGCACCCATACTTCTATGTCTCGATCCCTTTTTCTCTTGAGATAAAAATGGCGGCTGCTCTGAAAGTAATTCTAGGGTTTTCCTTGTTCTTCCCCAAATCCGAATCGATGTTTGATGAATTGAATTCGCTGATGCTCGAAACTGTTGCTATATGTCTCTTCGATTTGGGATTGCTGTCTATCTCTCTCGATTGCTCGAAAACGTGTGAGTAATTTCTGAATTGATTTCTGCTCTTCGAATTTTTGATTTTGTTTTCGATAACCCCTGCCTGTGATGAAAAATGGTGATAAAATAGGATCCAATGATCCTATTATTGCTCTGATTTCTTTGTATGGTTCGATCTGAATGCTTGCGTGTGAAAACCCTGATTTGTTGTGTTTTCCTCTTTTGGTTTGCCCTCGATTTAATTTTAATTTTGCTGCCTTAACATGCCTCGATTTAAAAACTGATTTGCTCAATAAGGAATTTCAGAATTTGCCAAACATGCTCGGCATTTATATTGCGTTGATTGCTTGATTTAATTGACAAATATGGTCTTCAATTTTGGCCTCTGATGTATCTGGTTTGCAAAGCATACTAATTGCGTGAATTAGTCTTGCCAAAAGAATATGTCCACTTTCCTCTTTTGCTTGGCTGATTTGTGATTTCCTCTTTTGAATTTCTCTGCCTTAATAAATGAAATATGTTGCCTTGTAATGAAAATGACTCTCCTTATTGCTCTCAAGTTATTGATGATTTTGTTCTCTGGCCTTTACTGATTGAATTCGGCTTTAATGAAAAATGGATTCTTCTGCAATGTGATTTTCTCCTTTGCATTTAAAAACTTTGGCATAAGCATGTATACTTGGAAAGATTTGGAATTGGAAATTTTGATTTCAAAAGCCGCATTACACTCTTTCCTGAATTAATCTTTCACATGTATTTGCTGTGTGAACATATTGCGTTTGTCTCGATTTCTTTGCTGGAAAGGTGTAAATACTTGCCACTTTTGAATTGTTGATATCAGCTATCATCTTGAATGAATTTCTTGGTATTTAAAATGTCATGAGTTTTTCGAAAAACAAAAACTTGCATGCCAAAGCTACTTGCCCCATTTAGTTTAATTTGAAGCTGATTTTCTCGAAAAAAATTGCTGAACTTAATTCTGAATATTTCGAAAATTTTGAGCATGTGCACCACTGCATGTTGCTTGAACATATGCATGTGTATTTGTTGACTTATGATAAGAAACCCCTGCATCATGCTGCACCACTCTCTGGCCAACTTGCACTTAAACTGCCTGAAAACATAAACTGCTGAATTTCTGCATATTAATTCTTTATGTTCATTTTCATGTGTATGCTGCTTCACCCCTGTATGTGTGTTCATTCTGTGTGTTCGCACTATTGCATACATGGACCTGAAACATGATCTTAACCATCCTGCTGCAAGTGTGTGAGATTACATTGAGCTATCCTCTTGCATCTTGCACTCTTGTCCAACAGTTTTTGCTGCTTGTATGTTGTTCATGCTTGACCGTTGCTGTCACTTGTTCTTTGACTAGTTTGTGAACTTGAACATGCCATTTGTTTTAACCTTGACTTTGTTGCTCGACCAGAATTTGTATAGCTGCACCATCCATTCTCATATTTCTGCCATATTGACTTGTTTACATGCTCCATACTGTTTTGTGTTTGCTTATGTTGGCGCATACACTTGGATGTGATTTGTTGTTGCCATCCCTTGTATTCCATCTTGACAATGACAGTTGACACATGAAAGTTGCCACTTGTGCTCGACCATGTTGTCCATATATTCATGGCTGTTAGAATGGTTTTCACTTTGGCTTATATGAGTGGTTATTTGGCTTGCCTATGAACTGTGCACTGAGTTGAGATGGTCCATGTGGCTACTCCTCAGTTGCTTGCTGATTGGCGAGGCAGTGCACACGTGTATATTTATACACGTGTGTATATGCAGCCATTCAGTGTATATTTTCTTGTCCCTGCATTGGTAAACATATATATGTTGTCTGCCTTGTGGTATTTACAGTGTATCACTGTGAATATCACAAGCTGTCTAGACACAGTCGGTTGGATATGAAAAACAGATCGAGTCAGAAAAATGATGAGAAGCACACCGAAATTCTGAGGCAAATAAAATTTTAAAAATAAATTTATATTTGCATTTGTTCAGTTTTATTTGTGTTGCAGTGTACTGTGTGTTTCTGTTTTCATGTGACAGGTATGAAGACTGGTCTGACTGTGAGGATGCTGTGAAGACTGAAGAAAATAACAGAGTTGGTGAAATATAAAAGTGTCAAAGTGTAAATGAAAGTATTAGTGAAACTGTATAACTGAGTGATGAGTGATATAGCTATGAAAACTGTGTATGAAATTGAAAGTGAAATGAAATGTATTTCAGTGAATTTACAGAGTGTTTTACAAATAGTGGAGTTGTAAATCTGTACTGTTTTGAATATTGAAATAAAATATTATATTTAAATAAAATACTGTGTTAATATTTGAATTTATATACAGTCGTATTTTATTTAAATATAAATATTATATTTCTGTATGTGATGAATCAGTACGATTACAAACACATTTAAAAGAATATATATTTGGTTGTTATCATCAAACAAAAATCATATAATTGTGTATACAACACCGTTATATACAACAATCTCCCCCTTTTGATGATAACAAACAAATGTTAAGATTTTGAATATAATAAATGTGTTTTACAGTGAACAACAGAAACTCCCCCTATTTGAATGCTCCCCCTACAACTAAACTCCCCCTATAACTGTGCATGAGTGAAATGTATGAATAATAATAAATTTTCAAAATTAAAAATATTTATAAAATATTCACTCATAAATCAAAATCTCAACCCATTCTCCCCCTTTTGTTATCATCAAAAGGATACAGAAATTAAAATACAGATGAAAATTGACTAAAAGTATAATTCAGCATAAGAGGAAGAATGATCATCATAAACCTCAATCAGTCAAACAAAAATCATAATAAACTGAGAACTAGTAGCATATTTCACATTGCAGAAAATGACCTATTTACGACGAAATTTATATAAATGAGGAGAGTTAAAAAAATGAATTTCAATTAATTTTCAAACAATTTTTTTTTTTATAAAAAAAAGGCTCAAAAAAGTAGTGATGGATTTGGATTATAATTATAATTCAATTTAAGTGACAAAATCGAATAATCTCAAATCCTAATACCTATCAATCAACAAATCATAATACGTCATAAAATTTCAACACATTTCACAGATTAGAAAGTGGATTGATAGGCCGGTTATTATACACCAAGGAGAATTTCATATTAAAAAAAAAATTATTGCACATTATTTTCTTTTCTTTTTCTTTTGATTTAAGAGCACCCTGACCACGCATAACCAAAGCTTGGATTTTTAAATGAGGTCAGTCGCAGCTTAAATTGTAAGTTGTCTCATAACCATGCATAACCAGAGCTTGGATTTTTAAATGAGGATAGAGACATGCTTATGTATCAATTATATATTTTATCATTTTCAGCTTTAAATATGAAAAACTCCCCAGTATATACAACCAATATGAATGATAGAAATGTGATAGGTACAGAAATGGACTGTGAAATAAATTTCTAAATTAATTATATTATGAAATATGACCAACTGTACCGGGATTATTGAAAATTTTCAATTGACACTAATTCTGAAAAATAACATAACCACAATTCCATCACAAATATTTTCACTGTTTATTCAAGATGATTTTTAGAAAAATATTAAACTCTCCACATTTATAAAAAAATTATCATGGATGGCAGAATGATGATAGATAATGAGGATGGTCGTGAAATAATTGCCAGTTCAAAGATATTATAATAACTATTCAACCATCATGAAAATCCAGATAAAATCTCCCCTTGTTGTGAAATATATTGCAGTCATAATTCATCACAATTTCAAATTCTGATATATTTTGATGAATTATAAATAAAGAACAATTTGGATATTGATTTCAATTTCTGAATGAATAAAAAATAAATAATCTTAAAATTGAAAATTAATTACAAGAGGAATATAAAGAGCTATACAGGACAAGAGTGATTAAAATATATACAAAAAAAATCAGCACATCTAATACCAATTGTAGTCTCCCTCTCGAGGATTTTAAATACACCCTGATTGACCATCATGGACATCTCAGACCAAAGAAATTTAAACACAAACCCAGCCAGACAAATTTAGCACATTTATTTGTATAAGGCAAAAAAAAAATGTATGGATCTATAC
Source organism: Allium sativum (assembly GCA_030737875.1). Lineage (NCBI taxonomy): Eukaryota > Viridiplantae > Streptophyta > Magnoliopsida > Asparagales > Amaryllidaceae > Allium > Allium sativum. Next base: position 775,792,905 of record CM060926.1, read on the forward strand.
AAGATGAAAATTTGAATCTCAGTACAGATGGGTGAAACAAATATAAGCACTTCTGATACCACTTGTTCTCGCTTTCTCGAGGATTTTACCAAGACAATGGAGACAAACTATGATATCACAGACAACAGAAATTTAAAGCCCAAGCAGACAAATCAAACAATAAGCAATTATCTAAGAACAGTATCAGAGCAGTGCAGAACACAATATCACATCAGACTTGTCTGAGGATGGTCACATAAGAACATTCATGATCCAAGATTAGAACTACCGTTTATTTGAAATCTTTTGAGGAATATGAAAAATCTCTAGATTCAATGAATCGATCACACCAAATTATTATTTTCACATTCAGAGTATGTGTGTGATTCAATAAATCAATAATTTCAAATGATTTTAAACAAACAATCATTCAAATCAAATAACCATGAAATAGTAGAGAGATTTAACACCAATTTTTCAAAGAATGTTTCACAAGAATTTCAGACAAGCCCAAAGAAAAATCAGATCATTTACATCAGATTTGATAGATATTCATGATCCAAAATAATTTATTTGAAATCACTTGAATCAATGTCAAGTTTTGAAATATAATGAATCAGTCACACAAGGTTGATAATTTCAAATTTAGGATGTGTGTGATTATTCAAAATATTAATAGTTTCAGATGATTTCAAACAAACAAATTCTAACCATAATGATCATGAATAACAATGATTTTTAAGATGTATCACTGAGATTCTAGACAATTTAAAAAAAAATTCAAGCCAATCTGAATATTTCTGAAATTATCACAACTAATGAATGACAAAGTGCTGTAATGAGTATAATATATTGAGCTTTTCTAAAATAGATTAGAAGAGACTCAAAAACAGCAGAGGTGTGTGAAATTTCATTAAAATTTCAGATCTTCAAAATTTTTGAATTTATACTAACAGTGTTCAAGATATGATATGAATGCTTCAGCACTATTAGAATAAAAAAATAAACTCCAAAACAATTGCAGATATATACAAGTTTAAATTCAGATTCTGGAAGAATTAAAACATGACAGTTTTATACAGATTAAACGAATTTCCAGAAAATCATAAGTACTGCAATCGGAAGTTAATGAAGCGTAGAATAAGAAGAATATGGCAGTGTCAAATCAACTCAGGACAAACAAAAAGAAAGAGAAAAAAAATAAAAAGGAAAGGGGTAGAAGAAGAAATAAACAAAAAATATTTACAAAGACAAGTTCAGAGATCATACCTGAAATCAGTGTAAACCAGAATCTCTGACTCAGTAAATCTTGGCCAAGGAACTGTAAAGAATACAGAAATATAGAACAGCTTGAAATCAATCTCTTTTCAGCATAGCAGTTCCTCAACCTTCACTGGTACCTAGCAGTTAAGTGGATCAAGTGGTCTAACAAAATTTGTAAAACCACTCTGAAATTTGTTTACCACTTTTGGTACCCAAACCTGTTTGTATAACATCCCATTCGAATCTATCTTTGTGCCTTTAGGAACCCAAACTTGTTTTGTTTTTCCAAAAATCATTTTATTTCCTTTTGGGGTCCACATCTGTTCAACTGGATTGTTATCAAACCAATTCTTGTCTCGTTTGTGATTTAAAAACCTTTTGGAATTGTCAAAATTCAAATTTTCAGAAAGACCCTTTTTAAAGCAATTTAAAGGTTTTTTAAAATCACAAGAATTCAATTTTTCAAAAACACTTGTTTTTCCAAAACCAATACCTTGTTTATGACCAACCGAAAATTGGTTTTGTAACAGCATATTCAACGATTTTTTTCCATTCGAAAATTTATTCAAAGTTGATTCTAATCGTTGAATTTTGGATTTAAGATCAGAGTTTTCTTTTATCAGATTTGAACAACGATTAATGTTGATCTTTCTCCTTTCAGTATCATTTTGTTTCAAAGACAAATTTTCGTTTTCAAGAAGTTTGATTTTGGTCTTGGACTCAAGGATTTCAGATTCAAATTTAACTTGTTTTTCAAATTCAAGTTTCTTGAAATTCTCAATCTCTTTTTCAAGCTCGTTTAAAATTAAATCACTTTTCAACAAGCTTTCTTTCTCAGCAATTTCATGTTTGGAACTTTTGATGGCCTTAAAATTATTAAATTCTTTTTGCAAAGAATTGTTTGAATCTTTTAGCTCAGCCTCGTTATCTTTTAAAGTCAAAATTTCCTCTTTAAGTCTTTGAATATTTTTATTGAGATGAACGAGGTCAGTTTTCAATTTCAAACAACTTTCACAGTCAGAATTTTCTAATTTCATGACATTTGTAGATTCTGATTCCAAACAGTTAATTTTGCTATTTAACTCGTGATTTTTAGATTTCAAGTATTTGTTTTTACGATGGAGTTTATCAACGATTTTTGTTAAATCAGTACACATATAAACCAACTCTTCATAAGAGAAGCTTTCAGTCTCATTGTCTGTTGAGTCTCCATCGTCTGATCTACTTGAATTTTCATTTGTTTCTTCTCCTGAGCATAGATCTGAATCTGAGTTGACCATTTTAGGTTTTGAGCTGCTGTTGTCGATCTTTCCATACTTTGTATTGAGAAAATCCCATATTTCCTGCGCAGTCAAGCAATGAGAAATGAGGTTATATTGGACATCATCAATATAAGAATACAAAGTGTGAATAACACGAGAATTAAATCCAATATCGTTCCTATTGACCATATCATAACCATTAATAACAGTATCCCAACATTTAATATCAATAGATTTTAAATATAATTCCATTTCTAATTTCCAATTTGAAAAATCTGTACCATTAAAAATAAATGGAGTGCGACTGGACTGATTCTCAAAAGACTGACAACTAGAATTCACCATTTCTCTAGAGTTAAAAAATACCTGCTCTGATACCACTTGTTGGATCTAGATTAACCCTAGAGGGGGGGTGAATAGGGTTTATCACAGTTTATTGAATAATTAAAAATTAATTCCAGCACAGATAAAGCAGAGTAGTAAGTGCAGTAAGAAGATAACACACAGATGTACCCAGCTTCGGCAGACTCTGCCTACTGCTGCATTCACTAAGGTTTCTACTAGGTGTTAATAACAGATCCCGCATACAAGACCATGTACACTCGCAGCTCCTGCTCCTGTCCTAACCCTACGCTCAAATCCCTAGACTGACCGATATCCACTCGATCAGATTTTCCCTGATTACGACCCCGTAAACAGTAACCCAGATTTTACAGACTCTGTCAACTGTCAGTCAACACCCTGACTGAATCCTCTAGAATTTTACAGACTCTAGAAAATGTTTGTTTGTTTACAAAGAAAAACAGAATTAGAAAACAATACGAAATAAAACAACACAAGTTAAAACCCTAGGAATTAAAAAAGATGGGTCATCCCCTTATTCATTGGAAACTTGGCCGGCCCCATTTGAACGTGGTGCACCCATACTTCTATGTCTCGATCCCTTTTTCTCTTGAGATAAAAATGGCGGCTGCTCTGAAAGTAATTCTAGGGTTTTCCTTGTTCTTCCCCAAATCCGAATCGATGTTTGATGAATTGAATTCGCTGATGCTCGAAACTGTTGCTATATGTCTCTTCGATTTGGGATTGCTGTCTATCTCTCTCGATTGCTCGAAAACGTGTGAGTAATTTCTGAATTGATTTCTGCTCTTCGAATTTTTGATTTTGTTTTCGATAACCCCTGCCTGTGATGAAAAATGGTGATAAAATAGGATCCAATGATCCTATTATTGCTCTGATTTCTTTATATGGTTCGATCTGAATGCTTGCGTGTGAAAACCCTGATTTGTTGTGTTTTCCTCTTTTGGTTTGCCCTCGATTTAATTTTAATTTTGCTGCCTTAACATGCCTCGATTTAAAAACTGATTTGCTCAATAAGGAATTTCAGAATTTGCCAAACATGCTCGGCATTTATATTGCGTTGATTGCTTGATTTAATTGACAAATATGGTCTTCAATTTTGGCCTCTGATGTATCTGGTTTGCAAAGCATACTAATTGCGTGAATTAGTCTTGCCAAAAGAATATGTCCACTTTCCTCTTTTGCTTGGCTGATTTGTGATTTCCTCTTTTGAATTTCTCTGCCTTAATAAATGAAATATGTTGCCTTGTAATGAAAATGACTCTCCTTATTGCTCTCAAGTTATTGATGATTTTGTTCTCTGGCCTTTACTGATTGAATTCGGCTTTAATGAAAAATGGATTCTTCTGCAATGTGATTTTCTCCTTTGCATTTAAAAACTTTGGCATAAGCATGTATACTTGGAAAGATTTGGAATTGGAAATTTTGATTTCAAAAGCCGCATTACACTCTTTCCTGAATTAATCTTTCACATGTATTTGCTGTGTGAACATATTGCGTTTGTCTCGATTTCTTTGCTGGAAAGGTGTAAATACTTGCCACTTTTGAATTGTTGATATCAGCTATCATCTTGAATGAATTTCTTGGTATTTAAAATGTCATGAGTTTTTCGAAAAACAAAAACTTGCATGCCAAAGCTACTTGCCCCATTTAGTTTAATTTGAAGCTGATTTTCTCGAAAAAAATTGCTGAACTTAATTCTGAATATTTCGAAAATTTTGAGCATGTGCACCACTGCATGTTGCTTGAACATATGCATGTGTATTTGTTGACTTATGATAAGAAACCCCTGCATCATGCTGCACCACTCTCTGGCCAACTTGCACTTAAACTGCCTGAAAACATAAACTGCTGAATTTCTGCATATTAATTCTTTATGTTCATTTTCATGTGTATGCTGCTTCACCCCTGTATGTGTGTTCATTCTGTGTGTGCGCACTATTGCATACATAGACCTGAAACATGATCTTAACCATCCTGCTGCAAGTGTGTGAGATTACATTGAGCTATCCTCTTGCATCTTGCACTCTTGTCCAACAGTTTTTGCTGCTTGTATGTTGTTCATGCTTGACCGTTGCTGTCACTTGTTCTTTGACTAGTTTGTGAACTTGAACATGCCATTTGTTTTAACCTTGACTTTGTTGCTCGACCAGAATTTGTATAGCTGCACCATCCATTCTCATATTTCTGCCATATTGACTTGTTTACATGCTCCATACTGTTTTGTGTTTGCTTATGTTGGCGCATACACTTGGATGTGATTTGCTGTTGCCATCCCTTGTATTCCATCTTGACAATGACAGTTGACACATGAAAGTTGCCACTTGTGCTCGACCATGTTGTCCATATATTCATGGCTGTTAGAATGGTTTTCACTTTGGCTTATATGAGTGGTTATTTGGCTTGCCTATGAACTGTGCACTGAGTTGAGATGGTCCATGTGGCTACTCCTCAGTTGCTTGCTGATTGGCGAGGCAGTGCACACGTGTATATTTATACACGTGTGTATATGCAGCCATTCAGTGTATATTTTCTTGTCCCTGCATTGGTAAACATATATATGTTGTCTGCCTTGTGGTATTTACAGTGTATCACTGTGAATATCACAAGCTGTCTAGACACAGTCGGTTGGATATGAAAAACAGATCGAGTCAGAAAAATGATGAGAAGCACACCGAAATTCTGAGGCAAATAAAATTTTAAAAATAAATTTATATTTGCATTTGTTCAGTTTTATTTGTGTTGCAGTGTACCGTGTGTTTCTGTTTTCATGTGACAGGTATGAAGACTGGACTGACTGTGAGGATGCTGTGAAGACAGGAGACTGAAGAAAATAACAGAGTTGGTGAAATATAAAAGTGTCAAAGTGTAAATGAAAGTATTAGTGAAACTGTATAACTGAGTGATGAGTGATATAGCTATGAAAACTGTGTATGAAATTGAAAGTGAAATGAAATGTATTTCAGTGAATTTACAGAGTGTTTTACAAATAGTGGAGTTGTAAATCTGTACTGTTTTGAATATTGAAATAAAATATTATATTTAAATAAAATACTGTGTTAATATTTGAATTTATATACAGTCGTATTTTATTTAAATATAAATATTATATTTCTGTATGTGATGAATCAGTACGATTACAAACACATTTAAAAGAATATATATTTGGTTGTTATCATCAAACAAAAATCATATAATTGTGTATACAACACCGTTATATACAACACATCTCATCTACAATAAAATGTACTTTATAGGGAAAAATGTTAGCTTGCTTTGTGACCAAGCTACCCAAAGCTCAAGTGATTGGCATTGATCAACAATCGCTTGGATGAAGTAATACAATAGTGGAAAACTTAGGTGCAGCATGTCCAGAGCACCGGGTCGGATCGGTGCATATGGATCGTATGAAGGTTTCCAGTTTGAGTCGAAGCAACATGACGCCATCACTCCAGCACTCGTTTGAGCATTCGGGTCGGACCATTCGGGTCAAACCCGACCCGGTCCCACGTCAACGACCCACTCGAAGGCTTGACTCTCCAGCATCTCCACCAGGTCGGATTGGCCCCTACCCGACCAGCCTGGAGCGAAACCACTTCTGCACAACGATGTCGACCTATTCTCATGCCTACGTACCTGGATCGAGTTCCACCTGTCCACTCATGAACTGAAGGTTGTTTCCCTATGTTCTCTACTACTTTCAAGGTCTCCTCTGATGCTGCCACGTGGCATCCGACCCGAAGCTCTCCAATGCCTTTAAATACATGGAAACATGACCGTTTTCATGATCTTTAGCCTTATATATGCCTTATACATTTCGGCCATGGATGCCAACAACTGAGAACCATCTTCTTCTTCAATAAAATCAATGAATTCAGAGAGAATTCATTATATTCAAGTGATTGAGTGTCTATACTCATTGTAATTGTAATTTCTGAATGAATTGAGAAACTATGAAGTGGATGTAGGCTCGTTAATGCCGAACCACTATAAATCTCATGTACCTGATTGCTTTTCTACATTTTTAGATTATATTCTTCATTTTTCTCTATAGATTCTAGTTAATTGGGCGTTATAGCCAATTTTGGGTCTAACACTTATCCTAGCATGCGGGATTCTAATAACAACAACAATAACCACAATAGTACAAGTTGCAATGGGGTAAGAGTTACATGACATTATAGTTTGTACCAACGAAGAGTTGTGGATGGGTCATCTTCATACTCTCTTCCGTCTCCCATGTATAATCGTCATCATCCTCACTCGATTGCACCTTAACTAGCTTAACTATCTTCCTCCTAAGTTGTTTCGTGTGATTCCCCACAATGCGAAGCAGCTAACAAGGTTTCGTAACTACTATCTCGACTTCTATGTCTTCATACTTTTCTGGTGGTACAACCACATTTGAATCATGCACACACTTCCGTAGAAATGACACATGGAAAACATTGTGCACACTCGACATCTTCTCTACTAACTTCAACCTATATGCGAGCTTTCCAATTCGCTCGATTATTGGAAATGGTCCAACAAACCTTGGAGCTAACTTTTCCTTTGCTTCTGAATCGAATAACATGCTTTATGGAAAAACCTTCATGAAAACCATATCACCAACGTCAAATTTCAAATCTTTTCGATGCTTATCTGCATAACTCTTCGACGATCTTGGGTTGTTTTCATTCATTGCTGAACTATCTCGATACAATATGAGGTTTCTCTAATCATCTAAGGCCCAAGTACTAACTTATCTCTAGTTTCTAACCGAGATGCCGGAGAATTACACAGTCTTTCATATAACGCCTCATATGGTGCCATCCCAATGCTCGAATGATAGCTATCATTATATGCAAACTCAACTACATGTAGATGGTCTTCCCATGATCCCCCGAAGTCCAATACATAAGCTCTTAGGAGACCTTCTAAAACTCGGTTAACCCTCTCGGTTTGTTAATCTATCTGGGAATGACAAGCCGTACTCAAACACAACTCGGTTCCCGAAGCTTCTTGCCAACTCTTCCAAAATCAACTCATGAATAATGGATCTTGATCACTCGCTATACTTTTTTGGATAACATGGAATCGAACTATCCAATTTAAATAAAGCTCAGCCAACTTCAATGTTGTCCTAGTCGATCTGACAGGAATAAACCTTGCACTTTTGGTCAAACGATCCACGATGACCCAAATTCCTTCTTTTCCTTCCCTAGTTCTGGGTTGTCCATTGATAAAATTCATCGATATCTGTTCACACTTCCATGTAGGAACTTCCAGTAGCTGAAACAATCCACTCGGCTTCTTCTATTCAACTTTCACTAACTGACATTTTATGCACTTGGAAATAAACTTTCCAACATCCCTTTTCATACCTTCCCTATTGTAGACTCGACTCATGTCCTGATACATCTTATTACCACCAGGATAAATTTTCAACTTCGAGTGATGACATTCCCTCAGAACCTCATTTCTTAATCCGTCGATATCAATAACAACCGATCGTCCTTGTTTCTGTAGCCAACCTTCTCGATCGACCTCGATTTCCTTATCCTCTAGTTCCAAATTCTTGATAAACTCGACAAGCTTTGCATCATGCTTTTGGATCTCGCCAATCCTTTCGATGAGAATAGGTCTTATCGATAAGCTTGCCAACATTTCAGGTTCTAACTCACAGCGAGGCCTGAAATCAAGTCCTGCCAAGTACTCGAGGTGCTTCCATTCCGAAAATATCGCTCCCAAGCCTGCATGTCTTCGACTCAATGCATTCGCCACTATGTTACCATTACCAGGAGTATAGGCTGTATCATAATCATACGATGCCAGAAACTCTAACCATCGCTATTGCCGAAGATTCAAATCATTTTGGGAGAAACAATACTTCAACGACTTGTGATCTATAAACAACTCGAATCGAACTCCCAACAGGTAATGTCTTCAAATCTTCATAGCAAACACGATCGTTGCCAACTCTCAGTCATGAGTTGGGTAATTCCTTTCGTGCGGCTTCAGCTGTCGACTAGCGTAGTCCACAGCCTTATCCTTCTACACCAGCACTGCTCCAAGTCCGGCACCACATGCATCGGTGTATACCACCATCTATTCATTCCCACTCAGAATAGTCAAAACAGGAGCACTGGTCAATCTCTCCTTTAGGATTCCAAAAGCTTGCTCACACTTTGCATCTCATGCGAACATTTGGTTCTTCTTCGTCAGTCCTATTAATGGTTCAACTATCTTGGAGAAATCCTTTATAAAATGGCGATAATATCCCGCCAACCCAAGGAAACTCCAAACATCCGTCGCATTCTTAGGTCTATCCCAGTACTGGATTGTTGACACATTAGTGGGGTCAATCGCTATTCCATTTCTAGAAATAACATGGCCAAAGAACCTTATTTCACTCTTCCAGAAGTGACACTTCGAAAACTTAGCTCTCAGCTGATGCTTTCGTAAGATTTCCAAAAAAATTCTTAAGTGCATCTTATGCTCTTCCACCTTTTGAGAATAAACCATAATATCATCTACGAACACAAGCAATAACTTGTTCAACTGATCTCTAAATACTCTATTCATAAGATCCACGAAATATACTGACACGTTAGTCAACCTAAATGGCATCACCAACCATTCGAAGAAAACAGATGGTGTCCTAAAAGTAGTATTCGATACACTATCCTTCGCCACCCTTAACTGGTGGAATCCTGTTGCCATATCCATTTGAGAAAACACTTTGGCTTCGTGAAGCGGATCGAACAAGTCATCAATGCCCGACAACGGGTACTTGTTTTTCTTGGTCACCTTGTTCAGCTCACGATAGTGCACACACAATCTTAAAGGTCCATCGGCTTGGTTGGAAACACAAGTAGTGCACCCCATTCGTACACACTTCTCTAAATGAATTCTTTTCCCGAAAGGTCACGAACTTGCACCTCTAAATTTCGCTGTTCTTTAGGCGCCACCCCCCTAAGAGGTATAACGACAGGTCTAACACCCTTGACCAAATCGATTCTAAACTCAATCTCACGATGCGGCGACAACCCTTTGACCTTGTCAAAGACATCCTTAAACTCATTAGCGATCAACACAGATGACAAGTCTTCTTGTGGAATCACAAGTGAATATAAATAGCTCACAAAGACACCATCTTCAAGCTTACATCGAATCAAAACCTTTCGCCCTTTCACATCCCCAACTCTTCCCTCAAGCTTCTCGCAGTTCACTCTTGCCGCATACCTCTTGAGCTAATCCATGCCCAAGATAATCCCAAACCTAGCAAAGTTCATGCAATTACACAAAAAGGATCCACGATGACTCGATAACACAAGACCACGACAAATCATACACAAGTTGGATGAACCCCTAACTGGATCAGTCACAGCCAAAGGTCTATCACAAATCTCGGGTTCCAAACCCAAGCAGCACACAATCTCATTATAAATGAATGAATGTGATGCTCCAGTATCAAACAACACACGAACTGAAGCACCTCTTACAAAAAGAGTGCCTTGGAAAAAACATCCTTCCCTTTCTCCCCTGCAGTAGGAGCCCATGAAGACGATGGCACAACTTCCAAAGCATACGACTTCACTATCTGCTTCCGTTTCGCAAGCTCCAGACAATCCTTCTCATCATGTCCAAGTTTTCCACACTTGAAATACTTCTTCTTAGTTTTAGGATTCTTGCATTATTTGGAAAAATGACCCGTCTGTTGGCAGTTATAGCAAAACACCTCATATTTAGGTTTCTTCTTGCCATCCTTTCCTTTCTGTTGTTGTCGCTTCCTTTTCTTATTGTTGTTACAACCTTTTGTTGTTTTGGGACTTCCTTGGATACAACAACAACAACTTCTTTTTCTTTGGGAAATAAGCTTTCATGTCTTACAGCTTTTTCCACTACCTTCTCACATGAATCGTCAAGATGATCCACCAATGGTCGTCCAATATAGGTATCCAAACCCATAACAAACTTCTCGCTCTTAGGATAAGGAGAATCAATATACGAACGAGCATACTTGGACAAGGACTCAATATCAGAAACATACTCTAGCACTGGTCGACCATTCTGTTTCAGATCCACAAACTTCTTGAACAAAATAGACTTTTGAGCTGTTGAGATAAACTTCATCTTGAACTTAACTTGGAATTGTTCCCATGTCATCTCATCTTCCAGGAGTCTCAAGCGTAACAGAGTTTCTACTAATCCATGGCCCTACCCTGTAGCTGCCTCGATGTAAGCTTCCTCTTCATTGCATCATCTATACCTAGGTCTCCAAAAATCCGTACACAAGCTTCTAACCATCTTTGAACCTCTTCAGTCGTCTTTGTCCCTTTAAAATGCTTTCCTCGTAGAGAAATGAAGCCCTTGTACGGCTTCGTGAAGTCCACGACTCTAGGAACCTACACTCGAACTTCTACATCTACCGCGGTTGATCCTGGAGCAGGTACCCTTCTCATAAATGCTTCCATCATAGCCTCAAACATGGCTAGATAATCTGGCATACCACCATTTCCTGCACCAAAGACAGTCTCCTCCCTAGCAGAATGTCTCGATGTTCGATGACTCATTTTAAATCTATAATATAGAATGATTAGCCACTTTCGAGATAAACTGCTAATGGAGTTTGAACGCTATTATACTATACACTAATATATAATATACCTCCATCAGAAATCTACAAATATGTATCTCATACATAATATATCCTTGAACTTTGGATAAAATTGATTAACCAGAGCTCTGATACCAAATGTGATGACCGCCCATAACTCTTGCACTAAACAAGAGGAATAATGCGCTGAAAGGCGTGCCAGGCAGCTATGGATGATCATCAAGGTAACATAACACAATGCAAAACCTGCCATATAACTCAAACCACAGCGATAAAATATAATATAACATATAAAATAGGCAATAATAGTGAAGCATATTTGAGCAAAAATTGAACTTTCATAATAGCTAGAAAGAATATCCATACATACTTGAATTACAACATAAGTGTCTATATAAATTGGCCTCACTACAACACTAAGAGAAATCATCAAAAAACGGAAAATAACAACATTAGATAGTAGAAAATTAATACGTCGGCCTCCTGCTCGCCACCGTATAGCAGCATCGTCCTCAATAAGATTAATCACCTGTAACCTGCTGCTCAATCTTCCCATCCAAAACTGGATGAACAACCCTTAGTGAGCGATAAAACATCTACCTAACATCATCAATAAAGTATACAAGAATAGGTAGATTAACCAACCAATCTACCAAAACACCAGAGAAGAACCCAAACCTATCTTCCCTACATCTGGCAGTGATAGCCTTTACAAACAAGCATTTGAAACAACTATACATCCATGGCAATCAGATAACTATTCATTCATGGCAATCAGAATTGACTAGATAGCAGCAATCATAACAACTAGTTATATCTTACGTAAACCATCCTAATCGAGATCAATATCACTCAAGCACAATCCCCGAAGGTATAAACTGTCATCAGACAAGCACCTAAGAAACATCTCCTTTGACGTCAAACAATCTACGTGAGATGGTACAAACAAAACAACCAACATTCATGACTCTGGCTGTCACTGCCTATCCTACTTCAAAACCATCGTTAATCGTATGACGTCCAACCCTGCAATATGTCAAGGGCTAATGGTAACCTTGCTTCTAGCAAAAACTATATACGCCTTTCAACGATACGTACCAAGGCCTTTCAATGATACCCAGGGTACTCGACCAACAACCTTCCAGTCTTTTAGGTGCCCTATTATACCGTTTCTTTGAGCCCGCTAGAACCTACGACAATGATAATCTCTTAGCCTTCAATATCTCTTGTCATCCAACCTGATGACTGTTTATAGCTCAAGCAACCCTCTCGAGCAACCATTATCCGCCAACTCACCACTTTGAGTCATCTTCGCATTCGTTGCATTTCAACAGTCAATGAACGCATCGCAACACTTCGAACATTCCTACTTGAATCCATTTCGAAGTCACAACCAACATCGACAAATATAACATCTAATAGCGACTCATTATAGTCAGGTTGTGATGACAACCCACAACCCCTGCACTAAACAAGAGGAGTAATGCACTGGAAGGTGTGCCAGGCATATGTGGACGATCATCATAGGTAGTTAAACACAACCTAAACATGTCGTAAAACTCACAGCGCAACGATAAAATATAGTAGAAAATACACAACAGGTAATAATAGTGAAGCATCATATAACAAACTTTTGAAACTTTCACAACATCCTGAAAGATTATCCAAACATCATAGGTAATATCAAAGTCTGTACATAAAGCTTCACTACAACACTCATAGGGTAGCCCAAATAGTGGAAACTGAAATAGTAGATAATACTAAAACTAGTACGTAAGCCTCTAGCGTGCCTCTGAACTGCAACATCGTCCTCACTAATCACCTGCCACCTAGTCTGCCCATCCACAATCGGATGAACAACCCAAGGTAATAAGAGGGAAACATAAAACCTTGAGGCAGAAAACAGTCTTAGTGAACGATAAAACAACTAACAAACATCAACAATAAAGCACGTGAGAATGGATCGATAAACATACCAATTCACCTACAGCACCAAAGAAGATCTTAACATTATCTTCCCTACATCGAATAGTGATAGACTTTACAACAACATTTCAATCACACATCCATGGAAACTAGAACACCCATTTAATCATGGAAAAGCACTCATAACGTCCAAATTATATCTCATGTAAACCATCCTAATCGAATTCAACATCCCTCAAGAACAATCTCCAAAGGTCTAAACCAATATCAGACAAGCACCCAAGGAACATCTCCTTCGATGTTGGACAATCTACATGAGATGGTTCAAACAAAGTGACAATCCATGACAGACTCTGGCTATCACCGCCAATCCTGCTTCGAAACCATCGCTAATCGTATGATGGCTGACCTTGCCATATTTCAAGGGCTAATGGTAACCCCTGTTCCAGCATAAACTCCATATGCCTTTCAACGATACGTACGTATGTCCAACCATGACAACTAGGCCTTTCAACATACCCAGGGTACCCGACCTATAACCTGTCTTTTAGGTTCCCGTATTGTACCCCTGCTTTGAGCCTGCTAGAACTTATGGCAATGATAATCTCTCGGCCTTCGCATCTTTAGTCATCCAACCTGACGACTTTTCATAGCTCAAACAACCATTATCCACCAACTCACGACCTTTGAGTTGCCACCTCATTCGTTGTTCTACACCGATCAATGAACACATACAACACTTCGAATATTCCTACTTGAATTTACTTCGAAGTCACAACATCATTGAGCCAAGTTACATCATTGTGCTTCGGCTAGGGTTCAGGGGGGTTGCCCCGAATTTTTTTCCAAGCCTTTTTGTTCAACCCTGGGTCGTACCCAAAAAATTTTTTTTTTAGAAATAACCCTATGCGCACGACCCATCTTCATCACAAGACCGACCCATTCATCACGAGAGCGACCGACCCTTCATCACAGTTCCGACCGACCCATCTTTCTGGAACCAGACCGACCCGATCACCTCTTCTGGAATATGACCAACCCACCTCCATTTTGGTCAACCCGACTAGTAGCAACTAGATGAAGACCGACCCAATTCAACATTCACAGTTCAACTTCAGGACCGACCAGATCACGATCGACCCACTTCAGGACCGATTCGACCTAGTTCAGACCGACCGAACATAATGTGTAACTGCACCATGCACTGCGCCTTGTACTACACTTGTACTTCAAACCGACCAAAAAATAACAACTGACCGAAATTCTGCACAGCTTCAATTCAAGCCCGATTTCAACCCAAACTTCGCCAATCGACACAATCGACGAAATATACTCATCTAATTTATTACATACAATCATAAACACGTTATGAAATCATTATCAACTTGAATATGACAATTATCATTAATTATGCAAATTTCAACAAAATCATGATAAATGAACATATGATCTAAATTGTGGATCTAACTTGCATAAACATGTAAAATGGCATACAAATTACCGGTTTAAACATGCTAGCTTAGATCATATTCATATGAAAATGGACTTACCAAGGTATAAATCTACGGGAAAATGCTTGAATTTGGTGAAAAACATGATCAAACATTCATATACTTCATTGAATCCATGTGAGAGATGCAAACTATGACGATAGCCCCGTACTAGTCGACATTTCCCCAAAATGCATTGTGCCAATACCCGACTGGCATGGGACGATCGTCAAAAGGGTTGAAACGATGAATCACCAAGAACCTATAGTATATCTCACAGCGAATAGAATAAAATACAATAATAACATAACTTGATATAAATCAGGCAAGACAGTACATAAGCTGAAAACTAAACCATATCCTTCAGAGTAGAGGAATAAAGAATATAGCTTCATATCCAATTATTACAACTCCAAAATATTGTCTCTAAAAGGAAATAAAGAGGTACACTACCGGTGCCTAAAGTAGTGACCAAAAGCAACAGAGAGAGAATATATATAGTACGTGGAAGCCTCCTGCTCATCTCCGGACAGCTACTCGTGCATAACCACCTAACCTGCCTCTAGCCTGCTCGTTTAGGAGCACCCAAAGTAGTAAGAAGAGACATAAAACTCCGGGTCAGACAAAAGTCTGGTATGAGCGATAGCAAATCTATATGACTAAATAGAGCAATAACATGTATAAGTGATCATACTTGACTTGGACCTGCAACCAAAGAGTTAGCACATTAAGATGCACAATACTCTAAGGTAAACACTAACATAGAGTGTAAAATGGAAGTGTGAGTGTCATGGTGATAGCAAACATCAAACATAGCAATCATCCTCACATCTCTCACTCAGTATGTAAAGCATATGATATCCACCGCTTTGATCACCAAATCCATATGGGGTCATGACGAAGTCCAACTCCGTACAACTATTGCTATGACCACACTGCCCTGGTCTTTAGTCAATAACCCTACCCATTCCACACAGCCCTTTCTCTAGGTTATGGGACAACCAGTCCACACAACCCTGGCTCTGGTTCGTCTATATGCCCCCTCTCTCAATGGTGAACCAAAGTATCAATAACTCCTTTGCATACATCCCCAACAAAACCCAACTCCAGAAGTTAACTCGTTGGTTCCCATCTGAATCCTGAGTAATAACTCTCCATTTGGACTTCCTTTGCATCTTGGGTTTTGGTCGGATTGGAGTTGGTCTTCATTAGAGTTCACGATCGTCGTCATGTGGTAGAAGCTCAAATCCAGTTCGGTTCGGGGTCACCATCACAGCTCGGTTTGTGGTCGTCATTGGCTCGTGATCACCATCGCTCGTGGTCACCATAGGGGTCGTGGTCACCCTGGGCTCGTGGTCCCATGGGGTCATGGACACCCTGGGGTCGTGGTCACTATGGGGTCATGGTCGCCCCGGGATCGTGGTCACCATGGGATCATTGTCACCCTAGCGTCATGGTCAGCATCTGCTCGTGGTCACCATCTGCTTGTCGTCATCATCTACTCGTCGTCACCATTGGCTCGTGGTCACCATCGGCTCGTGACACCCCTTCCTGGCGGTTCGTGACCTTCTCCTCCTAGCGGTTCGTGACCATCCCCTCCTGGCGGTTCGTGACACCTCCCTCCTGGTAGTTCGTGACTGTCTCCTCCAGGAGGTTCGTGACACCTCTTACTGGAGGTTCGTGACCTTCTCCTCTTGGCGGTTCGTGACCGTGGCCACCATCAGGAACCGAAACCCTGCAGTTTTTCCAGCAAGCTAACTTCGCCAAACGATGGCGTTTTCAACCACTCTATCTTTCCTATGCAATCACAAAACTTACCAAATAGCACTAGTTACATGTTGAATCAACCAAAAACACAAAACAATGATTTCATATATTAATTTAGATCAGACATACCCAAAACCATGATTTTCCCCTTGACCATGTGATTTTCCCCTTGACCATGTCTAACTATAGGATTAGCAAATTTAATCCAAATTAACCCAAATTCATACCAGCAACATAAAATATGATTTTAGAATTTGTACATATTTTTCCCTATTTTTATAATGTATAATTACACTAATTATTACTAATCACCAATAATTAGCCATAATTAGTGTATAAACTTGTAAATCACTCACCTTAGCCAAAAATAGATGTTTAGATCTAATTTTTTTTTTACTGATTTGGCTCGGATACCAATGTGGTGTAGCAGCTCTACCTTGAATTTTGTGCTAGTTCGGCTTGATTTGTTGTAGATTTGACCAATTAGTGATTAGAAAGTGATTAGAGAGAGATTTGGAAGATGGAAGCCATGATTAGGGTTAGAGAAATGTTCATTGTGGCTAGAAAAATAAAAGGAGATGATTTTCCAACTCCTTTCAGCCCTCCCATAACTATAATCCCAAAATGGGTTATGGGCCTAGCTGTTAATCATGTAGTTAAGCCCAATTAGGCTGTTTTTCCATCTTCAAATCTTATTTCAGCCATATCTCCCAAACGGTAAGTCCGTTTGACTAATATGACCACTCTACGGAATGAGAAACAATCATCCCAATCTAATGGAAGTTGTTTTTGATCAAAACTCCCTACCAATCAAAAGTACATGTGAAACAAGATTCATCAGGGGCAAAATGGTCATTTAAAATTCGGTAAAAATGGTGAATGTGGGAAATGACCCCAATAGCCGTTTCCCAAAGTTACACGACCATATGACTTTATATGAAAATAAAATAAATACTATAAGAACCTCCAATACGTAGAATGTGGGTCATTACACTCTACCCCCTTAAGAAATTTCGCCCCCATATTTCTTAACCAAGCAAAATAGACAGTAGTGTCCCGCATGCCTATCAACCATTTACAAACAATCAAACATACATAATAAACACAACAACCCTATCCTAGCATTTGATTTACTAATAAGGGAATAACTATATCACGATCAAAATCTTACCAGGTAAATAGTTCGGGGTACAACTTCCTTATGTTCTCCTCGGTTTCCCAAGTACAGTCGTTCTCACTATCACCCCACTATACCTTAACCAGTTTCGTCGTCTACCTTTGAAGTTGTTTCATATCATGTTCGACAATACGAATCGGTTTGCGGTTTCAACTGCCTCGGGTTCTATTTCGATATCATCCTCCTGGTCTGATGAAATAGACATATCAGAATCATGTACGAACTTCATTAACTGAGAAACATGAAATATGTTGTACACTTTTGGTCAACTGATCCACAATCACCCAAATACTATCATGACCCGATCTAGTCCTTGGTAAACCATCAATGAAACCACTGAGACTTATTCTCATATCCATTCGGGAATTTCCAATGGTTGTAACGAACCACTAAGCTTTTTTTTTGCTTAGCTTTAACTAAATGGCAATTGATGCACTTAGGTCTGAAATCATATCCCGCGATGTACTCTAGTTGCTTCCATTTCAGAAACATAGTCCCCAAATTAGCTTGTCTCCTTCTCAATGCATCAGCTACCGCATTGCCCTTCCTGGGTATGTATGCGATATTGAAATCATATGAAGCCAAGAACTCTAACCATCTCTGCTGATGAAGGGTTAAATCCTTTTGAGAGAAAAGATATTTTAATGACTTATGATCGGTAAAAAACTCGAGTCTTTCTCCCAAGAAATAGTGTTTCCACATTTTTATGATCGCTGCTAATTCCAAATCATGGGTATGATAACTTTTCTCATGTGGTTTCAGTTGCCGACTAGCTTAAGCAACAACCCTAACTCCTTGCATCGGTACAGCTTCTAGTCCGGTACCAAAGGTATCCGTGTATACCGTCATATCTTCGTTCCCTTTAGGAATAACTAACACTGGCATGCACGTTAACTTCTCCTTTAGGCTCCTAAATGCATTCTCCCACATTTCGTCCCAAGTAAAAGCTTGATTCTTCTTGGTCAACAGAGTTAACGGTGCTGCTATCTTGGAGAAGTCATGGATAAACTTACGATAATATCCAGCTAACCCCAAGAAACTTCTCACATCCGTTGCATTCTTAGGCGTAGACCAATCTTGCACCGTAGCTACCTTCGTAGAATCCATGACAATACCATTCTCTAAAACAACATGGCCCAAGAACCTCGCTTCCCTCCTCCAGTAGTGACACTTAGAAAATTTTGCTTTCAATTGGTGTTTCCTCATCACCTCCATCACTGTCCTCAAATGTACCTTGTGTTCTTCCTCTCTCCTCGAGTAAATCAAGATATCGTCCACGAACACAAGAACAAAGTTATTCAACTGATCCCTAAAAACCCTATTTGTATGATCCACAAAAATATGCGGGTGAATTGGTCAACCCGAATGGCATGACCAACCACTCGTAGAATCCAGATGGCGTCTGAAATGCCATTTCAGCTATACTCTCAGCTGCTACTCGGAGCTGATGAAATCTTGTTGCGAGATCCGACTGGGAGAACATTGTTGCTCCATCTAGTTGATCAAACAAATCATCTTTCCGTGGAAGAGGATGCTTATTTTTCCTAGTCACCTTGTTCAACTCGCGGTAGTCCACAAATAAGCGAAGGGAACCATCGACCTTAGTAGCAAATACAACTGGTGCTCCCCACTTAGAAACACTTCTTCGGATAAATCCCTTCTTTAAACGATCACCTACTTGCACTTCGAGCTCTCGCTGCTCCTTTGGCGCCATACGATGAATTAGCATTACTATAGGTCTAGCATCTTTCACTAAATCAATCTGAAACTCGATCTCTCGGTGTGGTGGAAGTATGGTCGCTAACTCAAAGATGTCCGGATACTCGCCAGCAATATGCACATCTGATAACTCATCATGCGGGATGTATAGAGAATTTAAAAATCAAACCATCGCCCCATCACTAGGTAGGCAACCCAATACCGCCTTCTGCCCATCATCTGCTCTAATGGTCACCGAAGACCCCTCACAGTCTACCACCAACCCATACCTTTGGAGCCAATTGACTCCCAAAATAAATCCAAACCCAGTAAAGCCCAAACCAAAGCAATCACAAGCAAACATACATCCATGACTCGACAAGAACAAATTATGACGAATCATACAAAGGCTAGTCGAACCACCGATCGGGTTCGTCACAACTAAAGGTCTATCGATAATCTCGCGTTCCAATCCCCACCCTGTCTACTAGGTCACTAGACATGAAGGAATGGGAAGCCGCGATATCAAACAGTACTCGAACAGGAACATCATAAATGAAGTTGACGCAATGCTAACTTTTTCTTCATTGCATCATCGATCCCCAAATCCTCGAAGATGCGCTCACAACTATCAAGCCAATCTTGAACCTCAGTAGCAGATTTTGTTCCATGGAACGACTTCCCACCAAGACTTGTATAATCCTTGCTGAACTTGGTTAAATCGGCTCTAGGTGCCTGCACTACTGCACCACCACCATTAGCAGCATTAGGAACTGCTCCCTGAGCATCCCTAAGCATCTCTAGCATGAAGGCAATAAACATCATCCTTATATCAGGGACATTCCTATTATTGGCCCCTGAACCTGCTCCCCCTTCAACTCCCAATTCAGGTTCCTCATCGTACTTCTCGTATTTCGGCTCATCGCTCAATAAGTAAAGAGAAAATGATTAACCATTTCCTTAGTGGTGCCCATGCAGGGTGACTTCATCCTTAGATATACTAATAGTATATATATACATAGTTTTTGAAAACCAAAGTATCACAAGTACGCGCTCTCATATGCGTTTACTAATTCCCCCCGATGTCTTTGCCTAGGTTAAACTATGCAACCAAGTCTCTGATACCAAGTGTGATGGCCGCCTCGTACTAGCCGACATTTCCCCGAAATGCATTGTGCCAATGCTCGACTAGCATGAGACGATCGTCAAAAAGGTTGAAACGACGAATCACCAAGAACCTGTAGTATGTCAACGCATGGAATAAAATTTAATGATAACATAACTTGATAAAAAATAGGCGAGACAGTACATAAGCTGAAAACTAAACCATATCCATCAGAGTAGAGAAATCCAAAATACAGCTCCATATTCAATTATCACAACTCCAAAATACTTCCTCTAAAAGGAAATAAAGAGGTACACTACTAATGCCCAAAGCAGTGACCAACAACAACACAGGGAGAATACATATACCGTATGTGGAAGCCTCATGCTCATCTCCGGACAGCTACTCATGCATAACCACCTAACCTGCCTCTAGTCTGCTCGTTTAGGAGCACCCATAGTAGTAAGAAGAGGCATAAAAGTCTAGGTCTGACGAAAGTCTGGTATGAGCGATTTCAAATCTATATCACTAAATAGAGCAATAACAGGTATAAGTAATCATACCTGTTAGCACAACAAGATGCACAATACTCTAAGGTAAACACTAACATAGAGTGTAAAATGGAAGTGTGAGTGTCATGGTGATAGCAAACATCAAACATAACAATCATCCTCACATCTCTCACTCAGTACATAAAGCATACGATATCCACCGCTTTGATCACTGAATCCATTTGGGGCCATGACGGAGTCCAACTCCATACAACTATCGCTATGACCACACTACCTTGGTCTACAGTCAATAACCCAACTCAGTCCACACAACCCTAGATCTAGGTTATGGGCCAAACAGTCCACACAGCCCTGGCCCTGGTTCATCTACATGCCCCCTCTCTCAATGGTGAACCAAATTTATAGATATCGATAACTCCTTTGCACACATCCCGCAGCAAAGCCCAACTCCAGAAGTTAACTCGTTGGTACTCATCTGGATCCTGAGTAATAACTCCCCACTTAGACTTCCTTTGCATCTCGGGTTTTGATCGGATTGGAGTTGGTCTTCAGAAGAGTTCACGATCGTCATCATGTGGTAGAAGCTCAAATCTAGTTCCGTTCGGGGTCACTATCACGGCTCAGTTTGTGGTCATCATCGACTCATGATCACCATCGCTCATGGTCACCACAGGGGTCATGGTCACCCTAGGGTCGTGGTCACCAGGGGGTCATTATCACCCAGGGGTCGTGGTCACCATGGGGTCGTGGTCACCATGGGGTCGTGGTCACCTTGGGGTCGTGGTCACCATCTACTCGTGGTCACCATCAACTCGTCCTCGTCATCATCTCTTCATCACCATCGGCTCATGACACCCCCTCCTGGCGGTTCGTGACCTTTTCCTCCTAGTGGTTCATAACCTTCCCCTCTTGGCGGTTCATTGTTGGATCTAGATTAACCCTAGATGGGGGGTGAATAGGGTTTATCACAGTTTTTAACTGAATTAAAAAACTAACGAGATATATAATAATAAATAGATCACAGGCTGCAGTAGAAATAAAAAGCAGAAAAGAAATAACACAAAGAGATACCCAGCTTCGGCAAAATCCTGCCTACTGCTGCATTCCTAAGGTTTCTACTAGGTGTTATAAACAGATCCCGCATACAAGACCATGTACACTCGCAGCGCCTGCTCCTGTCCTAACCCTACGCTCAAAACCCTAGACTGGCCGATATCCCCTCGACCATATTTTCCCGTATTACAAACCCGTAACACGTAACCTAGTTTTTACAGACTCTAGAAAACTGTCAGTCAACACCCTGACTAATTCTCCTAGAATTTTACAGACTCTAGAACTGTTCGACAATTTTTAAAACAAATACAATAAAATAAACAAGAGAAATTGAAATAGAAAAGCCCTTGGAGTTAAATAAAAAGGGTCATCCCCTTTTCACATAAAAAAACATGGCCGACCCATTTCAATTTGTTGCACCCTTCACTTTGCTCTCTCTCTCTTGTATCTGGAAAAAGAAAGGCGGCTCCCTAGGGTTTCTCTTCCTTCGTCCAAATCGATCGATTATTGATGTTATTCTGGAGATTGATCTCTTAATCTTGAAGACGTTGATTATGCTCTCGATCGAATGACTGTCTTGAGTTGCGATCAAAAATCTTTTGTAAGTTCTCTGAATTTGATTCGATTTTTGCTCTGAATTTTTGGGTTGATTTTCGATACTTGCCTGTGATGAATTGGTGTGATACATATAGGATTAAGAAATCCTTTGATAGCTCTCTGATTTCGCGTATGATGATTTGGTTTGATTTGTTGCAGATGTTCCCCTTTTGATTTGCTTTGCTTTTGATAAATTCGGCACTGAATAATTGCTGTTTAAAAATTGGCTTGATTCCTTGATATAAATTCGATTTCCATATGCATGATTTCTGGAAATTTCCTCTGTAGAATTCCTTGATTAAATCGGCTTTAACTGTGAAATTATGAAGTGAGGAAATCTGGATATTTAGAAAACAATTCCTTGCATGATTTGATTTTGGGATATTTGGATCGAATTTTTGAAAATGAATTTTCCCTAATATTGATTTATCCAAAAGGAGAAATAACTTGAAGGATTTTTGTTGATTTTCAGGACTCATATCTCTGTCAATTCGAAATTTAAAATGTTAGCAATGAATCTGGATTTAATCTTTGCTTCCTTCATGAATGCAGTCGGTTTCAATTTCCATTTTTGATAATCAAAATTACTTCCTGAGTTTAATCCTGCTTAGTCACCCTGTCTGGAGAGATTTGCACAAAACTTTCCTTTTCCATATATGATTCGATTGAAATTGTTTTCCAAAAAAAAAATACTTGCTGGAATCAATTCTGCCTAATCACCATTCATATATGAAAGAATCCAATCTTTGATTGATTTATTCTTCTGTCTTGATTGAGTAAAAAAAAAGGAGAAATTTCGATTTAAATAACAATTTAACCTCCTTCCTGATGTTGATCTGTTGTATCCCCTTTTTTTTCACAGTGTGAAACCCAATTACACACATCTTTTCTTTGTGTGATTCATGCTCTGCATTGAATGATTTGAAGCTCTTGCCAAAATTAGTTCTTTATTTTTCTGCATTACATTCATCATGCACACACACTCTTATGTAGCACATTGTATTGAGCACTTGCAGTTGAATACTTGTATGCACTCTTTGTGTACACCATTGTATCTTCTCCTGAGTTGATTTGCATGTAGATTTCACCATTCATGTATGCTGTTGAGTAGCTCCACCATTCTGCACACCACTTATGCATGCTGATTTGTTATGTTGCACTTGTGAGAAAACTAAAACACTATTGAGCATGTTTTAGCACACTTGCTTCCAAACTGTTTTGTTCCACGCTTTGAATTTATGATGGTTGATCACCCTTGTATTTGTTGCATGTATATGTGAGACCTGACCCTGCTGCTTTGTTGCTCTTCTGAGATGTCTCCATGCTTTCACTTGAGCCCTATGTATACATGAACACCTGACTTTTGCAGTGTTGACTTGTTGACCCATGCATGCTTCAAAATCCGTTCTTGTCTCACCACTGTTGCATTGATGAATTTTCATGTAGAACCTGAAAAAAATCTTGCCATGCTGCTACCATTCATTTTCACTGACTTGTGTACATTTATATAAATTCATGTTGAACATGCTTTTCCTTCAAAAAAGTATACCCCTGTATGTCATTGTTTTACTGATTTGCCATGTTTATCAAGCTTTCACCATTTTTGAACTGATTTGCCTTGAGTGATCTGCCATATTTCTTTTTGTTGATCTGCCACCTTTGTTTCTCTCTTTTGAACTGAAGTATTTGCACTGCCATTTCTCTTTTTGGTTTTTGTCTTGTCTTATACATGTGGAAAAAAAACAACAGTCAAACTGTACTGTGTTGAGGCTGGTTAGAATCAGCTGGGATGATGCTGGTTCTGATCAGCAAACCAGTATGGTTATGGCGAGGCTGATCAAGTCTGAAAGATGATGAGAAAAACATCAAAAATCTTAGGCAAATAAAATTTTTAAAATTAAAAATTATATTCGCATGTGTTCAGTATTATTTCTATTGCAGTGTACTGTGTGTGTATTCATTTGTAAGACAGGTATGCAGACTGGACTGACTGTAAGCTGTGAAGACAGAAGATAAAAGACAGAGGATGAATATGTGTCAGTGAAATGTATAAGTGTCAATGTGTCTGTATAACAGAATGTATGAAACAGTGAAAGAAAGTATATATCAAATGAGTGACAGGGTGATTCTGCAGTGAGGAGTTGTGTATATGAACTCTGATATGATATGAAATGTAATACAGTGATGTACAAATAGTGGAGTATAAAATTTGTACTGTTTGATATTGGAATAAAATATTCTATTCAAATAAAATACTGTGAATATATAGATTTCTGTACAATTGTATTTTATTTAAATAGAAATATTATATTCATGTATGTTGTGTAGTATATGAAACAGTACAATTACAATCACATATATAATAATATATATTTGGTTGTTATCATCAAACAAAAATCATAAAATTGTGTATACAACACTGTTATATACCACATTCATGACACCCCATCCTAGTGGCTCGTGACCTTCTCCTCCTGGAGGTTCATAACACCCCCTCCTGGCGGTTCATGACCTTCTCCTCCTGGCGGTACGTGACTGTGGCCACCATCAGGAATCGAAACACGGCAGTTTTTCCAACAAGCTAATTTCGCCAGACGACGATGTTTTTAACCATTCGAACTTTCTTATGCAATCACAAAACAAACCAAACATTAGTAGTAATGCGTAGAATCAAACAAAAACATCAAAACAATGATTTCATATGTTAATTTAGATCAAACATAAAAATTAACCCAAATTCATACCAGCGACATAAAATATGATTAGAATTTTTACATATTTTTATGATATATAATTTCGCTAATTATCACTAATCACCCCTAATTAGCCTTAATTAGTGTATAAACATGTAAATCACTCACCTTAGCCAAAAATAAATATTAAATATGGAACTTTTACTGATTTGGCTCGGATCCCAATGTGGTGTAGCGGCTTTACCTTGAATTTGGTGCTAATTCAGCTTGATTTGTTGTAGATTTGATCAACTAGTGATTAGAAAGTGATTCGAGAGAGATTTGGAAGATGGAAGCCATGATTAGGGTTTGAGAAATGTTTATGGCGGCTAGAAAAATAAGATGATTCTCCAGTTCCTTTTGGTCCTCTCGTAACCCTAATCCTGAAATGGGTAATGGGCCTAGCTGCTAATCACGTAATTAAGCCCAATTCGGCTGTTTTTCCATCTTTAAATCTTATTTCAGCCATATCTCCCAAACGGTAAGTCCGTTTGATTAATGTGACCACTCTACGGAATGGGAAACCATCATCTGAATCCAATGGAAATAGTTTCAGGTCAAAACTCCTTACCAATTAAAAGTTACAGGCGAAACAAGATTCGCTAGGGGTGAAACAATCATTTAAAAATCGGCAAAAATCGTTGTAATAGCCTGCATTTTACGTATCGAAGGATCATAAAATATTTTTATTTTATTTTCTGAGGGTTGAATCATTCTCATCTTTTAATATGTTGCTTATGGGGATGCGAGACATGTTCATAATTTTTACTGATTTTGTTTGTGACCATTTTGCCCCTATCAACCTTGTACAAGGCATAACTTTTTACTCAGGCCGAATCAAAAGGTGAGACCTGTGCCATTGGAAAGGAATTGATAATTGCCTTTCAATAGAGTGGTTACATTAATGATTTGGCTCAGCATTTTGGGAGAAATCGATGTTTTAAGGTTTTTCAGTTGGCTATTCAGGTTATTGGAGCCTTAGTGGAATCCTATAAATAGGGGGGTGGGAGTGGAGGAAAAAGGTTTACTTTCCCATTCTCTCATTTGAAGACATTGACCTCCTTCTTCCTCTAATACCTTTCCACCATTAAAAATCCAAATCTAAGGAGGGAAATCATAGATCTACACCGTTTGAGGCTAGATCTATATCGTTTCAAGGGTAAATTCATCAGATCAAGAAGTTTGGTTCGAATTATTCGCTGTTCGGATTCTTATTTCTAGCATTTTTGCTTGTTTTGGCAAACCGGTGAGTGATTTACATCTCTCTCATGAATGCAATGAAGTATATGAGTGTTTGTGCATGTTTCTCATCAAATTGGAATGTTTTACCATAGATTTACACCATTATATGTTCATTTTCATATGCATCACCCTATGATCTAATTTAACAAGTTTTACTCGTTAATTTCATGTCATTTTACATGTTTATGTTAATTAGATCTCTCATTTTGATCATATGTTCATTTTAATTGTTTTTTGTGAGATTTACATCATTTTTGTGGTAATCGTCATATTCATGTGATTAGCAATGTTGTGATATGTTTATGATGGTGATTGATGATTTTAATTGAGCTGGTTTCGTCAGATTCGTCGTTTGGCGAAGTTTTGGTCGAAATCGGAGTTGAATTGCAATATTCAGAAGTTGGATCGGGATTAAGTTGGATTGGACCAAAGTTTGATTGAACCATAGTTGGATTGGGCAGAAGTTGGATCGGACCAAAGTTGGATCGGCAGAAGTTGGATTGGGCAGAAGTTGGATCGGATCAAAGTTGGATCGAACCATAGTTGGATCGGCCACAATTGGCTCGGTCAGAATTCGCTAGGCCATAATTGGCTTGGCCATAATTGGCTCGGCCAGAAAATTGGCTCGGCCAGGACTAGCTCGGCCAAGACTAGCTCGGCCAAGATTGGCTTGGCCAGGATTGGATCAGCCAGAAGTGACACGGACACTTCCAGTGATGATGTGACTTCAAAGTAAATTCAATTGGGAAGTTAGGAAATGCTGAAATAATGCTATGGATTGCTTTGAACCTTATAAAGATGTTATTTGGTTCAACGATGGTGGTGGCTTCGACGAGAGTCCAGAAAGGAATGTTCTAAGTGTT
This sequence comes from Allium sativum, assembly GCA_030737875.1. NCBI lineage: Eukaryota > Viridiplantae > Streptophyta > Magnoliopsida > Asparagales > Amaryllidaceae > Allium > Allium sativum. The sequence goes on from CM060926.1 coordinate 775,820,533, forward strand.
GGAGTGTTCGTTAGTCGGGGAGATGCAACGAATGTAGTTTCAACTCAAAGGTCGTGAGTTGGTGGATAATGGTTACACAAGAAGGTTGCTCGAGCTATGAAAAGTCGTCAAGATAGATGACTAGAGATGAGAAGGCTGAGGGATTATCGTTGTCGAAAGTTCTAGTACCCTGGGTCTTAGGGAAAGGCCTAGTTTTCAAGGTTATACATTGTCAAGGTTGGACATATGGAGTTTATGCTAGAACTGGGGTTACCATTAGCCCATGACATATGGAAAGGTTGGCCATCATACGATTAACGATGGTTTCAAAGCAGGATTGGCGGTGATAGGTAGAGCAGTCATGGATGATTGATTGTTCTATTTGTACTATCTCACATAGATTATCCAAAGTCGAGGGAGATGTTCTTTGAGTGCTTTACTGATATTGGTTTAAGCCTCTAGGGAGAGTACTTGGGGAATGTTAAACTCGATCAGAGTTGTCTATGTGAGACTTATATAATATGGATGTTATGAGTGTTTTCCATGATTGAATAGGTGTTCTGGTTTCCATAGATGAATGGTTGAATTGCTTATAGTAAAGGCTATCATTGTCCGATGTGGGGAAGAGAAGTTTAAGTTCTTCTCTGGTGTCGTGGGTAGATTAGTATGTTTATCTATCCCTTCTCATATACTTTACTGTTGAAGTTTGTTAGTTGTTTTATTGCTCACTAAGACTGTTGTCTGACTCAAGGTTTTATGTTTCCTCTTATTACCTTGGGCTGTTCACGGATGGGCAGACTAAGTAACAGGTGATAGGTAATGCTTTAGTGAGGACGACGATGCTGATCGATGGCGTGTAGGAGGCTCGCGTACCAGTTTTACTACTATCTAATAAGTGGATTTTCGCTGTTTGCTTTTCTGAGTGATGTAGTGAGGCAACTTTGTACAAACACTATTTCCAAGTTGTGGATATTACTTTCTAGTTGTATGAAAGTCTAGTGTTACTGCTTCACTATTACTACTTATTGTATATGTTCTATTATATTTTATCCTTGCGCTGTGAGTTTACGACATGTTCCGCTTGTGCTTACCTACTCTGATGATCTTCCATGACTGCCTGGCACACCCTTCAGCGCATTATTTCTCTTGTATAGTGCGGGGGTTATGGGTGGTCATCACATTTGGTATCAGAGCTCTGGCCAACGATTTTTTGCCAAAGTTCAGAGATGTAACTACGTATGAGAGACGTACTTGTAGATTTCAGTTGGATGCTTACTCCGTATAATAGCATATATAGTAGTAGCGGTTGTTTTCCTTTAGCAGTTTTTCTTGAAAGTGGCTAATTATTCTAAATTGCAGATTTAGAATGAATAGACAATCATCAAGACACACTACTAGGGGAGATAATACTGGAGGGGGAAATGGTTGTGAACCTAATTACCCGGCCATGTTTGAAGCCATGGCAGAAACAATTATGCGAAGGATACCCGCTCCAGTGGCAGCAACGGTAGATGCAGGCCGTGTGCGAGTTCCTAGAGTAGTAGATTTTGCAAAGCTGTGCAAGGACTTTACATCTCTAAGGGGAAAACTATTCAAGGGAACTGAACCAGCTGAAGAGGCTCAGAGGTGGATGGATTCATGTGTCCGAATCTTTGGAGACTTGGGTATTGAGGATGCAATAAAGAGAAAGCTTGCATCAAGGCAACTGCAGGGCAGGGCCGTGGAATGGTGGAGTTCTGTTACACCCGAGACCCCAGAGGAAGAAATTTCATGGGAGCAATTTCAAGCTAAGTTTGAAGCAAAGTTTATCTCCACGGCTCAGAAATCTGCTCTATTCAAGAAGTTCGTAGAGCTGAAACAGAATGGTCGTTCTGTGCTTGACTATATTTCTGATTTCGAAGCCTTGTCTAGATATGCTCATTCATACATTGATACACCTTATCAGAAGAACGAGAAATTTGTCTTGGGTTTGGATGCTTGTATCAGAAAGCCATTAGTGGACCATCTTGATGATTCATTTGAGAAGATTGTGGAAAAAACTATTCGTCATGCGAGCTTGTTTCCTAAAGAAGCAAATGTTGTCACTGCAATCAAAGAAGTTCAGAAACCACAGTAGGGTGGCAATAATAAGAAGAGGAAGCAGTAATAGCAGAAGGGAAAATATAGTCAAAAGAAGCCGAAGAGTGAGGTGGTTATCTTTAACTGCCAACAGAAAGGCCATTTTGCCAGTGAGTGCAAGAATCCCAAAGCTGAGAAGAAGTGCTTCAAGTGTGGGAAGCCCAGGCATGAAAAGGAGGATTGTCCAGAATTAGCTAAGGGAAAGCAGATTGTGAAGGCGTATGCTTTGGAAGCCATGCCATATTCTTCAAGAGCTCCTACTATAGAGGGGAAGGGAAAGGGTTTCGTGGTGCAAGGTACTCTTTCTGTTAATCGTGTTTCAGTTCGAGTTTTGTTTGATACTGGAGCATCGCTGTAACAACCCGTATTTTTATAACCTGTTAAAAGAAGAAATCAAGGCAGAATTAAATTTTAAAATTTGAATCAGGGGAAACGGGTTACGCATTGCGTTCGTCTCGAAATTTTACATGAAATAGAGTCCGAGTTTTCGAAAATCGGAGTCCGTATGAGGGAGATATGACCCTCCGAAGTTTCAGGAATTTTCAGAATCAAAAACAGCTCGAAATTCGAATTCGAAATTCGAATTCGAAATTCGAATTCAAATCCCAGAACAGGCTGGGCGGGAAAATTCCCGCCCACGGACCAGGTCGACCTGGGGGTCGACTATAGTGTCGATCTACCAGTGTAACAACCCGTAAAATCTGGGCCAGTTTAAAATTTTTATTTTGGCAATTTTAGCGAATTTTGATTATTTAAAATGAATTATTTTAAATAATATCGACGAGAAACTTATTTTGAATAGAATTCGAACGTATATATTATACGCGTCGTCGTTAGAATATAAATAATTATATATAATTATAAAAGGAATTGAAAATGGCGCGGTAGTTCGAAAATTCGATTTCTAATTTCAAATGAATATACAGAATTCAATATAAGTCAGAATTGAACGAAACCAGAAATATTTGAATCTGTATAACTATATCTTTGTAACGAAGTTAACAAACTGGGATTTCATCTTAGAAATGATAAGATATGTCCAGTTTAAAATTAGAAATAGTCGCTGTGGAATTTATATATATTTTTATATATATAAGGCCCTTAAAAATAGCCGTTTTGCAAACGACCTCGGATTTCGACGAAACCAGTTTTGTTGGGTCCGTGATGTTAAGTTATTGCTAGGTTTCAAATTTCATAATTTTTCGAATCAATATGTGAGCGTGGCAAAGGAAAACGCGTTTGACCAGTTTCAGTTGATTTTAATCGACTGGAAATTGGCCATTTTTCTAACGATCTCAGAATTCGACGAAATCAGTTTTGTTAGGACCGTATCGTCAATACGAAGCTAGAAAATATTTTTCGGGAATTTTTAGAGTTAGTATGTGACCTCGGTAAATCGAAATGTACGTTTAAAATTCAATATAGTGATTTAAATGAAAATTCAAAAGGAAACTGATTGTAACAATCGAATCAGCTTGCGATACATATCCCATTGTGTTCGGAATGGGGGTAAAACGCTATGGGCGACAGGCGGTGGGCCTCGTTTCGAGGTCGTATGTAAAAGTCAACCCTTTTGCAAATTTAAATAATAAAATAATAAAAAAAAATAATAAATAAAAAAACTCTTCCCTCCCTCCTTATCTCCTGCTTGGCCCCCCCCCCTCATTCGATTATAACCAGAGAAAAAAAAAAAAAAAAAACCCTAGCAAACGATTCGACGCCACCGCCCCCCCGACAGCCCACGACCGCCGAACCCCCCCCTTCGCACGCCCTCCGATCTTCTTTCCCCCCCCCCCCTGAAGCGAAGCCGCCGCCCTCACCGTACCCCCCCTCCCTCGTACTTCGAACCCCCCCTGAAGCGCCGCCTTGCCGCCGAGAGCCGCCGACGAAGGCGAGTCGCCCCCCCCCCTCCGATCTGCAAGCCTCGATGAAGCCCCCCCCCGACCACTCGACGAGCCCCTGTAAGTTTTGGTTTTTTTTTTATTTACTTATTTACATTTATCTGTAAAATTTTGTTGATTTTAAAAACTGTAAAATTTTGTTGATTTTAAAAACTGTATTTTGTTGATTTTAAAAACTGTAAAATTTTGTTGATTTTAAAAACTGAATTTTTAGGAAGTTAAAAACTGATTTTATTTAAAGTAAAACTGAAATTTTATTTAAAGTAAAACTGAAATTTTTATAAAGTATAAAGCTGAAAATGAAAAGGTTAAAACTGATTTTAAAATAAAAGAATAAAACTGATTTTGTTTTAAAAGTTAAAACTGATTTTAGGAATTTTAAAAAACTTTGATTTGAAAAAGGTATTTAAAACTTTAAATGGAGAAAAGATTTAAACTTTAAAGGTGAAAAGATTTAAACTTTAAAGGTGAAAAGATTTAAACTTTAAAGGTGAAAAGATTTAAACTTTAAAGGTGAAAAGATTTAAACTTTAAAAGTGAAAGATTTAGATTTTAAAAAGGAAAGGATTTGAACTTTTTGAAATAAAAATTCGATTTTTATATATGGAACTTTGAAATAAAAATTCGATTTTTATATATGGAATAGCAAAGTAAAAATTCGTTTTTTTACATATGTAGAGAATACGGGCAACGAAGATGAAGAAAATGCGAAAGCGACGAAGACTTCTGCAAAGTCTAGTGGTGAAGATAGGATAGCTATAGGTGAGAATTTCTCACCTTTCAATTTATTTTTCTAGTTATATATATATATACTAGGATGCAGACGGTGCTTAGTAGCACCCGACACAATCGTCCACAGACCATGGACTTGTTTGTTTGATTGATTGGTGATTGATTGCGATATTGGTTTGAATGTGATTTGTGGTATGAAAAATCGAATCGATGAATTGGTTAGGATTAGACGTGCGCCGTTATAAGGCGAAGGAGTAAGGCTAGGTTAGACTCTTACTCCAAATTTTGTGGTTTGCATAATGAATTGATTTGATTGATGTGTGAATGGCGTGGGCCTTCACTAGACCGGGGATAAGGCTAGGCCTCGTCCCGTTTCTAGTATCGTGCCGTTATGCCGCCGAAATTTTCTAAAACATGTTAGAAAAATAAAAATATCATTTTATTGAATAAATGAATTGAATAGAAATTCATAGGTTGAAATAAAATGTTTTGTCGTTAAAAATATAATTTTTAACGTGAATATGAAAATAGTGAAGTGAATAAATAAATATTCATTTACAAACCAGATGGTTTGTTTATGTACACTTATTTGAATGATATTGATTGGGTCGATAAATTTCACACATCGCCCAACTGCACAAATAAAATCTGTGTTTGATTGTTTGAAACCCCACACGGGTGTTAGGATGAAATATGCAGTTCACTCATCCTGATTGATTAAATATGTCGATCGATTGATTGACAGGCTGTTATAAGCGTTGAATATCTGTATTTGATGCTTATGCAGTGTAGTGCACTTTGGTTGATGGTTGATTATTTTTCAATGCTATGATATACATGTGTTGTATGAAAATCCATATAATTAACTTTATACGGTAATTGATTGGGCCTCATTCCAATTTGAAAAATAAAGAATATTATAAAATAAAAGTTCATGTGTTGACAGTACTCATTCATTGAGATTGGTCATGTGTTGAACGAAATATTTTGATAATAACAACTATTTTGAAAAAGAAATATTTGAAATAGAATATTTGAAAATAGAAATTTATGAAGCCGTGTATGGACGCCATTTTGACGTGAACGATATTTATATCGATTTGAAACGATTTCGAAATGAATTGATTTGAAAACGATTTCGAAATGAATTGAATTGAAAACGATTTCGAAATGAATTGAAAACGAATTCAAAATGAATTGAAAACGATTTCGAAATGAATTGAATTGAAAACGATTTCGAAATGAATTGAATTGAAAACGAATTCAAATGGAATTGAAAGCGAATTGAAATGAATTCAAATTGAATTGAAATTCGAATTGAATAGAAATGAATTTTGAAACGAATTTATAAAGAAGAATTCAATTTTGCTTTGAATTGAAATGGAAGTTGAAATAGGTTTTGAAACGATTTTAAAAACTATTTATATAATTCGTTTTGAATAGTAATCGACGAAATATATTATATATATATATTATATATAATATAATGGCCTGAATAGGACGCGCCGCGGCAGTTCGTGAATTTCGACCATTTATTTCAAACGGACATTACGGGAGATCCAACCGTCGGATTCTCCTAAAACCGGAACCGTTGGGTTCGTATCGAAAAGAGATTTCTAGCGAATGTTAGAAATTTGAAATCTAACGGTTGGATTTGGAATTATGTCCAAATCAAATTCGAAAAAGGTCGCTGTAAGTGCAGTTCGATGACCGTTGTTGGAAATCGGCTGTACGGGCCTTGATAAAATTATCAAAAATAGTAATAATTTGTGTAAAATCATAAGAAATGATTTGTGAAGATTTGGGATGAAAAACTCCATATTTGAAAAGATAAAAATAGATTTTTATCGAAATGAACTAGTTTGAACTAGAATTATAATTCTATTTATTTTTAAATAAATAAATTGAATTTGAAATGGTTTTGAAAATAACCAAAATTTCCAATGATTGCATTGGAGTGGATTTGAATCGAAATTGTCTTCGGAATATTTCGATGTTGGAATTCGTGATATTACAGGTGTTGTTATGGAAATTTGAAAGATATATATTTGTATCGTTATTTCCAATACGACATTTGTTAGTCGTAGAATTCGATATTGAATATAAGCCGATATATTTTCTATTCAGAGCCTTGTATTGAATATCGAATGTGATTTGGGTTTGTCGTGAATGGTGTCTTCACTAACACTGTTCTTGAACCCAGTTGAGAAAAGATTAAATCTTTTTATTTAGATTTAATGAAGTGTACCAATTAAATGATATTTAATTGGAATTGAATTGATATTGATTTTTGGGTTTATCGTGAACAGTGTTTTAAATAACACTTGTTCTTTAACCCGATAATTAATGAATGTGATTTGGGTTTGTCGTGAATGGTGTCTTCACTAACACTGTTCTTGAACCCAGTTGAGAAAAGATTAAATCTTTTTATTTAGATTTAATGAAGTGTACCAATTAAATGATATTTAATTGGAATTGAATTGATATTGATTTTTGGGTTTATCGTGAACAGTGTTTTAAATAACACTTGTTCTTTAACCCGATAATTAATGAATGTGATTTGGGTTTGTCGTGAATGGTGTCTTCACTAACACTGTTCTTGAACCCAGTTGAGAAAAGATTAAATCTTTTTATTTAGATTTAATGAAGTGTACCAATTAAATGATATTTAATTGGAATTGAATTGATATTGATTTTTGGGTTTATCGTGAACAGTGTTTTAAATAACACTTGTTCTTTAACCCGATAATTAATGAATGTGATTTGGCTTTGTCGTGAATGGTGTCTTCACTAACACTGTTCTTGAACCCAGTTGAGAAAAGATTAAATCTTTTTATTTAGATTTAATGAAGTGTACCAATTAAATGATATTTAATTGGAATTGAATTGATATTGATTTTTGGGTTTATCGTGAACAGTGTTTTAAATAACACTTGTTCTTTAACCCGATAATTAATGAATGTGATTTGGGTTTGTCGTGAATGGTGTCTTCACTAACACTGTTCTTGAACCCAGTTGAGAAAAGATTAAATCTTTTTATTTAGATTTAATGAAGTGTACCAATTAAATGATATTTAATTGGAATTGAATTGATATTGATTTTTGGGTTTATCGTGAACAGTGTTTTAAATAACACTTGTTCTTTAACCCGATAATTAATGAATGTGATTTGGGTTTGTCGTGAATGGTGTCTTCACTAACACTGTTCTTGAACCCAGCTGAGAAAAGATTAAATCTTTTGATTTAGATTTAATGAAGTGTACCAATTAAATAATATTTAATTGGAATTGAATGGATATTGATTTTTGGGTTTATCGTGAACAGTGTTTTAAATAACACTTGTTCTTTAACCCGATAATTAATGGGATGTGACTTTGGGTTTATCGTGAACCGTGTTTTAAAGGACACTGATTCTTTAACCCAGTCATAGATTAAAACTAAGTGGAGTTTTAATGAATCTTTAATTAGATTGAAAAGATCGAGAATGGAGTATCACCAGTTTTGCTCCAGGCGATAGTTAAATCTTTAATTAGATTTGAACGTGAAATTTAGAAACTAACTGTCGGTTAGCTAAGTAGAATGGTTTTCTGGATATTGATCTGATGTTGGTTTCGGCCTTCGGGGTTAATATTTGGGGAATTATTCTCTTGATTAATTTACGGTTAATGACTAATGAGTTGGAATGAGGCGTATGTTGTGTTTGTGTAACACTTTTATAATATATACGCGAGTTATTCGGAAAGACCGGGTTTATCCCATTCTGAATAACTGATACGACGATAAGTCGAAGATGAAGACGATGGTCGAAGACCGGAGGTCTTCACGTCGTTTGGGTGATAACTGATGATCTTGATTGGGCTGTACACCCAAGAAGATGGAAACAGTTAGTGATCGTCCAGACGTGCTTGGAGATCGATGGATATGCGGGGTACTAGGTGCCTCCGGTTTCGTTCAGACCCAGAACGGACTTGTAAATGGACTGTGTGTCTGACATCGGATTTCATTCTGTGTGACTGATATCGGTTGCATAGGATGGCTTGCCTGTGTGGCATGCTAAGATGCAAATGATCAAGGCTTCTGTTGAAAAGCAAAGTCTTGTGGTTGATGATCAAAGCACGGCCTTTGTGGCGTAGCTTTGTGTAACGTTTACCTCGCGTGTTTCACACCCGGTATGAACCAAAAACGGGAGAGGACATCAGGGAGGACTTGCGTTTCTTTCTAGCTAGAAGTGGCGTCAGTGGTTTTACACGCCCTGACGAGTTTGACTTATGTGGTTGTTGCGGTTGCGAGGCGCCTCGGTTATATCGGTTTCGGCCGAATGCATTCTGGTCGGCTGACGGACCAGACTTACGCCCCATAGGGCGGAGAGACGTATTGTTCAGGCATAATAATCCACATCGGTGGACCGGCCCTGACGATCTAAAGGGTTGATGCGTTCGGATCCTGAGACATGGGCTAGATTGTCTCGAATCGGTTGAGGACTATCTTTTGCCTCGGTTCATAGACGGAAATCCAATTTCCAAATACGTGACATTTGCGGTTTTATTTGCAAACCTATATATGGCGACATGATATATGGTACCCATGCCGCCTATGATTGATACTTATGATTTGAAGTTGTTTTATACACTGTACACTTATTATAGTATCAAATGATTTGTTTTAAACGTATCAAGCATTCTTTGGCTGTTATAAGGGAAAACCCTATCCTCGACTGCGATGCATTGTGTGATGGGACCTGGGTCTTATAACAGCTTCATTTTTCTTTATTTAGCATTGCGCTGTTTGTTTTATGCACTGGTATTCTTGGGAGGAAACCCGTTCCGTGTTATACGGCGTGGTCCCTTGATTTACCTAACTTTGAAAATAAAGATAATAACTGTTTTAGTTCTCACACCAGTCACATGACTGACCTGGAGTTTATTGTTTTAACCTAAACTCTGGGTGCCCTTATTTTGACACGGGCAGCTAGTAGTTTTGGTTTTGCAGATTTATATTCACAGGATCCTGGTTTATAGCTGGAACGATATCCGGAAAGCTTTGTATCCGTATATCTTCTTCTAGTTGTGTATTGTATTATTTTCCGCTGCTATGTATTTAAATGTAATTTAAATCTCTGATATTTCTGTGTAATATTCATTTATACTCTGTATATTCTTGTAATCTGATGTACTGTTGTTATATACAGTGAAATGTTCTTCTGTATAAGTTCTGTTTTGCCCTGTTCTCAAACGATAGGGCGTTTCGAACGGCCTGAATCGGTTTAGCGACTGGTTCGGACCGAGCGAAATTCCTTGCCGTCACAGTTGGTATCAGAGCTTTGGTTTACAAAGCTAGAGAACAAGGCACATTAGAACCATACGAAAGAATTCATCAGATATTGGATTAGTAATATCCAATTAGAATGACTCGTTAGAGATGGGATCAGTAGTATCCTAGAACGAGTGTGAAGAGTATATTTTTGAAAATGAAAACAAATTTTTGGTTTTGAAGATTTAAATCAATTATTCGTATTTGATTATCTATTTATATAGATGTGGACAATCCAGTATATATAGATTTTGCGTATACGTCTGATCCGCGTGTATTCGAAATTTTAATATACTGGATAGATATAGGATCGCACCCTAGTCGCCCGAAGATGATTCTGATGATAGTTCGAACATCATCAGAATTGGTATTCGTGTTTCAAAGGTGTGATATCTATATATTTCCATTGGACTGGTGTGAGAACCAAAACTAATATAGTTAGAACACTTTGTTGTGAATTGGCATCAAAAACACAATTTTAGTATATGTATCAAAATTATGAATTTGAAATGATAATTCACTAATTGATTGATGTTTGTGTTGAATGTTGATTTGTTTGATAATTTTTAATCATTATGCCTAATTAAACCAAATATTGAACTGTATTGAAAATAGGTCGCATTTGCTTGCATATACATGTGCTTACATTGAACAGGTCATAGCAAGGAGGCTAGAGCAGAGAATAAAATTTGTTTGCCCGACAAATAGGTACATGTTTACTACATAATTTACTGTTTTGTTTGGGTGATGATGATTTTATGAGCCTATTGGCTAGCCGCTTGGCTTTTTCTTTTTCTTTTTGAGATCTGAAGGACCGGGGAAGCTATTTGAAATTCCCCGATGCTCCCGGTGCAGGTGAGGTTATGGCGAAATTTTTCGAAAATTTAGGGTGTTAGCCAAATTTTTGAAAATTTGAAAATTCTCAGAAACTGAAAAGTTGGAGAATGGAAGCCAGATCGATCGTAGAGTTGAATAATCAAACCACTTTCGACTTTGTTCCTTTTCGGGGACGAAAAGTTTTAAGTGGGGGAGATTGTAACAACCCGTAAAATCTGGGCCAGTTTAAATTTTTTATTTTGGCAATTTTAGCGAATTTTGATTATTTAAAATGAATTATTTTAAATAATATCGACGAGAAACTTATTTTGAATAGAATTCGAACGTATATATTATACGCGTCGTCGTTAGAATATAAATAATTATATATAATTATAAAAGGAATTGAAAATGGCGCGGTAGTTCGAAAATTCGATTTCTAATTTCAAATGAATATACAGAATTCAATATAAGTCAGAATTGAACGAAACCAGAAATATTTGAATCTGTATAACTATATCTTTGTAACGAAGTTAACAAACTGGGATTTCATCTTAGAAATGATAAGATATGTCCAGTTTAAAATTAGAAATAGTCGCTGTGGAATTTATATATATTTTTATATATATAAGGCCCTTAAAAATAGCCGTTTTGCAAACGACCTCGGATTTCGACGAAACCAGTTTTGTTGGGTCCGTGATGTTAAGTTATTGCTAGGTTTCAAATTTCATAATTTTTCGAATCAATATGTGAGCGTGGCAAAGGAAAACGCGTTTGACCAGTTTCAGTTGATTTTAATCGACTGGAAATTGGCCATTTTTCTAACGATCTCAGAATTCGACGAAATTAGTTTTGTTAGGACCGTATCGTCAATACGAAGCTAGAAAATATTTTTCGGGAATTTTTAGAGTTAGTATGTGACCTCGGTAAATCGAAATGTACGTTTAAAATTCAATATAGTGATTTAAATGAAAATTCAAAAGGAAACTGATTGTAACAATCGAATCAGCTTGCGATACATATCCCATTGTGTTCGGAATGGGGGTAAAACGCTATGGGCGACAGGCGGTGGGCCTCGTTTCGAGGTCGTATGTAAAAGTCAACCCTTTTGCAAATTTAAATAATAAAATAATAAAAAAAATAATAAATAAAAAAACTCTTCCCTCCCTCCTTATCTCCTGCTTAGCCCCCCCCTCATTCGATTATAACCAGAGAAAAAAAAAAAAAACCTAGCAAACGATTCGACGCCACCGCCCCCCCGACAGCCCACGACCGCCGAACCCCCCCCATCGCACGCCCTCCGATCTTCTTTCCCCCCCCCCTGAAGCGAAGCCGCCGCCCTCACCGTACCCCCCCTCCCTCGTACTTCGAACCCCCCCTGAAGCGCCGCCTTGCCGCCGAGAGCCGCCGACGAAGGCGAGTCGCCCCCCCCCCCTCCGATCTGCAAGCCTCGATGAAGCCCCCCCCCCCCCGACCACTCGACGAGCCCCTGTAAGTTTTGGTTTTTTTTTTTATTTACATATTTACATTTATCTGTAAAATTTTGTTGATTTTAAAAACTGTAAAATTTTGTTGATTTTAAAAACTGTATTTTGTTGATTTTAAAAACTGTAAAATTTTGTTGATTTTAAAAACTGAATTTTTAGGAAGTTAAAAACTGATTTTATTTAAAGTAAAACTGAAATTTTATTTAAAGTAAAACTGAAATTTTTATAAAGTATAAAGCTGAAAATGAAAAGGTTAAAACTGATTTTAAAATAAAAGAATAAAACTGATTTTGTTTTAAAAGTTAAAACTGATTTTAGGAATTTTAAAAAACTTTGATTTGAAAAAGGTATTTAAAACTTTAAATGGAGAAAAGATTTAAACTTTAAAGGTGAAAAGATTTAAACTTTAAAGGTGAAAAGATTTAAACTTTAAAGGTGAAAAGATTTAAACTTTAAAGGTGAAAAGATTTAAACTTTAAAAGTGAAAGATTTAGATTTTAAAAAGGAAAGGATTTGAACTTTTTGAAATAAAAATTCGATTTTTATATATGGAACTTTGAAATAAAAATTCGATTTTTATATATGGAATAGCGAAGTAAAAATTCGTTTTTTTACATATGTAGAGAATACGGGCAACGAAGATGAAGAAAATGCGAAAGCGACGAAGACTTCTGCAAAGTCTAGTGGTGAAGATAGGATAGCTATAGGTGAGAATTTCTCACCTTTCAATTTATTTTTCTAGTTATATATATATATACTAGGATGCAGACGGTGCTTAGTAGCACCCGACACAATCGTCCACAGACCATGGACTTGTTTGTTTGATTGATTGGTGATTGATTGCGATATTGGTTTGAATGTGATTTGTGGTATGAAAAATCGAATCGATGAATTGGTTAGGATTAGACGTGCGCCGTTATAAGGCGAAGGAGTAAGGCTAGGTTAGACTCTTACTCCAAATTTTGTGGTTTGCATAATGAATTGATTTGATTGATGTGTGAATGGCGTGGGCCTTCACTAGACCGGGGATAAGGCTAGGCCTCGTCCCGTTTCTAGTATCGTGCCGTTATGCCGCCGAAATTTTCTAAAACATGTTAGAAAAATAAAAATATCATTTTATTGAATAAATGAATTGAATAGAAATTCATAGGTTGAAATAAAATGTTTTGTCGTTAAAAATATAATTTTTAACGTGAATATGAAAATAGTGAAGTGAATAAATAAATATTCATTTACAAACCAGATGGTTTGTTTATGTACACTTATTTGAATGATATTGATTGGGTCGATAAATTTCACACATCGCCCAACTGCACAAATAAAATCTGTGTTTGATTGTTTGAAACCCCACACGGGTGTTAGGATGAAATATGCAGTTCACTCATCCTGATTGATTAAATATGTCGATCGATTGATTGACAGGCTGTTATAAGCGTTGAATATTTGTATTTGATGCTTATGCAGTGTAGTGCACTTTGGTTGATGGTTGATTATTTTTCAATGCTATGACATACATGTGTTGTATGAAAATCCATATAATTAACTTTATACGGTAATTGATTGGGCCTCATTCCAATTTGAAAAATAAAGAATATTATAAAATAAAAGTTCATGTGTTGACAGTACTCATTCATTGAGATTGGTCATGTGTTGAACGAAATATTTTGATAATAACAACTATTTTGAAAAAGAAATATTTGAAATAGAATATTTGAAAATAGAAATTTATGAAGCCGTGTATGGACGCCATTTTGACGTGAACGATATTTATATCGATTTGAAACGATTTCGAAATGAATTGATTTGAAAACGATTTCGAAATGAATTGAATTGAAAACGATTTCGAAATGAATTGAATTGAAAACGAATTCAAAATGAATTGAAAACGATTTCGAAATGAATTGAATTGAAAACGATTTCGAAATGAATTGAATTGAAAACGAATTCAAATGGAATTGAAAGCGAATTGAAATGAATTCAAATTGAATTGAAATTCGAATTGAATAGAAATGAATTTTGAAACGAATTTATAAAGAAGAATTCAATTTTGCTTTGAATTGAAATGGAAGTTGAAATAGGTTTTGAAACGATTTTAAAAACTATTTATATAATTCGTTTTGAATAGTAATCGACGAAATATATTATATATATATATTATATATAATATAATGGCCTGAATAGGACGCGCCGCGCCGCGGCAGTTCGTGAATTTCGACCATTTATTTCAAACGGACATTACGGGAGATCCAACCGTCGGATTCTCCTAAAACCGGAACCGTTGGGTTCGTATCGAAAAGAGCTTTCTAGCGAATGTTAGAAATTTGAAATCTAACGGTTGGATTTGGAATTATGTCCAAATCAAATTCGAAAAAGGTCGCTGTAAGTGCAGTTCGATGACCGTTGTTGGAAATCGGCTGTACGGGCCTTGATAAAATTATCAAAAATAGTAATAATTTGTGTAAAATCATAAGAAATGATTTGTGAAGATTTGGGATGAAAAACTCCATATTTGAAAAGATAAAAATAGATTTTTATCGAAATGAACTAGTTTGAACTAGAATTATAATTCTATTTATTTTTAAATAAATAAATTGAATTTGAAATGGTTTTGAAAATAACCAAAATTTCCAATGATTGCATTGGAGTGGATTTGAATCGAAATTGTCTTCGGAATATTTTGATGTTGGAATTCGTGATATTACAGGTGTTGTTATGGAAATTTGAAAGATATATATTTGTATCGTTATTTCCAATACGACATTTGTTAGTCGTAGAATTCGATATTGAATATAAGCCGATATATTTTCTATTCAGAGCCTTGTATTGAATATCGAATGTGATTTGGGTTTGTCGTGAATGGTGTCTTCACTAACACTGTTCTTGAACCCAGTTGAGAAAAGATTAAATCTTTTTATTTAGATTTAATGAAGTGTACCAATTAAATGATATTTAATTGGAATTGAATTGATATTGATTTTTGGGTTTATCGTGAACAGTGTTTTAAATAACACTTGTTCTTTAACCCGATAATTAATGAATGTGATTTGGGTTTGTCGTGAATGGTGTCTTCACTAACACTGTTCTTGAACCCAGTTGAGAAAAGATTAAATCTTTTTATTTAGATTTAATGAAGTGTACCAATTAAATGATATTTAATTGGAATTGAATTGATATTGATTTTTGGGTTTATCGTGAACAGTGTTTTAAATAACACTTGTTCTTTAACCCGATAATTAATGAATGTGATTTGGGTTTGTCGTGAATGGTGTCTTCACTAACACTGTTCTTGAACCCAGTTGAGAAAAGATTAAATCTTTTTATTTAGATTTAATGAAGTGTACCAATTAAATGATATTTAATTGGAATTGAATTGATATTGATTTTTGGGTTTATCGTGAACAGTGTTTTAAATAACACTTGTTCTTTAACCCGATAATTAATGAATGTGATTTGGCTTTGTCGTGAATGGTGTCTTCACTAACACTGTTCTTGAACCCAGTTGAGAAAAGATTAAATCTTTTTATTTAGATTTAATGAAGTGTACCAATTAAATGATATTTAATTGGAATTGAATTGATATTGATTTTTGGGTTTATCGTGAACAGTGTTTTAAATAACACTTGTTCTTTAACCCGATAATTAATGAATGTGATTTGGGTTTGTCGTGAATGGTGTCTTCACTAACACTGTTCTTGAACCCAGTTGAGAAAAGATTAAATCTTTTTATTTAGATTTAATGAAGTGTACCAATTAAATGATATTTAATTGGAATTGAATTGATATTGATTTTTGGGTTTATCGTGAACAGTGTTTTAAATAACACTTGTTCTTTAACCCGATAATTAATGAATGTGATTTGGGTTTGTCGTGAATGGTGTCTTCACTAACACTGTTCTTGAACCCAGCTGAGAAAAGATTAAATCTTTTGATTTAGATTTAATGAAGTGTACCAATTAAATAATATTTAATTGGAATTGAATGGATATTGATTTTTGGGTTTATCGTGAACAGTGTTTTAAATAACACTTGTTCTTTAACCCGATAATTAATGGGATGTGACTTTGGGTTTATCGTGAACCGTGTTTTAAAGGACACTGATTCTTTAACCCAGTCACAGATTAAAACTAAGTGGAGTTTTAATGAATCTTTAATTAGATTGAAAAGATCGAGAATGGAGTATCACCAGTTTTGCTCCAGGCGATAGTTAAATCTTTAATTAGATTTGAACGTGAAATTTAGAAACTAACTGTCGGTTAGCTAAGTAGAATGGTTTTCTGGATATTGATCTGATGTTGGTTTCGGCCTTCGGGGTTAATATTTGGGGAATTATTCTCTTGATTAATTTACGGTTAATGACTAATGAGTTGGAATGAGGCGTATGTTGTGTTTGTGTAACACTTTTATAATATATACGCGAGTTATTCGGAAAGACCGGGTTTATCCCATTCTGAATAACTGATACGACGATAAGTCGAAGATGAAGACGATGGTCGAAGACCGGAGGTCTTCACGTCGTTTGGGTGATAACTGATGATCTTGATTGGGCTGTACACCCAAGAAGATGGAAACAGTTAGTGATCGTCCAGACGTGCTTGGAGATCGATGGATATGCGGGGTACTAGGTGCCTCCGGTTTCGTTCAGACCCAGAACGGACTTGTAAATGGACTGTGTGTCTGACATCGGATTTCATTCTGTGTGACTGATATCGGTTGCATAGGATGGCTTGCCTGTGTGGCATGCTAAGATGCAAATGATCAAGGCTTCTGTTGAAAAGCAAAGTCTTGTGGTTGATGATCAAAGCACGGCCTTTGTGGCGTAGCTTTGTGTAACGTTTACCTCGCGTGTTTCACACCCGGTATGAACCAAAAACGGGAGAGGACATCAGGGAGGACTTGCGTTTCTTTCTAGCTAGAAGTGGCGTCAGTGGTTTTACACGCCCTGACGAGTTTGACTTATGTGGTTGTTGCGGTTGCGAGGCGCCTCGGTTATATCGGTTTCGGCCGAATGCATTCTGGTCGGCTGACGGACCAGACTTACGCCCCATAGGGCGGAGAGACGTATTGTTCAGGCATAATAATCCACATCGGTGGACCGGCCCTGACGATCTAAAGGGTTGATGCGTTCGGATCCTGAGACATGGGCTAGATTGTCTCGAATCGGTTGAGGACTATCTTTTGCCTCGGTTCATAGACGGAAATCCAATTTCCAAATACGTGACATTTGCGGTTTTATTTGCAAACCTATATATGGCGACATGATATATGGTACCCATGCCGCCTATGATTGATACTTATGATTTGAAGTTGTTTTATACACTGTACACTTATTATAGTATCAAATGATTTGTTTTAAACGTATCAAGCATTCTTTGGCTGTTATAAGGGAAAACCCTATCCTCGACTGCGATGCATTGTGTGATGGGACCTGGGTCTTATAACAGCTTCATTTTTCTTTATTTAGCATTGCGCTGTTTGTTTTATGCACTGGTATTCTTGGGAGGAAACCCGTTCCGTGTTATACGGCGTGGTCCCTTGATTTACCTAACTTTGAAAATAAAGATAATAACTGTTTTAGTTCTCACACCAGTCACATGACTGACCTGGAGTTTATTGTTTTAACCTAAACTCTGGGTGCCCTTATTTTGACACGGGCAGCTAGTAGTTTTGGTTTTGCAGATTTATATTCACAGGATCCTGGTTTATAGCTGGAACGATATCCGGAAAGCTTTGTATCCGTATATCTTCTTCTAGTTGTGTATTGTATTATTTTCCGCTGCTATGTATTTAAATGTAATTTAAATCTCTGATATTTCTGTGTAATATTCATTTATACTCTGTATATTCTTGTAATCTGATGTACTGTTGTTATATACAGTGAAATGTTCTTCTGTATAAGTTCTGTTTTGCCCTGTTCTCAAACGATTGGGCGTTTCGAACGGCCTGAATCGGTTTAGCGACTGGTTCGGACCGAGCGAAATTCCTTGCCGTCACAACCAGGGACCAGGTCGACCATAGTGTCGACCTGGGGGTCGACCTGCCTCCCAAACCCACTTCTTGAACCAGATGCATCCTGACGTATTTAGACTCGTTTTCTGACCAGATTCGTCTGCCTAACCCTATATAAACAGCCCCCTAGCATCATTCTCTCCACACCATTTCTTTCTGTCCTTATGCTGCTTCTAAGATAATTAAAATAATAAGATAAAATGGAAGAAAACGGACTGCTCCTTCTCCATCAAGACTACGCTTAGGGATTTGCAAATTGGGGGATTTCAATTAAAACACGATCAATCAAATAGAGATTCAACAATCAAATTCTGCTTTCTAATTCTCGATCCACGCACTGTAAGTTCAAGTTACTTTTAGATAAAAGCTGTAAATTTAATATCCATGTTGTAAATTGGAATTGGATCTATGTATGGTAATTGATTCGTATCTATTCTTGTTCGTCTTGGATCTTGACTTTCGTGAATATTGCTTTGGACCTATTCATGTTGTAAATCAAACTCCCTCGTGTCTATAACCTTAACATGCCTATGACATTGAAACTATTATTAATGGACAAGGACTATGACTGAGAACATAAGACCGTCTATGACTAATAAGACTATGCCTATGACGGTGAACGTAAGACTGTTGCCTATGACTCTGACAAGGACAATTGTGGCTAATCAACTATGACTCTTGACTATGAGAATTATTAACTACGATTATGAACATAAGGCCATTATCTATGACCAGTACTTTGAAACTATTACTGTTGATTGTCTATGACCATTGCCTAGAACTATTTTGGATAATTAACCATGACTACTGTGATTAATCGCTTAGGATTCTTAATTATGAGATTTCTACCTATGACCATGACTATTGGGGTTAATTACCTGGAACTATTATAGTTGACTGACACCCATGTTGTATACCGAATTTGCAGTTTGTTGGATCTCATACCGAGGGTGTGACTTGCTTAGTTTATTCGCTATTATGTACACCGAAACCATTGGATCCATTATCCTTGTATTTGGCTTGCTTTCGCATGCCTATTCTTTTATGTCAGCGTTTACCTTGACTATCGCCTTATCTTGCTAGATTTGAAATCCTTTATGCCAGTGATGTTGTAACCAATTATCTCAAGTTATGTCATGCTAGTCTTGTAACCCCTTTTATCACTTTATGCTCGTCTCTTTTGCCTATCATAGTTTTGATGTTATTCCCTTTATTCTGAGGTTTGAGTTTATTTGTATCGATTCACGTTTACGTGCAATGGAAATACGATTTGGGTAGAATAGGCAAAACATGAATTGGTGATGAACATGAATTATGAACCTGATAAAAGGCAAAACTTGAAACATAAACGCTGTTGTAACTTGAACCTGGATATGGACACGAACTTGACATCGACTTGACACGAAACTTGCCTTGAAAACTTGACATGAACTTGAACATGGTCATGACACTTAGAATGAACATGAAAATGGCCAACTCGAGGTTGGATTGAGTTTGCAGTATAAATCTGGCCGGAACCGCCCGGCACATCCAGTGGCTGCAAACAATAGGATCCAATGTGAGTAGTTGGTCATATCGCGCTTGAAACCCGAGGTTAGACTGAGTTGTGGTGTAAATCTGCCCGGAACCGCCCAGCATATCCAGTGACCACAACAACAGGTCTAATGTGAGAGGTTAAGGTGCATTAATGAATTAATGCCACATGATAGGGTTAAGTCATTAACATGAAAGACAACACTTAACCAACTTGAGACATGATTTGATAGGGTTAAGTCATGAACCGCTTGAATATACTTAACCAATTTGACACGATGACTTGGTAGGGTTAAGTCATGAACCGCTTGAATATACTTAACCAATTGGACACGATGACTTGATAGGGTTAAGTCATGAACCGCTTGAATATACTTAACCAATTTGACACGATGACTTGGTAGGGTTAAGTCATGAACCGCTTGAATATACTTAACCAATTTGACACGATGACTTGGTAGGGTTAAGTCATGAACCGCTTGAATATACTTAACCAATTGGACACGATGACTTGATAGGGTTAAGTCATGAACCACTTGGATATACTTAACGAATTTGACATGATGACTTGGTAGGGTTAAGTCATGAACCGCTTGAATATACGTAACCAATTTGACACGATGACTTGATAGGGTTAAGTCATGAACCGCTTGAATATACTTAACCAATTTGACACGGTGACTTGATAGGGTTAAGTCATGAACAGCTTGAATATACTTAACCAATTTGACACGATGACTTGATAGGGTTAAGTCATGAACCGCTTGAATATACTTAACCAACTTGACAGATGATTCGTAGGGCTGAGTCATGAACTTGAACGACAACACTTAGCCAATTTGACATGACACGTAGGCGGGTTAAGTCACGAACTTGAATGACAACACTTAACCAACTTGACATGCTAGAATGATGGGGTTAAGTCTCGAATTTAAATGACAACACTTAACCCACTGAACGGAAATCCTAGTTACGCGGTCCTTTTTAGCAGTAACCCACTAGATGTATCATGGTACCCTGGAACTAGGCAGGGTGGGGCACGATTACTGGGCTAATTGTAAGTGACCAGAACGACGGCTGTGTGGGTGCGCCAGTGTAGGTTCTAACGGAGTGTGGGCGTGCACACACTCCGGAGCAGAAAAAGCAGGCATTGGGCATCAGTAGGTTTATCTGTGCGTGCTTGATTCGTGTCGATGGTTGGCACCATAGGGCTTGATACACCCTATGGTGGACCTAGCACAGGTGACTACATTTCGTGATTGGCCTGTATGACACAGACACATGAACGAGCTAGGACTTGTAGGGAGCCAATCGATTAATAGATCGTTACGTGGAATTCATTAGGTAGCGTAATCCCTAGTGGTCCTAGGTGGCGTAAACCCTAATCGAATCCAGGAAACGTTCAATAGGTAGCATAATCCCTAGTGGCCCTAGGTGGCATAAATCCTAGTTGAACACGCGGTAGCTCATGATAAGGAAACCTAGCCAGAACAAGGGTGGGGTCCCAACAATTTCAAGAATGGTGGCACTACATTGAAGTAGTATAGAAATACATGATGAAACCCGTACGATATACGGCAAGGGACTGTACATATACATGAAAAGGATGATACGGGTTGGGATACTAGTACAGTTGGTGCAGAGAATTCAGGAAATCAGAGCAAATAGATATCATTTTAATGGTGAAGCAGAGAAATCTTGCGATGCTTGATAGAAATCTTGCGAACTATACTTAGTTCATCCTGAATGGGAACCTTGCAATGTTATACATGACAGAAATCCTATGATGTTATTCTTAGTTATCGTGCCTGTAACTTATCTTGTCATCATGCTTATGTTTACTTTCAGTTTATTCATGCCATGTTATCTTTACCTGTTTTAGTGCTGAAAGCCACTAGGACTCACTCAGTCTTTATGACTGACCCAGTTTGTTTTGCCTCTTTTTCTTTCGTCACCCCCCCAGGTTCGCAGGGTGGGAATACAGCTTAGTTCAGATCTTACCAAGCTCAAAGGCTCTTTCATGTACTGCTTGGATTTCTCTTGGCTATGGCTTGCTTTGCTGTTTTACTTGGGGAATGATTTATTACTATGGTTTTATGCTTCTTTACTATCGCAAGACAGATTTCGATGTAATGGATTTAATAGCATTTTGATGTAAAAGGCTTTAGACCTTTCTAGATTTTAAAGCAATGAAATTTGTTTCTTCTTCCGCTGTTTTATATGTTCTGTCTTGTAATATTTCTGTGTATGTTTACCTAGATGATGCTCCACCAAAGATAGTGCATTCCCTTTGTGAGTGACCCTAGCGGAGGTGGGGTGTTACAATCGCATTCGTTCATTTGCAATGAGCTTGTTTGTCGCTTGGGTTTGGAACCCGAGATTTGTGATAGACCATTGATCGTGTCTAATCCAGTTGGGGTTCGTCCAGCCTGTGCATGATTTGTCGTGGTCTAGTATTGTCGAGTCATGGTTGCTTTTTTGTATGTGATTGCTTTGTTCTTAACTTCACTGGGTATGGGTTCATCTTGGGCATGGATTGGCTCAAGTGGTATGCGGCAAGGGTGAATTGCGAGAAGCTAGAGGTGAGGGTCGGGGATGTGGAAGGGCGAAAGGCGTTGATTAGATGTAAGCGCGAAGACAAGGTCTTCGTTCGCTTAGGATTCCGCAAGAAGAACTATCATTAGTGCTGATCGCTAATGAGTATGTAGATGTCTTTGACGAGGTCAAAGGATTGCCGCCGCATCGTGAGATCGAGTTTAGGATCGATTTGGTTGAGGGTGCTAGACCAATCGTTATGCCACTTAGGCGGATGGCGCCTAAGGAACAACGAGAGTTGGAGGTGCAAGTTAGAGACCTTTTGAGAAAAGGATTCATTCGGAGGAGTGTATCCAAATAGGTGCACCGGTCGTATTTGCAACCAAGTCGGATGGCTCGTTAATATTGTGTGGAGACTATCGTGAGCTGAACAAGGTGACAAAGAAGAACAAGTATCCGTTGCCAAGGATAGATGACTTGTTCGATCAGCTTGATGAAGCTAAAGTGTTTTCTCAGATGGATTTGGCAATGGGATTTCACCAGTTGAGGGTGGCTAAGGATAGTGTGCCAAAGACTGCTTTTAGGACACCATCTGGTTTCTTCGAATGGTTGGTGATGCCATTCGGGTTGACTAACGCGCCAGCGTATTTTGTGGATCTTATGAATAGAGTATTCAGGGACCAGCTGAACAAGTTTGTGCTTGTGTTCATGGATGATATTCTGGTTTATTCTAGAATAGAGGAAGAACATAAGACGCACTTGAGAGTTGTGTTAGAGATCTTGCGAAAGCATCAGCTGAGAGCAAAGTATTCCAAGTGTCACTTTTGGAAGAGTGAAGTGAGGTTCTTAGGTCATGTTGTTTCTAGAAATGGGATAGCGGTTGACCCCGCTAAAGTAGCAGCAATCCAGGACTGGGATAGACCTTAGAGTGCGACGGATGTTTGGAGTTTCCTTGGGTTTGCAGGACATTACCGACGGCTTATCAAGGAATTCTCCTAGGTAGTTGCACCGTTGATAGGATTGACGAAGAAGAACCAAGTGTTCACAGGGAATGCAAAGTTTGAACAAGCGTTTGGAATCCTGAAGGAGAGATTAACGAGTGCACCTGTATTGACCATTCCAAGTGGGAATGAAGAGATGGTGGTATATACCGATGCATATGGTATAGGACTTGGAGCAGTACTAATGCAGAAGGATAAGGTTGTGGCCTACGCGAGTCGACAGCTAAAGCCGCATGAGAAGAATTACCCGACTCATGATTTGAAGTTAGCGACGATTGTATTTGCTCTGAAGATGTGGAGACATTATCTATTGGGAGTTCGATTCGAGTTGTTTACAGATCACAAGTCATTGAAGTATATTTTCTCCCCAAAGGATTTAAATCTTCGGCAGCAAAGATGGTTAGAGTTTCTGGCATCATATGATTTTGGCGTAGCCTATACTCCGGGCAAGGGTAACGAAGTTGCAAATGCGTTGAGCCAAAGACATGCAAGTTTGGGAGCGATGTTTTTGGAATGGAAGAGCCTCGAGCACTTGGCAAGGTTCGATTTCAGGCCAAGGTGTGAGTTGGAACCTGAAATGTTGGCAAGCTTGTCGATAAGACCTACTCTTATCGAAAGGATTGGCGAGAGTCAAAAGAAAGATGCGAAGCTTGTCGAGTTCATTTAGAAACTGGAACCAGAAGATAAAGAGTTTGAGGTCGATCGAGAAGGTTGGCTTCGAAAGCAAGGGCGACTAGTTGTTCCTGATATCGACAGATTGAGAGATGAGGTTCTGAGAGAATGTCATCACTCGAAGCTGACAATTCATCCCAGTGGAAATAAGATGTATCAGGACATAAAGAGAGTCTACTACTGGGAAGTGATCAAGTGAGATATTGGAAAGTTCATTTCCAAGTGTATGAACTGCCAGTTGGTAAAAGCTGAACAGAAGAAGCCGAGTGGTTTGCTTTAGCCATTGGAAGTTCCCACGTGGAAGTGGGAGCAAGTATCGTTGGATTTTATCAATGGACTACCTAGAACTAGGGCAGGAAACGAAGGGATTTGGGTCACCGTGGATCGTCTGGCAAAAGTGCGAAATTTATTCCTGTCAAGTCGACTAGGGCGACATCGGAATTGGCTGAACTTTATGTGAAATGGATAGTTCGATTCCATGGTGTCCCAAAGGGTATAGTAAGTGACTGAGATCCATTATTCACGAGTGGATTTTGGAAAACTTTGCAAGAAGCTTTGGGAACCAAGTTGTGCTTACGTACGACTTACCATCCCCAAACTAATTGTCAGACTGAGAGAGTCAATCGAGTTTTAGAAGATCTCATGAGGGCTTGAGTGTTAGACTTCGGAGGATCATGGGAAGACCATCTACATCTAGTTGAGTTTGCGTATTAATAACAACTACCTGTCGGGCATTGGGATGACACCATACAAGGCGTTGTATGAAAGGTCGTGTAATTCTCCAGCATGTTGGTTAGAATCTGGAGATAAGTTGGTACTTGGGCCTGAGATGATTAGAGAAACCTCATATTGTATCGAAATCGTTCGGCAACGAATGAAAGCGACCCAAGATCGCTAGAAGAGTTACACCGAAAAGCGTCGTAAGGACTTGGAATTCGATGTGTGCGATATGGTTTTCGTGAAAGCTTCGCCGTTGAAGCACCTTAGCTCTAAGGTTTGTTGGACCATTTTCGATAGTCGAGCAAATTGGAAAGATGGCATATAGATTGGAGTTACCCGAGAAGATGTCGACTGTGCATAATGTGTTCCATGTGTCGTTTCTACGGAAATTTGTGCATGATTCAAATGTAGTGGTATCTCAAGAGTAATTCGAAGACTTAGAAGTAGAGACCGCAGTTCCGAAATCTCGTAAGCCGCTTCATGTTGTTGGAAATGAAATGAAACACCTTAGGAGGAAGACGGTTAAGATAGTCAAGGTACAATGGAGTGAGGATGGAGACGATTATACATGGAAGACGGAAGAGAGCATGAGAGTGACTCATCCAGAACTCTTCGTCGGTAGGACCCTTTGATATCGTATCTTCGTTATATCGTTGTATCTTGTTGTTGTTTGTTAGAATTCCACGTGCTAGGATAAGGCTATGGATGCATGGCTTGATGGTTGCTAGTTTGGATGATAGAATTGGCTTCTCATGGATGATAGGCATGCATAATCGTTGTGATTACTTGTGTTTGTTTGAAATTTCGGGGAAGAAATTCTTAAGGAGGGAGAATGTAAAATCCCGCATTTTCGGTATCGAAGGATCGTAAAATATTTTTATTTTATTCTCTGAGGGTTGGATCATTCTCAACTTTTAATATGTTGCTTATGGGGATGTGAGACATGTCCATAATTTTTACCGATTTTATTTATGACCATTTTACCTCTATCAGCCTTGTACAGGGAATAGCTTTTTACTCAGGTCGAATCGGAGGGTGAGACCTATGCCATTGGAAGGGAATTGATGATTGTCTTTCCGTAGAGTGGTTACATTAATGATTTGGCTTAGCAATTTGGGAGAAATCGTTGTTTTAAGGTTTTTCAGTTAGCTATTCAGGTTTTGGAGCCTTAGTGAAATCCTATAAATAGGGGGTGAGAGTGGAGGGAAAGGTTTACTTTCCCATTCTCTCATCTGAAGACATTGACCTCCTTCTTCCTCTAACACCTTTCCACCATTAAAAATCCAAATATAAGGAGGGAAATCATATCGAGGCTAGATCTACATCGTTTCAAGGGTAAATTCATCGGATCAAGGAGTCTGGTTCGAAGTATTCGCTGTTAGGAATCTTATTTCTACCATTATAGCTTGTTTTGGCGAATCGGTGAGTAATTTACATCTCTCACATGAAAGCAATGAAGTATATGAGTGTTTGTGCATGTTTATCATCAAACTGGAATGTTTTACCATAGATTTACACCATTAAATATTCATTTTCATATGCATCACCCTATGATCTAATCTAACAAATTTTACTTGTTAATTTCATGCCATTTTGAATGTTTATGTTAGTTAGATCTCTCATTTTGATCATATGTTCATTTTAATGGTTTTTGGTGAGATTTACATCATTTTTGTGGTAATCGTCATATTCATGTGGTTAGCAATGTTGTGATATGTTTATGATTGTGTTTGATGATTTTGGTTGAGTTGATTTTGTCGGATTCGTCGTTTGGCGAAGTTTTGGTCGAAATAGGAGTTGAATTGCAATATTCAGAAGTTCGATTGGGCAGAAGTTGGATTGGACCAAAGTTGGATCGGACCATAGCTAGATCGGGCAGAAGTTGGATCGGACCAAAGTTGGATCGGGCAGAAGTTGGATTGGGCAGAAGTTGGCTCGGCGAGAATTGGCTCGCCCAGAATTAGCTCAGTTAGAAAATTGGCTCGGCCAGAATTGACTTAGCCAGAATTGGCTCGGCCATGATTGGCTCAGCCGGAATTGGCTCGGCCAGAATTGGCTTGGCCGGAATTGGCTCGGCCAGAATTGGCTCGGCCGGAATTGGCTCGGACTAAAGTGACTCGGACACTTTCGGTGATGATATGACTTCGAAGTAAAGTCAATTGGGAAGTTAGGAAATGCTGAAGTAATGCTATGTATTGCTTTGAACCTTACAAAGATGTTGGTTGGTTCAACAATGGTGGTGGCTTCGACGAGAGTCCAGAAAAGGATGTTCGAAGTGTTGTAGTGTTCGTTGGTCAGGGAGATGCAATGAATGTAGTTTCAACTCAAAGGTCGTGAGTTGGTGGATAATGGTTACTCGAGAAGGTTGATCGAGCTATGAAAAGTTGTCAAGATGGATGACTAGAGATGAGAAGGCTGAGGAAATATCGTTGTCGTAAGTTCTAGTACTCTGGGTCTTGGGGAAAGGCCTAGTTGTCAAGGTTGGACATTGTCAAGGTTAGACATATGGAGTTTATTCTAGAAATGGGGTTACCATTAGCCCTTGACATATGGCAAGGTTGGTCGTCAAACGATTAACGATGGTTTCAAAGGAGGATTGGCGGTGATAGGCAGAGCAGCCATGGATGATTGGTTGTTCTGTTTGTACTATCTCACATAGATTATTCAAAGTCGAGGGAGATGTTCTTTGAGTGCTTAACTGATATTGGTTTAGGACTATGGGGAGAGTACTTGGGGAATGTTAAACTCGATTAGGGTTGTCTGTGTGAGACTTATATAATCTGGATGTTATGAGTGTTTTCCATGATTGAATGGGTGTCCTGGTTTTCATGGATGAATGGCTGAATTACTTATAGTAAAGGCTATCACTGTCCGATATGGGGAAGATAAGGTTGAGTTCCTCTCTGATGTCGTGGGTAGATTAGTATGTTTATCTATCCTTTCTCATACACTTTATTGCTGAAGTTTGTTAGTTATTTTATTGCTCACTAAGACTGTTGTCTGACTCAAGGTTTTATATTTCCTCTTATTACCTTGGGATGTTCACGGATGGGAAGACTAAGTAACAGGTGACAGGTAATGCTTTAGTGAGGACGACGATGCTGATCAATGGCATGCAGGAGGCTCACGTACCAGATTTACTACTATCTAATAATTGGATTTCCGCCGTTTGCTTTTCTGAGGGATGTAGTGAGGCAACTTTGTACAAACACTATTTCCAAGTTATGGATATTACTTTCTGGTTGTATGAAAGTCTAGTGTTTCTGCTTCACTATTACTACATGTTGTATATGTTCTATTATATTTTATCCTTGCGCTGTGAGTTTACAACAGGTTCCGCTTGTGCTTACCTACTCTGATGATCGTCCATGAGTGTCTGGCACGCCCTTCAGCGCATTATTCCTCTTGTATAGTGCAGGGGTTATTGGTGGTCGTCACAATCGTGAATGTGGGAAATGACCCCAATAGTCGTTTCCTAAAGTTACACGACCATATGACTTTGTATTAAAATAAAATAAATATTCTACGATCCTCCGATACGTGGAATGCGGGTCGTTACACAAACCACTCACCGATTCTTCAAAACAAGCAAAAATCAATGTATTAAGATTCTGAACAGCAAGAAATTTGAACCAAACTCCTTGATCCAATGAACTCTCCCTTCGAATGATGTAGATTTAGCCTCAAATGGTGTTGATCTTTGATTTCCTTCTTTTAGATTTTGATTTAATGGTGGAAAGGTGTTAGAGGAAGGAGGAACATAGGCCACCAAATGAGAGAATAGAGAAACTAAACCATTTCTCATACCTACCACCCTCTATTTATACCCTTCCACTAGCCCACTAATGGGTCTATCCAAATCATCCCATTAAGGCTTCACAAACCTGAACAACTAACTGTTAAACCTTAAAACAGCGATTACTCCCAAACCGCTGAGCCAAATCTTCAGTGTAGCCACTCTACGGAAAGGCAATCATCACTTCATTTCCAATGGCACAGGTCTCACCACCTGATTCAACCTGAGCCAAAAGTTATTCCCTACACAAGACTGATAGGGGAAAAATGGTCACAAACAATATTGGTAAAAAATATGGACATGTCTCGCATCCCCATAAGCAAAATATTAAAATATGAGAATGATCCAACCATCAGGGAATAAAATAAAAATATTTTACGATCCTCCGATATGTATAATACGGGCTGTTACATCTCCCCCCCCCCCCTTTTAAGAATTTCGCCCCCAAAATTCAAAGCAAACACAAGCACCACAATAATTCTGCATGCCTATCTTCCATGAGAAGCCAACTCTATCATCCAAACTAGCATCCATCAAGCCATGCATCCATAACCTTACCCTAGCATGCGGAATTCTATCAAACAACAACAAGATACAACGATATAACAATGATAAGACATCAAAGGGTCCTACCGATGAAGAGTTCTAGATGAGTCGCCCTCATACTCTCTTCTGTCTCCCACGTACAATGGTCGCCATCTTCGCTCCATTGTACCTTGACTGGTTACGTCTTCCTCCGAAGCTGTGTCGTGTCATTTCCCACAACATGAAGCAGCTTACAAGGTCTCGCAACTACGGTTTCTACTTCTAGGTCTTCGTACTGCTCGAGAGATACCACTACATTCGAATCATGCACGAACTTTTGTAGAAACGACACATGGAAAACATATGCACACTCGACATCTTCTCGAGTAACACCAATCTATATGCAAGCTTTCCAATTCGCTCGACAATCAAAAATGGTCCAATGAACCTAGGAGCTAAGTTTCCTTTATTTCCGAATCAAACTATAAGCTTTAATGGCAAAATCTTCACGAAAACCATATCTCCTATGTCCTATTCCAAGTCCTTACGACGCTTATCAGAGTAACTCTTCTGATGATCCTGGGCCGCCTTATTTCATTGTCGAACGATCTCGATGCAATCTGAGGTCTCTCTAATCATCTCTGGCCTATCAACTTTTCCCCAGTTTCAAACCAACATGCTGGAGAATTGCACGACCTCCAACGCCTCGTATGGTGCCATCCCAATGCTAGACTGGTAGCTATTATTATATGCAAACTCAACTAGATGTAGATGGTCATCCCACGCTCCTCTGAAATCTAACACACAAGCCCTTAGGAGATCTTCCAAAATTTGATTGACTCTCTCGATCTGACCGTCAGTTTGGGAATGATAAACCGTACTTAAACACAGCTCGGTTCCTAGAGCTTCCTGCAAGCTCTTCCCAAATCCACTCGTAAATAGTGGATCTCGATCACTCACCATGCTCTTGAGATACCATGGAATCGAACCATTTCACATAAAGTTCAGCCAACTTTGATGTCGTCCTAGTCGACTTGACAGGAACGAACCATGCACTTTTGGTCAAACGATCCACGATTACCCAAATCCCTTCATTTCCTGCCCTGGTTCTAGGTAGTTCATCGATAAAATCCATCGATATCTGCTCCTACTTCCACGTAGGAACTTCCAATGGCTGAAGAAAACCACTTGGCATCTTCTGCTCAGCATTCACTAACTGACAGTTCATGCACTTGGAAATGAACTTTCCAATGTCTCGATTCATCCTCTCCCAGTAGTAGATTCGTTTCATGTCCCGATACATCTTATTACCACCGTGATGAATCATCAACTTTAAGTGATGGCATTCCCTCAGAACCTCATCTCTCAATCCATCAATATCAAGAATAACTAGTCGCCCCTGATTTCGAAGCCAACCTTCTCGATCGACTTCGAATACTTTATTCTTCGGTTCCAGTTTCTGGATAAACTCTACAAGCTTTGTATCTCGCTTTTGGATTTCGCCAATTCTTTCGATAAGAGTGGGTCTTTGCCAACATTTCAGGTTCCAACTCACATTGTGGCCTGAAATCGAACCTTGCTAAATACTCGAGGCTCTTCCATTCCGAAAATAATGCACCCAAACTTGTGTGTTTTCAACTCAATGCATTTGCTACAACGTTACCCTTGCCAGGAGTATGTGCTATACCAAAATCATATAATGCCAGAAACTCCAATCATCTTTGCTGCCGAAGATTCAAATCCTTTTTGGAGAAAAGATACTTCAATGATTTTTGATCGGTAAACAACTCGAATCGAACTCCCAACAGGTAATGTCTCCACATCTTCAGAGCAATCACAATCGCTGTCAACTCCAAATCAAGAGTTGGGTAATTCCTTTCATGCGGTTTTAGCTATCGACTTGCATAGGCCACAACTTTATCCTTTTGCATCAGCACTGCTCCAAGTCCAGTACCACAAGCATCGGTATATACCACCATCTCTTCATTCCCACTTGGAATGGTCAATACAGGAGCACTGATCAGTCTCTCTTTCAGGATTCCGAACGCTTATTCACACTTCACTTCCCATGTGAACACTTAGTTCTTCTTCTTCAATCCTGTCAATAATGCAGCTATCTTGGAGAAATCCTTGATAAACCATCGGTAATAACCAGCCAACCCAAGGAAACTTCACACATCCGCCGCATTCTTAGGTCTATCGCAGTCCCGGATTGCTACCACTTTATCGGGATCAACCGCTATTCCATTTCCAGAAGCAACATGGCCTAAGAATTTCACTTCACTCTTCCAGAAGTGACACTTTGAAAACTTAGCTTTTAGCTGAAGCTTTCACAAGATTTCCAACACAACTCTCAAGTGTGTTTTATGTTCTTCCTCATTCCGAGAGTAAACCAGAATATCATCCATGAACACAAGCACAGACTTGTTCAACTGATCTCTGAATACCCTATTCGTAAGATCCACAAAATATGCTGGCACATTAGTCAACTCGAATGGCATCACAAATCATTCGAAGAAACCGGATGGTGTCCTAAAAGTAGTCTTTGGCACACTATTCTTTGCCATTCTTAACTAGTGAAATTTTGTTGCCAAATCCATCTGAGAAAACACCTTGGCCTCATGAAGTTGATCGAACAAGTCATCAATCCTCGACAACAGATACTTATTCTCCGTGGTCACCTTGTTCGGCTCATGATAGTCCACACACAATCATAACGAGCCATCTGCCTTGGTTGCAAACACCACTAGTGCACGCCGTTCAGAAACACTTCTTCGAATGGATCCTTTTCCCAAATGGGCACTGTAACACCCCACCTCCGTTAAGGTCACTCGCAAAGGGAATGCCTTAACTTTGGTGGAGCGTTTTTAGTAGACAGAACAGAAATTTACAAGACAGATAAAGTAGTACTTGAAAATTTTATAACTTTATTACAACGGAAATAGAAATAAGTTTGATTACATCTTTCAAAATCACAATATCGGAATTCAAGCACGTAAATATCGGTCTTGTACAAAAGCCTTCAGAATGCATAGTTTTTAAAGCCATAATCCCCAATATAAACTGCCATGGAAAGATAGAGCCAAAGCCAAGCAATACTTCAAACACTTCAAGCAGAGAGAATCTGAATCAAGCTCCTATGTTTCCACCCTGAAAACCTGGGGGGAGTGGGGAAACGAAAAGAAAAGAGGTGAAACAAACTAGGTCAGACATAAGTCTGGTGAGTCCAGTGACTTTCAGCATATAAACAGATAATAGTATCATGACATGTAAATAAAACTGGATGAGAGATAACCGTAATAGGAATAGGAGGTTAACAGAAGAAACGGAATGATATAGGCTAAGCTAAGCTTTTCACTTCTCTGCACTAATACTAGTATAACAGGATTAGGTGTTACCCTAATGTCTAAACTGAAACAGAAACGAAAACAGAATAATCTCTACAGAAACAGAATGCTAGTAATGGGCCTTTACCACCCGAACAGACAGAAGGTACAGAAGCAGAATACTAATAATGGGCCTTTACCACCTAACTAATGGGCCTTTACCACCCCAACAGACAGAAGGTACGGAAACATAATCGGAAACAGAATCAGAGACGAAAACAGAATAATCGCTACGGAAACAGAATGTTAGAATTAGGTGTACACTAGTAATGGGCCTTGACCACCCCAACAGACGGTACCACGCAGAAACAGATAGGTGTTACCACCCAACAGAAACAGACGGTACCAACAGAAACATACAGAACTAAATGTACCCTAAGTCCTACCCTAAGCAATCGACTCCTTAATACATAAATACCCTGTGTTGACCCCACAGTAGGGTGTATCACTCCCTAAGTGGCAACCTATTGGCACAGACCTATTTACAGATGTCACGGTGTCTTACATCCTCAGAGCAGACCGGATCCATGCATGCACATGACCCGGTTGGAACGCGCCATCAACACCCCTCGCCATTATCAGAATGAACCGCTTATAATTAGTTCAGTAAGCGTGCCCGGACACCTACATAGTGTGGGGTCAAAGTTTTGATACCAGAAAGGGTTACTGACTAATATGGGTCCCAAACAACAGATGACACAAGTATTTCCCCTCCTAACCTTGGGTCCCCAGACAAGCAGATTTCAGATTGAATTGTTTACAAGTTTCAGACAGAGTTCAGATTACTAGTTCACAAATCAGAAAATCAAGTTAACAAGTTTTCAGATTAACAGAGTAGATGTACAGATTTAACAAACTTACAGATTGTCTAACTTTGTATTGGGCATACAGATTCACGAAACGGGTTTATTAGATTCATCAGTCCAGTTGGTTTAACCCTATCCACCCAACACGTTTTTAGACACCACATTTCTCTTAAATTTGCATTAATTAAATATTAATGCATAGACCTCTCACATTAGGTCGGTAACTTGTGGTCGCTGGATGTGCCGGGCGGTTCCGGGCAGACTTCTGCCACAAGCCAGACCTAACCTCGTGTCTAAGCATATTTTAGTTATGCCTACGACCTCTCACATTTGACGGACAGTTTGCGGTTGCTAGTTAAGCCGGTTGGTTCCGGGCAGGCTTCTACCGCAAACAGAGTCTAACCTCATGTCATAGCCAATTCATTCCAATACAGATTATGCAGATATCAGACTAATTCTGTTCATTTAACAGATTAAACTTCTTTACATGTTACAACAGATTAATAAAATTTCTATGTTTTGCTCAATCTTAGATTGAGCCTACGGGTTTTCATACCCAAATTACAAATATTTAGCTTTCAACAGATTAGGCAATTCAACAGATAACAGACCTAGCTGTTAGAGTTTATGCCCTGGAGGCAATCAATTCGATGAGATTGATAACAATGTTGTTGTTATTATTTTATTTGGAATAAAATAATATTCTATCATATTATATTTACTGCATAATATAAATATTAATATAATAGAAGTCCTTAGAACTATAATACGGAATTATATAATTCGAGTAAGACTTGAATTTGAGATTATATAATATGATAAGTATTATAATTCTTAAATGTCCCTAGTCAAGTTTTATTGTTAATATAAAGGACAACAATAAAACGTTGAGACTAGTATGTTGATTGACTGATGATCACATCTCATTGATCATTAATATACGTGATATTAATGTCAAAACATAAATACATATTGGAGAATATCGTATTGGGCTGACCCACCGTGAGATAACTACATGGAATATAATTAACAGTATCATAAGTTATTCTCATAGTGACAATGATGTAATGGTCCTCAGACCTGAAATCATTATAATTTTATTCGAGGATATTTGTGTTTTGATATCATCTAAAATTATTTGTAACAAAGTAACGATAACGATGATTATTGGATACATCTCAAATCGAATGAAAATTATGAATGATCTAGATGGAATTTAACCCTACGATATATTCGTAGTGATATCCATGGGCCTCTTGATTGAGTGAGACTGTGAAATGCATGGCCGTGCTCAAATATTGATTTGTTTTAAACAGTCTACTCATCGATCAAGATAAACGGATTAAATTATAAAGAGGATGATACGATCCATGACTCGAGTTTAATCCTGGATATACTGGTTAAAAGGATTATATTACATTGATACACTAGTCACGAAAAGGTTGTATCGAATCGTTGATCTTATTATAATTTGGGTAGCAGCGACGTATTGCTAGATGCCAATCACTATTTATGATTTTAAATTCCATTTAAAATCATTGCCAACGTTGTAATAACCTGAAGGGTCACACATTAGAACACTTGAAAGGAATAAGAACCGTTCACAATAAAAGGGGAATCAAAAGTTGATCATTTCTCTAATTTTGAAATGGTATAAGGGTTTAAAGGGTATTAGTTAATTTAGATTTTTGTTGGCTACACAATAAAAGGCGGCCGACCTTTTATTCTATCATTATCTTTTCATTTTAGTAGCCACCAAAACTCAAAATTAAAAAACCCTAATCCTAAAATGGCTAGCACCGTCTGTTCCTGATCTCGATCATGTTTGACATCGCGAGATCTCGTGTTCGTGGACTCCTCTAGAGGCAAGGCAAGTCGTCGAGCTCTCTGATTTGATGTTGCAATCATTCGTTCGATTCAGAAATCGATTTGGATCTTCATGGAATCATCACAACAGGTATATTACTTGATTTACAGATTTTTATATAGATCTCTTTCTTTGGGTTTCGATTTATGTTAATCCGTTGCGTGTTAGAACCCTAGAAACCCTTCAGTGGTATCGGAGCCAGGGTGTATAGAAAATCTGTATTTTGAGTTCTAGATTTTCAATATATATGTTCGATTTTGACAATTTCAAGTGCTTTGAACACTGGCATAACAATATTATACAAATTCAATAGTAAAGTGAAATAGTTTCACTGTAAAATATTCAAACTGAATCGAACGGTTAATATTTGATATTAATTCTAGATAATTTTGATAAATGAAAAGCTGTCTAGAATTGGGCCTATACAAGTTTGATTCCTTAAATTTAATTAAGTATTCAAAAGATTGATTTAGGAATTCGATTCTAAATTAATTCATTTAGGCATGTCGTTCAGATTCATACGAGATATGAAACTGAATTAATATTTATGTCATTATGTCAAGGATATGATTATTAATAGCCAGATCTTACTTCATTTAGATCTTGTTTGACTTGCAACACTGAAATAAAATTTGTTTGTGAATAATTCATTACTACAAATTTGATTTGGTTTGTTGTGATTTTGACTTTGTTGATTTAAATCAGTTTGAATCATAATTGTCATTTTGAAGTAGTTATGATTTTGATTAAATGGAACAATATTGATTGTTAATCAAAATGATTGAGTAATAGTTTCACAGTTAAGACCAATTTTGACTATGCATCACCATGATATTGATCATGAACAAATGATGAAATTTAGGTCGCAATGCATATATTATGATCTATATTTTAATCCTAATCTTTGTATGCACTGATATATGAATTTAAAGTAAATTCATTTATTATAATGAAATTGTTTCAATGAGATTAAAATCTGTGTTACATACAAAATTAAAACCGTTTACAAAACAGATTTTCATTCGTGATACAAGTTTACATAAAAGGGGATTCATGGTTTATTCTGAACAATGATTCAGTTATATCCTGATATTAAATTACATGCTAAATTATGGTATCAAGCAAATTTATCAAAAATTAGTCTCGATTGATGAAAAAAAATGTTATGACATTTTGGATCTGATTTTAATTAAGAAATACAATGAAGTGGTTACATAGATCATCATCCAAAACACTGTTAAACCTTAGTATTTTGGATTATAATTTTCTTCCAGAATTTTTTTTTGTAAATAAGTATAGATATGAAATGGTTTCAGCATAAACAAAATTTTAATTTTGTTATAAAATTTGAATGGAATAATGAATTAATATTTGATATTAATTCTGTCATTTTTCCAGAATTACCAGTTATGATTGGCAATCTAAGCTCTGGAAATCTAGGGTAATATTCATCTTTGAATGAATAAACTTAAACATTCAGATTTAATGTAATTCCTGGAAGAAAATTGGTTCTGAATGTCTGAATACATTATATACTACTGCAAGTATGTTACACTGTTAAACATAAATATATGTAATTTTGTAATAATGCTTGCTATCATTTGTAAATGCTAGATTGTAATTACATCTGCTGCTTTATAACTCATGATAAAAGAATCTCTGTTCTTATCAGTATGGGGATAATGTTATCTTATTTGATAAGTTGAACAGTACATTAGAATTTGTTTCTTAAGAATACTATATGATTATCACAAGAAACAGCAGAAAGTATTCATTCTTAAATGTTTACATGATTATTGTATACTTCTAACCGCATATTCATATCTGGGTTATATGTATAAATAATTTGCCTCTAGAAATTAATAAGCAGGATGGATAATATGATGTATATATGTATGTATGGGTCATTGTTTTAGTCTGTATTGATGTTCATATATAGATATGTGCATCAAAGTATATTGTGTCATGGATATATGTATTCATTTATGAATGCATATATAAATATGCATATGTACTCATAAAGGTTCAATTTTATATACTATACCTCTTTGAAATACTTATGCAGATGGACACATCTCATATAATATTATGTATTAGCATGGTTTCAAGTGATTGTTTGACCAACAAGGATACGTTTTGTAATATTCCCTATTGGATTTTGAACAATGCAGTCATTTATATCAGCCGATTCTTTTATTTTTATGTTTGTA
Source organism: Allium sativum (assembly GCA_030737875.1). Classification (NCBI taxonomy): domain Eukaryota; kingdom Viridiplantae; phylum Streptophyta; class Magnoliopsida; order Asparagales; family Amaryllidaceae; genus Allium; species Allium sativum. Next base: position 775,857,933 of record CM060926.1, read on the forward strand.
ACCTGCGCACTAGGATATGAACATAAATAAATTTAAAGTCTGGATACTGTAATGTACATGATGATGTATTGAATATATTTTTTTGATTGATAAATATATGCATTCCAAATGCGAATGGAATCAGTCACAACAACTATGAATTGATGTTCAATTTTACATTGGTTATACCTATATACTAAAAGGGCATTTGGACACTTAAAACTCATTTTGGAAATGAACTTAACTGTCTATTGCTCATCTGTAAAAGTTGATAATTAGGTTCTAATGGTTATTGTATCTATAAGGATGCAGGATACATTGAACATGTCAAGATGAATCAATTGATGATTCATATAACATGATGCTCATTTTCTTTTTCCCTGCATTTTTTGAAATGTTTAATAGAATTAAGAACCTGACCTATATATATGTGTGTGTGTATATATATATATATGTATATATATATTTGCAAACATATTGATGCCTGCATTATGATTAACCATTTCCTTAACTCTATTTTAAAGGAATTGGGAATTTTGCATGATTTAATCATCTAAGACAAAACATACTGATGCAGTTTTATACTGATGATTAATATACTATTTATCTTTATAGTTATAAACCTACCATCGTAGTTACAAGTAAATTTTGTGATATGGATCACAGAGTAATACGATTATAAGAACTTGACCTGAAAACACAGTATAGAAAATGCCGATAGATATAAAATCAATAATGATGATACTGATATGGCAAGCTCATATATATATATATATGTTATATATATATATATAAGAGATAAATAAACATGTGTATACTGATACACATAATTGATCCTAAACAGTGTTATATATATATATGTATATGATATATGTATATATAATGCATTAAAACATGCACTATTTATATTCAATTAAAGGTATAATGTGATACGATCATATTGCAGGGTGATGACCTAAATGAGTATGCTGAAATATCTCGGATGGTTCATTCAGAATGTAACCAGTGCTTACACTTTGATGGATAAGCTGATGCAAGATCAACATTGTTTATGAAGCAAACATACTTTATGAATTAGAGAATTCAATATGACCTTGCTTTGTGACTATTATACAGATTCGAAATACTAAAGGATATGGATATAAAATGTTGTATATAGATATCCCTATTGTACATTTTATTGTTATAAACCAGAACAATATTTATTTGATTGTTATCATAGAATATCAATATTTGTTTGCAATACTTGTGTACATTCAGTTTAGTTTAGTTAGTACAGTTCTATTGCCTTCTAATTGGATGATTGAAGATGTGTTGAAATGTGATGTTGAAAGTAAGGATGGACAGTGTGTTTCATTTTGATTTATTAGTTATAAAAGGTTATAATGTGACATTGTGGGCTATGTATGTCAACATTTTAAAATCAGTGGGTTGAGCTTATTTATGTTGTTATAATGGCAGGCTTTATATGTAATTCAACCCATGCAACGTTTTGACCTTGATATGATCATTAACTTGTGTGAATATATGCGTTCATGTCAAGTATGCAAGATTTACTCAGAATATAACTTTGATATGATCAATAATCTAATAGGCATCTTTCTACAAACATTATATTAGATTTAAATACAAATATATACTTCATATATTATTTGAATCCAATTTAGATTATGAATATAAAATACATATATTTTATATATGTAAATAACTCTAATATTATTTTGCACTACGAATTATAAATTCCCTCTAAAAGCAAATTTTGTTATATTAAGTCATGGTGATGTCTTCTAATAATATACTCATCACAGTCCAAAATCACTAGATGTAACTAACGCCAAAGCGTTGTGCACCTTTTATTTTGGTTATATACGATGGAGTAAAATGTGGTGCTCCAACCTATTATTGGGTCTGACTTAACTAGGCTGCATAATACGATTATGGCCTTAGAGACAAAAGCATGAATTATTCTATATTTTGAGCAAATGAATAATACTGAACAAAATGTTCAACATGCGATCCAAGAGTTATATAGAAAATATAATTGACATAAGATGTCTACCTAAAAGGTTGTGTTTTGAGTTTAGCCAAAGCTGGGTCAAGGCATGACTAGATATGGATCTTGGAACACCATTATATGTATATAATGATTTGCATATATAAACAGAGGGATGTTAATTTGAGTGGGAGCGTATTTTAGTTTCAATTACATATTTATGTTAATATAAATTTTGATTGTCAAAATTTTGTATTAAATAAATCTTATAGAATCATTTATTATTTTATTATCTAATGTAGATATTAAATAATAAATAACTCGATAATTTAAATTAATCCCTAAGAAGGATATAAATTGAATTAAATCAAATTTCTTGACTAACATTGAAATTTGAGGATTGTCCTCAAACAAATCAAACGTAATTGTTATATAAACATAGAGGATCTATAATGAAAGGTTGAGGTATGACTTCAACCGAATAATATATAAATGTTATAACAACCTACTTATACATTTCTAATATTAGATACTAGATATAAATCACATAAATGTATGTTAATTTACAGAAATTGCAAAATAAGTAGAAATCTGATAAAATGACAAGTGGACTTACGAATGAAATGAAACAAAAGTTGCTGGATTATCCATAGAAAGTTGATTCTTGTTGTGTATACTGGCTTAATAAAATTAATAAAATAATTGTTATTATGAAATTCCATTTAAAATAAATGTTATTATAAATCTTGTTCAGACAAGTTTAAATTTCATTTGTAATAAAAGAACAATTGTTATTCATTTTATTTAAATGAAATATCGTATGGAATTTCACAAATAGTTAATGATCTTTGTAAATCCTTAACTATAATGTACATGACATAAATAATTAATGGATTAAATTTAGTGATTTAAATCCAACATACCTTTAGCATTAACAGTTAGCCCGTATAAACTAGAGAGTATATCAAAACTCTCAAATGATGGAATTTTGAGATCATTTAATTTTGAATCATATGAAGAATACAAATCTTGTTTATTAGGCAATATGACTGAATTGCCATTCACTTGACACAGTGAATAAGTGATAAGTATTGAGTCTCGTACATAATGATGTATATGGAGCAATGAATACACAAGCTAGAGGCTAGTTTTATTACTTCATTATAATTACTGATGTTATCAGTAGATACAGATATGTGTATTTTATGAAACACATATCGGAATCCTTTGAAAAGTTCATAGAATTCAAAGTGGAGATAGAAACCGATTTTAATAGAAAATAAATACTTTTCGTACATATCGAAAGAATATTTAAGCCAACTTTTAATGACTATTCGGATGAGTTTGAAATTGTTTCAAGACTCACTCCACCTAGAACACCATATTGAAATGGTGTGTCTGAAAGGAGTAATCACACCTTATAAGATATGGTACGACCAAGATAAGTCATATAGATCTTCCAATAAATTAAATTTAGAACAATTGCATTTAAATCCCACTAAAGCGATTTAAAGACGCCATATAAGATATGGACTAGGAAATGTCTTAGTCTGTCTAATACGAAGATTTGGGATGTAAGGCGTTTGTTAAACGTCCTTCCTCTGATAAGATCGGACCCAAATCAGATAACTATTTTGTGTAATATCCACAAGAGACAAATGGATATTAATTTAATAAATCCTCTGAGAATAAAATGTTTATTGCTCGAATTGGTATTCATTTAAAGTAGAGCCAGTTTCTAAGATACCGATGGGAACGAAATAGAATTCGAAATGTCTCGAAAACCACAAAATGCCATTAAATCTTGTATAGACAAGAAATTGAGTGGGAGTGACACAATAATTCTAATGCTATACATATTTTAATAACACATTAATTATTGTGTATAATGTTAGTTTTAAAAACAAGAAATAAATACTGATTCTAAGAAAGAAAATGTTTGGATTAAAAGTTCGTGTTTGAACTTAATTCATTATTGATCCAATGATTTACATTGCGATAACAATGTGGATATTGAACAGGACTAAAACATTAAACTCATTATTGATCCAAACATATATTTAAAAAAATATAATTCTTATATAAAATTGTTCACAGAAGAAATGAACATATCTGCAAAATTGCAAAAGTTATAATGTTGCAGACCTACTGAATTAACCTCTGTCACAGCAGAAGTTTAATAGTCACACTAGTTTCATGAGTATATGATACATGAATGATTGACTCTAGTGCAAGTGGGAGATTGTTAGAGTTTATGCCCTAGAGGTAATCAATTTGATGAGATTGATAACAATGTTGTTGTTATTATTTTATTTGGAATAAAATAATATTCTATCATATTATATTTACTGCGTAATATAAATATTAATATAATAGAAGTCCTTAGAAATATAATACGGAATCATATAATTCGAGTAAGACTTGAATTTGAGATTATATAATATGATAAGTATTATAATTCTTAAATGTCCCTAGTCAAGTTTTATTGTTAATATAAAGGACAACGATAAAACGTTGAGACTAGTATGTTGATTGACTGATGATCACATCTCATTGATCATTAATATACGTGATATTAATGTCAAAACATAAGTACATACTGGAGAATATCGTATTGGGCTGACCCACCATGAGATAACTACATGGAATATAATTAACAGTATCATAAGTTATTCTCATAGTGACAGTGATGTAATGGTCCTCAGACCTGAAATCATTATAATTTTATTTGAGGATATTTGTGTTTTGATATCATCTAAAGTTATTCGTAACAGAGTAACGATAACGGTGATTATTGGATACATCTCAAATCGAATGAAAGTTATGAATGATCTAGATGGAATTTAACCCTACGATATATTCGTAGTGATATCCATGGGCCTCTTGATTGAGTGAGACTGTGAAATGAATGGCCGTGCTCAAATATTGATTTGTTTTAAACAGTCTACTCATCGATCAAGATAAACGGATTAAATTATAAAGAGGATGATACGATCCATGACTCGAGTTTAATCCTGGATATATTGGTTAAAAGGATTATAATACATTGATACACTGGTCACAAAAAGGTTGTATCGAATCATTGATCTTATTATAACTTGGGTAGCATCGACGTATTGCTAGATGCCAATCACTGTTTATGATTTTAAATTCCATTTAAAATCATTGCCAACGTTGTAATAACCTAAAGGGTCACACGTTAGAACACTTGAAAGGAATAAGAACCGTTCATAATAAAAGGGGAATCAAAAGTTGATCGTTTCTCTACTTTTGAAATGGTATAAGGGTTTAAAGGGTATTAGTTAATTTATATTTTTGTTGGCTACACAATAAAAGGCGGCCGACCTTTTATTCTATCATTATCTTTTCATTTTAGTAGCCACCAAAACTCAAAATTAAAAACCCTAATCCTAAAATGGCTAGCACCGTATGTTCCTGATCTCAATCATGTTTGACATCGTGAGATCTCATGTTCGTGGACTCCTCTAGAGGCAAGGCAAGTCGTTGAGCTCTCTGATTTGATGTTGCAATCATTCGTTCGATTCAGAAATCGATCGGGATCTTCATGGAATCATCACAACAGGTATATTACTTGATTTACAGATTTTTATGTAGATCTCTTTCTTTGGGTTTCGATTTATGTTAATTCGTTGCGTGTTAGAACCCTAGAAACCCTTCACTAGCAGATTAGGCGATTCAACAGATTTAGCAGATAACAGATTTAGCAGATTAGGCAATTCAACAGATTTAGCAGATAACATATTTTGCAGATTAGGCAATTCAACAGATTTAGCAGATTAGGCAATTCAACAAATTATATATTTCTAAAACTCTATTTACATATCTTGCCTAATCATAAATATAGACTAAACTTACATGCCAAAATCATGGTCATAATTCATAATACAACATATGCCCAAATCTTTAGTTAAACTTTGCATAGTACAAAATATTCTCTAAAAGCCCAAATCATGAGATACCATATGAATTATGCCAGATTATAGCCTTTAATGCCAAATATCCAAAAATCCACTTTTAGGCGTATTCACATTGATAGTTATCCTATTATAATATAGGTCTCTACGCCTAAGTCACATATTCCTTTTTCAAGTCATGAATCGTTACATAAAATTTACCCCAAAAGTCTAGATCTTTAAATTATAACATCTCAAAATCAGATCTTAATTTTTATATGCATTATGTCCCTAAGTTTCAAGTCACATGTTATCATACAATGATTCCTCTTCTTCCAAATTACAGAGTATACACAGATCTAGATCTAATTTACAACATATGTCCGTTTCTCAAATCGGTCAGAGATCAGTCATGTCCAATTATGCATTATCCATCATTAGTCCCAAAATTTAGGTTCGTGCGTTAATCTCTTATGAGATTTGGTGCAGGCTCGTGGTAGCTTGGCTATAAACAAAAAGGAAGAAAAGAGGGAACAAATACAGAACAATCACAATCAAGATAGATCCACAGAAAAGTATGCATAACCTCAGATCCAGATTCACAAAAATGTCAAGATAATTATTAAATTTAATATCTGAAAATAACTGTACTCAAGATTGAAAAGGTAAATCTTGATTTCTGAGATCTGTATTCTGTCACTGAATAGCGCTCCTTTGGCGTAGACTATCGATTAGATTAGAAAATAGTTGTTCTCTTTTAACTCTATTCAGATTGGAAGAAGATGCACTAGTTCTAGTTTTGATTCTAGCAGAGTAGCGATGCCATTTTTATTTTTAATTAGAATAGAGGCAGAGTATAGGCAGAATGAAATTGTGTGGAGATAAAGCTAGGTTTGGGGGTGTTTAAATAGGTTAGAGCTCACGAATCCGGTCAGAAAGGCGTCCAGGTGCAGAAAAATGGATCTGTCTCCAGATCTGGAAAAGGGAGGGGGGGAGGTCGACCCTAAGATCGACCCTAGTGTCGACCTGTTTACCCGGGTCGACCCCCAGGTCAACCCTAGTGTCGACCTAGGTCCTGGGTGGGAATTTTCCCGCCCAGCTCGGGTGTTTGTTTTGAATTTCGAAATTTGAATTTTGAATTTTGAATTTCGGGCTGGTTTTTATTGAAACTTCAGAAGGCCATATCTTCTTCATACAGAGTCCGATTTACGCAAACTTCGAATCTATTCCAAGAAGATTTTGAGACGAATGCAATGGCGTAACCCATTTTCCTTAATTATTCTGTTACAATTTAATTATTCTCTTATTTGTTACTCTTATGTTCACAGAAAATATGGGGTGTTACATTCTCCCCTCCTTAAAGAATTTCATCCCCGAAATCTTCAAGTTAGGAAGAATGTGTCCTACCATCCAATCACCCATCTACTCAACCATCATCCACAAGCATCCATTGTCCTTTGAAAAAATCTATTGTTGTATGAACATATGCAAAAGTGTGTGTATATGTTCCTTATCTAATGCAAAGATTAGGCGGTCCACTGATTCAGTTGACCTCCTTAATGTGAATTATGTCAGTGCCATGAGTCCAACATGTATGCAATTTTCCCATTTGATAAATATCATTTCTATATGAGTGCACAACCGTTCATTCATATGCAACATTCATGTGCTGAGTCTACCATTTCGCATCCATAAAAATTTTAAAAATGCACACACATCCATATGCAGTATGATAGTGTTTTTGAGCTGATCTAGTGCCTAGTGTGTGTATATGCATTCACAAGCAACCACTAGCAACCACTTGCATCCACTTGCAACCATCAAACATAACATGTCTCAAACACATGTTTACACCCATTAGTTTCTACCTAAAGGTTGAAGATTCGATCGATATGATACAACTAAGTGACAGAAGCAAGTACGATTAAACAAGAGCTCTGTTCCTATTAGACATCGGTTAAGAAAATAATTCCCTAAGTATCAACCCCGAAGACCGAAATCTACATCAGATTGACACCTAGTGAATTACTCCCATTAAACAATGCCAGACTGGAAATCTACTTCATGCTTCGAGTAAAAACCCTTAAACTTATCAAAAATATTCAAATACTTACAGACTACTGGTACAGATCAGATTACCAAATGGTTCTTAGGAAACTAAGCATGATAAAAACCCAGAATGTATGCGTCATAGTCAACTTAACGCCCAACACATATACCCTCAAACCCCAACTTATCACAAACTGATGAGTCATAACCCTTATGGGTTTGAGTCTACAGCGGGATCAGAAACAAGACTTGTATTAAAGTGCAGAGTTTCAATTGCAGGATCAAAATGGCAGAATTAGAAAGAGTTTTAACTCCACAATCGGATAAGGAAATTAAACCTTTTACATAAATTTTCTTATTTCTTTCCTATCCACCAGCCTCGCGAGCATTCGCCTGCCCTCCAGAAGTAGGTCCTAGCCTCTGCCCTTGTTCTCGTTTCTTTGGGCAGTCCCTAGTGAAGTGCCCCATTTCTCCATAGTTGAAGCAAGTGCCCTTCCTCTTTCTGCAATCCTTGTTCAGATGGGTCGAGCTTCCACAAGTAAAGCACTTCTTCTCCTTCTTATCTTCAGACTTCTCATCCTTTTTTTGTGTTTTTTTGGGCCCCGCCTTCTTGTTCTGTGGTCCTTCAAGTTTTTCTTCTTTCTCACTTTTGGTTTCCTCTTCATGCATCAATGCCATGTCAACAAATTTCTCGAAGGTAGCCCCCATAGGAATGTGGGACATTGCCAATTTGTGTAGCGGGTCGTTCAAACCTTTAGCAAACCTTAGTGCCTTCTTATGCGGTGTATTTACCAGATCTAAGCCGAATCTTTCCAACTGATTAAACTTGTTGACGTACTCTCTCACTGATAAATTCCCCTGCTTCAACACCAAGAACCTCTCTACGTATAGACTCTCTTCCGCTCGTGAGAGAAATTTCATCTCGAACCTATTCCTCAAATCCATCCATCTCTCTATCGGACGCTCCCCATTTATGACCTCCCACCAAAAAGAAGCTTCGTCCTTAAGCAACCATACCGCCAACTGTATCTTCTGCCTATAGTCCACCTCGAAGATAATGAACAAATCCTCAGTTTCTTTGAGCCAGTTCCTTGCCTCCACAAAGGATTCAGTTCCATTAAATTTCTTCCCACCCATGGCTCGAAAGTCTCTACATATCTTCGGGAAAGTATTCATGCGTGAAGGAGGAGGAGGAGGAGGAACCGCTGCAGCTGGGGGAGGAGGGGCGTCTGCTGGGCCCGCATCGTTAGCCCTAGCTTCTAGGTACCTCCTGAACCAGCCAGGTATCGGTACGCCCTTCGGAAGGTTAAGATCCCCAGACATGTTGAAACGAAAGAGAAGGAAAGATTCAAAAAAAGGATAGAAAGATAGGCATATGGCTTTGGGGATTATGTTTTTCAAAATAAACTCTACTTTTGAAAATACTTCCTTTTTAAAACCTTTTTGAAAATAGTTTTCAAAAAAACTTTTTATCGAATCTGGTAACCTTCTGCTCGGATACCAAGTGTAACACCCCGCCTCCATTAAGGTCACTTGCAAAGGGAATGCCTTAACTTTGGTGGAGCGTTTTTAGTAGACAGAACAGAAATTTACAAGACAGATAAAGTAGTACTTGAAAATTTTGTAACTTTATCACAACGGAAACAGAAATGATTTTGGTTGCATCTTTCAAAATCACCATATCGGAATTCAAGTACATAAATATCGGTCTTGTACAAAAGCCTTCAGAATGCATAGTTTTTAAAGCCATAATCCCCAATATAAACTGCCATGGAAAGATAGAGCCAAAGCCAAGCAATACTTCAGACACTTCAAGCAGTGAGAATCTGAATCAAGCTCCTATGTTTCCACCCTGAAAACCTAGGGGGGAGGAAACGGAAAGAAAAGAGGCGAAACAAACTAGGTTAGACATAAGTCTGGTGAGTCCAGTGACTTTCAGCATATAAACAGATAATAGTATCATGACATGTAAATAAAACTGGATGAGAGATAACCGTAACAGGAATAGTAGGTTAACAAAAGAAGCGGAATGATATAGGCTAAGCTAAGCTTTTCACTTCTTTGCACTAATACTAGTATAACAGGATTAGGTGTTACCCTAATGTCTAAACTGAAACAAAAACGGAAACATAATAATATCTGCAGAAACAGAATGCTAGTAATGGGCCTTTACCACCCGAACAGACAGAAGGTACATAAGCAGAATACTAATAATGGGCCTTTACCACCCAGCTAATGGGCCTTTACCACCCCAACAGACAGAAGGTACGGAAACAGAATCAGAGACAGAAACAGAATAATCCCTATGGAAACAGAATGTTAGAATTAGGTGTACACTAGTAATGGGCCTTTACCACCCCAACAGACGGTACCATGCAGAAACAGACAGGTGTTACCATCCAACAGAAACAGACGGTACCAACAGAAACAGACAGAGCTAAGTGTACCCTAAGTCCTACCCCAAGCAATCGGCACCCTAATACATAAATACCCTGTGTCGGCCCCACGGTAGGGTGTATCTCTCCCTAAAGTGGCAACCTATTGGCACAGACCTATTTACAGATGTCATAGTGTCTTACATCCTCTGAGAAGACCGGATCCATGCACGCACATGACCCGGTTGGAACGCGCCATCAACACCCCTCGCCATTATCAGAATGAACCGCTTACAATTAGTTCAGTAAGCGTGCCAGGACCCCTACATAGTGTAGGTTCAAAGTTTTGATACCAGAAAGGGTTACTGACTAATATGGGTCCCAAACAACAGATGACACAAGTATTTCCCCTCCTAACCTTGTGTCCCCAGACTAGCAGATTTCAGATTGACTTGTTTACAAGTTTCAGACAGAGTTCAGATTACTAGTTTACAGATCAGACAATCAAGTTAACAAGTTTTCAGATTAATTGATCAGATGTACGGATTTAATAGACTTACAGATTGTCTAACTTTATATTGGGCCTACAGATTCACGAAACTGGTTTATTAGATTCATCAGTCCAGTTCGTTTAACCCTATCCACCCAACACGTTTTTAGACACCGCATTTCTCTTAAATTTGCATTAATTAATTATTAATGCATAGACCTCTCACATTAGGTCAGTAGCTTGTGGTCGCTGGATGTGTCAGGCGGTTCCGGGCAGACTTCTGCCACAAGCCAGACCTAACCTCGTGTCTAAGCATATTTTAGTTATGCCTACGACCTCTCATATTAGACTGACAGTTTGCGGTTGCTGGTTACGCCGGTTGGTTCCAAGCAGGGTTCTACCGCAAACAGAGTCTAACCTCATGTCATAGCCAATTTATTACAATACAGATATCAGGCTAATTCTGTTCATTTAACAGATTAAACTTCTTTATTGGTTACAGCAGATTAATCAAATTTCCATGTTTTACTCAATCTTAGATTGAGCCTATGGGTTTTCATACCCAAATTACAATTATTTAGCTTTCAACAGATTAGGCAATTCAACAGATAACAGACCTAGCAGATTAGGCGATTCAACAGATTTAGCAGATTAGGCAATTCAACAGATTTAGCAGACAACGGATTTAGCAGATTAGACAGTTCAACAGATTGTATATTTCTAAAACTCTATTCACATATCTTGCCTAATCATAAATTTAGCCTAAACTTACATGCCTAAATCATGGTCATAATTCATAATACAACATATGCCCAAATCTTTAGTTAAACTTTGCCCAGTACAGAATATTCTCTAAAAGCCCAAATCATGATATACCATATGAATTATGCCAAATTATAGCCTTTAATTCCAAATATCCAAAAATCAACTTTTAGGCGTATTCACATTGATAGTTATCCTATTGTAATATAGGTCTCTACGCCTAAGCCACATATTCCTTTTTCAAGTCATGAATCGTTACATAAAATTTACCCCAAAATTCTAGATCTTTAAATTATAAAATCTCAAAATAAGATCTTAATTTTTGTGTGCATTATGTCCCTAAGTTTCGAGTCACATGTTATCATACAATGATTCCTCTTCTTCCAAATTACAGAGTATACACAGATCTAAATCTAATTTACAACATATGACCATTTCTCAAATCAGTCAAAGATCAGTCTTGTCCAATTATGCATTATCCATTATTAGTCCCAAAATTTAGCATTCGGGCATTAATCTCTTATGAGATTTGGCGCACGCTCGTGGTAGCCTGGCTATAAGCAAAAAGGAAGAACAGAGGAAATAGATACAGAACAATCACAATCGAGATAGATCCACAGAAAAGTATGCATAACCTCAGATCTAGATTCACAAAAATGTCGAGATAATTATTAAATTTCATATCTGAAAATAATTGTACTCACGATTGAAAAGGTAAATCTTGATTTCTGGGATCTATATTCTGACACTGAATAGCGCTCCTTTGGCATAGACTATCGATTAGATTAGAAAATAGTTGTTCTCTTTTAACTCTATTCAGATTGGAAGAAGATGCACTAGTTCTAGTTCTGATTCTTGCAGAGTAGTGATGCCATTTTTATTTTTAATTAGAATAGAGGCAGAGTATAGGCATAATGAAATTGTGTGGAGAGAAAGCTAGGTTTGGGGGTGTTTAAATAGGTTAGAGATCACGAATCCGGTCAGAAAGGCGTCCAGGTGCAGAAAAATGGATCTGTCTCCAGATCTGGAAAAGGGGGAGGGGGGAGGTCGACCCTAAGTTCGACCCTAGTGTCGACCTGTTTACCCAGGTCGACCCTGGTGTCGACCTGGGTCCTGGGTGGGAATTTTCCCACCCAGCCCGGGTGTTTGTTTTGAATTTCGAAATCTGAATTTTGAATTTCGGGTTGGTTTTTATTGAAACTTCTGAAGGCCATATCTTCTTTATACGGAGTCCGATTTATGCAAACTTGGACTCTATTCCAAGCAAAATTTCGAGACGAACGCAATGGCATAACCCGTTTCCCTTAATTATTCTGTTACAATTTAATTATTCTCTGATATGTTACTCTTATGTTCACACAAAATACGGGGTGTTACAGGCACGAACTTGCACCACCAACTCTCGTTCCTTAGGCGCCATCTGCCTAGGAGGCATAACGATTGGTCTAGCACCCTTGACCAAATCGATCCTAAACTCGATCTCATGATGCGGCGGCAACCCTTGACCTCATCAAAGACATCCTCAAACTCATTAGAGATCAACACAGATGACAAGTCCTCATGTTGAATCACAAGCGAATATAGATAGCTTACAAAGACCCCGTTTTCGGGCTTACACCTAATCAACACCTTTTTCCCTTCCACATCCCCAACTCTCACCTCTAGCTTCTCGCAATTCACCCTTGCGACATACCTCTTGAGCCCATCCATGCCCAATATGATCCCAAACCCAGCGAAGTTAGGAACAAAGCAATCATACATAAAAGAGCAACCATGACTCGACAACACTAGACCCCGACACAACATGCACAAACTGGACGAACCCTCAACCGAATTAGTCACGATCAATGGTCTATCACAAATCTCAGGTTCCAAATCCAAGCGGCATACAAGCTCATTGCAAATGAAAGAATGTGATGCTCCAGTTCAAACAACACACGAACTGAAACACCATTAACTGAAAGAGTACCTTGAACGACGACACCCTTTCCCTTTTCCTCTATAGTAGGAGCTCTTGAAGAAGATAACATGGCTTCCAAATAATATACCTTAACAACCTTCTTGCCCCTAGCTGATTCTGGACAATCCTTCTTCTCATGCCCAGGCATTCCACACTTGAAGCACTTCTTCTCAGCTTTAGGATTCTTGCATGCATTCAAGTAATGACCCTTCTGTTAGCAGTTAAAGGAAACCACCTCACTCTTAGGCTTCTTCTGGCCATTCTTTCCTTTCTGCTGTTGTTGCTTCCTCTTCTTATTATTACCAACTTGTTGTGGTTTCTGAACTTCCTTTGTTGCAGCAACAACATTTGCTTCCTTAGGAAACAATCTCTCATGGCGAACAACTTTTTCCACAATCTTCTCAAATGGAACGTCAAGATGATCCACCAACGACCTTCCAATATAGGTATCCAGACCCATGACAAACTTCTCGTTCTTCTGATAAGGTGTGTCAATGTATGAACGAGCATATCTGGATAAGGCCTCGAAATCAGAAACGTAATCAAGCACAGAACGACCATCTGTTTCAGCTCTACGAACTTCTTGAATAGAGCGGACTTCTGAGCAGTGGAGATAAACATCATCTCAAATTTAACTTGGAATTTCTCCCATGAAATCTGTTCCTCTGGAGTGTCAAGTGTAACTGAATTCCACCACTCCATGGCCCTATCCTGCAACTACCTTGACGCAAGCTTTCTCTTAGTTGCATCCTCTAACCCCAAGTCTCCAAAAATACGGACACAAGAATCCATCCACCTCTGAACCTCTTCAGTTGGCTATGTCCTTTGAATGGTTTCCCTCCTAGAGATGTAAAAAATTTGCACAGCTTCGCAAAATCCACCACCCTAGGAACTCGCACACCTACATTTACCGTGGCTGCCACTGGAGCGGGTACCCTTCACATGAATGCTTCCACTATTGCCTCAACTATGGCTGGGTAGTCAGGTATACCGCCATTACCCCCTCCAGAAACAGCCACTTCCCTAGCAGTATGTATTGTAGTTCGTCAACTCATTCTAAATCTACAAATTAGAATGATTAGCTACTTGCAGGAAAACTGCTAAAGAAGGACAAACGCTACTATACTATAATATCATATAGTATACATCCAACTGAAATTTACAAATACGTCTCTCATACGTAACTATGTCTTCGAACTTTGGCTAAAACCAGAGCTCTGATACTAAATGTGACGACTGCCCATAATCCCTCCACTAAAAAAGAGGAATAATGCGCTGAAATGTGTGCCCGGCAGCAGTGGACGATCATCATAGGTAGGTAAACACAATCCATACCTTTCGTAGAACTCACAGTGCAATGATAAAATATAGTAGAAAATATACAGTAGTAATAATAGTGAAGCATCATATAACAAATTTTTGAAACTTTCACAACATCCTGAAAGATTATCCAAACATCATAGGAAATATCAAAGTCTATACATAAAGCCTCACTAAAACACTCATAGGGTAGCTCTAACAGTGGAAACTGAAATAGTAGATAGTAATAAAACTGGTACATAAGCCTCCAACTCACCTCTGAAATGCAACATCGTCCTCACTAATCACCTGTCACCTAGTCTGCCCATCCACAACCGGATGAACAGCCCAAGGTAATAAGAGGAAAACATAAAAAATTTAGTTAGGCAACAGTCTTAATGAGCGATAAAACAGCTCACAAACATCAACAATAAAGTATGTGAGAATGGATAGATAAACCTACTAATCTACACACAACATTAGAGAAGAACTCAACCCTATCTTCCCCACATCGGACAGTGATAGCCTTTACAACAACATTTCAACCATACATCCATGGAAATCGGAACACCCATTCAATTACAGAAAAACACTCATGACATCCAAATCATATATCTCATGTAAACCATCCTAGTTGAACTCAACATCCCTCAAGCACAAGCCCCAGAAACTTAAACCAATATCAGACAAGCACCCAAGGAACATCTCCTTCGACGTTGGACAATCTACATGAGATGCATGGTTCAAACAAAGAGACCAATCATCTATGACAGACTCTGGCTATCAACACCAATCCTGCTTCGAAACCATCGTTAATCGTTTGATAGCCGACCTTGCCATATGTCAAAGGCTAATGGTAACCCTAGTTCTAGCATAAAATCCATACACCTTTCAACTATACGTGAGTATGTCTATCCTTGATAACTAGGCCTTTCAACGATACCCAGGGCACTTGACCTACAACTGGTCTTTTCGGTACCTCTTTTGTACCCCTGCTTTGAGCCTGCTAGAACTTACGACAACGATAACCTCTCTGCCTTCGCATCTCTAGTCATCCAACCCGATGACTTTTCATAGCTTAAGCAACCTTCTCAAGCAATCATTATCCACCAACTCACGACCTTTGAGTTACCACCTCATTCGTTTCTACACCGATCAACGAACAAATACAACACTTCGAATATTAGCACTTGAATTTACTTCGAAGATACAACATCACCGAGCCAAATTATATCACTGCGTCGCGGCTAGGGTTCAGGGGGGTTGCCCCTAAATTTTTATTTTCAAGCCTTTTTGTTCAACCCTGGGTCGTACCCAAAAATATAATTTTTCAGAAATAACCATGTGCGATTGACACATCTTCATCACATGACCGACCCACTCATCACGAGAGAGACCGACCCATTCATCACAGGACCGACCAACCCATCTTTCTGAAACCAGACTGACGCGATCACCTCTTCTGGAATACGACCGACCCGCCTCCTTTCTGACCGACCCGACCAGTAGCGACCGATCTGACCAGAAGAAGGCCGACCCGATCCAACCTTCACACTTCAACTTCTGGACTGACCCGATCATAACCGACCCACTTCAGGACTGACCAGACCCGATTCAGACCGACTGACCAGCATGTGCACTACACCATGCAAAATGCCTTGTACTACACTTGTACTTCAGGCCGACCAGAAAATAACAACTGACCCAAATTATGCACAGCTTCAATTCAAGCCCAGTTTCAACCAAAACATCGCCAATCGACACAATCAACGAAATATACTCATCTATTATAAACATGTTATGAAATCATTGACAACATAAATATGACAATTATCACTAAAATTATGCAAATTTCACCAAAATCATGATAAATGAACTTATGATCTAAATTGTGGATCTAACTCGCATAAACATGTAAAAAGGCATACGAATTACCGGTTTAAACATGCTAATTAGATCCTAGGGTGATTCATATGAAAATGGACTTACCAAGATCTAAGGGAAAATGCTTGAGTTTGGTGAAAAACATGACCAAACATTCATATACTTCATTGGATCCATGTGAGGATGCAAACCACTCACCGATTCTTCAAAACAATCAAAAATCAATGCAATAAGATTCCGGACAACAAGAAATTCGAACCAAACTCCTTGATCCAATGAACTCTCCCTTCGAATGATGTAGATCTGTCTCAAATGGTGTAGATCTTCGATTTCCTTCTTTTAGATTTTGATTTTAATGGTGGAATGGTGTTAGAAGAAGGAGGAACATAGGCGAACAAATGAGAGTATAGAGAAACTAAACCATTTCTCATACCTCCCACCCCCATTTATACCCTTCCACTAGCCCACTAATGGGCCTCTCCAAATCAGCCCATTAAGGCTTCACAAACCTGAACATCCAACTGTTAAACCTTAAAACAGCGATTCCTCCCAAACCGCTGAGCCAAATCTTTGATGTAACCATTGTACGGAAAGGCAATCATCATTTCCTTTCCAATGGCATAAGTCTTACCACCTGATTTGACCTATGTCAAAAGTTATTCCCTATACAAGACTGGAAGGGGAAAATGGTCATAAAAATATTGGTAAAAATTATGGACATGTCTCGCATCCCCATAAGAAACATATTAAAATATGAGAATGATCCAACCCTTAAAGAACAAAATAAAAATATTTTATGATCCATCGATATGTAAAACACGGGCTGTTACACAGGTCATCCTTCCCTAGGTCGCAAACGACCTAAGTCCCACGACCTAACTTCCCTGAGTCACTCCATTCATTCCAACGACCTAGCCTTCCAGGTCGAACAACGACCTAATGACCCACCACACCAATGTCTCACAACTTCACTACCCAAGTCGTTCAACGACCTCACGACCAACTCATTAGAGCACCAAAGACCCAGCTCATTGAATCCATGAAGTATTTACACCCCCAGGCCGACCCGCTTCAGACGACCTACGATCTATGGAGATGCCAACGACCTAAGTCCACCTCCTATTCACTTGCGCGACCTGATCCAAGGATGCCACGACCCATAGCAGCTTCAACGGCCTGATCTTCATCCAAACAACCCGACCTACGCATCAATGATCCATGTGCTTCACGAACCATATTGTCCCGAACGACCTGAATCTCCATTTCTTGGAGAACAAGAACGACCTAACCTATGAAAAATGACCTGAATCTAGATCTGACAAAATTAGCACCAATCTTGACCAAATCATCGCCAAACGACAACTTCAATAAAAACAACTCATCCAAATCACCCAATTCAACCATAAACATTTTATAAAATCATCAACAACATCAAAAATGACAGTTATCATCAATAATCATGTAAAACTCATTAATTCACGATAAATGAATGAATAAACTAACATAATAGATCTAACTTGCATAAACATATGAATTATCATAAGAATTACCGGTTTTAAGTTACTAGATTAGATCCTATGGTGATTCATATGAAAGTATACTTACGATGATGTAGATCTTGGTGAAAACAACTTAAAATGATGAAAACAAGATCAAACAACCCATATACTTGATTTAATCCGTGTGAGAGACGCTTAACACTCACCGATTCTTCGAATTAACTCGAAATCACTAAATTCTCAATTCGGACAGCGAAGAATATGCTTCATACCTCTTGATTTGATGCGATCTCTCTTCACTTGGCATAGATCTAGCTTTAAATGATGTAGATCTTTGATTCTCTTCCTTAGATCTATATTTTAATGGTGGAAACGTGTATTTGATTAAGCAAGGAGGATCATAAGCTCAATCAAATGAGAGAATGAAGATAGTAATATATTCTCCATGCCTCTAACCCCCTATTTATAGCCTCCTACCAGCCCACTAATGGCCATCCCAAATCATCCCATCAATGGTTACAAAACCTATATAGAAATTTGTGAAACACTAAAACAGCGATTCCTCCCAAACCGCTGAATCAAATCTTTAATGTGACAATTCTACGAAATTGGCAACTCTAATTCCTTTCCAATGAAATCAATCTCAACCCCCGACTCGATCCAGGCCAAAAGTTATCCCTTATACAAAACTAACAGGGGAAAAATGGTCACAAATAAAATTGATAAAAATTACGGACATGTCTCACATCCCCATAAACAACATATCAAAATATAAGAATGATCCAACCCTCAGGGAATTAATAAAAAATATCTTATGATCCTCCGATATGTAAAGTGCGGGCTGTTACATCATCCCTGCTTGAGAGCACAAGTATAAATCGTAGTTCCTAGGATGACAGACTTTGTTATCTACCATAGTACTTATTTCTAAGACATAAGTTATACAATTTAATCAAACATTATCAGGAAATAAATTCAAGTTATACCTCTATAATTAAACAAGTTATACTTGTGTGGTATATAACAACGTTAGCTTCATCGACTGATTAAATAGGGACTCGCTCGGTTATGAGCTTGATGCTGCAATTTGAATACTATGAGCTCAATGTAGACAGATTTCATTTATCAAAATGTATTGAAACCTAACAGTCATGTAATGACACTGCCTTTAGCTCACAAGACGACACATGCAACTAACCTCTCACCACAAACCAAACAACCAGCTCACAAGACGACACATGCAACTAAACACTCACTTATGTTCAAGCATCAGTGGTTCCAATATGCCATATAACTATTTACACTTAAATATAACTAAAGTTCACAATCAAAAGAGAAGAGATAAATATAACTATTCAAAGTCTCAACTTGGTGCTCTAGTGATAAAGTGTTAGAGGTTGGCAATGAGGTGTTGAAGGTTTCCGATGAGGTGCTGGACGTTGTGCGTGTTGGTGTTGTCGTTGTCTTCGCACTACTACAAAAGTGGGCATATTCGACACTAATTTGTGTGCGTTGCATGAAAAGTGTGGCGAAAGCTATGATTTCTTCGAGCTTCTGCAACAGCATTCATATGTTGTTGCATTATACGTGGATGCACTGTTGCGGTGGGAATTTTAGTGTTCTGATGTGCAACACCAGTTAAAAGCGTAGCATTACGTATATATAATCCAGCTCAGCTATCCGCGTTATCAACATATAAAAACCCCAACCGTAGATGAAAGATTAATCCAACGGTTCAAACCATCTATGGATCTGATGATCTTAATGTTAGCCATCATCCAATCATTGACAGCCACGTCATTTCATTCTTTTGACGAAATTTTGGCGCGATCTTCTCCCTTCATGAAATCGTTTTCTTCTCTATCATCTAATCGTTTTCCCCCCTTTTTACTATTGACAAAATTTTAAACCTAAATTCACGTCAGTATCGATCCTCTCCTCGACAGCAAATTCTATTCCGAAAAGGATGAAGCTTTGAAACGCTTTCTAGTTTTGATTGCTCAGGGCGCTGACATCGCCAGTTTTTTCCCTCAGGTTCAGTTTGTATTGCACTGTGAATTAGTTGCGCTTATTATAGATTGGATTATGAGTAATTAGTTCATTTGTTACATTTTGGAAAACCCATTCGCTTATGAGTAATTAGTTGCGCTTATTATTGATTTGGGATTTGGGATTATGCTGAGGTTTATTCAAAAATTATACCCAGCAATAAACCATGAGAACCGGGCTACTGGCATGAAAAAGACATTGGTTTATTATAGAGGTCGAGCTAGTTAAGGAATGGGGACTGCGGTTAATTTGCACTGCTTGAGGTTCATACCTTACACTGCGGTTAATTTGTATGCTTGAGGTTAATTTGCACTGCGGTGTGTATGCACTGCGGTGACATCCGAATTTTAAGCCTCTTACCGCAGATTTTGACAAAATCTGAAGCGGGCACTCAAGCATTTTCGTTTTATTACAATACACATCATACACGCAGTGCATATATACACTCACAAGTATACACGCACGCACAAGTATACACGCACAAGTATCATAAGTATACACGCACAAGTATACATGCATAAGTATCACAAGTATACAAGCTCAAGTATCATAAGTATACACGCACAAGTACACACGCTCAAGTATCATAAGTATACACGCACAAGTATACACGCACAAGTATCACAAGTATACAAGCTCAAGTATCATAAGTATACACGCACAAGTACACACGCTCAAGTAGACACGCACAAGTATACACGCGCGCACAAGTATACATGCACGCACAAGTATCATAAGGCATCCATCTGAAGGCACGCACAAGTATACACGCACAAGTATCATAAGTATACACCAGAGACGTACGCACAAGTATCATATGTATACACCAGAGACGTATCATAAGTAACATCCACAAACATCACCAGTCATTACCAGCATCCACACCAGCATCAGCACCAGCATCCATGTCAGAGTCATTGTCCATGTCAGAGTCATTGTCTATGTCAGAGTGGCTGTTAAGGATAGAGCATAGTCAGCGACCAAACCAGAATTTCTTGTTGTGGAGGGCAAAGTGATCTTTGGATGATCAAACTTCAATAGGTATGTTAATTCTATTTCTGTAAACATTTTGTGATCCACCTAATATATTATATGATCAAACTTCTATTTCTGTAAACATTTTGTGATCCACCTAATATATTATATGATTCAATTCTCAAATAATGTGATCCACCTACGAGTTTATATGCCTTAATTATCAAACAATTTGACATGTAACACACATTAATTATCAAACAATTTGACATGTAACCACATCTGAAGGATATTCAAGCCATACAATAACAGTGTCTCAAATTCAAGCCACACAACCACATCTATGTACAACTAACAGAACACCAGTTTGTATTATTATTTCAGAATCTTGGGTGGGGCATTATAACCTTGTATGTATGTATGTGAGTGTGTGCATGTGTGGTTGTGTCTCACTATAAGAAACTGTGGATGGAAGTAAAATTTACCTATGATCACAAAAAAATGGTACCACCGGTTCCTCCCTATTGCTCACAAACAGAATTTCAGGCCTCGTCAAAGGATGAGTATGTGTGGTGCGCTCAACCCTAATGATGTATTTCTTGTTGTCGAATCGAGCAGCAAAAACATTCTCCAAGCCAATGCCTTCATAAAATTCCATTTTCAGGTATAATGATCTATGGTCAATTCGAGACCAATGACAGTCGTCAATTTCACACACATTTCCCATTGGCGTCATTAATTCTTTTATTGCAGGAACATTTGTCTTCAGGAACTCGGGAAAGCCAACAACTCTGGCCCATGATTCTGCCTCGAACGCTGGTTCAGGCTCAAATTCTTCAGCAGACCATTGTTGCACATAAAAAGCACCTCCAATTTTTGTAAAAAGTTTCAACATTAGCGCATGATCACGCGTACTGTAAGATGGGCATGTTATTAGAAAAGAGTTTTTGGGTATAACCCGTATAGTCCACTCCTCATTAAGCTTCAGCGTATGCCTAAGCGTGAGATGCACAAATTCGTAAGTCCAATGTCCTGAAAGAACAGTGGCAGTGATGCATAGTGAAGAGTCCTCCATTGTTTTTTTTTTAACTTTTGACGATGGAGTTTTGTTTAGGAGTTGAAGATGTAGATGACGATATGCTTCTGAAGCTTGACAGGATATGAAGTGACACACTGTACGTGGCAGTAATATGGGAACTGAAAACTTTTTGCTCAGAAGACGAATGGCCATATGAAATTGCTTATTTGTTGGCTGGCATGAGTGACCAATCGCCAATGGTCAGTAATTCAATTGTAATAATTGTGTTCATAACATTTTACTAAGAAGGCCAATGGCCATTCGATGCCACCACTTATCAAATAACTTGTTATCATTTGATCAGGTGCATATTTAATTCTGGAAGGCAGAGGGATACATTTTGCAGATCGGATTGCTGCATATATATGATTCATATATAGGTACATACTAACATATATATATATTTCCTATTGCAATCGGATTGCTGCATATATATGATTCATATATATAAATGAGTAATACATTTTGCAGGTGTGGACACATGTGTACATGTTCAGAATTCGCTAAAGAATTGGCCAGGAATGGATCAGGATAATGTCCCTTATGCCGTGCACCTATTCTTGAAGTAGTTCAAGCTTACTGTATACAATGAACAAAACGGTGTAGCTGATTTTTGAGTTTTGATATTTGGATAATTAAAACAATTGCTTTGGATGAGTTTCTTGTACAAAACCTGTATTGCAAAATATTTAATTAAAGCATTGTATTTCTATCAAATTAGTGTTGCATTTTCCTTCTTCTACTGTTGCGTTAGCTTTTATTGATATTGCATTTCATTGTAATGGTGTTGCATTACATATTGTAGTGGTGTTGCATTACATTAAATATAATTGCTTACCCGTCGCACGTGGACCCCACAGCTGACGTGGATAGCTGGTGTGGCATGTGACACGTGGAGTGCTGACATGGAGAGATGACGTGTCGTGTGACACGTAGACAGCTGACGTGGAAAGCTGACGTGGCGGCACTGGAAGCCAGGCCCTAACTAATGCTTAAGGCAACGCTGAATAGTGTTGCATTACGTGCAAATAGTGTTGCATTATGGCTATAATGCAACACTTTCTTTCCGTGGCCGTAGATGGGCAAAAGTGTTGCCTTAGGTGGCTAATGCAACGGCCGCGGATGCCACGCCCCCCTGGTGTTGCCTATTTGAAAAAATGGCCTACGGCAACGCTTTTTTGATCTACGGCCACATAAAAATAGTGTCGAATATGCCCACTTTTGTAGTAGTGTCGGGGCTTGGTGCTGGAGGTTTCCGAAGGTTGTCATCAAGGATCAGTGCTGGAACCTGCTGCTATTTTCTTTTTTTGACATCGGTTTATTTACCCTAGAAAATGAAAAATGACTTAGGGAATTTGGATTGGCGGTGGAAACAAAGAGGGATATGACAGTTCGTGTGCACCAAAATTAGGCAACAGATTGGATACGGCTATCAGCCGTGTCTAATCCGACACGTCTACGATCCGCATCTAAATGAGAGGGAAAGTAGATTATTTGGCAGGAATGTTTTTCATTTCCATACCGATACACATTAATACAGGTTATAGCCATATTTGATTCGATACGACTAATAATTGTATCATAAGTGGAGTAGCTAAAACTGCTTTTTGGTGTATTAGGCACTCATCAACCTTTCTTTCAAAATTATGAAAGCTTGCTTACAATTTGCATTACATATAAAGACCTAATTCTTCTTCGTTAATCCAGTTAATGGTGCAATTATCTTAAATCGTCAATAGTATCCAACTAAACTAAGGAAACTCCTAACATCTACCGCACTCTTGGGTCGATCCTAATCCTATATCGCTACCACTTTAGTTGGATCCACCATTATTCCCTGTCCTAACATGACATAACCCAAGATTCTCACTTCTTCATTTCAGTAGCGACACTTCGAAAACTTAGCCTTCAGCCGACGCTTTCACAGGACTTCCAAAACAATCCTCAAGTGTGGCTCGTGTTCTTCCTCATTCTTGGAGTAAACCAATATATCATCCATGAACATAAGTACGAATTTGTTCAACTGATCTCTAAAAACTTGATTCATAAGATCCATAAAATATGTTGGTGTGTTAATCAATCCAAATGGAATCAACAACCACTCATAAAATCCAGACAATGTCTTAAAAGCAGTCTTCGGCATACTATCCTAGCCACTCTTAGTTGGTGAAATCCCATCACCAAATCCATTTGGGAAAACACCTTGGCTTCGTGAAGCTGATCAAACAAGTCATCGATTCTCAGCAATGGATACTTGTTTTTCTTGGTCACCTTATTCAGCTCACGATAATCCATGCATAATCGCAATGCACAATCGGATACTCCTCCTCGAATAAATACCTTACTCAAAAGATCATCCACTCACCTCTAACTCTCGTTGTTCCTTAGGGGCCATCCACCTAATAGGCATAACAGTAGGCCTGGCCCCATTCACTAAATCAATCTGAAACTCAATCTCTCGTTGCCGCGGCAATCCTTTGACCTCATAAAAACATCTGAAAACTCTTAAATGATTGGTACAGATGACAACCCATCTCGTGGAATCACAAGCAAATATTAAAAGCTAACCAGAACCCCATCCTCTGGTAGACAACGTATCACCATCCTTCGCTTTTCCACGTTACCGATTGTCACCTCAAGCCTCTTGCAATCCATATTAGCTTCATACTTCTTGAGCCTATCCATACCCAAAATAATCCCAAACCCAGCGAAGTTAAAAACAAAACAATCATACACAAAATAACAACCATGACTCGATAAAAATAAACCATGACAAAGCATACAAAGACTGGACGTACCCCCTACTATATGAGTCACAACCAATGGTCTATCAACAATCTCAGGTTCTAAACCTAACTTGCAAACAGGCTCATTATAGATAAAAGAATGCGATGCTCCAGTATCAAACAAAACTTGAACTGAAACACCCCTGACTGAAAGCATACCTTGCCCAACCACACTCTTCCCCTTTTCTGTAGCAGTCGGGACCCTCGAGGAAGATGACACAACATCCAAAGCATATGCTCTCACAGCCTGGTTATCCTTTAGTGGTTCTGGTTAATTCTTCCTTATATTCCCAGGCTTGTCACAAATAAAGCACTTCCTTTCCATCTTACCATTATAACATTCCTTGGAATAATGGCCATCCTCTTGACAGTTATAGCAAATTATCTTACCCTTCGGTTTCTTCTGGCCATTCTAAACCTGTTCTCGCTGTTTTCGTTTACCATTCCATTTTTCTTATTGCCATTACCATGTTGTTGCTTTGACTCCTTTTATTATCAACAATAGCTTTTACCGTCTGCGGAAACAAAAACTCCTTCCTCTAAGCCTTCTCAACTAGTTTCTCATAGGAATCATCAATATGGTTTATCAATTGTTTCCCAAGTCCATCATCTGGACTAAAATAAACTTCTCATTCCTCTGATAAGGAGTCTCAATATATGAACGAGCATACATAGATAAAGCTTCGAACTCAGCCACATACTCAAACACCGGTCTACCTCCTTGCTTGAGTTCAATAAACTTCATAAAGAGTTGATTTCTAAACCATAGAAATGAACTTCTCCTCAAACCTAGTTCTAAACTGATCCCAAGTGATCTCGTTCCTTGGACTCTTCAAAGTAATAGAATTCCACAAATCCATTGCTCGACCTTGCAGCTGCCTCGATGCAAGCTTTATCTTAGTCGCATTATCGACTCCCAAATATCCAACCAATTCTGAATCTCAATAGTATCACAACAAATAGCTAGCCACCCAGAGAAGTGCAGTCCTGTCTCAACTTATCTAAATCAGAAACCCGAGGTGCCTGCACAGGACACCATGCTCTAATGTCGTTTCTGGAGTGCCCACCCTTCTCATGATTGCTTCCAATATGGCCTCGAACATTGAAGGATAATCAGATATAGATGTTGTAGCTTCCGATCAGCTAACCTCGCCTACCCCTCCAATATCAGGTTCATCCCTAGCAGCGTGTCACGAAATTTGTTGACTCATTCTCTACCTAAAACGGGAATGAACAATCCAAATTAAAGAAAGGCGGCATTGGTATTCAAGTGCTTACTAACCTCCTAAAGTACATATAATAAAATAGCAATCATCCAATAAAATTACTAGTATGTCTCTCATACGCTTTTATGCATGCTAACTTTAGGAAAAATTAACTAACCTAAGCTTTAATACCAAATGTGACGACTGCTCCATAACTCCTACACCAAACTAAAAAAAGTGCATTGTATGACATGCTAGGCTGATATGGGATGATCATCAAGGAAGAATAACTTGAAGTAAACCTATCATATAACTCACAGCACGTGGACAACATATAATAAAAAAATATACAACATGATATAGTAGTGAAGCATAATAGAATATAAACTCAAATCTCACAACATCTCAGATTCACTAGTATAAAACAACTGTGAACATGAGTAATTCATACATCAAGCCTCACTACGTATCTCTCAGAGTATTAGAAGTCGTCAAAATATAGCCAAAAAAAAGAATATCCAAATAGCATAGTAGTAGTACGCTAGCCTCCTGCTCGTCACTGCACGGCATCATCAACACCAAAATATGCTACCTGTTATCTCAATCTTCTCACCACCAACGTTGATGAGCAACCTGAGGTAATAAAAGGGAATCATTAAACCTTGAGTCAGACGACAATCTTAGTCAGTGATAAAATAACTAACAATTGTTACACATGATATTTGAGTATAAACGATTCCATCATCTGATCCATCTTAGCAATCAAAGGATTAACATAGGATAATCATCTATAATATGCCACTCCAGAATAGGAAAGGACATCCCCTAATCTCACTTCTCTTCGACAACCTACGGTGATAGCCTACCCAGAGAAATAGAGAAGTAAACATACAATCAACAATAGCATCCATAACAACCAATGCCCTATATATCATCGACTAAAATCTTGAATGCATCAATCATCAAATGGCGGACCTTTGCCTTGCATTAAGGGAAAATGGATAACCCCGGTTCTAGTTAGACTGCCAAACAAATATCTTGTGTATGTTTTTCTCCATCCGAGATAACTTGATCACCCCCCAAAGCTCGATCCAGGGTACACAATCCTACTTGATTTTAATGGGCGTCCCCACGATATCCCTGCGTTGATCCTGCTTGAACGTTCGATAACCAATGATTCCTTGACACTTCAAAATCTGTCGATCCTTCCTTTCAACGATCACTTCTTTAATTCGATCAGTATTATTGGATCGTACATCATCTCGCGATCAGTATCACATTATTGTAGCTCCGACCACTCCAATTTGAGTTCACCATCGAAGCACCATACATCCTTGAGTTGCACATCAATCAACCTAAGTCCATTCATTAACTAACTTCACCAGCAACCCTTAGAATTCATCAGAACCCCGCTCACCAAAATTGAGCATCAATCCATCACACATGATGGATAGGTACTGATCCATCATCCATGAATCTGTACCGGTCCATACACTTAGCTGTTTTTTAGCTAAGTGTTGGTTCCACACTATTATACCTTTGAGCACACTTTCTACCAGTCCAATTTCCAAGCATTCCAATGATATGCCTAAAACCTCTGCCGGTCCATCATAGCATTTGAGAAACCAACCTTTAGCCTATCTAAAATAGCATCCAATTCACGTGAGAATTTGCATGAAGCTTCACTTTACCACTACGATGCCATGCCCTAAGTTTCAATCCTAACCCACCAATGTTGATGGATTGGTACCTGTCCATTGGCTATGAACCGATACTTGTTCATTGTCCATGGACCGGTACCGATCCATATACTTAGAATATTTTCTAGTGAAAATTTTCGACCATCGTCTTTGTACCCTCCAGAGCTTCTCCGCCAGGTTTCGTCTAAAGTCGATCATCGAAACCTCTGATTTCCTCTATTCTTCGAACCTAAGGTCTATGACACACAATTATAACAAACAATTCAAGAAACGCATCCAATTTAATCCAAATAGATAGTGATTTTTTAAATCTTGACCATACAAACATGCTCACTACATAAACATGTCATAAAATAATGGATCTAATAAGAATTGGATCTAAACATTTGCAAAATCATGATTAAACTTATGAATTGTCGGTTTATGTGATTAAATTATATTTCCTAAGACGTATAAATTTGAGTTAAACATATATGATCATATCTTGAGTGAATTTAATATATAATATATGAAATTGTTCCTAATTTACCCATATGATTCGTAGTTCCATGGGAGAGATAACTATCACTCACCAATTTCTAGATCCAATGCTATACCGATGAGATCAAATCTGGTCAACATTGAAAAACGCCAAAAATTGATGCAATTTGATGTGACCTATCTTCCTTGATGATGATCTAACCTTTAGATGCAATCTATGATGAATAGGATGAAGCAATTAGGGATTAGGTTGAAACGGAGAATCACATGAACCAAACCTAAAGTTTGAATGAAGAGAGAAACCCTTATTCTCTCCCCAAACTCCTCTATTTATAGCTACAGTTCGTTAGCGTAATAGGCGTGGCTAATCATTCCATTAGCAACTAATTAGTCCGCCTAACAAAAACTGAATTAAAAATAGTGATTCCTCCTAACCTGCTGAACTAAATCTTTCATGTGACCATTCTACATAATCATAAACCACCATTTCAATCCAATGACACCGATTTTAGCAACTAATTAGCTTCCCATCAAAATTTATAACTAAAACAATATTCACAAGGGAAAAATGGTCAATAGTCGACTTGATAAAAATCATGGACATGTCTCACATCCTCATGAACAATATATCAAAATCTGATAATGATCTGACAAAGAAGGAATAAAATATAATTATTTTACGATCCTCCGATATTTAAAATACTGGTCATTACACGGGAAAAAATTTCAGAGGGTTTCTTCCTCAATCTGAAGGGTTGCATCCTCTATACAAACATATCTTTTCTTCAGTCTATGGATACAACCTTTAGGATGAAAAGTTCTTATTTTAAAGTAATTTACTTTCAAGAAAACTTTTCAATTCTTATAAGTACATTTGAACAAAAGAGTTTTGATTAACTACACTTTCTGAATTTCTTCTATCTATACATTGTAATCCTTGTTACTCCTAGTTCTATAAAGGTATTCAAATAGCTTACCACTTATCTCTTCTTTACTTCAAGAACTTTAATTCATGTGCTACTTCAAGGAGATTATAGGAGGGCTTGTACCTTTCAGTCAAAATTAGTGTTGTCAGGAACACATTCTTGTCAAAGCAAATTATTCTTCTATAAGTCTATTCCTATGAGCTAAGAGATGGTTGTTTCGTTATTTAGAATGCCAAAGGGGAGTTTCGAGACTTGACATCGGACGTGAGGTACAAACTAGGATAAACATCATGTGTGAACCCTTTTTACTTTACTTATCTTTTTATATTACTTGTTATTAGATATTCTTAGCTACACTTGCTTAATTGGATACACATTATCCTCATAAGTTCTTTCAGTTGATATCAGAGCACAGTTCTTTCAAATTAGAGTAACACGTATTCGAAACATATCTAATATGGCAAGTACATTTCAAGCACGTCAATCAACAACATGTCCTCTACTATTCACCGTCACTAATTATGCATATCGGTCTACACATATGTGTATTTTTATGGAAGCTAATGGCTTAGAAATATGGAAAGCAACAGAAGTTAGATATGAAGCACCTACCACTGATATAAGCTTATGGGATGATTCACCAAAGAATAATGCTAAAGCTATGAATGTCCTTTTTGCTTACTAGATAAAATTGAATTCTCCCATGTCATCACTACTGCTTGTGATATATGGCGCACCTTGCAGGTAACACATGAAGGAACTACTAAAGTTTCACAAACAAAAATTTCAATATGAAAAATCAATTCTCTTCTTCTAAAATGAAAGCAAACGAGTCTATAAGTGACATGTATACTTGGTTTCAAACTATACAACATGATCTCATGGTACTCGGAGTCAAATTCATAGACTTCGACTTAGTTACACGAATTTTAAACTATTTAACAAATGATTAGAAAAGAAAAGTTTTGGTGAAGAAGAAAATGATCCTTCTCAACTTAAAGTTCAAAAGTTAATAGGAAGCTTGATGTCATATGAAGCAAACCTGCAGGCTAGAAAGAAACAGAACCATGAAAAGAAAAGTATAGCTTTTTAAGCAAATAATGAAGATTCAAATTTAGATGAAGATGAAATCGTTTTCATTGCCAAAAACTACAACAAATTTAAGAAATTTAGAAGGATGGCCAAGTTTTAAAAAGATAGGAAATCAAGCACAACAAATCACAATCAAATGCTATGAGTATGACGAATTTGGTCATATGAAGAAGGAATATCCAAAACTTAATAATTAAAAGAAGAAAAACAAACATGAGAAGTTTAAAAATAAAAGAAAAGCCTTTTAGGTTACCTAGGAAAATTCAGATTCTTCCACATTAAATAGCGAAAGAGACAGCGATACTGAATAAGCAAATGTATGCTTTATGGAAGACATGGATGAGTATGTCCCGATCTTACCTATAATGAAATTTCAGAACTTAGCGTGGAATTAAATGATAAGTATGGAGAAATTAAAATGTTGAGTAGAGAATATATAGCTAAGATGAATTGAATGGAACTTAAAATAGGATTGTTAAAAGATGAGAAAACTATTTTAGAAGAAGAATTATAACTTGTCCAAGAAAAATGCAAAAAACTATCTATGTAAAATTATGTATTATCAAATGAATTAGGAAATGTTAAAGTAGGAAATAACGATATTTTCAATAAAAATATAACGTTAGAAAATAATCTAGAGATAACATGTTCGGAAATCTTAGAACTAAAGAATAAGTTAGAAAATATTACTTCTGATGTTTCAAATTTTAATAAAGAAACAAAAATTAGAAAACCTAATCAAAAATTCTAAACCTTATGGTAATCGGAACGGACTAGATTTTAAGAAAATAATTAAACAAAAAATCTTTAGTTTTCTTTATAAAAAGATCAAAAAGACAAATTCTAATAAAAAGGTTTTAAAATCTAAGGAAATAAAAATAGGGATTCCTAAGTCTAATAATAAGCTTATTAAACAAAAAATATATTAGAAAACTACTTAATAAATGTTGTTCATAACACAAACTATACTTTTAAAGGACGCAAAGCCTCTTGGGTATGGTTGCCTTCATCTCCTAATATTTAGGACCCTAACGGAGGAAGTGGTTACTAAATAAATTATTTTATCTTGCAGGTACCCAAAAGAAAAGAAAAGGAGAAGTGGATATTAGATAGTGCTTTCTCTAAGCACCTGACATGCAATGAAACCATGTTATCCAACGTAACATATATAGATAGTGGCACAATAACTTTTGGTGACAATTCAAAAGGATACGTCATTGGCATTGGAGAAGTTATCAGCAATAGTATATATAACTCTCCTATAGTCTTTAATGTTTTACTTACTAGAAATTTAAAGCATAATCTTTTAATTATTAAGAAAGATAAATGAAACATATTTTATAATCATAAAAATTTAGTTTTCAAATGGTCTAGAAATAGAAACATATACATCTTAAACATGAATGTTAAACAAAGTTCCGACTACGCTAAACCATAAAACACGATGATTCATGGTTATGGCATAAACATTTTTGTCACATTAATTTTAAACACATTCATAAATTAGCAAAAAATGAACTAGTATGAGGATTGCCAAAAATTAATTACAAAGTCAATAGCCTAGGTGATGCATGTCAAATTGGAAAATAAAGAAAAACTCTTTTAAATCAAAAAATAATATTTCTACAAAGCAGCCATTAGAATTGTTACATCATTTATTCAGTCCTACACAAATTGGATCAATAAGCCACAATAAGTATGTTTTCATAATTGTCGATGATTTTTCAAGGTATACATGTACATTATTTTTAAAACATAAAAGTGATACTTTTGGAATGTACAATTTTTTTGCCAAAAGAACTAAAATCTAATTGATTTAAAAATTAAGAATATTTGTAGCAATCATAGTGGCGAATTCAAAAACGAATTATTTACTAGATTTTTTACTAAGAAGGGAATAAGACATAATTTTTTATTTTCATGAACACCATAGCAAAATGGGGTCATTGAAAGGAAAAATAGAACATTACAAGAATGTGCTCATATGTTATTACCCAAGCACTTTTGAACTGAAGCTATAGCAATGGCGTGTTATGTGCTAAATAGGGTAACACTACATCCAATGACTAAAAACACTTGTTATGAAATGTTGTATGGAAAGAAACCCAAAGTATCATATTTTAGAACCTTTGGTTCGAAATGCTTTATCATAAACACAAAAGTTCTTCTTGAAAATTTTGATCTAAAAGCTGATGAATGTATATTTATCAGGTACTCGGATCAAAGTAAAGCTTATAATTATTTTAATAATTGAAAAAATACTATAGAAGAAAGTCTACGTGTTTCATTTGATGAAAACTTTTCTACTAACAAAAGCAATAATAAAGATGAAATTGAAATACAACCTGCTGAAAACAACATAGCATCAAATAATAATAATGAATCATTAAATACATTAAGATCAACACCTTGTATTTTAGAAGATCATCTTTCAAACAATATTATCGGCGATCTAAATACAAGAGTATTTACTAGACGTCAATTAAATCAGACGATAAACATTGCATTTATTTCAACCTTAGAACAAAGAATTATAAAGAAGCAACAAATGACGAATCATGGATTATATAAATGCAAGAAGAACTTAATCAATTTGAAATTAATGAAGTTTGGGAACTCGTTCTTCGACCTACAGATCAATCTATAATTCGAACAAAATGGGTTCATAAAAATAAAGCGTATAAAAATGGAAATCTAATTCGGAATAATGCAAGACTAATAGCTCAATGATATAACCAAGGAGAAAGGATTAATTACGAAGAAACATTTGCTCCTGTAGCTCGTCTTGAGGCAATTCCTACGTTATTTGCTTTAGCGTGTCATCATAATATAAAACTTTTTCAAATGGATGTCAAAAGTGATTTTCTAAACGGTTTCGTGAAAGAACAAGTGTTTGCCGAACAACCTCTTTTATTTACATATGAATTTTTTTTGGAACATGCAAATAAATTAAAGAAGGCGCTATATGGTTTAAAACACGCAACCCGTGCTTGGTATTATGAATTAAAATCTCACCTGATTAACTTTGGTTTCGTAATCGGTAAAGTAGATACTGCACTTTTTATAAAAAGAGTTCAAAATGGTATTGTAATTGCTCAAATGTATGTAAATGACATAATATTTAGGTCAACTAATGAGAATTTATTCAACGATTTTTCAAATATTATTAAAAACGAACTTGAAATGTCTCATATGCGTTAATTAAATTTCTTTTTAAGACTAAAAATTAAACAATTAAAAAATGGTATTTTTATAAATCAAGAAAAATATTTTCATGACTTATTAAAATGTTTCGGAATGGAGAAAACCAACACCAATGATTATAAGCATCCACTTAGATAAAGATGAAAATGGAAAAGATTTTGGTAGAAAATTATGTCGTAGTATCATAGGTTATTTATTATATATAACCGCAAGCAGACCTGGCATTATGATGAGTGTGTGTTTGTGTGCAAGATTTCAAGCATAACCAAAGGAATCACATTATACGGTATTAAAGCGCATTTTGAGATACTTAACCAACACTAGAAATTACAGTCTTTTCTATCCTAAGGGAAGCTCTTTTGAACACGTATCATATAGTGATGCTGATTTCGGAGGTTGCGAAATAGATAGAAAAAGTATAAGTGGCATTTTTCATTTCATCAGTCGATCTCTTATATTGTGGTTTAGTAGAAAGCAAAATTTGGTTTCTCGTTCAACATGTGAAGTAGAATACATATATGCTACCCTAGCATGTTCACAAGTAATATACATGCAACATACACTAAAAGATTTTGGTAAACACAATAAATTCTCCAATATATTTTGATAATACAATTGTAATAAACTTATAAAAAAAACCTAAAAATCACTCTCGAACAAAACACATAGATATTATATGCCATTTTCTTAGACGTAATTGTTGAAAAATGAAATATAACATTAGAATTTGTTACTATTGAAAAGCAAATAGTAAATATCTTTACAATTAATGAAAACTACTATACAATCACTATATACAACATATGTATATCATCTATATATGCAGGTCATCTACGTATGCAAGAATATATTCATAATCAAAAATGCAAAGACATGCACAAGAACTATATATAGTTAATACTGAGCATAGTGTCTTAGTGGATAATTTGTACAATCTCCTTGAATAGTATCCACATAGATATAATAGATTTATAACCAAAGAAACCTAGGAAAACAAATGTGCAGGTGTCAGATGTCTAACACTCGGATCAGACGTTTGTCACTAGACTGAAAAAATTCCAAAGTACCAGCATAGACATCTGAGCTAGAACCTGGAAAATTTCCAGAGTTCCTACATAGACGTCTGACTAGAAAGCCAGACGTTTATGTTGAATAATGGGAAAAAATTTCAAAGAGTTTCTTCTTTAATCCGAAGGGTTGCATCCTCTATACAAATATATCTTTTCTTCAATCTATGGATACAACCTTTAGGATGAATTTTTTTTGTTTAAAGGTCATTTTCCTTCAAGAAAACTTTTCGATTGCTATAAATAAATTTGAACAAGTGAGTTTTAATTAACTTTGCTTTCTGAATTTCTTTTGTATATACATTCTAGTCTCTATTACTCATTGATCAATAAAGGCATTAAAATACCTTACCACTTATCACTTCTATGCTTCAAGAATATAAATTCATATACTACTTCAAGGAGATTATAGGAGAGCTTGTACCATTCAATCAAAATCAGCGTTGTAAGGAACATATTCTTATCAAAGAAAACTATTCTTCTATAAGCCTATTCCTCTAGGCAAAGTGAGGTGTTTCGTTAGTTAGAAAGTCGAAAGGGAGCTTCGAGACTGGATGTAGGATGGGAGGTTCAAACCAGGATAAAAGTCTAGTATGATCGCTTTTTTACTTTACTTATCTTTTTATATTACTAGTTACTAGATATTCTTAGCTACACTTGCTTAATTAGATACACACGATCAAAATAGGTTCTTTCATTGGAACCCATGCCCCCGTGTCGGAAAGGAGGAGGCACAAGCAGACTTATGGCCAGTATAGGCATTCAAATAGTGGGAGTCAAGAATGTTAGCTGAAGGCCATTTTTGAATGGTAATGTTGAATTTAAAGATGTAATCAATCGAGCTAGGAGCGGTGGATTGGTGAATCAAGATGTATATGGTGTGCATCAAGGTCCATTTGCTCCAAGTATTATGAACTAAAGGAATCCTCCAAAGCTCAAGCTACTAGTGCTGGAGGCCTATAATGGGAGGAAGAATCTCATCGCACATCCAGTGATGTACTTGCAAGATGTAATGCCATATTTTCTAATGCCTAAAGCTAAGCACAAAAGGATGCTATATTTATCTATTGTGTTAGCTTCTAGTGAAACTGATTGCTGATAATCATGGCATCAAATCATAAGGGAATATGAGCGGATTTAAAATACATTCATTGGTATCAGCATTCATACATTCCTTTTGGCCACTACAACAAAACAACCTTTTTACAACATGAAATGCCTGTTGTAAAACGGGTTTTGCAACAGGCGTGCACCCATTATATTAGGCCACATTGTAGTAGATCACTTTTTTACTACGGTCAATAGCCATTGTAATAAACTCTATGATAACAATTAATGCTTGTTTTGAAATGTTGAAACTTGCAAGTGGTTCTGATCATTGTAAAAGGGTTGTATAAAAACATGCATTGACCATTAAAAAGACCTTATAACAACATTCTCCGACCATTGCAAAATAAATACAAATTTTAAAATTTTTACAACATCCATGATGTAAATCTATACCAATAATGAAAAACTTGATGTAATAAATATTATCATAAAACAACCAAAATTATATACGAAAAGACTAAAAGCTAAAGTCATAAAATTCCAATACATTCCAAAAAGTTAGATAAGTTTACATTGACATAGTTCTAACTTACACATAACAAGCTCCTAATAAGTATGCAAGTGAATCACGAGAGAAGAGACATCAATTTTGTTTGCTTGTTGCTAGCTCTACTAATGTTTTTGATATTTCATCTGCTAGTTTTGTGCAAGATTGGCGAAATATGGCATGAACTGCCGTTGGAGCCTGCAACAAAATAAACTAAGTTTATGTGTAAAATTTTGTATAATCAATGGATAGATTGTTAAGATTTTCTTGCATGTTGTTAAGGAAGGAATGATGATTTAAATATAAAGTCCATCATCACAAAATAAATTGAAGGAGTTGTGTACAAATATAAGTTGGTAGGCACGTAACATCAGTGATTCCTTTTGTTACAAGGATGTGTGTGCGCTAATTCATATGCACGCACACTATGTGGTAGGAAGGAGGGAGGGGGAGACTGTTAGAATTTCCTCGCATGTTGTTAAGGTAGGAATGATGGTTTGAAAAAATGATCCCACATCACGGAATAAATTAAAGTAGTGGAATACAAATATGAGTTGGTAGGCATGAAACAACAGGGATTCCTTTTGTTACAATAATGTGCGTGCCAACTCATATGCGTGCGCCCTATGCAGGAGGAAGGGAGAGATTTGTTCCGACCGTTGTTACATAACAGTGGTATCAAAGCTGACGGTTAAAGACTGGGCCATGCAAGTAAGGTAGTGCTCTCAAAAGATACTCGTAGGATGTGAGTCAACTGGGAGACTGTTATGATTGCCTCGCATGTTGTTAAGGAAGGAATGATAGTTTGAATACAAAGTCCCACATCATGGAATAAATTGAAGGAGTTTTGTACAAATAAGAGTTGGTAGGGACGTAACATAAGGATTCCTTTTGTTAGAAGGATGTGTGTGCCAACTCATACATGTGCGCCCTATGTGGAAGGAAGTGAGCAGTGTTTTGACCGTCATTAAATAGCAGTGGTATCATACCAAAGGTTATCGACTGGTCCATGCAGGGAAGGCAGTGCTCTCAAAAGATACTCGTAGGATGCGAGTCAAGGGGAAGACTGTTAGGATCACCTCACATGTTGTTAAGGTAGAAATGAACTTTTGAATAAATAGTCCCACTTCACGGAATAAATTGAAGGAGTTGAGCACAAAATATGAGTTGATAGGCACAAAACAACAAGGATTACTTCCAACTTATACGCATGAGCTCTATGCAGGAGGAAGGGGGGTTTTGTTCCGACCGTCGTTACATAACACTAATAAGGTACTACAACTTGGCTTTGGAATTTTGTTGATTCAACCGCTAAAAATTCCTCCAACCATACTTATAACATGTTGTTGGGATGTAACACCCGTATATACAGGTGTATATATATTAATTTAATTAGTTGTCGAAAAATATCCATGTTTTATGATTTCATAATTTGGCCCTGTGCATGTACCATTGTATTTGGGGCAATTTTCTGATCCATTTTTATAGATAACTTGTCCCAAATGGAGCCCACATGGGGAAGCCATTAACGAACAAAGATTTTGTGACATCCAGCATTCGTTAATGTCACTCTTAAAAGAATGTATTAAGTTTTGTGAAGCGCAATCGGTAAACAACAACTAAATTTACAAGACAGATACAAGTAATGCAGCGGAAAGCTTAAAACTTCTATTAATCAAGAAAGCATCATTTCAATCAAAATAACAGCACCATGTTTTTCAAAAATGCCAAAAGAAATCTGTCTCATAATCAGAGTACAAAAAAAAACCATAATCATATCCCTCAAGTGTCATTACAATTAACATAGATAAACTGAAGAAAGTGCATGAAAAAGTAGAGCTATCCAAGTCCAAGCAGAATCACGATCTCAACTACTGACCATTCCCACTCTAAGAACCTGATGGGGATAAAAGGAAGAGTGATAGGAGGAAAAAAGGGTCATACGTAAAGTCTAGCGAGTTCCAGTAATTTTTAGTATAAGCATATGAAAAGGTGTCAAGACAGATAAATAATACTGGAAGAGAAAGTACAGTAAAACATGTATATACGTAGAGGTAAGCAAGATGTCAAAACAAGGTAAAAGGTAGATTGAAATTCTCATTCATATCCCAAGAATCCAGTTAACTGCACCAATGTACTAGCAATAATAGGATTAGGTGTTACCCTAGTTACTAACCATGCGATCGGCTCCCTATTACCTAAATATCCTGTGTTAGAATTGACACTAGGGTGTATCAGTTCCTAACCCATCAAATTTAAAGAACACAGACCTATTCATAGGTGTTATAGCATCTTAGTTTCCCGTAGTCGGACACATGCATGCTCATGACTCCGCCGTAACGCGCCCGTGCCCACCCCCAAACCCTGAACCTCATATAATTAAGTTCAGTAAAGTGTGCCCTGGTCCCTACCTAGTACAAAGCCTCTATCGAGATACCAACAGGGATACTGACTGATATGGGTTCCACAAAACTTTCTGCCCGTGTACCTAGGATTTGAGAGTCCGGAGAACCTGATACAAACACTAGACTGGTGACCTCTTAGCTTATTAATTAACAGGTGTAACTTAGTAGGTTTAAGTTCATTAATATTCCCGGTTGTAAAATGACATTTATCTAAATTATATTGTTGTACAACCCCTTCCCCAACAACCACCTGCCTAGACGTATAATTAGACTTACAGCACACCATTTTACTTTGTTTTTACATATAGTACTCATAGATCTGAATAAAAGAACATGTATAAACATATATAGGGATTACTTTAAGCACTGTAAATTTTATATCCAACACTAATTACTGTCCAAAACCTTTTTAAATAATCAAATCAAAAAATGACATGAAAATCACTACGATACTTGGTGAAGAGGATGATAACACTTTATGCATGAATATATCGTTGTAGAAAAGGTCCACTTTAATCTTTTATTTTTGTATAGAGATCTGAATTGTCCTTTCTATTATATATTTGGGCAGCACCTTAGTAGTCCTATGCATATATAATAACCTTAGAAAGAGGTTTAGAGGAAGGAGGAAGAATGATTTTGTATGTAGAACAATTAAGGTTGCATGCCTTTATATAGATCACCTAGGACAATCCACCATCGCTAGATATTAGGGTTTCAATCTTAGCCATACACGTAATGCTGAGTCAGCGAACGAGCTAGTATTAAAAATAGTCCAAGTTCAGCACTCAGAATCTACCCAACATGTTGGTAGGCAGACCCACCGACATATTGTGTCGACCCATGGGTCGACCCAGGCCCGTTATGGGTCGTCCCACACCCGCTATTTCTAGCGTTATTTCCGGATTGAATTATTTTGAATTATATTCATGTATAACCTCCTTATTTACATGCAAACTTCTTATATCCTTAATTTCTTCATACGTTATCCATTTTACGCAAACTTGTGGTCTATCTGAACCAGAACTCCGAGATGAACACAATGGTAATGTCGGTTTTACTTAAATATAAATATTTTATTAAGTAATTTTCATTTTATTACAGTTGCAGTGAATTAAATTATGGGGTGTTACATTCTCCCCTCTTCCTTAAAGGATTTCGTCCCCGAAATCTCTAAGTTAAGAAGAATGTTACTATTTTGACCTACACCCATCTACTCAACCATCATCCACAACTATCCATTATCCTTAAAATTTATAATGCTTGATATGAACATAAAGTGTTGTGCGTATGTCCTTAAGATAAAGAAAAAATCAGGCGGTCAACTGATTCAGTTGAGCCCCTTAGTGCAATGTATGTCTGTGCCATGTATCCAATATGTAAGCAAATAATCCTAATAATACATATAAGTTCTATATGTGTGCACATCCATTCACCAAAATACAGCATCCATACGATAATTCAACCATTTTTCATCCATTGAAAAGTAAAATGCACACACATCCATATGCAATATGTAAGTGCTTAAGCCGATCTAGTGCCTAATGTGTGTATATGCATCCACATGCATCCACTAGCAACCACTTTCATCCACTAGAAATCATCGAACATAACATGTCTAAAACACATGTTTCTAAACATAGGTTTCTATCTTAAAAGACAATGATCCAAATGATAGAGATAAATGATTTCAAACTCAAAAGCTAGAAAAGGAAATTAAAACGTACTCTCAAAGAGAAAAGGGTAAGAAGCATGAATATTGTCCTCCAGTTTCCATGTCGTGTTATCTCGCTCTTCTCCCTATTGCACCTTTACTAACTTTATTTCTTTGTTGCGTAGCTTCTTGACTTCTATCTCTACAATACAAGAAGGACTCTTCAAACTGATGCCTTTTTCTCGACTTCAACATCTTCAAGGGTACTTGGCTCCAGTACCTCTGTTGAATCATGAAGACATTTCCTCAAATGGGAAACATGGAATACATCATGAACTCCCGCCAGTCTCTATGGCAGTCTAACTCTATAGGCCATTTGGCCTATCTCTCTACTATGGGAAATGGTCCTACGAATCTTGGTGCCAATTTCCCTACTGAACCAAATCAAACCAAATTCCTTAGAGGTGACAGTTTGATGAATACCATATCTCTAACTTTGAATTCCAAGTCTGTTCTTCTCTTATCGGCATACGACCTTTGTCTGTCTTGTGCAACTTTCATCCTTCTTCTAATGAGGTCTATCTTTTTCGAAGTATCTCTTACCACATCTGGCTCTAGTAGAAGTCTGTCAGTAGACTCCCACCAATAAGTCGGTGATCTGCAAGGTCATCCATATAATGCTTCAAAGGTTGCCATATGTTGACCAACTTTTTGGCAAAAGCTGTCACGATTCAACAGATTGTAGCCCGCTTCAAAAGGTTCACATGTCAACATCGACCAATCCCACCAGACGGCCTCTACCTCGGAAAGCCCAGGAAAGGTTTGGCCCGAGCCGGCCCCACTCGAGCAGCGACACTTTATATCCCGGCATAATCGCTCTCCTATATCAACCGAGTCAATTATTCCCCTAAAGGTCAGATCGATCGTATATTCGTGGATGTACGTGGAAATATCCAAATGAGTCATTCATTGCTTAGCTCGATTATCAAGGCTTTGAAGGCGATCAAACAATTCCGGCTAAAGCTCTACTTTTAATACGCCTCATCTCGGATGGTATGCAAGCCACAATTTCTGAGATAACTATTAATCAGCAGTAGACCCGGTCCCACCACCATAACTATTCCAAAGGATCGATCTCCACATGTCCAAACTCTAGAAAAGAGACAGGCCATGTTGCATCTCTCTCAGCCTACTTTTTCACCTATAAATACCTTCATGCCCAGAATGGAAGGGGACTTCGACTTCTTTTGGGAAATTCCTTTCTTAAGTTCAAATTCCACGGTTAATCCCAAAAATAGCCAAATTTTTCTCTGAAACACAATGGTTTTGTGTTCGTCTCCCATTTTCTTCAAAAAAGCAAACAGATGGTACTTGTAAACAAAAGCAAATCAATATATAAAGTGGATATAGGCACTGATTTTGTTAAACCACTATAAAAATTCTGCGCGTGTTCCCTGTTTTTATTTATTTTTTCCTTACTCTGTGATTGTTATTCGTGTATTGTACGCATGACTGGGGGTTGACTGTCACTAGGGACCAACTTTTTACATCAATACTTTGGCGCGCCAAGAAGGGAACAAGCCGCGCCCAGACATACTCTACGACCTTCGACCACCTTCAGCAATTTCTCAGCCGACCATGGAAAACAAGCGAAAGAAGGATGCTTTGACTTCTCATCCTTTACCTACTAATGCAGCGAGAACAACAACAGCGGAGGTAAGCCATGAGGCTGTCTCCCAGAAGACGCAACCCAATACCATACCAGGGATGATGCGAATAAACTAATATCCGAGTTCAGGAATCAGATGGTATCTTAGGGTGAACTTCTCAAACATTAGCATGAGGTGATGAATGCCTCCTCGCTCGGTTGGAAAAGGTGCCTCACATTCCAGTATCATTTCCTCCACCGGGTGAGGCTGGGGCGATAACTGATCTTTGCTCTACGGAAATCAAATCCCCAAATCGTTCCATACCTTTGCTTCCTCTTGGTTCAACTTCACTTCCCAATCGGTCACAGCCAGGGGCATCACTTCTAGCTTTAAGTGGAGTTTTGGTAGCTACAGAATCACAGGTTGACCCAACATCTTATTACAAACCCGTATTATGCTGCCTCTCCTTCAACGAAGAGCCGGTGACAATAACCCTCCGGGCCACCAAGACCACTCTACCTTACCGGTCCCTAGTGTAACGGAGGGAAACACTACCGTAAACCCTTCTAACATAGCC
This sequence comes from Allium sativum, assembly GCA_030737875.1. Taxonomy (NCBI): domain Eukaryota; kingdom Viridiplantae; phylum Streptophyta; class Magnoliopsida; order Asparagales; family Amaryllidaceae; genus Allium; species Allium sativum. Next base: position 775,900,581 of record CM060926.1, read on the forward strand.
CCGAGTGGGGGTAATCCTGAATTCCAGACGGGTACCGCTCGTCCGAGCCCATTACTCCCAACAAGAACATGTATGGTTCGATCCAATAACGACCGAGCAATCCCAATAGTGACTGAATCATGCCCCAAAACTGCGATGGATCCTTGCCCTCACATTCATCAACTCATGGGGGTCGATCCCAACCAACGGCTCCCCTTCTGAGCATGCTTTTGGCGGACCCTCGTACCGGAATTCTCACCAATGGAGAGCTGGATTCATGGCAACGACTCCTTGGAGATGGAAGCCATCTTGCAAGCATTATCAGACGCTTCACCCGGAGCACTTCATCTCAACAGGATATAGATGATATCCACCGCAGCCTATTCACCAGGGAAATCAAAAACTCCTGAAATCCTCCGTACTTCATGTTTGCGTCCATTGAGCCCTATAATGGTCAGACCGACCCGACCATTCACGTCATGCAGTACATGTGTCACATGGAAGTACTCTCTGCATCAACCAACGTTATGTCCAAGTGCTTCCCTCTCTTCCTCACTGACATAGCTGACATGTGGTTTCGGCAACTAACAATTGAGTCGATCAAAAACTGGAACATGTTGGTCACCCTCTTCATCGAGCAGTTCGGAGTTCACATCTCTCGTCCTAAGAGCACCATGTTCCTTACCTCTATAAAGCAACGATCCAACAAGGCACTCCGGTCCTTCCTTTCAAGTTTCAATGCAGTTGTCGCCTCAATCGATCGACTCGAGCCATCGATGTTGCTTAAGGACGCTATTGTAGGTGTTCAGAACTGATCGGATTCTGGATCTCTTTAACCAGAGACCCTCCCAAGGATATTGAATATTTTTATGTCGAGGCTGAAAGGTTCCTCCGACAAGAAGACGCCAGCATTTAGATGGAGAGCCTCGAGGTTCTTGCTACCAAAGACGTAGGTCCATCCAACACCAATAGTGAGGCTAAAGGAAAAGGAAAGGTCTTGGAAAAGAATGATTGTAACATACGACTCCAGAGAGAAAAAAAGTATGACTAGTACACCGAGCTCAACTCCTCCCTGCTTGACATCTACCTTGACATACCAGGATCTCTGCCCTTCCCAAAACCTCCTCGAAGAGAGACAACACAAAAAGAACTCGACTCTGGAAAGCACTGCATGTTCCACAACATGGCAGATCACAGCACCAATGGATACCGACAATTGCGTGATATCATCAAGGATAGGGTTATGTGTGGAGAACTGCCTGAATACGTTAAGATTCCCGCATAGGCTATGCGGCCACAACCATCTGCCCAAGCTCCTCAAGCCGGTCCTCGAGCTCCTAGAAACGGAAAGGACCCTGAGCGGCATCATCATCAGTTAATAAGATTTAGTTTTTTCTTTTAAATGTATAATATGGGTATGTTGATGTACATATGTACAGGGTTAGGATTTAGCTCCTAGGGGTGCTCTGAATTCAGCTACCACACATGAAAAAATTGTTTTCATTTCCTTCTAATAGCTCCTTAGCAGCAATAAACTTTCTTGTCCAAACAGAGATTGTGTTTGAACGATTTAAGTCGAGCATGACTGGCGCTCGCCGACCCTAACATGGTCAGTGTTACCCACCATTACTAAGATACGGTCGATCCCTGCCACCATATCAAACCAACTCCACTAGCCAGGTATGGTTAAATTTTCATAAGCCGCGTATGGATGATACACACCCCTTCTCTAAGCCAAGTGCACTCTCCACTCATCAAACCTCGTAAAAACTCAAATATTACTCATGAAAAAACACATCACAACATACAACCAGCTCCACAAGTCGAGTATAGTTAAACCGCCATTATTCAAGCATAGATAAGCTTGTATAAGCCGAGTATGGTTAACACTTGCCAAAGCTGAGTATGGATAATGCTCGCCCCTCCATAAGCCAAGTATAGGTTATACTCGCCACTTCCATAAGCCGAGTATGGATAATACTCGCCAACCACATAAGACAAGTATGGATAATACTCGCCACCTCATTAAGCCAAGTGTTGATACCACTAACCAACTCTTTAAAGCCGAGTATGGTTAATACTCGCCCAGTCAAGCTCACAGCCATCTCTAAACTGAGAATGGCCTACACTATCTTTACAAGTATAGGATATAGCTACGAAGACTACCTCTATGATACTCTCTGCCTTAATACGGCCTTTGGTGGTTATTGGTCTTCTAGCCTTAATACGATCTATACCGATCGTCAGATTTCTGGCCCTAATACAACTACCAAGATTGCTGGATTTCTGGCCTTAATATGGTTAGGAACAACCATAGCTACCCACACATTGGGATCCAGTACAATATTCAGAACACACCTCCTTTACCAAGAAAGATGTATTTTGAGGGGCAAAGTGTTGACCAACTTTTTGGCAAAAGTTGTCACGGTTCAACAGATCGAAGCCCAATGGCAAAAGGTTCACAAGGCAGCATGACTGATCCCAAAAGTAACAGCCCTCATTTAACGTATCGAAGGATCGTAAAATATCTTTATTTCATTCATTGAGGGTTGGATCCTTCCCATCTTTTGATATGCTGCTTATGGGGATGTGAGACATGTCCATAATTTTTACCAATTTTATTTGTGACCATTTTACCCTTGTTAGTCTTGTACAGGGAATAACTAATGACTCAGGTCGAATCAGAGGGTGGGACCTATACCATTAGAAAGGAATTAATGGTTGCCTTTCCGTAGAGTGGTTACATCAAAGATTTGGCTCAGCGGTTGGGAGGAATCGCTATTTTAAGGTTTTTCAGTTGTTTGTTTAGCTTTGAAGAGCCACAATGGGCTGATTTGGGAAGGCCCATTGGTGGGCTATTGGAAGGGTATAAATAAGGGAAAGTGGACATAGGAAATGGTTTTAGTTTTTCATTCCCTCATTTGGTGCCTTGTGCTACTCCTTCCTCTAACACATTTCCACCATTAAAAATCAAAATCCAAGGAGGGAAATCATAAATCTATACCATTGGATGCTAGATCTACATCAGTTGAGATAAGGGTTCATTAGATCAAGGTGTTTGGTGCGAAGTGTTTGCTGGCCAGATTCGTTTTCCTTTGATTTTTGCTAGTTTTGGAGATATGTTGAGTGATTTACATCTCTCACATGGATGCAATGAAGTATATGAATGTTAGATCATGTTTTTCATTATGAATAAGTGTTCTATCATAGATATACGCCGTGTTAAGTTTATTTTCACATGAATCACCCTATGATCAATTTAAGCATGATTAGTTTAATGATTTCAATGCTATTTCATGTGTATATGCAAGTTAGATTTATAATCTTGTCTATATGATCGTTTATCATGATTTTGGGGTGATTTACATAATTTGATGAAAATTGTCGTTTTCATGTTGTTAGAGAATTCATGTCGTGTTTTTGGTCATATTTGATGAGTCAGATGAGTTGGTTTCGTCGATTATATCGATTGGCGAAGTTTTGGTCGAGATTGGAGTTGCATTGGAGTGGTGCAGGTTTTAGGTCACACGTAGGGGGGTCGATCGAACTAAAGGTGCAGATTTCTTAGGAAACAAGTCAGCAAGTGGGACGAACGAGCCAGGAAGGTCGGTCGCGCAGAAATTTGGCACGAGCAAGCAGAAAAAGAAGGGTCGATCGTATATGGTCATGGTCGGTCGAGCGAGCCAATGGGTAGATTGTTGGGTCGATTAAGCGAGCCAGAATAGAGTTGGGGTGAGTACCGTTAGTTCGGTTGAGTAGGTTTTTGGGTTGCACCAAGAGAGGTCGAGCTTGGCTGTATCGAGCACAGTATGGGGTGTTCACTCCTTAGATCGGTCATTATCTCGGGCTGGACGTGTGTCGGTCGAGCGGGCTGGGAAGTTTAGTCTGGGTCGGTCGGTCCTGCAGGGGTTCAGGGTCGGTCGAACAGCATCTTGGGTCATGTTTTTGTGCCAAGTTGGGTCGGGTCAGTCAACATCGGGTCGGTCATGCTTTTGTGCCAAGATAGGTCGGGTCGGTCTCGTATCCATGAGTTGGGTCGTTCTGATGCCTCCAGTTAGGTTAGTCTGCATCCGTGGAGGTGGGTGGGTCATTGTGAATTTTGGGTCGGTCACAGGGTCATTTTCTGAAAATTTACATTTTCGCGTACTACTCGGATTTGAAGAAAAGAGCCTGGAAAAAATATGTTTTGGGGGCAACCCCCCGAACCCTAGCTGCAGCACAGTGATATAATTGGCTCGGTGATGGCGTGACTTTGAAGTAAATTCAAGTAGGAAGGTTCAAAGTGTTGAAAGGTGTTCATTGATTGGTGTAGAACAGAGAAGGAGATGACAACTCAATGGTTGTGAGTTAGTGAATAATGGTTGCTTGAGCTATGAAAAGTCGTCGGGTTAGATGACTAGAGATGCGATGGCCGAGAGATTATCATTGTCGTAAGTTCTAGCAGGCTCGAAGAAGGGGTTCACTAGAGACATCTAAAAGACCGGTTGTAGGTCGTACCCTAGGTCTCGTAGAAAGGCCTAGTTGTCAAAGTTGGACATATGGAGTTTATGCTAGAACTGGGGTTACCATTAGCTCTTGACATATGGCAAGGTTGGCGGTCATATGATTAACGATGGTTTTGAAGCAGGATTGGCGGTGATAGCCAGAGTCAGTCATAGATGATTGGTTGTTTTGTTTGTACTGTCTCATGTAGGTTTTCCAAAGTTGAAGGAGATGTTCCTTGGGTGCCTATCTGATATTGGTTTAAGCCTATGGGCTTGTGCTTGAGGGATGTTGAATTCGATTAGGATGGTTTACATGAGACACATATAATCAGGATGTTATGAATGCTTACCATGGTTGAATGAGTGTTCTGGTTTCCATGGTTGAATTGTTTGTCATAAAGGCTATCACTGTCCGATGTGGGGAAGATAGGGTTAAGTTCTTCTCTGGTCTTGTGGGTAGATTAGTATGTTTATCTATCCATTATCATATACTTTATTATTGAAGTTTGTTAGCTATTTTATCGCTCACTAAGACTGTTGTCTGACTCAAGGTTTCATGTCTCCGCTTATTACCTTGGGTTGTTCATCCAGTTGTGGATGGGCAAACTAAGTAGCTGGTTACAGGTGATTAGTGAGGACGATGTTGTTGTGTGGAGGCTAGCAGGAGTCTGGAATACCGGTTTTATTATGATATAGTATTTCTGTTTCTGTTGCTTGAGTGCTCTATGAGGCTCGTGGTGAGGCCTTATGTACAAACTTTGGTATCAGTTGGATAACCTTTCAGGATGTTGAGAAATTTTCAAAAGTTTGCGGTATGATGCTTTATTACTATTACCTGTTGTATATGTTCTATTATACTTTATCCTTGCGCTGTGAGGTCTACAACAGGTTCCGATGTTGTTTACCTACTATGATGACCGTCCACAGCTGCCTGGCACACTTTTCAGCGCATTATTCCTCTTGTTTAGTGCAGGGGTTATGGGCGGTCGTCACATTTGGTATCAGAGCTCTGGACAACGATTTTGGCCAGAGTTCGAAGACGTAATTACATATGAGAGACATAGATTTTAGTTGGATACTTACTATATATTAGTATATATAGTAGTAGCAGTTGTATCTCTTTAGCAGTTTTCTTGGAAGTGGCTAATTATTCTAAATTGCAGATTTAGAATGAGTAGACAAGAATCAAGACATGCTACTTTGGGAGCTAATACTGGAGGTGGAAATGGCGGTGAACCAAATTACGCGGCCATGTTTGAAGCCATGGAAGAGGCAATTATGCGAAGGATACCCGCTCCAGTGGCAGCAACGGTAGATGTAGGTGTGCGAGTTCCTAGAGTAGTAGATTTTCAAAGTTGTGCAATGACTTTACGTCCCTAGGGGTAAATCATTAAAAGGAACTGAGCCAGCTGAAGAGGTTCAGAGGTGGATGAATTCATGTGTCCGAATCTTTGGGGACCTAGGTATTGAGGATGCAATAAAGAGAAAGCTTGCATCAAGGCAGTTGCAGGGCAGGGCCATGGAGTGGTGGAATTCTGTCGCACTTGAGACTCCAGAAGAGGAGAATTAATGGGAGCAATCCAAGCTAATTTTGAAGAAAATTTTAACTCCACTGCTCAGAAGTCCATTCTCTTCAAGAAGTTCATAGAATTGAAGCAGATTGGCAGATCAGTTCTTGACTATATTTCTGATTTCGAAGCCTTGTCCAGATATGCTCGTACATACATTGGTACACCTTATCAGAAGAATGAGAAGCTTGTTATGGGTCTGGATACCAATATTGGAAGGACTCTGGTGGATCATCTTAACGATTCATTCGAGAAGATTGTGGAAAAAGCTATTCGCCATGAGAGCTTGTTTCCCAAGGAAGCAAATGTTGTTACTGCAACCAAAGAAGTTCAGAAACCACAGCAAGGTGGAAATAATAAGAAGAGGAAGCAACAACAGTAGAAAGGAAAAGATGGCCAAAAGAAGCCTAAGAGTGAGGTGGTTTGCTTAAACTTCCAACAGAAAGGCCATTTTGCTAGTGAATGCAAGAATCCCAAAGCTGAGAAGAAGTGCTTCAAGTGTGGAAGGCCTGGGCATGAGAAGAAATGTTATCCAGAATCAGCTAAGGGCAAGCAGGTTGTGAAGGCATATGCTTTGGAAGCCGTGCCAACTTCTTCGAGAACTCCTACTGTAGAGAAAAAGGGAAATGGTGTCGTGGTGCAAGGTACTCTTTTCGTTAATGGTGTTTTAGTTCATGTGCTTTTTGATACTGGAGTATCAAGTTCATTCATTTGCAATGAGCTTATGTGTCTCTTGCGTTTGGAACCCAAGATTTGTGATAGACCATTAATCGTGACTAATCCAGTTGGGGGTTCATCCAATTTGTGCATGATTGTCGTGGTCTAGTGTTATCGAGTCATGGTTGTTCTTTTGTGCGTGATTTCTTTGTTCTTAACTTCGCTGGGTTTGGGATCATCTTGGGCATGAATTGGCTCAAGAGGTATGCGACAAGGGTGAATTGCGAGAAGCTAGAGGTGAGGGTTGGGAATGTGGAAGAGCAAAAAGTGTTGATTAGATGTAAGCGCGAAGAGGGTGACTTCGTGAGTTATCTATATTCGCTTGGGATTCCACAGGAAGACCTATCATCAGTGCTAATCGTTAATGAGTATGAGAATATCTTTGACGAGGTCAGAGGGTTGTCGTCACATCGTGAGATCGAGTTTAGGATCAATTTGGTCGAGGGTACTAAACCTATCATTTTGCCTCTTTGGCGGATGGCACCTAAGGAACAACGAGAGTTGGAGGTGCAAATTTGTGATCTTTTGGGAAAAGGATTCATTCAGAAGAGTGTATCTGAATGGAGTGCACCGGTCGTGTTTACAACCAAGGCAGATGGCTCGTTAAGATTGTATGTGGACTATCATGAGCTGAACAAGGTTACTAAAACGAACAAGTATCCGTTGCCAAGAGTAGATGACTTGTTCGATCAGCTTCACGAAGCCAAAGTGTTTTATCAGATGGATTTGGCAACGGGATTACACCAGTTGAGTGTGGTAAAGGATAGTGTGCCAAAGACTGCTTTTAGGACATCATCCGGTTTCTTCGAGTGGTTGGTGATGTCATTCGGGTTGACTAACGCACTAGCGTATTTTGTGGATATTATGAATAGGGTTTTCAGAGATCAGTTGAACAAGTTCGTGCTTGTGTTCGTGGATGATATTCTGGTTTACTCTCGGAATAAGGAAGAGCACAAGATTCACTTGAGAGTTGCGTTGGAAATATTACGAAAGCATCATCTGATAGCTAAGTTTTCAAAGTGTCACTCCTAGAAGAGTGAAGTGAGGTTCTTAGGCCATGTTGTTTCTGGAAATGGGATAGTAGTTGACCCCGCTAAAGTAGCAAAAATCCAGGACTGGGATAGGCTTGAGAATGCGACAGATGTTCAGAGTTTCCTTGGGTTGGCAGGATATTACCGACGGTTTATCAAGGATTTCTCCAAGGTAGCTGCACTGTTGACAGGATTGATGAAGAAGAACCAAGTGTTCACATGGGATGCAAAATGTGAAAAAGCGTTCGGGATCCCGAAAGAGAGACGAACGATTGCTCCTGTATTGACCATTCCAAGTGGGAATGAAGAGATGGTTGTGTATACCGATGCATGTGGTACTGGACTCATAGAAGGACTGATGCAGAAGGATAAGGTTGTGGCTTATGCAAGTCGATGGCTAAAGCCGCATGAGAAGAATTACCCAACTCATGATTTGGAGTTGACGGCGATTGTCCTTGCTCTGAAGATGTAGAGACATTACCTACTGGGAGTTCGATTCGAGTTGTTTACGGATCACAAGTCATTGAAGTATCTTTTCTCCCAAAAGGGTTTGAATTTTCGGCAACAACGATGGTTAGAGTTTCTAGCATCATATGATTTTGGTATAGCCTATACTCATGGCAAAGGTAACGCAGTTTCAGATGTGTTGAGTCAAGACACGCAAGTTTGGGAGTGATGTTTTTGGAATGGAATAGCCTTGAGTATTTGGCAAGGTTCGATTTCAGGCCAAGGTGTGAGCTGGAACCTGAAATGTTGGCAAGCTTATCGATAAAACCTACTCTCATTGAGAGGATTCGCGAGAGCCAAAAGCGAGATGCAAACCTTGTCAAGTTTATCCAGAAACTAGAACCAGAGGAGAAAGAGTATGAGATCGATCGAGAAGGCTAGCTTCGCAATCAAGGGCAATTAGTTGTTCTTTATATCGACGGATTGAGAGATGTGGTTCTGAGAGAATGTCATCACTCGAAGTTAATGATTAATCCCGTGGCAATAAGATGTATCAGGACATGAAGTGAGTCTACTACTGGGAGGGGATGAAGCGGATATTGGAAAGTTCATTTCCAAGAGTATGAACTGTCAGTTGGTGAAAGCTGAACATAAGAAGCCGAGTGGGTTGCTTCATCCATTCGAAGTTCCTACATGGAAATGGGAGCAGATATCGATGGATTTTATTGATGAACTACCTAGAACGAGGACAGGAAATGAGGGGATTTAGGTCATCGTGGATCGTTTGACTAAAAGTGCAAGGTTCATTCCTATCAACTCGACTAGGATGGCATCGAAATTGGCTGAAATTTATGTGAAGTGGATATTTCGAATCCATGGTATCCCGAAGAGCATAGTGAGTGACAGAGATCCATTATTCACGAGTGGATTCTGGAAAAGTTTGCAAGAAGCTTTGGAAACCGAGTTGTGCTTGAGTACGGCTTATCATCCCCAAAAAGATGGTCAAATCGAGAGGGTTAATCGAGTTTTGGAAGATCTTCTGAAGGCTTGTGTGTTAGACTTCGGAGGATCACGGGAAGACCATCTACATCTAGTTGAGTTTGCATATAATAATAGATACCAGTCGAGTATTGGGATGGCACCATACGAGGTGTTGTATGGGAGGCCGTGCTACTCTCCAGCTTGTTGGTTAGAAACTGGAGATAAGTTGGTACTTGGGCCTGAGATGATTAGAGAAACCTCAGATTGTATCGAGGTTGTTCAACAACGAATGAAGGCATCCCAAGATCGTAAAACGAGTTATGCTGATAAACATTGTATGGACTTGGAATTCGACATGGGTGATATGGTTTTCGTGAAGATTTCACCATTGAAGCATGTGGTTCCTTCAGAAATAAAGGAAAGTTAGCTCCTAGGTTCGTTGGACCATTTCCGATAGTCGAGCGAATTGAAAAGCTCGCATATAGATTGGAGTTACCCGAGAAGATGTCGAGTGTGCATAATGTATTCCATGTGTCGTTTCTACAGAAGTTTGTGCATGATTCGAATGTGGTGGTATCTCCAGAGCAGTACGAAGACCTTGAAGTGGAGACCGCAGTTACGAGACCTCGTAAGTCACTTTGTGTTGTGGGCGATGACAAAGAAAAGCTTAGGAGGAAGACAGTTAAGCTAGTCAAAGTACAATGGAGTGAAGATGGCGACGATTGTACATGGAGATGGAAGAGAGCATGAGAGCGACTCATCTAGAACTCTTCATCGGTAGGACCCTTTGATCGTATCATTGTTGTATCTTGATGTTGTTTGATAGAATTCCGCGTGCTAGGATAAGGCTATGGATGCATGGCTTCTCTTGGATGATAGGCATGCGGAATTGTTATGGTTGCCTACGTTTACGTGGAGTTTCAAGGGTGAAATTCTTAAAGGAGGAGAATGTAACAACCCGCATTTTACATACCGGAGGGTTGTAAAATATTTTTATTCCATTCCCTGAAGGTTGGATCATTCTCATCTTTTGATATGTTGCTTATGGGAATGTGAGACATGTCCATAATATTAACCAATTTTGTTTGTGACCATTTTGCCACTGTTAGTCTTATACAGGGAATAACTAATGACTCAGGTCGAATCCGAGGGTAAGACATGTGCCATTGGAAAGGATTTGATGGTTGCCTTTTCGTAGAGTGGTTACATTAAAGATTTGGCTCAGCAGTTTGGGAGGAATCGTTGTTTTAAGGTTTTCATTTGGCTGTTTAGGTTTGGAGAGACATAATGGGCTTATTTGGGAAGGCCCATTGGTGGGTTATTGGAAGGGTATAAATAGGGATAAGGGATATGGGAAATGATTTTAGTTTTTCATTCTCTTATTTGTTGCCTTGTGCTCCTCCTTCCTCTAACACCTTTCCACCATTAAAAATCAAAATCTAAGGAGGGAAATCATAGATCTATACCATTGGAGTCTAGATCTACATCAATTGAGGCAAGGATTCATCGAATCAAGGTGTTTGGTGCGAAGTGCTTGCCATATAGATTCATTATCCTTTGATTTTTGCTTGTGTGGGAGAATCGGTGAGTGATTTACATCTCTCACATGGATGCAATGAAGTATATGAATGCTAGATCATGTTTTTCATCATATTTAAGTGTTCTGTCATAGATCTATGCCATATTAAGTTTATTTTCACATGAATCACCCTATGATCTTTTTAAGCAAGTTTTGTTTAATGATTTCAATGCTGTTTCATGTGTATATGCAAGTTAGATCTATAATTTTGTCCATATGATCATTTATCATGATTTTGGTGTGATCTACATAATTTGATGAAAATTGTCGTTTTCATGTTGTTAGAGAATTCATGTCGTGTTTTTGGTCATATTTGACGAGTCAGATGAGTTGGTTTCGTCGATTGTATCAATTGACGAAGTTTTGGTCGAAATTGGAGTTGCATTGGAGTGGTGCAGGTTTTAGGTCGCACGTGGGGGGGTCGGTCGCACCAAAAGTGCAGATTTCTTGGCAAACAAGTCAGCACGTGGGACGAACAAGCCAGGAGGGTCGGTCGCGCAGAAACTTGGCTCGAGCAAGCATTGGTCTGGAGCAGTTCGGCCGAAGCAGAAATAGAAGGGTTGATCGTATATGGTCCTGGTTGGTCGAGGGAGCCAACGGGTAGTTTGTTGGGTCGATTGAGCGAGCCAGAATAGAGTTAGGTTGAGTACATTTGGTTCCGTTGAGCAGGTTTTTAGGTCGCACCAAGAGGGGTCGAGCTTGGCTTGATAGAGCACAATATGGGGTTAATCACTCCTTGGATCGGTCATTATAGGTCGGTTCGTTCTGGACGTGGGTCGATCGAGCGAGATGGGAAGTTTAGTCTGGGTCGGTCGGTCCTGCGGGGGTTCAGGGTCGGTCGAGCAGCATCTTGGGTCATGTTTTTGTGCGAAATTGGGTCGGGTCGGTCCACATCGGGTCGGTCATGCTTTTGTGCCAAGATGGGTCGCGTCGGTCTCGTATCCAGGAGTTGGGTTGGTCTGATGCCTCCAGTTGGGTCGGTCTTCATCCGTGGAGGTGGTGGGTCGTTGTGAATTTTGGGTCGGTTACAGGGTCATTTTCTGAAAATTTATATTTTCGGGTACGACTCGGACTTGAAGAAAAGAGCCTGGAAAAAAATATTTTTCGGGGGCAACCCCCCGAACCCTAGCCGCAGCATAGTGATGTAATTGGCTCGGTGATAGTGTGACTTCAAAGTAAATTCAAGTAGGAATGTTCGAAGTGTTGAAAGGTGTTCGTTGATCAGTGTAGAACAGCGAAGGAGATGACAACTCAAAGGTCGTGAGTTGGTGGATAATGGTTGCTTGAGAAGGTTGCTTGAGCTAAGAAAAGTCGCCGGGTTGGATGACTAGAGATGCGAAGGCCGAGAGATTATGATTGTCGTAAGTTCTAGCAGGCTCGAAGAAGGGGTACACAAGAGACGTCTAAAAGACCAGTTGTAGGTCAAGTACCCTGGGTCTCGTAGAAATGCCTAGTTGTCAAGGTTGGACATATAGAGTATATGCTAGAACTGGGGTTACCATTAGCTCTTGACATATGACAATGTTGGCCGTCATACAATTGAGGATGGTTTCGAAGATGGATTAGCGGTGATAGCTAGAGTCAGTCATGGATGATAGGTTGTTTTGTTTGTATCTTCTCATGTAAGTTTTCCAAAGTTGAAGGAGATGTTCCTTAGGTGCCTGTCTGATATTGGTTTATGCCTCTAGGGAACTTGTGCTTGAGGGATGTTGAAATCGATTAGGATGGTTTACATGAGATACATATAATCTGGATATTATGAATGCTAACCATGGTTGAATGAGTGTTCTGGTTTCCATGGTTGAATTGTTTGTCGTAAAGGCTATCACTATCTGATGTGGGGAAGATAGGGTTAAGTTCTTCTCTAGTGTTGTGGGTATATTAGTATGTTTATCTATCCATTCTCATATACATTATTATTGAAGTTTGTTAGCTATTTTATCGCTCGCTAAGACTATTGTCTGACTCAAGGTTTTATGTCTCCTCTTATACCTTGGGCTGTTCATCCTGTTGTGGATGGGGCAAACTAAGTAGCAGGTTATAGGTGATTAGTGAGGATATTGCTGCTGTGCGGAGGCTAGCAGGAGGCTGGCGTACCGGTTTTATTACTATATAGTATTTTTGTTTCCGCTTTTTGAGTGCTCTATGAGGGTCGTTGTGAGGCCTTATGTTCAAACTTTGGTATCAGTTGGATAACCTTTCAGGATGTTGAGAAAGTTTCAAAAGTTTGTTGTATGATACTTCATTACTATTACCTATTGTATATGTTCTATTATATTTTATCCTTGCGCTGCGAGTTCTACGACAGGTTCCAATGTTGTTTACCTACTGTGATGATCGTCCATAGATGCCCGGCACACTTTTCAGCGCATTATTCCTCTTGTTTAGTGCAGGGGTTATGGGCGGTCGTCACATTTAGTATCAGAGCTTTGGTCAACTATTTTGGCCAGAGTTCGAAGACGTAATTACGCATGAGAGACGTACTTGTAGATAATAGTTGGATGCTTACTATATATATTAGTATATATAGTAGTAGTGGTTGTATTTCTTTAGCAGTTTTTCTTAGAAGTGGCTAATTAACTAAATTGCAGATTTAGAATGAGTAGACGAGAATCAAGAAACGCTGCTAGGGGAGCTAATACTGGAGGGGGAAATGGTGGTGAACCAAATTACCCAGCCATGTTTGAAGCCATGGTAGAGGCAATCATGCGAAGGGTACCCGCTCCAATAGCAGAAATGGTTGAAGTATGTGTAAGAGTACCTAGATTAGCAGATTTTGCAAAGCCGTGCAAGGACTTTACAACTCTAGGGGAAAATCATTTAAAGGAACTGAGCCAGCTGAAGAGGTTCAGAGGTAGATGAATTCGTGTCACCGAATCTCTGGGAACTTGGGTATTGAGGATGCAATACAGAGAAATCTTGCATCAAGGTAGCTGCAGGGCATGGCCATGGAGTGGTGGAATTTTGTCGCACTTGAGACTCCAGAAGAGGAGATTTCATGGGAGTAATTCTAAGCTAAGTTTGAAGCAAAGTTTATCTCCATTGCTCAGAAGTCTGTTCTCTTCAAGAAGTTCGTAGAATTGAAGCAGACTGGGAGATCAGTTCTTAACTATATTTCTGATTTCGAAGCCTTGTCCAGATATGCTCGTTCATACATTGATACACATTATCAAAAGAACGAGAAGTTTGTTATGGGTCTGGATACCTATATTGGAAGGACGTTGGTGGATCATCTTGACAATTCATTCGAGAAGATTGTGGAAAAAGCTATTCGCTATGAGAGCTTGTTTCCTAAGGAAGCAAATGTTGTCACTACAACCAAAGAAGGTCAGAAACCACAGCATGGTGGAAAAAATAAGAAGAGGAAGAAAAAATAGTAGAAAGGAAAAGATGGCCAAAAGAAGCCTAAGAGTGGGTAGATTACTATGTTTATCTATCCATTCTCATATACTTTATTGTTGAAGTTTGTTAGCCGTTTTATCACTCACCAAGACTGTTGTCTAACTCAAGGTTTTATGTCTCCTCTTATTACCTTGGGTTGTTCATCCGGTTGTAGATGGGCAAACTAAGTAGCAGGTTACGTGTGATTAGTAAGGACGATGCTTCTGTGCGGAGGCGAGCATGAGGCTGGCATATCGGTTTTATTACTATATAATATTTTTGTTTCCGCTTTTTGAGTGCTCTATGAGGGTCCTAGTGAGGCCTTATGTACAAACTTTGGTATCTGTTGGGTAACCTTTCAGGATGTTGAGAAAGTTTCAAAAGTTTGTAGTATGATGCTTCATTGCTATTACCTGTTGTGTATGTTTTATTATATTTTATCCTTGCGTTGTGAGTTCTACGACAGGTTCCAATGTTGTTTACCTACTGTGATGATCGTCCATAGCTGCCTGGCACACTTTTCAGCGCATTATTCCTCTTGTTTAGTGAAGGGGTTATAGGCGGTCGTCACATCCGCGGACGACCTCAACTTCAAAAATCCCAGGCAAGGTTTGGCTCGAGACGGCCCCTGAGAAGTGGCACTTTGTATCTCGGCATAATTGCTTTCCTATATCAACCGAGTCAATCATTCCCTTAAAGGTCAGATCGATCAGATATCCGTGGATCTACGTGGAAATATCCAAATGAGTCATTCATTGCTTAGCTGATTCTCAAGGCTTTAGAGGGTGTCAAACACTTCCGGCCAAAGCTCTACTTTTAATACACCTCATCTCGAATGCCATGCAAGCCACAATTTCCGAGATAACTATTAATTAGAAGTAGACCGGGGCCCACCACCGCAACTATTCCAAAGGATCGAGCTCCATGTGTCCAAACTCCATAAATGAGGCAGGCCATGCTGCATCTCGCTCAGCCTACTTTTTCACCTATAAATACCTCCATTATCAGATTGGAAAGGGACTTCAATTCCTTTTGGGAACTTCCTCTTTTAAGTTCAAATTCCATGGCTAATTCCAGAAATAGCCAAATTTTTCTCTGAAACACAACGGTTTTGTGTTTATCTTCTAGTTTCTTCAGAAAAGCAAATAGATTGTACTTGTAAACAAAAGCAAATCAATATATAAAGTGGACGTAGGCACTGCTTTTGCCGAACCACTATAAAAGTTCTATGCGTATTCCCAATCTTTAGTTATTTTTTTCGTACTCTGTGATTGTTATTCGTGTATTCTACCTACGACTAGGGGATGACTGTCACTAGTGACCAACTTTTGACGTCAACACCATCCCTATGCTTGACTAATAACTATTTTTACATGTGACCTTGGGAGATGCTCCTACCAAGTCCCTCCGAATTCTAGTATACACGGTCTTAGTTGATCCTTAAGAACTCTATTAACCCTCTCAGTTTGTTTGTCAGTCCGAGGATGATAAGTTATGCTAAGTCTTAACTATGTACCTAGGGCTTCTTGCAAGCTCCTCCAAAATTTATAGTAAATATGGGGTCATAGTCACATGTTATGCTTGAAGGTACCGCATGTAGTCGGATGATCTCCATAAGGTAAACTGAAGCTAGCCAAGTTGTTGCTCTCTTGCTCTTGACTGGGATAAAATGAGTGCTCTTTGTAAGCCGGTCTACTATCACTCAAATGCTCGTATGACCCTTCCTGGATCTGAGAAGTCCATAGAGATGCTCTCCCATTTCCATTGCAGGATATCCAAGGGCTGAAGTAATCCATCGGGTTCTTTTGTTTAGCCTTGACTTGTTGACAAGCCAAACGTCGGGCCATGAGTTCTGCTACATCTTTCTTCATGTCAGTCTAGTGGAAAATACGCTTCATGTCTCGGTACATCTTATCACCGCCCCGGATGGATAGTCATCTGAGAGTGATGAGCTTCCTCTGGCACTGCTCTTTGCAATTCCCCAATTCTAGGGACACATAGCCTTCCATCTCCTCTTAGCCACCCTTTTTCATCCATAGTATATCTAGCTAGGTGACTAGAAGTTTCTCCTTTACCAAGCCTATCCAAGATGTCCTTAAACTGTGGGTCCTCTTGTTGCATAGATCCAATTTGCTCCATGAGAGTAGGTTACACCTCCAATGTTTCCAGCAAACCAAATGTGAAATCCGCAGATGGCTTAAAATCAAAGGTCGAGATGTACTCCAAGCTTTTCTTTTCTATGAATAGAGGACTCAATGCGTCCACCACCACATTTCCCTTGCATATGGTATAAGCTATATCAAAGTCGTAGGACGCTAGGAACTCCTACCACCATTGCTTCTTCAAGTTGAGATACTTCTATGGGAATAAATATTTGAGCGACTTATGATTTGAATATAGCTTAAATTTATCTCCAAGTAAATAGTGCAGCCAAGACTTAAGTGTGGACAATATTGTAGCTAACGCCAAGTCATGGGTGGGGTAGTTTTTCTCATGAACCCTTAGTTGCCTGCATCCATAGCACACCACCCTACCCTCTTACATCAATACGATGCCTAATCCCATGCCACAAGCATCCATATAGACTGTAAACATCTTGCCACCAACGGGAAGAGTTAGGACAAGGGATATTATCAGAGCCCTCTTTTGCCTTTGTAAAGCATTCTCAACATCAACGTTCCAAACACAAGACAAGTTCTCTTTGTCATATGGGTAAGCAGAGCTGAGATCTGTGCAAAGTCTTTAGTAAACTTCCTATAATAGCCCGCCAATCCACGGAAACTTCTCACCTTCATCGCATTCTTAGGGGCCTTACACTCTTGAACTGCGACTACTTTAGCGAGGTCCACCGCTATTCCTTCCTTGGAGACCACATGCCGTTGGAGCCTTACTTCCTTCCTCCAGGAATGACACTTGGAGAAAATCTTGCTTTAAGTTGATGTGCTCTAAGTGTACTTAGAAACGTCCTCTATGTCAGGCATGTTCTTCTTCTCTCTTGGAGAAGATCAGAATGTCATCCACGAATGCCACCATGAACTTGTTTAGATACTCCCTATACACCTGAATCATTAAGTACACGAAGTATGTGGGTGCATTTGTTAGCCCAAAAGGCATAACCAACCACTCAAAGAAACCATCCAGAGTTCTTAAAGTTGTATTGTCAATACCATCGTCCGCCACTCTAAGCCGATGAAATCCCATGGCTAAATCCAACTGCAAGAAAACTGAAGCGCCAACCGGTTGGTCAAACAAGTCATCAATCCTTAGTAATGGGTGCCTGTTCTTATTAGTAGGTTTGTTCAAATCTCTGTATTCTACACATAGATGGAGAGATCCATCTTCCTTGGTTGTGAAGACGACTAGAGCTCCCCACTTAGAAATTCTCCGCCTAATGAATTCTTTCTCCAACAACTCAACCACTTGTTTGTTGAGCTCCCTTCTCTCCCTTGGAGTCATGTGGCGCACTGGAAATGTGCATGGTTTCGCATTTTCCACCAAGTGTATGAAGAAGTCTATCTCACGCCTTGGAGGTAACTCCCTAACCTTGTCAAACAAGTTCGAAAATATGCTAACTATGGGTAATGATCGAAGATCATCAACGGAAGCATCAGGAGAATTTTGGAAACTAAGCATCACCAACCCCTATAGATCACAAGAAATTTTGAAAGTGTTACCATGGAAAGTAAGAAGTCTAACTACTCTCTTTTCCCAATCAAGAATGACACCATACATGGCTAGCCAATCCATTCCTAGAATTAATCTGTAACCCATGAAAGTAAGAACATATACGTCGCATTCAAGTTTGATGCCTAAAACAGAAATCCTCAAACCCTTATATATCATGGATAAATGAGTCGTTCCTCCTATGGGGTTTGAGACTATAAAGGGATCAGAAACAATACTATATTTAGGTGCAGATTCTCTACTATCGAGTTGAATATGAATGAGTGAGAAGCAACGAAATCAAAAACAGAAATCAAACCTTCAATGCAACTTTCCTTCCCCTATCTGGTCCACCATCAGCCTTTAATGCGCTCTAGATGCTCCATCTTTCCGTCCTTGTTTCTTAGGCCACTGCCCATTGAAATGTCCAACTTGGCCACACACAAGGCAAGCATTCTTCGTCTTTCTTCAATCTTTCACTAAGTTTACTAAAACACCACACCCATGGCATTTCACTTTTATTTTGATCTGATCGCTTTTTCGGGCTTCCCCTTTCTTAGCATTGTTTTTCTTAGGCCACCATTTCTTTCTCTCTGCTTTGGGTTTCTCTTCCTCGGTCTTATCCTCTTTCTTCCCTTCTTTTCTACCTCCGTGCATTAAAGCCATATCAACTAGTCTTTCGAAGGTTGCTCCCATTGGTACATGCATTAGTGCTAAGTCTTGGAGCGGTTGGTTCAATCCCTCAGCGAACCTCAAGGCCTTTTTGTGAGGAGTGTTTACTAACTCCAACCCAAATCTTGCTAGTTGATTAAAAGTGTTGACATGCTCCTTTATAGTCATGCCCCCTTGTTTCAAATTAAGAATTCTCTCCATTTGCATTCCTTTTTTTTGCTTGTGATAAGAATCTCACCTCAAAGATTGCCCTAAAGTTATCCTAAGTAGCTGCTTCTGGTCCGTCTTGAACTACTTCCCGCCAGCACGATGCTTCATCCTTCAGTTGCCAAGCGGCCAACTGGATTTTCCTTTGATCATCGAGGTCGAACAAGTTGAATACATTCTCTATTTCTCTTAGCCAATTGTAGGCATCTATAAAACTTTTAGTACCACAAAAAGGTTTTCCGCCCATTGCATAGAAGTCCTTACAGAGCTTAGACAAGTTGAATGCGGGAGGGGGAGGAGGAGGTGCTACTGTGGCTGCAGCTGGGGGAGGAACATTCTCTTGTACTCCTACAGATGCCACAGCTTCTACATATCTAGGAAACCCTATAGGAATGGGAATGCCCTTGGGAAAGTTAGGAGCCCTAGACATGCTGAAAAAGACAAAACTGGAATTCAGAAAGAGAATTGAAGGAATTTTGTAAATGACTTGAGGGGATATGCTTTTCAGAAATTAGTTTTTATTTGAAAATCCCTTATTTTGAAAAATGCTTTTTCAAAAACTTTTTCTCTGATCTTGTAACCTTAGGCTTTGATACCAAATGTGACATCCCACGTCCATTAATGTCACTATTAAAGGAATGCATTAAGTTTGTGTTCAACAGGTAAATAACTACTAAATTTATAAGACAGATACAAGTAATGCAGCGAAACACTTAAAAAATTTATTAATAAAGAAAGCATCATTTCAATCCAAGATTACAACAACCATGTTTTTCTCAAATGCCAAAAGTAATCTGTCTAATAATCAGAGTACAAAAAAAACCATAATAATATCCCTCAAGTGTCATTACAAATAATATAGATAAACTAAAGAAAGTACGTGAAAAAGGAGAGCTATCCAAGTTCAAGCAGAATCACAATCTCAACTACTGACCACTCCCACTCTTAGAACCTGAGGGAGGGAAAAAGGAAGAGAGAGAAGAAACAAAAAGATCGGACATAAAGTCTGGTGAGTTCCGGTATTTTTAGCATAAGCATATGAAAAGGTGTCAAGATAGATAAATAATAATGGAAAAGAAAGTATAGTAACACTTGTACATACGTACGTATGAGGTACACGAGATGTCAAAACAAGGTAAAGGTAGATTAAACTTCTCATTTATATCCAAGAATCAAGTTAATTGCACCAACTTATTAGTATAAATAAGATTGGGTGTTACCCTAATTACTACCCATGCGATCGGCTCTCTATTACCTGAATATCATGTGTTAGCCCTGGTAGCACGGTGTATTAGTCCCTAACCCAGCAACTTTAAAGAACACAAACCTATTCGTATGTGTTACAGCGTCTTAGTTTCCCATAGTCAGACCCATGCATGCTCATGATTCTGCCGGAACGCACCCATACCTACCCACTAATCTTGAACCTCTTATAATCTAGTTCATTAAAGCGTACCTTTGCCCTACCTAGTGCGAACCCCCTATCGAGATACCAACATGGATACTGACTGATATGGGTTCCACACTACTTGACATAAGCCACCCCGTTGCTGTGTACCTCGGATTTAAAAGTCCAAAAACCCTAATACAAACTACTAGACTTGGGACCTCTTAGCTTATTAATTAATAGGTGTAACTTAGCAGGTTTAAGTTCATTAATAAGCCCGGTTATAAAACGACATTTATCTAAATGTTATTAGTGTACAGCCCCTTTTCCACCAAGCACCTGCCCAAATGTATAATTACACTTATAGCATTTTACTTTGTTTTACATCTGGTACTCATATATTCTTTCATGGCACACTTAATCTCATTGAGCTCAATTTAACTGTTTAACATGTCGCATGTTCTTCATAACATGTAATTAACCAAATTTGAGAGATTAACATGTAATTAACTCAATATAATAGATTAACATGTAATTATCCCAATCTAATAGATTATCATGTAATTGTCCCAATTTAATAGATTAACATGCAATTATTCCAATTCTTACAGTCAAGGGTTTCAGTATATAATATGCCCAATTTCTTCACTTAAATGTCATTATCTAATTATTCCAATTCATGTTCTTTTTACGCAATCAACATAATATCCTAGGCTTTGAGTAGCCTAGGTTCAACGTAAATAAAAAGAAAAATGGAGAAAACAAATCTCAGACTGAATAAAAAAGGCATATAGCAAGACTGTAAATAAATGAAAGGCATAATAAGGACAAGGAAAATGAAAGTATATAATTTAACTGTAGATCTGAATAAAAGAACATGTATAAACATATATAGTGATTACTTTAGGCACTGTTAATTTCAGATCCAACATTAATTACTATCCAAAACCTTTTTAAATAATCAAATATAAAAATGACATGAAACCCACTACGATACTTGGTGAAGAGGATGATATCACTTTATGTATGAATATGTCATTGTAGAAAAGGTCCACTTTAATCTATTATTTTTATAGAGTGGTATGAATTGTCCGATCTATTATTTGTTTGGGCAGCACCTCGGTAGTCATATGCATATATATTAATCTCAAAAAGAGTTTAGAGGAAGAAGGAGGAAGAATGGTTCTGTGCGTAGAACAATTGGTGTTGCATGCCTTTACATAAACTACCTAGAACAATTCACCACCATTAGATATTAGGGTTTCAATCCTAGCCATACACACAATGTTGATTCAGCGAACGAACCAGTATTAAAAAACAGTCTAGGTTCAGTACTTAGAATCCGCCCAGCATGTTGGTGGGTCGACCCATCGATATACTGTATTGACCCAGGGGTCGAACCCCCATGACTTAGGTTGACCCATAGGTCGACCCAGGCCCGTTATGGGTCATCCTACACCCACTATTTCTTGTGTTGTTTTTGGTTTGAATTATATTTATATATGACCTCCTTATATATATGAAAACTTCTTATGCCCATAACTTCTTCATAAGTTATTCGTTTTATACAAACTTGGGGTATATCTGAACCAGAATTCCAAGATGGACACATCGTAATGTTGGATTTACTCAATATGAATATTTAATTAAGTAATTCTCATTATATTACAGTTACAGTGTATTAAATTATGCGGTGTTGTAGATTTGTGGAGTTATACGCGCATATATGCGCGTATGTTTGAAATTGAAATGTTAAATATACTTTGTAAATGGAAGAAAATAATATACGTAGCAATATTTAGCAAGAAAATGAATGTTGCAGCCAACGTTAAACAAAATTTAATTTCGGTAGAAATAACGTTAGCGGCCCAGGTATTGGGCCGACCCACACCATATGTGAGTCGACCTGGGGGTGGACCCACCAGGGGTGCAGGTAAACCCATTGCTAAGCGAGATGACGTTATATTTTTTATTTTTATGGCTCAAATTATGTATTATATTTAATCCGACGAACTAGAATCTTCTGTGCACCTATAAAAAAACTAGCAGAGCCTAGCCTCCAACTCACATTTTCTGAGACGAAGCCAAGGCTCTGCCATTTTCTCTCTTCTCCAAATCTTTCAGAAATAAGAATATTAGTTTCAAGATTTTAAGACAAAGAATATAGATCTATGATATAGGTTGTTAATCCCTAAAAAAAACTATACACACATTGGGCAGAGGGGTACAAGGCGGGTCTTATCAGTGTCGGTCATACATAACACGACCGCACTAACTAGGATCCAAATATCAAGCCCACTGCAGGTCAGGTCTATCAGTGCGACCGGGCCATGAGAAGCGCGACTCGACAAAAATGAAGGTTTCACATCAAGAGAACCGCTCAGGCGCTAAAATAGGACAGGTCACCCGCTATACACGAGCTAGAACAGCCTCGTAGTATAACCATAAAGCCAAGAGGCACCATGCAAAGGCAACAAGAGGACGAGCATCCTTGGTTCAAGAAGGGCGATCGCGCAAGGAGCAAAGGAGGATCGATCTCAGCTCCACACTCCGCTCTTACAAAAATCTCCCAGAGCATCCGCGCCCGCACCTAAGGACCCACTCAGCCATTCAAGACACTCAGCAAGTCGTCCGCACATAACACCGAAAGTGACCACAGACAATTGGCTTTAGCTGTCCGGTGGCTTGGTCGTAATTAGCAGAATGAACAACCCACAGCCTGATCATTCACCAAGAGGAGTTCACCTATAAACACACCATGACTACCCACATTTATGGGGGCCTGGGGGTTGAACCACGAAGTGCTGCTAAGCTTCAAACTCAACTACAGATCTGGCTATAGCGTCAAATACCATTTTAGAGTGAAGGCATCTGCTCTCTCAATCATTCATCCATCCTTCTTCTCCTCAAACTCTATTATTCTCCTGCATGATTTTATAGATCAAAACATATAAACGAGGATATATTGAGTAGATATAGAGATGTACGAGGTCATAGAATTGATGTACTTTGTAATTCTTATCATAAGACAGAAAACCGCCTTCATAGTGGACGTAGGCCTCGTTAACGGCTGAACCACTCTAAATCTCGTCTCTACTTTACTTTTTCCCGCATTTTTTTCTTTTTATTGCTAATTAGACACGGCTCCATTTATTTCTTACCGAATTGGTGAAGTACAGTTTAGTACCTTGGGTGTTTGGACCATTTTTGGTGTAAACATTTTGGCGCCCACCGCGGGGCCATGTTTTACCTTTTTCCATTTTAGATCTGACAAGGTTTTCTGAGAGAAACTGTGCTTACAATCACAAGCATGCTAAGGAGAACCGCAAATGAAGCGAACAACCCCAGCAGCGGCATCAACACCGTCATGCCACTGGATAACGACTCCAATGAAGGGGAGCCACCGGAAATCAAGGAGATTGTAACAAGGGAAAGGTTGGAGGAAGCGGTGACAGGATTAACGAGTCAGATAACTATCGCAAGCAACGCGATGATAAAGAAGCTTGAGTCGATATTCACTATCCAAGCCGCTACCGCAAAAGCCGCTCTAAGCGCCACTTGTTCCTCGCTGACTCAGACGAATCACGGATCAGAAACAGAATTCCCGGCATCACATTCAAGACAGTGAGATTCCTTTCCAAGAGTTGCGCATCGCACCAGTTTGGACTACAAAGGGGGAAAAACACCTGCGAACGATTACTCTGATGATGCGATCGCGGAGCGGGAAGACAGTCCTGCTGCCATGAAGACGTCCCTGCCGGAAGGATGCCCAAATTCCTTATCACCAGTCCACGAAGGCGCATCTAGATCGAGGGTTGATGGTGAAAAAGGTGGTCAACTCGTGGATTCGACCAACAAGCGAGATTACATCTCACGAATGGTGAAAGCAATTGTGGAAGAAAGCCTAAGGAGGAAGGATGACCAGAAAGAATGGGAATCTTTCCTAACTAAAACCCCACTCATTAAGAGGATTAAGAAAACTGTATACCGACAAAGGTTCGAACCACCATCGTTGCAGCCTTACAACCGGACAACTAACCCCGATATATTTTTGTGTAAATATGACGAGTACATGAATGGAGCATGCGCTACTGACGAAATCAAATGCCTATATTTCCCAACTTACCTAGAAGGAGTGGCTTATCTTTGCTTCACAAAGCTGCCACCGCGGTCTGTAGACAATTTCATGACGTTGGCTAGGCTATTAAATGAGTAGTTTAGATCCCAGGCGTTAGAAGCTCAGGATGCTACGGAGCTAGATGGACTACAGCAAAGATCAGGAGAACGCATCAGAGTTTTTCTCACTCACTTTGATGTTGCATTGGCTAAAGTCAAGGATCCCGAACCCAGCATGATCTTAATGGCTCTCAAAAAGGGCATATGCAGGAAAACCAAGTTAGGATGGATCAATAAAAAGAAACCAAATACACTCGAATAGTTACTCAGCAAAGCCAAAAAATATGCAAGTACTGAAGAGAGAAACACACATGCAGAGAAGAATGGAAAGGTCCAAGGCAACTCGGATGATCAAAAAAGGAGCAGCGAAAAAGAAGACGGTCGAGCAAAGAAGAAGCTATGCCTTTTCAAAAACTCTGAATTCACACCCCTTAACGATTCCGTGGGAAATATATTCATGGCAACTAGAGGCACCGAAATATATCCAGTCTCGAAACAAAGACCCGTTAGAAATGCCGCCATGAAGTCAGGAAAATTTTGTTGTTTCCACAAACAGCCGGGGCACGATACCGATGAATGTAGGCACTTAAAATTAGTAATCGAGGGGTTGATCAGGAAGGGCCGGCTGCAACAATATGTACGAGATCATAAGAGCTATCCCGACTCTTCTCAGACAAGGGGCAGCACACCTTAGAAAGGAAAGGGCCCAGACCAATTCAAGGAGGATGCTCATCAGAGGGACCAACCGCTAGTACCTCAACAATGGAGCATTAAACTAAAGCTCTCATTATCTTACCTCATTTCCCTAATTTTATCTTGTTACCGAAACTTTTTTAACTTGCTTTATTGATCACTATGTCCATGTTGAGCAATGGTTTACCTACAAAAATTGTGTGCATCAGAAATTAATTATGTGCCTACTTGAATGACGTACTTATTGATCTATGCTAAAGGAAGAATAATTCCTCGAAATGTAGGTGAAGTAGGAGCAATCTTCCATACACAGCGGGGCTATAGCATAAAATCCCAGGTCATGCACTAAACAAAGCAGTTCGGGAATCGCAAACGTCGAGCAAAATAAAACAAGAGGAATAGGTTCATTGCCTCAAAGGGAACCGATCGTTCTGAGACAAACAGCCAAATGAAGGAATGTGCCTCTTATTATGGAATATGCTGAACTCTTGGCAAACACTCATTCAAAGGGCAACCACCAGACCTCTCTGAAGATACAGAAAAATCACCAAATCTGTCCCTCGGATGAAGTTGCTAATCCTAAAGAGGTTTTCTCCTAGGAATAGGACATGAATTCCTTAAACCGGAGTTAAATCCAGTAGCGAGGATTGATGCCCATCTCCTAGGAATCAACACTGAAGGGGGAGCAACTCAAAAAGTTCTGCGGTTAAAATTGCTAAGCCCACCGAAGAAGCACCTTCTTAGGTGACCTTCCTAGGTGTTGGACACGAGTTTCCAACTTGATAAGAAAAACTCAATGAGGTAAACCAATGTCTGTATCCTAAGGTAAGGCAAAAAGTCGGAAAAACCGACATGTCCCGAAACGGAAAAATTGCCGATTTCAAAGGGCGCCTACCTTGGTAGGTAAAAACACGAGTTCTTCCCTCCGAGTCGAAAGCTTGAGGAGATGAATTAGTGTCTGTTCCTCGAATGAAGCATAAAATGGGGAAGGATTAAACATGCTGGAAGGACCAGCACAAAACAAAAACCCGACCGAAAGGACGGTGGCCATCCTTGTTCTTTGTTGATTAACTAAGTCAAACAAAGCCAAGGATGGACTACAACAGCAGAAATCCTAGTCGAAAGGGGGTATCAGAAATCCTAGCCATGCGGGGGTATCCTTTCTAAGACCCATTTGAATAACTAAAACAATCAAATGGGGCCTAAAATGGATCGAAAACTTTTAACCCAAGCCCTCCCCGGGGGCACATATTCAAAACCAATCTAGGGATTGAATACTAATAAATAAAAGACACCAAACGCGCTTATAATAACACAAATGCATAACAGCCTTCGATAAGCGACAAACTAAAAAGATAACTAAATCCTAACCGTAATAATAACAATAGAAAATCAGGCGCAATCGAACGATTAACAAAGTACCCGGACGAATGTATAAATCAAAAAACAAAGGTGCAACGTACGACGCACCCACGCGCAAGATAAACAAATTCCGTAGCAGAAAACCGTAGTACGATAAAGTCCAAAAAAAAAAACTAAAAGAGTCATGAACTAAAACATACGAGAATAAGTGAGGCTGGCTCCCGCATATACAAGCCAGACTAAAATGTATCATCTGAAAATCAAAATCAAAACAGGTGAAGCATTGGCAGGCCACAAATACTTAGATAAGATAGGAAATGATCCTATCCCTAAACTCTAGGGCCTCGACAAGTCTGTGCCTATCTTCCTCCAAAGCATAAAGTTGTTCAAGATTCTCCTTATTTGACTGCTGAAGGTCTTCGACCAGGGAGTGCCAACCACCCATTTGCTCCACAATGCAGTCTCCGACTGCCACGATGAGACCTTCAACCAGATGCTGACGTGGTTCCAATAGATTGAATTCGGCCAATATGGTATCCTTCATGACATCCATCTTACCTGCAATAATCCATCTGTAAAAGGGGTCTATGTACACACCAGAGCGCGAATTAGCTGGACGCTGGGCCACAAAGTCCTTGGCAAGATCAGGATGACAAGGGTTGGGGACAGGAAGAGGCTCCAGTACAGATGTAGGATCTAACGTGATGGATGAAGAGACCATGCAACTAACAGCAGTCTGCATATCTGAGTCAGAAAGTCCGGTCAGTACGAACACAAATAACAGCTACGGAAAGAGAAATAACTTGGTCAGACTCAAGCATAGATGAAAATTTTCTACCAGAGAAACCTGGGGCATTTCGCCAAACAATTTATAAACAAATACCAAGCGTCGACATTCCAAAGAAAAGCATCAGATGGCCCTTATCTGTTAAGGATAGGTATAGAAAGGGTATCTGCGCTTTATAAATCTTTACCTAGAAAGATCATGGCTTCTTGAAGAAGATCACTCAAGATAAGTAGACGCTACTGCAGGCGAAGAGAAAAATGGTAAAATGAGAAAGCTAAAGCCTTTTGAGGAAGAATCAAAGCAAAAATGTCAGGCATAGATTACCTGATTGAAAACCCTCAAGGAAGCACAGCCGTGACCCCAGATCTCTATTGAGATGCAAAAACGAAATAAAGCAGGTTAAAGATGAATAAGGGAGACCTAAGGGCATTCATCCAGAGAATTTATGCCATGTCAGCCTAGTATCTGATTTCGTGAAAGTGTCTCATCAAGTCCCAATTGTCATCCCAAGATTCAGCCATTCGCACATAATCAAGAAAGTACAATAAGCCTCTCGCCCGTAGGGAAAAACAATGCCAGACAGCTACAACAAAGCGGCCCCAGCCCGTGCACGAACGACTTCTCGTCAAGTCAGGATAAACCTACCACCCAATGTGCGATCAAATATATCGAAGCCCATAATTCCATACCAAAAATAAATTACGGACTTCGAGGGGCAAGTGTTAATCCCTAAAAAATACTATACACACATTGGGCAGAGGGGTACAAGGCGGGTCTTATCAGCGTCACTCATACATAACACGACCGCACTAAGCAGGATCCAAATATCAAGCCCATTGCAGGTCAAGTCTATCAGTGCGACCAGGCCATGAGAAGCGCGACTCGACAAAAATGAAGGCTGCACATCAAGAGAACCACTCAGGCGCTAAAATAGGACAGGTCACCCGCTATGCAAGAGCTAGAGAAGCCTCGTAGTATAACCATAAAGCCAAGCGGCACCATGCAAAGGCAATAAGAGGACGAGTGTCCATGGTTCAAGAAGGGCGATCGCGCAAGGAGCAAAGGAGGATCGATCTCAGCTCCACACTCCGCTCTTACGAAAATCTCCCAGAGCATCCACGCCCGCACCTAAGGACCCGCTCAGCCATTCAAGACACTTGGCAAGTCGTCTGCACATAACACCGAATGCGACCACAGATAACTGGCTTTAGCTGTCTGATGGCATGGTCGTAATTAGCTGAATGAACGACCCACAGCCTGGATAAACAGATTCCATATAATTCACCAAGAGGAGTTCACCTATAAATACACCATGACTACCCACATTTACGGGAGGGTGGGGGTAGAACCACGAAGTGCTGCTAAGCTTCAAATTCAACTACAGATCTGGCCATGGCGTCAAATAACATTTTAGAGTGAAGGCATCTGCTCTCTCAATCATTCATCCATCCTTCTTCTCCTTAAACTCTATTATTCTCCTGTATGATTTTTTCGGATCAAAACATACAAACGAGGATATATTGAGTACATATAAAGATGTATGAGGTCAGAGAATTGACGTACTTTGTAATTTTTATCATAAGATAGGAAACCGCCTTCATAGTGGACGTAGGCCTCGTTAACGGCTGAACCACTCTAAATATCGTCTCTGCTTTACTTTTTCCCACATTTTTTTACCTTTTATTGCTAATTAGACATGGCTCCATTTATTTCTTACCGAATTGGTGAAGTACAATTTAGTGCCTTGGGTGTTTGGACCCATTTTGGTGTAAACATAGGTGTTCATATTTCTTGTCTACGCGAGGTAAATTCTGTGAATGTGAATTATTATGATTTCTTTTATTCTTTTAGCCCCATATTTGTAAATCCGTTGTTATTTCAATATTAGATTCAATCAGGAGGGCCATGGGTAGCAAATCTGAATCAGATTCAAGAATTAGAAAGCAGTCAGGTGAGTGGATTTAAATTATACCTTTTAGTAATAGTGTATTCATCGTTTAAATTCCCCGTAATTCTTAACGTAGTAAATAATTGAAATTGTGGTAATTGTGATATAACCCATTCCCTAAGTATGTCAAGAATGTTACTGTAGTATCAATTTATTCCATTAACTTTCTATTTGGGTTGAGAGTTACTGTAATACTAAAATTATGAATCTAACAGTGACTATAAATATATTGTTAAGATTGTAATTCAAATTTAGGTACAACATCACCACTTAAGAATCTTAAGTAGGATGTCAAGCATTCTTCAGCTTGGTAACCTTCGGTGATGGAAAATTATGGATTAGATCTGTTGTGCACATAACATTTGAGTTTAGCTAAATATCGCTCAATCGGAAACGTACATCGAACGTGCACAGGTCCACCGTACTCAACATCCCTACACAATTGAACCGTCAAGTGAAGAATTATGTCAAAGAAAGCCGGTGGAAATATCATCTCAAATTGGCAAAGAATTTCGAGAATTTCTTGTTGTTGCCTCTTCACATCTTCCAAGTCAGTTACTTTAACCCAAAGACCTCTTAAGAATGCACCAAATCTTATCAGCGACAATGCAACTTCAGGTTTCAATGCTTTCCTCATAGCAAATTGCAACAAGTAATGAAGTAAAAAATGAGCATCGTGGGTCTTGTACCCTGAGATAGTCCTTTCTTTCGTGTGAACGTACCGGCTGATATTGGCTGCACAACCTTATGGCAATTTTGCATTCTACAGTACTGAGCAAAATAATTCTTTTTCTTTCTTCATCATGTCAAATATGGCACCCCTAATCTCAAGGTATTTACCAACACTTGATAAAGTAGGATGCAGAACCTTCCTGATGCCCATTTCTTATAAATCCAAATAAGCATTCAAATGGTCTTTTGACTTGCCACTGATATTTATCAAAGTACCGAGTATGTTGTCGCATATGTTTTTCTCTATATGCATAACATCAAGGTTATGTCGTAATAAATTGCGGCTCCAATACGGTAAATTGGAAAATATTGACTTCTATTTGAAAGGAGAATCCTTTTTCTTTCCAAAATTATTTTCAAAGCCATACAACAGATCTTCAATGTCTGTACCTGATAACTTTCCCGGAATCTATCCTATATTAACTTCACCATTGAACCTCTTTTTATCAAACCTCCACTTGTGTTTTAGATCCAGAAATTTTATATAATTCATGTAGCACATTTTTTTACTATGTTTCAAGTACATTGAAGAAGTCTCATAATGGCATACGGGACAACCCAATTACCAATTATGCTCCAACCTGATAACATTGCATGACCCGGAAAATCATTAATGGCCCACAACATGCCTGCACATAACATGAAATTTTGATCAATAAAGGCATCATAAGTTTCCATGCCTATATCCCATAATTCTTTCAATTCTTTAATTAGAGGTTGCAAATATACATCAATTTTATTCTTTGGAGACTTTGGACCGAAGATGATTGTTGAAAGAATTAGATTTTCGGGCTTCATGCACAACCAAGTTGGAAGGTTGTAGTTAACTAATACAATTGGCCATGTACTATAAGTTGTACTCATTGTACGAAAAGGATTAATCCATCAGAGGCTACATCCAATCTGATATTTCTATTTTCTGATTTAAAAATCAGGATACATAGCATCCATTGCTTTCCAAGACTCGCTATCAGCTGGATGTCTAAGTTTTCCATCTTTTTTTCGTCCTACGGAATGCCATATCATAAGTTGTGCAAACTCCTTGCATATAAACAGCCTTTGCAGCCTTCGTTTAAGCGGAAAGTAACGCATTACTTTTGACGGGACTTTGCGACTCAACTTCGCTAGATCATTGTCACTGGTGTCGTCCTTTTTCACTAGTTCCCACCTCGAAACACCACAAATTTCACAAACATCTTTGTCTTTATTTTCTGCCCAATATGTCATGCAATCGTTTGGACATGCATGTATTTTTTTGTATTCAAGACCTAAATCTTTAATGATATTCTTCGCGACTCTGATGGATAAAGGTATGTGGGCCTATGGAAAAGCATCTCTCTTCAACTCTAGTATATCCCCAAATGCAGACTTTGTAATTTCATGTATACATTTTAAAGAATAAAGCCTGATGATAAAACTTAATCTTGAAAATTTTGAATAACCAGCATATAATGACTGCTTTCCATCTTCGACAAGGTGTAAAATCTTCTAGCACTGGCATTCGGTTCATCAGAATTCTCATCCCCACAGTTGTGCATAAGTCCATGAGTACGGTCCAACATTTCATCAAGATTATCTCCAAAATCACCAGCTTCATAGTCTATATCTTCACCACTCCTTCCAAAATTTTGGCTAGAAACCTCACATATCCATTTCACATACAATGGAGATGGACCATTGGAGATGAGATGATCATAAATTATATCTTGACGACGCCACTAGCTATTTTTACAATTCTTGCAAGGGCACTTCATTTCATCACCGATGGCGAATTTAGAAAAACAATTTTGTATAAAGGTTTTATCATACTAATATATCCTTCACTAAACTTAGGAAGTTCTATCCAGATGTTTTCGCTGTCCATCACTACATTTATGAATATGAAGATTTTAACATAATCCAACAAGAGGAAACCTAAGACAAGTCGAATTGTTAATTCAGGCCGACCTATAAGTAATTTAAATTGAAACCCTAAAGCGATGTGAGAGAGTGTTATACCTCAAAATCTAAATTGAAGCCCTAAAGTGATGTGAACAATGCTTGAACCCCCAAATCGAAGCCCTAATTGGATCGAAATCATTGAACAAAGTTTGAACATCCAAATTAAAGCCCTAATTGAACTGAAATCTTTGAACCCCAACTTAAGAATGTTTGCTTGAACCATTGAATGAAAACATAGAAGAATCAAAATGTTATTTGCAAAGGAAAATGTTGTTTGCTTAACGAAACTAGGAAGAGGGAAAATGAAAATAAGATGGCGGGGAACGAAAAGAGGATAAGAACTGAGTCAAGCCAAAGAAAAATTGTTGTTTGTTGAAGAAGCGATCAGGATTGATGAGGTGTCACATTCTCCGACGTAGGATTTGATTCACGTGGATTGCCACGTAAGACATGGAATGATCTATTATAACAACAATATATAAAATGTTGCATCGTGTTACACTTGTTTAGCAAGGCCAACACATTTTTATGGCTAAGTTAACATCAGGAATAGAACATTGCAGTAGGACCAAAATATCATAGCTATCATCACATTATGGTTGGCAACATCTTGCAAAATCGTTGCATTAGGCCGTTTTTGGCATATTGATAAACTTTACTTTCTGAAGCCCACTCGATAGCTCCACGGTGAAGTTTTGGATCTCGAAATCTTTCGATGAGTTATTTGAAAGATAAGTGTGTAATGAATTAGTTTTACCATGTATTTTGAAATTTTCCAATAAATATTAAAGGGATTTATATTGAAAAAAAATCAAGATAAAAACTAAGTGCAGATTTTAAAAAGTGCTTTGGAAACTTGATAAATAGGAAATTTGACGATACTCGATTTGAGGAATGAAGGTTGAAACATGAGTTGAATCGGTACTGAATTAACTCAGAATGGACTAAAACTGATTACTTACATAAAATGAAATTTTTCTATATTATTTGGGTAAAGGATTTATGGGAAAGTTATTCGATTTTATGAATTGTATACGACTTCTGAGATATTGATTCTCGAAAGATTTTATCATACACAAAAATAGAAATTATTTGGAAATCATGATCTGTTTTGAAATAATTGAATGTGAAATAAGATTCAAAAGACTTCTATGGGTTATTAACGATTTTCTAAAAGCTCTGATCGAAATTTGAAAGGCTTGAATTGTATGGCACTTGTTTGAAAGATAGAAAATCATATTGATCCAATTTAGATTTCCAATGATTAAAAAGGGAAATTCAACTTTCCAAGTTATTTGGAACTAATGTTTTGAAATATTTGACTATAGCAGTGGTAAATGATCTCTAAGATATCGGTTTAAGCTCTTGAAATTTTATATTACGAAAATATGAAATTTATTTGGAAATCTTGGAAATGCTTGAAACAATTTAAATAGTTTAAGTAGCCTATGCTAAAAATCCCATATTATTTACTGTAGCATTCCATATGTAGCTGTCCTTGGTACATGCCCAAGCCATATTGTTGCCTTATTTTGTTCCATAATGTTGATTTTGCAATTTCTCTAATGCTGAGTTTATGGCTCACACATGGAGTCACACTGCATGCTTCTTTTCTTTATTCCATGATGGTTGAAATTGTCCATTTTTATTTCGTCGGTTCACTGATAGTTATACTCGAATTATTTAATAATTTGTAGGACTATAATTCTACCGGATTGAGGCTCCCGGGCAGGTAGTAACGCATAGTAGCAACTACTGCCCACCTCGAATAACACTCCCATAATCAAAGGTGCACCCAAATCAATCACAACAGTCATAGAAATGCTATCGAAGAAGCATGTTCGATCAGAGGTGCGACCTCAATTAACACGGGTATGGCTCTTGTTTTAGTCATTTTAATTATGACTCGAAGGTCAAGGCCAATCCATCATCGTTCTCTTTCTTCAAATCCAGTAATCGCCTCTATATCATCCTACTTCATTTTGGAATCTCCACCACGTACACAGTTGTGAAAGTGGTGTCGGAATTGGCAGAGAGTGTGACATCTACCGACTACAGACTCTTTAACAACCAAACGTTTACATTTTCCACACCATGGTCATTAGATCTGAAATCATATTTCGAGTATCGCAAATCTGTTTGTTTCAAGTATTGCCTTAAAATTGATTACTCAAATAATTCATTAATGGTTTAGTTCAGATTTCAAGTCCGAAGTTCACAGTAATCACTTATCAAAACCATTCAAGTTTGGATTCACTTTTACTCATTATCACTTTATACCTTCATTTTAATCCTTCGGATTCTGTAGCTCGGATTGGACATGAATTAATTTATAAAATACTTAGCACAGTAAAATTGAAAACGGTGTAGTATATTAAATTCTAAAATAACGTATAGATATAGCATAAACCCAATAGCATAAAAAAATTAAATTGCCAACATGGTCATAGGTCTTATATTGAAGATATGCTTAGAAAAGTTATATAATATATGTATGTATAAATAGTTATAAAATAATTATAAAATAGTTATAAAGGTCATATAGTCAAAACGGTTTAAGCTTATTTGTTAAAGGAAAATAGTTCGAAAAACCAAGTAATGTGTAAACTTACTTCTATGAAAATATGATTCGATTAATATAGCACGATCCAATCCATATTTCAAATAGTCAATCAATATCCTCGAATTCAGATTCATCTCAAAACGGAAATATTTCCAAATCATTATTCCAAGTTAGATTTAACTACAATTCTGAGTTCACTCAAAAATGTAGAATTTCAACATAGCTTTGATGTTTAATTATTATGTCATCACCTAAATCACCATTTAGTAAAATTCCAGTCTTGCTATTTCTTTTTATTGAAAATCTCAAGTCAAGCTTTTTTTAAAGGAACATTCTTTCCATTCACTTGGATTTAATCCAAAGATTTTTATTTTTAACATTTACTTCATTTCTCTTAAATAGGATTCATAAATTTATTAAATCAAATCTTATTATATTGAAGTAAGATTTTGTAAAACCATGAAAGCAAATTCATTCTTAAGAAATCAAACACTTCTAATTATTTATCGTAAAAATACAAAAATCAATTTAATATAAACCTTATTTACCCCCACCATTATTTTAAGTATAAATCTTTACAAAATATCTCAAACGCCTTTATTAAAACAAAATATTGCTTAACTTCACCACTAATTTATTTCAAGGAAAATAATCCTTTCAAACCTTTCTTTATATAATATTTAAATTGCATTAGGTCCTTTAAACTTAAGTTTATAAAGTGTACTACATCAAATCTTTATATAAATGGAAATGTGGTAAAAAAAAAAATTAAACCAAATCCTTTAACTAAAATATTTTATGGAATCATGTATTATAGCTAACATAAATAAGGAAAACCTTTCATATATTATAAAATCAAATATATTAAAAATCTTGTTTGTAACAAACATTAGTTCAAATATTTAAATTTAAACACCATATTTTAAAAGAAGATTAAGATTTAGTCTGAGAAAATTTTCCATTATTTTCCTTTATTCGAAAATTTCATTTTAAAATCTATTTATGAAAATCGGTACATACTGTAACATATTGAAGAATAGATTTTTATTGGTCACGGCGTCCGTATAAAATTTTCTATCCTATGGTCAAGTGACGCGGATATGTATCATTTCAATCCGCCTTAAAGAAAAATTTGAATCCCGGGTATATATCCCCGCATTCCAAATTAGTTCAAATTTATTTTACAAATCCATACAATTCATGCAGGTGTATATCATTTCAACCCATGGTGATTTTCCTGAATTTATAGGGAACTTGCAAGGTGAGAGCAATACAAACATAGCATATCATATATTGCATCCACATGTGTCATATATGATGATAGTGTGTGTGTCACATGTGCATCAATCACATAACAAACAATTTCTGGAGCAATCTAATATTTCATTTACCATCTCAAATATTTAATTCACTTAATCATAAGTTAGTTGTGAGTGAGGGAAACTCACCTTTCGAGGCTAGGAGATGAATTTGAAACCGATAAGGCTAAAGCAAACATGATATCCAACATGACGATTCCAAACCAATTTATATACACATACACATATGTATATATGTGCATAAATAAAATTTTGAAATTCCCACGCGAGACAAAAACCCAACATGACTACGAATCCTAAACAACAATGATAATAAATCCTACATCAAACCTAAGCAAATTAATATTTTTTTTATTGATGGAATATAATAAAATAAGGAAAGAATATATATATACACCCAAGCTCCCATAATCATCATGCAAGACAGTCGTCTGGCCTTGTCTCCCTGAAACAACCTCTTAGGCATTAAACCAAACACATGGAGTGCTTGTTGGAAAGGACTCAGCCTTTAAGCAACAGGGCATTCCTAGACTCACGCATGAATGTAACCAAGGTCGGCAGCACCAGTGTACTGACAGTGGATGGAGCCGATCCTTCCGTTAGTACTTTTCCAAAACTTGGACCTAGCTTTCATGGTGTAAGGGAAAGGCAAGAGGACATGTACAGTGGAAGTCATTCAAACTGTTGGTGGTGACTTAGAGCGTCCAAGCGACGGTGGTGGCTAATGGAGCCACGCTATAACGACCCAAGGATTTTTTGCCTCGGAAATTGACATAAATACCTTTACCGTAACTCGTGCCGACCTTCCAAACACCGAAAACACTGGAACGTTATTAGAAAGAATTTAGAGGGTGAGATAAGAAAGAAAGAAATATTAGAATAGAAGAAGAAGAAGAACAAACACAACACAGAGTCTCACATCGCAGCGGAATAAAATATAATACAGAAATAACTTTGCTGAGAGCTTTAAATAAACTTACAATATCAGAGTAAATCACACAACGGGATAGTTATAATAACATGTTCCCATATACAACACACAGCGGAATAGTAGTTATATAATATCATACGTCTGAACTCTTCCAGCTCGTCTCTTTACAGCATTCGATAACCAGAACCTGTACACCCCGGGCTAACCCGAGCATTTACAAAACACCGGGTCAGTCTAGTGAACCAGAGTGAGAAAAACTAGCACAGTATTAAGGGTATCACACCATCTGGTTTTAAAGTTAAAATCACTCAAAGAAAAGGATAATCATAAGACCAAATCCACACATAAACACGGATGGTTTTTACCTTACGATAACCCAAAACATTTTTGAAATCAATATCTTTTCTGATATTATCATAATGTCTAAATACAAGTAAATATCAATCTAGCGGAACGCTTGCATCTCACGCTCCACATATATAGTATACAAACGCGGACGCTTATTGGAAATTGGATTCCGACTATGACAAGGTATGGGACCACCTTCCAATAGTGTATCTCTAGAGGCGAATACGCTGGGTTCAACAAGAACGTCTTGCAACCCGGCCCTCACATGACCGACCACTCATTTCGCTTGAGTGTATCGAATGTATATCACCAACGGTGGTAGCTAGCCACCGTTCCTGAAAAGGGACAGCATCGAAATAGATTAAAGAAGCAAATAGATTTTCTCTAGATAGGTGATTATACACCCTAATAGGAGCGACCCACGTAGCCATGCTGCCTGCCCGATTTCTATCGTTTCTCGGTTGATGAGGCTTGAGGTTTGAATTTCCTTTTTGGAACATTTGGCCACCATTCACTTTTAATGCCACATCGTCAGATCCGTCAAGTCACTAATTGACGTCCACAAATATACTCTAGGTATAAAAGAAGTGCCCCTCTTTGCCACCACTCGGTATATTTGTAAAAATCAACGTACGTGGTTTCATGAAATACTCTGTCAAACATTTGTCCATACATGTCATCCAAGAACAGGATGAACCGAAGGTACTCTCCTACTGCATCCAATATAGGAATCACCCCATGGATCAGTAGCGAGAAGTCCTTGCAACCCGTAGATTCCAACCACGACAGAACCACAGTACATCTCTGGCTGCAGACCAGAGATTATTAGCAGTTCTTCCATTTGTAAAAATCTATGGCCTTCAGTGCTCCATCTCGATCACTTCTGATCTCTTCACGTATTTGTGGTCGGAATGGTTTTCGAATATAACTTCGATCCCGGTCTTTCCGTACCAACAATCGTATTGGATAGATTTGATAGTCGGTGATTTAACTATCAAAATAAACAGTGTTTCAATCATGACAATCCAGTGAGTTCACTGGTTCAGTATTCGGTCTCACTTGGCCTTTTTATTGAAAACAAATGTAAATTCAACTCTTAAATCTTTCGATATTATAAATATAGTTTTCACACTTCTTAATTTAACATGAGATTCTTCTTTAACAAATTCTCTTTTTAATACTTAGGAAATCTTATATCATATTTAGTTTGTCTATTTTCACTTTCAAAACGTTAATCACACTATTGTAATATTGGGAAATCATTTAACTTATTACTCGTAAAACGACTTTATGAAATATCATCTATTTCATTACTTGAAACAATACTAATGCTTATTCTGATAGAATAAAACTCAACTTTACGCTTCCTTTCTAACTTGAAAATATTGTTATAATTCACGCAACGCCTTTTATTGCCCTTTTACTTTGGAATCTTCCTTATATATATACGTGCCAAGTTTTAATCAATGGGTTGCGTTACTATTTCTCTAATGAGATAATAAATTTTACTAACCTCTTTAACCATATCAACTAATACCACCCTCAGATAATCTTGAAGTCGTTCAAGTTTGGGTATTTTAATTACCTCTCAGACTTTGATCAACAACGTTCATATTTTAAGGTAAATACGAGTTGTAATCCGAACCCGATACTATATACCAGTATCAATACAAATCCCATTTCACTAATTTATTAAAAATATGGTTTTATAAACCTTCTTACACTTTGAAAATCTCTTTCTCGAATACAACATTTTTTCTTAATTTAATAATTTAGTAATTCCTTATAAAACACCACTTTTTAACCTTTACCCTTTTCAAATAATTTCATTTCATAATTCGGATTTGTTTATCAAATCCTATGATCCACTTTTTTACCCCATTTCACTTTTCCAATCTCTTTCCAAATCCATTCTCACTTTAAATTAATTAATAATATAATTAATTTAAATAATTTCATTTAATTAAGTTTCAATAACCAATTTTCCAAATTTTAACCGTTAAGGTTATATTCTATTCCCATATTTATAAATCTGATTAATCTCAGAATTTACTTTGTAAAATCAATTCATTATAAACATAAATCTTTATTTCCTTTTAATAAAGTTTTATTTAAAATAATATATTCCAAAATCTATCTCCAATTGTAAAATAAATTTTATAACTTTATCTCTATTAAAAAACGATTTACTTTTAGGCCATTTACTGTCGATTACTCAACCAATATTGCCCATTGGTTAAAAACAACACATGTTGACTTTTCAATTAATGATCACAAAATCAATAACCCAATCATGACAGTTCAAATATGATAACATGAAAATAATATATTTGAGGAATCCGGTTGGATTCCTCCAACTTGTTCTTCCCTGTATACAAACGATTATCTCCACATAGTTTAAAACAATTCAAACCGATCAAACAATTCAAACAGATCAAACAATACAAATAGATCAAACAATCCAAACCATTAAACACGTTTATTGATAAACGTGACCAATAAGGTAAGTTACCTTTATTGGAACCAATCGTTAAAATAACGATTTGGTATTTTACTGAAATTAAACAACGGTTTAATTCCATCAGTTATATCAACAAATAAATATATAACTAGTGAACAGTCAACCATAGCAAACAGAGCACACAAAATAAAAACCCAATTTATATAAAATATTAATGGGGAAACTGAGTGAATTTAACTCACCTTGATCAGATTCGCTTAAGCGGTTCGGTTCCGGTTAAATTAAACATGTGTTTAATTTAACAGAAAATTTCTGTTGATCCCAGTCTTCTCCAAAATGATTCCAAAAGGTAGAATTTAGTCATACGGTCTCAACGCGACTTGTTTGGCCCAATTCTGATCATACATGTAAAAGTTATTGACATTTTAGTGCATGGTTATAATTTTGTACTAATTGATTTCTTAATTAAGTTTTAACTAACTTAATTACTTTTATTTAGTTAAACCAGGTTGAAACTTCTACGTTGCGACCAATCAACCTCACATTCTTTTGCTCTCATGTCGTTCTTCCATCGCAGCATAAGGAATTGGGACTGAATAGAATAATCCCGCTATTTCCCTATCTTCACATACTTCTTGGTTGAGAACCTGATATCATAATAAATAAATATTTTAATTATAATAAATTTTGGTTAAATTATTACTTGTAAATTGAATCTGCGTGTACTAATTACTATAGACTTAATACAGGTCGGCTCCTTCTTTTACTTACATCACACGATGGTTGTTCTTTATCCCTTCACAATACCTTCATTCGCTCCTCACATCTTCCTGCTACCGAAGTGATCCACCTTGCCCTAGATGAACACCTCGACGCAAGTTTCAAAAATGAGGATCTTAGTTTTGTGCAACGTGAGCCGATCCTTCCTGGACATTTAGAAAACACGCCCCTCTTCTTCAAAGTATTGTACCCATCGCAGTCCATTGTTCCAGGATTTCCCAATTCTCCTGTCACTCCAAGCACCGATCCTCCGAACAAAATCCAAGACTACTGTGCTGACCCTCTTTCCACCACTGTCCATCAACCCAAACTGCGTCAAGCTCGAGTTCGCCCAGCCCCTCCAGTTTGCCCATGAACGCTAGCGGCTTCGAACCCAATATTGGCCACAACACCGTACTGACGTACATCACAACCGTCCAGTACCAAGATCAACACCTTTATGGTTGGAGATTTGTGGAAATAGTCCGTGTATTTGCAGATGAAGGTGGAGAATGGACGGATCAATTCTGATCGTTGAAATGAAGGTGGATGGACATTGGGTTCCAAGTCGGTACAGAGAACAAGTGCGATAAAGAGAAATAAGGGATTTCAGGGGAACGATTGTCTTTTAAAGAGTATTTTATTTCTACTTGTTCATTGAAGTGAAATTTTTTGGTTTTCTGTTTACTGGAAGATAACGATTTCAGCAAAGCATTTGGGAATTAGGGGTT
Organism: Allium sativum; assembly: GCA_030737875.1. Classification (NCBI taxonomy): domain Eukaryota; kingdom Viridiplantae; phylum Streptophyta; class Magnoliopsida; order Asparagales; family Amaryllidaceae; genus Allium; species Allium sativum. Next base: position 775,941,428 of record CM060926.1, read on the forward strand.
TCTGGGTATGCTGAACCAACGGATGTTGATGGTAATTTACAGGAGAAAAGTATAGTGTTATGTTATATTATTTTATATTATAACGAAACTTCGCGGTGAAGTAGTTGATCAAAACTACCACAAACGATTTCTGTTTACTGATAAAAAAGCTAATCTTAGTGTAAAAAGGTATTCCGGACCCAATGGGACAAGTTTCGTCGAATTCTGACATTATTTGAAAAAAATCCTTTATAAAACCAGAAATAAACACGCGTTTAATTTTTCCACGATCACCAGATAAATCAAATCAACTTGAAACCTTGCAATCCTATAATAATTCTTCAATACAAACCCAATGGCACCAGTTTCATCGCATTCTGAGACTGTTTCCCCGGTAGGCTATTTTTACGCGTACCGCAAATGCCATTTTGGACACCAAATTACACGGTCTCCAAAAATAACAAACTATATACCTTTCCTGACTAAAATCGACGATACCAACCTAACGGAATTGGTTTCATGGCCTAACTCGATCATCTGTTCAAGTTATACCCAAATAACCCTTTATTGAATTAATTACGCGCTATAGAAATTGAACGGGCGTTTGTGGCTGTCGTGGTCAAATACGACATCAGTTTACCATGCCATTCAACACCGTACAATATTTTAACGTTACAGTTCTAATGAAACTAATTTTGTCGAAATCTGAGTCCATTTGAAAAATGGCTATTTTAACACGTATATTTTAATAACGATTTCCATAGCGATTATTTTAAAATTTGATTTGGCCATAACTAGCAAACTATAACACGAAATCTGAATTTTTCTCTTTCATATGAAAATTATCATCAATACGGTTCTAACGTTTCTCGTTTCACAGAAATCCGACTTATATCAGATTCTGTATATCGAGTTGAAGTTCGAAACTCCATATTACGAACTGCAGCGCTATTTCGAGCTCGTTTTATATTATAAATAAAATTAACGTTCAAACTTTGTTTTAAATAACGAATTAAATATTAAAATCTATAAATATTCCAATTAAAATATTTAAAATAATAAATTAAATTAAATATTTGATTGTCAAAAATACGGGTCGTTACACATGCAGCACCTTCGAAGCTCTCCCTTTTTTATATGAGTTCCAGGTTCGTAATTGGAGGGAGGAACTGGCTTTTAGGGGTAGCAGGGAGGTTTACGACGATCGGCGCATTGCTAGACGGAGGCCATGGTGGTGGAAGCATTGCGAGGCAGGTTGATTTGGCGAGAGTCACAATTTTGGTTTGGGGGTTTGGGGCTTTCAAACTGGAGGTTAAACAAACCAGTGTAGAAGGGAAAGGAAGAGGCAAGTCCTCGGCCATTTCATTGGTTTAAATATTTTTCTTTTTCTGATTGGTACTTGTTTTTGAAGGAGTAAAGAGGAAACAATTATTTTACTATGTTTTTTCCATTGCACGAACTACTAACTCAGAGAAGATAAAGAGGAAGACGAGAACACTAGTATTCAGAAAAGAATAAGAACGTGGAGAAATCGAAGAAAAGGTGAACGTGTGTTATTGTTTCTCTGCCCTTTTCTAAACGTGTCATTTGCATGCTGTAAATCTTTATAGATATGTTGATTGGTTCAATTTACAGTTTGAATTAATTATTATTACCAATATTTATCTTGCCATTTCACGAGACAATTTCACGTGGGTTAATACTTATACACAATCAAGAAGCTAACGGAGATGCAATCCACAAATGTTATCTCTTTTGCGCATTTTCGACTGGGAATTATTTGTCCGAGTCAACAAATGTTCGAATTTCATGAACAAAAAAATACAGTTCTTCTTAGAATATCGTCTAGTATTTTTAATTTGAATTTGCCTGAATTTTGACACTTTTTCATTAGTGACGATTCATAAATGCTTACAAAATTAATGCGAATTGGAATGGATTCGTGTGACACCCCATGCTCGTTAATATCACTCTTTATCAGAATGCATTAAGTTTTGAGAAGCGTTATAGGCAAGCAGAAACATCACAAGATAGATATAAAATAACAGCGGAATTAAAACTTTATTTAATAGAAAAGTTTCGTGGTTCAAAACATGATTACATAATAAGTCTGAAATACTGAAAACAGAAAACTTCTGCCTTGTACAAAATCATCATCAAAGTACAATAATACATAGAAAGAACATAATCCCCAAAGTATAGCCATAGTAGAGAAGATACGAAATCAAGCGGTACATCTAAGCAGCTCTAAGCAGAAAAGAAGAATCTTGATCAAGCTTGAGTATTCCCACCCTGGGGGGGAACAGAACAGAAAGAAGAGGAAACAAAATGGGTCAGACATAAGTTTGGTGAGTCCAGTTACTTTTAGCATATAAATAAGTAAAAGCATCATGACAGGCATATAAGTTGGAGAGAGATAACAGTGCCATAAGGCAAGTATAACAAGGTAAACAAGATAAACAAAACATGCTTTGCGCTTCTTAAAACTTTTCTCCCTCTGCACCAATACTCGTATAACCGGAATAAGATGATCCCAACAAGTACAAGATGGTAGACTTAGGTGTACTCTAGTGAGAGGTTTTACCCCATACAATAACAGGTAGCCCAACAGAACAGACGGGTGTTACCCCAAACGATAATAACAGGCTCCTAAATAGGCGAGACTAGATGTACCCTAATTACTACCCAAATCGATCGGCTCCCTAACCCGTAAATACTCATGTTGGCCCCATAGTAGGATGTATCACTTCCTAAGTGGCAACCCGTTACTTCCAAGATGCACAACTGTATCTACTGATGTCACATCGTCTTATTTTCCCAAGCAGACGGACCCATGCACGCACACGACTCCGATGGAACGCGTCGTCAGACACCTTTCTCCTAAGTGACCTTTTATAACAAGCTCAGTAAGCGTGCCCTGACTACGACCTAGTTCGGGGTTCTCCGTTTGATACCAATATAGGTTACTGACTGATACAGGTCCCCCACACCAGATGATACAAGCTTCCCCCTAGGCTTGCATCCCCCATTACTAGGATTTTAACAGGTTATGCCTGCTAGTTTAACAAAATTGCATAACCCCAACAGGTTAATTTTGTGGGCATATATATATATATAGGGATAGGATCAAGGAGCCCCCCAAAAATGTAGCACCCCAAATGCCCCCTAATTTCCTCCTCTCATTTATATTAAAGAAAGTGAGTGGGAGGTGAGAGAATGAGTGGAAGAAGAGGGGGAGGAGAGAGGGAGGAAATGTGTGGTGGAAAAGTGGTAGGCTAAAGGGGTGCTCACTATTTGGGGTGCCATTGAAACTGCCCCATATATATATATATATATATATATATGTATATGTATGTATGTATGTATATGTATATGTATGTATATAGCCCACCGCCCCAAGATTTACTTAACCCTCCCACTGATTCAAGCAAGTTCACTTAACCCCTACTCAAGTTGACTGGTTCATGTAATCCTTATGGATTCAAATAGGTTAAGTATAACAAGTTTATCACCATTCATTCATTTATGGTAATTAATGCACTAGACCTCCCACATTAATCCTACAACTTGTGGACGTTGAATATGCCGGTTGTGTCCGGGCAGACTTCTTCCACAAATCGGACTTAACCTCGTGTCTTAGTGTGTTACGTGTTTATGCACATAGACCCTCACATTAGATTCACCACTTATGGTCGCTGGATATGCCGGGCGGTTCCGGGCAGACTTCTACAACAAGTGTAATCTAAACTCGTGTCTAAGCGCGGTTACAGTTTCTAATTAATGTAAATCTAGGCATTTTCATTACTAACCAATTTTCATGTTTATTATGCCCCAAATACTTGTCTGTTCTATGATACAGGTTATGCCTAAATTAAGATTTAGATCAAGACATAGATTATACCCCCAAATCCCTAGTTTTGGTTGAAGGTACAAATTATGCCCAAAATTCACAATCATCTTTACAATATGAATTATACATCAAATTAATCGTTCCCAATTTTGTGCGTTCGTATATTTCAGCGGTATGTATAGGTTCGATGGTAGCCTGGATATAAAAGCAAAAAGGGAAAAAGAGGAAGAAGAGAACAATAATAGGCATAGTAAATAAAATGGCATAAGGTGACAGAATTGGTCATTCTACAGAATAGGCATAGCGACGTGATTAGGCAAACTAACATAATAGGCATACGGTGACATGATTAGGCAAACTAACATAGTAGAGATATCATAAACAGGCATGATGAGATGTAAATAGTGGATTAGATATACAAATAATGGCAGATATGTTATGATTTTAGATTACTAATAGGCATAGGCTTAGATCCAAACTTATAGGCATAGGCTTAGATCCAAACTTATAGGCATGTCAAGATTACATTTTAGGTGTTTATATCTAAAAATAACATAGACTCGCTGTGATTGGATCTAAAGAACAAGGAATTGACTGAAGCACAGATTTCTGAATATGAGTAACTTGTTGTTGAAGAATAATAGGCTAGATCAAACTAAGTTGGGGCAGCACCTTAATGTCGCCATTTATTTAGATGAATAAAAACAACAGGATTAAGGTCCTTTATATAGCCTAGGGTTCATGAATCTGTTCAGTAAACATGTCCACATACGCAGGAATGAATCTGGTTTGGATCTTGGGGTGTCGATATGGGTGTCGACCCACGGTTCGATAGCCCTTGGCTGGGGTCGACCCCCAATGGGTTAGATTCCTTCGTTGGTTCCCGCCCTCGAATTATGAACTGGTTTGAATTCTTGGTTTTATATTATTTGTATATAAGTGGCTTATATGTTTATAAACTTCAAATCTTAAAATCTTCTTCATACGATGTCCGTTTTAAGCAAGCTCAGGGTCTATCTTAAATAGAATTCCAAGATAACGCAATGGCGTAGTCCGTTTTACTTAGTTCTCAATATTTAATTAAGTATTCTTTAATTTGTCAGTATAGTGTCTTTTAAAATTACGGGGTGTTACATTCTCTCCTACTTGATGGATTTCATCCCCGAAATCTCCAAATTAAGAAGAATGTATATCCCAACAGCCATCATCCGTCTACTCATCCACCAATCACAAGCATCCATTCCTTAAAAGATTTCTAATGCTTATACGAACATATGCAACGGTGTATAAATATGTCCTTATTCTAATGCGAAAGATCAGATGGTCTACTGATTTAGTTGACCTCCTTAATCCAAGGTGTTTAGTGCCATGAATCCAACATGTATGCATATAATCCTATTATAACATGTAAGTTCTATATGCGTGCGCAATCATTCATCCAAATGCAACATCCATATAATGATACACCCACTTTCATCCATAAAAGAAGAAAAATGCACACACATCCAAATGCAGTATGAGAGTGATTGAGTCGATCTAGTGCCTAATCTGTGTGCGTATGCATCCATAAGCAACCATTTGCATCCACTTGCATCCATCAAACATAGCATGTCTCAAACACATGTTTACATCCATGGTATTTCCACCTAAAGGCCAAAGATTCAATCGATAGGATATACTTAAATGATAGAAACAAGCATGAATAAAAGCTTTGGAAAAAGAAGTTAAGAACATACCTTTGAAAAGAAAAGGGTACGAAGCGCGATTTTTGTCTTCGGTTTCCCAAGTTGCATCCACTTAGTTATCACCCCACTAAACTTTCATCAACTTGACCTCTTGGTTTCGTAGCTTCATAACTTCTGATCCAAGAATACGGGTAGGAAGTCATCTAACTGTCACCTCTCGTTCCACCTCTACTCCCTCAATCATACTCGGCTCAACTACTTCTGCGGTATCATGCAAACATTTCCTTAAATGGGAAACATGAAAACCATCATGAACGTCGAACAGTCTCTCCAGTAGCTTTACTCTATAGGCCATTTGGCCAATCCTTTCTGTTATGTGAAACGTCCCTACAAACCTTGGTGCCAAATTCCCTATAGATCCAAAACGAACTACATTCCTCAATGGTCATACCTTGATGAAAACCATGTCTCCTACCTCAAACTCAATGTCAGTACTTCTCCTATCTGCATAGGACTTATGTCTGTCCCGAGCTATCTTCATGCGCCTACGGGTAAGATCAATCTTTTCAGAAGTTTCTCTAATCATCTCAGGTCCAAGTAGAAGTCTTTCTGTAGACTTCCACCAACAAGTCGGTGACTACAGTGTGACAACCCAAATTCTGACAGACCGATTTTTTTTTCAAAATTCCAATATATCAAAACTCGGATTGGTTTGCTCTGGTATCTTGCAGAAAAGACAGAGACATAAAATATGTCAGAGCTCAGAAAATATCTCATAGCGGAATGGATAAAATAAAATATAAATCAAAGTATAGCCTTACCGTGTTAATAATACTTTCTAACCAGTATCCAAAGCTATAATGTCTCATGTCTCTGCCACAAATCTAACCTGCGAGTATGTTATGAGGAGGGGCTCAGAACATAAGTTCTGTTGACTGGATTTAAACTATACACTTTGAATAATCCTACATATACGGTTCAATCATATTTTCTTATTTATTAGGTTACTTGGGTTAACAACACTCAAGGCTTACACACACGTTGTACCCATTTACCTCCCAGTGGATTAACCTAATACAATATATGTGTAGCTACCCCCAATATCGAGGTATACCCCATGGTACCCCACTCGCACGGTCTCTACCGTAATGCCACCAAAATGCTTGCAGTCCCTCATCCTACGCTGGAGTGATGTATGGATCTCTATATAACAATATTACGATCAACATATATTTACCATCACTACGCTACGTAAGCGTACGGACTGCCACCCTCGATCGAATCAGATCTCATACTGGAGTAGTGCCCTCAAGTCTATGATACACCACCCAGAGCAGATATGCATGCATCTAGACTGTCCCTCGTACATATTGTTAATTGTAGCTCAATGACTCAATAGCACGTCCTCTAATGTGCATCGAGTTCTATGGCAGGGCGATACAAGAAACACGGAACTCGGTCGGGAGCTTTTCCATATATGTACAGGCCTGTCATTAAAGAGCCTCTATATACAGATATACCTAGGGTGTGTTTTCACAGTGGCTATGGCCCCACCTCGTCCCCTCCCTCAACTACTAAAGACTACAAGAGCTAAGCGATTGCCCCTAATAACAAACAATCTAAACATCCATTTGGCGTCTCCCATCAAACCCTTACCACGATAGTGAAGGGAGAAGGGTATCTTGGGTTTAGCTCTAGTCTTTTCGCATCCCACTGGCCGTCGATGGCTTGTATCCGACGAACTGCTATCCTTGTTGGTCGTAACCCTCCGCCTCCCCGTTGAGGCAGCCGCCGAATCACCCTGGTGTCACTGCATCACAGCATTCTGACTGCATAGCTACTTCTGCAATCAAGGCCCACCCACTTAGTAGATACGCGCAGAACCAACCACTGCGAGCACGGCCTAAGACATCTGTCACCGCACAAAGGACTACTAGGAGCACCTTACGTACCTCAGGAAGCCACGTGCATCCCCTTCCAGTACTTTGGAGCCGTCAGAACAATCAGATGAATGCGCGCTCCCATCGTGCCTTATAACACCTCGATGATCTAACCTGTTGGGTTATTCACCCTCAAACGTACGGACTGGTCCAAGCGCCTCACTTTATTATGTTGTTAGACCCTATGTCTAAACATTCTTTTATGCGCTTGCTTTTCCTTACCAGGTTTCCTTTTAACTTGGTTATTCCCATTCACATTGAATTCTTTATCAGTTACCAAGTTCCTCTTTCTTATTAATTTCAGTTATAACTTAACCCATTTAAGTTTATTAATAAGCCCACAACATGTTATTCTCCAGATTGTGGCCCAAGGTCTGTAATCCGCAATTTCTTTTATTTTCTTGTTTAATTTCATCATTACACTAACATGTTTTACTTAATATGTAATTAAGTATATCTCAATTCACATGTTTTCCAATAACATGTCACTTACCATTTATGATTAAATATAACTTATTTCATTTCATAAGTTTTCCTCATCCTTTCTCATTTAATCATAATTCCACTTTACATCGTCAACACAACTTATCGTTGTTTACTTATTAACTTAGTTCTATTAAGTAGGGCCCATTAATAAGTTTCTCTACCCATTTATTATAACCTATGTTATAATTTCCCCTTGTCCCTAGGACAAGTCTGAATGTGTTATTCTTATTAGCGGGTTTCAGACCTCCAAGTTTACGGATTACATAACTTATATTTAAGTACAATATATTTTCCCCTTTTTATTAACTGGTTTCTGGTTTTCCCCTTTACTGATTTCTTATAATTAAGTGTCTCGTAACTCAATTCACCAGTTATCCCGTTACCTTACTAGTTTATTATAACCTAATTTATAATATTCACTTGTCCCTAGGATAAGTCTACCTATTATACTACATTTTCATTAATGTTATTTATTTATAATAGGTGATTATCATTCCCTTTTTAAAAAAAAACTATTTACCGTTGTAAACCAATATTCTTCATTCACTGTAATATATGTTCCTTATTATATTTAAGGAAAATACTTCATGCACCTTATCAGTTTGGTAGAAGAAATCAATGATTTATTTTCATAACATATTCCCATCTAAATCCATGATAGCAAGTAATTTCTTTACTTTTCTTACTTTATTTACTATGGCTTACATGCAACAACATTCTCAAAAATAGGTCATTTAGGGAAATACATCACTTTTCCTTCGCATCACACTAACTCTGTCCACTACATCCCTTCCTTTCTTATTTTCTGAGTTACACATTTAATTACTATTATTGCCATTTATTCATATCTAGTTATATACATATATTTATATATGTACATACATGTGCCTAGACCTCTCACATTAAGCCTACACTTGTGCATGCTGGATGTGCCGGGCGGGTCCGGACAGACTTCTACCACAAGTCGACTTAACCTCGTGTCTTAGCACCATTTTTAGTTATGCGCTTATATCTCTTACATTAGATTTACCACTTGTGACTGCTGGATATGCCAGGCGGGTCCGAGCAGACTTCTATCACAAGTGCAATCTAACCTCATGCCTAAGACGTTACAGTTTCAAATTACTGCATATTTATGGATGTCCTAACAAGTTTATTTTCTCCAACATGTAAACATTCAATACTTCAGCCAATTCAACATAGGAATTTCCTGACTCATTCATATTAACATATCAACTCGTTATAACAACAATTTATAATTAATTTGGAAATTTCACAATTAATAAAAAGGGGAATGTTAAACGATTATGTATCATTATCTACAATAGTATTGTTGGAAAAATCCGATCAAATCGGGTTCCACTACTGTATTTTAACAACTTAAAATAGGATCTTAGCAAGAAATTAAAACAAAACTTATATAAATTTGGGATTGAACTTCTTGTACCTGACGCGTTGAACCGACGGAAACCATACCGTCTTCGAAACAGAGAAGAGATGGAGGAATCGAATCTGGAGCTCTCCATGTGTCGAGCCTCCATAGAAGTCCACACGAACGTGTTCTTCTCCAATCAAATTGAAGAAGGGATTGGGATTTTGGTGCTAGCCGCCGCCATGAATAGGGTTTTATATATTAAAATGTATCGGCTGAATTTCAATTGGATCTTATCACCTTTTATTTTTTTTTTGATGGTCCACCACTATTTAATGAGGACTAAAATACCCTATAAAACCTAGTGTGCACCATCAAACAAGGAAATCGCCGTTATACCATTTTAACGTTAAATAAAACATCAATAGATTTGATATTTTCTCTACCCAATACATGACTTTCCCTTTATCACGTTCTAAGTGTGTGACCCTACAGGTTACTATAACGTTGGCAATGATTTTAAATTGTATTTAAAACCATAAACAGTGATTGGCATCTAGCAATGCGTCGCTGCTACCCAAGTTATAATAAAATTATCGATTCGATACATCCTTTCCATGACAAGTGTATCAATGTAATATAATCCTTTTAACCAATATATCCAGGATTAAACTAGAGGCATGGATCGTATCATCCTCGTTATAATTTAATCCGTTTTTCTTGATCGATGAGTAGACTGTTTAAAACAAATCAGTATTTGAGCACGGCCATGCATTTTACAGTCTCACTCAATCAAGAGGCCCAGGGATATCACTATGAATATATCGTAGGGTTAAATTCCATCTAGATCATTCATAATTTTCATTCGATTCAAGATATATCCAATAATCACCGTTATCATTACTCTGTTACGAAATAACTTTAGATGATATCAAAACACAAATATCCTCGAATAAAATTATAATGATTTCAGGTTTGAGGACCATTACATCACTGTCACTATGAGAACAACTTATGATACTGTTGATTATATTCCATGTAGTTATCTCACGGTGGGTCAGCCCAATACGCTATTCTCCAATACGTATTTATGTCTTGACATTAATATCAATTATATTAATGATCAATGAGATGTGATCATCTGTCAATCAACATACTAGTCTCAACGCTTTATTGTTGTCCTATATAAACAATAAAACTCGACTAGGGACATTTAAGAATTATAATACTTATCACATTATATAATCTCAAGTTCAGTCTTACTCGAACCATATAATTCCGTATTATTATTCTAAGGACTTCTATTATGTTAATATTTATATTACGCAGTAAATATAACATAACATAATTTTTTATTTTATTCCAAATAAAATAATAACATCAACAGTGTTATTCATCTCATCAAATGGATTGCCTCTAGGGCATAAACTCTAACAATCTCCCACTTGCACTAGAGTCAATCAATCATGTATCATATACTCATGAAACTAGTGTGACTATTAAACTTCTGCTGCGACAGTGTTTAATTCAGTAGGTCTGCAACATTACAATGTTTGTAACTTTGCAGATATGTTCATTTCCTTTGTGAACAACTTCACATAGGAATTTATATTTCTTAAATATATGTTTGGATCGATAATGAGTTTAATGTTTTAGGCCTGAGCAACAGCCACATTGTTATCGCAATGTATATCATTGGATCAACAATGAATTAAGTTCAGTTATGAACTTCTTAATCCAAACATTTTCTTTCTTAGAATCAGTATTTATTTCTTGTTTTAAAACTAACATTATTTTCAGTAATTAATGTGTTATCAAATAACATTAGTATTACTGTGACACTCCCACTCAATTTCTTGTCTATACAAGATTCGATGGTATTTTGTGGGTTTTCGACACATTTCGAAATTTATTTCATTCCCATCGGTATCTTAGAGACTGGCTCTCCTTCAAAAGGATACCAAATCGAGCAATAAACACTTTATTCTCAGAGAATTTATATCCACAAAATAATTATCTGATTTAGGTCTGATCTTATCAGAGAAAGGACGTTTAAGAAACGTCTTTACATCCCAAATCATCGTATTAGACACACTAGGACATTTCCTGGTCCGTATCTAATATGGCGTCTTTAAAATCATTTTAGTAGGATTAAATGCAATTGTTCCAAATTTAATTTATTGGAAGATCTATATGACTTATCTTAGTCGTACCATATCTTATGAGGTGCGATTACTCCTTTCGGACACACCATTTCAATGTGGTGTTCTAGGTGGAGTGAGTCGTGAAACAATTTCAAACTCATCTGGATAGTCATTAAATAGTTGGCTTAAATATTCCTTTTTCAACCTGTTCGAAAAGTATTTATTTTCTATTAAAATTGGCTTCTATCTCCATTTTGAATTCTTTGAACTTTTCAAAGGATTCTGATATGTGTTTCATAAGATACACATATTTGTATCTACTGATATCATCAGTAAATATAATGAAGTAATAAAACCTACCTCTAGTTTATGTATTCATTGCTCCATATATATCATTATGTACGAGACCCAATACTTGTCACTCATTCAATGTGTCAAGTGAAATATGATTCAGTTATCTTGCCTAATAAACAAGATTTGCATACTTCATATGATTCGAAATCAAATGACTTCAAAATTCCATCACTATGGAGTTTTAATATACTTTCTTGTTTATAAGGGCTAACTGGTAATGCTTAAAGTATGTTGGATTTAAATCACTAAATTTAATCCTTCATTATTAATGTCAAGTACATTATAGTTAACGATTTATAATATTCATTAACTACTTGTGAAATTCCATAGATATTTCATTTAAATAAAATGAATAACAATTATTCCTTTTATTATAAATGAAATTCAAACTTGTCTTAACAAGATCTATTATAACATTTATTTTAAGTGGAATTTCATAATAACAATTTTATTTATTTAATTAAGCTAGTAAATTCAACAACAATCAACTTCCTATGGATAATCCAGCAACATTTGCTTCATTTCCAATCGTAAGTCCACTTGTCCTTTTATCATATTTCTACATATTCTAGAATTTCTATAAATCAACATACATTTATGTGATTTATATCTAATATCTAATACTAGAAATTTATAAGTAGATTATTATAACACTTATATCCCATTCAGTTAAAGTCACACTTTAACTTTTATTTTAGATCCTCTTCGTTTGTCAAAACAATTATGTTTTAATTTGTTTGAGGACAATCCTCAAATTTCAATGTCAGTCAAGAAATTTGATTTGATTCAATTTATCCTTCTCAAGAACAAATTTAAATTATTGGAGTTATCTATTATTTAATATCTACAGTGGATAGTAAATATTAACTGATTCTTAATATTCATTTAATAAAATGTAAAATTTTGACAATCAAAATTTATATTATTATAAATGTATTATTTAAACTAAAATACACTCCCACTCAAATTAACATCCCTCTGTTTATATATATTTATCGGTATATATATATATAATGGTGTTCCAAGATCCACATCTAATTATGTTTTGACCCTGCTTTGGCTGAACTCAAAACACAACCTTTTAGGTAGACATCTTATGTCAATTATATCATATATAATTCTTGGATTGCATGATGAACATTTCGTTCGGTATTATTCATTTGCTCAAAATATAGAATAATTCATGCTATTGTCTCTAAGGCCATAATCGTATTATGCAGCCTAATTAAGTCAGACCCAATAATAGGTTGGAGCACCACATTTTACTCCATCGCATATAACCAAAATAAAAGGTGCACAACGCTTTGGCGTTAGTTACATCCAATGATTTTGTACAGTGATGAGTATATTATTGGAAGACGTCACCATGACTTAATATAACAAAATTTGCTTTTAGAGGGAATTTATAATTCGTAGTGGCGAACAATATCAGAGTTATTCACATATATCAAAATATACGTATTTTATATTCGTAATATAAATTGGTCTTAAATAAAATATATGAAATATATAAACCATATATATTTATTTAAATTCATCGATATATAGGTATCATATCTACATATTATTTTGAACATTTCAAAATTAATTAGTTATTTTAATTCTACTAACAGGAATTACATTCATATCTAATATGAATTTCAATTAACTAATTCTATTTCCATATTTATAAAGAAATCGACACTTGCTCATATTTTACATAGTTTCTGATTTTCTTGTTCAAAACAATATACTACTATTTCCAACAAATATAATGTAGTAGACAGATATTCTAACTATTCATGTACACGGGCCATACATAATCCAATTATATATACAAACATAACAAGGTACTTGTATATGAGCGAACACATTATCAGACGCAAAAGGGTCATATTCAAGATGATGTATATTACTTATGTTTACACAGATTACATATTTTAACGCTGTGCATAAAACAGTACATATCAATCAATTTTACATGTCATGCTTCTCATTTCACATTGTTATATACAATCACCTAAGAATATATATATATATATATAACAGATGTTAACTGTATAAACTCTCTTATACACTTACAGACCCCAAAAAAAAATTATAAATGTAGATCCGCAATTTCAGTAAATTGCCGAACCCGGCTCTGGATTGAGTTGCCTTTCCTCCACTGAAACAATTTCAGCAATCACCTGTTAAAACAATTTTAATTCGCAGGATTAACATGTTTTTTAATACATCAAATGTTTTTATGAACATGCTATATTATGCATACATCAAATGTATACATATTTTGTATGCATAAAATTATACATACATCAAATGTATCTATATATATGTAGTAGCTCAAATATATCATATGTATATACATTAAGCTAAACATATTTTTCTAGCAGTGAGGATAAAACACTTATGTACAGTAACTTGTAAACTGATTCCAATATTAAATCAGTATCAACATACAGTCAAAATTTAATCAAGTATCAAGTTACTGCTATTGTAATTAATGAATCATTTTGTAGAAAAATGTGGGTATATGTATATTTATCAATATAAATATCAATCGGCACATCAGTATTTATATAAACTTTAATGTGCTAATTCATACATAAAATCATATTATGTCAAGAAAAGGCAGAGTTAAACTTTTGTCCTTCTTGTAGAAGGGATCATTTATGCTGGTAAAAGGTATGTGCCAGAATATATGGACATTTAAAAGGATTAATAACATCCATTTGTTACAGCATATCAATGTTTTGGAAACATGCATTAACCTGTATTAATGTATGCAAACTATTTGCACTAATATTTATATAACTAATATGTTTACATAAGGGTCTTAAAATGCAAATCAACCATTAACTAATCATGAAGCAGATATATATGATGATCAGGATTATAACATTAATCATCAATATCATATATTATATTATATATATATATACACACACATATGTATATCTGACATATGTATATACATATAATAACCAACCAGTTAAATGGTACATCAAAAAATTTATCTGCAATGAGTTAAAATTTATTCAATATAAATATAACTGCAAACATTTTGCATTGTATTTATACATTTTGTTTATATACAGTATACAAAACTGAATTCAATATATCCCAAATATAAGGGGGCAAACTTATTTACCCAGATTACAAAGTCAAATTGTATTAAAAGGTTCAAAACAACAGCCAATATTAAAACCATATCTATAAACATCATATATGTATATGTTTATGATTGTGCATTTAGAGGTGTTCAAGTGTTATAACACTGTCCAGTTTGAAACAGTTTCAAACTCCCATATTAGAACGCCTGAAGTACAATTAGAATTGAAATAAATTAACTAACTTACCTTTTTACAAATGCATATCAGATCTTAACTTCATAAAATTGCTGAAGGCATATTAATCTAAATGTATCAAATACGATCTAGGAATTTGCTTTGTTTTAAAATGATACAACTGATATGAAAGTAGTGTTATGTTTTCCTAAAATCAAACATTTTGATTCATTATCATATAGGAACTACATCAGATCTATTAGAATTTACTAATACTAATTCCCATAGAAATACAGATTTAACCAGATTTGTATATTACTTATTATCAATTATAATAAGTAAGAAGTAACAGCATAATTATAATTAATATCACATATTAACCACAATTCCATTCAGATCTTAAAAAAAAAAATTGTTTGCATTGAAACCAGTTCAAGTCCGAATTTGAAATCTTGTTACAATCGATTTCCCACTTTCATCAGTTTTATAACTAGATATGTTTCAAATAACTCTTGACATTATAAAGTGGATATTGAAAAACTTTAAATTGCAGTGAATGTATACACATATATATACATAGATGTAAATTCAAACTCAATACAGCAGTCAATCATATTGATTCAAAATTTGAATGAAGTCATACATATCCAAATGCATGTTTACATAATATAGTAAATTAGGTAAAGACAATGTTAAACATAGTCAATATCTCATATTAACTATGAATTTAACTTATAATTTTATCAAATATAAAACGCATTTATTGTAAGATAATATTATATTCTGTATTAAATACAGATTTAACAACAGTGAAACAATTTCATCTATGTAATGATCTTCCTTAAAAGATTACATCCGGATTTCAAAACAGCATCCTGAATTCACTACTGATTCCTTGATCATTAACTTATGTTAAGCAGATCAATTCACTTATTCAAACCAAACTTATTTATTCAGCATTAATCATCTAAGTTCTAACAATTAGAATTAATTTCAGACATTAAGTCGTGTCAAAACAAAATGCAAGTTCTTGATAAGCATTCTACTTAACATATATTTCAATAGTCCAAATCATTCAGACGTTGCTATTAATTAAAACCCATTAAGATTCACATCTTAGAAATAAATCATGTAATCATATCCAAAAGGTCTCACCTTTGGTTCAATTAAATTGTTTATGATCTCGATCAAAATAGGAACAGAGTCATATTAACGATTTTAGTAAATCAGAGTTACTCAGAAATCTATCTTACTCATTCATTAATCAGTAAAAAGAAAAATCAGTAGAAGGAAAAACATAATTGACTCAGATCATAAAACATTCCAATCAAACATTTTGATCATTTGTTTAGTAATGTTAACTTATGACAACTGATCTAAATCAAGTAATGTGTATATAAAATTAAGATCTACCTTTGGAATTTCTCCTAATAAATCAGATTTATCAATCCAGAAAAATCCATCTTAAGAAATTTCCAATAAAAATTATTTTACTAAGCCATATAAACAGATCAATACTGTTTATTTGTCAATCAAACAAGTTGGATTTTATATCAAAATAAAATGATACTGTAAACCCTAATTATTATGTCGGCATAACACATATATATAAAATCGTAATTCAAACGACAAGACAAACATGAATAATCCCAAAAGCAAAGTCCAATTATAATTTCTAGCAATAACCTTGCTCTGATACCATTGTTGGAAAAATCCGATCAAATCGGGTTCCACTACTGTATTTTAACAACTTAAAATAGGATCTTAGCAAGAAATTAAAACAAAACTTATATAAATTTGGGATTGAACTTCTTGTACCTGACGCGTTGAACCGACGGAAACCATACCGTCTTCGAAACAGAGAAGAGATGGAGGAATCGAATCTGGAGCTCTCCATGTGTCGAGCCTCCATAGAAGTCCACACGAACGTGTTCTTCTCCGATCAAATTGAAGAAGGGATTGGGATTTTGGTGCTAGCCGCCGCCATGAATAGGGTTTTATATATTAAAATGTATCGGCTAAATTTCAATTGGATCTTATCACCTTTTATTTTTTTTGATGGTCCACCACTATTTAATGAGGACTAAAATACCCTATAAAACCTAGTGTGCACCATCAAACAAGGAAATCGCCGTTATACCATTTTAACGTTAAATAAAACATCAATAGATTTGATATTTTCTCTACCCAATACATGACTTTCCCTTTATCACGTTCTAAGTGTGTGACCCTACAGGTTACTATAACGTTGGCAATGATTTTAAATTGTATTTAAAACCATAAACAGTGATTGGCATCTAGCAATGCGTCGCTGCTACCCAAGTTATAATAAAATTATCGATTCGATACATCCTTTCCATGACCAGTGTATCAATGTAATATAATCCTTTTAACCAATATATCCAGGATTAAACTAGAGGCATGGATCGTATCATCCTCGTTATAATTTAATCCGTTTTTCTTGATCGATGAGTAGACTGTTTAAAACAAATCAGTATTTGAGCACGGCCATGCATTTTACAGTCTCACTCAATCAAGAGGCCCAGGGATATCACTATGAATATATCGTAGGGTTAAATTCCATCTAGATCATTCATAATTTTCATTCGATTCAAGATATATCCAATAATCACCGTTATCATTACTCTGTTACGAAATAACTTTAGATGATATCAAAACACAAATATCCTCGAATAAAATTATAATGATTTCAGGTTTGAGGACCATTACATCACTGTCACTATGAGAACAACTTATGATACTGTTGATTATATTCCATGTAGTTATCTCACGGTGGGTCAGCCCAATACGCTATTCTCCAATACGTATTTATGTCTTGACATTAATATCAATTATATTAATGATCAATGAGATGTGATCATCTGTCAATCAACATACTAGTCTCAACGCTTTATTGTTGTCCTATATAAACAATAAAACTCGACTAGGGACATTTAAGAATTATAATACTTATCACATTATATAATCTCAAGTTCAGTCTTACTCGAACTATATAATTCCGTATTATTATTCTAAGGACTTCTATTATGTTAATATTTATATTACGCAGTAAATATAACATAACAGAATTTTTTATTTTATTCCAAATAAAATAATAACATCAACAGTGTTATTCATCTCATCAAATGGATTGCCTCTAGGGCATAAACTCTAACAAGTATGGCTTAAATCCACATACCTCATAAGCTTTCCAAATCGTTGATCTGGTCCAGATCTAATCTTCCATGATTTTCCCCTAATTGAATTCAGAACCTAGTAATCATGGATTACTATTTTTATTAAAAGAGAAAAGGGAAAAGAAAGAGGAGGAAAAATTGAATAAATTGGATCTGGAACATTACCTTGCTTTCATGATCCAATAATCTTTTTGTTAATGTTGATTCTCTCTTCCAGATCTGGATTCATAATTTTCCTAGGCTAATATTTTAATTTTCAGAATATATTTGAGGGGGGAGATAGAGAAATGGCAGAGCTCCAGCGTAGCCACCGAATTATGAAGTTTAGGGTTAGGTCTAAGGTCTTATTTATAGGTATATGGAGCAACCAGGACCCTTAGATTTGACCAAAAGCTATCAGAATCGTCCAGAAACTCAAAAACCCTAATCTACCAAAATCTGCCGTAGGTGGGTAGACTCACCCTTGAGGGGGTCGACCCCGGTGTCGACCCACCCTTGAGGGTGTCAACCCACCTGGGCGGGAAATCTGCCTCCTTCTGAAATTTTGAATTTTGAACTGAATTCCGAATTTTTGGACCCATTTTTGAACTTCTGAACCTAATATATATATATATATTCCCCCTGCACGTATACAAATTTCAAACCTCAATAACTTCTTCATATGGTGTCCGATTTACGCAAACCAGGTGTCTATTTTGACCAGAATTTCGAGACGGACGCAATGGCACAGTCCGTTTTACTTAATTTTGAATATTTAATTAAGGTATTCTTATTTTATTATCTTGAGTTAAAAATGCGGGGTGTTACATTCTCCCACCCTTAGGAAATTTCGTCCCCGAAATTGGATAAGGGTAAAATCAATTAACCCCTCGCATAGTATACATCCATCATGTGTGCATCCAATTTTTGCAAATATTGTGCACTTGTGCAAAGTGAAGTACAACATAATATTGCATGTATGCCTAAGCGGTACCTCCTATGTGTATGCAAATTTTCTTAAAAACCCTTTCAAAATATGATGCTCACATCCTAAATATACTGGAAGTTCTACATGAATGCAATATTTTGAAAATAAAAAAGTTTTTTCACCTAAAATTTCCTATACTCTTACGGAGTAAGAGCATAGTTCATCCAATTGTTGCATCCATAATCCTACCAACTAACTTTATTTTTCGAATTTCAGAAGAAAAAAACAATTTTCTAAATTCGATCTCTTATGTTACAAAAAGGTGGAAAACGGAAAATTCCGCATCTCTCGCTTTACTTTTTCAACCTTTTTCTAACCGTACTTGGATTTTTATGTAACTATTTATAAAGTCCCTATTTTCCTATCCAATCACAGCCCACGTAAGAAAATTTTCTTTGTTACAGATTTTCTTTTCATCTTATCTTGGAAAATTTTCATTCTCATCCATCTTTTCTCATAATTTTCCATTTTTGTTGCTTTACTGAATTTTCTGTTTCCTTTTCAATTATAACATTTCTCTTTTCTTAGCTTATTTAATTATCTGGTCTTAGTTTAAATTTAAATAAGCCTCCTAGTCTTTCAACTAAAACAGGAGAACAGACACCCTACGCAGCTACTACTAAGGGCCAAGAATCTCGGGACTATGCCCCCTTCAGACAGAAAAGTCCAAACTATGGGATCCACGACAGATTTAGGTGTTACCCTAACGACCCAACAAGAACTAAATAATGGAACGATCTGAAAAGGAGTGTTGTAAAGGGTTTTTACTCTAACATGACAGTTTGCAACAAGATCTAAACACTTACTTTCCCTTTACTATCTAGTAGTCACTACTAATTCTAGTTGTGTACCAACAATTAGTTTAAGCAACATCCTAGGCTTTTCAATGCTTATTCATTCTATGGGAACTCACTATTATTCCAAGATAATTCTCGCTATCTACTTCATAGCCTCAAAAAATTTCCCGTGTTCCCTAGGAACTAATCCTTACCTACTCCATACTTTTTAAAACATGGTTTGGCCCTTTTTCTTCCAAAAATTAAAAGTGCCAAAACTTTATTTTCCTCATGAAAACTTTCTTTTGCCAAACCAAAAAACATGTCATCTTAAAAATGTAAATTATCATTCATTTTTTTTTCAAATCACAAAACTGGAATAGATACGAACAACTATTTTCTCCATCGGGTTTTTGACTTGTTCTTACATATGAGGTCAGTTTAGTCTCTTATTACAAGGTGCAAACATCCACTCTATTCTTAATTTCTACACTTATTTTGTCCATCCAACAAAATTATCTTAAAATAATTTATCAAAAAGGGTTGTCATAAGAATTAAGATTTAAAATCTTTCTTTATTAAAAACTCTTGTATGAAATATAACAAGAAAACTAGCGAGCTATACATGCTCTATAATATGCATCTTTTTCTGAGAGAATTTTTCTTTAAAACTCAATATGTGTCTTTACATATTTTAAAATTATGACTTTTGAGATTAAAACTTGAAAACACCATAAACCATTTTCCCAAAACTTTTATAACTCCAAGTTCTTAATAGTTAATAATGGGGTTAGACTCAAAGCGGGTTCCAAGTTTTCTAGGCTTTCCTAGGCACTCCCCAAGGCCAATTCTCTCAACTAAATATATTCCTAATCCATTTATTTTCTCTCTTTTTTAACTTTTTCCAATCTATAAAGTTTTACTGCCAAACCCACTAACCCAAAATATTAATCATATGGGATTTACTTTCCTTCCGTACATTGTACACTTTCCACCCTAATTACCAAAAGGTTTCAGATTTCCATATTCATTTCTTTAGTGTACAAAGCAAACATCCCATTCCTCACCATTTTATACTCTTTTTATTTAGTGAGTTCCTCTATGGATCTAGGTATATATATAATATATTTGTATTTTAAAAAATACAAATACGTTCACTCACTATTTACAGAGGAATCCTAAACCTAAGCTCTGATACCAGCTGTGACAACCCGAATTCCGGCAGACCGATTTTTTTTCAAAATTCTAATCTATCGAAACTCGGATTGGTTTGCTCTAGTACCCTGCAGAAAAGACAGAGACGTAAAATATGTCAGAGCTCAGAATATATCTCACAGCGGAATGGATAAAATATAATATAAATCAAAGTATAGCCTTACCGTGTAAATAATACTGTCTGGCCAGTATCCAAAGCTATAATGTCTCATGTCTCTGCCACAAATCTAACCTGCGGGTATGTTATGAGGAGGGGGTCAAAACATAAGTTCTAGTGACTGGATTTAAACTATACACTTTGGAAAATCCTACACATACCGTTCATTCATATTTTCTTATTTATGAGGTTACTTAAGTTAACAACACTCACGGCTTACACACACGTCGTACCCATTTACTTCCCAGTGGATTAACCTAATACTGTATATGTGTAGCTACCCCTAATATCGAGGTATAACCCATGGTACCCACTCGCACGTCTCCACCGTAATGCCACCAAAATGCTCGCAGTCCCTCATCCTACGCCGAAGTGACGTACGGATTTCTATATAACAATATTACGATCAGCGTATATATGCCATCACTACGCTACTTAAGCGTACAGACTGCCATCCTCGATCGAATCAGATCTCATACCGGAGTAATGCCCTCAAGTCTACGATACACCACCTAGAGCAAATATGCATGTATCTAGATTGTCCCTCGTACGTACTGTTAATTATAGCTCAATGCCTCAATCGCACGTCCTCTAATGTGCAACGTGTTCCATGGCAGGGAACTCGGTCGGGAGCTTTTCCATATCTACACAGGCCTGTCTTTAAAGAGCTTCGATATACAGATATACCTAGGGTCTGTTTTCACGGTGGCTAAGGCCCTACCTCGGCCCCTCCCTCAACTAGTAAAGACTACAAGAGCTAAGAGACTGTCCCTAATAACAAACAATCCAAACATCCATTTGGCGTCTCCCCTCAACCCCTTACCCGATAGTGAAGGGTGAACGGTATCTTGGGTTTAGCTCTAGTCTTTTCGCATCCCACTGGTTGTTGATGACGGGTATCCAATGATCTACTACCCTTGTTAGTCATAATCCTCCGCCTCCCCATTGAGGCAACCGCCGAATCACCTTGGAGTCACTGCGTCATAGCATTCTGACTGCATAGCTACTTTTGCAGTCAAGGCCCACCCACCTAGTAGTTACGCTCAGACCCAACCCTTGTGCGCACAGCCTAAGACATCTGTCACTGCAAAGAGGACTACTAGGAGCACCATACGTACCTCAAGAAGCCGTGTGCTTCCCCTTCCAGTCCTTTGGAGCTGTCAGACCAATCAGATGAATGTGCGCTCCCCTCGTGCCTTATAACACCTCGATGATCTACCCCATTGGGTTATTCGCCCTCAAACGTACGGAAAGGTCCAAGCACCTCACTTTAATATGTTGTTAGACCCTATGTCTAAACATTCTTTTGCGCGCTTGCTTTTCCTTACCAGGTTTCCTTTTAACTTGGTTATTCCCATTCACATTGAATTCTTCATCAATTACCAAGTTCCTCTTGCTTATTAATTTCAGTTATAGCTTAGCCTATTTAAGTTTATTAATAAGCCCACAAAATGTTATTCTCTAGATTGTGGCCCAAGGTTTGTAATCCACAATTTCTTTTATTTTCTTGTTCGATTTCATCATTACACTAACATGTTTTACTTAATACGTAATTAGGTATATCTCAATTCATATGTCTTCCAATTAACATGTCATTTACCATTTATGATTAAATATAACTTATTTCATTTCATAAGTTTTCCTCATCCTTTCTCATTTAATCATAATTCCACTTTGCATCGTCAATACGACTTATCGTTGTTAACTTATTAACTTAGTTCTATTAACTAAGGCCTATTAATAAGTTTCTCTACCCATTTATTATAACTTATGTTATGATTTCCCACTGTCCCTAGGACAAGTCTGAACATGTTATTCTTATTAGCGGGTTTCAGACCTCCAAGTTTACGGATTACTTAATTTATAATTAAATACAGTATAATTTCCCCATTTCCTTAATTGGTTTCAGGTTTTCCCCTTTACTGATTACCTAATTTATAGTTAAGTGTCCCTTAACTCAATTCACCAGTTATCCCATTTCCTTACTAGTTTATTATAACCTAATTTATAATATTCACTTGTCCGTAGGACAAGTCTACCTATTATATAACATTTTCATTAATGTTATTTATTTATAATAGGTGATTATCATTCCCCATTTTTTTTAAACCATTTACTGTTGTAAACCATTATTCTTCATTCAATGTAATATATGTTCCTTATTATATTTAAGGAAAATACTTCATGCACCTTATCAGTTTGATAGAAGGAAATAGTGATTTATTTTCATAACATATTCCCATCTAAATCCGTGGTAGCAAGTAATTTCTTTACTTTTCTTACTTTATTTACTGTGGCTTACTAGCAACAGCGTTCTTAGAAATAGGTCATTTAGGGAAATACATCACTTTTCCTTCACATCACACTAACTCAGTCCACTACATCCCTTCCTTTCTTATTTTCTGAGTTAGACATTTAATTACTATTATTGCCATTTATTCATATCTGGTTATATACATATATTTATATATGTACATACATATGCTTAGACCTCTCACATTAAGCCTATACTTGTGCACGCTGGATTTTCCGGGCGGGTCCGGGCTGACTTCTACCACAAGTTGACTTAACCTCGTGTCTTAGCACTATTCCGGGCGGGTCCGGCCAGACTTCTATCACAAGTGCAATCTAACCTCGTGTCTAAGGCGTTACAGTTTCAAATTACTGCATATTTAGGGATGTCTGTATTTTAATAGGTATCCCTTTTTCCATGTAAATTTTTGGCATATTATCATCTTTATATGTTTACTGTAATCCAATTTCCATGTTGTCAAGTTATGCCTATATTTTGGCGCATGTCCTTTTTAACATGTATTTAATTCTAGTTTTTGACATGTAAGCATTTAATCAGGTAATTATTCAAATCTAGCAAGTTACATGTCAATTACTCAATAATATGCCACAAGTAAATCATGTAGATACAATCACGGAATTGGCTATTCATATCCTAACAAGTTTATTTTCTCCAAAATGTAAACATTCAATACTTTAGCCAATTCAACATAGGAATTTCTTGACTTATTCATATTAACATTTCAACTCGTTACAACAACAATTTATAATTAATCTGGCAATTTCACAATTAATAAAAAGGGGAACGTTAAACGATTATGTACCATTATCTAAAATAATGGCTTAAATCCAATCACCTCATAAGCTTTCCAAATCGTGGATATGGTCCAGATCTAATCTTCCATGATTTTCCCTTAATTGAATTCAGAACCTAATAATAATGGATTTACTATTTTTACTAAAAGAGAAAAAGGAAAAGAAAGAGGAGGAAAAATTGAATAGATCAGATCTGAAACGTTTCCTTGCTTTCATGATTCAATAATCTTTTTATTAATGTTGATTCTCTCTTCCAGATCTGGATTCATAATTTTCTATGCTAATATTTTAATTTCCAGAATAGATTTGAGGGGAGAGAGAGAGAAATGGCTGAGCTCCAGTGTAGCCGCCAAATTATGAAGTTTAGGATTAGATCTAAGGTTTTATTTATAGGTGTGTGGAGCAACTAGGACCCTCAAATTTGACCAGAATCTATCAGAATCGTCCAGAAACTCAAAAATCCTAATCTGCTAAAATCTGCCGCAGGTGGGTAGACCCACCCTTGAGGGGGTCGACCCACCTGAGGGAAATCTGCCGCCTTCTAAAATTTTGAATTTTGAACCGATTCTCGAATTTTTGGACCCATTTTTGAATATTTGAACCTTATATATATATATATCCTTCCTACACGTATACAAATTTCAAATCTCAATAACTTCTTCATACGGTGTCCGATTTATGCAAACCAGGTGTCTATTTTGACCAGAATTTCGAGACGGACGTAATGGCACAGTCCGTTTTACTTAATTCTGAATATTTAATTAAGTTATTCTAATTTTGTTATCTTGAGTTGAAAATGCGAGGTGTTACATACAGGGTCACCCATGCAATGCTTCATAGGGTGCCATGGCAATGCTAGCCTGATAACTGTTGTTTTAGGCAAACTCTACCAAAGGAATATGCTATTCCTAGGTCCCTCCAAAGTATAGGATACACAGTCTTAAAAGATCCTCAAGAACTCTGTTTACCCTCTCCATCTGTGCATCGGTCTGAGGGTGATAAGCGATACTCAAACACAACTGTGTACCTAATGCTTCTTGCAAGCTCCTTCGAAATTCACTAGTGAAAATGGGGTCACGATCACTTATGATATTGGAAGGTACTCTATGTAGACGTACAATCTCGCGAAGATAAACTGCTGCCAACCATGCTGCCATTCTCTTTCTCTTAACAGGAATGAAATGAGCGCTCTTAGTAAGTTTGTCCACTATAACCCAAATACTGGTGTTGCCTTTCCTCAAGCTAGGCAAATCATCAATGAAATCCATCGAGATGCTCTCCCACTTCCACTGTGGGAACTCCAAAGGATGAAGTAAACCACCGGGCTTCTTTTTCTCAGCTTTGACTTGATGGCAAATCAAACATCGAGAGACAAATTCTGCCACATCTTTCTACATCCCAACCCAAAAAACCCGTCTTCATATCTTTATACATCTTATCACCGCCTGGATGAACAGTCATCTTAGAATGATGGTATTCCTCAAGGACTATCTTCAACAAACTCCCAACTCGGGGACACAAAGCCTTCTATCTCGTCACAATCACCCTCTATCATCCGTGGAATATCTACTGAGGTGACTAGAAGTCTCCCCTCTACTGAGCCTATTCAAGATATCTGCTAGCTATTGGTCCTCTCGCCAAGAAGTACCTATCTGGTCCAACTGAGTTGGCCGCACCTCTAACGATACCAATAAACCAGGTATAAACTCGGCGAGGGTCTGAAATCAAAAGTCGGTATAAACTCCAAGCTTTTCCTCTCTACAAACAGAGGACTCAAAGTCATCCTCTGCCTATTCAATGCATCTACCACCACATTACCCTTGCTAGGGGTATACACAATCTCAAAACCGTAGGATGCTAGAAACTATATCCATCTTTTTTGCCTTAAATTAAGATACTTCTATGAGAACAAGTACTTGAGAGATTTATGATCGGTGTACAACTCGAACTTCTTTCCTAGTAGATAATGGCGCCAAGTCTCAAGCGCAAATATATGGTAGCTAACTACAAGTCATGGGTATGGTATTTCTTGTCATGGACTCTTAGTTTTCTACCTCCATAACATACTACCCTTCCCTCATGCATTAGAACCGCACCAAGCCCTGTACCACATGCATCAGTGTATACTGTAAACACCTTGTTCCCATCAGGCAAGGTCAATATTAGGGTCATTGTCAGAGCCATTTTCAGTCGTTGGAAAGCATTGTCACAATCTATATCCCATGAAAATGTCAGATTCTTCTTCGTCAGTCTGGTGAGTGGGGCTGATATCTTTGTGAAGTACTTAATGAACTTCCTATAATAGCCCGCTAATCCAAGAAAAATCCCCATCTCTGTTGCATTCTTTGGGATATGCCAATCTTGAACTACAAATACCTTCGCAGGATATACTGCTATCCCATCTTTAGAGACCACATTCCCTAGAAATCTCACTTCTTTTCTCCAAAAATGACATTTGGAGAACTTCGCCTTAAGTTGGTGTGCACGAAGAGTTTTCAAAACATCCCTTAAATGTCAGGCATGCTCTTCCTCGTTCTTCGAGAAAATCAAGACGTCATCAACAAAGACCACAATGAACTTATTTAAAAACTCCCGAAACACCCTACTCATAAGATCAACAAAATAGGCGGGTGCATTTGTCAACCCAAAAGGCATGATAAGCCACTTGAAGAAACCATCTGGAGTTCTAAAAGAGGTCTTGTCTATACTGTCCTCGACCACCATCTACCTTAGTGGCGAATACTATCGGAGCACCCCATTCAGATGTGCTTAGCCTAATAAACCCTTTCTCAAGTAGCTCCCCTACTTTCATGCTAAGCTCCCTCCTTTCTCTTATATCCATGTGGCGCACAGGCAATGCAACTGGTTTTGCACTGTCCACCAAGTATATATGAAAATCTATCTCGCACCTCGGAGGTAAGCCCCGAACATCCTCAAAAACATCTGGATACTCACAGACTACTGGTACAGATCACATATCATCGATAGATGCATCAAGTGATTCTAGGAAACTAAGCATGACGGACCCTTTAGGGTCACAAGAAATCTCGAGGGTCCTCCCATGGCAAGTCAAAAGTTTAACGACCCTCCTCTCACAATCCAGAATGGCACCATACATGACTAGCCAATCCGTCCCTAAAATCAAGCCATAGCCCATGAAACCGAGAATATATGCATCGCATTCGAGCTCGACGCCTAACACAAATATTCTCAAACCCCGACAAATCATAGACAAATGTGTCGTACCCCAATGGGGTTTGAGACAACAATGGGATCCAAAACCATACTAGTACTAAGGTGCAGATACTCAACCACATAATCAGATATAAAAGAATACTAAGCGCCCGAATCAAAAATAGTTCTAATATGATGATTGGAAAGAGAAATAAAACCTTCAACGGAAACTTTCCTTCCTCTGTCAGGCGCACTAGCCACGAGAGCATGCATCTGCCCTCCCATAGATCATGCCCTTTGACCTTGTCCTTGCTTCTTCGGGCACTCTTTAGAAAAGTGTCCGACCTTCCACAATTGAAACAAGCATTTTTTCCTCCTTTTGCAGTGTTTGACTAAATTACCCCCGCATCCGCAATTATGACATTTCTTCCTATCTTTAGCCTTGTCATTATTTCCACCCTTCTTTTGTTTGTTGTTGTCCTTTTTTGGGCCACACTTTCTAATTTTGTGTTTCCTCAACATTAGCCTCTTTCTTTTCACCTTTATCTTCCTCATTCATTAATGCCATATCAATGAGCCTCTCGAAAGTTGCCCCCATCGGAATATAAGACATAGTCAACCCATGAAGGGGTTCATTCAATCCTCTAGCAAACCTCAAAGCTTTCTTGTGCTTGGTATTCACCAGCTCTAGGAAAAACCTTGCCAATTGATTGAATTTATTAACATATTCTTTCACAAACATGCTTCCTTGCTTAAGCGCCAAAAACCTTTCCATTTGCATACTTTGCTCGGCTTGAGAAAGAAATTTCCTTTCGAATCTCTGATGGAAATCATCCCAAGCCTCCACTGGACTCCCTGCTTGCGTCACTTCCCACCAGAACGAGGCCTCTTCTTTTAGTTGCAAAACGACCAACTAAATCTTCCTATGATCGTCAACCTCAAAAATCCCAAATAATTCCTTCGTCTCCTTGAGCAAATTCCTTGCTCCTACAAAAGTCTTTGTCCCTCGGAATGGTTTTCCGGCCATAGCGCAGAAATCCTTACATATCTTGGAGATATTATCTTCTCGCAGAGGGGGAGGAGGAGGAACAACGGCTGGAGCTAGGGGAGGGGCGTCTACTTGGCCTTCGGCAGGTGTCGTGGCCTCAAGATACCTACGGAACCAATTCGGTATCTGAATGCCCTCAGGAATATTAGGTTCCCCAGACATGCTGAAAAGAAAAGGAAATGGGATTCAAACAAAGAATCGAAAGATATTTCATATGGCTTTGGGGAATATTTTTTTTAAAATAGACTTTTCTTTTTTAAAAATGTTTTCCTTTTAAAACCTCCTTGAAAACAATTCTCAAAATCTTTATCTGATCCAGTAACCTTCAGCTCTGATGCCAAATGTGACACCCCACGTCCGTTAATGTCACTCTTTATCAGAATGCATTAAGTTTCGTGAAGCGTATACGTAAACAGAAAAAGAAACATCACAAGAAAGATATAAAATAATAGCGGAATTAAAACTTTATTTAATAGAAAAGCTTCGTGGTCCAAAACATGATTACATAATAAGTTTGGAATACTGAAAACATAAAACTTCTACCTTGTACAAAATCTTCACTAGAGTACAATAATACATAGAGAGAACATAATCCCCAAAGTATAGCCATAATAGAGAAGATATGAAATCAAGTAGTACATCTAAGCAGCTCCAACCAGAAAAGAAGAATCCTAATCAAGCTTGAGTATTCCCACCCTGAGAACCTGGGGGGGAGGAGGGGAGGGACGGAAGGGAAAGAAGAGGAAACAAAATGGGTTAGTCATTAGTCTAGCGAGTCTAGTTACTTTTAGCATACAAAAAAGTAAAAGCATCATGACAGGCATATAAGTTGGAGAGAGAGAGATAACAGTGTCATAAGGCAAGTATAACAAGGTAAACAGGATAAACAAAACATGCTTTGCGCTTCTTAATACTTTTCTCCCTCTGCACCAATACTAGTATAACCGGAACAAGATGATCCTAACAAGTACAATATGGTAGACCTAGTACCTAGTGAGAGGTTTTACCCCATACAATAACAGGTAGCCCAACAGAACTGACGGGTGTTACCCAAACGATAATAACGGGCTCCTAAACAGATGAGACTAGATGTACCCTAACTACTACCCAAATCAATCGGCTCCCTAACCCGTAGATACTCGTGTTGGCCATACAGTAGGATGTATCACTTCCTAAAGTGGAAACCCCGTTACTTCCAAGATGCACAGCTATATCTACTATTGTCACAACGTCTTATTTTCCCGAGCAGGAAGACCCATGCATGCACATGACTCCGATGGAATGCGTCATCAGATACCTTTCTCCTAAGTGACCTCTTATAACCAGCTCAATAAGCAAGCCCTGACCGCGACCTAGTTCGGGGTTCTCCGTTTGATACCGATATAGGTTACTGACTAATATGGGTCCCACACACCAGAAGATACAAGCTTCCCCCTAGGCTTGCATCCCCACTACTAGGATTTCAACAGGTTATGCCTACTATTTTAACAAGATTGCATAACCCCAACATGTTAAGTTTGGGGCCTATATATATAAATATTGCCTACCGCCCCAAGATTTACTTAACCCTCCCACAGATTCAAGCAAGTTTACTTAACCCCTACTCAATTTAACTGTTCATGTAATCCTTATGGATTCAAACAGATTAAGTTTCTCAATTTTATCACCATTCATTCATTTATGGTTATTAATGCGCTAGACCTCCCACATTAAGCCTACAACATGTGGACGCTGGATATGCTGGTTTGGTCCAGGCAGATTTCTTCCGCAAGTCGGACTTAACCTCGTGCCTTAGCGTATTACGTGTTTATGCACTTAGACCCCTCACATTAGATTCACCACTTGTGGTCGCTGGATATGCTGAGCGATTCCGGGCAGACTTCTACCACAAGTGTAATCTAACCTCGTGTCTAAGCGCGGTTACAGTTTCTAATTATTGTAAATCTGGGCATTTTCATTACTAACCAATTTTCATATTTATTATGCCCTAAATCCCTGTCCGTTATATGGTACAAGTTATGCCCAAATTAAGATTTAGATCAAGACATAGATTATACCCCCAAATCCCTAGTTTTGGTTCAAGGTACAAATTATGCCCAAAATTCCCAATCATGTTTACAATATGAATTATGCACCAAATTAATCATTCCCAATCCTTCTTAATTTCGTGCATTCGCATATTTCAGCGGTATGCCTAGGCTCGAAGGTAGCTTGGCTATAAAAACAAAAACGGAAAAATGGGAAGAAGAGAACAAGAATAGGCATAGTAAATAAAATGGCATAAGGTGACAGAATTGGTTATTCTATAGAATAGTATAGTGACATAATTATAAAAACTAACATAATAGGCATACGGTGACATGATTAGGCGAATTAATATAGTGGGGATATCATAATGAGATCTAAACAGTGGATTAGATATACAAATAATGGCATATCTGTTATGATTTCAGATTACTAATAGGCATAGCTTAGATCCAAACTTATAGACACGTCAAGATTACATTTTAGGTGTTTATATCTAAAAATAACATAGACTCGTTATGATTGGATCTAAAGAACAGGGAATTGACTGAAGCACAGATCTCTAAATATGAATAACTTCTTATTGAAGAAGAATAGGCTAGATCAAACTGAGTTGAGGCAGTACCTCGTTGTCGCCATTGATTTAGATGAATAAAAAGAATGGGATTTAGGTCCTTTATATAGCCTAGGGTTCATGATTCTGGTCAGAAAACAAGTCCATATACGCAGAAATGAATCTGGTTTGGATCTAGGGGTGTCGACACCCCTGTGTGGGTGTCGACCTATGGGTGACACCCCTTGGCTAGGGTCGATTCCCAATGGGTCTGACTCCCGTGTTGGTTCCCGCCTTCGAATTTCGAACTGATTTGAATTCTGGATTTTATTTTATTTATATATAAGTGGCTTATATGTTTATAAACTTCAAACCTTAATATCTTCTTCATGCGATGTTCGTTTTACGCAAACTCAAAGTCTATCTTAAGAAGAATTCTGAGATGAACACAATTAGCGCAGTCCGTTTCACTTAATTCTCAGCATTTAATTAAGTATTCTTTAATTTATCATTATAATGTCTTTTAAAATTACGGGGTGTTACAATTCGCGTGTTTTCTTATGAAGTTTATGCCTTCTCTATGTCTAGTCGGACGTATCTCATAAATTAAATTTTGTAATTTAATTCAATCTTTAAATTTTTATTGTTGAGTATAATATATCGATTATCGCTACCCTATATCAGTCACGTAGATTAATTTAAATGAAGCAAGCTTAAACATTTCTGTTATGCAATTGTATTACAATCTTCAAACATTAACATTGTCTCATAATTTATCGATAAGTGTAACTTATCGTTCAAATCTCTATATTTCAAAACAACTTATAAATTCAAGTATATATGAGAAACTCAATCTCATGCTTATGACGTAAATTAAAATTATAAGTTTCGAATTCAAACTAAGAGGATAAACATCCGTTTACAACATTAAATCTTTAATTAAACTCATATCTTAATCTGTTAAAACTACCAGTTCGTTACATTCTTCCCCACTCGACGCTTTTCATCCTTGAAAAGGAAACGTCATATATCTACATATATAACTTTACAAATACCTTCACATAGTTCAAATCTTGATAGAAATAAAAATAATTTATAGCTTCCAAAACTCAAAAAATATATTCTAACACAGCGGACTTACGGAAAATTTGGGCAGCGTCTCCTTTGTACGGCTTGCCCCAAAAAATTTACAAACACAATATATATCAATATACATCTCATCCACACGATGACTTATCCCAACTTAGGGGAACAATATATAAACACCCAAATGCAGTATATAATTCAAGATATGTACCTTATTTAGCATTTTAAAGCAAATTTATCTAAAATATTTGCGTTTTAGCGCAAAAGAAGCGAACGCCATAAGAAAAGTATGTCATTGCAACCTATTAAGACACTTAAAACATAGTGAGAATCAACTTATATATATATATATATATGATAAGGCTTAATGTACAATATGCAAAATATAACATGAATTAAGATACCATTTTGACAAAAATGCTAATGAAACAAAGATATGTACAAAATTTAACATGCAAATATATATATATATATTTTTTTACTTTTTATCATACCATTTACTTTATCTTACTTACAAAGAATCGTTTACTTTCAAATTATTTTTTCGCTTGAAAGTGAAAGAGAACCGCATAAATGATGTAAAGATAATATACAAACATATGAAATAAAATGTAAATGGCTTCAAATTATTTTTAAAGATCATAACATTAACAAAAGTTTCATTTTATTGAATATAATTCATTTACTATTCCATTGTATTGAGCATTGGTAAATCTATTCTCATCTTAATTTATTACATGCATCAAGCATATATGTCATTTACTCGCTTTGAATTTCTATTTCACTTATGTCAACTTTCTTTATTCAATTCATTTATTCTTATTTGTTGCATTTGATAACAACAATGTAATTCAAACGATTCACAATTAATATTATTATTTTATGCTACATGTTCCATTTTATTTCCTTTCTTCGTTCTTAGTTTTGTCGCTCTAAGCCTTTTGTTTTCCATTTTATTTTTATTCGTTTACTTATAAACAATTTATTTGTTTCAAGTTATTGCTTTCGCATCATTGCGTCAACCACTCATCAAAAACACACTCGAATTTTTTTTATTCATGTCAAACTTATCTTAACTTAGTTGACAAATCCCTTTAACTTATTTATAATTATCTTTTCATTTAATTTTCATTCAAGCTCTATATTAATTTACTCACTTTATTTTATTTTGATTTTATATGTTAT
Source organism: Allium sativum (assembly GCA_030737875.1). Lineage (NCBI taxonomy): Eukaryota > Viridiplantae > Streptophyta > Magnoliopsida > Asparagales > Amaryllidaceae > Allium > Allium sativum. Next base: position 775,974,995 of record CM060926.1, read on the forward strand.
TCCATCAAATTTTCTTCTCGAGTAGAAATTGTAATTCAAAAATTCACTTCACTGAGTGATAATTTTGTTAAGTTCAATGAATTCATATCCAGTTCATTCTATTTACAAAATTTCAAATGAGGAAAATTTGTTCTCTCCCCCACTCGAATCTTTAGTTCTGATTGCAAATGTTAATGTATGCTAATCCCAAAATTTAGGAATATAAAATAATTTATACGATTTCTTAGCAAAATCAAATTTTCATTAATGTTCCAAATTCATAATTCTCTTCAATTTCAAAAAGTACATCATACATAATTTACGTATAAACACTAGTTTAGATTTTATATTCATATAAGGAAAAATTAAAATTCTATAAACACTCTTATTGGTATCCAACTAGCAATTTACTTTATTGGTTCAAAATCAACCTTCTAATTATTCTATTCTTACTCAAAATACAAAATTCCATTCTTTCTTGCATATTTTCAAAATAAGGTTTAAGTATTTATTTGACGTCTCAACTAGGATTATACATCTTCCTCACTTTTGAAACTTGAAAATAAACTCGAGTGATATTGCAACAACCACCAAATTCATTTTCAAGTGACTACGGTGTGAATCTATATTTATCTAGTACACATAGGATTTAGTACATTCGTTAGCTAGGCGTATGTCCAAAACCCTTCACGTACCCAATAGTCCAATCTTAACGTCAAAATATAATACTCGAAACTCTTCCCTTAAGTAAATACAAACACTCTTAAAATGGCGTCCTTGCTTCTAACCCCTACCACTCCTCCCCTACCTCCGCCACCAATCTCCTTCTTCCCCAACCGATATCGAACCCTTTTGTCATGCCAACCCAAGCCAAAACTAGTTGCTCCTCCTTCGTAGAATCTTCCTACACCGTCATCATCGCAAGTTAACCAATCCACTAAACCCAAAAATGTTCGTCCATTATCTTCTCAACCTTCTACTTCGAGGTCTGTTTCAAACCGCTCTTATGCTCAAATCGTCGCCTCACCATCTCCGCCTCCGCCGTCCAAACCTAAAGCTTACGTAGTATCCTTCCAAAATTTGAATCTTGCAAAATTACTACTGAGTACCTAAAGAGGAATTGACATTGTCTGAAGTGTGCAGATAGAGGACAAGTTTGCATATAACGGTTACTGGGAGGCATGTTAATTGTGTAATATACATTGTTTTTTTCTTAAAAAATTGAATTTTTTTATGTAGGACTTTGTTATTAAGGTGCATGTATTTGGCGTAAAAAGTTTCATGTAATATAAATGAATGTAGCATACCATTTTTGTAACACCCCACCTCCGCCAGGGTGACTCTTGCAAGCACTCTGACTTTGGAGGGGCGTTTGAATCAGGTAAACATGCATAATGATATATCAAGGCAGAACAAGAACATATGTGTATATGTAAACAGAGTAAATAACATAGATAAAACAGCAGAAGATTTCAAACCATTTCAAAATAAGTCTGGTACAACATAATGTCAATTTTCCAAATAAACAAGTCTAGATAAAACAACATCAACTGACAAACTGAAATACATAAGTGCTATCCCCAAAATACATGAGAACCATAGCTAGCTTCATGTAGAAAGCGTACATGAGCTGAAGTCCCACAAGCAAGCAATCCAAAATCCAAGCTAAGCTCCTGTATTCCCTCCCTGAGAACCTGGGGGGGGAAACGGAAGAAAAGAGGCGAAAGAAAACAGGTCAGTCAAAAAGACTGAGTAAGCCCTACTACAATCAATGTAAACTGATAAAGCTAACTGGTATGAGCAGCAGGGATGAACATAAGGATAACAACATACTAGCATGATGATTAACTAACAAGGTAGATAAAGGTGTCATCGCATAATCAGGATTAAGGTTTTGCACCACAGGTGTACTAGCAAACTAACATGACTTGAATAAACAAGTATTGATCCCTTGGCCCAAGCTTTGGCCCAATAACATGAAGTGACCCTCATACGAGGTCCAATAACATGAAGTGACCCTAACACGAGGTCCAACCCAAACGGTCTAGTCGATCGGCTCCCTAAGCCTAACTCGTCACGTGTTGGTGTCAATACGGCCCAAACATGATTGTAGTCGAACTGTGCCGGGTCCACTCGTCGGGTGTATCAAGCCCTAGGGTGTCAACCCCTGGACACCATAAACATGAGTGCACAGTCTCGATCTACTGGTACCCGTGCATGTTTTCTCCGGCTACGGACTATGTGCACGACCAGAGTCCGCCCGGAACTACACCGGCGTACCACCCTGCCGTCGTTTATTGGTCGCTTACCTCCAGCCCAGTAATCGTGCCCCCACCCTAGCCTAGTCCCTAGGGTCATGATGATACAAACTAGGGATTACTGTTGGAGTGGACCCCCATTGCTAGGATTTCTCTAGTGGGTTAAGTACGGTTTAACCCCTTCACTAATCATGGATTAACTTGGTTAAGTGTAACGATGAGTTCACGACTTAACCCCGATTAATCTACCAAGCCCAAATTGGTTAAGTATTAAATGGACCATGACTTAACCCTAATCATGAGGCATTAATTAATTAATGCGCCTTAACCTCTCATATTAGACTTTGTTGTGGTTACTAGTTAAGCCGGGCGGGTCCGGGTAGCTTTACACCACAACTTGGTCTAACCTCGGGTCCAAGGTACAACATGACCAACTTCTCACATTGGGTCCTATTGTTTGTAGCAACTAGTTAGGTCGGTCGGTTCCGGGTAGGTTTACGCTACAAACTCAACCCAACCTCGAGTTGGCCACACTTATCTTTTCTAAGTGTCATGTCCACCATGTTTCCAAAACATGTTACAAATTTTCAAGCAATTGGGTAGACCTAACTTAATAGGTAAATTCCCAATGGGTAGACCTAACTTAATAGGTAAATTCCCAAGCTTATGTTTTTATGTCTTTTAAGTTTACCCAACCCCAAACGCAATCCCATCGCTTACATATCGCAATAGCGCATAAAGGATAGAAAGAGGGAACTTGGCATAATCATGACATAAAAGTGTTGAAGCCACAAGTTCAACATGGTGGCATATGAAATGTACATATGTTCATATACTTGCATTAGGCCTCAAAAAGCATGCATAACTTGCATATCATATGACAACTTGCATATCAAACTTGCATAGCATAACTTGCATATCATATGACAACTTGCATATCAAACTTGCATAGCATAACTTGCATATCATATGACAACTTGCATATCAAACTTGCATAACATAACTTGCATATCATATGACAACTTGCATATCAAACTTGCATAACGTAACTTGCATATCATATGACAACTTGCATATCAAACTTGCATAACATAACTTGCATATCATATGACAACTTGCATATCAAACTTGCATAACATAACTTGCATATCATATGACAACTTGCATATCAAATCATAGTAAACTTGCATATCATACATTTAACTTTAAAGTTTAAGTATGAAAGTAGAATAGGGCTTACAATGCTTATGCGGACTCAAATGAGTATAGCAAATGTAAGAAAACCCTTATGCAACCAATTAAACCCCAAAAATGCAAGCAAAATTGATCAAAACTCTTTCTTTATGGTGCAAATGTAGAGACTTGACTTGAATGCAAGCTAATGATGATCATACAAGTCTAAAAACACTTGTATGCATGGAAAATCTCATAGAAATTTATTTAGGAATTTATGAAGAGAGTGGAGGCCATGAGAGGATTGATTTTGCCATAGTTTAGTTGTTAGAATGAATAATGATGATTTAGGGTAGGTTAGGGTCTTATTTATAGATTAGGCAAGTGATTTATGCCATAGGATTAAACCCTAGTTCCCATCTCAGCCCTTAAAACCGAATCTGGCCCCCAAGCTCAACACAAACCCAAGATGGTGCACCAGGCTAAAGAGCCCATCTGAGCCAAGTCGACAGCCCAGTCGACAGGGCTGTCGACTTGGTCTAACCAAGTCGACTCCCAAGTCGACAGGGCTGTCGACTTGGGTACTCTGGCGGGAATTCTCCCGCCTGGCCCAATATGGCCCAATTTCCCAAATTCAAGTTTGAATTTGAAATCTGTTTTTACTTTGGAATTTTCTGAAAACTTCATTGGGCCTTAAACGGGTCATACGGACTCCGATTTTCGAAAACTCGGACTCTATTTCGCGTATTTTTCCGAGACGAACGCAATGGCATAGCCCGTTTCCCTTGATTCAGATATTAGAATTAAATTCTGCCTCGATTTACGTTATAACAGGTTATTGAAAATACGGGTTGTTACATTCTCCCCTCCTTAAAGGATTTCGTCCCCGAAATCTTCAAGTTAGGAGGAACGTATCCTACCATCCAACCATCCATCTACTCAAAACATCATCCACGAGCAATCATTGTCCTTACAAGATTCTAAATGCTGTATGAACATATGCAAAGGTGTGTGTATATGTCCTTATCTAATGCAAATATCCTCAATGCAAATTATGTTAGTGAAATGAATCCATATGTATGCAATTCCTAACATAATGTATAACATCTATATGTGTGCACATAACATACGTCCATATGCAACATCCATGTGATAACACAAAAATTTTCATCCATGAATAAGCATAAACACTCATGCATATGCAATATGAGGAGTGTGTGAGCCGATCTAGTGCCTAATCGTGTATAATGCATCCACGAGTAACCACTTGCAACCACTTGCAACCATCAAGCATAACATGTTTCAAACACATGTTTCATCCAAAGGGTTTCTACCTAAGGTTCTCATGACAAGATTAGCACGATAAACTAGATAATCATGGATAGCAAAGAGAAAGATATGCTAACAAAGAAAAGAGATTGAGAGTGTACCCTCAAAAAGGAATGGATAAAGCCTACGCATCTTCTCCTCGGTTTCCCAAGTTGCGTCTTCTTCGGCTTCACCCCATTGAACCTTCACCAACTTGACCTCTCGATTCCTTAGCTTCTTGGTCTCCGTCCCCAAGATACGAATCGGAGCTCTCCTCAAGGTAGCTTCTTTCTCCACTTCCACATCTTCCAGAACACTTGGCTCAACAACCTCTGCTGATTCATGTAAACACTTCCGGAGATGCGAGACATGAAAAACATCGTGTACTCCGGTAAGCTTCTCGGGCAACTTCACTCTATAAGCCATCTGCCCGATCCTCTCTATAATAGGGAATGGTCCAACAAACCTCGGTGCTAACTTCCCAACGGCTCCAAATCGGACCACATTCCGCAAAGGAGAAACCTTCACGAAAACCATATCCCCAACATCAAACTCCAAATCAGTTCTTCGCTTATCAGCATAGGATTTCTGTCGGTCTTGGGCCGCTTTCATCCGTCTCCGAATCAACTCGACCTTCTCGGATGTATCTCTGATCATATCAGGCCCAAGTATAAGCTTATCTGTAGTCTCCCACCAACATGTAGGCGACTTGCACGGCCTCCCATATAAAGCTTCGAATGGTGCCATCCCTATGCTTGCCTGATAACTGTTATTATACGCAAACTCAACAAGAGGAAGATGGTCTTCCCAAGTACCACCAAAATCCAGAATACAAAGCCTCAACAGATCCTCGAGTACCCTATTCACCCTTTCGGTTTGACCGTCCGTCTGTGGGTGATAAGCAGTACTTAGATTCAACCTCGTGCCCATAGCTTCTTGCAAGCTATTCCAGAACTGACTTGTAAAGATTGGGTCACGGTCACTGACTATACTAGAAGGGACTCCATGAAGTCTCACAATCTCACGAAGATATACAGATGCTAGCCAAGACGCGGTCCTCTTGCTCTTCACCGGGATGAAATGAGCACTCTTCGTAAGTCTATCCACGATAACCCAAATGCTCGTATTTCCTTTCCTTGACCTTGGTAGCCCATCGATAAAATCCATGGAAATACTCTCCCACTTCCAAAATGGAACGTCTAGAGGATGCAATAGCCCACCGGGCTTCTTTGACTCGGCCTTAACTTGCTGGCAAATGATACATCTAGAGACAAACTCTGCCACATCCCTCTTCATCCCAGGCCAAAAGAAAATACGCTTCATATCTTTATACATCTTATCCCCGCCTGGATGTATAGTCAACTTAGAGCGATGCGCTTCCTCAAGAATTTTTCTTACTAGATCTTCTACCATTGGAACACATAACCTTCCGTCTCTCCTCAGCCAACCCTTGTCATCAATAGAATATCGAGCGAGATGACTAGACGTCTCTCCTCGAATTAGCTTATCCATAATCTCAACTATCTGAGGGTCTTCTCTCTGCGAAGCCCCAACTTGATCAAGAAGGGTAGGTCTGAGTTCCAGAGATGCTAAAGAACCGGTCATCGACTCAATCGCCAAAGAGAAATCAAAGGTTGCCACATACTCTAAATTCTTCATCTCAACGAATAGAGGACTTAGGGTCAACCTTCTTCTACTCAATGCATCAGCTACCACATTCCCCTTGCCAGGGGTATAGGCTATCTCAAAATCATAGGATGCCAAGAATTCCATCCATCTTTGTTGCCTCAGATTCAGATCCTTCTGAGAAAAGAGATACTTCAATGACTTGTGATCGGTATAAAGCTCAAATCTTTCTCCCAGAAGATAATGGCGCCAAGCCTTGAGTGCATATACTATTGCTGCCAACTCTAAGTCATGAGTGGGATAATTCTTCTCATGCACTTTGAGTTGCCTACCGCCAAAGCATATTACTCTTCCTTCTTGCATCAGAACAGCTCCTAACCCCGTGCCACATGCATCGGTATAACTTCCCTCCATCGGGCAAAGCTAGAACATGTGCTGATGTGAGAGCTCTCTTGAGCTTCTGAAAAGCAAGCTCGCATTCTATGCTCCAAGCAAAAACTAGATTCTTCTTCGTCAATTTAGTGAGAGGAGCGGAAAGCTTCGCGAAGTCCTTGATGAACTTCCGGTAAAAGCCTGCAAGACCCAGAAAACTTCTCACTTCGGTTGCATTCCTTGGAGTCTTCCAATCCTGAACTGCAACTACCTTAGCGGGATCCACCGCTAAGCCTTGCTTGGATACTATATGCCCAAGGAATCTAACTTCCCTTCTCCAAAAATGACACTTGGAGAACTTGGCCTTCAACTGATGCGCTCTAAGCGTATCCATCACCTCCACGAGATGCCTTGCGTGCTCTTCCTCATCCTTAGAGAAGATCAGAATATCATCTACGAAGACCACGACAAACTTGTTCAAGAACTCCCTGAACACCCTACTCATCAAGTCCACGAAATATGCGGGTGCATTAGTCAAGCCGAACGGCATGACAAGCCATTCGAAGAATCCATCTGGAGTTCTGAACGCAGTCTTGTCTATACTATCCTCAGCTACCCTGAGCTGATGGAATCCAGTAGCAAGATCAAGCTGAGAGAAAACAGAAGCACCGACAAGCTGGTCAAAGAGATCATCAATCCTCGGTAACGGGTGTCTGTTCTTCTTAGTCAGCTTATTCAACTCTCGATAGTCAACACAAAGTCGGAGAGAACCATCTGCCTTGGTAGCAAATACCACAGGCGCTCCCCATTCAGATATACTTCGTCTAATGAAGTTCTTCTCAAGCAACTCCTTTACTTGCTTACTTAGCTCCCGCCTTTCACGCGGAGCCATGTGCCGAACGGGCAAAGAAACCGGCTTTGCATTATCCACCAGATAAATGCGGAAATCAATCTCTCGCTTAGGGGGCAACCCCCTAACTTCATCAAAAACATCTGGATAATCTCGAACCACTCTCACAGACTGAAGAGTCTCCACTGACGAGTCGAGTGATTCAAGATAGCACAACATGACGGGACCTCTCGGATCACAAGAAATCTCTAGGGTGTTCCCGAGGCGAGTCACGAGCCTCACAACCCTATGCTCACAATCAAGAATGGCTCCATATCTGGACAGCCAATCCATGCCCAATATCAATCCGTATCCCCTGAAACCAAGAACATAAGCACTGCACGAGAACTCTACACTCAGTATAGAGATCCTCAAATCCCCACATATCATGGACAAATGGGCGGAACCCCCAATAGGATTTGAGACACAGACGGGATCCTCTACCAAGCTAGTACTAAGGTGCAAACTATCAACAAGATCAGATGAGATAAAGCTATGCGATGCACCAGAATCAAACAAGGTACGAACTGGAAAATCAGAAATATATACAAGGCTCTCAACAGAAATACTACCTCGATCGGGAACTGGAGCGGTATTGAGAGCATGAACTTGCCCTCCTGAAGGTCCAGCACGCTGAGTCTGACCCTTGCCTTGCCCTCGCTTCTTCGGGCAATCCTTACTGAAATGTCCAGTCTCACCGCAGAAAAAGCATTCACCATTCTTCCTTTTCCTCTTCTTACAATCCTTAATAAGATGCCCAACTGAACCGCAGTAATGGCACTTCTCCTTGTTGTTCTTGCCTTTGTTGTTGTTCCCCTTGTTGCCTTGACTCTTGTTCTTGTTCTGATTGCCTTGACTGCCCTGACCACTTAGATTACCCTGATTTCCTTTTCCCTGGGAATCAGTCTTCTTGGCTTGAGTATCATTTTTCTTGGCATCTCCCTGAAGTAACGCCATATCAACCAAACTCTCAAACGTGGCCCCATGGGGAATATGTGACATAGCCAATCCCTGCAACGGCTCATTCAATCCTCTAGCAAAACGAAGAGCCTTCTTCTGAGGAGTATTCACCATATCCAAGCCAAAACGAGCTAACTGATTAAACTTGTTCACATATTCTTTGACAGACATATCTCCTTGCTTCAAAGTTATGAACCTCTCCATTTGCAGATTCTCCTCAGCAGAAGATAAAAACTTAAGCATGAACCTTGCCCTGAAATCGGCCCAAGTCTCAACAGGCCTAGTACCATTGGTGACTTCCCACCAATAAGCGGCTTCATCCTTCATAAGCCATACCGCCAACAAGACCTTCCTTTGATCGTCTAACCCAAAGATAGCAAATAAATCCTCGGTCTCTTTCAACCAATTTCTGGCCTCTACAAAAGTCTCAGTGCCTTGAAAGTTCTTGCCACCCATTGCTTTGAAATCTTTGCAAGTCTTTGCGAAGTCAGCTTGAGGATGCTGAGGGGGAGGAGGAAGAGGAACCTCAGCGACAGGAGGAGGAGGAACATTAGCGACAGGAGGAGGAATATTAACTACTGGAGGAGGAGGAGGAGGGACATCTGCGGGGCCGGCTTCGGTCGCCCTAGCCTCCAAAAGTCTCCTATACCAAACAGGTACGTGCACTCCCTCCGGAATAGCAAAGTTATCGGCCATTCTGAAAAAGAAAAAGACAGATTCAGAATGGAGAAAAACGAAGGGATTTTGCTAATGGCTTTTTGGGGAATAGCCTTTAAAATAAACTAGACTTTTCTTTGGAAAATACTTTATACTTTGTTTTGAAAATAGTTTTCCAAAAGTTTTCTAAAAACATTTTTGTTCCTTCTCGTAAACCACCTGGCTCTGATACCAAATGTAACACCCCACCTCCGCCAGGGTGACTCTTGCAAGCACTCTGACTTTGGAGGGGCGTTTGAATCAGGTAAACATGCATAATGATATATCAAGGCAGAACAAGAACATATGTGTATATGTAAACAGAGTAAATAACATAGATAAAACAGCGGAAGATTTCAAACCATTTCAAAATAAGTCTGGTACAACATAATGTCAATTTTCCAAATAAACAAGTCTAGATAAAACAACATCAACTGACAAACAGAAATACATAAGTGTTATCCCCAAAATACGTGAGAACCATAGCTTGCTTCATGTAGAAAGCGTACATGAGCTGAAGTCCCACAAGCAAGCAATCCAAAATCCAAGCTAAGCTCCTGTATTCCCTCCCTGAGAACCTGGGGGGGAAACGGAAGAAAAGAGGCGAAAGAAAACAGGTCAGTCAAAAAGACTGAGTAAGCCCTACTACAATCAATGTAAACTGATAAAGCTACCTTGTATGAGCAGCAGGGATGAACATAAGGATAACAACATACTAGCATGATGATTAACTAACAAGGTAGATAAAGGTGTCATCGCATAATCAGGATTAAGGTTTTGCACCACAGGTGTACTAGCAAACTAACATGACTTGAATAAACAAGTATTGATCCCTTGGCCCAAGCTTTGGCCCAATAACATGAAGTGACCCTCATACGAGGTCCAATAACATGAAGTGACCCTAACACGAGGTCCAACCCAAACGGTCTAGTCGATCGGCTCCCTAAGCCTAACTCGTCACGTGTTGGTGTCAATACGGCCCAAACATGATTGTAGTCGAACTGTGCCGGGTCCACCCGTCGGGTGTATCAAGCCCTAGGGTGTCAACCCCTGGACACCATAAACATGAGTGCACAGTCTCGATCTACTGGTACCCGTGCATGTTTTCTCCGGCTACGGACTATGTGCACGACCAGAGTCCGCCCGGAACTACACCGGCGTACCACTCTGCCGTCGTTTATTGGTCGCTTACCTCCAGCCCAGTAATCGTGCCCCCACCCTAGCCTAGTCCCTAGGGTCATGATGATACAAACTAGGGATTACTGTTGGAGTGGACCCCCATTGCTAGGATTTCTCTAGTGGGTTAAGTACGGTTTAACCCCTTCACTAATCATGGATTAACTTGGTTAAGTGTAACGATGAGTTCACGACTTAACCCCGATTAATCTACCAAGCCCAAATTGGTTAAGTATTAAATGGACCATGACTTAACACTAATCATGAGGCATTAATTAATTAATGCGCCTTAACCTCTCACATTAGACTTTGTTGTGGTTACTAGTTAAGCCGGGCGGGTCCGGGTAGCTTTACACCACAACTTGGTCTAACCTCGGGTCCAAGGTACAACATGACCAACTTCTCACATTGGGTCCTATTGTTTGTAGCAACTAGTTAGGTCAGTCGGTTCCGGGTAGGTTTACGCTACAAACTCAACCCAACCTCGAGTTGGCCACACTTATCTTTTCTAAGTGTCATGTCCACCATGTTTCCAAAACATGTTACAAATTTTCAAGCAATTGGGTAGACCTAACTTAATAGGTAAATTCCCAATGGGTAGACCTAACTTAATAGGTAAATTCCCAAGCTTATGTTTTTATGTCTTTTAAGTTTACCCAACCCCAAACGCAATCCCATCGCTTACATATCGCAATAGTGCATAAAGGATAGAAAGAGGGAACTTGGCATAATCATGACATAAAAGTGTTGAAGCCACAAGTTCAACATGGTGGCATATGAAATGTACATATGTTCATATACTTGCATTAGGCCTCAAAAAGCATGCATAACTTGCATATCATATGACAACTTGCATATCAAACTTGCATAGCATAACTTGCATATCATATGACAACTTGCATATCAAACTTGCATAGCATAACTTGCATATCATATGACAACTTGCATAGCATAACTTGCATATCATATGACAACTTGCATATCAAACTTGCATAACATAACTTGCATATCATATGACAACTTGCATATCAAACTTGCATAACGTAACTTGCATATCATATGACAACTTGCATATCAAACTTGCATAACATAACTTGCATATCATATGACAACTTGCATATCAAACTTGCATAACATAACTTGCATATCATATGACAACTTGCAAATCAAATCATAGTAAATTTGCATATCATACATTTAACTTTAAAGTTTAAGTATGAAAGTAGAATAGGGCTTACAATGCTTATGCGGACTCAAATGAGTATTGCAAATGTAAGAAAACCCTTATGCAACCAATTAAACCCCAAAAATGCAAGCAAAATTGATCAAAACTCTTTCTTTATGGTGCAAATGTAGAGACTTGACTTGAATGCAAGCTAATGATGATCATACAAGTCTAAAAACACTTGTATGCATGGAAAATCTCATAGAAATTTATTTAGGAATTTATGAAGAGAGTGGAGGCCATGAGAGGATTGATTTTGCCATAGTTTAGTTGCTAGAATGAATAATGATGATTTAGGGTAGGTTAGGGTCTTATTTATAGATTAGGCAAGTGATTTAGGCCATAGGATTAAACCCTAGTTCCCATCTCAGCCCTTAAAACCGAATCTGGCCCCCAAGCTCAACACAAACCCAAGATGGTGCACCAGGCTAAAGAGCCCGTCTGAGCCAAGTCGACAGCCCAGTCGACAGGGCTGTCGACTTGGTCTAACCAAGTCGACTCCCAAGTCGACAGGGCTGTCGACTTGGGTACTCTGGCGGGAATTCTCCCGCCTGGCCCAATATGGCCCAATTTCCCAAATTCAAGTTTGAATTTGAAATCTGTTTTTACTTTGGAATTTTCTGAAAACTTCATTGGGCCTTAAACGGGTCATACGGACTCCGATTTTTGAAAACTAAGACTCTATTTCGCGTATTTTTCCGAGACGAACGCAATGGCATAGCCCGTTTCCCTTGATTCAGATATTAGAATTAAATTCTGCCTCGATTTACGTTATAACAGGTTATTGAAAATACGGGTTGTTACAATTTTGATGATCAATAGAAAAATGGTTCGAAGTGTCACCAAAGAATTGATCACAAAATCCAATAATCAATTTGATTGATGAAGTAATCATGTAAAAAAAATGTGGAAGCTACTTGAAGATTTTGTAAATATAAATCGAAAAATAAAAAAATGTATAGACACACAATGGTTGAAAGTTGTATGGAGTTTAGTCAATTTTAAAAAAATATGTTACAGTGAATAGGACAGTGTTTGCACTAATAGAAAAAAAAAATGTTTGTCGATAAAGAACTAGAAAATGGAAACTTTGTAAATATTATGTATGTATCCAATGTTTGGAAAATAAAAACTTTTATGCCATAATAAAACTCTATTTTAATTTAGTGTGGGAACAAAATTTTTGTAGAGACTGTAAAAGCAAAAAGGGAAACATATTAAACATATAAATATATGCCTGAGAACAGAGGTGAGGTATCAAACGTTCTGATACTGTAACGTCCCGTATTTTTGGTAGCCAAATATTTAATTTAGTTATTTTTTTAAATATTGACAAGAAACTTATAAATGGATTTATAATATGTAATTTGTTAATAAACGAAGTTTAAATGTTTAATTTATATTTAATATAAATCGAGTTCGTAAGATCACGGTAGTTCATACTATTGAGTTTTGAATTTTAATTGAATATACATAATCCATTTTAAGTCAGAATTTTATGAAACAAGAATCGTACAGATCGATTTGATTATAATTTTTTAATATAAGAGAAAAATGGAGATTTCATAATATAGATTGTGAGATATTCCCAATTCAGATTTTCAAATAGTCGTTATGGAATCATTTATAAATTATAACGACTAATTTAATATATTTAATTTGATTAGAAGTGAATTTTTTTATAACTTGAGATAATGATTGAATTAAGACGCGAATCGAATTCCGTTGAACTCGTATCGACGTTTAGAGTCAGGATAGATATATTGTTTGTTATTTTTGGAGACCAGGTATTTTGGTGTCCAAAATAGCGTTATTTTGCACGTAAAATATCATAACTACTTTTCAAATGATTTCGGCTTTCAACGAAACTAATTTTATTAAACCCGTAATAGTTAAGTTTGTAGTGTTTCAAATTTCAAGTTATTTGGATTTAGATAGATATATTGTTATTTTTGGAGACCGAGTATTTTGGTGTCCAAAATAGCATTGTTTTACGCGTAAAATATCATAATCGCTTTTCAAACGACTTCGTTTTTCAATGAAACTAATTTTATTAAATCCGTAATGATTAAGTGTTGTAGTATTTCAAATTTCAAGTCATTTGGATTTAATTTGTGATCATAGGAAATTTAAACGCGTGATTTTTCACCTGTGAATTAGAAAGGGATTTTTACAAATGACCTCGGAATTCGACGAAACCTGTCCCATCATGTCCCGAATATTTTTCAATGCTAGTATTACAATTTTCAACACCATCGGAGATCGTATGTGAGTGTTTTTAAAAGTTACTTCAGCGCTATGTTTCAATTAATAATTAAATAATATATAACAGTTGTATATATATGTCGTACCATCAAAGAACCCTAATTGTTTTTCTCGCATGGTCAACCCTTTCGACAAGCCGCCACTTACCTTGTTAATGGCTGAGAAACTCTGAATCATCTCCACTAATTCCGATCAATCCACACACAAAATCAAGATTTCCTTAACTACAAATATCACGAGCTCACTTAGCTCTTCCTACTGATCAGTGGCGATCAGGAAATATGAAGTAAACTGGCCATAAATCTACTCGAACCCGCCAACGTTTGTGATGGTGCTGCGAGCAAGGGGAGCGATCGAATGACATGATGTTCGGGGCTATGAAGATGGAGGTTCGGGGGATCATTCCCACATTGTCAGTTCACCGACCGATGGTCAGGATGCCGGTGTGTGGTGTTGAATTTGGTTCGTATATGGGTGAAATGAGCTTCAGAATGAAGTAGTGAAGACGTGATGAAGTATTGATATGAAGTGGGTACAAAAGAAGACGGGGTAAAACGTGATGATTGATGATGTTTTGGATTTGGAAACAACAGATGTGTAAAGTAACGTGCATGCGCATGGGGTTGTTGAACTGTGGGAACATGAGGATGTGCAGGTAAAAGAAACGAGAAAGCTAATTTTGTAAGTCAAAGCATGGGTAGTAGTGATGGAGAGCAGCGTGTTTTAAAGGACTTGGAACCAAAGTATAGGAACAGTGGTCAACGAAGGAAAAAGAAATGGGTCATTTCAAAATGTACATATGGAAGCATCGCATGTAAGGGAAAGTTCAGGCGGCCTGTTATGGTTTGTAAAAAATGTAAATCAATTTAATTAGTTTATTAATTAATATATAATTAACGAAATGAGTTAGTTAAATAAATCGTATTATTTATAATTATTCGGTGAACATAATTTAATTGAACAAATTTCTATGGGATTGTTTTGACGAGCACCACATTCTGGAACCAGTTTGGACAGATTTGGAGACAACAGGAATTTACTGATAAATTAAATGACTGTTTAATTTAACTGTAACTGAACTGCAACAGCGGTAAATGGAATCAAAGTGAGTATAACTCAGTCAGTTTTTACTCACTTATATTTTACATAAGTCAGGATTTAATTTGTGTGTTATGGTTAATAATTGTTTTCCATGTGCTAATTATATATAGGATTAAATGTCAAGAATAATCCAAAGTTTAACGTGTCTTCCCATAATAATCCCAAGTTTGGATTATTTCTGAATAATCCGAAGTTTGGTGGTGTCTTCCTATATTAATCCCATTTACTTAATTCTTCTCGTATTAATCCGAAGTTTGGGGGTGTCTTCCTATATTGATCACAAGATAACACGTCAACGGGTCATCGGGATCAATATGGGAAGAAACCCCCCAAACTTCGAATTATTAAGAAATAATCCAAACTTGCGATTATTATGGGAAGACACGTTAAACTTCAGATTATTCTTGACAATTAATCCTTATATATATTGGATGAATTGGTTGATTTAAACTTCGTTTATTTTAAACGAAATCAAATCGTTATTTTAACGATTATTTCCAAACGAGGTAACTTACCTTATTGGCTACGTTTATAATAATATAAACATATTAAATTAAAATATGGATACTTAGATTATTGCTATTTATTTATTGTTGAATATTACATCTGTTTATTGAATTGAATAATATTATTTGAGATAACGTATTTGGATGTAGGGAGAAACAGGTTGGAAGGATCCAACTAGATTCCCCAAATTTATTGTTTATTTTCATATTACAATTATATGAACTATTTGACAAACCTGATTAGATGATTGATTAGTTATTGATTGTTGAATCGCAATTCAACATTTGTTATGATATTAACCAATGGGTAGCATTGGTTGAGTAATCGGCAGCATCTGGCTTATAAATCAACCATTTTATAAATATGGATTACCGTCAGGTGAATCAACAGTAATGAAGTTATAAAATTTATTTTATAACTGAAGATAGATTTTTTAAATCTATTATTTCGAATGAAGTTATTAAAAAGGAAATCGATATTTATTATTGATTGTTTGAGTTTTTAAATAATTATAAAATGATTTTATAATGCAGATTCCTATTTTATAAGTAAATGATCAGAAATTAATGTAGCAGTTAAGAGTTGGATTAGTTGTTTATGAAAAACAATTAAATGGAATTATTTATTTAATTATATTATTAATTGATTTAAAAGGAAAATTAATTGGAATAGATTAACGAGATAACCGTGTTTTGGGTTGACTAAGTCAACCGCTTTTATTCAGATTGATTATTAAATTATATTAGTTTAATATCAATTAATCTATTGAAATAGTTTAATGAACATTTGTTTTAATTTAACAAGATTTAGAGATAAATTTATTGTTTATTTTAGTTAATTATGGATTTAACTACTTTTACAGTAGTTAGCGATGAAGTAAATTATTAACTTAATTAATAATTTTTTAAGAGAATTCTTTTTAAGTGAAATTCATTAAAGTAAGAAATCGGAGTTTGAAATGAAATCGAGTTGAATTTTGAAAGGAGTTTTGAACAGGTTTTATATTAAAACCGAGTTTTTATAACTAAGTTATAAAGAGATTTATGCAAATACAATAGCTTAAATGAAATGTTTACTTAACATTTGGATTAAGTAAAAAGGAATCGAGATATAAAAGGGATTTATATTAAACTGAGTTTATAAATAAGTTTTAAAAAAGAGACGTGGTTTTAAAACGTCGATTTTAAATGGGCGAGACTTAATAATGGAATTAAGTGAAATGGATGGAATTGAAATGAGATTTTCAAAGTGGAAAATAGTTGAATGGATTACAAGTGAAATATAATGGGTTGATAATGAGTTAAGATAAGAATTGGAACCTAACTAGAGATTAGTTGAGTTGAGTGATTTTCTGAGTGTTAATCTGATGTTGATTTCAGTCTTCGAGGTTAATACTTAGGGAATTATTCTCTTACCTATTTACAGTCGTGGATAATGAATGTTGAAGTACAAAGATGCAAGGATAAGAAATAAAAAGATATTTCCAAAGTAAAAAGGAAATGGAAGACTTTAGAAAAGATAAAAAGATATTTCCAAAGAAAAGGAAACAAAAGATTCAAGAACATATATAATGAGATTCCCAGAGTAACGGAAATGAAAAGAAGTTTGTGTGAAAACATAATGTTATATTTCAAAGTAAGGAAATGAGAATTAGAATGGTTTTATTCTAAAAGATACATATGGGCAATTGTTTTCAGGGGATGAAACAAAAAGGGATTTCGTAATCATTGTTTTATGACTAATAAGTTGAATTGGTTTACTTGTTATAGATAATGAATAACTTTGTGTTAAATGTGTTGCAAATAGTATTTAAATGGATTATTGGATATAGTTACAATATTTTTTCTAAGTATTAAAATGAAGTGGTTTTGCAAATATTAGTATATTGAAGTAAGAAGTGTATGTTTTTTCCAAATAAATAAGCTAGATGATGTTGAGTGCTAAACCAGTAAATATATTTTTATTTTGTGATTGAATGGTTGTTTATTTGATAGTAAAATAATTGAATATCAAATTTGGCCAATACAACTGTTGCTATAGAAAGACTGGGATCGAATTTATATTCGAATACCATTCCGACCAACAAATACGAAAATGTGGAAGATATCGATGCTAATCGAGACGAAGCAATCGAAGACCGTTGACATTTATAAATGGAACAACCACTTAAAATCTCTGAGTTGATGCAGAGATATACTGGGGTTTTGTCATGGCTGAAATCTACGGATTTGCAAGGACTACTCGCCACTGGTCTCTAGGGTGATACCTAAGATGTAGTAGGAGGGTACCTTCGGTTCATCCTGTTCCTAGATGACTTGTATGGATGAATGTCTAACAGAGTACTTCTTAAGAGTTACGTACACTGATTTTTACAAATATACAAAGTATGGTGGCAGAGAAGGAAACTTCTTTTAGCATAAACATCTAGAATATATTTGTGGAAGTCAATTTGTGATTTGATGGATCTGACGATGTGGCATTCAAAGTGAATGACGATGTGACGTTCTAAAGGTAGTGTTAAACATCAAGCCCCTTCAACTGGGAAATGGCAAATTTGGGCAGGCAACATGGCTAAGTGGGTCGCTCCCAATTAGGGCATATAGTCGCCTATCTAGAAAAAATTTGTTTCTTTCTTTAATCTATTTCAATGTTGTCCCTTTTCGAGAAACGGTGGTTTGAGCCAAACCGTTGGTGATATACATTCGATACACTCAAGTGGTCGATCATGTGTGGTCGGGTTGCAAGATGTTCTTATTGAACCTAGTGTATTCCCCTCTAGAGATACCCTATCGGAAGGTGGTTCCATACCTTGTCATAGTTGGAAATCCAATCTCCCATAAGCGCCTGCAGTTTTGATTGTATGTATGTGGAGCGTGAGATGCAAGCGTTCCTCTAGCTTGTTATTTATTTGTATTTAGACACTATTATAATATCATAATAAGATATGATTTCAAAAATGTTTTGGGTTATCGTAAGGTAAAAACCATCCGTGTTTATGTGTCAACTGGTCTTATGATTATCTTTACTTTCGAAAAGAAATGTTTTGACTTTAAAATCTAGTTGGATGATGATTATAAAAACTGAGTGTGTTTCCTCACTCTGGTTCACCAGAATGATCCTACGTTTGTAATGCTTGGGTTAGACCGGGTTTTACAGTTCAAATTAAGATGCTGCGAATTTCAGAAGATGTGTTGGAGGAATTCTGACATATGATCTGTATTTAGTATGTTTTTCCGCTGTGTGTTGTATATGAGGACAGATTATTATAGTTGTCCAGATGTATTGATGTACTCTGATGATTGTAAGTATTCAAAGCTCTCAATAAAGTTTTTATTCCTATATTATATTTTGTTCCGCTGTGATGTTAGGCTCTGATGTTGTTGTGTTCTTCTTCTTCTTTTTCTTCTATTATAATATTTCTTTCTTTCTTATCTCACCCTTTAATTTCTTTCTATTAACTATCTGGTGTTTTCGATACTTGAGTTATGGCAAGTAATATGGATTTACGTACTATTGTTGGAATTCAGACGTCGAGTTCCATGGGTCATTACAGATACAACGATTATTAGGAGGCAAGTTAACTGTCTAAAATACATTGATTTTTCCGAAAAAATTGAAATTTTATATGAAAGAGTTTTTGTCAAGGTGTACAGTATTTGCCAATTGAAATGTATGAAAAGTAAAAAAAATCATGTAATATAAATAAATGTAGCATACCATTTCGTTGATCAATAGAAAAATGGTTCACGGTGTCAACAAAAGACTGATCATATGAGACGACCCCAAACCCCGTACTGACGGTGGCAAGGGTAATCCGTGGAATATAACACTGAAACAGATAATAGCAGAACATAATTAAATAAATACACCAGATAATGTACAATAGAATACACTAGATAAACGTAATCATCAAAGTTACACAGTATACAGGATCATACTTATTACAAATACAGTTCAGCTATACATAAATGTCTACAGCGGAAACAAACAAAATATGTACAATAGGAGCTGAACAACATAAAAGAGATAAATAATAGAATCCATCTTCAGCTCCAGCTATCCAGAAAGAACCAGCTAAACCTGAATACAAGGCTGCCCGTGTAGAAAAAGGGGCACCCGAGTATGAAAGTGAAACAAACTACGAGTCAGTCATGGGACTGGTATGAGAAATCAACTCAACACATTTAATATATGGCTAATCACAGGACCATGCCACTTTCGTGGAACGGGTTAACTCCATTGGATTGCCAGTGCTTTAAAACAAATCATTCTTTTAAACATCGCAATGCTTTTTATAAAAATGAAGCCATTATAAGACTCAGTTCCCATCACATAATGCAACGCAAACCGGAGGATAGAGTTTTACCTTATAATGGCCAAAATATGATTGATACGAATAAAACAAAAGCATTTGATATTATTACTAGTGTTTATATGTTTCAAAAACAATTTCAATCATAACTATCAATCATAGACGGCATGGGTACCATATATTATGTTGCCATATATATATATATATATATATATATATATACAATCAAAACCGGACGATGTCGTATTTGAAAATTGGATTTCCGTCATGAACCAAGGCAAAAGATAGTCCTTACCGACTTCGAGACTCTCTAGCCCGAGCCTCCGGAACAGCCGCAACTGCCCCTTGGAGCGACAGGGTCGGTCCACACGGAGTGGATTATAGTGCCTGAACAATACGTTTCCCCGCCCTTTGGGGCGTAAATGAGCCAACGAATGACTCCATCGGACCCGGATCGTCCGATCAAACCGAGGCGCCTCGCAACAACAACAACCACTTAATTCAAACTCGTCAAGGCGTGTAAAATCACTGACGCCACTTCTAACTAGAAAGAAACGCATGTCCTCCCTGAGGTCCTCTCCCGTTTCTGGTTCATACCGGGGTGTGAGGCTCGCGAATTTACGTTATACACAAAGCTATGCCACATAGGTGGGGCTTTGATCATCACCACAAGACTTTGCTTTTCAATAGAAGCCCTGATCATTTGCCACTTAGGCATGCCACACTAGCAATTCATGCCATGCGACTGATGTCCATCGATACACAACCTCTGAGCTCGTGTGTTTCAGAGAAGGGCGTTAAGCAAAAGAATAAATTCTCCGCCGCCAAACAGATGTATATTTAATAGAGATCAATCAACACAGAATAAAATCCAATGTCAGACACACAGTCCATTTACAAGTCCGTTCTAGGTCTGAACGAAACCGGAGGCACTATATACCTCGCAAACCCATCGACCACCACGTACGTCTGGACGATCACCACTCATTATCCATATTTCGGGATGCCTCCCAATCAGGACCTCGATTACCATCCAAACGAGGTGAAGATCTCCGGTCTTCGACCACCGTCTTCATCTTCGATTTCTTATCGTCGATTCAGTTATTCAGAATGGGATAGACCCGGTCTTTCTGAACAACTCGCGTATATAATAAACAAGTGCAACACTAACATACACACGCATCATTTCAATTCATTAGTCACTAACCGTCAATCAGTAAGAGAACAATTTCCCAAATATTAACCCCGAAGGCCGAAACCAACATCAGATCAACACCCAGGAAACCATTCGACTTAGCCAACCTTCAGTTAATTTCTAAATCACATCCATATTGTTTATAATATTTTATAATGATTTATCACTATTTTTATTTATTTTAAAATAGCCAAATTATTTAAAACGACGCTTCGGGCCATAACGCGGCCGTGGCGCTGTTTTTCTTTAGATTTGATTTACACATATCTGAAAATCTAACCATTGGATCTTCACAAAATTTACATCATTATAAAGATCTTTTCAAAACGAATCCAACGGTTCCAGTTTCGGGAAAATCCGACGGTCGGATCTCCCTGTATAATCGTTTGAAGTTTCGATTTCAAAATACGAACTGCAGCGTCGTTATTCGATTAAATATAATTATATTTATATATATTTAAATATAATCGATTCTGGTACTGTTTTTCTTCAGATTTGAATTAAACATTCCAGACAATCCAACCGTTGGATTTTTACAAAGTTGGTGCCGTTGGAAAGATATTTCCAAAGCGAACCCAACGGTTGCGATTTCAGGAAAATCCGATGGTCGTATCTCCCGCAATAATCGTTTGAAATCACGGTTTCAAAATACGAACAGCAGCGTTGTTATTCGATATATTTTAATTCTATTTATATATATATATATCGATTCTTCGATTTCAAAACTATATTCTTTTCATACATTTGATAAAAATTATATTTTTATCTAACTGTCTTCTATTTCAACACTTCACTATTTTCAACGATTCGTGCATATAATAAAAATGTGATTTTTATTGTAAAACAATTCATTTCAAAACACTATTATTTTATATATTTAATATAGGTGATAAAAATAGGATTTTTATTATAAAACAATTTATTTCAAAATATGAATATCATTCAACACATGAATTTCAATTCAACGAATGAATTTCGATTCAACACATGAAGGTTTTCTATAGTTTATATAAATCGATAAAAATGTGATTTTTATATTTAAAACACGAATACCATTCAACACATGAATTTCAAATCAACGAATGAATATCGATTCAACACATGAAGGTTTTCTATAGTTTCTATATATAGATAAAAAATGTGATTTTTATATTTAAAACACGAATACCATTCAACACATGAATTTCTATCCAACGAATGAATATCGACTCAACACATGAAGGTTTTCTATTCAACGAATAAATATAGTTTCAACAAATGAAAATAATTCTAACACATGAATATTATTCAAATTTTCGGCAACATAACGGCAGGGTAGTTAAAACCGGGACCGTCCCTAGTACGGCTCCTCGCTCTACCTTAAAACCTCGTGGTTTTTGACAATGGGGATCATGCATCTAGTTCGCACACAGGCGGCATGTATATATTTATTTCATTTCCACAAACAAATCCTATGTGGTTTCAACCAAATATTTATCAACCACAAATGGGTATTTTTCAACCACAATCAATCAATATCAACCACAAACAATCCCAATCAACCATTCGCTATCAATCAATTTTTCACACCAATCACAACCAATAAATATCGTCCATGGTTTGTGGACGAGGGGCGTATACATATATATATATATATATATATAGCATTTCACTTCTATTTCAACACATATATATTTTTTACAACGCATATATAACTTATACATCGAACGTACAACTTATACAACGCTTATACATGAGGTGTACAACGCTTATATAACTCATACATCGACTATATAATTTATACATCGTCGTTTTCCATATCGTTTATAAATTAGGAAATCTCAGATTGGGTTCCACTCCACCAAAAATAGCAGAAGGCTCAGAAAAATATGCGGTCTTTTCGAGAATGTAGAGGACGTCCACACGAGTCCACTGTCTCTTGTTTCACTGAATTTCGTCTAGAAACGAAAAAGATATGATTTTTACAAGGTTTGCAACGGTTTAAAGGTGTTAAAATCATTTCAGAAAATAAAACCCGTACCTCAGCGTTTTGATTCAAAACTAGGGTCGGATTTTCTGGCCAAAGCGTGTAGCGTGGTGACGATCAGACCATACCACGTTGTCGAGCTCCGAAATCCGCGCCAGAGGGTCCCCACGCCGTTGAACTCGTCGGTGATCTGGAGGAGTGGCGGCGCGCTGAAGGTGCGGACTTTGGAGAGGTCGTTCTCTCCAATGGTGCGACGATAGGGGGTGAAGTCGGTGTTGATTTGAAGAGGGGGGAGAGAGCGTTCGAAAAGTTGAACTGGGGTAGGGGTCACCGATGAAGGGATCGGCCGGATTTTGGCCAGGAAGAATGGATCCTCTTTCGCCGTCGATCGTGTTTAACGGGGGGGTTTCTGATTTTTTTATTTATTTAATTTATGAAAGAATTTTCCTATTGGTCGATATATATATTTATTCAAAAATTGGGGTTTTCTTAAACGAACTCAAAATCAAACCCAACGACTGTCGTCCCTAGCGTTTTACCCCCATTCCGAACACAATGGGATATGTTTCGTAGGCCCATTCGACTGTTTCAGTCAGTTTCCATTCAATTTAAAATATATAACTTTCAATATTCGATTTGAACGTACATTTCAATCTGCCAGGGCCACAAACTGATTCGAAAAATTCCAGAGAAATAAATCTGGCTATGTTTTGACGATACGGTCCTAACAAAACTAGTTTCGTCGAATTCTGAGACCGTTTGCAAAAAGGCCCATTTCTGGTCGATCCAATTTAACTGTAATTGACCAAAACACATTTTCCTTTGCTACGCTCTCATACTAGCTTCAAAAATTATGAAATTTTAAACCTAGCAATAACTTCACATCCCGGATCCAACAAAAGTGGTTTCGTCGAATTCCGAGGTCGTATGCAAAATGGCCAATTTCACGGGCTATATAAATTCCATAGCGACCTTTCTGAAAATTCATTTGGCCATAACTTTTGCTTTCCGGTATGAAAATTCGATTTTTCAGATTCGTTAGAAAGGTATTCACTAACAGATTTAAATATTTTTGGTATCACTCAAATCCGTTTTGTTTTGCACCCGGTACAGTCCGACAAAGTTTGAATTCAAATTTTGAAACTGCAGCGCCATTTCAGGCCTTGTTTATAATTAGAATTAATTATATTCATTTTCAAACGTCGATTCAAACTTACTTTTCATTGCTATTGTTTAAAATATTTAAAATCCATCATTTTAGCCAATTTAAAAATTTTAAATTGGTTTAGATTTTCCGGGTCATTACATCATAAAATCCAATAATCAATTTGTTTGATAAAGAAACCATGTAAAAAAATTATTTATGGAAACTACTTAAAGATTTGGCAAATATTAATAAATATGTATAAAGACACAATGGTTAAAATTTGAACGGATTTTAGTCATTTAAAAAAATATACGTTATGGTAAATAGGATAGTGTTTGGCTGTTTGCAAAAGTTTGAGATTTTATATGCAATCATCCAAATTCATACGAATAGAAATTTCATTTGATTATAAAGCAAAAACATCTAATATTATTACATGAAAAAAGGTCGAAATAGATGGAAAATGGATGTTTAACAAATATAGAGAAATAATCCAATCCTAAGAAAATGTTGTATTCAATATAAGAAAGCAAAAGGAAAAGAAAATCATCATTGAAATTGAACCATGAAATCTTAGATCTGACATTTACAAATGGAAGTGTTTTGTTTATTTATGTATCCTTATATTGAAAAGATACAACCATACTCAGTCAATATCTTTCTTCTCTAAATCTTAAGGTTGCCTTTTCATCACACAATCAATTATTATGTTTTTTTTAGTTTACAGTTTTATTTCAAATTATTAACAATATATTTTGAAAGGAGTTAAGCATTGTAAACGCTAAATAAAAATGAGTGTAACTGGAAACAAACATAACATGGCTGCACATAAAAAATAGCAAATCAAACTAGAGTTGATTAGAAAACACTTAATTTGTTTCTATTACGTGTTTAAATTATAAATATATTGCTACTTTATTTAAGATTTGAAACCCATATAGATTAAATAATCAAATCTAAATATAGTTAAATACTAGGGAAGTGAAGTATAACATAATCAAAAACGGTGTTTTTGAGTATGGAAAATCACTATTGAGTTATCTTGTTTGTCTTTAAAATAAAAAAAGTCAATCGAAACCTATGAAAAATGGCTGTAACAGAAATACACTCAGCTCAATTTTCCAACTAAAGTTTAGTATGGTTGCAAAGCTAGAAAG
Organism: Allium sativum; assembly: GCA_030737875.1. Lineage (NCBI taxonomy): Eukaryota > Viridiplantae > Streptophyta > Magnoliopsida > Asparagales > Amaryllidaceae > Allium > Allium sativum. Next base: position 776,000,307 of record CM060926.1, read on the forward strand.
TCGAATCATCGATTAGGCTGAATCACAATCCAGCTTAAACCTAAATAAATTCAAGATTAAATGATACTTAAAGATCAAAATTAAATAGGAAACAAAAACCATAAAATAAAAATCAAATTAATCTTAACAATTACAAAAATGGGACAAATAGGACTTCGGTGGCATATCATTTACCGATATCGGAGAATTCTACCTAAGAATAATAAGCCGAATGATAGGAAAACCTCAAATCACCTTCTTTACCTTTTGTATTTGTCCCAAATCAATCCATTGCTTTGATTCAATTTAATTTTAGTTTACAGATAAAAGACGAGGAAAGGAAAAGCTACAAATTCGTGGGTTATAGGGTTGTGGGAGGGATAATTTGTGGACCCTACGGTGATTGGATGAATGCGGTCCAATAAGCTAGGGGTTCGACCAATATTTTTACTGCTAAATTGTAAACTCAGGCAGTTGGAGATGTAAGGTGTGACACCCCACGTCCGTCAATGTCACTCATTAAGAGAATGCATTAAGTTTCGTGAAGCATTATAGGTAAACAGAAACAGAAACATTACAAGACAGATATAAAATAGCAGTGGAATTTAAAACTTTATTAATCATAAAGCATCGTAGTTTAAAACATGGTTACATCATATGTTTGAAAAACATAAAACCCAGTACATCATTAAAATTTATGTCTTGCACTTAAAACATCAGAGTACATTAAATAAAGAAGCATAATCCCCAAAAACATAGCAATAGTAGAGAAGGTACGAATCAAGCAGCACATCTATGCTGCTCCAAGCAAAACTAACCAGAATCCTGATCAAGCTTGATTATTCCCACCTTTAGAACCTGGCGGGGGAACGGAAGAGAAAGAAGAGGAAACAAAATAGGTCAGACATAAAGTCTGGATAGTCCAGTTACTTTTAGCATATAAATAAGTAACTGCATCATGACAGGCATATAATCTGGATAAGAGAGATAACAGCATATAAGACAGGTATGACAAGGTAAACAGGATAAACATGATAGAATAAATAACGCTTCCCTAACACTTTACATTCTCTGCACCAATACTAGTACAACAGACATGTAAGAGGACTACATGCACCCTAATTACTTAACAGAAACAGGATGATCCCATCAGAAATATAATGGTAGTTTTAGGTGTACTCTAGTAACGGGATTTGACCCAAACAGAATTAACCGGTACCTAAACAGAAATAACGGTTGTTAGCCTAGACAGAAACACCAGTACCTCACAGAAACAGACAGGACTATATGTACCCTATTTACTACCCCCCAATTGATCGACTCCCTATCCCGTAAATACCCTATGTCGGCCCCACAGTAGGGAGTATTACTTCCTAAAGTGGAAACCTATAGAAGGACACAGACCTATTTACTGGTGCTACAATGGCTTATTTTCCAAAATGCAGGTCGTACTCATGCAGGCACATGAGTCCTTTGGAACGCTCCAGTACAAACATCCTCTTAGATGAACCTCTTACAATCAGTTCAATAAGCGTCCCCCGACCCCTACCTAGTGCGGGGTCCCCCTTTAATACCAGAATGGGTTACTGACTAATATAGGTCTCACACTACAGATGACACAAGCCAACCCTTACAGATCTTGTATCCCCAACTAACTAGGATTTTCATAGGTTATGCCTAATAGATTTAACAGATTCACATTACCCCCTACAGATTTACGGGTTAAACTTTACAAGTTAACGGGTCCATATAACCCCAACAGATTTAATAGGTTAAGTTTTCTAAATTAACAGGTTCATATAACCCCCACAGATTTAACAGGTTTACTTAAGATTTAACAGGTTTACTTAACCCCACAGATTTAACAAGCTCATACAATCCATATGGATTTAAACAGGTTAAGTATTACAAGTTCATTACCATACATTCATTTATGATTATAATGCGCTAGACCTCCCACACTAAGTCTTCCATTGTGGATGTTGGATATGCCAGTTGGGTCCGGGCAGACTTCTTCCACAGGTCGGACTTAACCTCGTATCTTAGCACCGTCACGTGTTTATGAACTTAGACTGCTCACATTAGATTAACCACTTGTGGTCGCTGGATATGTCGGTCAGGTCCGGGCAGACTTCCACCATAAGTATAATCTAACCTCGTGCCTAAGCACGCTTACAGTTTTCTAATTACTGTAATTCTAGGCATCTTCATTCATTAACAAGTATTCCTATTTCATTATAGTTTTTCATGCCCCTTTCCCAAGTCATATTCATCATGTGTTATATGCCCAAATTAAGATCTTTAATCACAGTTTGGCTTATGCCCCAAATCCATATTCATACTTTCAATTCAAGTTCTACCCCCAAATTCCCCAATACAAGTTATGCCCTAATTTTAACGAATTAAACAAGCTTCACAGATTCTTTAAAGTTCCAATAACATGTTTCGCTTAATCTTAAATTAAGCCTACAGAATTTTATGTCCCAAACCACAAGTCATAATTTACAATATAAATCATGCCCCAATTTTTAGTCCAATTTCACAATATAGTTTATGCCCCTAGATCCCAATCGTGATTCAAAGTACAAGTTATGCCCCCAAATTACCATTTCCAATCATTCCCAATTTAACCCAATTTCGTTTGTACGCATATTTCAGCGATATCGGCCTAGGATCGAAAGTAGCCTGGCTATAAAAAAAATGGGAAAGAGAGAGAGAGAAGGACAGAATAGGCATGAAACCAACAGTAACAGAAATGGGCATATGATAGTAGAAATATGCATATATGAACAGATCTGATGAACAGAAATAGGCATATAAGAACAGATCTAACGAACATGTAATAACAGGACTGATTATGCATAGTGTCATGATCATAAACAGGCATGATGAGATCTAATCAGTGAATTAAATATGCAAATATAGCAGATCTGATATGATTCCAATAGTCACAGGCTTAGATCTAATTCATAGGCATGTCAAGATTGCATTTTAATTATTTTTATCTAAAAATAACGTAGACTCATAGAGAATAGATCTAAGAGACAGAAGTATAGTTGCAGATGTTGAATCACAGATCTCTAAACTTGAATGTTTCTAGCTGATTGTTGAAGAAGAAAAGACTTGATTTATTCTGGGAAGAGGCAGTATCTTGTTCTCCATTATTTTAGGTGTGGAGAAACAAGAGAAATAGGGTCTTATAAATAGCCTAGGGTCAATGAATCTAGTCAAGAAAGGAGTCCATGTGCAAAAATTGAATTCTACCTAGATCTGTATGGGGATCGACCCCCTCTTTGGGCGTCGACCCCAAACACCCTGGGTCAACCCAGCGGGTCTCGGGTCGACCCCCAAAATGGGGCGGTTCTGCTATTCACCCTCCCGCTTCGCTGTTTTGATTTTTTTTTTTTTTTTGAAAATTGGTTCACTTTATTTCAAAACCAATCATATACTTTGTTTATATGCCTCATCAAAACCTTATGTCCCCCCTAACCTAGATGGGTGTGGCATAAGGAAAAAGAGCACATATAAACGCCTTATATTAACATAATAAATTCAAAACCAAACAATAACCATCGTTACAACATATCACCTCTCTCAACCTCTCCAACTCATTACAGACCGAAAAAACAACCACTAACAAATCAGCCAGTATCACATAATTCAATACCCCATCTTCTAAGCAATTCTTCCTTCATCTATGACCTTCTCGTCTTGCTACCATTCTTGTTCACTAAACTCTGTACTTCTTTTTCAATCATGGATACTCTGATTTCCTTGTTGACTTACCTTTGCTTGAAAATTCTGGATTTCTTTCAGTCCATACATGGTATATAGCTGTTGTTAATGATGCGCATGCTACATCAAAAACTTGATCCTTTTCTTTGAATTTGCTTACAAGTTTGAATACCTCATCTTCAATTGAACCAATCTGATTTGCTACAAGACCCAACTTCTCGCCAATAGCTTTCCATATAAAACTTGCATACTCACAATCAATAAACAAATGGTTAATAGATTCAACATTCCCATCACATAAAACACATCCATTATCATTAATCATACCAAATTTATGCAATCTTTCTCGAGTAGAAAGTCTATCATTTACTGCATGATATGCAATAAAAGCCATTTTTCTCGCATTTCTCCCATGCCAAATCACTTTATAACAAGAATTTACACTTTTTTCTCTACGATCTTTTTCCAAGCTTTGTGAAAAGTGAATTCTCCCCCTTCTCCCCATTCATAAAAGACATCATAAACATTTTGTTTAACTGAAATTGCATTAACTTCCTGACTAATCTCTCTTGTAGCAGGATTCATATTAGCATTAATTCTCCCCTTGCACATTATTGATGAAACCAAATCATTATGACTACCTAGACGAAAAAATCTAGAGATCCCAAGCATATCAACTAAACATTTGCAGTTTACCCAAGGTTCGAACCATAATAAAGTGTTCATACCTGAAGCAATCACCTTATTAAAAAGCGGTTTTCCAGGATTCCTCAGTCTCAACAAAGTCTTCGAAGTACATGAAGCATTGTTGTCCATTCTCATACTCCAAAAGTGCTTATTATAGCAATATTTCCTATTCATCCATACACTCCAAAGAGATGATCCAGACAGAAATTTCCAGAGTAGTTTTATACCTGTAGCTTTTTTTAATTCAAAAAAAGATTTCAACCCAATACCCTTTCCTTTTTGGGTAAACAAAGAGTCTCCCATTTAATTTTATGCTGAGAATTCCCCCAAAAGAAATCTGAGCACATTGTATGTAACTTGTCTATTACATGTTCAGGAAGTTGATAAACACATAGCCAATACAATACCATGGGAGTAATCACTGATAAAATCAATTCTGCCCTACCTGCAAAGCTTAAAAAATTTACATCCCAAGATTGAATTCTCTGTTGAACCTTATGTAATAAGGATTGTCATTCATTATAGTGGACATAAGCTAATGATATAGGAACCCCTAAATATCTCACAGGCAAATGATCCACTTGAAAACCCAAAATTGATATAATCTCACTTTTGTTTCTTGCATGAGCACTAAAATAAATTTTAGTTTTATGAGTACTGACAGTAAGACCATTGAATTTACCCAATCTATCAAAAATATCCTTTAGAGTACTTGCACAAATGGGGAGACATTTACCAAAAATTACTAAATCATCTGCATAAAGTAAGTGAGAAATCACTGGCTCAAATCTAATAGAAGGAATGAACTTTTGCTGCAACACTGCCTCATTCATACTAAATGTAAAAAACTCCATAGCTATCGAAAAAAGATAGGGAGACAAAGGATCTCCTTGACGTAATCCTCTATTCGAAGCAATAAACCCTTTTGGAACTCCTCTAATTAATATTGAAAAGGTTGGAGTATTTATACATTCGAAGATCACATTAATAAAATGTATAGGGAAACCCATGATAGACATACTATGACAAATGAATTTCCTATTCATCATGTCATAAGCTTTATGTAAATCAACCTTGATACATAATTTGTTAACCCCTTCCTTCTTAAAATCTCTAAGCATTTCATGAGCTAATAATATATTATCACCAATAAAACGAGAAGGAATAAATTCTTCTTGATTTGGGGAAATTAAGTGAGGCAAATACCATTTAATCCTATTACAAAGAATTTTACTAAAAAAATCTTGTAATAGAGCTTACAACAAGCTATTGGACGGTAATGTGAAATTTCAAATGGTCTCTCCACTTTAGGAATAAGTGTAATAAACGTATGGTTAATCCCTTTTGGAAGCTTAGCAGAAGAGAACATGTCTTGCATGGCTAATAATAAATCCATCTTAATCAAATCCCAATGCAATTTAAAAAAAATGAACTAAAACCATCAGGATATGGACTCGAATCAATATGAACTGAATCTACAGCTAGCTTAATCTCTTCTAAAAAAATGGTTGTAACAATACCTGCTAACCGTGTGCATTAATCCTTGCAATTGATTGAAAAGCTGGAAATTCTGAACCAGAAACTCCATTGAATAATGCAGAATAATAACCAATAGCTTCCTCAGTAACATCTTCTGGTTTGTAAACCAACTCCCCACTATTATTTATCAATGCATTCAAATTATTTACCTGTCTCCTCATTGACATTTTAGAATGGAAGAACTTTGAGTTTGTGTCCCCATCCTGAAGCCATGAAACCTTTGCCTTCTGTTTATAACTCCAGTATTTGATTTTCTTTTGAATATCTAGCTCATGTTTCGCTTCAAGCATTCTCTCAAAAATAATATGACATTCTCTGGGTCTTCATCACAAGCTAATTCCTTCTCTTTAAAGTTTTCTTCAGCTACAAAAAGCAGTTCATTATCTTTGGGTCTTAATCTATTCCAGTTTTTAAACTCCACCTTGCGCGCCTTTAATTTACCCTGGAAAATATAGCTTGGAAACCCCCAACCACTAGTTTGAAAACCTCTTTTGATACATTCTTCATATCCTTCTTTAACATGCCACTCTTTGGAGTACCTGAAAGGAAAACCTTTAGTAGTAGAGGAAACAATAAGCTCCAATAAAACAGGATTATGATCACTAGATTGTTGAGATAATGAAAGAGCTTTCATATCTGTAAATCTCTAAAGACAACAATGATTGATAAAGATTTTATCAATGCAATTTTCCATTCCCCTTCTTTGCAAGGTGTAATTGAATCCTGCTACTTCTATTTCAATTAGTCCAGATTGAGCCAAGAAATTATTAAAAGCTCTTATGTACTGAAATGGAACCGGGAGGCCACCCTTTTTATCCAAATGTGATGATGAATTATTAAAATCTCCCATAAGAACCCATTCACAACTTATGCCATTTGATTCTTGAATTAAAGTCTGCCATAATCTCTGCCTTTCATAAAAAGTATTGCTAGTGTATATCATAGTAAGAACCATATTAAAGCCTCCAGCATTTTGAGCTTGAACAGTAATGTGTTGCTTAGATGAAGATAATACATCTATTGTCCAGACATCAGAAATCCAGATTAATAATATTCTACCAGAAAACTCAGCATCAATACAAGGAAAAATCTTCCAACTATTAGGTAACATTCTCCTTAATACTTTCATATTATCACTGTTTAGTTTATTTTCAACCAAAGCTACAATAGTAGGTCTGGTTTTAGTCAGCAGGGACAATACATCACGCATACGCTTTGGAATATTCATCCCTATGACATTCCAAGAAATAATCATCATTTTACTACTGAATTGCTCCTTAAATCTCTTTTAGAAGGAGCTGAAATTTTTACCTTTTTGTTTACCTTTCAAAGCTGCTAAGTAATCCATGTTTTTTGTAATACCATCAGAAACATCAACTTGATTTTCATCCTGGTTATTCTCAGACAGATTTTCCGCAACTATATCTATGCCATCAGGCAAGATATTACTAGGCAGTTCTTCATTCAGAAAATCCAGATTCTCTTCAGTATGAGTATCATTAGTATCCTTTTGATCAACCTCCCCTGAACCACTAGCTTCTGTATCCTGATTTGAAGTCCAGACCGACTTCTTAGAAACTTCATGGATGTTGTCCTTATGCCCAAACAATTTACATTGGTCACATCTGAATGGAACAAATTCATACTCTACCATAACTTCCTTCTGAAAATCCACTATGCATTAGAATGGGAATTTTGTCAAGCAACTTAGAGTCAATATTTATACCAACTAAGATCCTTGCAAACTTAGTGATTTTCTTGCTAGCAGTTCTTTCATCTACTCTAATAGGTTCCCCGATAAAACTCGAAATCATCGAAAAAGCTTTATTTGTCCAGATTTCCATGTCCAGATTTAAAAGCTTTATCCAGATCTCAACCTTATTTTCTCGAAAACTTCCAAAATCATACCCAGGAAACCATTTATAAACCATTAAAAGCCATCTAAAATACGAATAAGTCGAAGTTTTCAACATTGCCTAGCAGTCTTCAGCAGCCTCAAATTGAACTATGTAATGATAATCTGGAGTAATATGAACCAGAAAATTACCATTTGGATGCCAAACTTTTGAGATATAATCCTTTAGTTTTATCACTGCTAATTTAAAACCCACAGGATGTAGAACAATAGTTAATCTAAGAATCGGCCGATGCTTTAAATGTATTCTCTGATATAAAAACATAATTCTCCGAAGGTTTGATATACTCAAGAGATAAGAAATCATCCTCAACCGATTGAGTAGATCTACTATCATCTTCTAGATTTGAGTTATGAGGATTAGAATTTGAATTTGGATTAGGATTAGGATTTGAATCTGATTGAATAGAAGAAGGTTTAGGCGGAGGAATCATTGAGGATTTTTTTAATTATATATATATATATATATATATATATATATATATATATTTCTTATGCATATACAAACTTCAAACCTTAATAACTTCTTCATACGATGTCCGTTTTACGCAAACCAAGTGTCTATTTTGACCAAAATTCCGAAGCGAACACAATGGCACAGTCAATTTTACTTAATACTGAATATTAAATTAATTATTATTTAATTTATCATCTTTTAGTGTTGTTAAAATTACGGGGTGTTACATTCTCCCGTGCTCAAAGCATTTCATCCCCGAAATCTCCAAGTTAAGAAGAATGTATATCCTACCATCCATCACCCGTCTACTCATCCACAATCATATGCATCCATTGTCCTTTAAGGCTTCTAATGCTTGTATGAACGTATGCAAAGGTGTGTGTGTATGTCCCAATACTAATGCAAAGATCAGGTGGTCTACTGATTCAGTTGACCTCCTTAATGCAATGTATGTTAGTGCCATGAATCCAACATGTATGCAAATAATCCTATTATAACATGTAAGTTCTATATGTGTGCACAATCATCCGTCCAAATGCAGCGTCCATATGATGATACACCCACTTTCATGCATTTAAAAGAAGAAAAATGCACATACATCCATATGCAGTATGAGAGTGATTGAGTCGATCTACTGCCTAATGTGTATATATGCATCCACGAGCAACCACCAGCAAACACTTGCATCCACTTGCATCCATCAAACATAACATGTCTCAAGCATATGTTTGCAACCATGGGATTTCTATCTAAAGGTCGAAGATTTGATCGATAGTATACACACGAATGACAGAAACAAGTATGAATAAAAACTTGGAAAAAGAAGTTAAGAACATAGTCCTAAAAAGGAAAGGGTATGAAGTGTGATCCTTGTCTTCAGTCTCCTAAGTCGCATCCTCACAGTATTCTCCCCACTGCACTTTTATTAACTTAACCTCTCTGTTGTGCAGTTTCTTAACATATGATCCAAGTATACGGGTAGGAACTCGTCTAATTGTCGCCTCCCGTTCTACCTCTACTTCCTCAAGCATGTTCGTCTCAACTACCTTTGTTGTATCGTGCAGACACTTCCATAAATAAGAAATGTGGAAAACATCATGAATATCCACACATAAGCGAAGCGAGTTATACACCTTAGTTGCCAAGACGACCGGAGCACCCCATTCTGATATGCTTCGCCTAACCAACACCTTTTCAAGTAGCTCCCTTACTTGTTTGCTGAGCTCCCTCCTTTCCTTAGGAGTCATGTGGCGCACTGGTAATGCGACTGGCTTCACATTATCTACCAAGTATATCTAGAAATCATTCTCGCGCTTCAGAGGTAAGTCCCTAACCTCCTAAAAAACATCTGGATACTCACAAACTACAGGTACGGATCGCAAATCATCGACAGAAGAATCAAGTGATTCTGGGAAACTAAGCATGCTAAACCCTCTTGGGTCACTAGAAATCTCGAGAGTCTCCCACGGCAAGTCAGAAATTTAACAACCCTCCTCTAACAATCTAGAATGGCACCATACATGGCTAGCCAATCCATCCCTAGAATCAAACAGTATCCTATAAAACCAAGTACATATGCGTCTCACTCAAAATTGACACCTAACACAGATATTCTCAAACCCTGACAAGTCATAGACAAATGAGCCATACCACCAATGAGGTTTGAGACAACAACAGGATCCAAAACCATACTAGTACTAAGGTGCAGAGACTCAACTACATAATCAGATATAAAAGAGTGAGAAGTGCCAGAATAAAAAAGAGTCCTAATTGAATGATCGGAAAGAGAAATCAAACATTCAATAGAAAATTTCATACCTCTGTCCAGTACACTGGCCTCGAGAGCATGCATTTGCCCTCCAGAAGGTCCTGCCCTTTGGCCCTGTCCTTGCTTCTTCGGGCACTCTCTAGTATAGTGTCCGACTTCACCACAGTTGAAGCAATCATTCTTCCTTTTTCTGCAGTCTTTGACCAAATGACCCATGCTTCCGCAACCATGTTTGCCTTCAGCTCTGTCGTGCTTTCCTCCCTCTTGTTGTTGTTCTTGTTTGGGCCACACTTTCTTGTTTTGTGTTTCCTCAACCTTAAATTCCTTCTTTTCCGCTTTGTCATTCTCACGCATTAAGGTCATATCAACGAGCCTTTCAAAAGTTGCTCCCATTGGAATATGGGACATAGTTAACTCATAAAGGGGTTCATTCGGTCCTTTAACAAACCGCAAAGCTTTCTTATGCGAAGTATTTACAAGCTCCAGTCCAAACCTCACCAGTTGGTTGAATTTGTTAACATACTCTTTAACAGTCGTGCCTCCTTGCTTAAGCACCAAGAACCTTTCCGTCTGCATGCTTTTCTCAGGTTGAGAAAGAAACTTCATTTCAAACATTTGCCGAAAATCATCCCAAGTTTCCACTGGACGCCCTGCTTGCGTCACTTCCTACCGGAACAAAGCTTCATCTTTTAGTAGCCAAGCGGCTAACTGAATCTTCCTATGATCATCCACTTCAAAGATTCCAAACAGATTCTCCATTTCTTTTAGCCAATTCCTTGCCTCTACAAACGTCTCGGTTCCACGAAATGGCTTTCCTCCCATGGGACAAAAATCTTTGTAGATCTTAGAGAAATTATCTACACGCGGAGGATGAGGAGGAATGACGGGTGCGTCTGGGGGAGGAATGTTAGCTAGACAACCGGCGGGCGCCATGGCCTCTAGATACCTACGGAACTAGCCTGGTATCATAACGCCCTTAAGAATATGAGGTTCCCCAGACATGTTGAAAAGAAAAGAAAAGGGATTCAGATAAAGGATCGAAAGATATTACATATGGCTTGGGGGAATATGTTTTTCAAAACAGACTTTTCTTTTGAAAATGCTTCCTTTTTAAAACCTTTTTGAAAATAATTTTCAACAACTTTATCCAATCTGGTAACCTTCAGCTTGATACCAAGTGTGACACCCCACGTCCGTTAATGTCATTTATTAAGAGAACGCATTAAGTTTCGTGAAGCGGTATAGGTAAATAGAAACAGAAACATTACAAGACAGATATAAAATAGCAGCGGAATTTAAACCTTTATTAATCATAAAGCATCGTAGTTCAAAACATGGTTACATCATATGTCTGAAAAATATAAAACCCAGTACATTATTAAAATTTTTGTCTTACACATAAAACATCAGAATACAATAAATAAAGAAGCATAATCCCCAAAAATACATCCATAGTAGAGAAGGTACGAATCAAGCAGTACATCTATGTGGTTCCAAGCAAAACTTAGCATAATCTTGATCAAGCTTGAGTATTCCCACCCTGAGAACCGGGGGGAACGGAAGAGAAAGAAGAAGAAACAAAATAGGTCAGGCACAAAGTCTGGTGAGTCCAGTTACTTTTAGCATATAAATAAGTAACTGCATCATGATAGGCATATAAACTAGATAAGAGAGATAACAACATATAAGACAGGTATGACAAGGTAAACAGGGAAAACATTATAGAATAAATAGCGCTTCCCTAACACTTCACTTTCTCTGCACCAATACTAGTACAACAAATATGTAACAGGATTACATACTCCCTAATTACTTAACAGAAACAGGATGATCCCATCAGAAATATAACGGTAGTTTTAGGTGTACTCTAGTAACGGGTTTTAACCCAAACAGAATTAACAGGTACCTAAAAAGAAATAACAGGTGTTAGCCCAGACAGAAACACAGGTAACCCACAGAAATAGATAGGACTAGATGTAACACCCCGTATTTCTGTTAGCACTAAAGTTGCTAATATAATAATAAATGTGTAAAGGGGAGATGTATCTAATGTGCATACAAAAATAATAATAAATGTGTAAAGGGGAGATGTATCTAATGCGTACGTATTTATATGGATTGACAAATAATAGTAAATGTACATTAAGAAAGAAACGGTGAACATAATTGGCTTCTCTTTACAACGGACGGCTCTGGTTAACCCTAGCTTCATCGACGGCTCAAATTAACTTGCAACTCTATAAAAAGACCCTAGGTCTCAAACTAAAAATTCACAAAAAAAAAAGAATAAGAATTGGAGCCACCATGCTGTCTGCTGAGAACTAGAGGGAGCCTCCACTTGAAAGAGACGAACAACATAGCGAATACAAACTAAAAGATTAAAAAGCAACAACAAATTAGAATCAAAGCAACGTCTTCCCAAAGGAAAGCTTTGCAAATTCAGAATTTCAGAACTCAGAAAACAAGACCGTCTACGATTGTAAGTTTAGCTACATTTTTAGAATGCGAATTAATATGAATATCATGTGTTGCGATGAAATGATAATAGTACGATACTCATTATGTTATTAATATACGTTTGTGATTTGATTCTATTATCATGTTGAATTGAGAATTATTAAGTATGATGTTTATTATGTTTTATAATATTAATCTATGCCAGTGACTTGATTCTATTATCATGTTAAATTTGGGATTATTGGATTAGATTATTTGTATAAGCATGGACTTGGATTGTAACATCTTATGAGAATTGTGTAGTTTATTATGCAAGTTTATGTAGTGAAGTTATGCGACCAATTGTCAAATCTATATGTTCATGTTTATGAAAAACTTATGCCATGTTCACACTTATCATATGTTGGGATTAATTTGCAAGTATGTTTAAATCTATGTTACTAATTAACACATGTGTATGTTGATTAGCCTATGTTGCTAACTCACATATACTTATGTTGATTTGCCTATGTTGCAAATTAACATATGTAATGTTAAAAAAACACATATATGTTGAGTTAGCCTATAAGTGCAAGTTCATGCCTATGACATTATAATGTTTATGTTAGTCTTTTTGCAAGTTTGTACCTATGACATTATAATGTTCATGTTAGTTATTTTGCAAGTTCACCCCTAAAATGTTCATGTTAGTTATTTTGCAAGTACACCCTATTATGTTCATATTGATTATGCCATCAATACCAAAGTTATACCCTTGTCATGTTTATGCTAATTTATGCCATTTTGCGTATATTAAATTAGGCTAAGTTTTTAGCCTAATACTTTACACCAAAAATCATGCGAACGTAAATTAGGCTGAGATGGTTAGCCTAATATTGGATGGGGTAACGTTGGGTTAAAATGATAATTTTAGGAAAACTTGCCATAAATTGGTCATTAATCACATAAGTGATTTATGGCATAAAAAGGCATTAATTACCTTAATTAATGAGATTAATTGGAAATGAATGTGAAAGTAATTTGAATATTTTCTAATTTACATATTGGTCATTAATCACATAAGTGATTTATGGCATAAAAAGGCATTAATTACCTTAATTAATGAGATTAATTGGAAATGAATGTGACAGTAATTTGAATTTGAATAATTTACATAATTAAAATGTAAATTAGAAAATACGAACGCGCTTAACCCGAGGGTGGATTGAGTTGTGACGTAAACCTGCCCGGACCCGCCCGGCTGTCCAGTTGTCACAACAATAGTTATCCAATGTGAGAGGTTAAGGCATGGGGCCCAATAAAGACCCGAGGTTAAACTGAGTTGTGGCGTAAGACTGCCCGGACCCAACCGGCATACAGGCAGCCACAACAATATCTGTCTAATCTGAGAGGTTGGTGCTCTAATAAGACAATTAGAGCCGAGTTAGGACTGATAGGGTTAAGTCAATTTAATAAATACTTAACCAAATTCAACATGTTAAATAATTTGGATGGGTGGGGGTTAGGTTCATTCAGACACTTAACCACTTAACATGTTTGACTAGAAAACCTAGTAACGGGGACCCGTTTCAGCAGTAACCCAATTAGGTATCATGGTACCCTGAACTAGGCAGGGTGGGGCACGATTACTGGGCTGATTGTAAGCGGTCAAAAGCGACGGCGGTTGGTGCACAGTGTGGGTTCTAACAGAGTGCGGGCGTGCACACACTCTGGAGCAGACAAGTCAGGGCACTAGAGCATCAGTAGTATACCCTATGCATGCTAGAATTGTGTCGGGGCCGCCACCATGGGACTTGATACACCCCATGGTGGGACCAGCATAGGTATCTACCATATAGGGCCGTATGACACATGTGAATATACGAGTAGGAGCCGATCTTTTAAAGAAAGAGAAAGGGATCACTTCACCCCAATCACGGGGTGCCTGTTGGTATAAGAATTAGTAGGTGCAGAGATAGAGATTTAAAATAGGGTGGGAAGGGATGTTCGTTTTAGGACACCTTATCTAGTTCTAGGATAGTCTATTATCCTGATATCGTCATGTTCTCACTTTATGCAAGTCATGATCTTTTTATTATTAACATTCTAGGAATATAGCTAGACTTACCAGACTTATGTCTGACCCATTTTCCTTTCGTCTTCTTTTCTTCTGTCCCCCCCCCCAGGTCCACAGGAAGGAAACACCGCAGCTTAGTCAATTTTTCATCCAGCTTGAAGAGAGAGAATGTATTGCTTGGATTTCTTTCATTTGGACCATGGCTTTGGATATCATTTATGGGGATTATGCAGCTTTATTTACGTTTCATGCTTCTTTAACTTTTAAAATCAAGACAGTATTATGGTTGTAATAATTGGAAGTTTGTTTTGAGACAATGTTGGAAATGTTCTGTATAAACACGTATTTATGATAATAAAAGTCGGTTGGTTTTTCCGCTGCTTATTTATATGTGTTTATATCTGTCTTGTGTTTTATCTGTGTCTTTTACTTATAAACCTCCACCAAAATTAAGGCATTCCCTTTGTGAGTGACCTTAACGGAGGTGGGGTGTTTCACTAGATGTACTCTATTTACTACCCCCCTAATCGATCGGCTCCCAATCCTGTAAGTACCCTGTGTCGGCCCCACGGTAGGGTGTATTACTTCCTAAAGTGGCAACCTACAGAAGGACACAGACCTATTTACTGGTGCTACAGCGGCTTATTTCCCCATATGCAGGCCATACTCATGCACGCACATGAGTCCGTTGGAACGCGCCAGTACACACCTCCTCTCAAATGAACCTCTTACAATTAGATCAGTAAGCATGCCCCAACCCCTACCTAGTGTGGGTCCCCCTTTAATACCAGAATGAGTTACTGACTAATATGGGTACCACACAACAGATGACACAAGCCAACCCTTACAGATCTTGTGTCCCCAACTAACTAGGATTTTCACAGGTTATGCATAACAAATTTAACAGATTCACATAACCCCCTGCAGACTTACGGGTTAAACTTTACAAGTTAACGGGTCCATATAACCCCAACAGATTTAATAGGTTAAGTTTTCTAAATTAACAGGTACGTATAACCCCCACAGATTTAACAGGTTTACTTAACCCCACAAATTTAACAGGCTCATACAATCCTTATGGATTTAAACAGGTTAAGTATTACAAGTTCATTACCATACATTTATGGTTATAATGCGCTATATCTCCCGCATTAAGTCTACCACTTGTGGATGCTGGATATGTCAGTCGGGTACGGGCAGATTTCTTCCACAAGTCGGACTTAACCTTATGACTTAGTACCGTCACATGTTTATGCACTTAGACCCCTAACATTAGATTCACCACTTGTGGTCGCTGGATATGCCGGTCAGGTCCGGGCAGACTTCCACCACAAGTGTAATCTAACCTCGTGCCTAAGCGCGGTTACAGTTTTCTAATTACTGTAATTCTAGGCATCTTCATTCATTAACAAGTATTCATATTTCATAATAGGTTTTCATGCCCCTTTCCCAAGTCATATTCATCATGTATTATATGCCCAAATTAAGATCTTTAATCACAGTTTGGCTTATGCCCTAAATCCATATTCATGCTTTCAATTCAAGTTCTGCCCCAAATTCCCGAATACAAGTTATGCCCCAATTTTAACGGATTAAACAAGCATCACAGATTCTTTACAGTTCCAATAACATGTTCCGCTTAATCTTAAATTAAGCCTACAGATATGTCCCAAAACACAAGTCATAATTTACCATATAAATCATGCCCCAATTTTTAGTCAAATTTCATAATATAGTTTATGCCCCCCAGATCCCAATCATGATTCAAAGTACAAGTTATGCCCCCAAATTACCATTTCCATTCATTCCCAATTTAACCCAATTTCATTCGTATGCATATTTCAGTGATATCGGCCTAGGCTCGAAAGTAGTCTGGCTATAAAAAAAAGGGAAAAGGAGAGAGAGAGAAGGACAGAATAGGCATAAAACCAATAGTAACAGAAATGGGCATATGATAGCAGTAATAAGCATATAAGAACAGATCTGATGAACAAAAATAGGCATATAAGAACAGATCTAATGAACATGTAATAACAGGACTGATTATGCATAGTGTCATGGTCATAAACAGGCATGATGAGATCTAATCAGTGAATTAAATATACAAATATAGCAGATCTGATATGATTCCAATAGTCACGGGCTTAGATCTAATTCATAGGCATGTCAAGATTGCATTTCAATTATTTTTATCTAAAAATAACGTAGACTCACGGAGAATAGATCTAAGAGACAGAAGAATAGTTGCAAATGTTGAATCACAGATCTCTAAACTTGAATGACTCTAGTTGATTGTTGAAGAATAAAAGACTTGATTTATTCTGGGCAGAGGCAGCATCTAGTTCTCCATTGTTTAAGGTGTGGAGAAACAAGAGAAATGGGGTCTTATTTAGAGCATAGGGTCAATGAATCTAGTCAAGAAAGGAGTCCACGTGCGAAAACTGAATTCTGCCCAGATCTGTATGTGGGTCGACCCCCCCTGTGGGTGTCGACCCCAAATACCCTGAGTCGACCCCTAGGTCGACCCAGCGGGTCTCGGGTCGACCCCCAAAATGGGGCGGTTCGGCTATTCCCGCTCGCGCTTCACTGTTTTGATTTTTTTTAATTATATATATATTTTCTTATGCGTATACAAACTTCATTCCTTAATAACTTCTTCATACGGTGTCCGTTTTACGCAAACCATGTGTCTATTTTGACTACAATTCTGATATGGACGCAATGGCGTGGTCCGTTTAACTTAATTCTGAATATTAATTATTATTATTTTTAATTTATCATCTTTTGGTGTTGTCAAAATTACGGGGTGTTACAAAAGGGAGACCGAATTTCATGGAAGGAGATATAACTGCGATGGACTGGGGAGACTTAGTTGACATAATGGAAATGTTTACTGGAGAAGAAAAAAGCGGAGGAAGAAATGAGCTGTTTAATGGATAAAGAAATATAGAAATAAGGGAAGACGCGAGAAGGCTGGGGAGAAGTATGGACTATGTGTTGAAATGTGCTAGTGGGGTAAAAATAATGACATATAAACACCTACTTTTCTGTTTTGTTACCAAGTCTTTCATATGGATGTGCGTGGTTATTTGGGAAGTTTAAAAAAGTTTCACCACATCCAAGTATTATTTGCATTATTAGTAGAAATATATTTTATTCAAGGACACATTTTGGAAGGGAAAAAATTAGATTTAGGAACTAGCAACTTTTGCTAACTAAATCAATGACAACTTTCATGTTTCATGAGGAAAAAGTCCAAATATTTTAAACTAAAGACACATAATGAAATTTCACAATTAATAAAAATCAAAACAAAAATGTTTTTCTATGATTGTAATATTAAAATTTAATAGAAATTAATTAGAACATATTTTTTGTTTTATAAATATGAAAAAAAAGTACAAGAAAATTCAGTACGGAAAGTTAAATGCTTATAGCTTTTTTGTATATGTATAGTTTTTATGTATGTAAATGAGATTAGCTTTTAAATGACTTAGTTCTGTGTTTAGATAATACAATATAAGGTTATAATTTTAAGTAATAAAACTATATTCATTCATCTTTCTAAGCTAATTATTTCTATATTTATAATAACAACAATTGACTAAAATAATTTTGAAATCATGGATTTTCTTTCAATTTTTAGGGTTATTTTTTATTTTTTTATTAATTTTGTAATGACGAGAAATTAAATGAACTTCATCTTGATATAATATAATTTGGTCTTTGTCCTTAATCAATTATTAAGCCTAGTTGTCCTTTGGTTTTTTTAAACGTGTCCTTAAAACTATATATATATATATATATATATATATATATATATATATATATATAAACACACACACACACACACACACACATATATATATATATATATATAAACACACACACACACACACACACATATATATATATATATATATATATAAGGAGCGTTCTGGGCACCTCTGTTTTGCAACACCCCTACCTTACCGTGAGTTACACTAATCCAAATTTAACAAAATTTTGTAAATGTTCAATCTACATATATTATCATCTATCCAAACTTTGATCTCGTTTTGACATTCATAGAATAATATATTTGATTTAAATTTAACGGGTCAAATAAATGTTTAAACTGTGAATAATTGAGCTAAAATTTTGAAAATGTTACGAATGTCTGAACGAGCTCAAATTTTGGATAGATGATAATATATATGTGGATTGAATATCTACAAAATTTTATTGAATTTGGATTAGTGTAGCTTACAGTATGGTATGAGTGCTAAGGGAATGCTATAAAACAGGGGTGCTCTGGAACGCTCCTCTCTTCTCTCTCTCTCTCTCTTTATATATATATATATATATATATATATATATATATATATATATAAAAGAGCGTTTAACCGTATCTGAAAATGGAGCACCCCTTTAACCTCCATTTAAGAAGTAAAGGCATGATGCACTATTTAGGGTGTTCTTGATCATATTTCATGTATATGTGTGTGTATACGATTAAGAGCACCCCTGTCGCTTCATGATTTCCACCACGCATTCTCGTTTCTCTCTTTTTCCATCAACTCTCTCTTCCACACTAACTTATTTAAGTATAAATTAGTGGCACATAACCTCCCATGTGTGTGTGTGATAGGATCAAAAACACCACAAATAATGCAGCACTCCTATAGTTTCCTAATTTCCACCACACATTATAATTTATCTTTCTTCCCACTAATTCTCTCACTACACTGACTTATTTAATTATAACTATGTGTCTATTATTGGGCTACAAAAGGGACATCATGAAAGAGTGGTGTCCTTAAATCCCATGATTAGGAATGCATGTAATTAACAGTTAATAAGTAATAAATTTCTGGTGGTGGTTCAACCACTAACAAGTGTGCAATACATCAGTGAAAACGGCGCCTAGTAGTGTTTAAAAAACTAACAAAACAAGATGCTCCTTTGATTAGTTACTGCCTATATACAGTGGCTAAGGCTAACCATAACTATGGACTAATACTAGCTCAAAGTTGCAATATATACAGTGCCTAAGGCTAAATCATAATCATGAACTAATACTAGCTCAAAGTTTTAAGTAAATAAAGATAGAAATTGCACTTTGAATCAGCTCTCGGTGGCAAAGATTTTGGTAAGCTATTTGCATTAAAATTTAGATTTAAAATTTAAGTATGAGGAAATATTAACTTCTATGTACTGAAAGATCAAACTTGGTTAGTTCAAACGGCAAAGCTCGAGATAACTACAGTAACTTTATGTGCGTGATAGATTTATGCATTGAGTATATTAAATCTTATTTCTTGTTTGTATAGGCCTCTATCACCATAAATTGTCTGTGAATAAAAAAAATGGTGAAATGCCTGTTAAAAATGGATATAAATGTAACTCGTACTTTAATTTGTAAATTTTATGGCTTTTCAAGCCAGCTTTGGCCTGATAACGCTTTCACCCAAAAAAAAAAAAAAAAAAAAAAAAGAGAGAAGGGTTCACTGGACTGAAGAAATTAATTTTAGCAGGGAAATTGGCGAGGTTGAAACTGTTATTACGGCGCTTGACCAATCAGACTGGTCGCAACTTGTTGTAGACTAGTCGGTTATTCGACATTGGAGTATCGACTAGAAGTGTCGACTAGCTATTGGTAGAGCTCGAACCCTAAATCACCAAATTGAAGCCTTAAATCACAAAGTCGAAACTCTAAATCATGAAGTCGAAGTCGAAATTACGATGTCGACCGCAAATCACGAAATTGAAGTTGAGTACGAAGTCGAACCATGATGACAACGATTGGAAAAAAACTGCAATATAAAAACTGTAATTATCTATACTTATAATACGAAGTGGTGGACCTACAATTATCTATTACAAACAAATATAATACACTGTAAATCGAATACGAAGTGGTATACAAATGTTTTATAAATTGCAATTATCTATTAATACATGGAAAGATGCATATATTTATTTGTTTATATATTGCAATTATGTATTAATATGTCAGGAAAATGGTCTGAAAGTCCAGGCCCCATACTGAAAATTTTAATTACTTTTATAATTACAATTTTCTTCTTGATATGACCCACCGGAGTCAGACGGAATGATCCGTGAACTACTTCCGTTATGTGGCTCCGTAGGCTAGCTAGGTGGTAATAATATTTTCTTAGTAATGGAGTAACTACTGATGCGATGGATGTATATAATTCCAATCCTTGGAGTAATGCATACCCGTGTATAATCACATTCAACAATGTTTATTTCATGTGCTATTAAATTAGGTAGTTCTAAAAATTGGAGCGAAACTACCCGCGAACTCGACCAGGTCTTAATCGGACAATTAAAATTCAACTAAACATCTTATAACTTACGTAATGGTAGACTGATTCTTCAAGAAAACCAAAGGTTAGTAAAACTTTAACAAAGATGTAATAACCTTGTCCACTTGGCAACCAAACCATCAACTTGCTAATGAATGCCAGAGTTATAGAATTAATCAAACATTAAACTAATGCTAAAAAAGGAAACAAACGCTAATAGGTACTGTTAATCAAGTTAATTAAGAGTACAAGGAAGCTCGAGCTATGAATATGCTAAGCTTGCACCGTAATACATATTATATATATATATATATATATATATATATATATATATATATATATATATATATGAGATGCGTTCAATGGCACCCCAAATAGTTAGCACTCCAAAAGCCCCCTTATAAAAACCAAACATTTTTTGTATTATACATGTTATGCATTACTCCACCAGGTGCTCACTATTTAGGATGTCATTGAACGCTTATATATATATATATATATATATATATATATATATATATATATATATATATATATATATATATATATATATATATATATATATATATATATATATATATATATACACACACACACACCTTGAAAATCCCATGATTAGGAGAGAAGTAATAATATATTTATGGTGGTGGTTGAACCACTAAACAAGTGTGCGATACATCACTGCAAGACGGCGCCCAGTTGTGTTTAGAAAGCTGACAAAACAAAAATGCTCCGTTTATTTGTTACTGCATATACACAGTCAGGGCCGGTCCTGAGTATTTATGGGCCTAGTGCAGGCCCAAAATTTTGGATCCTTAATTTATTTATTTTTTATGAAATTGAACTTAAGTGAAAATGTGCTTTTTCTACTGTTCATCTCCATTGAGAAAATTGCGTGTTTCAGCAAATTCATAAAGTTTATAACCATATTTTCAATCTGTCAACTAGAGGTCCACACAAGGCACATCTCCATTTTAATATATTGATTAATGTCAACAAAGCATACAATCATATCTACTTTTGCATAGATAAATTACTATCAAGTACATGCATCCTGAAAAGAAAAAGTAGCTCTAGTAAAGGTAATACAATTTTATTTTATTTTTGGGCCCCCTGACCTAATGGGCCCTGTGCGGTCGCACGGCTCGCACTAGGCCAGGACCGGCCCTGTACACAGTGGCGAAGGCTAATTATAACCATTGACTATTACTAGCTCAAAGTTTTTAAGTAAACAAATGGGAAAATTGCGCTTTGAATCAGCTCTGGGTTGCAAAGATTTTGGTAAGCTATTTGCATTAGAATTTAGATTTAAAACTTAAGTGCAAGGAAATATTAACTTCTATGTACTGAAAGGTCAAACTAGGTTAGTTCAACTTTTCAAGCAGCAAAGTTCAAGATAACTGCAGTGAATTTATGCGGTGAGCATATCTAAGTCTTATTTCTTGTCTGTATGGGCCTCCATCATCATAAACTGTCTATCAATAAAATAACGGTGAAATGCCTGTTAAAAATGGATAGAAACCTAAATTTATGCGTATTTTAAAATGTAAATTTCACGGCCTTTTCAAGCCCAGCCTTGGCCTGATAACGATTTCAGCCGCTAAATTCTGGATTCCAAAGCCACATGCAAAAGTCACCAATAGCCCACGAAGTCAAATACAGGGTCGAAAGCAAACGAATGACTGCAAGGACCAAACTCTGAATTACTGCGCCTTAGGGTGTGTTTGATTTTCGGAAGGGGCAAAAAAAGTTCGCGTCCGCATCCGACGCGTCGGAAGCGTCCGACGCGAACACGGAGGACCCGCCACTTTGCCCCTTCCGAAGTGAATGCTGGAATTTGAGCTTTCAGCTCACCGTTCGTTCCTTTACACCATTTGACCCTCTTTTTGTCCCTTTCGTGTGCCCCTTCCTGTTCAAAATCAAACACATACCCCTTTCCTCAATTTTCCCCTTCCCCAACCCCTTCCCCATACCCCTTCCAAATAACCCTTTCTGTTCAAAATCAAACGCTACCTTAGTCATAGAGTAACGAACTCATAGATCGGATCAACTGCACGACGCACGTAAGACGAAACTAAACAAATCACACCAGGATTCAACTCAACTCATCTAAAAGGAAAATTAAAATACTGAATGAACTGTATTTACAAACTTTTCGATAGCATGTATTTATATACAGAATGCAATGGATAAAAAAAAAATGAATCAGTTGAAGTTGACAGTAATAATCTCAAGTTTAACGCGTTTTCCCATAATAATCTCAAAGTTGAATTATTATATTTTTTTGCTGCTAAAAGCACCCAGATTTCTTCATCTTAATACCGTACGTGGTATTAAGTAGTGAATCTGGTTGCTTTTAACATCACATGATGTTGCAATGATAAACGCACCTAGTTGATGCGTAGCTAGAATTCATAGCCATTTGATGCTGATTACTTTTATCTTGAAGCCCAGGTTAACATCCATGCAACGTGGATAGACTTTGTGGGAAGAATTTGCCACAATACTGATGTTTTCATCAACCCAAAACTTCAGCAGCATGATATGCACGATACCAATACGGCATAGGGAACTAGCATGGATGTTGTGACACGACCTAAACGCTTCATACAAAAGCCCAAGAGGTACCTGGACTAAGAAATACACTGGATAATTGGCTAAAGATTTGGTGAGATATGCAGCACTCACGAGAAGCTTCTAACCATATTTCCTTTCTGTTATTTGTATTTCTTTTTCATGCTTTCTGCTTTTTTACGGTTACAAAAAAGGGTGTACGTAGGCTGTAGGCATCCTAAATGCCACCTCAGCAAAGTTTGTTGCAAGTAGTACTATAAATGTATACCCAGTGGTAATGAAATGGATCATGAGTTGTTGCAAATCCTCTCGTTCTCCTTCTTCTCCTCTCTGTTACCTCTTCTCCCTCTAGATCTGCTCTTCCTTTCCCAACTCTGCATCATCTGGTGCTTTCACCTCTTACTCTTCCCTCCTCTCCTTCCTAAAATATCCAACACCACTCCGTCCCCATGACCCGAGTAGACGACGCCTTTCAACAGCTAGCCGAACACCACACTGCCATCACCACCATCCAGGCCACCCAAACCACCATCCAAAACAATCAATCCACACAAAATGATATGTTAGAAAACCTCACTGCCGCCAACATCGACATAAAAACAGCACTCCATGACCTCACTCAACAAATGGCTGATATCCGTCACAAATTGGACAACCCCCCAGTGCCACTTACACCTAACCAATCTTCAACCACACACCTACCATCACCTACCAATCGACAACCACCATTATTACCAACGCCAACACCTACCCGAACACCCAAATGTTCTCTAACCACCTTTGATGGATCCAATCCACACGATTGGATATTTCAAGCGGATCGGTTCTTTGCATATTATTCCACTCCGGAAGACCAACGAGTCGATCTCGCAAGCTTCCATATGCAAGGCCAAGCACTATCATGGTTTCAATGGATGCACCGCAATAATCAAATTTCTAATTGGACGGCATTAACCAACGCGATCGAGAAACGTTTCGGACCACCTACTTTTCTTTATCCCGAGGCCACACTATTTAAACTCAAACAACTCAGCTCCGTGGATCATTATCAGTCCACATTCGAAACCATCTGCAACCGCATAACTACACTATCCCCCGAATCAATTCTACAATGTTTCATCTCGGGTCTCAAAAACCACATACAAAATGAATTACATCTCCTCAAGCCCACAACAATATCCGACGCAATCGACGCCGCCAAGTTAATTGAACGTAAACATACTGATCTGCAAAGATTTTCATTTCAAACAAACCAGTTCAGTACCCAAAAACCAAACTACCAGTCACAACCTTCTCAGCCATTTAATCAAACACCTACTGTGCCTCCCTCCAAACCATCCATACCTATTAAAAAGCTCACCCAAGAAGAAATGGCCAGTCGCAAACAACAGGGGCTTTGCTTCAATTGTGACGAGAAATATCAATTAGGCCATCGATGCAAACCTACTCACATCCTCATGATTCTCCCTGACCGCAATCCCGACGATACACCACCAAATTCCCAAGAAGAGTCTGCGGACACCCATGACAACACCGACCAACCAGACACAAACACACCTCAAGAAATATCATTTCATGCACTGACTGGGTCCTCCCATCCCCGCGCCTTACGCCTCCCCGCCTCAATCAATAACCATTCCATCTCTATCCTAGTAGACTCCGGCTCAACCCACAATTACTTGCATCCTAAAACAGCCAAGTTCCTGGGCCTGGAAGTAACCGGCACAAATGCCTTCGTCGTCACTGTAGGCAACGGAGAAAAATTGCAAAGCTCCGGTTTCTGTTCCAATGTCTGCGTGTTGATTCAAGGTCACAAATTCAACATTGATTTTCATCTACTGGATATAGTGGGATCGGACGCTGTAATTGGTATTCAATGGCTAGAGAAACTGGGACCGATTACGATGGACCACAAAAAGCTTACCATGTCTTTTAACTATGAAGACAGACCTGTTTGCTTGACTGGGCTAGGCCCAAATTACAACCCATCGCCTATTTCCCTTCAACAGCTGAAGCGACTAGAAGCAACGTCCTCGGTTGCGAATTTCCTGTACTTACATATTCAGCCACATGACCCATTTATTGATACACAACCCAGACATAACATTAATCCACAATTATCCAACTTACTCACATCCTTCAAACACATCTTTTCCACGACCACAACTCTACCACCTAACCGTATCCTCAACCACCACATCAACTTGCTTCCAAATGCTGAACCCATCAATACCAAACCATATCGGTATCCTTACTTTCAAAAAAACGAAATAGAACGACAAATTCAAGAAATGCTTCATTCAAAAATCATCCAACCATCCACTAGTCCATTCTCATCACCCGTCCTTTTAGTCAAAAAAAAAGATGGATCATGGCGATTTTGTGTTGACTATAGGGCACTTAACGCAATCACCATTAAAGATCGCTTTCCCATCCCAACAGTCGACGAACTTTTAGACGAACTCTATGGAGCCATTTTCTTTTCAAAACTTGACCTCCGAAGCGGCTACTTCCAAATTCGCGTCCATCCACCCGATATTCCTAAGACCGCTTTTCGCACTCATGAAGGTCATTACGAATTCTTAGTTATGCCATTCGGCCTAACGAATGCACCATCCACCTTTCAAGCCACGATGAATAATATATTTCGTCCTCATCTTCGGAAATTCATTCTCGTATTTTTTGACGATATTCTCGTCTATAGCCCATCATGGGGCGCACACATAAATCATCTTCAAACAACTCTTGAAATCCTAAGTCATCACAAATTTTTTGTTAATCTGGCAAAATGCAAATTTGGCCTGACTGAACTAGACTATCTCGGCCATCTAATTTCAGCTGAAGGGGTCCGCGTTGACCATTCAAAAATTGCAGCCATGATCTCCTGGCCAAATCCCACAACAATAACTGAAATACGTGGTTTTCTAGGCCTTACCGGCTACTATCGGCGCTTTATCAAACACTATGCAACATTAGCCAGTCCATTAACCGATCTTTTACGAAGCAATACCTTCAACTGGTCCATTGAAGCCCAACAAGCCTTTGCCGCATTGAAACAAGATGTAACCACCACACCAACATTAGCCCTTCCCAACTTCGATAAACCTTTTACCCTAACTACTGATGCATCCGCCACCGCCATAGGAGCCGTACTTGCCCAATCCGATCACCCCATCGCCTATTTTAGCCTGAAACTACCCCGCAGCCTGCTCAAAGCCTCCGCTTATTCACGAGAGATGTTTGCAATAACCTCTGCAGTAAAAAAATGGCGTCACTATTTGCTTGGACGCCCCTTCCAAATCTTCACTGACCATAAAAGTTTACGTGAACTTACATCGCAGGTGATTCAAACTCCGGAACAACAAAAATGGTTGACGAAACTTCTAGGCTTCGATTTCACGATTCACTACCGACCTGGGAAGCAGAACGTGGTCGCTGATGGTTTATCTCGCTTCGCTGGCAATGCTGAAATGAACGCAGTATCGGGTCCAACATTTCCCTTACTCACTGAGATTCAGCAAGCACTTCAAGAAGACACGACAGCTCGGCACATCATAGAACAGCTTCGCGCAAGTACTTGTATGAACCCTAAATACTCTTTCCGAAATAATCTGTTATTTTGGGGAGACAGAATATATGTTCCTGCCAATATGGAACTGCGAAATAAAATAATTGAGGAATTGCACAACTCGAAAGTTGGGGGTCACTCGGGTATGTATGGCACAATTGCAAGGGTTGCGAGCAATTTTTTCTGGCCAAAATTAGCTCCAGCAGTTCAAAGTTTTATTAGACAATGCCCTATATGCTTGCAAACAAAGCCGGACAACACACCGTACAAAGGACTACTTCAACCGCTACCGATTCCAGCTCAAATCTGGGAAGATATCGCAATGGACTTCATCACGCATCTTCCACTGTCAGCAGGAAAAACAACCATCTGGGTTATCGTCGACCGGCTTTCAAAGTATGCACACTTTTGTCCCTTACCCACGTCAGTCTCCGCTTCACAACTAGCCTCATATTTTCTACGAGAATACGTCCGTCTGCATGGATTTCCGCGTTCCATAGTCTCGGACCGTGACCGGCTATTCACTAGTCAATTTTGGAGAGAGTTATTCCGACTACATGGTACAAAGCTTCAAATGAGCAGCGCGTATCATCCACAAACAGACGGACAATCCGAAGTGGTGAATCGCTGTCTCGAGACTTATTTACGAGCCATAGTAGGCGATATACCAACCAAATGGGTGAACTGTCTTCCATGGGCCGAACTGTGGTACAATACAACTAAGCACACATCCTTGAATATGTCCCCATTCCAGGCAGTTTACGGTCGAACCCCTCCTATTATATCCAATTACATCACCTCAGCTTCCAATTTACCACAGCTAAATGACTGGGCTGATTCACGTAACAAACTACTTCACATCATTAAACAGAACCTATTGCGAGCTCAGGCAAGAATGAAATCACAGGCAGATCAAAAACGAAGTGACAAACAATTCGGAGAAGGCTCATGGGTATTTGTCAAACTACAACCATACCGTCAAACCTCACTTCGGAACAACCATCACAAATTCTCCAAGAAATACTTTGGACCGTTTAAGATAATAGAGCGTATTGGACTAGTAGCATATAAGCTTTTACTTCCATCAGATTCCCGAATCCACCCTGTTTTTCACGTTTCCCTACTTAAACTTTGCCCCAACCCAGCATTAACCACAACTCAAACACTTCCAGTAGACCTGGCACCAGCCGACCTTGAGGACAAGGTCGATCTTGAAGCGGTGGGCAGTGATATGCACGATACCAATACGGCACAGGGAACTAGCATGGATGTTGTGACACGACCTAAACGCTTCATACAAAAGCCCAAGAGGTACCTGGACTAAGAAATACACTGGATAATTGGCTAAAGATTTGGTGAGATATGCAGCACTCACGAGAAGCTTCTAATCATATTTCCTTTCTGTTATTTGTATTTCTTTTTCATGCTTTCTGCTTTTTTACGTTTACAAAAAAGGGTGTACGTAGGCTGTAGGCATCCTAAATGCCACCTCAACAAAGTTTGTTGCAAGTAGTACTATAAATGTATACCCAGTGGTAATGAAATGAATCATGAGTTGTTGCAAATCCTCTCGTTCTCCTTCTTCTCCTCTCTGTTACCTCTTCTCCCTCTAGATCTGCTCTTCCTTTCCCAACTCTACATCACAGCACCTACTCCCACTTCACCCAATTCAACGTCACTACCCTAATATCACTCTTTCCCATGCAATCAATACCTCTACACACTTCAGCACCTACAGTATCATCTGGATTCTCAGCAAACATAATCAACCTGCACCTGAACTTCAACCACCAATCAAACTACTTCGTCAACAACTTCATTACACCCAAACTCTGATAATAACCCAATCGATCATACATCTTACCTTTCCATCCTATCACCAAGTTCCCCACCCTATTCAAACTTCGAGATTACCACCACTCCCTAAACCAACCTGCTTCCTTACAACGGAAAGAGCTCCAGGCGAAACATTGAGCTTCACCTCGTTATTTGAAATCATCTTTCCATTGAGCTTCCTTCACCTCGTTATTAAGAGCATAACCAACCATGGATTGTTCAGTGACTAAACAAGCCACGGAGCAACCAGGTATGGTTTGTTTACTTCCCCGTGGCTAGTTTGAAACCAGTTCTTGGTCAGTTGAGTGAACAGAGGCTAATGCTTATAACGGCGAAGTGTTTGCCGTTATAAGTTTATAACGGCAAAGACTTTGCCGTTATAAACTTTTAATAATAAAAAACCGTGTAAACGCTGTTTGCTGCGGTGAAAATGTGTAATATTGGATGAAATGGGTGTTTGCTGTTTTATGCTGTTTGTATTATATAATTTTTTTTAAAGTGGTTTGTGGCTGGTTGTGGCTAGTTTTGTATTGCTGGTTCTGTTGTGGCTTGTTTGGATGAAAGAGAATAAGTGAACAGAACGGATGGTTGGTTATGGTCTAATGTAAACACAGGATTCTCCACGCTACCGAAATACTGATGCCCAACTTCATTTCATCAACCCAAAACTTAGCGAGGTAGTCCGCACCCTTGGCGAATGCTTCTGAAATACTCGGTCTGCAGAGGTTGCAGCCCCATGTAGTTCTTGATCTCATTCCAGTGCCCGTTGAACACGTTCGTGTTCCTCACGCACTTTGATTTTCCCTACGGGTTCTCAAACCTCATATCGAACCTTCTCGACACAGAAGTTGTTTCTTCGTCTAGCACGAAGGTGAGTAAATTGCGAAGTTGATTCTGCGTTGAACCTCGTATTAAACCACCGCATTCACCAAATTTGCGACAGTGCAACATCGAGGAGATCCAAAAAAAAAACATCTTTGGAAAAACAGCGGAATCTCCAAATCAAACGCCCAAATTGATTTTGATTTCATTTGTTTTTTTTATAGTTTTGGATTTCTGAACGTACCATGATTTAATCAAAAAATAGAAAAAAGGATGAGGAAGAAGCGGTTTTGAGAAGTACTACGGTTTTGAGATGTTAATTGATTTGGAAAACCAGTAAAGCCAGTTAACAGGTTATGGTGATCAATATGGAAAATGAGTCCTCAAACTTGCAATTAGCTAAAGATAATCCAAACTTTGGATTAATATTTGAAGACACGTGAAATTTGGGATTATTCGTGACGTGACAATTTATCCATAAAAGAATGTATTTCTGTGTTGAGCTTGAGTGCATAAAATATGGCTTAATGGGCTTTAAGTTGTAGCAGACCAAATTATTGTAAATTACTTCTGTTGAGATGAAATGCGGCTTTAGTACTCCTCCACAAAAACAGCTAGGGTTTCTTTCTATCCTCCTTTTCTGCGCCGCCATCGAAAACTTTAAGCTTCTATCTTAAACGATTGAAATTTGTAACAACCCGCAAAATCAGAACCAATTTAAAATTTTTATTTTGACAATATAAAATAATTTATTTAAATAATAATGATCACAAATTTGATTTAAATCGAAGTTAGTATGAATGATTTAATTTTAATTAATAAAAGAGTTAGAAATAACGCGGTAGTTTGAAAAGTCAAACTTGAACTTTGACTGACCGTACAGGATGCAAAATTTAACAGATTTTAGTGAAACCAAAAATATTAGAATCTATTTAAAAATATCTTTCCAACGAATCCAAAAAATTGAAATTTCATAGCGGAAATCAAAAGTTATGGCCAATTCAATATTTAGAAAGGTCGCTATGAAATTTATAAGGGCCAAAATGCTACTTTTTGCATACGAAGGAATTTGAACTCGAAACCACTTCCATTGAGTTCAAAATGATGTTTCTACATTGATAAACAGTAAACACTTATATATTTTGAGTTTCGGAAATTATTTGTTTAAAAATGTATTTTTAATATTAAATATATTGGCCTTGAAAATAGTCATTTTTCAAACGACCTCTGTTTTCGACGATACCACTTTTGTTGGATCCGGAATGTCAAAATATTGTTAAGTTTAATTTTTCATAATTTTTAGAATTAATTTGTGGCCGTGGCAAAAAGATTTCTGTTTTGTCAATTTATAGTAAATTTTAAACGACTTGAAAAAGGCCATTTTTCAAATAGTCTCAAAATTCAACGAAATTGGTCTCGTTAGAACCGTATCGTCATAAGAAAGCCAATTTTTTTTTTTTTAGAAGTCGTATGTGGCCCCGGCGTATTTAAATGTACGGTAGAAATTAAATAATTAATTTAATATTGTATTTTCAAGTAAAACCGAAAAAAACTGCTGTATATTTCGGAATTGGACCTTGGGACATAGCCCATCGCGTTCAGAAGGCCTCAAAACGTTAAGATCGACAGTAAGCAGGCCCAAATCCGAGAAAGTCCAAAAATCCACTTTATTTCACGAAATTCGGAATTAAACATTAAAATAATATTAAAAAACGAAACCCTAGAAACAATGGCCAGCCGCCGCCCAGAATTCGAAGGCTGAAAATGCACGAAACTTCAAATGCTAAGATCTCTCAATCTGTTCGACGAAAATCGACGTATGACCTACCAAATCGAAGAGAATTCAGAGAGCTACACATCTATACGGTTAAGATCGGATTTTGGTGCACGGATTTCGCAAATTTCGTCCGAGAAGGGGCTGCGGTTTTTATTGGTTTGCGGGTCCTAGGGGAGGCCGAACTTCAAGGGGTTGGTGGTGTAGATGGCTCTCGGCATGGCGGTTCGTGTGGTGGTGTCTGATCGGTGGATGGTGGTCCGTGGGGGGTGCGACCAGAAGCTTTGGAAGGCGGCTAGTTCGGCCGAAGTAAAGAACGATGGGGAAGAAGAAGGTTGCGTCCTTTTTTTTATATATTATTTTATTATTTAATTATTTAATTTGTCCGATCTTTAAAAATCCATAACTTCTTCATACGATAGCCGATTGACGAACTGTAAATTGCGTTGGAATCACAAAATTAAGAGCTTCGCGATGGCGCAGACCGCAGCTGAAACGGAGACAGTAAAATTTTGGCCAAAAATTCAAGGTGAGGGTTCTAATTTTATTTGTTTAATTAATTATAAATTATTTTCTTGCATTAAAAATAATTGTTTGATCATTTAATTCTGACCTGAAATGTTGGGTGTTGTTTGGAGTGATAATTGTTGCTTGTTGAATGATTGTTGTACATGATTTGCAAATCCGCTTGGAATTATATATATCTTATTTGCGGTTGGAGAATTGGATCTAAAATGAGATCAAAACATATTTTATTCAGTATATATATATATATATATATATATATATATATATATATATATATATTTTGTTCATATAAAAGATCAAATGTATAAGACAACAAATTTTGTAAATTTGTTGAATTAGAATTTTCCACACCTGTAAAACACAGAATTTCGGTCAATTTGTTAAAACAGAATTTGCAACATAATAAAAAAACAAACATTGTTGTTATATTTGTTGAACTAGATTTTCAACAAAATAGAACAAACATTTTTATGTCTTTTTGATGAACTAGTTTTTCAACAAATATATATATATATATATATATATATATTTGTGTAATGTTATTTACATTAAAGGTACGGAATTAAAAGAAAATCAACATTTTCTTTGTAAGATGCTACATTAAAGAAAATTAACATTTTTATTTGAAATGAATTATGCATACAAAAATCATATTTTTGTTCGCATTAAAATGTATGAAATGAACATGTATCTTTTTATATAGTAAAGTTGATATTTTTACTTTGTAAAAGAGAAAAGATAATATTTTCACATTGTAAAATAGTAAAGTGATATTTTTACTTTGTAAAATAGAAAGGTTAATATTTTTACATTGTAAAATAGAAAAGATCATATTTTTACGTCGTAAAATAGTAAAGCTAATATATTATAAATATAAAAGATGATATTTTTGCATTGTACATAAAAAAAAAATTAAAAAAAAAAAAGAAGAAGAAGATGTTTTTACATTGTATGGAATGAAACATATTTTTATATGTTATTTATGATTTTTCATCGCATGAAATAAATAACATTTTTATATGTTATTTATGAATGATTTTTCATCGCATGAAATAAATAACATTTTTTTTAATGTATTTATGAATGAATTCACACCGTATGAAATAAATTACATTTTTTTTGTATGTTATTTATGAATGGATTTCCACCGTATGAATAAAATTACATTTTTATACGTAATTAAAAAGGTGAATTTACTTTGCATAACAAAAGTTACATTTTTATATGTAATTTATATGAATTTGCACCGTATGACAAAAATTGCATTTTTCTATGATATAAAAATGTAAATTTACATTGCATGATTAAAATTACATTTTTCAATGTAATTTAGAGATGAAAAATAACGGTAGAATGAAAATTACATTTTTACTTGTAATTAAAATGTGAATTTGCACTGTAGGATAAAAACTACATTTTTAGATGTAATTTATATATGAATTTATGTCGTATGATAGGAATTACATTTTTCTATGTAATTAAAATATGAATTCCCATCGCATAATAAAGATTACATTTTTCCATGTAATTTAGATGTGAATTAGAACGATAAAATAAAAATGACATTTTTCTATGTAATTTATATATGAGTTATAACGGTATGATAAAAATTTAGAAATATATTTGTTTACATTTTCTTATGTAAGTAAAAAGAATAGAATTTGAAAATGCAATTATTTACATTCTCTTATGTAAATAAAAAGAATAAATTTTAGAAATATATTTGTTTACATTTTCTTATGTAAGTAAAAAGAATGGAATTTGAAATTACAATTATTTACATTTTCTTATGTAAATAAGAAGAATGGAATTTAGAAATACACATATTTACATTCCCTATTGTAAATGAAAAAGAACAAAATAATGTGAATCCTTTTATTTACATTTTCTATTGTAAAGAAAAAGAACAAAATTGTGTGAACCATTTTATTTACATTTTCTATTGTAAAGAAAAAATAAAAAGAGAGTTATATTTATTATTTGCATTTTTAGATGCTAATAAAGCACAGAAAGAAAATTATACTTTTATTTGTCATTGCTTTGTTAAATAAAAGTAAAAGATTAAAAGGACATTTTATTTACCATTGTTTTGTTAAATAAAAGTACAAGATATAAAAGAACATTTTTATTAACATTGTTTTGTCAAATAAAAAGACAAATACATGAGATACACTTTTATTTGTGTTTTATGTACAAATAAAAGTACACGATCAGAAATACACTTTTATCTACACTGTATTTGTTGAAATAGAATTGCTAACAAAATGAGTGTATCACTTTACTCATCTTTGTTGAAAACAGAAATTATGTGAAAATATAAGAATCACTTTTATTTGCATAATATACAGTAGAATTTATACGCAAATATAAAATCCAATTTTTATTTGCAAAACTTGCATTAGAATTTATATTCTAATATACAATTGTATTGTTGGTCAAAATATACACTGAAAAGTACTGTTAAGAAACTTCATACAAATATAATGGAATATATATTCCATTTGTCATCCGCAATAAAGCTATATAAATAAATTACTGTTTATGTAACTTTAGAAGTATATAGGGAAGTCATATGAGTAAAATACATTTTACTCGTTATAAGTGACATGTTGAGTGAAATTGAAATTGGTTAAACCTATTAACCAATTATGTATTTACTCATTTATATGAACTGTTGTTGGCTGAAAACCCCACACGGGTATTGGGACGATACTTGACTGACACAAATCCCAATGTTTAAATTATATGTCTATCGATTGATCGACAGGCTGCGATGAGCGTTATTGTTTTATTTTAATGCTCACACAGTTGACATTGTCACTCTGGTTGTTAATGGATGGATGGAGGATTATTTCCTGTTATTACCCTATACATGAAATGTATGAAACCCATATGACCCAAATTATATGGTGCATGGTTGAGTCGCATTCCAATGCAGAATTTCTTTTTAAATAAAGAATGTTTACATAATAAAAGAATTTTTGTAAAATAAAAGATTTTGTATTATAAAGAATATTTTACATAAATAATATTTTATTGATTATTTTAAATATTTTTAGGATAAATCTTTTATTTAAGATCATTAGATCTTAACATTTATGTTTGGTGATTGATATGTAG
The DNA here is from genome assembly GCA_030737875.1 of Allium sativum. Lineage (NCBI taxonomy): Eukaryota > Viridiplantae > Streptophyta > Magnoliopsida > Asparagales > Amaryllidaceae > Allium > Allium sativum. Next base: position 776,035,433 of record CM060926.1, read on the forward strand.
ATTGGAATTGTAGTGGGCGATGTTTTAAATAACATTTATCCTTTAATCCAATTTACACTGAAATTACTATTTGAAATTTGTAAATCTATTTTATAAATTTAAAAGATACAGAAATTTATAACGATTATTTGTTGATTTGATTTCTGTAGAAATTCCATATTTTGAAAATTGGTTTTGGGTTTATCTTGAACTGTGTTTTAAATGACACTAGTTCTTTAACCTAATTTAAGACAAGATTGGCTCATTAAAATTAATAATCTTGTAATAATGATTTTTGTATTAAAAATCAAAATTGGAATATTAATAAATCTTTTTAGAAAGATTAAAATTTAATTTATTTTATCTTTGATAAAATTAATGAGAATCTTTTAATATAAATAATATTTTTATTTAAAAAAAGAATGTTTAGAGTTGGAATGTGGCGTATGGTTGATTTTAATTACAAATACGCGAGTTATTCAGAAAGACCGGGTCTAACCCATTCTGAATAATCATCACGACGATCAAGAGTCGAAGATGAAGACGGTGACTGAAGACCGGAGAGCTTCACATTGTTTGGTTGATGGTGACCGATATCTTGAATTGGGACTGATCCCCCAAGGCAAGGTAAAAGGTGATGATCTTCCAGACGTACTGGAGATCGACGGATACGTTGTTTCGTTCAGACCCAGAACGGACTTGTAAATGGATAGCATGCCTGACATTGAAATTTATTTCATGTAATTAAATTGGTTTTTATTTAACATATAAATGCATGGTGGCGGAGGATTTATTCTCTTGCTTAACACCCTTTTGTATGTTAAATAATTACCGATCGCATGATATGAGTTGTTGATGTGGTATGCCAAGTTACACTTGAACAAGGCTTATTGTTGCAAAGCAGAGCCTTGTGGGATGATCAAAGCATAGTCTATTTAGGCATAGCTTTGTGTAACGTGACTTCGCGAGCCTCACAGCCCGGAAGAGTCTAAAACGGGAGAAGAGAACGCAGGGAGTGCACACGTTTCTTTCTAGCTAGAGTGGTGCCAGGGACCTACCAACGCTGGCATTTATTCATTGTGGTTGTGGGATTTTTCGAGACCTCGGTTTATGCGGTCGCCACTGGCCGTATTATAGGTCCAAAAGGACCGGGGAGCGTGTGTTCAGGAATTGCCAATCCATTAAGCGTTAACGTATGGACCGGCCCTGCAGCTATCCAAGGGTTGGACAAAGTACCAATCCTGGGGCATTTGCTAGAGTGTCTCGAATCGGTAAGGATCCCCTCCCTAGCCTTGACTCAGATGGAAACCCAAATTTCCAATACGATATCACGCGGTTTTGATTGTATACCTATATATGGCGACATAGTGGGATGGGGCACTCATGCCGTCTAGGATTGATACATTTACTTTGATGTATTTCAAATTGGTTGCACACTATTATTATATAATACCGTGTTTATCGTATCAAGCATCTTTTGATCATTATAAGGTAAACCCTATCCTCAGGTTTGCGTTGCATTGTGTGATGGGACTTGGGTCTTATAATGGTTTCATTTTTCTAAAAAGCATTGCGTTATTTTGATGATTTACTTTAGTCATGCACTGGCAATCCATAGGAGAAAACCCGTTCCACGAAAGTGGCGTGGTCCTGTGATTAGCCTTATTATATTATATAGGTTAAGTAGAATTCTCACACCAGTCCCATGACTGACCTGTAGTTTGTCCACTGGCAAACTCGGGTGCCCATATTTTCCACACGGGCAGTCGAGTAGCTATTTTTGCAGATATATCAAACATGATTCTGGGTTGAAGCTTAAAGCTGTGTCCAGAGATAGAGAGTCTTCCGCTGTGTTCTTCCGTTGCAGTATATTACATTTTTTGTATTTATCTTCCGCTGTAATTATTTTCCAATGTACTCTGATATGTATATTCTGTACTCTGATGTAACATTTATTATAGTGTTATAAAAGTCTTCTGTTGTTGTTTTAATATGTTGTATGCCCAAAGTTAAAGTATTCGTAGATTTTCACTTTTTGGGTCAGACCTGTGTGGTTTATGGTCGATTCAAAAGGCGGGAATTTGCGGGTCTTTACAGTTGGTATCAGAGCTCTGGTTAGCTCAAATCTTTGGGGTACAACTTGTTAGAACTGAACAAAAGACTCATCAGAGATTGGATTAGTAATGTCCAATAAGAATACTCATTAGAGATAGGATCAGCAGTATCCTAGAATGAGTAAACTCGTTAGAGATGGGGTTAGTAATGCCCTAGAACGAGTTAAGAGTTACGAATTTATAATTAACGCATTTTTGATATTTATAATCTATTCTTTGAAATATGATTTTTATATATATTTTGAAAAGATAATTAACCATTAAAATTTAAAATTAAGATAGTTAATTTTACAAGTTTTAGCTACGTTCCTTTTCGAGGACGAAAAGTTTTTAAGTGGGGGCGATTGTAACAACCCGCAAAATCAGAACCAACTTAAAAATTTTATTTTGACAATATAAAATAATTTATTTAAATAATAATGATCACAAATTTGATTTAAATCGAAGTTAGAATGAATGATTTAATTTTAATTAACAAAAGAGTTAGAAATAACGCGGTTGTTTGAAAAGTCAAACTTGAACTTTGACTGACCGTACAGGATGCAAAATTTAACGGATTTTAGTGAAACCAAAAATATTAGAATCTATTTAAAAATATCTTTCCAACGAATCCGAAAAATTGAAATTTCATAGCGGAAATCAAAAGTTATGGCCAATTCAATATTTAGAAAGGTCGCTATGAAATTTATAAGGGCCAAAATGCTACTTTTTGCATACGAAGGAATTTTAACTCGAAACCACTTCCATTGAGTTCAAAATGATGTTTCTACATTGAAAAACAGTAAACACTTATATAATTTGAGTTTCGGAAATTATTTGTTTAAAAATGTATTTTTAATATTAAATATATTGGCCTTGAAAATAGTCATTTTTCAAACGACCTCTGTTTTCGACGAAACCACTTTTGTTGGATCCGGAATGTCAAAATATTGTTAAGTTTAATTTTTCATAATTTTTAGAATTAATTTGTGGTCGTGGCAAAAAGATTTCTGTTTTGTCAATTTACAGTAAATTTTAAACGACTTGAAAAAGGCCATTTTTCAAATAGTCTCAGAATTCAACGAAATTGGTCTCGCTAGAACCGTATCGTCATAAGAAAGCCAAAAAATTTTTTTTTAGAATTTTTAGAAGTCGTATGTGGCCCCGGCGTATTTAAATGTACGGTAGAAATTAAATAATTAATTTAATATTGTATTTTCAAGTAAAACCGAAAAAAAGCTGCTGTATATTTCGGAATTGGACCTTGGGACATAGCCCATCGCGTTCAGAAGGCCTCAAAACGTAAAGATCGACAGTAAGCAGGCCCAAATCCGAGAAAGTCCAAAAATCCACTTTATTTCACGAAATTCGGAATTAAACATTAAAATAATATTAAAAAACGAAACCCTAGAAACAATGGCCAGCCGCCGCCCAGAATTCGAAGGCTGAAAATGCACGAAACTTCAAATGCTAAGATCTCTCAATCCGTTCGACGAAAATCGACGTATGACCTACCAAATCGAAGAGAATTCAGAGAGCTACACATCTATACGGTTAAGATCGGATTTTGGTGCACGGATTTCGCAAATTTCGTCCGAGAAGGGGCTGCGGTTTTTATTGGTTTGCGGGTCCTAGGGGAGGCCGAGCTTCAAGGGGTTGGTGGTGTAGATGGCTCTCGGCATGGCGGTTCGTGTGGTGGTGTCTGATCGGTGGATGGTGGTCCGTGGGGGGTGCGACCAGAAGCTTTGGAAGGCGGCTAGTTCGGCCGAAGTAAAGAACGATGGGGAAGAAGAAGGTTGCATCCTTTTTTTTTATATTATTTAATTATTTAACTTGTCCGATCTTTAAAAATCCATAACTTCTTCATACGAGAGCCGATTGACGAACTGTAAATTGCGTTGGAATCACAAAATTAAGAGCTTCGCGATGGCGCAGACCGCAGCTGAAACGGAGACAGTAAAATTTTGGCCAAAAATTCAAGGTGAGGGTTCTAATTTTATTTGTTTAATTAATTATAAATTATTTTCTTGCATTAAAAATAATTGTTTGATCATTTAATTCTGACCTGAAATGTTGGGTGTTGTTTGGAGTGATAATTGTTGCTTGTTGAATGATTGTTGTACATGATTTGCAAATCCGCTTGGAATTATATATATCTTATTTGCGGTTGGAGAATTGGATCTAAAATGAGATCAAAACATATTTTATTCAGTATATATATATATATATATATATATATATTTTGTTCATATAAAAGATCAAATGTATAAGACAACAAATTTTGTAAATTTGTTGAATTAGAATTTTCCACACCTGTAAAACACAGAATTTCGGTCAATTTGTTAAAACAGAATTTGCAACATAATAAAAAAACAAACATTGTTGTTATATTTGTTGAACTAGATTTTCAACAAAATAGAACAAACATTTTTATGTCTTTTTGATGAACTAGTTTTTCAACAAATATATATATATATATATATATATATATATTTGTGTAATGTTATTTACATTAAAGGTACAGAATTAAAAGAAAATCAACATTTTCTTTGTAAGATGCTACATTAAAGAAAATTAACATTTTTATTTGAAATGAATTATGCATACAAAAATCATATTTTTGTTCGCATTAAAATGTATGAAATGAACATGTATCTTTTTATATAGTAAAGTTGATATTTTTACTTTGTAAAAGAGAAAAGATAATATTTTCACATTGTAAAATAGTAAAGTGATATTTTTACTTTGTAAAATAGAAAGGTTAATATTTTTACATTGTAAAATAGAAAAGATCATATTTTTACGTCGTAAAATAGTAAAGCTAATATATTATAAATATAAAAGATGATATTTTTGCATTGTACATAAAAAAATAAAAAAAATAAAAAAATAAATAAATAAAAAGAAGATGTTTTTACATTGTATGGAATGAAACATATTTTTATATGTTATTTATGATTTTTCATCGCATGAAATAAATAACATTTTTATATGTTATTTATGAATGATTTTTCATCGCATGAAATAAATAACATTTTTTATATGTATTTATGAATGAATTCACACCGTATGAAATAAATTACATTTTTTGTATGTTATTTATGAATGGATTTCCACCGTATGAATCAAATTACATTTTTATACGTAATTAAAAAGGTGAATTTACTTTGCATAACAAAAGTTACATTTTTATATGTAATTTATATATGAATTTGCACCGTATGACAAAAATTGCATTTTTCTATGATATAAAAATGTAAATTTACATTGCATGATTAAAATTACATTTTTCAATGTAATTTAGAGATGAAAAATAATGGTAGAATGAAAATTACATTTTTACTTGTAATTAAAATGTGAATTTGCACTGTAGGATAAAAACTACATTTTTAGATGTAATTTAAATATGAATTTATGTCGTATGATAGGAATTACATTTTTCTATGTAATTAAAATATGAATTCCCATCGCATAATAAAGATTACATTTTTCCATGTAATTTAGATGTGAATTAGAACGATAAAATAAAAATGACATTTTTCTATGTAATTTATATATGAGTTATAACGGTATGATAAAAATTTAGAAATATATTTGTTTACATTTTCTTATGTAAGTAAAAAGAATAGAATTTGAAAATGCAATTATTTACATTCTCTTATGTAAATAAAAAGAATAAAATTTAGAAATATATTTGTTTACATTTTCTTATGTAAGTAAAAAGAATGGAATTTGAAATTACAATTATTTACATTTTCTTATGTAAATAAGAAGAATGGAATTTAGAAATACACATATTTACATTCCCTATTGTAAATGAAAAAGAACAAAATAATGTGAATCCTTTTATTTACATTTTCTATTGTAAAGAAAAAGAACAAAATTGTGTGAACCATTTTATTTACATTTTCTATTGTAAAGAAAAAATAAAAAGAGAGTTATATTTCTTATTTGCATTTTTAGATGCAAATAAAGCACAGAAAGAAAATTATACTTTTATTTGTCATTGTTTTGTTAAATAAAAGTAAAAGATTAAAAGGACATTTTATTTACCATCGTTTTGTTAAATAAAAGTACAAGATATAAAAGAACATTTTTATTAACATTGTTTTGTCAAATAAAAAGACAAATACATGAGATACACTTTTATTTGTGTTTTATGTACAAATAAAAGTACACGATTAGAAATACACTTTTATCTACACTGTATTTGTTGAAATATAATTGCTAACAAAATGAGTGTATCACTTTACTCATCTTTGTTGAAAACAGAAATTATGTGAAAATATAAGAATCACTTTTATTTGCATAATATACAGTAGAATTTATACGCAAATATAAAATCCAATTTTTATTTGCAAAACTTGCATTAGAATTTATATTCTAATATACAATTGTATTGTTGGTCAAAATATACACTGAAAAGTACTGTTAAGAAACTTCATACAAATATAATGGAATATATATTCCATTTGTCATCCGCAATAAAGCTATATAAATAAATTACTGTTTATGTAACTTTAGAAGTATATAGGGAAGTCATATGAGTAAAATACATTTTACTCGCTATAAGTGACATGTTGAGTGAAATTGAAATTGGTTAAACCTATTAACCAATTATGTATTTACTCATTTATATGAACTGTTATTGGCTGAAAACCCCACACGGGTATTGGGACGATACTTGACTGACACAAATCCCAATGTTTAAATTATATGTCTATCGATTGATCGACAGGCTGCGATGAGCGTTATTGTTTTATTTTAATGCTCACACAGTTGACATTGTCACTCTGGTTGTTAATGGATGGATGGAGGATTATTTCCTGTTATTACCCTATACATGAAATGTATGAAACCCATATGACCCAAATTATATGGTGCATGGTTGAGTCGCATTCCAATGCAGAATTTCTTTTTAAATAAAAAATGTTTACATAATAAAAGAATTTTTGTAAAATAAAAGATTTTGTATTATAAAGAATATTTTACATAAATAATATTTTATTGATTATTTTAAATATTTTTAGGATAAATCTTTTATTTAAGATCATTAGATCTTAACATTTATGTTTGGTGATTGATATGTAGATTGGAATTGTAGTGGACGATGTTTTAAATAACATTTATCCTTTAATCCAATTTACACTGAAATTACTATTTGAAATTTGTAAATCTATTTTATAAATTTAAAAGATACAGAAATTTATAACGATTATTTGTTGATTTGATTTCTGTAGAAATTCCATATTTTGAAAATTGGTTTTGGGTTTATCGTGAACTGTGTTTTAAATGACACTAGTTCTTTAACCTAATTTAAGACAAGATTGGCTCATTAAAATTAATAATCTTGTAATAATGATTTTTGTATTAAAAATCAAAATTGGAATATTAATAAATCTTTTTAGAAAGATTAAAATTTAATTTATTTTATCTTTGATAAAATTAATGAGAATATTTTAATATAAATAATATTTTTATTTAAAAAAAGAATGTTCAGAGTTGGAATGTGGCGTATGGTTGATTTTAATTACAAATACGTGAGTTATTCAGAAAGACCGGGTCTAACCCATTCTGAATAATCATCACGACGATCAAGAGTCGAAGATGAAGACGGTGACTGAAGACCGGAGAGCTTCACATCGTTTGGTTGATGGTGACCGATATCTTGAATTGGGACTGATCCCCCAAGGCAAGGTAAAAGGTGATGATCTTCCAGACGTACTGGAGATCGACGGATACGTTGTTTCGTTCAGACCCAGAACGGACTTGTAAATGGATAGCATGCCTGACATTGAAATTTATTTCATGTAATTAAATTGGTTTTTATTTAACATATAAATGCATGGTGGCGGAGGATTTATTCTCTTGCTTAACACCCTTTTGTATGTTAAATAATTACCGATCGCATGATATGAGTTGTTGATGTGGTATGCCAAGTTGCACTTGAACAAGGCTTATTGTTGCAAAGCAGAGCCTTGTGGGATGATCAAAGCATAGTCTATTTAGACATAGCTTTGTGTAACGTGACTTCGCGAGCCTCACAGCCCGGTAGAGTCTAAAACGGGAGAAGGGAACGCAGGGAGTGCACACGTTTCTTTCTAGCTAGAGTGGTGCCAGGGACCTACCAGCGCTGGCATTTATTCATTGTGGTTGTGGGATTTTTCGAGGCCTCGGTTTATGTGGTCGCCACTGGCCGTATTATAGGTCCAAAAGGACCGGGGAGCGTGTGTTCAGGAATTGCCAATCCATTAAGCGTTAACGTATGGACCGGCCCTGCAGCTATCCAAGGGTTGGACAAAGTACCAATCCTGGGGCATTTGCTAGAGTGTCTCGAATCGGTAAGGATCCCCTCCCTAGCCTTGACTCAGATGGAAACCCAAATTTCCAATACGATATCACGCGGTTTTGATTGTATACCTATATATGGCGACATAGTGGGATGGGGCACTCATGCCGTCTAGGATTGATACATTTACTTTGATGTATTTCAAATTGGTTGCACACTATTATTATATAATACCGTGTTTATCGTATCAAGCATCTTTTGATCATTATAAGGTAAAACCCTATCCTCCGGTTTGCGTTGCATTGTGTGATGGGACTTGGGTCTTATAATGGTTTCATTTTTCTAAAAAGCATTGCGTTATTTTGACGATTTACTTTAGTCGTGTACTGGCAATCCATAGGAGAAAACCCGTTCCGCGAAAGTGGCGTGGTCCTGTGATTAGCCTTATTATATTATATAGGTTAAGTAGAATTCTCACACCAGTCCCATGACTGACCTGTAGTTTGTCCACTGGCAAACTCGGGTGCCCATATTTTCCACACGGGTAGTCGAGTAGCTATTTTTGCAGATATATCAAACAGGATTCTGGGTTGAAGCTTAAAGCTGTGTCCAGAGATAGAGAGTCTTTCGCTGTGTTCTTCCGTTGCAGTATATTACATTTTTTGTATTTATCTTCCGCTGTAATTATTTTCCAATGTACTCTGATATGTATATTCTGTACTCTGATGTAACATTTATTATAGTGTTATAAAAGTCTTCTGTTGTTGTTTTAATATGTTGTATGCCCAAAGTTAAAGTATTCGTAGATTTTCACTTTTTGGGTCAGACCTGTGTGGTTTATGGTCGATTCAAAAGGCGGGAATTTGCGGGTCTTTACAAAATTCTTGTCGATAAGGGCTTCGTAAGCACATCTGCTCGCTGAGAATACGATGGCATATGTCTAACCTTTCATTTCCCTTTGGTAGTTTGCTCATGCACAAAATACAAATCAATTTCAATGTGTTTTGTGTATGAGTGATGAATATGTACATTTTATGCCTTGCTATTACTCCGGCATATTCCCGCTATATCGTGTAGCTGATTTCAACTGCTGCGCTATTTCCAAATAGCCTCTGAAATAACCTTTCCATTTTAAGGCCCGTTATATTCCGATATTTCCGGTATATCCCATTATTTCAGTTATATTCCGCAATTTTCGCTATATCTTCTATAAAAGAAATGAATTGAAAACGTGCACTCTCACATTATAAAATTAGTATATTGATAGATTTTTTACATATATTTTTTAGAATAGAAAATACTACAATATTATATTAAATTTAATCAAATTAAGTAAAAGTTTACATTCATTTACATATATTTGCAAATGCTTTTACTTAAAATTAAGAATGTACTAATATAATAAAATTGAATGTTAATTTTCACCTATTTATCATTTGTATATTTGTAAAAGCATTAAAAACGAGTTTTATATGCTAGTTTAGGCTCATCCGCTATATCCTGCTATTTTCTCGTTTTATTCCCGCTACAACTTTTTGCACATCCGCCGCATTGGATACGCTGAGCGCTTTAAATGCATAGTGTTGAATTGGGTTGCTTGATAGTGCTATGGTGCTCGAATTATCGCACCAAATTACTAGTTTGTTGATGTTGATGATTTTGAGCTTACGCAGTAGTGAGTTGATCTAGAGTAATTCTGCTGTGGTGCTAGCTAAAGCTCCATATTCAGCCTCTATGCTTGAACGATAAATCATGACCTGCTTTTTCAAGCACCACGTTATAATGTACCACAACAGGTGAAAAGGTATCATTAAATCGAATCTAAACTGTTGTGAAGAATATCTTTTAGCCACAAATCTTGCTTTTATTTGGAGATGCTTCCATCAGGATTCCATTTTAGTTTGTAAGTCCGTTTGCAATCCACATGTTTTTGTGTTTGGCGGGTGTAACCAGGGTCCATGTCTTGTTTTTGATTAATGTCTTGTATTTTTCATCCATAGCATGCTTTCAAATTTTTTTTTACTGGCTTCTTCATAGCTCGTGGGTTCCTTGTCACTGATGTCTGCGTTATACGCTTTGGGATTGAAAATGCCACTTTTTGCTCTAGTCACCATGGGATGATCATTCGTTGGTCTGTCATGACCCACATCTGAACGGTTGCCTTTTGATGATGTACTGCTGTTGTTGCTATTGTCGTTATGTTGCTCATTTGCATTGTTTGAGTTAGTGTCTACATTGTGCTGTTGTGAATCAACTTGTTGTTTGTTTGAACAGTAATAAGTTCCGGTGTTGTTTATGGCGTGAGTGTCCTCGTTTTCTTCACACCCTACATCTGTATGTTTGCATTCACTCCAGTCAACTAATGTCGGTGGTTGAACAATAACTGTTTGTTCACTAACTCTCTTGGTTGTTTTAATGCTATTATCTGCAAATGGAAACACATGTTCAGTAAAAATAACATGTTCACTAAAAACAACATGTCTAGAAACATATAGTCTCCCACTACTATCAATGCATTTATATCCTTTCTGGTTATTACTGTAACCAAAAAAGGTGCATGGTGCTGATCTTAGACTCAACTTACATCTATTATATGGTTTTAGACAAGGAAAGCACAGGCAGTCAAAGGTTTTTAGTCCATGATAATTAGGTTTAACATTATACAACATCTCATATGGACGTTTATTTTTAAGAACCTTGGTTGGCAATCTATTTATCAAGTGCGCTGTGTAAATGCCTCTACCCAGAATTTCAGTGGCAGTGATGCTTGTTACATCAGTGTTAATCATGTTTCGACAATATTTCTGTGCTTTCTTTGTACTAAATCATTATATTCTGATGTATGAGGACAAGTCATTCTATGTTTGATTCCTCTTTCAGCATAAAATTTCTTTAGAGGTATAAACTCACCCCCATAATCAGTTTGAATTGCCTTAATATTACAATCTGTTTGCCTTTCAACTGAAATGACAAACTGCTTTGTGGCATTATAAGCATCTGACTAATATTACAGAAAAAATATCCAAGTGTATCTAGTAAAAGCATCCACAAAGGAAAGAGAGTACATGTTTCCTTGATCAGTTATGAATGGAGATGATTCCCACTAATCTATTGCAACTAACTCAAGTGGACTATGATATATAGTTTCAAAAGATGGAATTTTATGACTTTTCCCAACTTGACAGTGGGTGCAAATATGACAGTCAGGTAAATTCCCAACAGACACTGCGTCATAGATTGCTTACTGTAACGAAAATCAAAGGTGTTGCTAGCTACAATGTAACCATAGTTATCACTACACCAAAACAGGTGATTGCCAACGAGTATAACCGTCGCAAACAATTTCAACAACGCTTATTAGTGTTGCTACGGAGGGGTGGCAATGTAGTACCAACGCTTATAAGCGTTGGTAGATTTTCCCTCCCAACGCTTATAAGCGTTGGTATATTTTCATTCGCAACGCTTATAAGCGTTGGTAGTTTTTTGTTTGCAACGCTTATACATGTTGCAATATTTTTGTTTGCAACGCTTATACAAGTTGCAAGATTTTCATTCACAATAACTAACATGATTATAATATAGACGATATTTAATATGAATCCAAAATAGATATGATTCTCAATTTAAAAAGTATGATTCAATGAATACCAATAGACAACATTTATAATTAAGAACGACATAGAATTAATATCAGTTAACAATATACAAGTATAATACATAACTAAGTTGCTAAATTCGATACATAATTAAGTCGCAAAATTCAATAGATAAATGAAATTCTACAAATACCAAATACAAAACATGGTAGTACTTCTCTCGAATTTCTTTTATGTCTAGCCTTCCATATCGTCGTTCGCGAAATATTTGCTTTTGGATTTGCATAGCACATATTTTGTGTGTAATCTATGTTCTGCTTTCCATCATCCGCAAACATGCACAGGGTTCCATTATATGCAAAGGTCAAACTGCTGCAAAATCCATCAGGAGATAAAATAATAAGGAACTCGTGAATGATTAATAGCCAGGTTTCAAAAGTTGTTGAACCCGTGCTAAAGTAGAGAAACAAAAAAAACACTCACGTATCCACTGAACTGTTGTACAACTTCTTTGACATCATGAACAGTAGTCATTGCCGGAAATCCGAGACCTCTGCTTCTTCTGGTTTGTGTATCATAAATTAACTGCAATAGTATAGATTTCAATATTACTAATATGAAAGTGCGGTCAAGTAAAACAAACTCCACTAAAGAAAAACACAGAGATCGTTAATTTCAATATTACTAATGTTAACTTTCATAGAATTGAAGTATCCGTGAAACCCAAAATAATGCAAAAAAACAGTGAAGAAAGAAAAAAATTGCTCACTTAATTTGCTCGACCTTTGCTCCAATTAGTTTGACTATGACCAAGCGAGCAAGAATCCACTTTTAAATGGACTTTTCACGGTGACCATAATATGTTCTCAAACATCTGAAGAGATATCTCAAAATTTTTATGTTTTTAGCATAGTACCTGAGCAAACGCAAATTTCTGCATTTTCAATAGGCTGATAAGATGTTAGCTACCTAAAACAAGAGCTAATAATTCACTTTTGAATATGATGATTAACACAGTGTTGGAGAACTGATTATAAAAGTAGACAGTATAAGTGCAATATAATTGTTGAGCAAAAAATGTACATATACAGTCCAAGACTATAAGAATAACCAATTGCATAAATGAAGACAGTGGTAAAAAAATGTCACCTGTAAAGCCAACCCATAATCTCCATTGCCCTCCCTTCGAAATGAAGTAGTTGCGACACGAACGCAACTGAAATTAGTTTGTATTGTGACTTCTAGCTTACGCATAAAATAAATAGAGAATTGCCTAGAATAGAAAACTGTATCAATTAACAATCAGAAATAAAATTAACTCGAATAGTACATTGCATTTCTAGTACATTCCTATTCTAATGTGATTGAAAAATATTAGTTGCGCAGAGTACTTGGTTTGAATTTACTTGAGCAGTCGAAGTAATCCCAACAATCAAACCTGCCCATGATTGTTCATCAATTAATGTTATACCAAAATATTGGGCACTTTTGTTTCTTAACCTGCATTATAAGTCTTCAGTTAGAGAAATGGAATAGGGTACAACCCTTTAACATTAGCAAAACACACAAAATGCTATTGTGGCACACACAATTTGATATACAAAGAAGTGCACATTCAGATTATTTATTAGCATTTCAAACGATTTGATATCAAAGGGACAAAAGATTAGTTTCCATTATTATTTATGCATTATGTTTTTAAATCAATATTACATTATGTTTGCTCTAAAACATTGTTAGGTAGTGTACACATCGAAAATATCAAAACACACCAAATATTATGTATCAAAAAGTATCCATCGATATATCACTGCCGATATTTCAAGTGAAAATTTTACGAAACGGTTGATGAAAGACCAATATATGACATCAGTACCTGAGGTTGATTTCTTATCTTAACTGATGTGCCAGATATACATACATACTAATAAAAGAACATTTTAAGAAGAAGGAACTATGACTGTTACAATCGGCATCCATTCTAATAACTTATCACAATCGGCATCCATTCTGCAAATAAGTGATTCCATAAACACTTGTTCGATAGGCTCAGCAAAACTGAGTCGTACGGCTCCGCAAAACTGAGCCTTACGGCTCAGTTTTTCTGAGCCATAAGGCTCAGTTTTGCCGAGCCCCAGGCTCAGCAAAACTGAGCCTTGCGGCTCAGTATTTCTGAGCCGTAAGGCTCAGTTTTGCTGAGCCATAGGCTCGGCAAATCCGAGCCTTACGGCTCAGTATTGCTGAGCCATAGTGTGACGGCCCGCCCCGCACCAACCGACATTTGCTCCAATTGTGCGCTGTACACATGTCCAATTGGCATGGGACGGTCGCCAAAGAAGAGAAAGAAAGAAGATGAACCAAATAAAGAACCTGTAATATGTCTCACAGCGCATGGGATAAAATATAATAACTAACATATACTTGACATAAAACAGATGAGACAGTGCATAAGCTGAAAACTTGAACTAACATCATCAGAGTAGCGGAAATATCAAATACAGCTTATTACAACTTCAAATACTGTCTCCAAGATAACAAAATAGGTATGCTACTAATGCCCAAAGTAGATACCAATCACGACACAGGGAGAATAACTATATATCATACGTGGAGCCTCCTGCTCGTCTTCAGTCCATCTACCAAGCGCACTACCAGCTATCCCTATCTCTAGTCTGCTCGTGTGAGCACCCAGAGTAATAAGAAGAAACATAAAACTCTGGGTCAGACATCAGTCTGGTATGAGTGGTAGCAAGCATAAACAGAATAATAACAGGTATACTAAGTCATACCTGAACCTGGACCTGCAACCAAAGAGTTAGTACTACACGGTACAACACTCTATGATATCACAAACACATAATATAAGTATACGGGGGTGGGGATGTGTGTGTCAAACAATCAAGCACAGCAACCATCCTCGCATCTCTCACTCAGTGCGTAAAGCATACGACATCCACTTCTTCGATCACTAGAGCACTTTACTCAAACGACAGAACTCGACTTTGTACGACTATGCACATTCCTACTACCACCAACGCCGTACCTATGGGATCACGCCCAACGTTTCCATGACCCCACTCCATTGGTAGGTAGCTCCCTAGTCGCACCATATCCAAAGCCCGAGTTTGTCTCTCTACCTCCAACACCTAGTGATCCAAAGTCATAGACATCGACAACTCCTTAGCACACGTCCCGCAGCAAAGCCCAATCACGAAGTGAACTCATTGGTTCCCGTCTGGATCCTGAGCTCGAACTTCCACTTGAACTACCTTTGCATTTCGGGTTATGGATCTTCCTCCTTCGGATCGGTTCGGATCATCATCTCTTTCACCAATTCGGGTCGGGTCGGGTTCGTGACCACCCATCGGATCGGTTCGGGTCCACCATCTCGGTTCGGTTCGCACCCTCCATCGTGTCGTGGTTCGTGCCGCCCTCAACCACCAAGCATCAGTCCTCGGATCGGGTCGGAGCCTTCTTCATGCCATGGTTCGGATCCCTTTCGTCATCATTGGGATCGTGGTCTTCATCGTCTCGGTTCGTGACTGTTACCTCGGGTCGGATCGGAGTGCACCGTCGGTTCGGGTCGGATCCCTGCCTCTCCCTTGTGATGGTTCGGATCGGAGTCCTTCATGGCACACTGGATCGGTTCGGATCCTTCTGCTCGTGGCGCAGCTTGCTTCGCTATAACGATCCGGTTCGGTTCGTGGTGAAGAGAAATGGGCGGTTCGGGTCGGTAGGGGCGATCCGATCCGATTTCCTGCACTAATTCCTGCAACTTTCCAGCAAGTGTTTATACGCCTCTCGACGGCGTTTTCGACCATTTTAACTATTGAAACCAATCACAAAGCATACCAAAGGGTCATAGCAACACATACAAGTGACCTCAAACACCAAAACAACAATATGACATGGTAAAATAGATCAAACATGCCCAAAACCCCATATTTTCCCTTAAGCATGTGTGAGCATAACTAATGACATGATTAGCAAAACTTAACCAAATTAACCCAAACTCATATCAGAGGTCTAAAACATTATTTGTGAATTTATAAACATTTTTCCAGAATTTATTTTCGTTTAAAAACGCTAATTAGCACTAATCACCCCGAATAACCATAATTAGTGCAAAAAGCAAGCTAATCACTCACCTTAGCCACAAAACAAACTAAAATCTGAAATAGTTCTCTGATTTGATGCGAATCCCAATGCTAACAGCAGCTCCAAGGTTGATTAGGTGAAGATCTTCTTTGATTTGATCTTGCTAATCTCTTTTTCTTCAAGTTGGAGTGGTTTGGAGGTGATTTGGAGACTTTAGAGAGTGGAGGCCATTATTAGGTTTCTTGGGGACTAAGTGGAGGCTAGAAAACTGAAATGGGATCAAATCCTAGGCCAACTCAGCCCTCTCCTAACCCTAATCCCGAAATGGGTCATGGGCCCAAATCCTTAACTACCCGGTTTGGCCCAATATGCAGTTTTTCACCTTGCAAACCTTGTTTCAGCCCTACAGCCCAAACGGTAAGTCCGTATGGCTATTATGACCACTCTACGGAAAGAGAAACCATCAAACGAATCTAATGGAAGTAGTTTCAGGTCAAAATTCCTTCCCTATCAAAAGTTATGGCCAAAACAGTACTGACTAGGGGCAAAATGGTCATTTAAAAATCGACAAAAATCATGAACAGGGGAAATGAATCAACTAAATGTTTCCCAAAGTTATGTGACCATACGACTTCACACGGGAAAGAAATAAATATTCTACAATCCTATGATGTGTAGAATACGGGTCGTTACACTCTTCCCCCCTTAAGAAATTTCGCCCCCGAAATTCCCTAATCAAACACACACAAGGGTCCCGCATGCCTATCAATCATAAAACAACCATCAAACATGCAAAACAAGCAAAACAAGTCTATCCTAGCATGCGGAATAACTAAATCGCAAAGTAAATCTTACCAGGCAAAGAGTTCTGGATAAGCCTTTCTGATGCTTTCCTCTGTCTCCCATGCACAATCATTTTCGTCCTCGCCCCACTGAACTTTGACTAGCTTCACCGACTTTCTTCGAAGTTGCTTCGTATCATGCCCCACAATACGAATCGGCTTGCGGTTCCCAACCGCCTCAGGTTCTACTTCGAAGTCCTCTAACTGGTCAGGTGAAATAATCACATTTGAGTCGTGAACGAACTTCCTTAGTTGGGAAACATGAAACACATTGTGAACTCCTGCCATTTTCTCTGGTAAGCCAACTCTATACGCCAAATTCCCAACTTCCTCGAGAACTTGGAAAGGACCCACAAATCTTGGTGCCAACTTGCCTCTCCTGCCAAATCGTATCACGCTTTTCAACGGAGAGATCTTGACAAACACCAAGTCACCAACGGAGAATTTCAAGTCTCTTCTCCTCTTATCAGCATAACTCTTCTGCCTATCTTGGGCTGCCTTCATTCGTTGCCGAATGATCTTGATCTTATCGGAAGTTTCTCTCACCACATCTGGTCCAAGCACAAACTTCTCGCCAGTCTCTATCCAACATGATGGTGAATTGCACGGTCTTCCGTACAAAACTTCATATGGAGCCATACCGATACTGGATTGGTAGCTATTATTATATGCAAACTCTACTAGATGCAAATGGTCATCCCATGATCCACCAAAATCCAATATACATGCTCTCAAGAGATCTTCCAAAATACGGTTCACCCTCTCCGTCTGACCGTCGGTCTGAGGATGATATGCGGTACTGAGATGTAATTCTGATCCTAAAGCCTCTTGTAAGCTCTTCCAAAATCCACTAGTAAACAACGGATCTCGGTCACTCACAATGCCTTTGGGTACTCCATGAAATCTCACTACCCACTTCATATAAAGTTCTGCTAACTTAGCTGCAGTTCTGTTCGACTTAACTGGTATAAATCTTGCACTCTTGGTCAGTCGGTCCACAATTACCCAAATGCTATCATATCCCGATCTAGTCCTTGGTAAACCATCGATGAAATCCATCGAAACTTGTTCCCATTTCCATTCGGGAATTTCTAATGGTTGCATCAACCCACTAGGCTTCTTTTGCTCGGCTTTAACTAGCTGGCAATTCATGCATTTGGATATAAACTTCCCAACGTCTCTTTTCATCCCTTCCCAGTAGTAAGTCTGTCTCATGTCTCGATACATCTTATTACCACCGGGATGTATAGTCAGTTTTGAGTGATGACATTCTCTAAGCACTTCATCTCTCAAACCATTCACGTTGGGCACCACTAGTCTTCCATTCTTCCGAAGCCATCCATCTCGATCAAGCCCATACACATTCATCTCCTCTTCGATACCCATCTCTAACTTGGAGATGATTTCTAATAGGTTAGGGTCGTTCCTCTGGCTAGAACCAATCCGCTCTATCAAAGTGGGTCTGATCGTCAAGCTAGATAGCATAATTGGATCCAATTCGCACCTTGGTCTGAAATCAAACCCCGCGATGTACTCCAGCTGCTTCCATTCAAGAAACATTGCCCCTAAGCTGGCATGTCTCCTACTCAAGGCATCGGCTACCGCATTACCCTTCCCAGGTGTATACGCGATATCAAAATCATACGAAGCCAAGAACTCTAACCATCTCTGCTGACGGAGATTCAGATCTTTCTGAGAGAAGAGATACTTTAACGATTTATGATCGGTAAACAGCTCAAATCTTTCTCCCAAGAGGTAATGTCTCCACATCTTCAGCGCAAATACAATCGCTGCCAATTCCAAATCATGGGTAGGATACTTCTTCTCATGTGGCTTTAGCTGTCGACTAGCATAAGCTACAACCCTACCTCCTTCCATCAATACCGCACCCAATCCGGTACCACAAGCATCCGTATATACCGTCATCTCTTCATTTCCCTTAGGAATGACCAACACTGGCGCACGCGTCAACTTTTCCTTTAGACTCTTGAATGCTTTTTCACACCCTCCGTCCCAAACGAAGGCTTGACTCTTCTTAGTCAACCGAGTCAACGGTGCCGCTGTCTTGGAGAAGTCTTTGATAAACTTACGCTAATATCCAGCTAATCCCAAGAAACTTCTTACATCTGTTGCATTCTTGGGCGTAGACCAATCTTGTACCGTAGCCACCTTTGCAGGGTCCACGGCAACACCATTCTCTGAAACAACATGGCCCAAGAATCTCACTTCTCTCCTCCAGAAGTGGCACTTAGAAAACTTCGCTTTCAATTGGTGTCTTCTCAACACCTCCAACACAATTCTCAAATGTTCCTTGTGTTCCTCTTCTGTCCTCGAGTAAACAAGGATATCGTCTACGAACACAAGAACAAACTTATTCAATTGGTCTCTGAATACTCTATTCATAAGATCCACGAAGTATGCTGGTGCATTGGTCAACCCGAATGGCATGACCAACCACTCATAAAACCCAGACGGCGTCCTAAATGCCGTTTTAGCTATACTATCAGCTGCTACACGGAGCTGATGAAATCCTGTCGCGAGGTCCAACTGGGAGAACACTCTCGCTCCTTCCAGTTGATCAAACAAATCATCTATCCGTGGTAGAGGATACTTATTCTTCCTCGTCACCTTATTTAACTCACGATAGTCCACACACAATCGAAGGGAACCATCTGCCTTAGTAGCAAACACAACTGGTGCTCCCCACTCGGAAACACTTCTTCTAATAAATCCCTTCTTCAAAAGATCGCTAACTTGCACCTCGAGCTCTCGCTGTTCTCGTGGTGCCATACGACGAAGTGGCATCACTATAGGTCTGGCATCTTTCACTAAATCAATACGAAACTCAATCTCTCGGTGTGGTGGAAGTCCGGTCACTTCCTCGAAGATGTCCGGGTACTGGCCAACCACGGGCAAACCTGATAACTCATCATGCGGGATGTCGAGGGAATTTACAAAACTAGCCATTACCCCATCACAGGGTAGATTACCAAACACTACCCTCCGCCCATCATCCGCCCTAACTGTCACCAAAAAGCCCTCACAGTCTACCACCACCCCGTATCTTTGGAGCCAATCGACTCCCAAAATAATGCCATACCCAGTAAAGCCCAAAACAAAGCAATCACAAACATACATCCATGACTCGATAAGACCACATTACGACAGATCATACTGAGGTTTGTTGAACCACCAATCGGGTTCGTCACAGCTAATGGTCTATCGACTAACTCGGGTTCCAATCCCAACCTATCTACCAGGTCACTAGATATGAAGGAATGGGAAGCCCCGGTATCAAACAAAACTCGAACAGGAAGATCATAAATGGAAAGCATACCTTGAATGACGACTCCCTTTCCTTTCTCCGCCGCAGTTGGGGCATTCGACGAAGAAGGAACAGCATTGATGGCATATGCTTTCACAATCTGATTCTCCTTCAGAGGTTGCGGGCACTTATCCTTAAAATGTCCCTCTTGGCCACAGTTAAAGCACTTCTTTCCCACTGTCTTGGCCCTACATTCCCTTGCATAATGGCCCTTCTTTCCACATTTGAAGCACTCGACTTCTTTCCTGCTTTTCTTCTGGCCATCCTTAGCTTGGTTCTGCTTCCTCTTATTCTGAGAGTTATTCTTGCCTCCACCGCTTGCTTGCGGCTTTGACTCTTCAGCAGATGCAGCAACAACCCCAGTCTTCGGCTTAGGGTAAAGACTTTCTGACCTCAAAGCTTTTCCCACGATCGACTCAAACGTCTCATCGATGTGATTAATCAGCCTCTCCCCTAAGTATTCATCCAAACCAGTGATGAACTTCTCATTTTTCTTTTCGGGAGTATCGATTAGGGATAACCCATACTTCGACAAAGTGTCGAACTCAGCAACATAATCCGATACTGCCCTTCCATTCTGCTTAAGCTCCAAGAACTTCCTAAACAATTCCGACTTCTGGGCAGCTGGGATATACTTGTCGCTAAAGCGATCTTTAAACTGATCCCAAGTAACTTGATCTTCTGGTGTGGCTTCCCTAATAGCATTCCACCAATTCATCGCTCGTCCTTGCAGCTGACGAGACGCTAGCCTTCTCTTCATCGCATCCTCGATACCCAAGTCATCGAAGATCCGATCACAGCTATCCAACCAGTCCTGAACATCCGTGGCCGACTCTGTTCCGTGAAACGGCTTTCCACCAAGATTAGTGTAATCCTTACTCAACTTGGCGAAATCGACCCTAGGCACTTGCACCGCTGCACCTCCAGCATTGGCAACATTAGGAGCCTCCCTCTGAATATCCACAAGCATCTCTCTCATGAGGTTGGTAAACATAGCCCTCATGTCAGGGGGATTCCCATTATTGGCCCCTCTACCAGCACCTCTTCCTCGGCTCATCGTCAAATCTGTTAAAGAGAAAACGATTAACCATCTCCATAGTGGTGCCAGTGCAGTGCAATGCGACTTCACTCTTAAACATACTAATACTATATATAGATATAGCTTTTGAAAACCAAAATAATCACAAATACGCGCTCTCATATACGTACTATCTCTCCCTAGTGTCTTTCCCTAGGTGAATTACGCAACCTAGAGCTCTGATACCAAATGTGACGGCCCGCCCCGCACCAACCGACATTTGCTCCAATTGTGCGCTGTACACATGTCCAATTGGCATGGGACGGTCGCCAAAGAAGAGAAAGAAAGAAGATGAACCAAATAAAGAACCTGTAATATGTCTCACAGCGCATGGGATAAAATATAATAACTAACATATACTTGACATAAAACAGATGAGACAGTGCATAAGCTGAAAACTTGAACTAACATCATCAGAGTAGCGGAAATATCAAATACAGCTTATTACAACTTCAAATACTGTCTCCAAGATAACAAAATAGGTATGCTACTAATGCCCAAAGTAGATACCAATCACGACACAGGGAGAATAACTATATATCATACGTGGAGCCTCCTGCTCGTCTTCAGTCCATCTACCAAGCGCACTACCAGCTATCCCTGTCTCTAGTCTGCTCGTGTGAGCACCCAGAGTAATAAGAAGAAACATAAAACTCTGGGTCAGACATCAGTCTGGTATGAGTGGTAGCAAGCATAAACAGAATAATAACAGGTATACTAAGTCATACCTGAACCTGGACCTGCAACCAAAGAGTTAGTACTACACGGTACAACACTCTATGATATCACAAACACATAATATAAGTATACGGGGGTGGGGATGTGTGTGTCAAACAATCAAGCACAGCAACCATCCTCGCATCTCTCACTCAGTGCGTAAAGCATACGACATCCACTTCTTCGATCACTAGAGCACTTTACTCAAACGACAGAACTCGACTTTGTACGACTATGCACATTCCTACTACCACCAACGTCGTACCTATGGGATCACGCCCAACGTTTCCATGACCCCACTCCATTGGTAGGTAGCTCCCTAGTCGCACCATATCCAAAGCCCGAGTTTGTCTCTCTACCTCCAACACCTAGTGATCCAAAGTCATAGACATCGACAACTCCTTAGCACACGTCCCGCAGCAAAGCCCAATCACGAAGTGAACTCATTGGTTCCCGTCTGGATCCTGAGCTCGAACTTCCACTTGAACTACCTTTGCATTTCGGGTTATGGATCTTCCTCCTTCGGATCGGTTCGGATCATCATCTCTTTCACCAATTCGGGTCGGGTCGGGTTCGTGACCACCCATCGGATCGGTTCGGGTCCACCATCTCGGTTCGGTTCGCACCCTCCATCGTGTCGTGGTTCGTGCCGCCCTCAACCACCAAGCATCAGTCCTCGGATCGGGTCGGAGCCTTCTTCATGCCATGGTTCGGATCCCTTTCGTCATCATTGGGATCGTGGTCTTCATCGTCTCGGTTCGTGACTGTTACCTCGGGTCGGATCGGAGTGCACCGTCGGTTCGGGTCGGATCCCTGCCTCTCCCTTGTGACGGTTCGGATCGGAGTCCTTCATGGCACACTGGATCGGTTCGGATCCTTCTGCTCGTGGCGCAGCTTGCTTCGCTATAACGATCCGGTTCGGTTCGTGGTGAAGAGAAATGGGCGGTTCGGGTCGGTAGGGGCGATCCGATCCGATTTCCTGCACTAATTCCTGCAACTTTCCAGCAAGTGTTTATACGCCTCTCGACGGCGTTTTCGACCATTTTAACTATTGTAACCAATCACAAAGCATACCAAAGGGTCATAGCAACACATACAAGTGACCTCAAACACCAAAACAACAATATGACATGGTAAAATAGATCAAACATGCCCAAAACCCCATATTTTCCCTTAAGCATGTGTGAGCATAACTAATGACATGATTAGCAAAACTTAACCAAATTAACCCAAACTCATATCAGAGGTCTAAAACATTATTTGTGAATTTATAAACATTTTTCCAGAATTTATTTTCGTTTAAAAACGCTAATTAGCACTAATCACCCCGAATAACCATAATTAGTGCAAAAAGCAAGCTAATCACTCACCTTAGCCACAAAACAAACTAAAATCTGAAATAGTTCTCTGATTTGATGCGAATCCCAATGCTAACAGCAGCTCCAAGGTTGATTAGGTGAAGATCTTCTTTGATTTGATCTTGCTAATCTCTTTTTCTTCAAGTTGGAGTGGTTTGGAGGTGATTTGGAGACTTTAGAGAGTGGAGGCCATTATTAGGTTTCTTGGGGACTAAGTGGAGGCTAGAAAACTGAAATGGGATCAAATCCTAGGCCAACTCAGCCCTCTCCTAACCCTAATCCCGAAATGGGTCATGGGCCCAAATCCTTAACTACCCGGTTTGGCCCAATATGCAGTTTTTCACCTTGCAAACCTTGTTTCAGCCCTACAGCCCAAACGGTAAGTCCGTTTGGCTATTATGACCACTCTACGGAAAGAGAAACCATCAAACGAATCTAATGGAAGTGGTTTCAGGTCAAAATTCCTTCCCTATCAAAAGTTATGGCCAAAACAGTACTGACTAGGGGCAAAATGGTCATTTAAAAATCGACAAAAATCATGAACAGGGGAAATGACTCAACTAAATGTTTCCCAAAGTTATGTGACCATACGACTTCACACGGGAAAGAAATAAATATTCTACAATCCTATGATGTGTAGAATACGGGTCGTTACACTCTTCCCCCCTTAAGAAATTTCGCCCCCGAAATTCCCTAATCAAACACACACAAGGGTCCCGCATGCCTATCAATCATAAAACAACCATCAAACATGCAAAACAAGCAAAACAAGTCTATCCTAGCATGCGGAATAACTAAATCGCAAAGTAAATCTTACCAGGCAAAGAGTTCTGGATAAGCCTTTCTGATGCTTTCCTCTGTCTCCCATGCACAATCATTTTCGTCCTCGCCCCACTGAACTTTGACTAGCTTCACCGACTTTCTTCGAAGTTGCTTCGTATCATGCCCCACAATACGAATCGGCTTGCGGTTCCCAACCGCCTCAGGTTCTACTTCGAAGTCCTCTAACTGGTCAGGTGAAATAATCACATTTGAGTCATGAACGAACTTCCTTAGTTGGGAAACATGAAACACATTGTGAACTCCTGCCATTTTCTCTGGTAAGCCAACTCTATACGCCAAATTCCCAACTTCCTCGAGAACTTGGAAAGGACCCACAAATCTTGGTGCCAACTTGCCTCTCCTGCCAAATCGTATCACGCTTTTCAACGGAGAGATCTTGACAAACACCAAGTCACCAACGGAGAATTTCAAGTCTCTTCTCCTCTTATCAGCATAACTCTTCTGCCTATCTTGGGCTGCCTTCATTCGTTGCCGAATGATCTTGATCTTATCGGAAGTTTCTCTCACCACATCTGGTCCAAGCACAAACTTCTCGCCAGTCTCTATCCAACATGATGGTGAATTGCACGGTCTTCCGTACAAAACTTCATATGGAGCCATACCGATACTGGATTGGTAGCTATTATTATATGCAAACTCTACTAGATGCAAATGGTCATCCCATGATCCACCAAAATCCAATATACATGCTCTCAAGAGATCTTCCAAAATACGGTTCACCCTCTCCGTCTGACCGTCGGTCTGAGGATGATATGCGGTACTGAGATGTAATTCTGATCCTAAAGCCTCTTGTAAGCTCTTCCAAAATCCACTAGTAAACAACGGATCTCGGTCACTCACAATGCCTTTGGGTACTCCATGAAATCTCACTACCCACTTCATATAAAGTTCTGCTAACTTAGCTGCAGTTCTGTTCGACTTAACTGGTATAAATCTTGCACTCTTGGTCAGTCGGTCCACAATTACCCAAATGCTATCATATCCCGATCTAGTCCTTGGTAAACCATCGATGAAATCCATCGAAACTTGTTCCCATTTCCATTCGGGAATTTCTAATGGTTGCATCAACCCACTAGGCTTCTTTTGCTCGGCTTTAACTAGCTGGCAATTCATGCATTTGGATATAAACTTCCCAACGTCTCTTTTCATCCCTTCCCAGTAGTAAGTCTGTCTCATGTCTCGATACATCTTATTACCACCGGGATGTATAGTCAGTTTTGAGTGATGACATTCTCTAAGCACTTCATCTCTCAAACCATTCACGTTGGGCACCACTAGTCTTCCATTCTTCCGAAGCCATCCATCTCGATCAAGCCCATACACATTCATCTCCTCTTCGATACCCATCTCTAACTTGGAGATGATTTCTAATAGGTTAGGGTCGTTCCTCTGGCTAGAACCAATCCGCTCTATCAAAGTGGGTCTGATCGTCAAGCTAGATAGCATAATTGGATCCAATTCGCACCTTGGTCTGAAATCAAACCCCGCGATGTACTCCAGCTGCTTCCATTCAAGAAACATTGCCCCTAAGCTGGCATGTCTCCTACTCAAGGCATCGGCTACCGCATTACCCTTCCCAGGTGTATACGCGATATCAAAATCATACGAAGCCAAGAACTCTAACCATCTCTGCTGACGGAGATTCAGATCTTTCTGAGAGAAGAGATACTTTAACGATTTATGATCGGTAAACAGCTCAAATCTTTCTCCCAAGAGGTAATGTCTCCACATCTTCAGCGCAAATACAATCGCTGCCAATTCCAAATCATGGGTAGGATACTTCTTCTCATGTGGCTTTAGCTGTCGACTAGCATAAGCTACAACCCTACCTCCTTCCATCAATACCGCACCCAATCCGGTACCACAAGCATCCGTATATACCGTCATCTCTTCATTTCCCTTAGGAATGACCAACACTGGCGCACGCGTCAACTTTTCCTTTAGACTCTTGAATGCTTTTTCACACCCTCCGTCCCAAACGAAGGCTTGACTCTTCTTAGTCAACCGAGTCAACGGTGCCGCTGTCTTGGAGAAGTCTTTGATAAACTTACGCTAATATCCAGCTAATCCCAAGAAACTTCTTACATCTGTTGCATTCTTGGGCGTAGACCAATCTTGTACCGTAGCCACCTTTGCAGGGTCCACGGCAACACCATTCTCTGAAACAACATGGCCCAAGAATCTCACTTCTCTCCTCCAGAAGTGGCACTTAGAAAACTTCGCTTTCAATTGGTGTCTTCTCAACACCTCCAACACAATTCTCAAATGTTCCTTGTGTTCCTCTTCTGTCCTCGAGTAAACAAGGATATCGTCTACGAACACAAGAACAAACTTATTCAATTGGTCTCTGAATACTCTATTCATAAGATCCACGAAGTATGCTGGTGCATTGGTCAACCCGAATGGCATGACCAACCACTCATAAAACCCAGACGGCGTCCTAAATGCCGTTTTAGCTATACTATCAGCTGCTACACGGAGCTGATGAAATCCTGTCGCGAGGTCCAACTGGGAGAACACTCTCGCTCCTTCCAGTTGATCAAACAAATCATCTATCCGTGGTAGAGGATACTTATTCTTCCTCGTCACCTTATTTAACTCACGATAGTCCACACACAATCGAAGGGAACCATCTGCCTTAGTAGCAAACACAACTGGTGCTCCCCACTCGGAAACACTTCTTCTAATAAATCCCTTCTTCAAAAGATCGCTAACTTGCACCTCGAGCTCTCGCTGTTCTCGTGGTGCCATACGACGAAGTGGCATCACTATAGGTCTGGCATCTTTCACTAAATCAATACGAAACTCAATCTCTCGGTGTGGTGGAAGTCCGGTCACTTCCTCGAAGATGTCCGGGTACTGGCCAACCACGGGCAAACCTGATAACTCATCATGCGGGATGTCGAGGGAATTTACAAAACTAGCCATTACCCCATCACAGGGTAGATTACCAAACACTACCCTCCGCCCATCATCCGCCCTAACTGTCACCAAAAAGCCCTCACAGTCTACCACCACCCCGTATCTTTGGAGCCAATCGACTCCCAAAATAATGCCATACCCAGTAAAGCCCAAAACAAAGCAATCACAAACATACATCCATGACTCGATAAGACCACATTACGACAGATCATACTGAGGTTTGTTGAACCACCAATCGGGTTCGTCACAGCTAATGGTCTATCGACTAACTCGGGTTCCAATCCCAACCTATCTACCAGGTCACTAGATATGAAGGAATGGGAAGCCCCGGTATCAAACAAAACTCGAACAGGAAGATCATAAATGGAAAGCATACCTTGAATGACGACTCCCTTTCCTTTCTCCGCCGCAGTTGGGGCATTCGACGAAGAAGGAACAGCATTGATGGCATATGCTTTCACAATCTGATTCTCCTTCAGAGGTTGCGGGCACTTATCCTTAAAATGTCCCTCTTGGCCACAGTTAAAGCACTTCTTTCCCACTGTCTTGGCCCTACATTCCCTTGCATAATGGCCCTTCTTTCCACATTTGAAGCACTCGACTTCTTTCCTGCTTTTCTTCTGGCCATCCTTAGCTTGGTTCTGCTTCCTCTTATTCTGAGAGTTATTCTTGCCTCCACCGCTTGCTTGCGGCTTTGACTCTTCAGCAGATGCAGCAACAACCCCAGTCTTCGGCTTAGGGTAAAGACTTTCTGACCTCAAAGCTTTTCCCACGATCGACTCAAACGTCTCATCGATGTGATTAATCAGCCTCTCCCCTAAGTATTCATCCAAACCAGTGATGAACTTCTCATTTTTCTTTTCGGGAGTATCGATTAGGGATAACCCATACTTCGACAAAGTGTCGAACTCAGCAACATAATCCGATACTGCCCTTCCATTCTGCTTAAGCTCCAAGAACTTCCTAAACAATTCCGACTTCTGGGCAGCTGGGATATACTTGTCGCTAAAGCGAGCTTTAAACTGATCCCAAGTAACTTGATCTTCTGGTGTGGCTTCCCTAATAGCATTCCACCAATTCATCGCTCGTCCTTGCAGCTGACGAGACGCTAGCCTTCTCTTCATCGCATCCTCGATACCCAAGTCATCGAAGATCCGATCACAGCTATCCAACCAGTCCTGAACATCCGTGGCCGACTCTGTTCCGTGAAACGGCTTTCCACCAAGATTAGTGTAATCCTTACTCAACTTGGCGAAATCGACCCTAGGCACTTGCACCGCTGCACCTCCAGCATTGGCAACATTAGGAGCCTCCCTCTGAATATCCACAAGCATCTCTCTCATGAGGTTGGTAAACATAGCCCTCATGTCAGGGGGATTCCCATTATTGGCCCCTCTACCAGCACCTCTTCCTCGGCTCATCGTCAAATCTGTTAAAGAGAAAACGATTAACCATCTCCATAGTGGTGCCAGTGCAGTGCAATGCGACTTCACTCTTAAACATACTAATACTATATATAGATATAGCTTTTGAAAACCAAAATAATCACAAATACGCGCTCTCATATACGTACTATCTCTCCCTAGTGTCTTTCCCTAGGTGAATTACGCAACCTAGAGCTCTGATACCAAATGTGACGGCCCGCCCCGCACCAACCGACATTTGCTCCAATTGTGCGCTGTACACATGTCCAATTGGCATGGGACGGTCGCCAAAGAAGAGAAAGAAAGAAGATGAACCAAATAAAGAACCTGTAATATGTCTCACAGCGCATGGGATAAAATATAATAACTAACATATACTTGACATAAAACAGATGAGACAGTGCATAAGCTGAAAACTTGAACTAACATCATCAGAGTAGCGGAAATATCAAATACAGCTTATTACAACTTCAAATACTGTCTCCAAGATAACAAAATAGGTATGCTACTAATGCCCAAAGTAGATACCAATCACGACACAGGGAGAATAACTATATATCATACGTGGAGCCTCCTGCTCGTCTTCAGTCCATCTACCAAGCGCACTACCAGCTATCCCTGTCTCTAGTCTGCTCGTGTGAGCACCCAGAGTAATAAGAAGAAACATAAAACTCTGGGTCAGACATCAGTCTGGTATGAGTGGTAGCAAGCATAAACAGAATAATAACAGGTATACTAAGTCATACCTGAACCTGGACCTGCAACCAAAGAGTTAGTACTACACGGTACAACACTCTATGATATCACAAACACATAATATAAGTATACGGGAGTGGGGATGTGTGTGTCAAACAATCAAGCACAGCAACCATCCTCGCATCTCTCACTCAGTGCGTAAAGCATACGACATCCACTTCTTCGATCACTAGAGCACTTTACTCAAACGACAGAACTCGACTTTGTACGACTATGCACATTCCTACTACCACCAACGCCGTACCTATGGGATCACGCCCAACGTTTCCATGACCCCACTCCATTGGTAGGTAGCTCCCTAGTCGCACCATATCCAAAGCCCGAGTTTGTCTCTCTACCTCCAACACCTAGTGATCCAAAGTCATAGACATCGACAACTCCTTAGCACACGTCCCGCAGCAAAGCCCAATCACGAAGTGAACTCATTGGTTCCCGTCTGGATCCTGAGCTCGAACTTCCACTTGAACTACCTTTGCATTTCGGGTTATGGATCTTCCTCCTTCGGATCGGTTCGGATCATCATCTCTTTCACCAATTCGGGTCGGGTCGGGTTCGTGACCACCCATCGGATCGGTTCGGGTCCACCATCTCGGTTCGGTTCGCACCCTCCATCGTGTCGTGGTTCGTGCCGCCCTCAACCACCAAGCATCAGTCCTCGGATCGGGTCGGAGCCTTCTTCATGCCATGGTTCGGATCCCTTTCGTCATCATTGGGATCGTGGTCTTCATCGTCTCGGTTCGTGACTGTTACCTCGGGTCGGATCGGAGTGCACCGTCGGTTCGGGTCGGATCCCTGCCTCTCCCTTGTGACGGTTCGGATCGGAGTCCTTCATGGCACACTGGATCGGTTCGGATCCTTCTGCTCGTGGCGCAGCTTGCTTCGCTATAACGATCCGGTTCGGTTCGTGGTGAAGAGAAATGGGCGGTTCGGGTCGGTAGGGGCGATCCGATCCGATTTCCTGCACTAATTCCTGCAACTTTCCAGCAAGTGTTTATACGCCTCTCGACGGCGTTTTCGACCATTTTAACTATTGAAACCAATCACAAAGCATACCAAAGGGTCATAGCAACACATACAAGTGACCTCAAACACCAAAACAACAATATGACATGGTAAAATAGATCAAACATGCCCAAAACCCCATATTTTCCCTTAAGCATGTGTGAGCATAACTAATGACATGATTAGCAAAACTTAACCAAATTAACCCAAACTCATATCAGAGGTCTAAAACATTATTTGTGAATTTATAAACATTTTTCCAGAATTTATTTTCGTTTAAAAACGCTAATTAGCACTAATCACCCCGAATAACCATAATTAGTGCAAAAAGCAAGCTAATCACTCACCTTAGCCACAAAACAAACTAAAATCTGAAATAGTTCTCTGATTTGATGCGAATCCCAATGCTAACAGCAGCTCCAAGGTTGATTAGGTGAAGATCTTCTTTGATTTGATCTTGCTAATCTCTTTTTCTTCAAGTTGGAGTGGTTTGGAGGTGATTTGGAGACTTTAGAGAGTGGAGGCCATTATTAGGTTTCTTGGGGACTAAGTGGAGGCTAGAAAACTGAAATGGGATCAAATCCTAGGCCAACTCAGCCCTCTCCTAACCCTAATCCCGAAATGGGTCATGGGCCCAAATCCTTAACTACCCGGTTTGGCCCAATATGCAGTTTTTCACCTTGCAAACCTTGTTTCAGCCCTACAGCCCAAACGGTAAGTCCGTTTGGCTATTATGACCACTCTACGGAAAGAGAAACCATCAAACGAATCTAATGGAAGTGGTTTCAGGTCAAAATTCCTTCCCTATCAAAAGTTATGGCCAAAACAGTACTGACTAGGGGCAAAATGGTCATTTAAAAATTGACAAAAATCATGAACAGGGGAAATGACTCAACTAAATGTTTCCCAAAGTTATGTGACCATACGACTTCACACGAGAAAGAAATAAATATTCTACAATCCTATGATGTGTAGAATACGGGTCGTTACACATAGGCTCGGCAAAACTGAGCCTTACGGCTCAGTATTTCTGAGCCATAAGTAAGGCTCAGTTTTGCTGAGCCACAGGCTCGGCAAAACTGAGCCTTACGGCTCAGTATTTCTGATCCATAAGTAAGGCTCAGTTTTGCTAAGCCACAGGCTCGGCAAAACTGAGCCTTACGGCTCGGCAAAACTGACGTGAGGAGAAATGAAAAACATGATTAGCTATGGTACAAAACAAACACTTACATCCATCCTAGTGCAGACTCTTTTGGCCTGTCCTACATGATCTTGCTACCTTTCGATTAAAGGCCACATCCCTACACATGTGCACCCAAGTACCTATTTATATGGGGACATTAGCATCACTTATTAATATGGACTTTTATAATCAAAACCAAGATCATATTTCAAAAGATGTAGAATGCTACACGGTACAAAGAGTGTGTGAATTAATGTAGATGATATATTCATGGCAAAGACTTACATGAAGAGAAATGAAAAAGGATAAAGCCAAGGAAGATTTGTTGGAAATTCATATGACATATATTTATTTATATGTCGCCATACCGGAATGCTACAACGAGCTTTCTAATACAGACCGACAAGTCATTTTTGGCTGTGCTTCTATCAGTCATTTTTGGCATTACTTCTATTAGTCTAACTACATGTGGAGATTCAATTATCAAAACGACCTTTTTTCTCTTTTTGATAAAATCAATCATTTGCATTTTTTTCTAAAAGTATGTTAAAACTTACAAACATGTTGTCCTTTTGAAACTGGTTTTCAGAAAGGGAGGACTGTGTATTTTGAAATTGACAGATGGTAAAAGCAAAACTATAAATATAACGTGTGACTATATAAATCAAGTTGGGATCCAATACCTTTTTTCTCGAAGCGCCTCTCCTATCTCTTTAATCTGAATTGACTTTCCATTTGAGATAAATGACTAAAAGAAAAATATTTGTATTAATAGATGGAAATAAGCATGAAAATATGGGAAGCTGTTAAGTGTGAATGTGCAGGGATAAGTGAATGACAACAAAACCGTACTATTTCAAGAAAAGTTGAGAATTTTATCACAATATCGTTTCTATAAATTCAAAAACTTCAACAGAAGGTATTCCCATTATATATTGAAAGTTAAAACTTCTTACAGTTGCCCCTTTTGGAAACTCCTTGTACAAACAACCAGCATGAATAACTTAGAACTAGTAACTTAAGAACGAACTTCAAAAAAAATTGTTATCAAGCAAATGACTAAACTAGTTTTGTGACTGCATAACAAATAAATACTTCATAGACAAAGATATATCAAAATATGATTTATTACACATTCTTTTCTTACAAGTCATGATAATCAAGCACTAAAATTAACTTATTCTAATATAAAAGTAACTTAACTTCAAACATTTTTACTGGGAAATTATTTACAAAACTGCTTAGAAACTGAAAGTCCACAGCTTTTTCCAAGGAGGATTCACAACATGTTGCCAAAGGGACTTTAACATAATTACCATAATATTATTGTATTGATCAGCAGCTTCTAGCTTCTAGCTGCTGTTGCACAGCAGCTTCTAGCTGCTGCTGCACATCAGCTACAAGCTGCTGTGCAAACAGCAGCTTCAAGCTGCTGTGGCACAATAGCTTGTAGCTGCTGTTGCCACAGCAGCTTCAAGCTGCTGTGGCACAACAGCTTGTAGTTCAAGAGCATGTTTGGTGAAATCTTTACAACCATATCCTCTTCATGAGACTAAACAACCATATACTCAAGATAGTAAATCTCAATCCAAAATACCAAACTGGCCAGATCAGCACAAAAGAATTTTGATTCGTAAATGTTACATTAACAAATGCTACAGCATTAACTCTTTATTCACCTATTCTACAAGTACAATCCACGATAAAAAAAGAGGAATGTTCGAGATAAACATTTACTCTTAGGATGAACCTAAAATATATATATCACTAATGATAATTTCAATCTATTTGACAACACTCAAAATACATATTTTATCTAAATTTGTTTGCAACATATTGAATTTAAGGTTGTAAGCTTTGATCAGTTTTGGACTATTTGAAAGAACGTTATAGTTTGATTTTATTTCTTTAATGTTTGGTGGATCATTCTATTTTATATGTAAAATGGTTCTTGTATTCACCATATTTCACATATTTCGACAGCTAAGTCCCTTTCTTGGTTAATCTATTACCAACGAGTAATTCTTGTTACCATAAGTGAAAAAATCTTATGCGCACCATTGTAATTGACCCAAAAGTTGGTTTTCCATTGTAATTTTTAATAAAGATATTCGCAACATGGATTGAAATGAATCTAAGAAAATCAATAGTTTAATATAAGGTGATATAGCAGAATAAACTAGAGTTGGATTTTATGCATACATCAAAACACAATTTATAGCTACATATCCTTAACAAAATGGAATCACATAGCAAATAAACAAACCTTTGAGATAAAAAACAGGACCGTTAAAAGTTCTCAACTAGCCATAGGTAAAAACAACACCGTTATGTGATAATTCAATATCCGTTGATCGGGTTGAAACCACAAATGGAGAAGTAGGCTAGTAACACCAACCATTCAACCCTCCATATATTAAAATTTCTTAACAATTCAATATAAATATAATAATAAGAGTGTAAGATCAAAATTCTTAACAGTAGTCAGACGAATACACTCGCTGTGATTTGATGAACAATCATAGAGACCGTTAAGCAATGGAAATGGATTACGTAGAGCACTTATATGATATGTCACTCACAGAGAGTTCACAACCTCATTAAACATTGCTCAAAGTAACAACGCAAATGTGCAAACCTTGTATTTAGCAACTTCGTCGCTGACTTCCTTCAAATCTCCCTTTATGAAAATCAGACCAACATTTCCCTACACAAAAAACATCCAATCATCAATACGCACAAAACTCTGTAGGTGAAAATCAAACCTTTCCCAAAATCGAATCCGAACGCGAGTTGTACCCTGAAGCCTCCCCTAAAATCCGATTAGAGAGGAACCTTCATCCTCGCCATGCTAAGATTTTTCTTTTTCTTTTTTTCTTTTTCTTTTTTCCTCTGAGAATCGATCGATAACGATTTCGGGTAAGGGAATTAGGCGGCCGAAAAGAAAGAAAGCGTTGGACAAAGTTACGTGGTAAGGGAATTAGGGTTAGGCTGGTTGGTTTACGTTTTTACCCCCAGAATCGAGCCTTAACAACCCAAATAAGTGTTGCCAATAATAAAGTTATTATTATGTATATTTGGCAACACTTTTTAATTATAGCAACGCATACTCTTGTTACCACCTTCCAACACAAATAAGTGTTGCCAATTGAAAAAAAAGGGTTGCCAATTGGCTATTATGGTGTAGTGTATGCTGATTTTTATCTATTGTAATACACGCTTTAAAGTGTTAGCATAGATATCAAATTGTATTGCAGTATCTATAGATATAAACTTATAAGTTTAATTTGTCACATCATCAAACTGCACCTATAAAAACATGCATATATATCCATCAAATTTACCTTTTAAAAACAACATCTGTGGTTGACACCTCACTAATCCGTTAAAATCTCACACCACTAATAGGAAATCAACTTCCCTGAGTCATTCCATTCCTTTTTCTCAACTTCTCAGATTTTTTCGTTCTCACCCCCAAAATTCCAATTCCAATCCCTAATTTTCATTCACCCACTTCTTCCACTCCAACCCTCTCTGCCACTTCTTCTAGCTCGTCCTCGACTCTAACTCCAAACACAACTACTTCTCCCTTTTCCCTTCCTCGTCATCAAACAACAATCAATCCAAGAAGAAAGGCGCTAGCTCTTTTTCCAGTGTTTTCCATGTACGTTTTTGTTAGTTTTTTGATCATCGCTATTAATTAGCCTATCGAGAAACAGAAATTATTATTACTATGAGCATAATGGTGTTAGGTGATTAACAATTCTTGCATGTTATTTGTCAATGAATCCATACTTTTTTCAGTTATAAGTTGTATACTAATGAAAATACACCTGTAAATGCTGTTATTTGTAGTGACTTCATAGTTCATATATCATACAAGAAGAACGTGTACATCATTTTGTTTGGTTGGTGGTGTTATTTTGTGGTTCATTTATATGTTGATTCGCTGAATTGTTCTTTGAGCAGCTATTGAGTTGTTAATCAATTTAATCACGTAGAACTTTAGTTCCTAGTGAAGTGTGGTTGTGAACAATTAGATCATTGACCTTATATGAGCTGCATGTTCTAAACAACCGCGTTATTTTGTTAATCGCCAAATTAGCACCTCATATGCCAATTTTTCTAGTTGAAGTAGTAATGTCCAATATGAGGTTCCATAGCTCTACACGAATGGGACACCAAGCTAATAATTGGTGGAAGAAAGAAAAATGATGGTAAGTAGTTAGGTGGGACTTCCAAAATGAACTGTTGAATTGTAGGCGTGCAGATTCCTTTTAAATTAATATTTGTGTTCGTATCGTTGCTCAGGTTCCCTAGGTTGTTGATGCCGATGATGATTGAGACATCGTTGGTATTTTGCACTGCAGGCCTCATGTTGAAGGTGGTAGAGGGTCAAACACTGATTACATTGAAATTGATCCAACTAGAAGGTATGCTCGGGTATGATTTCTTCCATTTTTTAGCTGAAACGGTTTGTACAATGTCATGTTTTCTGTTAATGTCACAGCTGTATTTGCTGATTGATCAGCTTAGTGGTGGTTAGACACACATTTATTTATTGTTTTTATGATATGTACAGTACGATGAAATTCTAGGGAGAGGGGCATTCAAAACGGTGTATGTTTTCTAATTTACATTTTCTTATCTTAAACTATTGCATTATGATATTTCAATCAATTATTTTTTCTTCCTGATCTCAAACCATTTATTTTGCTTCATGATATTTTAATCATCTACTTATGGCTTCATGATACTTGATCATTTTTGTATTTTTTATTTTGATAAATTAATATATGCTTACATCTATTACATAGCTACAAAGCATTTGATGAGATTGATGGTATTCAATTTGCCTGAAATCAAGTGAAGATTGATGATATGTTGTAGTCTCCTCAGAATCTTAAGAGGCTGTATTCTGAATTTCATCTGTTGAGATCTGTTAGACATGATAACATAATCAGATTTTATAAGTCATAGGTGGATGACTAGAAAAAAACTACTATCATCATAGAGTTATTACTTCTGGAAGTCTGAGACAATAAGTTCCTCCTTTTTATCTTTTTGGTGCTCAAGTGTATATATGCATCCATGATCCATATGAGCTTTATGTTTGAACTGGTTATATTTAAGATATCGTATAAAGCATAAAAAAGTCAATTTGAAGGCCATAAAAAAGGGCAAGGCAAATTCTTAGAGGCTTATCGTATCTTCGTTGCCATGATCCTCCAATTCTTCACAGAGATTTGAAATTTGGTGGGGTTTGTGGAGTTTAGCTTTGAAAGTCGGTAAAAAGCAATTGAAAATAATTAAAATAAAAAAAATAGTGGAGGTAAACTGAATTTTTCATTTTGCACGTGATGTCCCTTAACCAAAACTGAAATGTCGTTACCAACGCTCTAGCTTTGCAGCTTCTTTGAATTATCTACAATTCTACATACTCCTTAGAGATCATCGCTATCCTACCATTCTTATGTACGTGATGGAGGTTGAATAACCGATCTTGGGTTCAAGATCACAAGATTGATATAGTGATGAGGGCAAGAAGTCTTCAACGTTGATAATGAACCGAATCCAAATTAATAACCTGACTGAATGTGGATTGTGTTCTTTCCGCACTTTAAAATTTATGCTAGAAAATTTAGACTTGAATCATTTGGGTTAAACTTGCGAAAATCTTATGTATGCCGTGAGGGTTAACACTTAACAATTTTATTTCCTTATTTTATTATATTATTTTGCTACCGTTTGAACTTTGAAAGTACGTTATAAATACATGGAAGTATGTTTATGTTCTTGACGTTAGGGGAAAGGTATGTGTTTATTGACCATCCATTCATGGGTAAGGTATGTGTATATAAAGATGCTACCAGAATGTTACACAAAATAGTATGTTGTTGGGTGGTTTGATTTTGAAATTTCTTGTGTGAGAACCTAGGTTCGAGGCTTGGCTTGCTCTAATTGTGAACTTCATTTTCCTACAGCCCCCAACTGATTTTGGCTGAAACTAATTTTTTTGGCCCTGGGCCTCCAAACTCTCAAGGTCGGGCGTGATCATAAGCTATGGTGGTGTCGTCTGCCTTCTTATGAGATGGTCTTGGCTGCTTTGCTCTGGACACTGGATTGTGAGGTTTTTGTGTCAAATGCACTACTATGTTGTTAGCCATGTTGGGGATAATGTGATTTCCATTTTGGGTTTGTTTTCTGAAAATATATGTAATTTTGCAGTCTTTAGTAGTGAGTACGTATGTAAGTGTTTGAGTCCCTACGTGGAGTTCTTAGTGATTTCCTTCGCAACATTGATTGTTAGTTATCCTCTGATTCTTCACTGGAAACATGTTATGTAATAGTACACCCTGGGTGGTGGTAGTATAGTGGTCATTCCACTCTAATAATTGTCATGGTGGGCGATTCAGTCTAAAAAGGGATGGAAAGAGGGGATTTTTTTTCTAAAATATTGGATTTTCTACTTAGGAAAAGAAAGTAAGTCTATATAATTCAGGAGATCACAGAAAGCAATTTGTATTTATGAAATCATACATATAAAAGATCGACGTGGATATAGGATTGATAAAAATTCGAACCAAGTGAAAAATTATCTGTGGCTCTTTATTTACATGCTTTTCTCTACCTATATAAAAAATAATTCAGACATTCTAGTGAATAAGTAGAGTGCAACAACCCGACTATGAAAGAATTTAATGACATAGCCACTTCCTTACCAGGATTAAGTCAATTATGGTAAAATTTGAAACTTTGCACTAATGGGTGATTGCAGTAGGTAAAAATTTGATATTTAATCATCCAGCCATAATGTGTTAGAATTCAATCAGGGTGCCTATATAAAGTAAAAATTCATTATTTATTTGGTTACATATATATTCTGATTTATGAATATAAGAGATGAATTATTATGACATACCGATATAAACGTTGATATGAGTCGTCATATTCATCGAGTAGCCTCCTATACTTCCAGATTTGACTTGAATCCGCATTGTTCCTTGTTGTTTTGATGTGTTACCCATCGGTTCACCATGATTTTCTTTTTAATTCCATGTTTTGCATTATTAATCCTTTTTGATTCTTTATTATATATTTTATCAAAAGATTAGTTGATGGGGAAGAAAAGGATTAACAATACGATGTTTAGGTTGAAGTTTCAATAGGGAATATGGTTTATCAAACGGATTTTTATGGAGCTTTGCTTACTGTCACTTGATCAAAATCAACTTTTCTGAAACTCAATAAACATGGAACATGTCCCCTTAAATCTCTTTAATTTAATCAACTTAATTCTCTCTACTTTTGCCTTCTTAGATCTATCTAATTCTAAATATTATCTTTCACATTATTTTTTGATGTTCAACAAAAATTAATAGAAATAATGTTTTCTTTTTCTTTTTTAAAATATGCAATATAAAGGTCGGTTCCCACTATTATACAGCTTTACTAATATTTCTGTTTATAGCTTGAAATTGCAAATACTTAGGCTGAATCTCGAAATCAATATATTACGATAGTATCATTGGGTTTCTATGCTTATAATTATGTTCCTTCAAACAAAATTAGTAAGTCAAGTATGTTTTCTTGTTGTAAATGACATTTTGAATTTAACGGAATCTGTCTCGATGTAGGATTCTTCAACTCTTAATTTTATTATATTTTTTCATTTAGGTAAAATTACGATTCTTCCACTTTAACTTTTATTGGTTATCTTTTTTTGCTAGTAGTATGATTACAAAGGGTTGCTAACTTAGATTACAAAGGCTTCAGATTAGATCAATTTAAAAGAGCATGGTGTTAAGTTGGCAAAATGGACGATAGTTCCACTCTTTTTTTTCTTTTTGATAAGGAAACGGCCCAATACATGCTTTTTCCTCAGAAAAATAATGGACTGCAATGCTTATAAATGTTTAGCAATTACAATTTGATATCTTAGATTAGGCCCATCGACAAGAAATAAAATATGTATGGGCCAAGGGTGCGATTTATAAGTGAAAAATACAAAACATATATTCCTTGCAACGTGGACTCCATATACTGCTATTTGAATTAGTAAACAATCAAAATATCTTCAAAGAAAATTGACTGGGGTCTGGCCTGACTCACCACTGCAATTATGAGATGCACGCCCATAGTGCTGCTTAATACTTTCACAGAATCACAATTACAATAGACCACCGTCCTTTTAAGGGCGTGAACTTCAAACCGTAAACTGTACAATTGTTGGGCTTTGAACCCAACCCGTTCAGAATAATAGTATATCGCTTTACTTTAATCCCAACGTTATGGGACACTACAATGTTATGTTATGTAGTTTGGAGTGTAAATCGGTCGGACCGGACTGGATGGAGGTGTGTTCAGTTTCTATCCTAAAAGAATTCGGACCAAACACGAATCAAATGAAATTTTTCTCGGATAAATTTTGTTGTTATAATTCGTATCTTAAATAAAATCGGTCGAAAAAGAACGAACCCGATCGGACATGACTATTTATATTACGTTTCATATTTTTTATTTATTATATCCCGAATTATAAGGAATTCAGACGAATTCGAACGAGTACGGATCGGACATGATTTTTTCTCGTACAAATTTTGTTGTACTAACTCGTGTCCTAAATGAGAATTGAACGGACTCAGATGAACGTATTTCGGTCATGGACAAGAACGGACGTCGGATATCCGTACAAAATTTACAACCCTATTTGTAGTGTTTAAATTTGGAGCCTGACAGTTGAGTTTTCATTACTCGGTTGAAATTCGGCAAGGCGTTGCTAAACTTATCAGTGAAATTCGGTGGAAGTATATCGAGTTTAGGTCCGAAAGTCGGTATAGAACCGTCGAAAATAATCAAAATCGAAAAAATAGCAAAGACATACCAAATTTTCGTTTTTGAACATGACGTATATTAACCAAAACAGAAATGCCAATAACAACACCCTAAACTTGCTGAAAAACGCTCAAAATTGAATGGATGACCTGCTATATTGAATTCCAATGCCTTAGTCCCTTTCCCAACAATGCATTTCTATGTTGGGTAGGTTCTTTTGTTTTGTGTATCTCACGGTAGTGCCGCCATTGTTTTCCCAAAAAAATGCTTTTTCCTACCATGAAACTTTTAGTGGATATCGTTCTTTTATTGCATTTGCTACTTAAAATCTAACTAAGCTTTTTTCATTCGGTCTTAAACAAACATGTATCATTGATTTTCAATAGTTGTTCATAGCCATACAAGGATAAGTAACCTTGTGCTTTTGATTTACGAAGGTCGTTCACTTTAGTATGGTGATAAATAGCCGAACATTATTTGATTGTTTATTTGATAAAAGAAAATAATGCATAGTATAGGTAATAAGCATGTAAGCATAGTTTATGTGTTGGTCGTTAATTATGGGAGCTAGAAATAATTTTTTGATGCATGTAGCAATACACATTATTATTGAAACGAATAATATACGTTGTCTTGATTTTTTATTAATATTTGAAATAGAATCGTAAATTTATTGATCTGTTCGCAATAAAATTGCACTTACATGCAACAAAGCATCATTTGAATATCACTTGAAACAAAAACATCATTACTTCCAAGTGAATAAGCAAATAAGATTACAAGCTAAAACCCAAACCTTAAGGAACGTTGATAATATTTTTCTTATAAATTTCAACATTAAGATATGCGAAATACCAAAAATTATCTATTTTATATGAGACTATACAAGAGTTTTATGGAAAAATTTCATATTGTATTACTAGGTTAGTTCATATAATAAAAAATATATTTTCCTTTTTAGATCTAATTCTAGATTTATGTTTTATATGAGACTACTTTCTATTACCTAAATTTCTATGATTTATCAACTTTACTGTTCAATGTTAATAGAATTCACCAATCACACTTTCATTTAAAAATAAAATAAAATATACACCTATCCAGGATTTACATGATTCTTGATATAAGCAGTCACTGGGTTGGCATTCTCAAATTTTGATATCTTACAATAATGGAATCTCCAATAATGAACAATAGATTACTGCGATTAGATGGAGGTTATAGGGTGAAACTACAAAGGTCATGAATGTGCAACACACATTATCTAGTTAACAAAATACAATCAAAGTGGATGATTTTATTTCTTAAATTGTTAGTATGTTATAAAATTCACATTGTTCCTTAGCTTTTATATCAAGATTTACGGTTCTTCCACACTTTCCAAGAACATTTGCACATATCACTTGTTCTTGTTATTAAACACTCCTAAATTGAAGCAGAGTTGTAATAAACATCATTATTTTTACTTTATCTCTGTTTTATATAATGGACGAGCAAGCCGGAGATAATAGAAAATTTGTACCATGAAAGACAGTGAGTTGAACTGTAACTAATTAAGGTTTAAGATTGGGATGATTCAAATATTAAAACTTTCAAAATCGTGAATTATTTTTCAAAAATTTATATATTTAACCATAAATTATATGCAAAATTATGAAAATAAAAATGCACCATGAATGGTCTTTACAATCTACAATCTAAATTATGTACGGATGTATAGCACAACTGCACTAATATGACTATAATTGTGTACATGGTAGCAACAATGTTGGAAACAATGAACTTTGGCTGAGTCATTTACGTTATCACTCTCTTGAAGACATTTCAGCATTTTACTCAAAGGTGCAAAGCAGTTCTTGAAAAACAAACGTTACTGCCTTTAAGATAAAACAACCTCTGTAATCCGAAAAATATCGAACTATTTGCACTGACAAAGTCGATTCTAATTTGCACTTTTGTAACGACCTAGAACATTTGACATTTAAAAATATAAATTAAATTAAGATTTAGCGCAAAATAATTATTTATATTGGAATTTTATCTATTTTGAGCGATATTTAAGTGAACTCTTTCCATGGATTTATAAACATTTTAAAACAAGATTTACATTTCTAACTGATTTGAATCTGTAACGTTAGAATTCCTCTGTTGTTTAATATTAGAGTTATTGCCACTATTAAATCATTTTGTAAATTAATTAAGAAATGAATTTAATATGAACATTTTTGGAAACAAGAATTATTACCGTATTAATTTATTTTGTAATTTAATGAATTTAATATAAATCGTATGTTTGCTTACTAGAACTTGGACTTTTATTTTGAACATACCATTCCCTCTTAACATGAAATGACATTTGTAAATATAAGAGCAATTTAAACATTTTTCCAAATTTAACGTTGTTACAAATTTTGTGCCTCAAATGTGGCAATGAAAGTAAAGATCAATTTTGAAATAAATTTTGCAACTTATTTTAGGAACGATTTACTATGGAGAATTTATTGGCATATCGTCAAGATTTATTTATTTCCAATCAAAATGTTAAGTATAAATGGTATAATAAAAACATCAAATTAATATTAAAGTTTTAATTTGAGTAGTAATTAATTTTGTTCAAATAAAACACTAAGTTTAAGTTATTGCAAAACGATATTATTGGTGATTCAGTTAACATAATAAAATAAAGCAAAGAATGAACTTAGAAATCTAACCCATATTTATATATGGAATGCGTTGGTGTAATAAAAGGAGGGAATAAATTGTGAAATAAATTCACATATTTGGCATTAACAATTAAATTAAATTTACGGTACATAGCGGTCGAATTTATAACAATTTAACCGTTGACAAACTAAATTTCAAGATTTGAAACATGTTAACAAAACAAGGAAGGAAATGAATGGTGTGAACACAAATGTGAACCATGGAAAAAGCGGTAGACAATATTCAGCAAGTCTAATTTTTGTTTCTATGCTGGACCAATTTAACAAGTGTCCCTCCTTTCCCTAAAATAGCTCTCGTTTATTAGATTTGAAATTTTAGCCTTCCTAAAAATGTGGCTTCCTCGTCCAATTATAAATAATGTGCCTAGCTTACTCTCTGTTCATACATATTTCTTCTTCCTCACCATAAAACTCCTCCTCACCAAATTCTCAAGTATTCCGCCATTTCAAAAAAAAAATTAAAAGAAGGAAAGATGATGAAACTTTTTGCGTGAGGGTGCATGGCCTGCACTTTTGTTACTCGTTGTTGGAATCGCGAGTGTTGATCCTGTTCATTTGGTTCGAAGTTGTGTTGATTCATAGCATCGTCCATCGATTTATTTGCAGTCGATACAGAGGAGCGCGAATAGTGAAGTTTGGAAAGCAAGTTTGGTGAGAACTCTAATTTAATAAATTTCAAATTTAGTTAGAATGATTAACTAAATTTAGTTGTTAAATATGATTTATTTATATATATATTTAGTTGATGTGTTAATGGTTGCTATTGCATGTGATGGATGTTCGTAGATATAACACATAAAACACTAAGCGTTATTTAATGTGACGCTTACGTACAAATTTGATGGTTGTTTAAATTTTGCAATGTTGATGGATGTGCTAGTGTTCATATGGATTGATTTGTTGAATCACACACCATAGTTGTGGAGGATATGGGTTGTCACTTTAAATCTCCTTCTTATGTGAATAACGATTTTTAATATAATAAATAAAATTTAAATGTTATTTTTTGATTTTGAATCTAAGTCATGAATGATTAAATGATTTTTTTTTAAAAAAAACAAAAATGATTTTGGAAATGTTTTAAAATTATTTTGAACTTTTAAGGTTGAAACAAGTTTGGAAATCTAACTAAAAACTTGACTTTTGAGTTACATTTCGTTTTATGTAAGTGATTAGTTTCATAGCCATCCATAAGTTGTAAAATTTAATTTTAGAATGTTGATTTGAGTATGCAACTAAACATTGGTTTTATTATATGTTTTTAATTACAATTACTACTAAACATCAGTTATTAAGAAAAATAATAGTTGGTTTCATTACTTTTATGGCCATTTGTAAGCTTGAAATGAATTAAAAAAAGTTTTGAATTTATTTTGAGTACCAGTTGGTCTACATAAACATTTGTTCGTAAGCTTTGAAATTAAAATGGGGAAAGTATTTGAGTCGCATAATTAAATGTTGATTTTATCAATACATTTGGTATTATCATTTAAAAAGAAAGACCATTTGTAAAGATGT
Organism: Allium sativum; assembly: GCA_030737875.1. Taxonomy (NCBI): domain Eukaryota; kingdom Viridiplantae; phylum Streptophyta; class Magnoliopsida; order Asparagales; family Amaryllidaceae; genus Allium; species Allium sativum. The sequence continues at coordinate 776,080,014 of CM060926.1, forward strand.
AAACAATAAAACAAATTTGGTAATTTTATGTTAAGTTTCCAACGAATTTGAAATTACGGTTTTAATTAAAGTATGGAACTTTAATTATGAATCTAAAAGGATCGGACAATTTATTTTTTGAACCATTACGAATGCATAAAAATTTATGTATATGTTAACGACATTTCTTCCAATAATACACACACACACACACACACACATATATATATATACCAGAACGTTCTAGGATGACAGAGAGTATAGTGTCTAAGGTTTGGGTTTGGAAAATACAGTTTCCTGCTCTTCTTGGCTATCCTTAACTGATCCGACGAACGGGATGGTTATCTTGAAATCTAATTTGAAATTTAATTAAAACCTTTTGAATTTAGAACAAACAGGGAATTATAACAAGCGGTACTAAAATGATTTATGTGTAAGATTAAACCCTTAAATGATTTTGGACCTATTTTGTAACGACACGGATTTTGCCCGAACTTAATCGACCGCTAAATCGACCAAGACCGTTCAATTCCCGCATACGTTAACTTTGGGAATACAATACATCAGAACAGTAACAACAGACTTTTATAACATTATAATAACGTTACATCAGAGTACAGAATATCAGAGTACATCGAATAAATATATTACAACGGAAGATTATATTACAAGAAATTAATACAATACACAGCGGAAGACTTCAATGCTCAGGACGCAACTTTAACTTCGATCCAAGATCCTGCTAAAGAGATAAAGATATATGCAAAAAGCTACTCGACTGCCCGTGTGGAAAGAGGGCACCCGAGTTCGCAAGGTGAAAACAAACTACGGGTCAGTCATGGGACTGGTGTGAGAATTCTAAACTAATATAACTAATAAGACAAATCCAAGGACCACGCCACTTTCGCGGAACGGGTTTACTCCTATGGATTGCCAGTGCATAAACCAAAGTAAATCGAGAAATAACGCAATGTCTTTTTGGAAAAATGAAACCATTATAAGACCCAGGTCCCATCACACAATGCAACGCACACCAGAGAATAGGGTTTTACCTTATAATGGTCAAAAGATGCTTGATACGTATAAAATGGATTTGATATTATTATTAGTGTATATATTTTTTAATAAAAAGATTTGAATCATAAGTATCAATCCTAGACGGCATGGTTACCATATAGCATGTCGCCAATACTAGTTCTACAATCAAAACCGCAAGGGCGTATTGGAAATTTGGATTCCATCATGAGTCGAGGCTAGGGGCAAGATCCTCTCCGATTCGAGACACTCTAGCAAATGCCTCAGGATTCCCCGCAGTGAACCCTTGGAAGCGGTAGGGCCGGTCCCCGCCTATGGGCAGTGGATTGGTTATGCCTGAACACACGTTTCCCGGTCCCTTTGGACCTATAGTATGACCACCAACGGCCTATAAAACACGAGGTACCTCAAAATCCATCATCCACAATGAGTAAAATGTGAGCGCTGGTAGGTCCCTGACAACACTCTAGCTAGAAAGAAACGTGTGCACTCCCTACGGTCCGTATCCCGTTTTTGACTCATACCGGGGTGTGAGGCTCGCGAAGTCACGTTATACACAAAGCTATGCCTAAACAGACCGTGCTTTGATCATCGACCACAAGGCCTGCTTTTCAACAAAAGCCTTGATTCATGCATCTTGGCATGCCACATTGTCAATCCATACCACACCATTGATTTCTACCAATATATAACCTCTAAGCTCGTACGTCTCAGAGAAGGGCGTTAACCACCAAACAGATATATATTAGCAGAGATCAACGAATGTAGTATAAAGGACTACAACGTCAGACATACATTCCATTTATAAACTTATGCTCTGGGTCTGAGCGAAAGTCAAACCCGTACAAATCAACACTACATCCGAATGGCCACCACTGAACCCCTTTCAAGGTAGCTACTCCTCTCATGGGTCTCAGTAGCAACACATCCATTCGATGTGAAGATCGTCGGTCTTCCATCACCGTCTTCAACTCTTCGACTTAGATCGTCGTATAATCATTTGAAATGAGATTTGAACTCGGACTTTTCAAATGATTCTCGCATATATATATAACTTGAAATCATTTCATATCGTTATTGGTATTTAATAACGACCTATTTCTATTTTTATTTAAATAAAAATAGCTTAAATTAATATAACGACGGTTCGGGTCAATGGGCGACCCTAGCGCTGTTTTCAACCAAATTTGATTTACACTTATCTCGAAAACTAACCGTTGGATTTTGATGAAGTTTATATCGTTGGAAAGATCTTCCCAAAGCGGTCCTAACGGTTCCAGTTTTGGGAAAATCCGATGGTCGGATCTTTCGGTATAACTAGATTGTCGATACGCGAACTGTCGCGCGCGTGTCATTAAGTTTATAATTTATATTTATATATATAAATATAAATCATTTGGCGATTTTAATTATAAAAATTTATTCTTTTTATTGCATCTAAAATGACGATAAAATATCACTTGTTTTATTTTACTACTTTTTTGTTTTATTTACACTAACTGTAAATAAATTATAATTTATATATCCTTTCATTTTATTTACACTAAGTGTAAATAAATTGTATTCTTTTTCCTATTTATTTACCTAATTGTAAATAAACGTTTTCTATTCTTTTCCTTATTTATTTACCTAAGTGTAAATAAATATTTCTCCTTTCCTTATTTATTTATTTACCTAAATGTAAATAAATGTTTTCAATTGCTTTTTCCTTATTTATTTACACTATTTGTAAATAAATGTTTTTACTATTCTTTTATCTTATTTATTTACCAAAATGTAAATAAATGTTTACTTCCACTTTTCTATATTTATTTACATTAATTGTAAATAAATATATCTAATTTCTTTTTCTTATTTATTTACACTATTTGTAAATAAATGTTTTTATTTTATTTTTCCTATTTATTTACCTAAGTGTAAATAAATATTCTTATCCTTTTGTTATTTATTTACCTAAATATAAATAAATGGTTTCATCTTCTTTTTCTTCCTTATTTACACTATTTGTAAATAAAGAGTTTTAATTTCTTGTTCTTATTTATTTACTTAATTCCTCTCCAATCTAATTAAAGTTTTAATTAAAACCTTATTTCGTTTTAACCTTCCAAAGTCATTATTAAATAATTAATCAAAAATTAGGAAATTAATCCCCTCATTAATCCGGGTTAAAGAATAAATGTTATTTAAAACATAATTCATGATAAACCCAAATTCAAATTTCATTGTAAATCCGTAGTAATAATAAAACCATTTTTTTCCTTTTATTTATTTTAAAATAAATAAACCATTTATTCTGATCAAAATATCATTTCTCATATTAAAACATTATTTTCAAATTATTAATTTTGAAATTAACTCTTTTAATATTCATTATAAAATGGATAATATAAGTTAATAAACTTATTCAGGTTAAAATGATGTTTCTATTTAAAATGGATTAAATAATCCAATTCGTTATAAAATCCATTTATGTTTTATAATGGGCCAGACTTCTCACATTAGGCCTACAACTTGTGGATGCTGGATATGCCGGTTGGGTCCGGGCAGACTTATTCCACAGTTGGGCTTAACCTCGAGTCAAAACCCAAATTGTATTCGTGTACTTGGACCTCTCACATTAGGCCCAACATTTATGGCTGCTGGATATGCCGGTTGGTTCCGGGCAGACTTCCGCCATAAACGTGACCTAACCTCGTGTCCAAATACAATTTATAATTTATAATTATAATTGTTTCTTAGAAATCTTATTTTTAAAAATATTTCATATTTTAAAACCTCTAAAATATCATTCATTCCTTGAAATACTCTTTATATAAATTCTTATCTTTCCATTTCAATTCACATTAATTTTTCCCTATTATTATAATACTATAATAATAATCACTTCAAAAATGGTTTTAATTGTTATATTAAAAACCTACCATTCCAACATTAAATCAATCATTTATGTCAAGTTTTGAAATCCATCTTCCAAATTTAATGTTAACATAAAACAGAATCTTTCAGTTTCAAATTCTCCTTATAGTTGGAATGTAATTTACCAATTCTAGAAATTTGTTTTATAACTTTCCAAATAAACAAGGATATGTCCTCCTTAATTTAAGCGTCCATTAATTCTATTAATTGAGTAATCAATGGAATTTATTTCTTTCATTCCAAACTTCTATTTTATCCTTTTTAAATAGTAAAATATATAACTCCTTAATCCAATTTCCAATTTATTGTATTAATTGCATATTTGTTTGTTTGACTCAAAATTGGAATGAGACCCACACCATTCATTTCCATATAATTCGATTATACGGAAATTGTACATTTATTACATAGCAAATTTCAAACATCAACAACCAAAGTGCATTTTCTAATTAAATCCAAGGGTGACGTGTATTCAAATGCCAACCCATGACCCGTGTGGGGTTTCAACCAACACAATTCAAATATTATAAAATAAACGGTGCTTCTGGACAATGTGTTAAAATTGATCGTCCAATCACATAAACAAGCCAAGGTCGCTTGTGAATGGCAGTGTATACAAGTGCATTAAATAATAACATAAATAACATACCCAATTAATGATGTTCACATAATAGGTATGACGGTTCCAATTTCATCCCTTTTAAATGAAATAAATTTACAATAAACATATTCACTTTATACCATTTCATTTAATGTTAATAGCCCATATACAAACTATTTCCTTTTTAAATCCGTTCCTAAATAAAGAACAAATTTTATTCATTTTAAATAAAGAAATAAAACTTTTTTTTTCTCATTTAAGTCCTTTATTAAAATAAAGAACAAAACTTTGTTCATTAAAGTCCTTTTTATAATAAAGGATAAAACTTATACATCTTAGTTCCTTTAAAGTAAAGAAATAAACTTTTACCTTTTAATCCTTTTTAAAATAAAGAAATAATCTTTATTCTAATCTTTTATTAAAAATAAAAGTCAAACACTATCTTAATTTCAAAACAAAATCAAAAAAAAATAAAAATAAAGATAAAGTTTCATTATGTTTTTAACAAAACAAAATAAAAAATAAAGTTGCATTCTATGTTTCAACAAACAAAAAGAAAAGTTTCATTTTGTTCTTCAACAAAATAAAATATAAGAATGTTTCATTTTTGTTTTTCAACAAAATAAAATATAAAAATGTTTCATTTATCTCCAATAAACCAAAAATATAAAAAGGTCTATTTTTGTTACAACAAACAAAAGTAAAAGTTTCATTCTTGTTTCACTAAACAAAATATTTGTGCTTCATTTGTTTTAACAAAATTAAAGGTTCCATTTCGACTCAACCCAATAGTATCAACCACATATGCAACATCAACTGACAATCACAGTACAAGCAACAACATCCATATTCAAGCATACGTCACAGATTCATATTCATTCACATCATACAATGATTTTCATACAACGAAAGAAAAAAAAATCAAATTAAACATAGAATCTCACCGAAAGCTTTCCACTAAACATTCACGTCACGCCGCCACTACAGGAGTTCAGATTGCATCTGTCTTCACCACGTTAGAGCCCCTATTGTGTGCCACCGTCGCGCGCAACCACCACCAGTTCGGTGGTCTCTCGAGACCCTCTTTCATTATTGCTTTGGAAATTTCGAATTTTACTGAATGGGTTCAAAGTAAAGGGGAAAGGAATTTCGGAGTGTTAGGGCCATTGATAAAGAACATGACGGCGGCTTGGAATAAGAATTAGGGTTTAGTTTTGACTGTATATATATTAGGTTATATGTATATTAAATAATATTTAATTTAATAGGTGTTTATCTTATTTTTTCTTTCCTTGAATTTATAGAAGGGATAATATATGACATATATGCAAATGAGAGGAAGAGAGAGAGAACATAGGAGAAATAAATGAAATGCATGCGACCATTATTATTCTCATTTTCATTATTCTTTTTTCTTTTTTTTTGCAATGAATGACACGCCTCTAATTACCATTGATTATAATTCCAAATTAACACGACGGTGTAAATTGCGCCATCACACTATTTTGACACAAGTACAATTGGGTGTAGTTCTGATGAGTCACAATAAAGGTCCCAACTTCACTTTTATTTGTAAATGAAAATGAATATTTAAACTCACATTTTATATTATACATAAAAGTAAAGGTTAAACTTGCATTCTATTATGTTCTCCAAAACCAAAATAAAAATTAGTATTTTGATTTGTGCAAAAAGATAAACGTTTGCTTTTATTTTAGTAAGAAAAATAGAGATAAAAATTGTCCTTTAATTTATGACCATAAAAATTGTTCTTTTTATCTTGTTGACAAAACCAACAAAAAAATTGGTCACTTTATTTTGTTAACAAAAGAAACATAAGATTTAGTCTTTTTATTTTGACCACAAAAACTATGTTAAAATTGTCCTTTTTATTTTAACAACAAAATTAAATGTTAAACTTGAAAACAAAATAAACAAACAAGATTGTATGTCTTAATTTTATTTAAGAAAATAGAATGAAAATAAAAACCAAAATTAAAGTAAAACTTTGTCATTTATGTTTTGTAAATAAAATTTTAGCCTCAAATAGAACGGAGCAAAGATAGAAATAAGATGGGAATTTTATTATGACTACATCAAGATTTTACGGTCTGACTAACATAGTTATTTTATCCATTTGTTTGGTCTCACACGTATATACAAAGTATGTTACATACGTGCATGGCAATATGATAATAAATTTTGTGTATTAATTGTAACTTATTTCCAATTCATCACCAATGAATTAAATAGCAATTGGTTTCCCACACTAGTCCATTAATCTATTGCAATCGTTATTTTAAAACTAGTTACCATTCAATGTATTTCTTTAATTACCATTCATAATTAATGTTATCCTTTGCCTTACAATTTATACAAACAAAATTTCCAAATATATACATTACAACACAATGTAAAATACACATTAATTCATATATATATATTATGCATTGATTATTCTGCTTCTCATTTAATTATAATATATTTGTAAAAATTTACAAAATTTGTTAATAACAAAATGTCAGTTACTGTCCAATAGCTTAACAACTGCTTTACTTAATAGAATTTGATAACTGATTGCAATTAAATGTAAATTTCAAATTTTCAAACTGCAGCGCTGTTCTAACTCCTATTACCCTTAAATTGAATTTATTCGTTTTAACTATGATTAAAATAAATTTTTAGTCGTTATTATTAAAAATAAATTATTTTAAATATCCAGTTTCCTTTAAAATTCATAAAATAAAATTTTTAAATCGGCCCCAAAATTCCGGGTTGTTACAGTCTCCCCCACTTAAAATCTTTTCGTCCTCGAAAAGGAACGAAGCTAAAAATTGTAAAATTAACTATCTTAATTTCAAAATTTAATGTTTGATTATCTTTTCAAAATATATATAACTTTATATATATAAAAATCATATTTCAAAGAATAGATTATATATATCAAAAATACGTTAATAAAATTCTTGACTCGTTCTAGGGCATTGCTAACCCCATCTCTAACGAGTTTTCTCATTCTAAGATACTGCTGATCCTATCTCTAATGAGTATTCTTATTGGATATTACTAATCCAATCTCTGATGAGTCTTTTGTTCAGTTCTAACGAGTTGTACCCCAAAGATTTGAGCTAACCAGAGCTCTGATACCAACTGTAACGACACGGATTTTGCCCGAACTTAATCGACCGCTAAATCGACCAAGACCGTTCAATTCCCGCATACGTTAACTTTGGGAATACAATACATCAGAACAGTAACAACAGACTTTTATAACATTATAATAACGTTACATCAGAGTACAGAATATCAGAGTACATCGAATAAATATATTACAGCGGAAGATTATATTACAAGAAATTAATACAATACACAGCGGAAGACTTCAATGCTCAGGACGCAGCTTTAACTTCGATCCAAGATCCTGCTAAAGAGATAAAGATATCTGCAAAAAGCTACTCGACTGCCCGTGTGGAAAGAGGGCACCCGAGTTCGCAAGGTGAAAACAAACTACGGGTCAGTCATGGGACTGGTGTGAGAATTCTAAACTAATATAACTAATAAGACAAATCCAAGGACCACGCCACTTTCGCGGAACGGGTTTACTCCTATGGATTGCCAGTGCATAAACCAAAGTAAATCGAGAAATAACGCAATGTCTTTTTGGAAAAATGAAACCATTATAAGACCCAGGTCCCATCACACAATGCAACGCACACCAGAGGATAGGGTTTTACCTTATAATGGTCAAAAGATGCTTGATACGTATAAAATGGATTTGATATTATTATTAGTGTATATATTTTTTTAATAAAAAGATTTGAATCATAAGTATCAATCCTAGACGGCATGGTTACCATATAGCATGTCGCCAATACTAGTTCTACAATCAAAACCGCAAGGGCGTATTGTAAATTTGGATTCCATCATGAGTCGAGGCTAGGGGCAAGATCCTCTCCGATTCGAGACACTCTAGCAAATGCCTCAGGATTCCCCGCAGTGAACCCTTGGAAGCGGTAGGGCCGGTCCCCGCCTATGGGCAGTGGATTGGTTATGCCTGAACACACGTTTCCCGGTCCCTTTGGACCTATAGTATGACCACCAACGGCCTATAAAACACGAGGTACCTCAAAATCCATCATCCACAATGAGTAAAATGTCAGCGCTGGTAGGTCCCTGACAACACTCTAGCTAGAAAGAAACGTGTGCACACCCTACGGTCCGTATCCCGTTTTTGACTCATACCGGGGTGTGAGGCTCGCGAAGTCACGTTATACACAAAGCTATGCCTAAACAGACCGTGCTTTGATCATCGACCACAAGGCCTGCTTTTCAACAAAAGCCTTGATTCATGCATCTTGGCATGCCACATTGTCAATCCATACCACACCATTGATTTCTACCAATATATAACCTCTAAGCTCGTACGTCTCAGAGAAGGGCGTTAACCACCAAACAGATATATATTAACAGAGATCAACGAATGTAGTATAAAGGACTAAAACGTCAGACATACATTCCATTTATAAACTTATGCTCTGGGTCTGAGCGAAAGTCAAACCCGTACAAATCAACACTACATCCGAATGGCCACCACTGAACCCCTTTCAAGGTAGCTACTCCTCTCATGGGTCTCAGTAGCAACACATCCATTCGATGTGAAGATCGTCGGTCTTCCATCACCGTCTTCAACTCTTCGACTTAGATCGTCGTATAATCATTTGAAATGAGATTTGAACTCGGACTTTTCAAATGATTCTCGCATATATATATAACTTGAAATCATTTCATATCGTTATTGGTATTTAATAACGACCTATTTCTATTTTTATTTAAATAAAAATAGCTTAAATTAATATAACGACGGTTCGGGTCAATGGGCGACCCTGGCGCTGTTTTCAACCAAATTTGATTTACACTTATCTCGAAAACTAACCGTTGGATTTTGATGAAGTTTATATCGTTGGAAAGATCTTCCCAAAGCGGTCCTAACGGTTCCAGTTTTGGGAAAATCCGATGGTCGGATCTTTCGGTATAACTAGATTGTCGATACGCGAACTGTCGCGCGCGTGTCATTAAGTTTATAATTTATATTTATATATATATAAATATAAATCATTTGGCGATTTTAATTATAAAAATTTATTCTTTTTATTGCATCTAAAATGACGATAAAATATCACTTGTTTTATTTTACTACTTTTTTGTTTTATTTACACTAACTGTAAATAAATTATAATTTATATATCCTTTCATTTTATTTACACTAAGTGTAAATAAATTGTATTCTTTTTCCTATTTATTTACCTAATTGTAAATAAACGTTTTCTATTCTTTTCCTTATTTATTTACCTAAGTGTAAATAAATATTTCTCCTTTCCTTATTTATTTATTTACCTAAATGTAAATAAATGTTTTCAATTGCTTTTTCCTTATTTATTTACACTATTTGTAAATAAATGTTTTTACTATTCTTTTATCTTATTTATTTACCAAAATGTAAATAAATGTTTACTTCCACTTTTCTATATTTATTTACATTAATTGTAAATAAATATATCTAATTTCTTTTTCTTATTTATTTACACTATTTGTAAATAAATGTTTTTATTTTATTTTTCCTATTTATTTACCTAATTGTAAATAAATATTCTTATCCTTTTGTTATTTATTTACCTAAATATAAATAAATGGTTTCATCTTCTTTTTCTTCCTTATTTACACTATTTGTAAAAAAAGAGTTTTAATTTCTTGTTCTTATTTATTTACTTAATTCCTCTCCAATCTAATTAAAGTTTTAATTAAAACCTTATTTCGTTTTAACCTTCCAAAGTCATTATTAAATAATTAATCAAAAATTAGGAAATTAATCCCCTCATTAATCCGGGTTTAAAGAATAAATGTTATTTAAAACATAATTCACGATAAACCCAAATTCAAATTTCATTGTAAATCCGTAGTTATAATAAAACCATTTTTTTTCCTTTTATTTATTTTAAAATAAATAAACCATTTATTCTGATCAAAATATCCTTTCTCATATTAAAACATTATTTTCAAATTATTAATTTTGAAATTAACTCTTTTAATATTCATTATAAAATGGATAATATAAGTTAATAAACTTATTCAGGTTAAAATGATGTTTCTATTTAAAATGGATTAAATAATCCAATTCGTTATAAAATCCATTTATGTTTTATAATGGGCCAGACTTCTCACATTAGGCCTACAACTTGTGGATGCTGAATATGCCGGTTGGGTCCGGGCAGACTTATTCCACAGTTGGGCTTAACCTCGAGTCAAAACCCAAATTGTATTCGTGTACTTGGACCTCTCACATTAGGCCCAACATTTATGGCTGCTGGATATGCCGGTTGGTTCCGGGCAGACTTCCGCCATAAACGTGACCTAACCTCGTGTCCAAATACAATTTATAATTTATAATTATAACTGTTTCTTAAAAATCTTATTTTTAAAAATATTTCATATTTTAAAACCTCTAAAATATCATTCATTCCTTGAAATACTCTTTATATAAATTCTTATCTTTCCATTTCAATTCACATTAATTTTTCCCTATTATTATGATACTATAATAATAATCACTTCAAAAATGGTTTTAATTGTTATATTAAAAACCTACCATTCCAACATTAAATCAATCATTTATGTCAAGTTTTGAAATCCATCTTCCAAATTTAATGTTAACATAAAACAGAATCTTTCAGTTTCAAATTCTCCTTATAGTTGGAATGTAATTTACCAATTCTAGAAATTTGTTTTATAACTTTCCAAATAAACAAGGATATGTCCTCCTTAATTTAAGCGTCCATTAATTCTATTAATTGAGTAATCAATGGAATTTATTTCTTTCATTCCAAACTTCTATTTTATCCTTTTTAAATAGTAAAATATATAACTCCTTAATCCAATTTCCAATTTATTGTATTAATTGCATATTTGTTTGTTTGACTCAAAATTGGAATGAGACCCACACCATTCATTTCCATATAATTCGATTATACGGAAATTGTACATTTATTACATAGAAAATTTCAAACATAAACAACCAAAGTGCATTTTCTAATTAAATCCAAGGGTGACGTGTATTCAAATGCCAACCCATGACCCGTGTGGGGTTTCAACCAACACAATTCAAATATTATAAAATAAACGGTGCTTCTGGACAATGTGTTAAAATTGATCGTCCAATCACATAAACAAGCCAAGGTCGCTTGTGAATGGCAGTGTATACAAGTGCATTAAATAATAACATAAATAACATACCCAATTAACGATGTTCACATAATAGGTATGACGGTTCCAATTTCATCCCTTTTAAATGAAATAAATTTACAATAAAAATATTCACTTTATACCATTTCATTTAATGTAAACAGCCCATATACAAACTAATTCCTTTTTAAATCCGTTCCTAAATAAAGAACAAATTTTATTCATTTTAAAATAAAGAAATAAAACTTTTTTTTTCTCATTTAAGTCCTTTATTAAAATAAAGAACAAAACTTTGTTCATTAAAGTCCTTTTTATAATAAAGGATAAAACTTATACATCTTAGTTCCTTTAAAGTAAAGAAATAAACTTTTACCTTTTAATCCTTTTTAAAATAAAGAAATAATCTTTATTCTAATCTTTTATTAAAAATAAAAGTCAAACACTATCTTAATTTCAAAACAAAAATAAAAAAAATAAAAATAAAGATAAAGTTTCATTATGTTTTTAACAAAACAAAATCAAAAATAAAGTTGCATTCTATGTTTCAACAAACAAAAAGAAAAGTTTCATTTTGTTCTTCAACAAAATAAAATATAAGAATGTTTCATTTTTGTTTTTCAACAAAATAAAATATAAAAATGTTTCATTTATCTCCAATAAACCAAAAATATAAAAAGGTCTATTTTTGTTACAACAAACAAAAGTAAAAGTTTCATTCTTGTTTCACTAAACAAAATATTTGTGCTTCATTTGTTTTAACAAAATTAAAGGTTCCATTTCGACTCAACCCAATAGTATCAACCACATATGCAACATCAACTGACAATCACAGTACAAGCAACAACATCCATATTCAAGCATACGTCACAGATTCATATTCATTCACATCATACAATGATTTTCATACAACGAAAGAAAAAAAAATCAAATTAAACATAGAATCTCACCGAAAGCTTTCCACTAAACATTCACGTCACGCCGCCACTACAGGAGTTCAGATTGCATCTGTCTTCACCACGTTAGAGCCCCTATTGTGTGCCACCGTCGCCCGCAACCACCACCAGTTCGGTGGTCTCTCGAGACCCTCTTTCATTATTGCTTTGGAAATTTCGAATTTTACTGAATGGGTTCAAAGTAAAGGGGAAAGGAATTTAGGAGTGTTAGGGCCATTGATAAAGAACATGACGGCGGCTTGGAATAAGAATTAGGGTTTAGTTTTGACTGTATATATATTAGGTTATATGTATATTAAATAATATTTAATTTAATAGGTGTTTATCTTATTTTTTCTTTCCTTGAATTTATAGAAGGGATAAAATATGACATATATGCAAATGAGAGGAAGAGAGAGAGAACATAGGAGAAATAAATGAAATGCATGCGACCATTATTATTCTCATTTTCATTATTCTTTTTCCTTCTTTATATTTTTTTTTTTTGCAATGAATGACACGCCTCTAATTACCATTGATTATAATTCCAAATTAACACGACGGTGTAAACTGCGTCATCACACTATTTTGACACAAGTACAATTGGGTGTAGTTCTGATGAGTCACAATAAAGGTCCCAACTTCACTTTTATTTGTAAATGAAAATGAATATTTAAACTCACATTTTATATTATACATAAAAGTAAAGGTTAAACTTGCATTCTATTATGTTCTCCAAAACCAAAATAAAAATTAGTATTTTGATTTGTGCAAAAAGATAAACGTTTGCTTTTATTTTAGTAAGAAAAATAGAGATAAAAATTGTCCTTTAATTTATGACCATAAAAATTGTTCTTTTTATCTTGTTGACAAAACCAACATAAAAATTGGTCACTTTATTTTGTTAACAAAAGAAACATAAGATTTAGTCTTTTTATTTTGACCACAAAAACTATGTTAAAATTGTCCTTTTTATTTTAACAACAAAATTAAATGTTAAACTTGAAAACAAAATAAACAAACAAGATTGTATGTCTTAATTTTATTTAAGAAAATAGAATGAAAATAAAAACCAAAATTAAAGTAAAACTTTGTCATTTATGTTTTGTAAATAAAATTTTAGCCTCAAATAGAACGGAGCAAAGATAGAAATAAGATGGGAATTTTATTATGACTACATCAAGATTTTACGGTCTGACTAACATAGTTATTCTATCCATTTGTTTGGTCTCACACGTATATACAAAGTATGTTACATACGTGCATGGCAATATGATAATAAATTTTGTGTATTAATTGTAACTTATTTCCAGTTCATCACCAATGAATTAAATAGCAATTGGTTTCCCACACTAGTCCATTAATCTATTGCAATCGTTATTTTAAAACTAGTTACCATTCAATGTATTTCTTTAATTACCATTCATAATTAATGTTATCCTTTGTCTTACAATTTATACAAACAAAATTTCCAAATATATACATTACAACACAATGTAAAATACACATTAATTCATATATATATATACTATGCATTGATTATTCTGCTTCTCATTTAATAATAATATATTTGTAAAAATTTACAAAATTTGTTAATAACAAAATGCCAGTTACTGTCCAATAGCTTAACAACTGCTTTACTTATTAGAATTTGATAACTGATTGCAATTAAATGTAAATTTCAAATTTTCAAACTGCAGCGCTGTTCTAACTCCTATTACCCTTAAATTGAATTTATTCGTTTTAACTATGATTAAAATAAATTTTTAGTCGTTATTATTAAAAATAAATTATTTTAAATATCCAGTTTCCTTTAAAATTCATAAAATAAAATTTTTAAATTGGCCCCAAAATTCCGGGTTGTTACATATTTGGTAAATAGCTAATCTATAGTACTTACGAAACGTTTTACCATTCCATGAAAATGATTAAATTTGAGAACTATTATTTAAACTTAAAAAAATGTGTATAAGGCTTTCAATCCAAATTTGAAAAGACGAATGGAAATGATAACAACGAATAAAAAGTTTTGAACATGGGATTTGTAAATGAGAGATAAGACTGAAATTAAGGAAATTAATCCAACCTTATCCAGAAATGAATTAATAGCAACTAGAAGGAGATTTGAATTGAGACCGGTATAGTCCCATGTTTTTTTTAAAGATACGCTTATTACTTAGAAAGACCGAGATTGGGTTTAAGTCCGAAAACCATTCCAAGTAATAATATGACGCTATTTGAAGACTTGGAAAGGACTAATGAAGACTGGGAATCTTTGGATTATTTGTATTGATTGTTGATTTCTCGAATCGGGCAGTACACCTAAAACGAGGTTATAAGTGGCATGAGGTCTGAATATATTTAAGGATTTTCGGAGTTGTCCCATTCAGACCTAGAATGGACTTGTATGGATTGTATGTCTGACATTGTAATTGATTGTGTAGCACTGATTTATGTTCATATATATATATATATATATATATATATATATATATCAGACTGTGGCAATTAACTATTCCCATCTC
The DNA here is from genome assembly GCA_030737875.1 of Allium sativum. Lineage (NCBI taxonomy): Eukaryota > Viridiplantae > Streptophyta > Magnoliopsida > Asparagales > Amaryllidaceae > Allium > Allium sativum. The sequence goes on from CM060926.1 coordinate 776,095,238, forward strand.
TAAGTTTTACGTGCTTAGAGGTTATATATTGATAGAAATCAGTGACATGTTATAAATTGACAATGTGGCGTACTCAAGTTATGGAATGAGCTAATGATGATCAAAGCATGGCTTATTGAAGCGTAGCTTTGTGTATATCGTGACATCGACAAGCGTCACACCGTGGATTGACGGTAAACTGGCAGTTAGGTTGTATACATATCTCTATTGAAACTCGAAAGCTTCGGTGGTAGATCTACTTTGAAACCTGGGGAAAATAAGGGTATGTTTGGTGTCCATGTCTGGATGTTAACAGGTGATTTACCTAGTGTTTGGTGTCCATGTCTGGATGAAAACCGTGAGATGCACTTTGATCGTGTTCCCGGTTGATCTTTCGTGTCAGGAACCATCATGTTGGAACCCAACAACCAATACAAGCCTTTCATTTTGTTTGTAAACTATATATGTAGGCATAGCCACTATGCTTGCTAAAATTAGTACATTTATTTTCGAAGCTATTTTCTACACCATGCAATATTAATATGAAAGAGAATTTTCACGTATGAAAGCATGTTTGGTTATCATAAGACAAAACTCGCTCATTTGGTGTGCGCTTGCATTGTGTGATGTGGTACGAGCTTATGATAGCTTCATTTTCCAAAAGTCGTTGCGAATTTATATGCACGAGAAATTACATGGAGTAAACCCGTTCCGCATTAGCGGCATGATCCGGTGAAATTCCCAACTTTAAAATAAACCCTAAAACAAAGATTTTATATTCTCACACCAGTCCCATGACTGACCTGGAGTTTATTTTTCCATCCTAAATTCTTGGTGCCTACTAATTTTCACACGGGCAGCTAGTGGTTTAGGTTTACAATTATGGACCCTTGGAGCAAGATTTGGAGCACTTTCTGAGTTGGAGCTTCAAGCTAAAGTTGGAATTTCCGCTATATCATATCACTTCTTCCGCTGAGAGTATATTTATGTTTCCGCTGCTATATATATGTAACTCTGATATTCCATGTAACTCTGATGTAATATTGTCTTATGATATGAAAGTTCTATTATTTTGTTCAATATTGTTAGTACACATAATAATCCCCCTTTATGAACGGTTTAAGTTGGTTTAATTACCAGCTAGAACCGGGCAAAAAGACGGGTCGTGACAACTTTGAAATACTACTGAAGATGTTTAGTTTTGTTGAAGGAAGAAGAAAACGAAAAATGTCTGTGATTCTTACTATTTCTCTTCTGTCTATCTGTCATTTAAATAAACATAATGAAAATTGTATACATTACTGAAGTAATGGAATGTTAATGGATTTTAATTTATTCTCATTTAAAACAATATTGTAATACCATTACATTTAGTTATGGAATGTCACATAATTATATTACCATTGTGCAAGTGTAACAGCTCAATAATAATAATGATTCATGAATATATTACCTTTATAAACTTGCAATGGTTGAATTATAATATTGATTCATAAATACATTACCCTTGTAAACTTGCAAAAATTTAATTATAATAATGGCTAATTAATAAATTAAAATTAACCTTTTTAATAGTAAATTCACTTCATAGACAAAACCATTTCCAATAATCCCCCACCTAAAATTTTAAATTATATTTTTCGAGCAGTTTCTATAAATATAAGATTATGCATAAACAAGGTTGTCTTTTGACATGAACCTTTGCATAGTAAATAAAATTTAGTTTTTATTAGAGTGACATGTAGTCTTGAACTCTATTTATGACATTACCGCACACGATCTTTCTAAAGTGCAATCAAACAAGCCTGTGCATTTATGGCTATGTACATCTCTCGTAGTTTTATTAATGCTCTAGAATTTTTCCCAAAACTCTATAGGAAAAGGCCACATTTCTACATTTATAGGTGTGTCAATCGAGAGTACTTCTGAAGGTAGGTTTTCCACTCCAAATAAAATATAGATCTCTTAAAGAGTTTCTACTAACTCATCCTCTAATCACTTCAGGAATACATGATTCTAAATATAAAAATAGCATGTTTAACTAATATAACTTTCCAATTTATTCTTACCCATTGAACCTAGCTCTTGGGATCTACAGTCATCAGGTTGGGTTACCATTGTGTATGACTCAACATTCTAAGGGCAATAGTCCCATCTTTTAGAAATTCTAAGGATTTTCTCTCTGGTCAGTCCTTTCGTTAAAGGGTCTGCCAAATTCTCATCATTGCATTTGTAATCCCCTTTAACAACACCTAAAGAGAGTAGCCCTCTAATAGTATTGTTATTACTACATATAAGTCGTCTTTTTTGTAATAATGATTATGTACTTTTGGAATAGCCATGATGCTACATTACTAATACACCTTGACAATTCATATACATTACAACCATTGCCTTCCTTAACTTCATCAACTTCTATTATTCCATACTCCCCTCTGCAACCTGAAACTACGCTACTATCGACAACCAAAGCCTCACTAACAATAAATCATTATTGCACAGTGAAACTGTTAGAAATAGGGAATTAATATAATTGCAAGTATAAAAACTGCAACACAGTAATGAACAAATCGCAGTGATTCGTTGGAATAAATTAAGGAAATGGTATTTTGAGGTTATCTTAGCAATTTTCTCAAAAAATTATTTGCAAAGTTTCCCAAGATACAACAGAATATTTCTCCACGAGTGTCAACTCTGTGATTTATATTAGGCGTTGCAGCGAGAAGAGAGAAGGAAGAAAGCAGAAAAAATCAGATGGAATATGTGATCAGTAGTCTCCCATAATTATGTTTTCTTTTGCACCCCTTCGAACAGTCGCATCTTCTTTGATTGTTCACACGCCCACTTTTTTCCGCATTGTTTTAACAGGTTACATTAGTCCACCGTTGGTTTTAACAGTTCGCATCGCTCATCGTTGCCATCTAACGGGTCGCATCCGTTCGCCTTTTGCCAAAGGACAACATCTTCAGACAAACCGCGCCCGCTTCCGGAAGTCACACCTCTTCAAACAAACAGCGCCCGGCCGCTTCTGTCCGAATTCAAGCCAGTCCTAGTTTCGGTCCAAAGCCTGCAACTGTTAAAATCAACTCATTTTTTAAACCAAAAATAAGGTCATATTAGACCAGAACTCGAATCCGAGCCCAAGCCCGACCTGTTCGGACGGACATACTGTGGCAACACGCATGTGTGGTGGCGAAGCATGGCTTCCCTCCTTACAACAAAGAAAACCTTTGGGTTCCCCAAGGCCCTAACCTCCTCATGAGGAGGCTATTCATTTACTTGAATTTTATTGTGTATTTTGGCGATGTGGGACTCTATATTTTTCATTCAACATGTTGTTTCAAAAATCCGCCACACGAATGATAATATACCTTTACCCCACACAAAATGAAATATCATAGAGTACATATGGAATAATGTTTTATCGTGGATAAGTAGATATTTCACTTTGAAATTTCCCTACTCAAAACTTATCGGATCTACTTGGCTAATTAGTGAATTATTTCATCTTGAATCATCGGCCTTTATAGTATATCCAGACAATAAGCTTCACAAAGCATCGATTGCCTTCTTATCCAATCTCTTGGTTGGGTTCATCTTGAACCCTTTTTGGTTCTGCTAGTATTACAGAGAATTTAAGTCTGCAATATTCTCATAGAGTCAACTCATCTTGCACTAACATAGGTGATTGCAACCATTAAAGGTATCCTACATATACCTCACTTGTTATTTTCAAGATACGATCATTATCAAAAAAACATAGTTTTGACATTTTAATACTTTTGTAGGTATGTATTTATATTGTGCACCATAGAAATGAAGTAGGACCATGTCCAAACAAATGCAACATCTTGAGTCATTCAGAACTAGTTTGCCTATTGATCCTAGTCCGTGGAATCTTCAATTGCTAGAATAGTTTCCGTATATGATAACTCTTTTTTATTTAGACTTTTAAACTCATTCCCCTCGATGCGCAGTCAATTTTCTCTCTTGGTAAACATTTAGTAAATGGATCCACTAGGTTATCATTTGTTCTCACATAATCTATAGTTCCATCTGAGAATGACTACCTAAATGGTGTTATGGTATCAACGAATGAGTCATGACTTCCCATTATACACAAAATTTTGCGCTCTACTTAACGTTGCTTGGTTATCACAGTGTATGCATATGGCAGATACAGGTTTAGGCCAAAACGAAATATCTTCTAAAAAATGACGAAGTCATTCTGCTTCTTCGTATGCTTTATCTAAAGCGAAGAACTCTAATTCCATAGTAGGTTGAGCTATGCATGTTGGTTTAGTACATTTTCATGATACTGCTACCTCTGCTATGGTAAATACATAACCAATAGTTGATTTTGATTCATCTGAATCATCAATCCTGTTTGCATCACTATATCCTACTAAGACAGCAAGATATTTTTCATAATGTAAGGACTGGTTTGTAGTATTTTTTAAATATCTAAGCACTCACATTAGTGCTTTCTAGTGTTCTTTTCATGGATTGCTTGTATACTTGCTCATTCGACTTACTGCTTAGGTTATATCTGGTCTTGGCAATTCATGAGATACATTAAAAATCCTATTACACTAGAATATCCCAGTTGTATTATACTCTCATCAATGTTTTTATGTAGTACATCTGATGGATTAAAAGGTGTTCATACTCCTTTAATTACAAAGTTTTGGAATCTTTCAATCACTTTTTCTACAAAATGCGACTGAGATAATTTAATTCCATTAGGTGTTCTTACTATTTTGATTCCCAAAATAACGTCTGCAACACCTAAATCTTTCAAATCAAAATTATTGATTAACATTTTCTTTACAATCTCTATAACTTTAATGTTAGGACCAAAGATTAGCATATCATCTACATATAGACAAACCATCATGTATGATTGTCCAGTTTGTTTATAATAAACACATTTATCACATTCATTTATACAAAAACCATTTTTCATTATAACACTATCAAATTTTGCGTGCCATTGTTTGTTTATCTTGTTTTAATGCATATAATGATTTGTCTAATTTAAATACTTTATTTTCATTTCATGCGGAAATAAAACCTCTAGGTTGCTCCACGTAGATCTCCACATCGAAATATCCATTTAAAAATGATTCTGTCTTTACATTCATTTGATCAATTCATAGATTATAGATTGATGCAATTTCTATTAGCATTCTTATAGATATTATACGTGTTACCGGTGAATATGTATCAAAGAAGTCTACACCTTTTTTTGATGATATCATTTGGCTAGTAATCGTGCTTTATACATGTTCATGGAGCCATCTGGTTTTATTTTCTTCTTGAAAATTTATCTACAGCCGATTGGTTTTATTCCTGGTGGAAGATCAACTATTTACCAAGTTTTATTACTCAGAATTGAATCAATTTCACTTTGGATTACTTCTTTCCAACATGAGGACCCAAAAGATGACATAGCTTCCTTGTACTTTTGAGGTTCGTGTTCTAACACATTTGTTCAAAATTTCGAACAAAATGTCTTAGAAGCCTTATCCCTTACACTTCTTCTTGTTTCAATATCCTCAATATCATGATGAGTTTCACATTAATGTGAATTGCTTGATTCTTCTCTTATTATGTTAAGGACATTATTCCTTTATTCCTTTTGTGCGGAAACATGTCTTCAACGAATGAGGAATATTTGGATTCAATGATTGTATTTACATTGGTATCAGCTATATCATACTTAAATACAAAAATCTGTAGGCACTAATATTTTGGGTTGGCCTTATATACTAACAATCTATAGTTTTTGGTCTAAGTTTGACTTTCTTGGAGGTGGAATTGGAGCTTTTGCCAAGCATCCCCACACTTTGAGGTACTTAAAACTTGGTTTATGTCCTTTTCATAGCTCATATGGAATTGTTCCTGTTTTATTGTGAGGAATCTTATTTAAAATGTGATTAGACATATTTAAGGCTTCCCCCACAAGTTCGTCCGTAAGCCATAGGTCAATAACATTGCATTAATCATATGTTATAATGTTCAATTCTTTCTCTTGGCAACACAATTTTGTTGTGGTGAATATGGGGCTGTTGTTTGTTGAGTTATTCCATTTTTTGCATAGAATTTTTCATATGGTGATTCATATTCTCCACCTCGATCAGATCTCAATATCTTAGTCTTTTTATTTAACTGATTTTCTACTTCAGACTTTTACTTTTTAAAAGGATGTAATTGCTTTATCTTTACTTTTTAAAAGATATATATAGCATTATAGCATATAATCGTAAAAAAAGTAATAAAGTACTTTTCCCACCTTTTGTAGGTAATGATTTAAAATCACATAAATCTGTATGAACAATACTTAGTGGTTCGGTGCTTCTATCAACAGTATGAAATGGGTTTTTGACCATTTTTGCTTCTATACATGTCTCACATTTGCAGTTTTTATCTTCTTGGAATTTAGAAATTAATCCTGAATTTGCTAGCTTTTTCATTTTTTGGAAATTTATGTGCCCTAAACTATCATGCCATAACAATATTTCATGCTCAAGCAAATAAGAAACTTCAATTTTATTAATAACACTACCAGAATACATAGTTTTATTACTGATTACAGACACAATTGCCTTAAATAGCCCATCACATAAATATGCTCTTCCTATTTACATTCCAGCTTTGGACAAAACCATCTTGTCTGACTCGAAGAACATTTTGAATCCTTTCTTTGATAGCACTGAACCAGAGATGATATTCTTTTGTATGTCTATATCATCAAGGACATCATTCAACTTGACAGTTTTTTTAGAAGTAAACTTAAGGATTACTGTTCCACTGTCTTTAATCATGGAAACTACGAAATTATCCATGTAGAGTTTTTCTTCTAGATCAAACTTCTGGTATGTAGAAAACATGAATTTTCAGAAAAAACATGACGAGTAGCGCCTGCCTCTACCCGCCACTGTGTAGGATTCTAAACCAAATTACATTCAGATACAACTACGGAGAAATTAGATTCATCCACTTCCATGTTGTCCATTATATTTGCCTCTGAGTTGCTTTCCTTCTTGTGTCTACAATCTCTAGCGGCTTGTCTCGCTTTTTAACAAACCCAACACTCGCCATTAAACTTCTTGGTTCATTTGTTTTCTTGGGTTTGTTTTAGCAGCTTTCCTTTTCTTCAGGAAATTCTTCTTTTTGGTTTTGGTCTTTGACCCTTTAGCTACAAATGCATCGTTGCTTTGTTTCATAATTCCGCGGTTATCTTCCTCAATCTTAAGTTGGACTATAAGATCCTGTAAATAAATTTCCTTTATTTTATGCTTTAGATAATTGCGGTAATCTCTCCATGATGGAGAGTTTTTCTGTGATGGTTTCAACGAAAAAAGATTCTCTAGCCTTATGACCTTCTGCTTTGAGTTCATGAACAAAAATATGAAGTTTATGCAATTGAGTTGTCATAGATTGGAGTCCTTCATTTTGTAGTCCATGAATTTGTCTATAATAAAAAAATTCAGATTGACATTCTGGATCTTATATTTTGTGGCAAGTGCATTCCAGAGTGCCTCTGGTGTCTTTAGATGTTGATATACTTTGTATAGCACCTTGTCGAGACAATTCAGAATGCAGTTTCTACAAAGGAATATGGAATGCTTCCATCTAGTAAAAGCAAGAATCACATCGTTATCTGTTTCCTTGCCTGGTGGAGGTATTGATTCCTCCTTTTTGAGATTCCTTTGCAGACCGAGTGTGGTGGGATTAAACAACATCTGATTCTTCCATGTTAGAAAATCATCACTATCTCCTTCGAAAGGATCGGGTCTGTTGTGTGTAGTGCTTTTGTTTGATATTTCAACTGCTGCCATTTCTTGTTGCATAAAACAAATTAGGAAATATGAATTTGAAATAACAAATACCTGGTTATGAACAGAGAGCAAACAGAAAGTTCGCAACTTTTCGGTTTCATAAAAATTCCCCAAATTTTCTAAATGTTTTAAGATGGTCAGAAACGGAGAAATAATATATCTGGAAGTATAAAACTGTAGCATACTAATGAACAAATCAAAGTGGTTCATTGAAACAAATTAATGAAATGGTATTCTGTGGCTTGCCTTAGCAATTTCCTTAAAACTTTTATTTGCAAAGTTTCCCAAGATACAACAGAATATTTCTTCACGAGATTATAATGAGTATGTCAACTCTATGATTTATATTATACGTAGCAGCGATAGCAGAAAAGAGAGAAGGAAGAAACCAGAAACAAGCGGATGGAGAATATGATCAGTATTCTACCCTATTTATATTTTCTTCCACACCCCTTCAAACAGTCGCGTCTGCTCTGATAGGTCGCATCCGCCCTCTTTTTGTTGCTCTGTGTTAACGGGCTGCGTCCGCCCACTTACAAAAAATCACACATTTGGGGTGCTTCAAGGCCCCAACCTCCTCATGAGGAGACTATTCATGTACTTGAATTTTGTTGTGCATTTTGGTGATGTGGGACTATATATTTTTCATTCAACATGTTATTTCAATAGAAACTTCTCTATTACTGTCAACTTCCAAACCTGCACATCAATCTCAACAACCATCCAACATGCTCAACCATAAAACTACCACCTCCTGTTCATTGTCGCAGCCACCTTCAATTGTGCCTCACCACATAATCTCACCTTAACCCGCCTCCTATGTCAAAACCCATATTCTCGACCAACAAATCAACTTTCAACCCATCTCATCTATCAAAACTTACCCACCAAGCACAAACAACTCATAAACACCACTCCAGATTTGCTATAACCTTTTCCATTTTCCCTTCACAACAACAATCAGCCTCTATCCACTTAACAACCACTGATTCTACATATTCCACATATTCATCATCAAAAGCCACATATTCCACCATAGAGACACTAACCCTTAACACAATAAAACACATAGACCGTCTTATTCCTGCACTATCTTTGTATCACTGCAAATTTCAACACATATTTATATCAACATTGCTACCTCCAAGAACATCAACACTGCTAACCTAATATAGCCACAAACCAAAATCCACTTTTCTCTTGCACTGCCTTCAACTCCATTAACACATTAAAACAACCATCAACTTTAAGCCTCTACAAGTTCACCCACTAACCATTGGTACAACCATCAGTCGAATTCCTACAACCACCACACATCCTACAAACCATATCTACCTGTACATCCTAATTGAACAACCTACAACAAACACTACTACTTGCTTCTCTCCTAAACTCATCTGAAAATCGGCTCCTCCAGCAAAACAGAACCAACACATCCATCAACATCCTACTCAAACTCTCAGACCAAAAATTAAGAAAAAAAACTGCTCATTTCAGATCACAAAACTCAATCCTATCACCTGCACCACCAAAATCGAACCATACAGTAACCATAGAGCTTCCACGAACTCCCTAACTCGCCTAACTTGATCATGCAACCTCTTCCCTAACTCAAACTCTCAAACCAAAAAATAAGAAAAAAAACTGCTCATTTTAGACAACAAAACCCAGTCCTATCACCTGCACCACCAAAATCGAACCATACAGTAACCATAGAGCTTCCACGAACTCCCTAACTCGCCTAACTTGATTATGCAACCTCTTCACTACCATAACAATTCATACCACCTTGACGTCTGTAACGAACCTGTAATTTTGAAGTTTTAGGATATGAGTTGATTTAAAATATTAAACGTTGAAATGGAGATTTATAATCTTAATTTGAATTTGAAACTTAAAATTTCAATTTTATGTCGGAAGCTTGAATATATAAACTTGAACTTGTAAGTTGTTTGTATTTTATAACGTAAAACGATAATTTACATTTAGTATGTATACATTGGAATAAACATGAAATCGATACATTATAGAAATGTTAAGTCATGGAAATATGAATACAAATATAATCTAATTAATTCTATTGTGAGAGCTCTAAATACGTTGCTCCATTTAAAACGATTCATGCAAATGATATACGGTAATGACAAGTTATGTATTATTTTGATGTTAAAAATCTAAAAGTTAAACTAAAGTACGAAACTTAATATTTGAAATATGTCTAGATAGACATAATGGAGGAATAAATTTTGTAATATAATACATGGATTCGTTCTGATTCAGTTTAATTTGATAAACATTTTATAAATCATTGAAAGTTTAACGTTGTCAGAACTTAAGCAAAATTGAACTAAAAATACTTGATTAAATTACAAGAATAACAGTATTTTTCATTTTGAAAAATTCAACATTTGATCCTCCGAATCTTTAATTTTAATTTAAAATCACGCAAAAACAAACGATGTTCGTCTGTTCTTCTTGTTCCATGTTCTCCGTGGTTTTTCTTGTCTCATTAATACAACTGATTTATTGTTCACGTATAAACGGCAGAAATTTATTAAATTTCCGAAAATATCTACACTGTATTAAAAAACAAAATAAATAAAGAAAATTTTTTACAAGGACAAACTAAGTTATAATTTTATTCAAAAGGACAGGACACTAATATTTTATTGAAAAGGACAAATAAGAGCCCAACCCAATAATAAAATTATCTCCGCTCCATTTTCATTTTGTTTTGTTTGCTTTCCACTCACGCAAAAAACCCATTCCTCAGTTCAATTGAAATTGAAAATCGCGGAACCCTAAATCAATGGTGACCGATTCACCGTCACCGTCAAATTGCAACGTCGATCAGGAGATTTCCACTGAAAACCGCACAAACCAACCTGTTATTGTTCTAAATCAACAACAATTACCCCATTCAACCGAAAACCTAGCTGATTGTTCATCAAATTTACAACGCTCTGTAGAAACCCTAAATGATTTTCCAGAACTTGATGAAAGACAAGCGAATGGAAGAAATGATACTGCTAGTGTTAGTAATGAGGAAAATAAGGAAGTAACAACAACAAATGATACTTGCGATAGCAAAAACAAGGAAGAAACAGGGGCTATAAGAGAATCTGGGTCAAATTTTGGTGAAAAAGAAAAAGTAAATGATCCTGGAAAAGAAACTGATACTGAGTTTGGTAAAGATAAGGAAATAAGAGCGACTGAGATGCAATCTGAAAATGTTGGTGATGAAAAGCTAAAGAAATCCCAGTGGTTATAGTTCCTACAGTTGTAGTTAGGCAAACTAGGTCGAAGAAGGTCAATGATCCAAGAAGAAATGCGGAAGTAAAAAATATGAAGATAAATAAAGACCAAAAAAAGGTAAATGATACTTTAAATATTGAAAACTTTTAATGTTATAGTCAATTTTTTAACAAATTGTTTTCTGATATGACAGGAAATAGTGAGAAAAAAAAGTAAAACAAGTCAAGCACAAGTAGTTGAAGCTGTTGAAGAGAACTCGGTGAGATAACTTTAACTATACTGTATTTTAATATGATTATATCATCTTTCATAAAAAATGCAGTTAAGTTAAATATAAGTAGTAAGTACGAAACATGTAAAGTATGCAAATAAATAGTCTGAAAGTATGAAATAGCTGAATAGTAGTGGTAGAAGTATAGTATGAAGTTGTTTTATTTTAGTGGTAGTGTGGATTGTTTTATTTTTCAAATAAAATAAACTTGTCTAGTAGTGTAGCTTTAAAAATAGAACTGATATCTTGTTATAAAAAAACTGATATTTGTTTAGTAAAAAGGTAGTAAAATAATAAGTGATACCTAAACAAATTAAGAAATGATACCTACAAACTGAAAAGAGTCTTAAAAAGTAGAAACTGATACTGGAGTTATTAAAAAACTGATATTTTTCCTACATTACAATACACACTACGTAGCATATACAACCACCATATTTTGTTGTATTGAATATCAAACACTTTTTTTTAAAATTCCTGTACGTGTTCGTTTTGAAAGGTTTCCTTGTGTAGATATTAGTTTTTTAATAACTCCAGTATCAGTTTGTACTATTTAAGGATATAGAAATTAGTGATACCTACACACATGAAGAATTGGTACCTACAAACTGAAAAGAGTCTTAAAAAATAGAAACTGATACTAGAGTTATTAAGAAACTGATATTTTTCCTTCATTACAGTACACACTGCGCAACATATACGACCACCATATGACTATAACAGATCTGAATATATGCAAGAAAACTGATATCAATTCAGTAGAAAAGTATTAAAATTGAATAGTGATACCTATGTAAATTAAAAATTCTTACCTACAGACTGTAAAAAGTTTTAAAAAAGTACAAAATTAAAACTGAAGTTAATAAATAACTGATATCTATTCAATGAATGATATCAATACAGTTACATACAGAATTTAAAAAAAATAGTTCATGTGTGATAATCACTGTAAGCTAATGTGATGGTTGTATATGTGCATAGTTAAGTTCTAAATTATTATTATTATTATTAAACAGGATGACGATTTTGTCAATCCTATGCCAAAACAGAGTGCATTGGGTACATCTGAAGAGAAAAAGAAAGAAATTGTTGCAGATGAGAAAAAAAATGTACAGCTTATCGATGCAATCTGCAAGCTACATTCAAAATCATAAAGTTGGTAAAAGAGAAAAAAGCATTGAACAAAAGGAAAATTGATTTTTTGAAACGCACTCCTTTCTACTAGTTTTTTAATGTTTTTTATGAGGATAAAATTGTTCTGAAATAAAGCAAGAAACATCAGGATAATTTGGATGAAATTTATTCGTGTTATTCACCAGTTGAAGAGTTGTTTGTGTTTGGAGAAGAACAAATGAAAATAGAAGAAAAAGATGTTAGCTTACTGTTTTACATGCCAGTGGAAGGATGCAATATAGTAAAAACTGCAAAGACGACTAATAGAACAATCCCATCGGAGTGCAAAGATTTTATTTTAAGGAACTTTGATTCAGAACCAGTTATAAATAGAAATTTAATCGAAGCAAGAATAAAAGAAGAAACTGCAAAGAAGAAGAAGGATTTTGAAGAAGATTTACCATTGCTATTGGTCATGGATATTCTGGTCACATTCTTTTTTCCGAACAACCAACAGAAGCTCAGATGGGGATTTGTTCTGTATCTATTAGATATTGATAAGATGAAATCCGTGTCGTGGCCAAAAACAATTCAGTCTAATTTTTACAAAAATGTTAAAAAATTCATGCACAACCCAAGAAACATGTCCGGATGCTCAATGCTTCCATTGGTAAGAGTTTTTTTTCACATTAATTCTATTTTTAAGCTAAACATGACAATATGTTTTCATGTGTAAAAATCAGTTTTCCTTCCCTATATGCAGTATGTCTTTTGCGAGAAGATCGGTGGAGTAAAGCAAAGGAAAAACTTCGGCAATAAACTGCCAAGATTTGCAAGATGGAATTTGAAGGAGCTGAAGAACATTGTGCAACGAAATTTCTTGCGTGAACTTAAAAAAGGGGAGGTATGTTATTATAACACGATTGTCTGATTCGTGCTTGATTACAATGTGAATCATTCTAAATAAAATATGATACCTTGTAGAAGTTATAAAATTTATGTCAGCATAATGAAGTAATGATCATATTGAAAAGTGATATGTAGAAAATATATAAATTGATATTGTGGAACTAATTGATTATAAATGGAAGATGAAAAATGGAAAACAGATACTGCAAAAATGAGAAAAATGATACTTGTGTATTATTTATTAAAAAATTGCTATCTTAAAAAATTAAAATTGATACCTATAAACTGACTACAAATCTCTGATACCTAATTAGTACTGAAAAGTATAATTAAAAATGTACACATTATATATAGGACTTCAATATGTAGAAATTTGTTATCTAATGAGTACATGGTCTATGTTCAAAAATATGCAGATGAAGGAGATTACAAAAATTGAGCCGCATGAGGCTAAGCTTCTAGAGACATTTCAAGAATTATCAAAAAGATTAAGTAAAGGAAAAGACGCAGAAAATAAAAAAAGAAAACGTGGTGGGATGGAAGAGCAAGAGGGAAAATTTGAAAGAGACGTGGCTACAAAAATTTATAACTGTTATATTAAAGAGCTTGAAGACACGGTTAAAGATTTAAAGCAAGATTTAAAGAAAGAAAGTTGAGGAGAGAAGCGGAAAATCAGATTTTAAAACTAAGGCAGCAGCTAGATGAAAAAAAAGGAATCTCAAAATGATAAAACAATTGGTACAGCAGATGTAGAAGGCACTTTGCATAAATATCCAGTCATACTTGAATATGGAAAAGAGAATGAAATCTTGAATGTGAATGACGATATGAATATTGAACTTGTAGAGGAAGAAAAACAAACAGAAAAAAATGCAGTTGAAGAAAAGTTGTCATCTGTGAAGAAAGACAAGTGTGATACAAAAGGAAATGAAATGACACCAACTGGTACTGAAGTTGCCGTAGAAAGCAGCAAAGATAAGCATGATAAAAAACTGTAGAAGACATTGTTCCTCCTGACTTTAAATTGGGTCTTACTCAAGCATTTTCAGAAGTATTAATCGAAGACGGCATTGAAAAAAAAGCATCCCAACGAAGGATTAAAAAATCAGGGAAGAAACCATCAACTCCGAAAAATCATCGTTGGTTAAAAGAGTAAAAGCAAAGAGTAGAAATAAGAAAAGGCTTGTTGATTTTGAGTATTCTAATCAAGCTAAAAAAAAAGCTAAGAAATCAAAAAATGAGAAGAAGGAAAATTCTTCCGAAGGAAAAGAGGAAGAAAAATATATAACATTAGTTACAAAATATGAAGCAAAAAATGAAGAAAAAGAAGAAAAAAAATGAAGAGAAATTAGAAGATATAATGGATGATTTAAATCCAATTCAAGTTGAAGAACCTACTTGGAAAGACCTACATTTGGCAAACTGCAAAAGTGTTACAAGTCATCTTAGTGAAGAAGAAGCAATAGTCGTGAGGAAATATTTTTCAATGGCAATAGAGAAAAAAAAGTAAGTTTTTTTTTTTTTTTTTTTACAATTGCAGATTAAATTTTATATTCTGGATATTAGTTTTTAGTCACTTTAGGTATCAGTTTTTTATACATGTATAACTTCAGATTCTGGGTATCAGTTTTTAGTCACTATAGATATCAGTTTTTTTATTTTTTATAATTGTACAGATTTTAGATATCATTTTTGTACTGCTGTAGGTATCATTTTTTAAAAATCTTTTTGCATGTTCACAGTAGTTAAGTATCAGTTTACTATTTTTTTAGGTATCAATTTTTTTCCCCCATAATGTAACAGTTTTTTTAGTATCAATATAAGTGTGTTGTAAATATCATTTTTCCACTGTAATTCATTACAGGTATTTAAGTATCAATGTACCTTCCATACAGGTATCAGTTTTTAAACTGAAGTAAGTAACATTTCTTATCAATTAACCAGTATTTTAGAATTTTTTTCTTCAGTGTATACTATTAAAAAAACTTAATATTAAATGTGGTTTTTTTTAAACTAAACAACTTCGTTGCTTGGCAAGATAACGATGTGTCTAGAGGAGGATGTATTATCACAAAAGATATGGTGATCGATTTGTTGAGAGGAACCGTTACAGATGGATAGGTAAATACATTTAAGAACTATTGTAAATACGATATCGTAATTCATAACAAGTTGATTATCAAAATCTGCAATTGTAATTGGATAAGTATATTTTTTTTTTAAAATGATACCTTACATTACAGTATGACATGAAAATACTATATAGCAAAAGCTTACATGTCATAATAATTTGTGTGATATCTTGTTTTCATGCTTAAATCAGGTTATCGACTGGTCTAGCATCAAATGTGACTTAGCTGCAAATAACTATGCAATGTCGACGATAATGACAGTAAGTACAAATTTAGTAAACCAATATTATTTGTTGACATGAGTGATGTACATAGTTAATACTTACATAAATATATTTTGCGCAGAAAGGAATTATTGAAGAAAGAAATGGAATTATAAAACATTTGGTTATACCGTTCTTGAAAGAATGCGCTCTGAACAAATATACAGAAGCCATATACTTCCATATTCATGGCAAATGCCACTGGACACTACTAATATTGCTATATCCAAACATACAATGGTTGCACTATGATTCTTTGAGACCAAGAAATTCGACTGAAAGAAATAATCTACACTTGAAAGATTGCTATAAACTGGTAATGCAATATATTAACCCTTACTATTGTATAAAGTGATACTAATTGTTGAGTTATTGCAGAAAGTAAAAGTTGAAGAGATTCTGCAGCAAGTATGGATAGAAAACAGTATTAAAGATATGAAGTTTCTAGCGATAGAAATTTATCAACCCGGCTGTGCACAACAAGAATCGTAAAAATAAATATATTTCATTCATATGATAAAGGATTATGTATTAACATAGTTTGCTAACTATATATATTTCATTAATGCAAAATTGACTGCAGTATTTTCGTCATGATCTTTATAGCTTCACACAACAGAGCTGCCTTTGAAAGTGGAACAAAAAGATGTTGATTGTATCAGAGCAAAAATTATGTACGAAATAATTGCAAATCATATGAGGTGCTAGGATTTAGTTCGATTCATCAAAGGATTAAGCAAGAGTTCAAGAAAATGACTGAAGTGATGTCTGATTGAATAACAGCTTTGAAACAATGCTTTGTATTTCAGTTTTGTATGTAAACAATTTTACACGTTCTGCGTTTCAATATTGACTGAATTGCCCTATGAAATGTTGGTTATATGAATGTTTTGAAACAATGTTTGTATTTCAGTTTTATTTGTAAACAATTTTACACGTTCTTCATTTCAATAATGACTGAATTTCTTAATGAAATTTGTGGTTATGTGTATGTATGCAAATGTCAGCACTGGTATAGAATTGATAGTTATTTACTGCAGAAATAAGTCGGTTACATTAGATGAAGTTAAAATGAAACTAATGGAATGCAGGAAAAAAACTGATTTCTAAAAGACTGGTTAATTGATAAGTAATGTTACCAAATTCAGTTTAAAAACTGATACCTATATGGAAGGTACATTGATACGTAAATACTGTTAATGAATTACAGTGGAAAAATGATATTTACAACACACCTTTATAGATACTAAAAAACTGTTAAATTATGGGGGGGAGGGGGAAATTGATACCTAAAAAAATGGTAAACTGATACCTAAAAACTGTGAACATCCAAAAAGATTTTTAAAAACTGATACCTACAGCAGTACAAAAATGATATCTGAAATCTATATAATTAAAAAAAAAACTGATATCTACAGTAACTAAAAACTGATACCCAGAATCTGAAGTTATATGTTTATAAAAAACTGATACCTAAAGTGACTAAAAACTGATATCCAGAATATAAAATTAAATCTGAAAATAAAAATGATACCTAAAAAAATCAAAAACTGATACCCATGAACTGGTAATAGGAAAAAATCTTCAAACTAACACCAATCACCTTACAAAACTGAAACCTAAAAATTATAAACACGCAAGTAAAACAAAAGAGATACGTACATAGACATTTAAATGATAACCAACAGATGAAACATAAAGAATAACACATTAAATCGATACATACAAGATCGTAAAACTGATATTCAATTTGTGAATATAATTTAATTTACCACAAGAGCATTACATCACCATACCAACAAAACAACAATCTAAAAAATAAAAAAGGAACTGAATAAGCTTTGAATAAGTCTTATTAAAAATATAGAATATTGTGGACATTTTCAATGCATCAAACATTAATTTGCAAATGTGTACAGGTCTTTATTTTGAAAAGTATATATACAAGTACATGTTGTCCTAAAACAATTGAAATAAAAATCAGTTTATATTCTTGGAAGCTTGACAATTGCACTTGTTGTGCCCGTATTCATTGCACACTCCACATTTGTTTTGCTTGTTTTTGAAATATGCAAATCCTCCTTTCCTTTTTGATGAAGGTCTCCCAGCGTCACGCTTATCCTTTGGTGGTTTAATTACTACATCACTACTCGAGTCAACATCAGGTTTGTCACAGGTAGGTATAGGATTAATTGTATTACTGTATGAAGATCGATAAGCTGTCACGGTAAAATAACGCTCAACAAAATCATATACATTTAATTTCATTTTATTAATGCATTTAATTGCATGAGCATATGGAAAACCCATAACTTTCCATTGATTGCAGCTGCATGTCCAGTCTTTAAGATCGACACGATGGGATATTGGAGATTTCACTTCAAAAAGGTATTCAGAAGACTTGAATACATCCCAACTAAATCCTTCTTCCACTAATTCTTTTAAACGGTTTTCCATAGTTGGACATGAAAGCGTAGACCATAAACGGGTTTCCTCTCTACGTTTAGCCATTTGCTCCATGATTTTTATTCGTATTCCATCTAAACAAGATGTAATAGGTAATGCCCGCTCATCTAAAATCCAACTATTGAAACTTTCAGCCACATTAGAGCTATATTCACCATACCTTTTTCCTCGAAAGAACAGGTCAGCCCATTTATCAAATGTTTTGTCTCTCAAAAAATTAGCCGCTGCAGGACCACCAATTTCCAAAAACTTAGAATAAGCTACATTAAACTCATATACAGTAGATGCTCGAGAACAAGTCCTAAACAATTCCACAATAGAAATGTGTGCATTTTTTGACTTAACTACAGATAGTAAATTTTGTTCCATGTGAAGGTAGCAATAACTATGGTATGATGTTGGAAAAACATCTTAAACACCAGAAATCAATCCCAGATGTCGATCCGACATAAAAACCAAATCACGATCTTCTTTCAACATTTTTGTCAAATGAGTTAAAAACCAAGTCCAGTTGTCCAAATTCTCGATAGAAACTACGACCATAGCGAGAGGAAGAAACCTGCAAAACAAAGTACGAAATAAGAATTCAAAAAGTATTTGTTATTGCAAATAAAATTGATTCCTTTCAGGCATACAAAAAAGCTAATTAAATAATGTACAACAAAAATTGATACCTGCAGAAACTCAAAACTGATACTTAAAAACTGTGTAATATAAACTGATACCAAGGTACATATTAAAATGCTATCTACAAACTGTGTATTTAAAAATGATGTTTATAGTCATACAATAATGCTACCCACTAACAACAGATAATAAACTGATACCTTCATGCAAGAAACAATGCTACCTCTTAACTATAGAACTAGAAAACTGATACTGTAAAAAATACTAAACTGATATCACAGAACTCAAATTATACCATATGTATGTCTGCGTGAAATCAATTTAACACTAGATCATACCTTGGTTGCAATTCTTTGCTGTTGCACCCATCAAAACTCTTGGCCTCCCCTTCAAATGAGTACCATCTAAAAATATCATAGGCCGAAAATCTTTGAAACCAAGAATACAAGCACCTAAACCAACAAACACTCGCTCAAACTGATTTGTAGAAGAATTAACATCCACAGTGACGTAAGAACCTGGATTGTGTGCCTGTAATGCATCTAAATACCAAGATAAATCATTATACGACATTGCATCATTACCATACAATTCCGTTAAAGCTAGTTGCCTTCCGTGGTAAGCGAATGAGTAAGACAAATTTAGATTATACTCTCTTCGAAAATCAGCCATGATTTCTTTCGGTTTCTTATTCGGACGATCTCTAATTTCATAATTATCAATGATTTAACAAATAAGCTAGAGAGTTTAGGGTTATTCAAATTTGATAGACCACCACCGCAAGTATGTTCAACAATTAAATTTCTAATGAAAAACCTATTGAGTTGGCCAAGATCACAGGAAGCATGCACTTTCAACAAACATCCAATGGAAGACGATGAGCAAATAACTGTGATTCTAGTAGCGCAGTTCTTAAGATAATCTAATTCATGACCTGATTTAATTTGATAGGCCAGTAGGAATTCTCTAAAGTCATCTGCCCCTCCTAAACAAAAACCAGTAAAATCAGAAAATTGTAATATAGAGCCTCTTTTCATCAAATCTTTTAAGTAACTTTTCCTATGAACGACAATGTTCGCACCCAAACATCGATCGGAAAACTTAAGAGATGAAACAGTAGTAGAAACGACAGATGAACCATCAATCACATTTTCCAACAGAAAATCCTTCAATTGAACATCGAAACAGAAAAAAGCAGTCTTCTTATGTAATTGAAATAGAACGACACTTTGAAGGTCATAGTCAGTCTCAACAATTTTAGTTCTATCCTCAAGCAGATAACTAATTTCAATTGATTTAGGAGTAAGTTGAGACCAATACTCACATATTTCGTTTCGCAAATCACGCAATGAGCAATTCACCGACAACCGAGTACTGAAGGAGGTATCGTTGAAGAGAAGTACGATAAGGAGAGTATCTTCAGCACTGAAAGAAAGAAACAATATGAACAAACAAATTAGACAGGGTAAAAGATGCAATAAATACAAAGTTAACTAAAATTTCGTACAAGTTTAGGAAAATTCTAAAATGATTAATTCAATATTTGTTCAAAAGAATAAAAATAGAAACAAAACACAAAAATTACACCAAAACTGATACCTCAAAAATAATATACTGATACCTGAAACCAAATGTAGTCATCAGCACAATAAAACTGATACCTTAAAAAAATACAATTCTGATACCTAAACCTAAATTAGTCATGTTACAATAAAACTGATACTTAAAAAATACGATTGTGATACCTAAAACTTGATTTAGTCACATTACAATAAAACTGATACCTTGAAAAATACGATTGTGATACCTAAAAACTGATTTAGTCAAATTACAATAAAATTGATACCTTAAAAAATACGATTCTGATACCTAAAACCTGCTCTAGATTTTTTTCTCACTGAACAAAAAACTAATGCGCAAAACAATTCAAAATAAGATTTACACTTATTAAAACGAAACATGTTCAGGTGTAAAACAAATTTAATTCAATAATTCAATTACAAACAAAATACAAAATCAAACAGAACAACAAACGAATAAGAAAGTAATCAGTTTTAAAAAAAAATCTGATAACTAGATCTCACAATAAACTGATACCTGCTTGAATTACCAGTAGATTCCATGAATCAACAATTTAAACCTAACAGGAATAATGAATGTTAAATTAAAGGAATTATAAGAAGAAATTAAAAATTGAATCGATGAAATCAGAAAGTAACCTAATGTTCAATGGATTTTCCTATATGAATCGTGCGAGATCGGATTTCCCAATATGTATTGTGAAATCAAATCAGTTGTCCCTCTGCCTTGTCAAATTTCGATCAAACAGGTACTGCTTTTTTTGTTGATGAATTTATGCGATCAAGGAGAAATTTGATTCCGAAATATGCTAGAACAAGAATCGCTTTTCGATTGCGGCGAGACAGAAATTTCGTCGAGCGGAGATAAATGACGATGAAGAAGAAATAAGCGCGCGTGATTTAAGGATATAAAAATTTAATTAGTGTAATGTCTTAGTGTAATGTCCTTTTGATTAAATTTTTAATGGGCTGTCCTTATGGATAAAAAACCCCTTAATCTTGTCCTTGTGATCATTTTGCTGAAATAAATAACTCTTGGACAAGTGTAAACCTATTCCGAAACATTACCACTTGTAGAAGTTGAGCTGAATTCATTCAACATCTGTCTTTCTCTTCCTGAGAAGGAAACCACGTGTTTGTTTGTTTTTGTTGCTCCCTCCTCCCATGTTCTTTCATTTAAAGGAAGGAAGTTGTTCAGAAAAATTTATACGCCAAGTTTCAAAATTAAATCTACAAAAATCGCAAGTTATAAATAAATAAGACCGTTCTCTTCTTTCCTCAACCCTTCGCTGTATATTCCTCAAATGCCTGAAAAGAAAGAAATTGGGAGGAAATTGCTCTATCATCCACCGTTTATATCCAATGGCCAGAGCCCCCACCATCGCGATTTGATGCCTCCATAGTGAGATCTCCATCTCCTTCCCGTTTCAATCAAGCTTCGCCACTTGCTCTTTTACTCATCAAAGTCGCGTCACCTCCTAACAATGACCGCCTGACCTCCGATGATAGCCCTTGCTCCTTCCATCACAAACGCTGACTAATGTTCTTGTCTACAAGCGATGAAACTCCTCCTTCCTTCTAGATTTGAAATCATATAAAAATAATGAAGAAGAAGTCATGACCAGATCTTAAATCATCGGCAACTACCGTCATTGCCAATTCGAGTCATCCACAAACCGAAGTCATCTTTACCTTGGCTGCCATCGCTTGTTCCTCCCTTCCACGCTACGATTTTGTAGAATTTTTTACCCTATACAGGAACCTCTTTTCCATTACTGTTCTCCAAAATAAAATAGGATCTTAAACTACAGTTAAAAAAAGGGGAATGACAAAGCATCGGGGAATAAACGATTAATTTCTATCAGTAGACCCAAAGAAAAAAATTCTCTATCTTTTTTTTCATCTCATTGAAAGATTGATTATTTTTATTTAACAATAAAATAAAAAATTACTAATTACTAATAATCTGTCTCACTTTCACTAAAGACCGTGTTTATGTGGATATAATATCAATATAACATTCACACACTTGTTACGTTCCAACATTATAATTGAAATAAAAAAGTATTTTTTATTAAAAAAAAACATGAGATTAGTCATAAATCGGTCATACATCAATTTACATCTCACTAATTTCAATTTAAAGACCAATTTAAAGTAAATTGTTAATGGTTCCAATTTGCCTTGAATTTTTCAGTCTATCGCCAGACGCTCTCTGTAAATCGAACCAATAAAAGAAAACAAACGCGTGAATCCGACCCCCCCCCCTCATCCATGAAGCGAGGCCTTCCCCCGGAGCATCACCGAACATGCATCGCCCTGATCCACCAGACTGCAGTCTGGCTTCCCTATTGGATCAGAAATGTTCGACTCCTCGCTAAGCATGCCATGTGTTTGAATCAATGTCTGTGAGAAGCATACTAGGTGGGTGTAAGCATATCGTTGAGACAAATTTTGGGGTTGAGTTTCTTCTTCCTTTGCTGGCTTATTCCAGGCTGGTGAGTTTGCTTTGATTGTCAAGTATTCGTATGCATGTCATCGTTCTTTTTTAAAACATCGATTTTGATTATCGTTTGATTAACTATAGTTTGAGAGCATCGATAGGATTGAGATTGAGCACCGTTGAACTCACTGGCTATGTTTGTCAAGGGTCCAGTTAGAATGTGTTCATGCATTTCAATATTACATTTACGTACATATATACAGCTATGTATCTGTGTATATAAATATATTGGATGTATGCTCATTGTTTGGCTATCAAGTCTCGCTCGCTGTGTCAATTTTACATTCATCTTTTAGCCCCGGAAAGTGATTTTCCCTCACTCACGACTAACTAATGATAAAGTGAATTATATATTTGAGATGTTAAATGAAATGTTAGGTTGCTTTAGAAATATTTGTTATGTGATGATGCACATGTGACACGCACACCATCACCTTATATGACACTATATGGATGCAATGTGTTATATACTATATTTGTGTTGTTCACCTTACAAGTTCCCATAGATTTAAGAAAATAATCATCATGGATTCAAATGATACATACTTGGATGAATTGAATAGATTTGAGTAATAAATTCGAATCGATTTGGGATGCAGGTTGAAATGATACATGTCCCGGATTTGAATTTTCCTTTAAGACGGATTGAAATGATACATATCCATATCACTTGACTATAGGATAGAAAATTATATATGGACATCGTGATCAATAAAAAAATCCATTTCTAAAAATACTACGAGTACGTTTCGATTTTATTACATAGATATTTAATCAAATTTTGAATAAAGGAAAAATGTTGAGAAAATTCTCGAACTAAATCTTAAACTTGTTTTAATAAAACGTGAATTTTTTAAATTTAAGTATTTTTTTTGGATTTATGTTTGTTTAAAACAAGAATTTCAATATATGTGATTTTGTAAATTTAAGTATTTTGAATTTATGTTTGTTTAAATAAGACTTAATATTTGATTTTGAAAATTTAAGATTTTGAATTAATGTTTGTTTTATACAAGATTTTATGATATTTCGATTTCATAATATAATGAAGGTTTTTCTTATTTAAAATGATTGATTCAATGTAAATTATTTTAGTTAAAGATTTAGTTTAAAAGTTTTACCACATTTCGATTTCTATAAAGATTTAATTTAATAAAGTTTATAAATTTAAATTGAAAAGAACCAAACGCAATTTAAATATTTTTTAAAGGAATGTTTGAAAGGACCTTCCGTGAATTTATTTTAATTTGGTAAAGTTAAGTAAGGTTTTGTTTAATAAAGGTGTTTAAATAATTTTGTAAAAATTTATACTTTAAGTTATAATAAAGGTAAATAAGACTTTACAGGATCGATTTCGTATAGATTTTTATAATAAATAATTTTAAATGCATTCGATTGCTTAGAAATGAATTTTCTTTAAAGATTTAACAAAATCATACTTTGATATATTAAGGTTTGAATTTAATTTTTAAAAGAAGGAAAATATAATGTTAAGTTGGAATTTCTTGATTTAAATCCAAGTGAAGAAAAGAATATGTTATTTAAAGAAGCTCGACATGAGGTTTCAATAGTAAGTTCGGAATTTACTTAATAGCAACTTAAGTAACGACATAATAATTTATCGTCGAAGCTGTTTTGGAATTTTCTCTCTCTCTCTGTATATGTATATATGTATGTATGTGTGTATATATATGTGTGTGTGTGTATATATATATATATATATATATATTGAGGAAACTCATAACCGAAGCAAACTCACTTGGAAATAATTATTTGGAAATATCTCCTGTTTTGAGGTGAATTTGAATTCAAACTAATAAAAAGGGAAATTGATTTGAATTTTTTGAATACAGTTTTGTGGATCAGATTGGATCGTACTATTTGAATCGATTTATATTTTCATAAAAAGTAAATTTACGCATTGCCTGGTTTTACGAACTATTTTCCTTTAACAAGAAATTAAAAACTATTTTGACTGTATAAACTTTATAACTATTGTATAACTGTTTATATCACAACACCATAAATGGCCTAATGCAATGGAAAAAAAATGGTTGCATAGGCCCAAAAATTGTTGGCATAGGTCATTGGCAACGTTTTTAGGATGATCCAATTTTTACCATTGTTGCAGACTTCAAAGGCAACATTTTGACTATCTATGGCAATAGAATAAATATTGTTACAATATAACCCTATTTAGGTCTATAGCAACATCCTTAGGTGTCTATAGAAACTTTCCAAAATTGTTGCTATAGATATTAATTTTATTTATATATCTTGTGGGGCCCACAATGTGGGGCCCATGACCCAATCTAATTCAATCCCTACGACAACACCTTGTATGACTATTGCAACATTATTTCAGACAACAATTACAACGCGGTGGCAACACTATATTGCAGCTACTGCAACACAGTATTTTATTCAAATAAATATTTTATTTCAACATTTCAAATAGTACAAATTTTCCGAGTTCACTATTGTACATTCACTGGTATATTACGCAGTCATTCATATTTACATTCCTCATTACATTATCACTCGATTCACTCATATACAGACTCCCTGACACTCTCTGACACACACAGTCTTTAACTGCTTCCATATCGATCTGTCCAGCTATCTGCACAAGTGCAACATAATGGCTGTGATATATGATATCAACTTATATATATTCACATTAAAGAAAATGGCTTTGAAAATACTAAAGCATGCAATAAAGAAGTTAAGAACAGTTCTGTAAGATTTGTGTAAAAGATTAGAAAGACGACAAAGTGGATTAAATTGAAGGCACGCTAAAACATACTTTTGAAGTGTTATATTAGTAAGTAATCCTTTTATTTCAGCACTTAATTTTCCGATGTAGAAAAGAAAAGTGTGCATATATACATAAGTTTCTTAGCATATGTGAACAATGATAAGAAAAACCAAGAACAAAGGACAAACCAGTGGTCTCCATTTTTTTTGTGGTGAAGTGCAATGCGGTATCTCTCGTTCTGGCATGTATATTAAGCATAGAGGGATCTGCATTAATGACCTCTTCGATTACATCGGTATATCTTTTATAGAAACTATTCCTGGATTTCTATCAACCAGTGCTTCGACTACTGCATGGTAACCATTTCTAGCAGCCACATGAAGCGAAGTTTTGCCATTTTTTGTCACTATCATCATTGAATTCTCATCGATGTCTAATATGGCAAAAAGAAAACATTGTATCATAAAACTAAGATTACATAATGCCAACAGTAAAATCACGTTGTGTAATGGTTCTTATTGTGATGAATACAAAATACCAGCTGAGCTTGGAAGTCCAAGTAAACTTACACACACAACCTAGATGTACACCTTCATTAACAAAGTCCAGCGCTGCTGAAACACGTTTAACTTCGCCACGCTCACATATTGATTCAGAAAATTATGAATTTTGAAACCTAGCAATAATTTGACGTCCCGGATCCAACAACAGTGGTTTCGTCGAAAACCGAGGTCGTTTGCAAAATTGCTATTTTTAAGGGCCAAAATTCCATGACTATTCTGAACTTTCAACTGGACGTATCTTTTGATTCCCGCTATGAAATTTTGATTTTTCGGATTCGTTGGAAAGATATTCTCAAATAGATTCTGATATTTTTGGTTTCGCTAAAATCCGGTTTATTTTGAATCCTGTACAGTAATTTGAACTTTGAAATCGAAATTTCAAACCACTTCGCCATTTTCGATTCCTTTTATAATTATAAATAATTATTTATATTCTAACTACGATCTATATAAATATATACGTTCTAATTCTATTCAAAATAAATTTCTCGTCGTTATTATTTAAAATAATTCATTTTAAATATGCAAAATTCACTAGAATTGCCAAACTAAAAATTTTAAATTGGCTCGGATTTCCGAGTTATTATTGTCTCCCCCACTTAAAACTTTTCGTCCCCGAAAAGGAACGAAGCTGAAAGTTGTTTAACTAATCAACTCAACTTTCATTATTTTCTTTACGGCTTAAGTCCTTCAACTTTTCAGTTTCTAAGAACTTTTCAAATTCTTCAAAAATTTGCCTGACACCCTAAATTTCTGAAAAATTTCGCCATAACCTCCCCTGCACCGAGAGCTTCGGGATACTTTTAAATAAATATTCAAATACATTGAATAAGGTTTAAACTTTTAAACAAAAATTGTTTTCATTTTTATTTTTCAAAACAACACTCTTTACACTCGTTCTAGGATATTGCCGATCCCATCTCTAACGAGTCATTCTCATTGGATATTACTAATCCAATCTTTGATGACTTCTTTCGTTTGGTTCTAACGTGTCTTGTTCTCCGAGCTCTGTAAATCAAAGCTCTGATACCAAATGAAACGATAAGGAATTTCGCTCGATCCGAATCGATTGCTAAACCGACCAAGATCATTCGAAACCCCTATTGTTTTGAGAACACTACGAATCAGAACGCAAACAGAAGAACATTTCATTACTTATTACAACAATTCCATCAAAATACAAGAATATACAGAGTATGAATGAATAAAATACATTCAATAAATATCAGAGGTTTAAATTACATTACATAGCAGTGGAGAATAATACAAAACACAACTGAAGGATATATACGGATACAGAGCTTTCCAGATATCGTTCCTGCTGTAAACCAGGATCCTGTGAATATAAATCTGCAAAACCAAAACTACTAGCTGCCCGTGTCAAAATAAGGGCACCCACAGTTTAGGTTAAAACAATAAACTCCAGGTCAGTCATGTGACTGGTGTGAGAACTAAAACAGTTATTAATCTTCATTTTAAAGTTAGGTAAATCAAGGGACCACGCCGTATAACACGGAACGGGTTTCCTCCCGAGAATACCAGTGCATAAGACAACAACGCAATGCTAAATAAAGAAAAATGAAGCTATTATAAGACGCAGGTCCCATCACACAATGCAACACAAGCCAGAGGATAGGGTTTTACCTTATAATAGCCAAAGAATGCTTGATACCCTAAATTTCATCTTTTATTATTACTATAATTGTATAGTGTCAAAACAATTTCAATCATAAGTATCAATCATAGACGGCATAAGTGCCCCATACCACTATGTCGCCATATATAGGTTCTACAATCAAAACTGCAAAATCACGTATTGGAAGTTGGATTTTCATCTATGAACCGAGGAAAAAGATAGTCCTCACCGAATTCGAGACAATCTAGTCCATGTCTCAGGCGACAGCCGCAAATGCACCTAGGAGCCACAGGGTCGGTCCACACGTAGCGGATTAAAATAAAGCCCTGAACAATACGTCTCCCCGCCCTATGGGGCGTAAATGAGCCAAATGACTCCATATCCAAGGCGCCTCGCATTCCAACAACCACACAGGTGAAAAATATATAAATGTCAGGGCTGGTAGGTCATTGACACCACCTCTAACTAGAAAGAGACGCATGTTCTTCCTGGATCCTCTCCCGTTTCTGGTTCATACCGGGGTGTGAGGCTCGCGAATTAACGCCATACACAAAGCTATGCCACACAGGCCGTGCTTTGATCATCAACCACAAGACTTTGCTTTTCAACAAAAGCCTTGATCATTTGCCACTTAGGATGCCATACAGGCAATTCACTCCATGCGACTGATATCCATCAATATATAACCTCTGAGCTCGTACGTCTCAGAGAAGGGCGTTAAGCAAGAGAATAAATTCTCCGCCGCCAAACAGATGTATATTTAATAGAAATCAATCACACAGAATAAAATCCAATGTCAGACACACAGTCCATTTACAAGTTCGTTCTGGGTCTGAATGAAACCGGAGACACCTTGTACCTTGCATATCCATCGATCTCCAAGTACGTCTACACGATCACCAACTGATTCCCTCCTCTTGGGTGTACAGCCCAATCAAGATCATCAGTAATTATCCAAACGATGTGAAGACCTCCGGTGTTTGACCACCGTCTTCATCCTCGACACATCGTCGAATCAGTTATTCAGAATGGGATAAACCCGGTCTTTCTGAATAACCCGCGTATATAATAAACAAGTGTTACACAAACACACCATACGCCTCATTCCAATTCAGAATATTCTTTTATTCAAACATTCGTATACTTTGGGAAAGGTTCCCATTAATTTTATCAAAGAAAAATTCCTCAAATTTATTCTTTAATCTTCCTTTGAATATCAATTCAAACCAAATTATGGTTTATCCAAACAAGTCGGGATTAACTAACCTTACCGAAGTAATCACTTGTTAAATTTCCCAACCCCAACCTATTCGTCCCATGAAGTAAAACTGGTCATACTTCATATCTAACACCACAGTGTTATCGGTAAATTCAATTACCATTTCATGTTCAAATCTAATTAAAGATTTAACTATCACCTGGAGAAAAACTTGTGATACTTCATTCTCGATCATTCCAATCTAATTTAAGATTCATTAAAACTCCACTTAGTTTTAATCTTCCCAAAAATAAATATTAATGATTATATAACTTGGAAAGTCATATTCTGTTTTTAACTGGGTTAAAGAACCAATGCCATTTAAAACACGGTTCATGATAAACCCAAAAACACGTCCCATTCTATCAGTCTCTAACCGTAAATTAGTAAGAGACAATTCCCTAAATATTAACCCCGAAGGCCGAAACCAACATCAGATCAATACCCAGGAAACCATTCATCTTAACTGGTTTGTAGTTAGTTTCTAATTTTCTTAACTCAATTTGGGTTTAAGAACAGTATTATTAAAGATAATGTTCAGGACATACCCAAAATCCCATTTGATATTAAATACAAGGCTCTGAAAAGAAAATATATCGGCTTATATTCAATATCAAATTCTGAAACCAACAAATATCCGATTGGAAATAACGATATAAATATATCTTTCAAATTACCATAAGAATATCTGTATAATCACAAAATCCAACATCGAAATATTCCAAAGACAATTTTGATTCAAATCCATTCCAATTCAATTATTGGAAATTCTAGTTACTTTTAAAACCCTTTCAAATCTAATTTATTTATTTCAAAAATAAATGGATTATAATTCTAGTTCAAAACTAGTTCATTTCGATAAAAATTTATTTTTATCTTTTCAAATATGGAATTTTTCATCCCAATTCTTTCCAAATCATCTCTTATGATTTTACACTAATTATTGATATTTTTAATAATTTTATCAAGGCCCGTACAGTCGATTTCCATCAACGGCCATCGAACTACACTTACAGCGACCTTTTCCAAATTTGATTTGGACATAATTCCAAATCCAACCGTTAGATTTCAAACTTCTAATATTCTTTAGAAAGCTCTCTTTTCGATGCAAACCCAACGGTTCCGGTTTTAGGAGAATCCGATGGTCAGATCTCCCGTAATATCCGTTCGAAGTCAATGGTCGAAATTCGCGAACTACCGCTGCGCGGCGCGCTCTATTCAGGCCATTATATATATAATATATATAAGATATATATATTTCGTCGATTTCCTTTCAAAACGTATTTTATAAATCGTTTTAAATTCGTTCTCAAAACAATTTCAACTTCATATTCAATTCCTAATAAAAATTGAATATTCCATATCATCGATATACAATTGATAATATTTTCAAAACGTTATATTTTGAAATCACTTCCTTATCTATATTCATTATAAAAATGTATAAAATCGATATAGATATCGTTCACGTCAAAATGGCGCATATCTAATCAACACGGCTTTATATATTTCAATAACTTCGTTATTCTGTTCAACACATGAATATTTTCTTCAACACATGAATTTTCTTTTATTCAACACATGAATATATATTTTATTCAACACATGAATTTTCTTTTATTCAACACATGAATATATATTTTATTCAACACATGAATTTTCCTTTTATTCAACACATGAATATATATTTTATCTTCTAAATTGGAATGAGACCCACATAATTACCATATAATGTTATTTATATGGATTCTATACAACACATGTATATAATAGCAATGATAAATAATCAACCATCATCCAAAGTGCACCACGCAACTGCATAAGCATTAAATATAAATAATTAACGCTTACACAGTCTGTCAATCGATTGATATACAACTAAACAATCGGGATTAGTGTACGTCAAATATCATCCCAATACCCGTGTGGGGCTTCAAATCAACAAACACAGATTTTTATTTGTGCAGTTGGGCGATGTGTAAAATTTATCGTCCCAACAATATCAGTCAAATGGGTGTACATAAACAAATCGCCCGATTTGTTTATAAATATTTATTTTATATACACGTTAAAATTTATATTTTTAACTATAAAATATTTATAACGATAAAATATTTTATTTCATTCCACATCACACAATCAAATTTCACAACACAGCAATCAAACAAACAAGTCATCCATGGTCTATGGACGACGGGTGTCGGGTGTTGCTAAGCACCGGCTGCATCCTAGCATATATTTCAACTAGAAAACAAATTAAAAGTGAGGAGTTCTCACCTTGGGGTTCCACTCCATCATTCTCTATTTCTGAACTTCTGAACCGTTTGGATTTGTTTGAAATTCCAATGTAGTCCTTACCACGCTGTTCATAATAAATATTATATTTTTATTGCTTCATTCCAATAAATAAAAATCACATTTTTATTTCTACTTCATATATTTTTACGATGCTTCTTTCTGTATAAAAATTATATTTTTATATTTCTACTCCTTATATAAAGATCGAATTTTCATATCGTCGCTATAAAAATCACATTTTTATTTCAACACATATATAATAAAAAATCAGATTTTTATTTCACTACATTATAAAAATCATATTTTTATATTCTCTATTATATAAAAATTCTATTTTCAATCCGCTACTCATATAAAGATCATATTTTTATTATCTCTATAATATAAAAATCATATTTTTAATCTTTCTATAATATAAAAATCATATTTTTAATCTTTCTATAGTATAAAAATCATATTTTATTTATCTCTATAATATAAAAATCATATTTTTATTATCTCTATAATATAAAAATCATATTTTTAATCTTTCAAAATCATAAAAATTATATTTTTAGCTAATTAAAATCATAATTTTATCCTACTAAAAATCTAACTTTTAAATATATACCTAAATGTATAATTTTAGATTTTCAAATATATATACATATAATAAAACTGAAAATATAAATTAAATGTAAATAAACGAAAACACTCACTGTTTGAAGGGGAAGGAGGGTTTCCAATCGCGGGAGGGGGGCAACTGGTCGGCCTGAGGTGGCGCTGGAGGAAGCGTGGGTGCTACAGGCGGTGGCGGCGGTTCTTTACAGTGGTTTGGGGGGGGGATTCTTCGATCGAAGCATCGATTTGAAGGGGGGAGGGCACTGACGCGAGGAGGAGGAAGAAGCCGTCGGCGGCGCCTTGGGCTGTCGCGTGAGGGCGTGATGGCGTCGGGGTCCTCCCTTTTTTTTCTTTTTTTTATTCGTTCGATCTGAATATTGGACCGGGGGGGGGAGGGGGTGGGTTGACTTCCAAGGAGAGAAGGGAGGGGGTGTTCTTTATATATATATTATTCCTTTAAAATCCGAAAAAGCAACTTTTATTTCGACCTCCAGACGAGACCCCCCGACTGTCGCCTCTAGCTAATTACCCCCAATCCGAACACAATGGGATATGTTTCGTAAGCCAACTTGGCTGTTACGATCTGTTTTCACTTAAATTAAAATATAAATCATTATAGATTGAATTTAAACATACATTTTAATTTACCGAGGCCTCATACGGACTCTAAAAATTCCATAAAAAATATTTCTAGCATCGTATTGACGATACGGTCTTAACAAAACTAATTTCGTCAAATTCTGAGACCGTTTGAAAATGGTCATTTTCTGGTTGATCGAAATTGACTAAAACTATTGAAACATGTTTAACTTCGCCACGCTCACATATTGATTCAGAAAATTATGAATTTTGAAACCTAGCAATAATTTGACGTCCCGGATCCAACAAAAGTGGTTTCGTCGAAAACCGAGGTCGTTTGCAAAATTGCTATTTTTAAGGGTCAAAATTCTATAGCGACTATTCTGAACTTTCAACTGGATGTATCTTTTGATTCCCGCTATGAAATTTTGATTTTTCGGATTCGTTGGAAACATATTCTCAAATAGATTCTGATATTTTTGGTTTTGCTAAAATCCAGTTTATTTTGAATCCTGTACAGTCATTTGAACTTTGAAATCGAAATTTCAAACTACCGCGCCATTTTCAGTTCCTTTTATAATTATAAATAATTATTTATATTCTAACTACGATCTATATAAATATATACGTTCTAATTCTATTCAAAATAAATTTCTCGTCGTTATTATTTAAAATAATTCATTTTAAATATTCAAAATTCACTAGAATTGCCAAAATAAAAATTTTAAATTGGCTCGGATTTCCGGGTTATTACAATCTCCCCCACTTAAAACTTTTCGTCCTCGAAAAGGAACGAAGCTGAAAGTTGTTTAACTACTCAACTCAACTTTCATTATTTTCTTTACGGCTTAAGTCCTTCAACATTTCAGTTTCTAAGAACTTTTCAAATTCTTCAAAAATTTGGCTAACACCCTAAATTTCCGAAAAATTTCGTCATAACCTCCCCTACACCGGGAGCTTTGGGATATTTCAAATAGCCTCCCATATCCCTCACCAATCAAAAAGAAAAAGCCAATCGGCTCATAAAATCATCCAAACCCAAAGAAATACAATAAACATGTACATATTTGTCGGGCAAACAATTTTATTCTTCTGCTCTAACCTCCTTGCTATGACCTGCACATTTATATGTACATGTATGCATTTCCAAACAATTTTCAATACAGTTCAATATTTGATCAATTTGGTTATACGGTTCAAATTCTAATTAATCAAAGCAATAATCAAACAACACAATCAGCAATCAATTAGTGAATTAACGTTTCAAATTCATAAATTTGATACATACAGAAAATCATGTTTTTGATGCCAAATCACAACAATAAGCCCTATCTAGTTTTGGTTCTAACACCTGTCAATTAGAAATATATAAATATCACACCTTCGAAACTCAAATACCAATTCTGATGATGTTCGAACTATAGCGATCATCAGAACCATCTCCGGGCGACTAGAGTGTGATTCTATATCGATCCAGTATATTAAAACTTCGTACACACGTGGATCGGACGTATATACAAAATCTTTATATGCCTGATTGTCCAAATTCAATACAAATAAATATTCAAATACGTTGAATAAGGTTTAAACTTTCAAACAAAAATTGTTTTCATTTTTATTTTTTGAAACAACATTCTTTACACTCGTTCTAGGATACTACTGATCCCATCTCTAACGAGTCATTCTCATTGGATATTACTAATCCAATCTCTGATGACTTCTTTCGTTCGGTTCTAACGTGTCTTGTTCTCCGAGCTCTGTAAACCAAAGCTCTGATACCAAATGAAACGATAAGGAATTTCGCTCAATCCAAATCGATCGCTGAACCGACCAAGACCGTTCAAAACCCCTGATTGTTTTGAGAACATGACGAATCAGAATGCAAACAGAAGAACATTTCATTGCTTATTACAACAATTCCATCAGAATACAAGAATATACAGAGTATGAATGAATAAAATACATTTAATAAAAATCAGAGGTTTAAATTACATTACATAGCAGCGGAAAATAATACAAAACACAACTGAAGGAGATATACGAATACAGAGCTTTCTAGATATCGTTCCAGCTGTAAACTAGGATCATGTGAATATAAATCTGCAAAACCAAAACTACTAGTTGCCCATGTCAAAATAAGGGCACCCAGAGTTTAGGTTAAAACAATAAACTCCAGGTCAGTCATGTGACTGGTGTGAGAACTAAAACAGTTATTAATCTTTATTTTAAAGTTAGGTAAATCAAGGGACCACGCCGTATAACACGGAACGGGTTTCCTCCCGAGAATACCAGTGCATAAAACTACAGCACAATGCTAAATAAAGAACAATGAAGCTATTATAAGACCCAGGTCCCATCACACAATGCAACACAAGCCGGAGGATAGGGTTTTACCTTATAATAGCCAAAGAATGCTTGATACGCTAAATTTCGTCTTTTATTATTACTATAAGTGTATAGTGTCAAAACAATTTCAATCATAAGTATCAATCATAGACGGCATAAGTGCCCCATATCACTATGTTGCCATATATAGGTTCTACAATCAAAACCACAAAATCACGTATTGGAAGTTGGATTTCCATCTATGAACCGAGGCAAAAGATAGTCCTCACCGAATTCGGGACAATCTAGTCCATGTCTCAGGCTACAGCCGCAAATGCACCTAGGAGCCACAAGGTCGGTCCACACGTAGCGGATTAAAATGAAACCCTGAACAATACGTCTCCCCGCCCTATGGGGCGTAAATGAGCCAAATGACTCCATATCTGAAGCGCCTCGCATTCCAACAACCACACAGGTGAAAAATATATAAATGTCAGGGCTGGTAGGTCACTGACACCACCTCTAACTAGAAAGAGACACATGTTCTCCCTGGATCCTCTCCCGTTTCTGGTTCATACCGGGGTGTGGGGCTCGCGAATTAACGCCATACACAAAGCTATGCCACACAGGCCGTGCTTTGAACATCAACCATAAGACTTTGCTTTTCAACAAAAGCCTTGATCATTTGCCACTTAGGCATGCCACACGGGCAATTCACTCCATGCGACTGATATCCATCAATATATAACCTCTGAGCTCGTACGTCTCAGAGAAGGGCGTTAAGCAAGAGAATAAATTCTCCTCCGCCAAACAGATATATATTTAATAGAAACCAATCACACAGAATAAAATCCAATGTCAGACACACAGTCCATTTACAAGTTCATTCTGGGTCTGAACGAAACCGGACTCACCTTGTACCTCGCATATCCATCGATCTCCAAGTACGTCTGGACGATCACCAACTGATTCCCTCCTCTAGGGTGTACAGCCCAATCAAGATCATCAGTAATTATCCAAACGATGTGAAGACCTTCGGTCTTCGACCACCGACTTCATCCTCGACATATCGTCGAATCAGTTATTCAAAATGGTCCCCGGTCTTTCTGAATAACACGCGTATATAATAAACAAGTGTTACACAAACACAACATGCGCCTCATTCCAATTCAGAATATTCTTTTATTCAAATATTCTTATACTTTGGGAAAGGTTCCCATTAATTTTATCAAAGATAAATTCCTCAAATTTATTCTTTAATCTTCCTTTGAATATTAATTCAAACCAAATTATGGTTTATCCAAATTAGTCAGGATTAACGAACCTTACCGAAGTAACCACTTGTTAAATTTCCCAACCCCAACCTATTCATCCCATGAAGTAAAACTGGTCATATTTCATATCTAACACCATGTTGTTATCAGTAAATTCAATTACCATTTCACGTTCAAATCTAATTAAAGATTTATCTATCGCTTGGAACAAAACTGGTGATACTCCATTCTCGATCATTCCAATCTAATTAAAGATTCATTAAAACTCCACATAGTTTTAATCTTCCCAAAAATCAATATTAATAATTATATAACTTGGAAAGTCATATTCTGTTTTTAACTGGGTTAAAGAACCAATGTCATTTAAAACTCGGTTCACGATAAACCCAAAAACACGTCCCATTCTATCAGTCTCTAACCGTTAATTAGTAAGAGAACAATTCCCTAAATATTAACCCCGAAGGCCAAAACCAACATCAGATCAATACCCAGGAAACCATTCATCTTAACTGATTTGCAGTTAATTTCTAATTTTCTTAACTCAATTTGGGTTTAAGAACAATATTATTAAAGATATTATTCACGACAAACCCAAAATCCCATTTGATATTAAATACAAGGCCCTGAATAGAAAATATATCGGCTTATATTCAATATAATATTCTAAAACCAACAAATATCGGATTGGAAATAACGATATAAATATATCTTTTAAATTCCCATAAGAATATCTGTATAATCACGAAATCCAACATCGAAATATTCCAAAGACAATTTTGATTCAAATCCATTCTAATTCAATTATTGGAAATTCTGGTTACTTTTAAGACCCTTTCCAATCCAATTTATTTATTTCAAAAATATATGGATTATAATTCTAGTTCAAAACTAGTTCATTTCGATAAAAATATATTTTTATCTTTTCAAATATGGAATTTTTCATCCCAATTCTTTCCAAATCATTTCTTATGATTTTACACTAATTATTGATATTTTTAATAATTTTATCAAGGCCCATACAGTCGATTTCCATCAACGGCCATCGAACTGCACTTACAGCGACCTTTTCCAAATTTGATTTGGCCATAATTCCAAATCCAACCGTTAGATTTCAAACTTCTAATATTCGTTAGAAAGCTCTTTTCTATAGAACCCAACAGTTCCGGTTTTAGGAGAATCCGACGGTCGGATCTCCCGTAATATCCGTTCGAAGTCAATAGTCGAAATTCGCGAACTGCCGCTGCGTGGCGCGTTCTATTCAGGCCATTATATATATAATATATTTTTTTTTTGAGGAATATATATAATATATGTTATACATATTTCGTCGATTTCCTTTCAAAATGTATTTTATAAATCGTTTTAAATTCGTTTTCAAAACGATTTCAACTTCATATTCAATTCCTAATCAAAATTGAATATTCCATATCATCGATATACAAATGATAATATTTTCAAAACGTTATATTTTGAAATCACTTCTTTTTCTATATTCATTATAAAAATGAATAAAATCGATATAGATATCGTTCACGTCATAATGGCGCATATCTAATCAACACGGCTTTATATATTTCAATAACTTCGTTATTCTTTTCAACACATGAATATTTTCTTCAACACATGAATTTTCTTTTATTCAACACATGAATATATATTTTATTCAACACATGAATTTTCTTTTATTCAACACATGAATATATATTTTATTCAATACATGAATTTTCCTTTTATTCAACACAGGAATATATATTTTATCTTCTAAATTGGAATGAGAACCACTCAATTACCATATAATGTTATTTATATGGATTCTATACAACACATGTATATAATAGCAATGATAAATAATCAACCATCATCCAAAGTGCACCACGCAACTGCATAAGCATTAAATATAAATAATTAACGCTTACACAGTCTATCAATCGATTGATATACAACTAAACAATCGGGATTAGTGTACGTCAAATATCATCCCAATAACCATAGGGGTTTCAAATCAACAAACACAGATTTTTATTTGTGCAGTTGGGCGATGTGTAAAATTTATCGTCCCAATCAATATCAGTCAAATGGGTGTACATAAACAAATCGTCCGATTTGTTTATAAATATTTATTTTATATACACGTTAAAAATTATATTTTTAACTATAAAATATTTATAACGATAAAATATTTTATTTCATTCAACATCACACAATCAAATTTCACAACACAACAATCAAACAAACAAGTCATCCATGGTCTGTGGACGACGGGTGTCGGGTGCTGCTAAGCACCGTCTGCATCCTAGCATGTATTTCAACTAGAAAACAAATTAAAAGTGAGGAGTTCTCACCTTGGGGTTCCACTCCATCATTCTCTATTTCTGAACTTTTGAACCGTTTAGATTTGTTTGAAATTCCATGCAATCCTTACCACGCTGTTCATAATAAAAATTATATTTTTATTGCTTCATTCCAATAAATAAAAATCACATTTTTATTTCTACTTCATATATTTTTACGACGCTTCTTTCTGTATAAAAATTATATTTTTATATTTCTACTCCTTATATAAAGATTGAATTTTTATATCGTCGCTATAAAAATCACATTTTTATTTCAACACATATATAATAAAAAATCAGATTTTTATTTCACTACATTATAAAAATCATATTTTTATATTCTCTATTATATAAAAATTCTATTTTCAATCTGCTACTCATATAAAGATCATATTTTTATTATCTCTATAATACAAAAATCAAATTTTTAATCTTTCTATAATATAAAAATCATATTTTCATTATCTCTGTAATATATAAATCATAATTTTATTATCTCTATAATATAAAAATCATATTTTTAATCTTTTAAAAGCATAAAAGTTATATTTTTAGCTAATTAAAATCATAATTTTATCCTACTAAAAAACTAACTTTTAAATATATACCTAAATGTATAATTTTAGATTTTTAAATATATATACATATAATAAAACTGAAAATATAAATTAAGTGTAAATAAACGAAAACACTCACTGTTTGAAGGGGAAAAAGGGTTTCCAGTCGCGGGAGGGGGCCGCTGGTCGGCCTGCGGTGGCGTTGGAGGAGGCGTGGGTGCTACAGGCGGTAGGCGGTGGCGACGGTTCTTTACAGTGGTTTGGGCGGGGGGGGAGGGGGGTTCATTGATCGAAGCATCAATTTGAAAGGGGGAGGGCACTGACGCGAGGAGGAGGAAGAAGCCGGCGGCGGCGCCTTGGGCTGTCGCGCGATGGCGCGATGGCGTCGGGGTCCTCCCTTTTTTTCTTTTTTTATTTATTCGTTCGATCTGAATATTGGACGGGGTGGGGGGGGTTGACTTCCAAGGAGAGAAAGGAGGGGGGTGTTCTTTATATATATATATATATATGTATGTATTTTTCCTTTAAAATCCGAAAAAGCAACTTTTATTTCGACCTCCAAACGAGACCCACCGACTGTCGCCTCTAGCTAATTACCCCCACTCCGAACACAATGGGATATGTTTCGTAAGCCAAGTCGGCTGTTACGATCTTTTTTCACTTAAATTAAAATATAAATCAATATAGATTGAATTTAAACGTACATTTCAATTTACCGAGACCACATACGGACTCTAAAAATTCTATAAAAAATATTTGTAGCATCATATTGACGATACGGTCTTAACAAAACTAATTTCGTCAAATTCTGAGACCATTTGAAAAATGGCCATTTTCTGGTCGATCGAAATTGACTGAAACTGCTGAAACACGTTTAACTTCGCCACGCTCACATATTGATTCAGAAAATTATGAATTTTGAAACCTAGCAATAATTTGACGTTCCGGATCCAACAAAAGTGGTTTCGTCGAAAATCGAGGTCGTTTGCAAAATTGCTATTTTTAAGGGCCAAAATTCCATGGCGACTATTCTAAACTTTCAACTGGACGTATCTTTTGATTCCCGCTATGAAATTTTGATTTTTCGGATTTGTTGGAAAGATATTCTCAAATAGATTCTGATATTTTTGGTTTCGCTAAAATCCAGTTTATTTTGAATCTTGTACGGTCATTTGAACTTTGAAATCGAAATTTCAAACTACCGCGCCATTTTCAATTCCTTTTATAATTATAAATAATTATTTATATTCTAACTACGATCTATATAAATATATACGTTCTAATTCTATTCAAAATAAATTTCTCGTCGTTATTATTTAAAATAATTCATTTTAAATATTCAAAATTCATTAGAAATGCCAAAATAAAAATTTTAAATTGGCTCGGATTTCCGGGTTATTACAGTATATATACATACGATAGTACACGTATACACATATGCATCGGCTACCACTTATATATCCTAAAACGATGCATACAATAGTCAAGCAAAAACTAATCGGTGTGACACATATATAGGTATTCATGTATTTGAATAATAATTCCAACATTTGTACAACATACAAGCTAAAGATGTGTGTGTGTACACACACACACTGGCTACTATAGCAAGTAAGGGGTTCATATTATATAACCAAGTGCCACATTTCATTGCAGCTAAGCCAAAAGTACACTAAAAACATCTAGTCCAGTTTCAGGTTCTGGTATTAAAACATCCCAAACTTCCCCTTACGGGAAAGCCCAGATTGAGTTGAGAACAAGACAAATCAGAACGCATACGACAGAACATTTCATTGTTATTACAACAATTTACATCAGAGTACAAGAATATAATAGAGTATGAATAAATAATATACATCAGAAAAATATCAGAGATTTAAATTACATTTAAATACATAGTAGCGGAAAAATAATACATAACACAACTGAAAGAAATATACCGATACAGGGCTTTCCGAATATAGTTCCAGTTGTAAATCCAGGGTCCTATGAAAATAATATCTGCAAAACCAAAACTACTAGCTGCCCATGTGAAAAATAGGGGGACCCAGAGTTTAGGTTAAGACAATAAACTTCAGGTTAGTCATGTGACTGGTGTGAGAACTAAAACAGTTATTTAAAACTTTACTTTAAAAGAGAGTAAATCAAGGGACCACGCCGTATAACACGAAACGGGTTTTCTCCCAAGAATACCAGTGCATAAGCGCAAGGCTTTTTGAAAAATGGAGCTATTATAAGACTCAGGTCCCATCACACAATGCAACGCAAACCGAAGGATAGAGTTTTCCCTTATAATAGCCAAACATGCTTGGTACGTTTAAAACAAATCATTTTGATATTACTATAAGTATAGTGTCAAAATCACTTCAAATGTAAATGTATCAATAATAGACAGCATAGTATCCCATGCTACTGTGTTGCCATACTAGGTTTTACAACTAAAACCGAAATGTCACGTATTGGAAATTGGATTCCATCTATGAGTCGAGGCAAGGGATGGCACCTCACCGATTCGAGACACTCTAGCAAATACCTCAAGATCCCCCACAGTGAACCCTTGGATCTTCAGGGCCGGTCCACCCTTACGTTTGTGGATTAATTATTCCTGAACACGCGTTTCCCGGTCCTATCGGACCTATCCATCGGCTCCGCAGTAACCGATATATCCGAGGCGCCTCGCTATCCATCATCCACATAGGTAAAAATAAATAAATTCTGTGATACATACCATGACACCACCCATAGCTAGAAGGAAATGTCGTGCACTCCCTGTAGTCACGATCTCGTTTTTGACTCATACCAAGATGCGAGGCTCGCGAATTAACGTTGTACACAAAGCTATGCTATTTAAAGCCGTGCTTCGATCATCAACCACAAGACTCTCCTTTTCAACAGAAGCCTTGATCATTTGCATCTCAACATGCCACACTGACAATTCACGCCATGCGACTGATGTCTATCGATATATAACCTCTAAACTCATACGTCTTAGAGAAGGGTGTTAAGCAAGAGAATAAATTCTCCGCCACTAATCAGATATATATTTAATAGAGATCAATCAACACAGAATAAAATCCAATGTCAGACACACATCCATTTACTAGTTTGTTCTGGGTCTGAACGAAACCGGAGGCACCTTATTCCTCATCCCATATGTCCAATACAGGAGAGAGGCCCTCGCATATCCGGTCGATCTCCAAGTACATCTGGACGATCACCACTTATTACCTTGTCTTGGGTGTACAGCCCAATCAAGACATCAGTAATCATCCAAATGATGTAAAGACCTCCGGTCTTCAACCACCGTCTTCATCGTCGACTTATCGTCGAATTGATTATTCAGAATGGGTATAAACTCGGCCTTTCCGAATAATTCACGTATCTTATAATCAAGTGCTATAAAAACATAACATACGCCTCATTCCAATTTTGAATATTCTTTTATTCAAATATTCATATCCTTTGGGAAAGGTTCCCATTAATTTTA
Source organism: Allium sativum (assembly GCA_030737875.1). NCBI lineage: Eukaryota > Viridiplantae > Streptophyta > Magnoliopsida > Asparagales > Amaryllidaceae > Allium > Allium sativum. The sequence goes on from CM060926.1 coordinate 776,137,848, forward strand.
TCAAATATAAATTCTTTTAAATTTATACTTTAATCTTCTTTTGGATATCAATTCTAAACCAAATTAAGGTTTATCAACTAGTCGGGATTATCGCACCTTACCGAAGTAATTCTTTGTTTTATTTCCCAGTTCCTACCTATTCATCCCATGGAGCAAAACTGGTAATACTCCATATCTAACACCCCGGTGGTATCGGTAAATTTAATTACCATTTCACGTTCAAATCTAATTAAAGATTTAACTATCGCTTGGAGAAAAACTGGTGATACTCCATTCTCGATCATTTCCCAAATTTGATAATTTACATAATCACATTCACATTTTAATCTAATTAAAGATTCATTAAAACTCCACTTAGTTTTAATCTTCCCAAAAATCATTATTAATGATTATTTAACTTCGGGAAATCAAACATGTCGCATCGACAATCTACAATGCACCATTGATTTCAACCGATATATAACCTCTAAGCTCGTATGTCTTAGAGAAGGGTGTTAAGCAAGAGAGTAAATTCTCTGCCACCAAACAGATATATATTTAATAGAGATCAACAATACAATTCGAAATACAATGTTAGACATGAAATCCTATCGTTAACTGGGTTAAAGAACCAATGTCATTTAAAACACAGTTCACGATAAACCCAAAATCTCATTCCATTAATTATGGAATCTTCACGGAAAACAGATCAATGTATAATCGATATCAATTTCCGTATCCGACTAATAATATAAATGGAATAACGACAAAGCCTTTTAAATTCCATATATATTAACAGTCTTCCTGCACAGAAGCTCACTTCGATCATTACCAAACCAAATTCCATTCCATTCTAATTTATTTTACTAAATTGGAAAACTTTACTTTGGAAAATTTCCATTAAATCTTAGTAAAAAGATTTATAAATTCCAAATCCCATTTCACTGTTAATCGGGTTAAAGAACGAATGTCGTTAAAAACACAGTTCATAATAAACCCAATTCACATTCCATTTCTTTCCAATTACTAAATATAATTGGAAATTCTAATAATCTTAATTAAAAGATTTATTCTTTTCACATGGGGTTTAAGAATAGTGTTATTTAAGACACCATTCGCGACAAACCCAAAATCCAATTTAATATTAAATATAAGGCTCTGAATAGAAATTATATTGGCTTATATTCAATATCAAATTCTGAAACCAACACATATCGTATGGGGAATAACGATATATATCTATCTTCCAAATTCCTCCACAATATCCATATAGTCACGGAATCCAATATCGAAATATCCCAATGATTATTTCTATTCAAATTCATTCCCATTCATATATTGGAAATTCCTAGTTATATCAAAACTATTTCAAATCCATTTTATTTATTTAAAACCATTGGATTATTTTTCTAGTTAATAACTAGTTTATTTTGATAAAAATATATTTTTATCTTTACAAACGTGGAATTTTTCATTCCAATTCTTTCCAAATCATTTAATATGATTTTACACAAATTATTAATATTTTTAATAATTTTATCAAGGCCCTTTTAGTAGATTTCCATAAACGGTCATCGAACTGCACTTACAGTGACCTTTTCCAAATTTGATTTGGACATAATTCCAAATCCAACCGTTAGATTTCAAATCTCTTATATTCGTTGGAAATCTCTTTTCGATATCAGCCCAACTATTCCGGTTTTAGGAGAATCCGATGGTCGGATCTCCTGTCATGTCAATTCGAAGTCAATGGTCGAAATTCGCGAACGGTCGCATTACATTCTATTCAGGATATTTCGTCGATTTCCATTTAAAACGTATTTTATAAATCGTTTATAAATTCATTTTAAAACGATTCCCACTTTCATCTCAATTTTTTAAACCAAAACTGAATACCCTTTATCATTATAATATTTAAATTATAATATTTTCAAAATATCTGATTTTGAAATCGTTTCCTTTTTTATATTCATTATAAAAATGAATAAAATCGATATAAATATCGTTCGCGTTAAAATGGCGCAAATTTAAACAACACGGCTTCATATATTTTCGTGTCCATCCCAAATTGGACATTAAAATCATATTTTAATCCTTTATAGAATATTACTTTAAAATATTTCCTTATTCCTGAATTGGAATCAGACACAATCAATTACCATATAATTTATTTATATGGATTTCATACAACACATGTAGACAAAAATCATGATACACAATCAATCATCATCCAGAGTGCATTACACAACTGCATAAGCATTAAATATGAATAATTAACGCTTACTACAGTATGTCAACCCATCGATTGACATACAACTAAACAATTGGGATTATTGTACGTCAAATATCATCTCAATACCCGTGTGGGGCTTCAACCATCAAATAATAATTATTATTTGTGCACTTGGGCGATGTGTAAAAATTATCGTTCCAATCGATATCACGAAAATAGGCGAGCATAAACAAGTTGTCCGACTTGTAAATGGATGTGTACTTATTTTTAACTATCCAATAAATATATAGAATTTTATAACTTTGCTTATAAAATTCTATACAATGCCTAAATAATTTTATTCATCGCAGTTATAAACTAAAAATAATATTTTTAGCGAACTAGTATTTATTCCATAATCTAGTCATTTTATATATCTCATATATATGTTAAAATTAATAATTTTAACTAGCTATTAATTTTTCTAACACATTTTAGAAAATTTCGGCAGCATAACATCGCGATATTAAAACCGGAATAAGGTCTAGCCTTATCCCTTGCCTAATACTGGCTCGCGCCATACACAAACCATTAATTCAATCAATCATACCACAATACAGTCAATTTCACAACCACAATCAAATCACGCAGAAAATCCAAATAAATAAATACTCAACTACCCCATTGCCATTTAGGTGCCATAAGTGGCTATTCGCGGAGTATGAAATCCGTGTGTTTGTAACATCCATACATCGCTTTCAATTTATAAGATTTTGCGAATTCGAGTGTTGTACTCTATATAATTCAAATTTAAATCTATACTGGAAATGTCTGTTTATTTACAGTTATAAAGTACATTAACTAACAGTACAAAATTTTAGTGAGAAGGAGTTCTCACCTTTGGTTTCCCCTCCGTCATTCTTTGTTGGACGGTTTGGATTCCGTTTTCTTCCGGTTGGGTCCATCGCAATCTGTTTCACGCGATTTATATTAAAAGAAATCATATTTTTATCAAACTAAAAATTATTTCCTAGCTTGATTATTTTATCTATAACATACATACGTTAAAAACCATATTTTTAACTAACAAATAATTTTTCCTTTTTATGACTATTTTATTCATATCATATATACGATAAAAATCATATTTTTATCTAACTAAAAATCATATTTTTATATAACTAAAAATCATATTTTTATATAACTAAAAATCATATTTTCTACTACATATATAAAAATCACATTTTTATATCGCTATTATATATATAAAAATCATATTTTTATAACGCTACTACATATATAAAAATCAAATTTTTATATCACTATTATATATATAAAAATCATATTTTTATAACTCTACTACATATATAAAAAGCACATTTAATATAATTAAAAATCATATCTTTATATAATTAATTAGAATAAAAAACTCACATATTTTTCGATCGCCGCAAATTCCCAAATCAAAGAACATTCAATTGAAGACGTAAGCCACTCGAGGTTGACAGCCCAAGAAATTTATTTCAGCAATAAAATTCGATTTGGGAGGACTTCAAAACCCTAGAGAGCTGCCGCCACCTTTTCCCAAATGCAAGTGCTCGGAGAAAGGGGGTGGTTTGCATTGACTGGAGTAAAAAAGGGGGCGTGGATCGCCGGCAGTGGGCCTAAGGTGCTGGAGGCGGCGGGTTTTCAAGGGGTTGGGGTTGTGCGGTTTGGATTGGAGAAGGAGGAGAGAGGGAGGAGCTGAGGGGGTGCAATCGTCGGAGGTGGGAGGGGAGGGGGAAGGGGGTTGCAGCGGCGTGCAGGCGGTGGAGCGGAGGGAGGGGTGGATTCGGTTCGTCGAGACGAGGAAGGAGGGCATCAGTTTTTTTTGAAAGGGGGTAAATGATTTTGATCGTGAAAAATGATTTTGGGGGGGGGGTTGTTAAGTGAAAAAGGTTATATATTATTATTATTTTCTCCTTTAATTCTCAAAAATGTAATTTTTCATTCAAACTCCAAATGAGACCCAACGACTATCGCCCCTAGCTAAATACCCCCATTCCGAAAGCAATGTGATATGTACAGTAAGCCAATTCGACCGTTTCGATAGGTTTTTATCAAAATTAAAATGTAAATCAATATATATTGAATTTAAATGTACATTTCAATTTACCGGGGCCACATACAGACTCCAAAAATTCCAGAAAAATAAATCTAACTATGTTTTGACGATACAGTCCTAACAAAACTAATTTTGTTGAATTTAGAGACCGTTTGGAAAGGGTCATTTTTCAGTCGATTAAATTCAGATTGAATTTTCCAAACGCGTTTTAAATTCACCGCGCTCACATATTAATTCCAAAAATTATGAAAATTGGAATCTAGCAATAATTTGACATTCCGAATCCAACAAAAGTGGTTTCGTCGAAAACGGAGGTCATGTGCAAAATGGCTATTTTTAAGGGCTATATTATAAAATATAGGATTCGTTTGTCACCGTTCCCTATTAAGTTTCAAAATTAGGCTCATATCTGGTCCAACTTTTCATGTAAATTAGGTCCCTATTTTTCAAAAACATATTAAAAAAAATAAAAAAATAAACAAAAATCACGAAAATTCATTATTAAATAAAACATGTTCACGTCAAAAAATTCATATGTTAAAACAATCGAAAACAACGTCAAAACCCAAAAATACACAAAAACACCGAAACAACAGGTTTTTGCATCAAAAGATGCACCTATTCGTAAAAAATTGCATACATTCATGCTTATATTTCAGTTTTGCACCAAACTACAGTATAAATGCATACATGTATGCATCTAAACAACATTATATGCATCCATTTATGAATATATTCAAATTTGACCTGTTTTTTCAAGCATTCGCTGTTTTCAGACATTGTTGCACACATTTATGCTCTTGTACAGAATACATGCATGCATTCATGCGTATATTCAGAAGTCGTCGTCCCTTTTAAATTTATTGCATGCATGCATGCATATATACAGAATAGTTGCATTCATGTATGCAACTTTTCGTAACACATGAATCTCACTTCAACTTGTATGCATACATATATGCAGTTATTTGGTAATAGTTCCATGCAAGTATGCATATATTCGCCCAGATTTTCAGTAGAAAACGCTAAAATAATATATGCATACATGTATGTTACTATTGACAATAGTTGCACAAATGTATGCAACTTTTGTTTGTTTTTTTCCATGCACTCCTTGGAATATTTCCTATTTTTTGAATTTTTTATAAAGCAGTGCTTAAATTTTTTCACAAAACACGTAACATCCCAAAATAATGACAATAGCAAGGCGAAAGTGCCAACAAAGATGGAGTGGCACCTAAAAAGAGGGACCAGATTTAAATCTAAACTTTGGGGGGGGGAGGGGGGCGTGGCTTGCATTTTAAACATAAATAGGGACCCTAGCCTAATTTTCACTAAAATATATATAAATTCCATAGTGACTATTCCAAATTTTAAACTGGAAATAACTTTAAATTTATATTATGAAATTTGAATTTTTCACATTGGTTAGAAAGATATAATTAAACAGATTCAAATATTTCTGGTTTTACTAAAATCCGGTTTATTTTGAATACTGTACATTCAATTGAAATTTAAAACTGAATTCTCAAACTACCACGCCATTTTAGGCTCGTTTTATAATTAAAATAAATTTATTCGTTCTAACTTCGTTTAAAATAAATTTTTAGTCGTTATTATTTAAAATAAATCATTTTAAATATTCAAAATCCATTAAAATAGCTAAAATAAAAAATTTAAATTGGTTTTGAAAATCTGGGTTGTTACAGGTATGATAAATGCAAGCAAACATGTACAAGCATTATATATACCAGGTACATTGTACAAGTGATGTGGATGACACAATTCAAATATGCTATGTTACTTTAAAGCTTAAACATGTCAAGTGCTTATTTGCAGCTTACTCGAACATGATATATGCAGCAACAATTACAACCAAGACCTAGGATGTTATTGTGCTAAGGGAAGTGTAGTATCAGTTTTATAAAATTAAGAAAAACAAATATACAAGCATCAACATTGTGGAGAGTCTGTATACAAATGCATGTACTTCACTGCATACACAATGGCTTAACGAAATATGTAGGCCAACTAATTTCTACTAAACATACAAACAGAAATGCTTCTGTTTTACCTTGGCTAAAAAGCGGAAAAATAATAAAAGACTGAAACTATTTTATCTGTTAGTATGCTTAACTTAGCTTCAGTAACAGACCAATGAGAACTGTTTTTCATTTCAAAATCATAGATTATTGAAACAAGTAGAATGATGTTTTGCAAATGAAACGCAAAACAAAGCACAAAATACAATGGCTAATTTATTCAAATAGATTTCTTGCATATCGTCCAAGTGGTCTTACATATATCTATTTCCCGTAAATGTGATAAATTACTTGCTTACATATTCTATAATGAATAATCATGTCTTTCGTTCGATTCCTTAGCTTGTATAAAAGAGAAAATATAGAGTAAATTAGAAAATGTGAAGTAGTCAAATCATTTACATTTCCTATGATTATGTTCTTAGAACATTGCTTTATTTACATCGAGCCCACGAGCTCGGGAATTTTCATGCTGGTGTTTTACTAGTACTAATTCAAGGTATTGACGAGAAACGACAGTAACTTGTCTGCTACCCTCAAGTTAAAGAATCACATGATTAAATTTATTATTTAAAGTTCATATATTTCAAAGGATATACTGATGATAGTATGGTATTAAAAGGTATTTCATGTTTCAAAAAAACAAAGTGGATTTGGACATCCTGATTAGGAACAACTACAAAGTAAACATCAAAGTGCAGCAAACGGTGATCAGTCATGGCACACATGATGTCCTCATGTCAGCTACAAGCAATTTAAAAATAAAGAGATAGTGATCAATATAATTCTTGTGTCAAATTATATAAGTTCATGCATATTCTAACCCAAAACGAACGAGTTCACAATTCATTATCAATGCAGCATATATAGATGGCTTAAGGGTGATTTCATAACTCATATTACCAACATATACGAAATAAAGGTTAGTGATGCAAGTTGTTATACTCAAACGTATTTGAAAAGAAAAGGAAAACCTGGCAATGTAATTATTTACACGGTCAAAAATAGCCATGGTATTTCGGTTCAACAAGGAAACATAAGGTCATGGGTAAGCAACTCAAGTGGTTCCGGTTTCTAAGTTGTGACGGCCCGCCCCGTACCAGTCGAAATTTCCCTTGAAATGAGTTGTGCCAATGCCCGACTAGCATGGGACGGTCGTCAAAAGAAAGGGTTTGAAACGATGAATTACCAAAGAACCTATAGTATATCTCACAGTGCATGGAATAAAATATAATAGTAACATAACTTGATGTAAAACAAGCGAGACAGTACATAAGCTGAAAACTAAATCGTTTCCATCGGAGTAGCGGAATCCAAAATACAACTTCATAACCAATTATTACATTTTTCAAATACTGTCTCTAAAAGGAAAGAGGTACACTACCAATGCCCAAAGCTGTAACACCCCGCATTTTTAAGTATAATTAAAAATGAAATAAAATATATGAAAATATGCTTATGATAGGTAAATAATGGTGATGCATAAGAAGAATTAATTAATACATGAAAGAAAAGAAAAATTAGTTCGATAACGGTGTGTGTAACGGAAAAGATAGTAAAATGAGGATAATTAATTTAAGAATTAGGAATTAGGTAAAATGGACAACACCATTGCGTTCCTCTCGAAATTTTACATGAAATAGAGTTCGAGTTTTCGAAAATCGGAGTCCGATGAAGAAGTTATGGCCTGTAGAAGATTCAGAAGGTTTCGGTCAGCACAGAACTGGGCAGGTCGACCTGGGGGCCAGGTCGACCTGGGAGTCGACCTCCCCCATGGGGGTCGACTATAGTGTCGACCTCCCCCCTACAGGTCGACCTGGTCGGCCTGTTTCGGTCCAGAACACGTTTTTGAAGCCCAGGGACGATTTTTGATGGTCCAGATTGGTTTTAGGGTTAATCTGATGGCTGAAATGAATTGCTACACCTATAAAAACAACCTAAGACCTAGCCTTCCCTACACACAATTCTATTCTGCTTCTTCTCTGCCTCTGTTCTAAATAAAAATAAAAATGGCGTCGCTACTCTGCTGGAATCAAAACTAGAAGCTAATCAACATCAACCTAAGCAACTCAATTCAAATTAGAGATTAAAGCTTCTGCAATGATTCTACAACAACTAAAGTTCTTTCTTTAATCCAATCAAGGCAAGTACAGTTATTTTCCGATATAAACGTTAATTCTGATTGTGACATGAATTGTAAATCTGAATCTGAGGTTATATCTGTTCTGTTTAGATCTATCTTATTTTGTATCTCTTTCCTCTTTCTGTTCTATAGCCAGGCTACCACGAGCCTGAGCCAATCTCATAAGAGATTAACCTACGCTAAATTGTTTGGGACAATAAAATGAATGATGCATAAATTGGGCATGACCAATAGGTGACTGATTTTAGGAAAGAAAATGGACTGTAGTTAGAACATAAATTTGAGACATATGACTGGACATGTTGTATTTATAACATAAATGGGTATTGAACATATGATTTGTGATAAAAAGAATATGGCTTAGGTATAAAGATTTACATGAGAGTAGGGTATCTATTAATTTAAATAAACACCTAAGTAAGGGATCTTTGGGATATATGACATGCATAGTAATAGATGGCTATATTTGGTATATAATCATATTGTGAACCATGACAATTATTTAGGCATGCAAACTTAGGCCAAATTTATAATTAGGCAAGATGGGTCAATGAAACCTTAAGGAATAATAAAATCTGCTATTTAGTTCTGCTATATTTGCCTAATCTGCTAGTCTGTTACATTGCTTAATCTGCTAGTTCTGCTCTACTGCCTAGTCTGCTAGATTTGTTCATCTGCCAAATCTGTCATTTGTTAAGTCTGTTATAAATGCCAAATCTGCTAAACTAAATCTGTTGAGATGCCTAATCTGTTATCTGCTAAATCTGCTAGTTTGCTTAATCTGTTGAATCCGTTAAGACGCCTAATCTGCGAAAATCTGTTATCTACTATATCTGTTAAGCTGAGATATTCAGTCTGTTATTGACATAATCTGAATTAGCTATGAATAATTGACATGTATATTAGGCATGGGTATAAATGGTAAATCATTAATTAATTGGCCGCAAAGATAAACATGGCTAACTCGAGGTTAGAATGAGTTTGCGGCGTAATTCTGCCCGGAACCGCCCGGCATATTCCAGTGGTCGCAAACAATAGGTTCTAATGTGAGAAGTTAGTCATAACGTGCTTGAAACCCGAGGTTAGACTCAGTTTGCGACAGAAACCTGCCCGGAACCAACCGGCCTAACCAGTAGCCGCAAACTGTCAGTCTAATGTGAGAGGTTTGGGCATTAATATTTAATTAATGAAAATCTGAGATAATTATGATGTCTAAAATGTGTTGGGTAAGGTTAAACCAATTGGACCAATGAATCTGATAAACCCGTTTCGTGAATCCGTAGACCCAATACAAAGTTAGATAATCTGTAACCAATTAATCTGTAAGTATGTTAATCTGTAACCAGTTAATCTGTAAGCCTGTTAATCCGAACATCTGACCCGTTAGTCTAAAAACCTGTTAACTTGATTATCTGATATGTGAACTAGTTAATCTAAGTTTTGTATGTCTGAAACTTGTAGACAAGTTAAGCTGAAATCTGTTAGTCTGGGGACACAAGGTTAGGAGGGGAATTACTTGTGTCATCTGTTGTTTGGGACCCATATTAATCAGTAACCCTTTCTGGTATCAAAACTTTGACCCAACAGTAAGAAGGGTCCGGGCACGCTTACTGAACTAATTATAAGCGGTTCATTCTGATAATGGCGAGGAGTGTTGATGGTGCGTTCCAACCGGGTCATGTGCGTGCATGGATCCCGATCTGCCTCTGAGGATGTAAGACGCCGTGACATCTGTAAATAGGTATGTGCCAATTGGTTGTCACTTTAGGGAGTGATACACCCTACTGTGGGGCCGACACATGATATTTATGTATTAGGGAGTCGATCGCTTGGGGTAGGGTTTTAAGGTACACTTAGTTCTGTCTGTTTCTGTTGGTACCGTCTGTTTCTGTTGGGTGGTAACACCTGTCTGTTTCTGCGTGGTACCGTCTGTTCGGGTGGTAAAGGCCCATTACTAGTGTACACCTAATTCTACATTCTGTTTCCGTAGGGATTAATCTGTTTCTGCTTCTGTCTGTTTCTGATCGGGTAGTAAAGGCCCATTATTAGCATTATGTTTCTGTTAAATTATTCTGTACCCGTTTCTGTTTCAGTTTAGACATTAGGGTGACACCTAATTCTGTTATACTAGTATTAGTGCAGAGAAGTGTAAAACAATAGCTTATATCATTCTGTTCTTCTGTTATATTTGTTACACCTGTTACAGTTATCTCTCATCCAGTTTTATTTTCATGTCATGTTATTATTATCTGTTCATAACTGAAAATCACTGGACTTGCCAGACTTTTTGTCTGACCCTTGTTGTTTCGCCTCCTTTCTTCCGTTTCCCCCCAGGTTATCCAAGGAGGGAATACTTTAGCTTGATCCGGATTTCTTCTGCTTGAAGTGCTTAAAGTATGGCTTGGCTCTGTATAGCTTCCGTTCTATGGGGATTATGATTTTAAACTATGCATTCTGAAGGCTTTTATACAAGACTGATATTTTGTACTTGAATTCTGATAATGTGATTTGAAAAGATGCAACCAAGTTTATTTCGGTTTCTGTTGAAATAAAATTATAAATTTTTCAAGTACTATTTTATCTGTCTTGTAAGTTTCTGTTCTGTTTACTAAAATGCTCCACCAAAGTTAAGGCATTCCCTTTGTGAGTGACCTTAACGGAGGTGGGGTGTTACACTTGGTATCAGAGCTGAAGGTTACCAGATTGGGTAAAGTTTTTGGAAAACTATTTTCAAAAAGGTTTTGAAAGGAAGTATTTTCAAAAATAAAGCTTATTTTGAAAAACATGATCCCCAAGAGCCATATATCTTTCCTTCAGTCCTTTTTGTATTGAATCTTTCCTTTTTTTCGTTTCAGCATGTCTGAAGCATCTGAGGTACCAGAGGGTGTTCATGTACCCGGTTGGTTTCGTCAATATCTTGAGGCTTGGACCGCCGCCGCAGGTCCAGCAAATGATACCCCTCCTCCTCCGCCCCCTCCTCGTGCAATTGCTTTCTCAAAGATCTATAGAGATTTTAGGGCCATGGGTGGAAAGGATTTCAAGGGAACTGAATCATTCGTCGAAGCGAGGAACTGGCTCAAAGAAACTGAGGATCTATTCGTTATCTTCAAGGTGGACGATAGGCAGAAGGTACAGTTGGCGGTATGGCTGCTCAAAGACGAAGCTTCCTATTGGTGGGAAGTCACTAACGCCGAGAGGCCAGTTTAAACATGGATGGATTTCAGAACAAGGTTTGAGACAAAATTCCTCTCGCAAGCTGAACGAAGTCTACAACTGGAAAAGTTCTTATCTCTTAAGCAAGGAAGTATGATGGTCAAGGAATACGTCAACCAGTTCAACCAACTGGCTAGGTTCGGATTGGATTTAGTCAACACTCAGCATAAAAAGGCTCTCTGCTTTGTTAAAGGATTGAACGAGCCACTACACAGCCTAGCCATGACCCATGTACCCATGGGAGCGACTTACGAGAAATTGGTGGACATGGCGCTATTGCACGAGGAAGACAAGGGCCCGAAAGAGACAAAGAAGGAAGAACCACAGAATAAGAAAGCATGGCCCAAAAAGGAAACACAAAAGAAGGATGAGAAGTCTGAAGATAAGAAAGGGAAAAAGTGCTTTACTTGTGGGAGCTCGACCCATCTGAACAAGGATTGCAGAAAAAGGAAAGGCACTTGCTTCAACTGTGGAGAGATGGGACACTTCACTAGGGACTGCCCGAAGAGACGAGGGCAAGGAGGGCAGGCGAACACTCTTGAGGCTAGTGGCTAGGATAGAAATAGGAAAATTTCTATAGTAGGTTTAATTTCTTTATCTGATTATGGAGTTAAGACTTTTTCTGATTCTAGTATTTTGATTTTGTAATCGATACTCTGCACTTTAATACTAGTATTATTTCTGAATTCCGCTGTAGACTCAGACCCTTAAGGGTTATGGCTCATCTGTTTGAGATTGGGGTTTGAGGGATATCTGTGTTAGGCGTCAAGTATGACGCATACATTCTGAGTTTTCGTGGGGTATGATTTTATCATGCTTAACTTCCTAAGAGCCATTAGGGAACCTGATCTGTACCAGTAGTCTGTAAATATCTGAATACTTCTGATAAGATTTCCAGTTTTGACATTGTCTAAAGAGGGTAATCCTCTGGGTGTCAATTTGATGTTGGTTTCGGTCTTCGGGGCCGATACTAGGAATGGCAATGGGGCGGGTTGGGGCGGGTTTCTCATGCCCCAGACCCGACCCGGACTTTTTAAACCCCGCCCCAGACCCGCCCCGTAGACCCAGTGCGGGTCTGGAATTTCGCCCCGTACCCGAAACCCGTACGGGTCAGGGTAAACCCGACCCGCCCCGCGACCCGGTGATATTATGTTCTAGTGTATACAAAGTTATATATTTATATTTTTTTATCACTAAATGATAAATTATATGCATATTATAATGTGTCCACAATGACAAGAGAATATTATAAAATGAGTTGCAAGATAATAGTTCAAAATGTATGCATTTGTTATTGTATGATTATCATTGATGCAACTTAATATAATGAAAATTTTATAGTTTGTCAATTGAAAGAATATAATATTCAAGTGACAACCATGTAAATTTAAGAAGATTAACAAGTAATAGTTATAGTTATAAAGAGTTTGAATGATGTTTCGATCATGCGGGTCGGGTTGGGGCGGGTTAGCCATGCCCCAGACCCGACCCTAGACCCGGACCTCCAAAAGCGGGTCGCGGGTCTACCCGCCCCGAAGACCCTATGGGGCGGGTCTAAATGGGTCAAAACAGGGGCGGGTCAAGCGGGTTTGGACCCTAGACCCGCCCCATTGCCATCCCTAGCCGATACTTAGGACCCATGCCTAATGGGAACCAAGTTTTTGTTTTATCTGTACTCGCTTCCATCATTCGACTGTATCCTATCGATCGAATCTTCGAACTTTAGGTAGAAACTCATGGGTGTAAACATGTGTTTGAGACATGTTATGTTTGATGGTTGCAAGTGGATGCAAGTGGTTGCTAGTGGTTGCCCGTGGATGCATAAACACACATTAGGCACTAGATCGGCTCGAAAACACTCTCATACTGCATATGGATGTGTGAGCATTTTCAATTTTTGTGGATGCAAAATGATTGACTCAGCACATGGATGTTGCATATGACTGAATGGTTGTGCACTCATATAGAAATGATATGTATCGAGTAGGAAAATTGCATACATGTTGGACTCATGGCACTGGCATAATTCGCATTAAGGAGGTCAACTGAATCAGTGGACCGCCTGATCTTTGCATTAGATAAGGAACATATACACACACTTCTTGCATATGTTCATACAGCATTAGAAATATCTTAAGGACAATGAATGCCTGTTATTGGTGATTGAGTAGATGGATGATTGGATGGTAGGACACATTCTTCTTAACTTGAAGATTTCGGGGACGAAATCCTTTAAGGAGTGGAGAATGTAACACCCCGCATTTTTAAGTATAATTAAAAATGAAATAAAATATATGAAAATATGCTTATGATAGGTAAATAATGGTGATGCATAAGAAGAATTAATTAATACATGAAAGAGAAGAAAAATTAGTTCGATAACGGTGAATGTAACGAAAAAGATAGTAAAATGAGGATAATTAATTTAAGAATTAGGAATTAGGTAAAATGGACATCACCATTGCGTTCCTCTCGAAATTTTACATGAAATAGAGTCCGACTTTTCGAAAATCGGAGTCCGGATGAAGAAGTTATGGCCTGTAGAAGATTCAGAAGGTTTCAGTCAGCACAGAACTGGGCAGGTCGACCTGGGGGCCAGGTAGACCAGGGGGTCGACCTCCCCCATGGGGGTCGACTATAGTGTCGACCTCCCCCCCTACAGGTCGACCTGGTCGGCCTGTTTCGGTCCAGAACACGTTTTTGAAGCCCAGGGACGATTTTTGATGGTCCGGATTGGTTTTAGGGTTAATCTGATGGCTGAAATGAATTGCTACACCTATAAAAACAACCTAAGACCTAGCCTTCCCTACACACAATTCTATTCTACTTCTTCTCTGCCTCTGTTCTAAATAAAAATAAAAATGGCGTCGCTACTCTGCTGGAATCAAAACTAGAAGCTAATCAACATCAACCTAAGCAACTCAATTCAAATTAGAGATTAAAGCTTCTGCAACGATTCTACAACAACTAAAGTTCTTTCATTAATCCAATCAAGGCAAGTACAGTTATTTTCCGATATAAATGTTAATTCTGATTGTGACATGAATTGTAAATCTGAATCTGAGGTTATATCTGTTCTGTTCTGTTTAGATCTATCTTATTTTGTATCTCTTTCCTCTTTCTGTTCTATAGCCAGGCTACCACGAGCCTGAGCCAATCTCATAAGAGATTAACCTACGCTAAATTGTTTGGGACAATAAAATGAATGATGCATAAATTGGGCATGACCAATAGGTGACTGATTTTAGGAAAGAAAATAGACTGTAGTTAGAACATAAATTTGAGACATATGACTGGACATGTTGTATTTATAACATAAATGGGTATTGAACATATGATTTGTGATAAAAAGAATATGGCTTAGGTATAAAGATTTACATGAGAGTAGGGTATCTATTAATTTAAATAAACACCTAAGTAAGGGATCTTTGGGATATATGACATGCATAGTAATAGATGGCTATATTTGGTATATAATCATATTGTGAACCATGACAATTATTTAGGCATGCAAACTTTTTCCAAATTTATAATTAGGCAAGATGGGTCAATGAAACCTTAAGGAATAATAAAATCTGCTATTTAGTTCTGCTATATTTGCCTAATCTGCTAGTCTGTTACATTGCTTAATCTGCTAGTTCTGCTCTACTGCCTAGTCTGCTAGATTTGTTCATCTGCCAAATCTGTCATTTGTTAAGACTGATGAAAATGCCAAATCTGCTAAACTAAATCTGTTGAGATGCCTAATCTGTTATCTGCTAAATCTGCTAGTTTGCTTAATCTGCTGAATCCGTTAAGACGCCTAATCTGCGAAAATCCGTTATCTACTATATCTGTTATGCTGAGATATTCAGTCTGTTATTGACATAATCTGAATTAGCTATGAATAATTGACATGTATATTAGGCGTGGGTATAAATGGTAAATCATTAATTAATTGGCCGCAAAGATAAACATGGCTAACTCGAGGTTAGAATGAGTTTGCGGCGTAATTCTGCCCGGAACCACCCGGCATATTCCAGTGGTCGCAAACAATAGGTTCTAATGTGAGAAGTTAGTCATAACGTGCTTGAAACCCGAGGTTAGACTCAGTTTGCGACAGAAACCTGCCCGGAACCAACCGGCCTAACTAGTAGCCGCAAACTGTCAGTCTAATGTGAGAGGTTTGGGCATTAATATTTAATTAATGAAAATCTGAGATAATTATGATGTCTAAAATGTGTTGGGTAAGGTTAAACCAATTGGACCAATGAATATGATAAACCCGTTTCGTGAATCAGTAGGCCCAATACAAAGTTAGATAATCTGTAACCGGTTAATCTGTAAGTCTGTTAATCTGTAACCAGTTAATCTGTAAGCCTGTTAATCCGAACATCTGATCTGTTAGTCTGAAAACCTGTTAACTTGATTGTCTGATCTGTGAACTAGTTAATCTAAATTTTGTATGTCTGAAACTTGTATACAAGTTAAGCTGAAATGTGTTAGTCTGGGGACACAAGGTTAGGAGGGGAATTACTTGTGTCATCTGTTGTTTGGGACCCATATTAGTCAGTAACCCTTTCTGGTATCAAAACTTTGACCCAACAGTAAGTAGGGTCCGGGCACACTTACTGAACTAATTATAAGCGGTTCATTCTGATAATGGCGAGGGGTGTTGATGGTGCGTTCCAACCGGATCATGTGCGTGCATGGGTCCCGGTCTGCCTCTGAGGATGTAAGACGCCGTGACATCTGTAAATAGGTCTGTGCCAATTGGTTGTCACTTTAGGGAGTGATACACCCTACTGTGGGGCCGACACAGGATATTTATGTATTAGGGAGCCGATCGCTTGGGGTAGGGTTTTAGGGTACACTTAGTTCTGTCTGTTTCTGGTGGTACCGTCTGTTTCTGTTGGGTGGTAACACCTGTCTGTTTCTGCGTGGTACCGTCTGTTCGGGTGGTAAAGGCCTATTACTAGTGTACACCTAATTCTACATTCTGTTTCCGTAGGGATTAATCTGTTTCTGCTTCTGTCTGTTTCTGATCGGGTAGTAAAAGCCCATTATTAGCATTCTGTTTCTGTTAAATTATTCTGTACCTGTTTCTGTTTCAGTTTAGACATTAGGGTGACACCTAATTCCGTTATACTAGTATTAGTGCAAAGAAGTGTAAAACAATAGCTTATATCATTCTGTTCTTCTGTTATATCTGTTACACCTGTTACATTTATCTCTCATCTAGTTTTATTTTCATGTCATGTTATTATTATCTGTTCATAACTGAAAATCACTGGACTTGCCAGACTTTTTGTCTGACCCTTGTTGTTTCGCCTCCTTTCTTCCGTTTCCCCCCAGGTTATCCAAGGAGGGAATACTTTAGCTTGATCCAGATTTCTTCTGCTTGAAGTGCTTAAAGTATGGCTTAGCTCTGTATAGCTTCCGTTCTATGGGGATTATGATTTTAAACTATGCATTCTGAAGGCTTTTGTACAAGACTGATATTTTGTACTTGAATTCTGATAATGTGATTTGAAAAGATGTAACCAAGTTTATTTCAGTTTCTGTTGAAATAAAATTATAAATTTTTCAAGTACTATTTTATCTATCTTGTAAGTTTCTGTTAGTTTACTAAAATGCTCCACCAAAGTTAAGGCATTCCCTTTGTGAGTGACCTTAACGGAGGTGGGGTGTTACACAAGCAGTGACCAACAACAACACATGGAGAATATATATAGTACGTGGAAGCCTCCTGATCGTCTCCGGGCAACTACTCGTGCATAACCACCTAACCTGTCTTAAGTTTACTTGTTTAGGAGCACTCAGAGTAATAAGAAGAGATATAAAAATCTGGGTCAGACAAAAGTCTGGTATGAGCGGTAGCAGCAAAATAAAACAATAATAGTTATAAATAATCATACCTGACCTGGACCTGCAACCAAAGAGTTAGCATAACAAGATGTACAGTACTCTAAGGGAACACTAACATAGGATGTAAAATGGAAGTGTGAGTGTCATTGTGATAACAACCATCAAACATAGCAATCATCCTCACATCTCTCACTTAAAGCGTAAAGCATACGATATCCCCCGCTTTGATCACCAGATCCATTGGGGACATGACGGAGTCCAACTTCGTACAACTATCGCTGCGACCACTTTGCCCTTTGTGGGCCCTGACGGAGTCCAACTCCATACAACCTATGACCCCACTGCACTGGTCCATATTCAATATACCTTAACGGGTCAACTAGTCTACATAGCCCTGGTCCTGGTTCGTTTACATACCCCTCTCTCAGTGGTGAACCAAAGTTATGAATATCGATAACCCCTTTGCACACGTCTCGCAGCAAAGCCCAACTCTAGAAGTTAACTCGTTGGTTCTCATCTGGATCCTGAGCCATAACTTCTCATTTGGACTTCCTTTGCATCTCGTGATTTGGTCGAATTGGAGTTGATCTTCAGAAGAGTTCACAACCGTCGTCGCTCGTTTATACTCCATAGGGATCAGTCACTTGCCCACAGGGACGGAACCAGGAATCCGCTCAGCGGGGGGCGGATTCGAAGGGGGGGCCAAAAATTTTTTTTTATACCAGTTTACCCTGAATTTATCATAATTTCAACCAATAATGTTTCATATTGTTAAGTTTTAGACAAAAATATTGCATAAATACTAATAAAAATGCCTTAAAAATGGTTACTTTGGTACCAAAGGGGTAAAAAAAAAAAATTAATTTTAAAATCAGGGGGGGCCGCCGCCCCCACTTGCCCCCCCCCCATGGTTCCGTCCCTGCTTGCCCATATCCCACAGGGTCTGTAACACCCCGTAATTTTAAAATATTAAAATTAACAAATTTAAGAGCACTTAATTTTTAGAAGAATAATTAAGGGAAGCAGGTTACGCCATTGCGTTCGTCTCGGAACTCGGCTTGAGATAGAGTCCGAGTTTGCGTAAATCGGGCTCCGTATAAAGAAGTTATGGAGCTTAGAAGATGTAAGTTTAAATCAGAATTAAATAAATAGTTAATAAATCAAAGTTCGGAATTCAAACCAGCAAGAAGAGGTGGGCGAGAAAATTCCAGCCAGTGGGTGTCAACCCCTATGTAGGGGTCGACCCCTGCTGACTGTTCTGGACAGTGACGATTTTCTGAGTCGTAGGGCTACGTGGCGACTTCTGATTGGCCTTATGACGCATTTTCTTGGACTGGATGTTTGGATGGATCCTAGGTTGATCTAAAGGCTCATATTAATCCTATACTTCTATATAATCACATCAAACCTAAACCCTAATCAGAACTAAATTGATTCTTGATCCACCATGCTGCTACATCCCAAACTAATCTAGCCTCCACCTTAACTAATCAAATTCAAGATTAAAGATAAAGATCAAAGCCTACATCAATGGATTAGCTTATCAACTTCAAAAATTAGATTCCAGATCTTCTCTTGTTTCTTAATCTCTGTGAGTTCATGTATCTTTCACAAGATAATTAAACTAAAGTAATTATGATAAGTTGTAAATTGTGATCATATGATTATGCCTATGATGGATCTTATCAAATTTGCAAGTTGTCATTTTTTTTGATTCATAGCCTATGCTTTTCTGATCAATTCTATCAGTTCATGCCTGTTCGTGCTCGTACATTTATGCCTATTTTGATACCATGATTCTCTTCCCTCTTCCTTTTTCCTTTTTCTTTTTTTATGAGTTAGGCTAACTTCGAGCCTAACATATTATGCGAAATTCGCGCACGTATAATGCTTAAATGATAGGAAAAAAGTTTGGGAAATGTTGAATAACATGTGATTTGTAAAAAGGCATAAATTGACAATGGATATGGTTTGGGAAAAATTGTATATAATAAGCAAACATGAGACTTGACGCTAATGGGTTTGGGTGTAAACTTGTGGTAATTTGGTAAGTTCAGTTATTTCTCAGATTTGGAACATGTAATAGGAATCATAACTTGTAATGAATCAAATCTAGAACTATGCCTAATTATAAGATAATCAATTCTGATTCATGCTTATCCTTTTTGTCAAAAATGAATTACCTATGCCTATGAGACTGTTGTGATGGAACCTATCGTGTTGTACACCAAATTGGTGATTCTTTTATGTTCAATTATATCGAATCTTTATGCCTATGATGTAACTTGCTCAGTTTATCCATACTTATTGTTAATGTACAACATGTCTATTGGAAACATGATTCTTGAGTTGGGTACACCTTTACATGCCTATTTTGTTCCTTATGTCAATTCTTATGTTTCTCCTCTATCCCTCTCCATTTTATTTTTGGACCTTGTTGTACGTGCGATTGAAACGCGGGGAATTGGGAATAACTTAATTAAGTAATTTTGGGCATAACAAGTAAATGTTGCATAGCTTGAATTGACCACACTTATGGATAATTTACATATAAATCTAGACTTGGATAGTAAATAAATTGGCTAAAAGATGAACGCCTAAGACACGAGGTTAGACTTGGTTTGCGGTATAAGACTGCCCGGAACCTCCCAACATATCTAGCAACCGCAAATGGCAGTCTAATGTGAGAGGTCAAAGGCATAAATTAGATGCTTAGACACGATGTTAAGTCTGGCTTGTGGTGGAAGTCTGTCCGGAACCGCTCGGCATATCCAGCGGCCACAAGTGATCGACTTAATGTGAGAGGTCTGTGCATTAATAACTAATTAATGCTGAATATGATACCTAAACAAGTTAGGTGGGTGGGGTAAAGTTAACATGGGTAAGAAGACAACTTAACCAATATTACATGAACAAAGTGGATAGGGTTAAGGCAAGCTTAACCAATAATACATATGGACTAGATAAGTGAAAGGGTTAAGTAAATCTTGGGTAGGTGGGTAATATTAGTATATATAGGCCCACAAACTTAACCGTTAAATAAACATGTGTGAATCAGTGGGAAGGTTAAGTGACATATGGATATGCGACACTTAACCAATACAACATGTTAATTAAACAAATGGGTGAGGTTAGGTTAAATTGAGAACACTTAACTGTTATAACATGTTGGTTAGGAAACCCAAGTAACGGGGACCTATTTTAGCAGTAACACACATAGATGTATCACGGTACCCTGAACTAGGCAGGTGGGGCACGATTACTGGGCTGATTATAAGCGGTCAAAATAGCCGATGGAGTACGGGCGTGCACGTGCTCCGGAGTGGAAAAAGCAGGCACTGGGCATCAGTAGTCATACACTGTGCATCTTGAATTGTGTCGGGTTGCCAGCATAGGGATTGATACAACCCATGGTGGGATCAGCAAAGGTATCTACAAACAAGCGGAGCCGAATGACACAAGTAATGAATACATACGAGTTAAGGAGCCGATCGATTAAGCGATAAGGGGGTAGTGTGGGGACATCTAGTATTTAGTAGGCTGTCAAGGATTGTATGGGGTGGATACCTCTTACTAGATGTTACGCCTGAGGGCTACCAATTGCGTGGTTGGGATCAACTTTCAGTATGGAACTAGTAAAGGTGCGATATATTTAGCAAGGTGTAGTGTAGTAATTACCCTATAGTGATTAGAAGCGCAATCAACATTTATCTTATTCATCTTGCCTACCTTGTCATGCCTGCTTATGTACAGTCATTTCTTACTTTCCAGTTTATGTTCTTATCCTGTTACTTTAATGGTTATATTGTTAAAGTTACTGGACTCACCAGACTAATGTATGACCTAGTTTGTTTCGCCTATTTTCTTCCGTCCCCCCCCCAAGGTTCTCAGGGAGGAAATACTCAAGCTTAGTTCAGATGTCTCTTTCTTCCAGCTTGAAGTGGGAAGATGTATTGCTTGGGTTTGATTCTGCTTATGACATTTTCTGTTGGGGATTATGAATTTAAAATTTGTACTCTGAAGGCTTTTGTACAAGACTGATATTATGTACTTGGTTTTGTTGTTTTGAAGGTGTAACCAAACCCATTTCTGTTTCCGCTGCAATAAAGTCATAAATTTTTCAAGTACTACTTTATTCATCTTGTAATATTCTGTTTACTTATAACGCTCCACGAAACGTAATGCATTCCCTTTATGAGTGACATTAACGGACGTGGGGGGTTACAGGGTCGCTCGCTCTTCCTTCTCCGGGTTCGCTCGCTCGAACTTCACCAACTCTACTAGGTCTGGTCGCTCGTATTCATCTGGATCAGTCGCTCGAGCTCGGCTCGCTCGCTCGAGCTCCCTTCTCCGTGCTCGTTCGCTCGCACATACTCCACATAAACCAGTCGTTCACATATATTGCACAGGGATCGGTTTCTCGAACTTCCTCCACCAGGCTCGCTCGACCTGGGTCGGTCGTACATGCCCCTGAGATTGGTCGTGCGACCCAAAGCTTGCACCTCGTACCAATTTCCAGCAAACTAATTACGCAACACGACCGCGTTTTCGGCCATTCGAACTTTCCTATGCAATCTCGAAACATGCCAAATAGTAGTAATAACATGTGTAATCAATCAAAACAATGAAACATCAATCACATGTGTTATTTAGGATCAAACATACCCAAATCCATGGTTTTCCCCTTAATCCCCTAAATTCTGGGATTTAAAAACTTAATCCAAATTAACCCAAATTCATATATGTGACGTAAAATATGATTCTAGAATTTGTGCATATTTTTTCATATTTTTCTGAGTCATAATTTCGCTAATTATCACAAATCACCCCTAATTAGCTGTAATTAGTGAATAAACATTCTAATCACTCACCTTAGCCACAAATAAATGATAGATCTGAAAATTCAACTGATTTGGCTCGGATTCCAATGTAGCGCAGCAGCTCTACCTCGATTTTGATGCTAATCTGCCTTAATTTGATGTTGATTTGGTTAATTTTTGATTAGAAAATGATTAGAGAGAGATTTAGAAGATGGAGGCCATTAGTAGGGTTCAAGAAATTTTTGTAGTGACTGAAAAAACGAAAATAGATGATTCTCCAACTCCTTTCAGCCCTCCAATAACCCTAATCCCGAAATGGGTTATGGGCCTAGCTGCTAATCACCCTGTTAAGCCTGATCAGGCTGTTTTTCCATCTTCAAATCTTATTTCAGCCATATGTCCCAAACGGTAAGCCCGTTTGATTAGTGTGACCACTCTACGGAATGGGAAACCATCATTTGAATCCAACGGAAATGAATTCAGGTCAAAATTCCTTACCAATCAATAGTTATAGGCGAAACAAGATTCATCAGGGGCAAAACGGTCATTTAAAGTTCGGCAAAAATCGTGAATGTGGGAAATGACACCAACAGTCGTTTCCCAAAGTTACACGACCATATGAAACTACAACAAAAATACTATATTACAACTTTAATTTTACAAGGTGGTAAAAGCATCGTTGTAATAAATGTTTTTTAAAACTTTTTTCCAGAAAAATTGTAATATACTTATTTTTAACAACTGTGTTATTTTGACAGTTGTAATAAAAGCCTATCACAACTTTTATTTTTTGACTGTTGTAATATATGACTGTATTTTAATATAATTAACAACATTTCTTCCTTGCCAGTTGTAAAAAATGCATATGTTGCAATAGGTGATATTTTCCTTTTTCTATTGAAATAGTACATTGATAATTATAATTATTAAATAACAATACTTAGTAGTCAATTATTAAACAATTAATAAAATTATTAATAATTAATCATTACTATCTAATAATAATTAATTTGAAAACATGCAATAACTAATATTAATAATAAAGTAATAATTTGAAATTAAAAGCGATTATTTAAAATTTTAGAATTACTAATAAGAAGTGGTAACTAATAATTAAGAAGTAATATTAGTTAATTAAAAGGTAATATTTAATATTGTAACAAAAAATTTCAAGCTACTTTTATCTAATGTTTTAATATAATTTTTAAAGAAAAATATAGAAAAGGAAAATCATAAATTAATTAGTAGTTATTATATATCATTTAACTTACCATATTAAATGGCTTTCAAAATGATATATCCTAAAAATAGTATTTAATTACGTTATCATATTAAACCAGTTTCAAAACAATTTCACCAAATCTTAAAATTTTTGCGCCATTGCTGCAAGTTCTGGCTCCAACGCCAAAAAATGTCTACACACACCTATTCAAATTTTAAAACTTTCGTATGCCATTGTTGAAATTAATAATAAATAAATATTGAATATTTAATTAATGATTGATAATTAACAAATAATCATCAATAACCACTGCAAAATAAAATAATTGATAGAAAGTGAATTTAGATCCTAAATAAAATAATTAATAGAAAGAGATCTTAGACGCTTTCCTTGAATTTAGAAATAACTTATTTTCCCTAATATTTCATTGCTTACACGCTTTCCATAAAATAATTAAGGGTAACAACATTACTTAGCTTCCCGCTCCTCCACCTCCCAAAATTTCGTTTCCTGCCAGCTCGTTTCGTTTTGATTTTCAATTCCCTCTTATCTTCTTCTATGCAACCCTAATTTCCAAATTACACCACAGTAAATTCCCACCACCGTAAATCCCAAATTACATTCAGACAGAATCTTTGCAAACCACAGAACGTCACTCAGGAGCAAAACACCACATCTCGACCAAAGCACCAGCGTTTTTTCTCTTACCCAAGCTTTTTTCCTCTACCATTTTATTTATCCAGGTGCCCAATTTTCTTGGTTTCTCCAACACATCTCCGCGTTTTTCTTCCCCTTGTTTGAATCCTCCATCCTCTTTCAATCATTCTGCTATTTCAGATTCAACTGCTCGAGTCCACTTATTAGCTTTCCCATACCTCTCCATGTGTGTCGCCCTGTATTCACAATGACCTCTTGAGTCTTGGTTCTTATTTTAGATCAATGTATCTCGACTAAGCTAGGATTCAGATTTGGTTTCATTTCTGTTTATGGTGGTTTGCTGTGTTTGTTTTTTGGTTTAGGTTGTTCATTTATTGAATGGGGCTGCATGGTTGTTTAGGCTACCACTGAAGTTGGGTGTTTCCTTCTAGCTTTCAATTTTTCTTTTGTGGGGTAAGGAGTATTTTACACTAGCCCTATCAAATATTTTGGTGATAAGGTACCTATTTGGAATCTAACTAAGTTTGTTTTGGCTTTGATTTATATTTTGGCACCTGTTGTTGTATTAGCTTAGGTTTCAGATTTAGTTCGTTTTGCTAATATGCACTAATAAAAAAACGGTTTGTTATATTTTTTTATCTTGGTTAGAGAATGCTGGGCTTTATCTGTACTCACACTGAATAGCATATAATCATGTGATCAGTTCTCTGTATGACAGTGGATATCAGCACTCAATTTGGGTTCGCCTATTAGGTAGCTGATGCAATATCTGTAATATCAAATTCACAGCTTTTTTCGTTCATTTAGACATTTTTAAACGTGCAACTTATCCTAAATAACCTGATGTTAATCTACCACTATGTGCTTTTCTCGAGTTGCATTATTTAATCTCCCTTATTTCTAGCAATAGTTCTGAGCAAGGCTGGTTATGTTGGATGATGTGTGACACCAGTTTATTTGTGTTAAATATTGCCACCGTAATATGGATGATTTTAGCAGGCACGTGCTGATGTAGAATGATCAATAGACCCGAGTGTGGTGGAGGTACGTACTGCTTATCTGAATGACTTAAGACTTTTTCCTGTACTCATTTAATTTGATGTGGTACGCATTTTTTCAGCGAACTCTATAAAGATATCAATTAATAAATTGTATTTTTTCCTAAATACTAAATACACTCTCATATAAAGAGGTTATGCTTATAACTTAATAATAACATGTAAATGCATTTATAAAGAGGCTATCTTTATGACTTATGTATTGTATCATTTTTTTTAATTATTGATCAAGAATGAAAAATAATATAGCCGAAGGTTCTGATTATGGCTGTATTGAAGATGTAGACTTTGTTTGACCAGATCGATGGCACTTTTGCAAACATGTCAAGAACCTTTTTTCTTGAATAATGGTTTGAGGTTTAAACTGGATACGAAGAGTGTGAAATATTGTACTAATGAACTTCATATACACAATCCTTTGTTTGAAATATTGTAACGACCTGGGTTTTCACGATCCTAGTTATCGACATAAACTCAATGTGGACTATCCAAGCATCGGAAATACCGCATAGATAATGAAAGAAGTTAGTGGGTGAGGATAGATAAGATAGAAAATTAGAATAGAAGAAGAAGAAGAACATACAATATCAGAGTAAACACGAATCTCACAGCGGAACGAACAATATATAATAGATACATAACTTTGAAATAAAACCAGTATATGTATACAGTAACATTATCAAAGTACAACACTTACAACACAGCGGAATAAACATTAGCTATATAATCCTGAAGCCTCCTTCTCCAAGCTCTCAGTATCTGTAAAATCCTGACTACTTGACTGGTCGTTCAAAATTGGGCACCTGAGAGTTTACGGAAAACAAAACAAAATAAACTCCGGGTCAGTCATGGGACCGGCGCGAGTAAGCAATTTAAAACAGTTTGAACAATTAAACGATATCTCATAAGACCATGCCGTATAACGGAACAAGTTTCCCCTTCTGAGAATCCAAAAAATTTGATTTAACTTTCAAAATCCTTTTGAAAGAAATGATAAACTTTATATCAAAACTCTTTTGATATTATAATAATGTCTATCAACCACAATATAATAATCATCTAGCAGAACGCTTTCATCTCACGTTCCACATACATAATATACAATCAAAAAAAATCACGGGCGCTTATTAAGTAATGAATTCCAACTAGCAAGGTATGGGACCACCTTCCGATAGTGTATCTCTAGAGAGAAATACAACAGGTTCAACAAGAACATCTTGTAACCCAAGCTAAACATGATCGGTCACTCATTTCGCTTGAGTGTACAGAATGTATTATCACCAATGGTTGGGATCAGCAACTGTTTCCCAAAAGGGACAGCATCGAAATAGATTATAGAAGTAAATGGAATTTCTCTAGATCAGGTGACAATACACCCTAATCGGCAACTAACCACTTAGCCATGCGACCTACCCGGTTTTATACCATTTCCGGTTGTGAGGCTAGAGGCCATAACGTATCCTTTAGAAACCACATCTTCATTCACTTTGAATGTCACATCGTCATACCCGCTAAATCACAAATTGATTTCTCCAAACATATCACGGGTAAATAGCTAAGAGAAATAAATTCCTCCGCCACCAAACGTAAATACGTTTGAAGAGATCAACTTACGCAATTTATTAAATATACTCCGTCAGACATTCTTCCATACAGGTCGTCATGGGACTAGACAGACCGAAGGCACTATTCTGTAAATCCATCTTAGGCAATTTCTACTGAGGATTTATTGAACAGCCCTTGTATAACTCCGTCTTCAATTATCATCATCATATTTGATCCGCAACGCTAATGCCATACGGAGTGGTTTTCAAATAATATATCTGATCCCGGTCTCTCCGTATTGACAACGGAAAAATGATCAAAAACCTTGATAGTCGGTGATTTAACTATCAAAGAAAAACATGTGTGCAAACAACGATATTATTTCCAGATAGAAATTCTATCGATCAATCATCAATCAACATTTATACATAACCCCATTTCTCGTTTCCATATATTCATCAAATCCTTATTTTCTAATTTTAGAAAATATACGTTATTAACTTTGGAAAACGTTTCCATTTCTGATTCACACATCACTATCTTCTCACATATATCAGTCTTTAACTATAAACTAGTAAGAGAACAACCCTCTATGTATTAACCCCGAAGGCCGAAACCAACATCAGATTGATACCCAGAAATCCGTTCAACTCAACTAATTTCTAGTCAGTTTCTAATTTCAGTAATTCCATTTAAATTCCTAATTCAAACCCCAAATTCCTTTATAATATTTTATTTGCAAAATATTTACTTTAATCTAATTTTTCACATAGAATGTGAATAATATTCTTTATATAATCAAAACAATTTGATTTCGTATTTAAAAACAATATCTCAAACCTAAATTCTATTTATATTTTTTTGTAGAATTTTTCATACAAATCTCCTTTTTATTTCTAATGCTTGAATCTTATTTATAATTCCCTTTATATAATTCTATTCATTCTATATAAATCCTTTTATATAATTCTATTCATTTTATATAAATCCTTTTATATAATTCTATTCATTACCCAAATATTTCCTTAATTATATTTTCCAATATTTGTTTTCCAAATATTACCTTTTATAATATCATATGTATTTCATATATAAATATTTCATTTTCAATATTCACTTTGAAAATTTCCTTTTTACATTCCAGTATATCACATGGTATTTAAAATACCAAATAACATGACCAATTTCATTATAATCAATCACAGATTATATATCACAATATATGAAAGCAAACAGTATTATAAATATTGAGGAATCCAGTTGGATCCCTCCAACCTGTTTCCCTACATCACAGATGTTAAATAATATAAATAACATCGATTTCATTTCAATATGAAATATTTTGATCGATAGAATCAATATTTGATTGACGATTTATGTATATCGTTATCTATAATTTCAATCAATAAATCAGCAATTCAACCAAACAATCAACACACAATAATCAATCATCATTTATCAATACTAGATTATATTTATAAAAATATAAACTGTACAGGGTTAGTGAGATTTACTCGCATTGGAAGGTCATCGTTAAATAACTATAATTGTTGGTTGACTGTGATAAACAATTTATTTTGCTATAAATTGTAACGAGTTCCAATTCACTCCTAGTCAGTTCCATTGTGTAGCCACCGTCCATACGATCCCAATGGATCTTGGTTTGTTGAATTCCGATCATGTATGCAGAAGTTGTCAATTTTACAAGATTGGACGGATAATAAGTTAATTAATAATTTCATTAAATTCTCTAATCACCTTATTAAATCCGGATAACCTTAATTGTAGTCAATCCTACTTCTTCCTCAATGAATTAAAACCGCACTCCCTGCATTTCTCAAACCCGACATTTCCAGCTCCGATCTTCCCCTTATCATTCACCTACATATCATATAACTTCCAGATCCACATTTTTTTTGAAGTATCCATGTGCCATGTTAAACCCAGTTGAAAGACTTTCCTTCAAGTATGATGTTTCCCTCTTCTACATCCATCCACACCAACAGTAAACCCAAGAACAAAATGGAACACAAACTTTTATTTCTTTGATTTGCCAAACCCTTAAAAGCCATCCTCCTTGCTATCAATACTCCTTCACATCAGTAACACAAACCAACTCCACCCTTAATTAATCACCCTTCTGCCTCAAACCATGATTAGCCGCACTAACCTTTCTTCCTTCATAACGTTTTGCAACTCCAGGGAAAATTCCACAACCATTAACACAACGTCACCTTTACTTTCCTCCCTTTACTAAATTCCAACGCACTAATATCATACACCTCCTATTGAAATACCCTTTTCAAATTAACCTGCATCATTAGAGAAACTCCTTCTTCTCCAAACTATACGCGGCCCCAGAATATGTCGAACACCATTTCCGCTCGTTCTCTTCATTAATTCCCCCTTTGATACTCAACTAAATAAAAAACAAATACATCCGGCGTCATCCTCTTCGAACCCACTTTCACTACATCCCCAAATAGAAGGACTCGAGCCCTCATTTACAAGCGCGCCAAACAGCGATTAAATGACGAATACAGTATTTGTTCGACACAAATTCTCACCCACAAAATTAGCATACCAGATGTGGAATTCCTCCTTGATCCTGAAACAATAATGAGAACATGAATCGAAGTCTCAACAACAAGCATCGATCAACCCTAGCCGACGCTGCTACTTTAAGCTCCATCAGAAATTAGATCGCATCACTTAAAATACATACGGAAATGGAGAGCACCACTTGAGGATGTCAAATATATATGTATACCAATTTATACAATTTTATTTGAATTCCTTTGATTTTTGAAAGATCACAAAATAGTTTAGGGAAAAAGAAAACAGACGGCTTGGGTTTCATTGACTACCAAAAGAAGTATATTAGGGTTAGGATGTGTAGTGTAATTATAGGGTACGATGGCTTACATTAGAAGCTTCATATATATTTAAATATTAATTTATATTGTCACTGCTACTGGTATTTGTCTTCTAAAAATCCGTATGGTCACATAAAATACTCAATTCTGATGAAAATGGACAGGCAGTTGTAGTTCGACATTACGAACCCAACCAAACTAGTTTTGTCGAATTCCGAATCCGTTTGCTCACACAGCGTATTTTTAAAGTCGAATTATCAACAGTTTTTCACATTAAAATCCCATATTACCATAAACTAACTCCAAAAATCACGAAAATTGAAATCTAACAATAATTTAATATTACGGATCCAACACAAAATTAGTTTCGTCGAAAACGGAGGTCGCTTGCAAAAATGGCTGTTTTTAAAGCTCTAAATAAATCCATTTAAATATTAATATATTTAAAAATAATTAAATTAATATTAATCAATTAATATTAACGCATATATTCTCAATAGAATATCATACAACTCCAGAATATTCCTATCTGAGTTTATAACTCGACATTTCAAATCCAGATTAAATAGGTATTTAGATTTATATTGAATCCATTTATAATATAAATAAATCGTTATAAATTATAAAGGAATTCCATAGCGACTTTTCAAAACTTTGATTTGGACACAACTCACAATCTACACGATGAAATCTCGATTTTTCTCTTCCATTAGAAAAATATACTTCACCAGCTCCGAACGTTTCTTGTTTCATAGAAAACCGACTTAAAACGGATTCTGTATATTTGTTTAAAGTTCGAATCGCCAAATTACAAATTACCGCACCATTTCGAGCTCGATTATAATTATAATATAATTATACGTTCAACTGTCGTTTATATAATATATTCGTTAATATAATTCAACTCTAAACTGAATTATATATTTTAAATTATCGAGTTCACACAATATTGTCGATTCACTATTGCCGACTATTTTAGAATTAGATATATTATCTAATTATTAATATTAATTAAATATTCAATATAATTTAATTAAACAACCATTTAATTCTTTAAATCATTATTTAAATAATTAAATAAATAAATTATAATACCGTAAAAATATAGGTCGTTACAAATATATTTTCCAAGTTTCTTGCATATAATGGGTATTTGATATGTAGGATTGTGGAATCAAAGTTTTGAGTGTGTGTGTTGTAGCTTGTGTATAGAATACTAGTTATGTTTGATGGTATCAAGTTTGGTAATGTCCGCTTAAAAAACACTTTTTGTTCCTTTTTCTAACAACTAATGAATTCTTATGCAACAGGTTTCAGATCATTGCAGTGAACTTGCACCAAAAAGATAAATGGCGTAAAGATTTCATTGTCTTCGACTAGTGTACTCCCGTAGGATATGCAATATTTTTGTGGATAACTTGTGCTTGTACTAAGTTGCTTTGTAATAGTTAAGTACGTAATAATGCGCGAAATGCTTTCTAAAACCTATTGTTTGTAATACTGAAAATTTGAGTATTTTAATAAATTAGTTTGCAAATAATTGTAATATCTGATTTTCTTATGGGGTATTGCTATATTTAGTGTATTGTTCATTTCAGTTGCAAAAGATGTCTATTTTTTTTAAAATGCAACTGTCAATCACAATGGTGCATAACGGCTGTAGTAGATATTATTACAACGGTGCCTAATTGTTGTAATAAAGTTTATTACAACAGCGGAAAATAGTTGTAAAATATACATATCACAACGGTGTCACAACAGTACAAAATAGTTGTAAAATTTTTTAGTCTATTACAATGGTGGAAAAAAGTTGTAAAATATACATATTACAAAAGTGTTGCAATAGTGCAAAAATGTAACAACCCGGAAATCTGAGCCAATTTAAAAATTTTATTTTGGAAATTTTAGCGAATTTTGAATATTTAAAATGAATTATTTTAAATAATAACGACGGGAAATTTATTTTGAATAGAATTAGAACGTATATATATATAAATCGTCGTTAGAATATAAATAATTATTTATAATTATAAAAGGAATTGAAAATGGCGCGGTAGTTTGAAAATTTGATTTCAAGATTCAAATGAATGTACCGGGTGCAAAATAAACCGGATTTTAACGAAACCAAAAATATTAGAATCTATTTGAGAATATCTTCCCAACGAATCCGAAGAATCGAAATTTCATAGCGGGAATCAAAAGATATGTCCAGTTGAAAATTCAGAATAGTCGCTATGGAATTCTGGCCCTTAAAAATAGCCATTTTGCGAACGACCTCGGTTTTCGACAAAACAACTTTTGTTGGATCCGGGATGTCATATTATTGCTAGGTTTCAAAATTCATAATTTTTCGAATCAATATGTGAGCGCGACAAAGGAAAACGCATTTGACCAGTTTCAGTTGATTTTAATCGACTGGAAAATGACCATTTTTCAAACGGTCTCAGAATTGGGAGAAATTAGTTTCGTTGGGACCGTATCGTCAATACGAAGCTAGAAAATATTTTTCTGGAATTTTTCGAGTTAGTATGTGGCCCCGGTAAATTGAAATGCGCATTCAAATTCAATATATAGAGTTATATTTTGATTTTGACGAAAACTGATCGAAATGATCGAATCAGCCTACGATACATATCCCATTGTGTTCGGAATGGGGGTAATTAGCTATGGACGATAGGCGGTGGGCTCAGTTTAGAGTTCGAATTAAAAAAATTACTTTTAGAAATTAAAATTATTAAAATAAAAGAATATAAAGTCAACCCTTCTTTTCCTTAAACCCCCTCCTCTTTCTTCTATTCGATCAAAACACAGCCCCAAATCAAAACCCCCATTCGACCTCGGAGCCGCTCCCCATTGCCAGCGGCGATCCGCGCCATCGCCCCCCTTAGTCGTTGCTCTGCCTAGCCTCCACAAGGCCGACGCCCTCCCCTACGTGCTTCTCTCTCCTCTCCACGACACTCCAATCGAAGACCAAGACCCCAGGTCGAGCGGGAACCGCCCCTGGCCGCTGGCGCCTGCTGCAATAGCCCACCCCCACGCCTGAGCAACCATCTTCGACCACCGAACCATGCCAACTGCCACCGTCTCCAACCAGTGGGCCCCCATCCTCGAAAAAAAACGGAATCGAATGTGAGTTTTCTGATTTTAGGTTACAAGAAAATTCTGATTTCTTATTTATGTTAAGATTTGATTTTTAATATGAAAAAGATTTAATTTTTAGAAAAGAAAAGAATGGATTTTTAAACTAGAAAGGCTACGATTATTAGTTTAGCAAAGTTGAGATTTTTATTTATATAAGAAGTAGAAATTTAAAATATAATTTTTATTTAATATAGAAAAAGGTTTTATTTTTGAAATTAAAAAGATATGATTTTTATAATATATAGATAATAAAAATTCGATCTTTATATCATAGGAAGAGTAAAAATATGATTTTTATTCATGTAGAGTAATAAAAATATAATTTTTATTATATTACTAGCAAGATAAAAATGGAATTTTTATCTATATAGTAGAGAGATAAAAATATAATTTTTATCTATATAGTAGAGATGTAAAAATAGAATTTTTATCTATATAGTAGCAGTATAAAAATGTGATTTTTATCCATATAGAGCGAATTAAAAATGTGATTTTTATATATATATATAGCAACAATATAAAAATGTGATTTTTATATATGTAGTAGCTACGGGCAACGAAAGTGACAAAAGGCGAGCACGACGAAAATTTCTACATATGAAGAGTCGTGGCGTTTGGTTTAGCTAGTCGGTGAGAACTTCTCACTTTAAATCTTCTTTTCTAGTTAAAAATATATACTAGGATGCAGACGGTGTTTAGTAGCACCCGACACCCGTCGTCCACAGACCATGGATGGCTTGTATGTTTGATTGTTTGTTGTGATGAAAATTGATTGTGTGATGTGAAATAAAATAAAATATTTATATAGCTAAAAATATTTTATTGTTAAAAATATAATTTTTAACGTAAATGTGAACAAATAAATATTCATTTACAAACCAGACGGTTTGTTTATGTACACCTATTTGAAGGACATTAATTGGGACGATAAATTATACACATCGCCCAACTGCACAAATAATATTCAGTGTTTGTGGATTGAAACCCCACACGGGTGTTGGGATGATATTTGGCGTACACTAATCCCAATTATTTAGTTGTATGTTGATCGATTGGTCGACAGACTGTGTAAGCATTAATTATTTATATTTAATGCTTATGCAGTTGTGTGATGCACTTTGGATGATGGTTGATTATTTATTGTTGCTATTATATACATGTGTTGTATGGAATCCATATAATTAACATTATATAGTAATTGATTGGGCCTCATTCCAATTGGGAAAATAAAGAATATTATAAAATGTAGATTCATGTGTTGACAGTACTCATTTGTTGAGATTAGTCATGTGTTGAAAGAAATATAGATTCATGTGTTGAACGAAATATTTTAACAATAAAATTTACATCTTTATCATATATAAAATTAGAAACTAACTGGAAAATAGATAAAATGAGTGGTCTCCTGGATATTGATCTGATGTTGGTTTCGGCCTTCGGGGTTAATATTTAGGGAATTGCTCTCTTGCTAATTTACAGTTGGAGTCGGATTAAAAAATTAAACGATAAGAATCATAATTGTATAAAATATATTAAATAATGAGAATAGGCATGTGTTGACAGTACTCATTTGTTGAGATTAGTCACGTGTTGAAAGAAATACAGATTCATGTGTTGAATAGAATAAATATTCATTGGTTGAATAGAATAACGAAGTTATTGAAAAATATAAAGCCGTGTTGATTAGAGATGCGCTATTTTGACGTGAACGATATTTATATCGATTATATTCGTTTTTATAATGAATATTGAAAAGAGATTTAAAAATCGAATATTTAGAAAACGAATTCCAGTTGAATAGAATATAAAACGAATTCGAATTAAATAGAATATAAAATGAATTCGAATTGAATGGAATATAAAATGAATTCGAATTGAATTGAAAAGAAAATGAATTCGAATTGAAACGAATTCAAATCGAATTAAAAACGAACTGAAATTGAATTGAAATCGATTTGAATTGAAATCAAATAGAAATGAATGTAAAAAGAATTTATAATGGAAAATTCAATTTTGATTTGAATTTGAAATGAAGGTTGAAATTGTTTTTGAAACAAATTTGAAACGATTTATAAAATTCATTTTAAAAGGTAATTGACGAAATATATATAATATATTTATATTATATATTTAATGGCCTGAATATAACGCGCCGCGCTGCGGCAGTTCGCGAATTTCGACCATTGACTTCGAATGGACATTGCGGGAGATCCGATCGTCGGATTCTCCTAAAAACAGATTCGTTGGGTTCGTATCGAAAAGAGCTTTCTAACGAATATTAGAGATTTGAAATCTAACAGTTGGATTTGGAATTATGTCCAAATGAATAGAAAAACATCAAACATATGAATTCATCATTGAATAGCTTGTCTACTCTCATTGGAAAGTTTACATAATAACATCATGGTTGGTTCATCATCGAGCATACTCCAAATGAGTAGTTCTATAATGAACGGCCTTCGCCAAAGTTTGGCAACATCTTAAAACATCGCATCAATGGGTTTCAATCGTACGAGTCCAATATTAAGCGATAAAGTAAAACTGCATGTCCCGCACCATGAGTTTCACTAAACCGTTTATTCTCTTTCTTATATGTAACGACACGTGTGGTCCTGTGATTAGCCTTAGTATTAGATATGTTAAGTTAGATTTCTCATACCAGTCCCATGACTGACCTGTAGTTTATTTCACTGGCAAACTCGGGTGCCCTCTTTTCTACACGGGCAGTCGAATAGCTTTCTGCAGATATTTATCTCTTGAGCAGGATTCTGGATCAAAGCCTAAAGCTGTGTCCGGAGCATAGAAAGTCTTCCGCTGTGTATTGTATTAATTTATTGTAATAAGTCTTCCGCTGTATTTTATGTATCGATGTACTCTGATATTATGTACTCTGATGTAACATTATTGTAATGTTTATAAAAGTCTGTTGTTATTGTTCTAATGTATTGTATTCCCAAAGTTAACGTATGCGGGTTTTGAACGATTTTAATCGATCTAGCGATCGATTAAGGTCGGGCAAAATGCGTTGTCGTTACATTATACGTTCAAAAAGTGAAAAAAATATAGTTTAGACTCTTTGTAAATTAATTTACTAAAGAAAACGGATTTCTAAAATAATTTCCGAAATCCATTAAAAATCCATTTATCAAAATTCTACTTTGTATACAAAATAAATATAGTAAATACTTTTATTATCTAGAAATACTATATAAAATGTTTAAAATAAAATATTTGGCACAATAACTACAAAGTCGGAGCATGCGTATACATGTCCATGGAAGCAAAACAGTTTCAAGTGATTTAAAAGCAACAATTGCAACAATATAAAACAAAAACGGAAGACAACGGACAAAATCCGTTGTTTCGAGCTAGCAAACATCAAAATATTTAAATATACTTTGAACGAAAGTTGTAGACCATGTCTTGAGCTTTCGTAAATGTGTAAAATAATATGTTGGACAAAATAGTAAAAAGTTATAATGATAACTAGTTGTTAATTAGGTCATTAGCCCATTATTCCCTCACTAATTTGGCCCAGTTAATTGTCAATTAGGTCATTAGCCCATTATTAGCTTAACGAAGATAATTAGGTGTTTGCACTAGTTTCTCAATGTTTGCTTCTCCAAATCACCTATGTTTAAACCTGTAAATTACAAAATTAACACATGACCACTGTTAAAGATATAAGTATGTAATTAATGTGTTTTTATTTATTTATTGTTTAACAGTATTTTCATTAATCTACACATTATTTATATTTTAAACAAAATTGAGCATTTTGGATTTAATTTACACAAAAAAGAACATGGTTAAGGTTTTATTTGTTTATAACATACAATCCCAACCCAAATAAGTTCTTAAACTCAAAAATATTATTTTTAACACTTCTAAATATTCTACAACAAATTCTACTAAGCCTTTAATTTTATTTCACATAGACTTATTTCAAACACACACGTACACAAACTTTCTTTATATGAGAATAATTAAAATTTCTAAACAAAAGCTTCTAGGAATTTGTCAAATTCCTACTTATTTATATCCTTACACTTTTATTGTTTCAAAAATAGTATTTCACCGTATGTACATTTTTAGACAAAAACATCATTTTTGACATACTTGGCTAAATAAAAATTATTTCTTAACCAAACAAAATGTTTTTTAAACATTTTTAAAACATCAAAATAATATTATTAGTCAGTATTACACTTTCTAAAAAAATTATTTTGCTTCTCATCTATCCTTTTATTCTACAATAAAAGGCTAAAATTGGAATAACTTTCCAAAATCATTATATTTGACTTAATAAATTAACATCATGGTTTATTTTCAATCTAGACCTCAAATAAATTATTCAAAACTTTATTTTCACAACAACTCCTCAAATTTATTTAATTTTTCCCAAATAGACATCTTAAAATTCCAGTTTATTGTCAATTAACTATATTAAATTAGAATCTCCATTATAATTTAATATAACAAGTAAACTCTGAAACTGGGTTGTTAGATATTATTTATGACAAAAGCTGAAGTCAAAATAGATCAGATTAGATAGTCCATTATAAGCGTTATACTGTCGTTGTATGTAAAAAATGTCAAAAGGTAAAACATAAACATGGCAAAACACAAAGTCCATACATTGAAGACCCAAAAAAAGTTAACATAGCTAATTTGATTTGTCCAATTGGATTACCATGTGGCTTATGTTGAAACCAAGTGGGCTAGGGCAACCCCCTCAGGCCGTGGGCAAAAAAAGTTAGATAAGTCTGAACTTCATCATTCACGTTCTTTGTCTCTCGTTCCCTCCTTTCATTTGTTTATCATCTCCGCGCAAAAATTAGGTTACCCAATCCCGAAACAAATTTGGGTATTCTACTCAAACCTTAGTCAATCTCATTTGCGTTGTGTCCATCTTCATTTATTGCTCGATCACCTTCAAATACTTCTACAATCCTCTTACCTTCATCGCCAAATATCAGAAAATTGTTGTTCCTTCCATCCCCAAACGAATTAAGGCAATTTCTTTTTTCAAATGTTTGTAACTTTCAACAATATTTTCAATATTAAGACATTTCAGCAATGCTCTTTGTTTAGTTGTTTTTTTATTCTAATTTACTCTTTTTTTGTAAAACAAGTCTCTTCCCATGATTTTGAATTAATGAAAAGGGAGGGAAAAAAGTCGCTAAAAATGGTTTATGACTGATTAATTGGGTTTCTTGTTCGTTTGATTGTGTTTCATGTGAACGAAGAATTGTTTAAAATGAACTTAAAATGGTTGCCTAATTCAAAAACTAACTCGATTTATTAGTTAATTAGTTCATTGTATTATTTGTTAGTTGGATGTTGATTAGTTTAGTTGATGATATCGTTATTTGTTAGTTAGTAGAGAATTTGACACAAGAAGAAGATGATAAGAAAAGGGTGAGAAAGAGGAAGCACAACTTTGGGGCTTACTAAGGTTAAAAAAAACTGTCAAGACGCATTATCTACATCATTAGTAGGCACAATTTCTAAATTGTTCAATGCAGAAATGCAACAATCTATTGGTTCAAGTCAAGTTAAAGAAACAAGTGAAGCTATTGACAAAAATATAGATCAAATCTTTGAAGACAATATAGATCATGAAGTGCGTATTGATGAAGTTATTTATTCTAATGAAATTGTTAATGAAGAAATAAGCAATGATAATTATGTTGATGTTGATGTAGATTTGGGTAAAGACTTTGACGTAGAGGAAGTAAGTAGTAGAAAGGAAGAAAGTGTGCTTGACTTAGACAAAGACGTTAATCGTGATCTGGTTTTATAGGGGCATATGAGTGATTCCAAAAGTGTAATAATTGTTCAAAGATGACCAGTCAAGATTTAAAAAAAACTGACAAGTTTCAAAGGGTAATAAAATTCGAGAAAAATAGAAGTTTCACATCCAAGCATTATATTCATCGTTTTCCAAATGGCGAAGAACATAAAAGAAAGTGGCTAATATATTCCAATGCATTGAACTAATTATTTTAGTTTTGTTGCAGGTTACTTAAGAATAAATTAACGACAAGCAAATTATTGGAAGATGGAATAAATAATTGGCGTAATCTTCCACACAAACTTAGGGAGCATGAACTTAATCATGAACATTGTGAAATTGTTGTCAAATGGGTTGATTTGCAAAAGGGGCTAAAATTAAAAGCAACCATTGATAAAAAAAATGGAAGCTCAAATTGAAAGTGGAAAAATTCTTTGGAAAATCGTATTAATTCGAATTATCGAAGCTGTGAAAACATTATGTAGGAATAATTTACCATTTCGTGCAAGCAGTGAGAAAATATATGAGTAGAATAGTTAACTTTTCAACCAACTTATTGATTTTCTTGCTAAATTTGATTCAGTTATGCAAGATCATCATCGATGTGTAGTAGGTAAAGAAATTTAACGTCATTATCTTAGTCATAAGATTCATAATGAAATTATACTTTTACTATGTAAAGATATCAAAGAAAATATTATAACCAAGATCTTAAAAGCAAAGTAATTTTCGATCATTCTTGATTACACACTGGACTTAAGCCATGAAGAACAAACGTCAATGATTATAAGACATGTGGATATTGAAGATATTAATGAGGTGAAGGTGGAAAGGTTCTTTCTTGGATTTATAGTGGTTGATGATACATCGAGGCTTGGGCTTTTCAAACAACTTGAAAATGTTCAACATGAAACTAAACTTAACATTGATGATGCAAGAGGTCAAGGTTATGACAGTGGATCTAATATGGAAGGTAAACATTAAGTTGTACAAAAAAGACTTCTTAATATAATTCTTCGAGCATTTTACATGTCATGTGGCTGTCATATTTAAACCTGACATTATGTGATATGGCTAAATCTTATGTTAAAGCAAGGACATTTTTTGCATCCATATAGAAAATTTACACACTATACTTAGGATCTACTCATCAATGGGATATACTTTGTGAAAGATTTAGTGCCAAAAACATTGTCCGCTACTCGATGGGAAAGTTATGTTGAAAGTGTAAGAGCTATTAGATTTCAACGATCAATGTTAAGAGATGCTTTAGTTGAAATTGCTAATAGTTCTAAAGAGGATATGATAATGGCGAAAGCTAACGGTTTTTGTGTTAACGTTTATGAAAATTTTGAGTTGTTGATAAGTCTTTGAATTTGGTACAAGTTATTAAATAAAGTGAATCAAGTAAGCAAAGCACTTCAACACGAAGATATGAATTTAGAAGATGCAATTACATGATTAAAGGAACTTATTGAATTTTTCCAAAATTTTAGAGAACATGGGTTTGAAGAAATGGAGAAAGAGGGTAATGAACTTGCCATGGATGTTTGCATGGAACCAAAATTTGAGGCGAAAAGAATCATTTGTAGAAAAAAAAACATTTTGATACTATTGCAACTAATAATGAAGAAAGACAATCACCAAAAAAGATTTTTACAGTCACATACTTCATTCATAACATAGACCAAGCTCTAACTGTTATGAAAACTGCGCCTTTGCGGAAGCGACCATGATCTTGTTCACCTAATTACTTAAAGATGATTTCTATGGAAACAAACACAGATATGAAATCACACGCAAACACAAGATATTCCACCCAACCACCCTCTTTATTGATTCACAAAAACAAATTTTGTTTACACTCAATGGATCAAAACCAACAATAAACAAAATTATAAGAATCAATAACCTTATTGAGAAAGGGAAAGAATATCTAGATGATTAACACTCTTTGTTGGAGAAGGAGAACAGTGAAGAACGACGGCTAAGCCTTGGATTAACTAGAGGCACCAATCATCCCTAGGGCACCAAGCCCTAGAGGCACGCAGCCGCCACTCTATTCGGTCATGCATTAATCCAACCCAATGTGCTGCTTTTATAGGAGAATAGAAGGCCTAGGAAAAATATCCAATTTTCCTCTTAGAGATATATTAGAAATATATCTCCTCAATACTTGCAGATAAGTCACAGAAAGATCGGGTCAAAATCCAGCAATAAATCCACTCAAACGCCAAACTGCTCCTTCTGACCTTCTTTCTGTTGTTGCACCATCTCCTCTACTGCCAAGCACATCCATGCCTCGTCTCTATCAACATATGTGATTTTATGTCACAAATCACAACACTAACATCATTCGAAGATCGATTTGAACAAATTGAACTTTGTGATAACATCTTTGGATTTTTGTTGAATGCAAAATTTGTAAATCTTGGGAAAGATGAGCTAATGGAGCATCGGCTGCATCTATTTGGAAAGTCACTTGAAGTACAATGTAAAATATTATATAGATGGAAAAGATTTATTTCAAGGTCTTATAGTTTTGCAAACTATGTTACCAAAGGAAACAACTGAATCAATTGACATTCTTGGTTTTATAAAAACTTATGCAGAAGATGGTGGTTTTCAGCGTGCATGGGTTGCTTATTAGATTTTGTTACCTATTTCGGCTACAGTTGCTTCCGCGGAAAGAAGGTTTTCTAAATTGAAATTGATTAAAAACTTACTTCAAACAACTATGTCACAAGGAAGATTGAACGGACTTGCAGTTATTTCAATTGAAAGCGTGTTTTTGGATAAACTTAATCATGATAATTTGATTGAAGAATTTGGTACAGAAAAAAAATGCAAGAAACAACATTTTTTTTATAGAAAGTTGATTATCATTTTGTATGAAAGTTGTTGTTTGGTCTGCATTTTGTGAATTGAATATTATAGCTTACTTATGTGTAAATACAAAGTAAACATCATTTACGTGAATTGAATATTATAGCTTACTCCTGTGTTGTAGCATAATTTTAGCACCTGTACCGGTTCGCGAGCTACGGTAATCCAAATTTTAGAGAATATGGGTTTACAGAAATGGTGAAAGAGGGTAATTCCAAAGTAGATCTTCAAATTCTACTAAATATGTGGATTGAACATCTACAAATTCTACTAAACTATTATATTGAAATTATAATTTTTTGCCTTTTGTGATAACGATTATTAGTAATATAACAACAACATATGCTGAAAATATAATACGCACAGTTAAAACTAAAAAATAGATAGAAAATTGTTATATTTTTATCATAAGATTATATGTGCAGATATTCGATTCGGTTTGGTTTAATACGGTTTGCTTAACAGTTCAAACCGCAACCGAAACGTATCATTGATGATCGGGTCCGTTCGGGTTATTTGCTGTACAGAGAGGATTCATTGCGATTTTTTGCACCGTTTACAAACCATTACGTTTAGATCAGTACTCTTTATTCTGTCGTGTTATGGTAGCCATCTCTTTCCGTCTTTGTCTAATTCTTCTACCATGATAATAATTAATAAATAGCTATTTATTTTTTCGTGTAGTATTAAACAATGGAAAGATATGAATATA
Organism: Allium sativum; assembly: GCA_030737875.1. Lineage (NCBI taxonomy): Eukaryota > Viridiplantae > Streptophyta > Magnoliopsida > Asparagales > Amaryllidaceae > Allium > Allium sativum. The sequence continues at coordinate 776,180,102 of CM060926.1, forward strand.
TGTGACAGGTAAGTCAAACTTGCATATAGAAAACAATAGATAGAAAATGATAACATCTACAGATTAGGATATATATATATATATATATGTGTGTGTGTGTGTGTGTCAAAGTAGGATATACAAATAATGTATTATTTTAATTTTTTAGTTTGGTGCAATAACATGTCACTTCGACAGAGAACATGGTCGCATGTAATGAAAACATATCGGATGTACACACATTTCTATCATCAAAAACAAAAGGTACATATATTTTTCCTTTTTAAATTTTATTCGCTGTAATCTTCTGCAATCTCCATGCATTTTGATATCTTCAAAACAAACAAACCTAGTGATGCACATTTTGTATGTTATAGTAACGCATTTTGAGAAAGAAAAAAAAACAAAAAATGAAATAATACGTAGAAATGGGCAACAAATTCTAACCATGGTTCGAGCAGAAGATTCACTGGGCAGACACCGGATATAGGAAGAAGATTTTTTTTTTATCACCGTCATGCACGAAATGAAAGAGTTTGCAGTTAGATAAAAGCGTGAGAACCTAAACAATGGTATCACAGTTGGATATTTAGTTATGGAGGCAAGATGTGAGAAGTTAAACAAAATGGTTGCAGGTCGAGGAAAATAAGGGCTCATTTGACAAACCAAAGCAAAAGCGCTTACACTTATACAAGTGCTTTTACTTTTAAAAAGTTAAAAACCTAAAGTCAAAAAGATAAAAATCCAATATGGATGGTAACAAATGCACACTTATGCATTAAAATTATATTGTTCCACAGAGTATTAAATTACAGTACAAAATATAGTTAAAAACTTACGTTTTATCTTTTTGAATTAATGGATGTGTTCCTTACACTGCTATCATATAATGCATGTAGTATACAGCAAACCATATATATAAATGAAAACAAAACTGTGTGCTTGCTATAAATACATGTATACATTGCATGATACTGGTGGTATATAGTGTTTGGGAATTTATGTATACTCTGTAAATAAATGAAAACACTAAAACAAGAATCTATTTATGTATATAATTTTCTTGTGCGCATAACTGAATTCCTGGAAACGAAATTTCCATTTGGACTAGCACAAGCCACTCTTTAATTAAGGCCCTTTGAGCAAATTTAAGTTTAGTTATTTTACAAGTATTCCAAATGAATAGAAAATACTCCAAAATAGTGGGTAATGTCAGGTAGCAAGATTTAGATGGTGTTCTCACCGTCTAATTTTGTCAGCTATTTATTTAATATCCTTTGTTGTTAAATCTATTTTTTGTCCACTATTGTTAATGTCTTGATAATTTTTGTGCACCGTGCTTCGTGGCCTTGCAAACATCATCAGAATAATGTGTTTGCATGATCTTCTGGGTATCATTAATATAAAACTAAAATAAATTACTTCTAAGTAGTTTGACTACGGGCAATCAGTTACCAAACATGCGATAATGAATCTGCGTTGATAGAGCAATTAAAGTGGTCATAAATCATCAACTAATTATCCTTAGGGGAGTCTCACAATTTAACATAGATGGATCTTTGTTCCATGATCCAATGCATCTTTGGTCTTCTTTAGTTTCCACCATTCATGCTTTTGAGATAGGAAGATCACAAAATTTGTAGGTCTATTTTAATTTGGATTTTGCTAGTATCAATCGCCTATTTGTCATCACTTCAAAATGGGAGTCAATTATAACAATAGATTTGTCTACTTTAAAAAAACAAAAATAAAACTCTATTCAGAACAAAATCTGCATATCTTCACTGAAAAACACAAACTTCGTCCTTCCTCGAATTCTTAATTCATACTCATCCCCCGTGAAAAATATGTATTTTATCATTCTAGTTTAATTCCAAAATCAACTTCTAAATTATAACTACCCAACCCTTCTCCCTTCCACCATTCAGTGATCAACCATTCCATTATCAAAATAGATAAATTTATTCATCAAATTTTTCTAATCGTTCAATAATCAGTGACCGCACTCCTATAATTTTCTCAAAGATCAATAACTTATACCAGGAACATAATAATTATCAGAACTTATATAAATTGCAAAATAGAACAACCAAGAGTGCCATTGTTACTTCAGATGTGACAAAAGATGGAAGTGACATTGTTAACATAGAATAGGGTTTAAACTCAAATAAATTAGGGTTTCAAGCGTTACAAGCAAACAAAAACAAAAAAAAATATGAAAACTATTGAATAAGTTTGTGATCAATAGAGGTGAGAATAGATCGGACAAATTGAAGACAAATAATATAAGAAAAATATTACCTTTGCGATGAATCTCGAAGAGAAGATGAACACTCGATGGAAAACGAAAATCGCTCAAAACCTAATTCGAAGTTACGCGGCCAGAAAGTCATTCCGCAATTTCTGTTGAGAAGTCGAAAGCAAAAAAATTGGTTTTTGAAATAAGCAAAAAAAAAAGCTAATTCTGAAAGCCCAAATAAACTATGCAGTCATACGGGCTTTTATGCTTTGGATTTTAAAAAACTGAAAATCAGTTTATTTGAGCCCTTCCGAACGGACCCTAAGACCTTGAAAATATTATGAGTAGTGAAGTTTGTAGCAGATCAACCTATTTATAAATTATAAGTGAAAATTGCAATGTAGCACTGGTAAGGCTGTTTATGTTGAAATAATAACCAAAACTCAATCAAATATGTGAAAGCAGAGGAGAAAAACTGAGTCTAACTAAGACCTAACAAGCAAAGAAGGTGGTCCGCAGAAAAGCGGTACAATTAGAAATGAACAAATAGAAGTTCTACCGATCAAACACTATTCATGTGCTTTTTCTCCTTAGCTGCAAATTAAACTTAGGCAGCGTTTGATTTTCCAACTGGACAGTTGAAGTTAGCGTCTGCGTCGGATGCGTCAGACGCGTCAACAGTGGGACCCACGCATTTGCCTCTTTCAGCTGAACGGCTGAAAAGTTAGCTTTCGCGTCCGATGCGTCAGACGCGTCCAACGCGACAGATATTTTCTGCCCCTTCCATTTCCCCTCTCCCTATATATATTCCACCCATATCAACACTACATCACCATATTGTTTGTCCATTTTCCTCTAGTTCTTCAACCAATTATGGCAGATAGTGACGTATCTGATACTGAAGATTTGCAAGATGTGGTAGATATTCTAGAAATTATGGCTAATCTAACACGAGAAAGAAGAAGAATACACAATTCCTTAAGTTCCGGCCTCGCTTGGGTTCATGAAATACTAGCAGGACACGTAGATCGTTGTCATAGCAATTTTTGAATGAAGCGATTATGTTTCATATCCTTGTGTGAACGGTTAGTAAATTACGAGTTGGAGCGCTCAATGCACATAACGGTCAAAGAAATGGTGGCTGTATTCCTATATACTATTGCATTGGCCCTCCCTACAAGGCAGGTTGCTGAGCGGTTTCAACGATCAAATGGTACGATTGATGTTATTTTTCATAAAGTTTTGGATTCAGTTCTCTTATTGGCAGTTGATATTATTAGACCGGCCGATTCCCATTTTAACCGAATCCCAGAACAAATTCGTTCTTCACCCTGATATTATCCTTTCTTTAAAAACTGTATTGGGGCTATTGATGGGACACACGTGATGGCTCACGTGGGTTAAGAAGATATGCAACGTTTTGTAGGGCGGAAAGGATCTGCTACACAAAATATTATGGTTGTTTGTGCGTTTAATTTAACTTTTACGTTTGTAGGATGGGAAGGAACTGCGCACGACGCCAAAGTATTTCGGGAAGCTATAAATAATCTGGATCTTAATTTCCCTCATCCTCTAGCTGGACAATATTATTTAGTAGATTCAGGATATCCACTAATGGAAGGATATATAACTCCTTACCGATCCGTGAGGTATCATATACCGGACTTTAATGACACACGAAATGAACCGAAGTCAGAAAATGAAATTTTCAACTACTATCACTCTAGTTTGCGTATGGCTATTGAAAGAACATTTGGTATCTAGAAGAAAAAAAATTACCATCTTACGTAACATGCAGACGTATCCATATCATGTTCAAGTACAAATTGTTACTGCAACAATGGCTATTCACAACTACATCAGAAAATACAACGCCGACGATCCAGATTTTATGTCGTATGATGACGACCCTGATTTAGTGCCACACGAATACCTCGAAGAATATTACAGTATATCAAATCGCGGAAACAGAGATCGAGAACCCGTTCAAAGAACCAGAACAACAGCCACCATGGCGATAGTACGAGACAATATACGAAACGAACTAGTTGCCGCGGGAATGTATTAAGAAGTTTCGTTGTATTATGTATTTTATATTTGCATTTTAAATTCTGCAATTTGTATTCCGCAATTATGTATTTTTATTTCTGCAATTTGTATTCTGCAATTTGAATTCTGCAATTTGTATTATGCGTTCTACTATTCTGTTCAACAATAAACACACACAAACACAAACAATTAAACACAATATATAAAAAAACAATTAAATAATAACTCTGCCCCTTTCGTAAAAAGAACACATTCCCCGTTCCCAGCAATTCCCCTTCAAATGCCCCTTCCAAATGCCCCTTCCCGTTCAAAATCAAACGGACCTTTAACAATATATTGATAAGTCAGCGAGTTGTTCTGGAAAGTTATAAACTAAAATTAAACTCAACAATGTTCTAAACAAATGTGACTCAAAATCAATGGCTAATTTAGATGAGAGTAAAATCTCAAGTACTGAATCTTACATGTCTAATGCCTAATAATATAAGATAGCTTCACAAAGCACAAATACTGATACAACACAATATGGAACTTCAAGGGAATCAAATGCGGATAAGCAAGCAAATTACTAGGTAATCACAGTCCATAAATATTTTAAGTTATAGATTATAAATAACACTTTTTTCATTAAAATATAATACAACATACATTAGATATAACATACAATGCACTCCAGCAACATTAGTTGATTTCTAGCACTATTAATATGATGTCATACATTTGTTTATTTACTACATACCAAACATTATAAAATGTATCAATACAATACAAATAATAATTAGTCTTTAGATTTGGCAAATCCTATGGCAAAGGACTTAGACCAAAATGCTTGGAAAAAAAAGGTTTGTACCTCATTTAGGAAGGGTGATATAAAAAAATAGTAATGACATCAAGACATGATTAAGACATTACTACGCAACCAATAAATAGGAGTCGACGGCAAAGCAAAAGTGGGTGCAAATACAAGGTGGTAAGGGAAGCAATTGCGGTTGCTTCAGTAAGTTGATAGCAGACCAATTTACTTGAGTCTATTACATCTTACTTGTAGTTCAGGTGATGAAATTCTTATTATATTTGAATATCAGTGAGAAAACAAAAAAAATTCCTTCATGCTAAATTAACTTGTTTAATAGAATTCCATAACATCTCTTCGACAAAACTATTAAATACTTGAATAACTCATAGCAGGAACCCCAAATTACTCGTATGATGTTTGTGCAGCTGCTGAATGTACTAAAGAGAATGATGAAAAGTATCATTACTGTTAGCTTGCTTTGTGACCAAGCTACCCAAATCTTAAGGGATCAACGATCACTTGAATGAAGTAATAAAGGCTTGGAAAAAACTTGGTTCATATATACATAGAGGCCCCGGGGTCAGATTCTTTCCTCGGATCGGTCCTTGCCTCGGTTCGGATCTAACTGTGTGGCTCAAAGCAACAGCCCCAAGTCGGAGCTTGGGGTCAGATTGGTTCGAGGTACTTCTACCTCTCCTTCAATGGAAAAGAATTCGGATCGGATAGGAACAATAACACCAGTTCGGGTCGGATTAACTCACATCCGATCCACCTGTACAAATGAATATGACATGATTCTCTGGCATACATCTCCGGATCGAATTGGACCATTCAGGTCGGATGGCTTCACTGCTTCATTATTTGCCGATTGCTTTCGGTTTGGATTGAATAAAGGCTGACCTGATCCCATGTCCACACAGCAGAAGCGGTTACCAAGTCTCCACTCACTCCACTACTTTCGAGATTTACTCTGAAGCTGCCACGTGGCCACTCAGCCCTAACCGAATTTCTGCCTATAAATACATGAATTTGCAGCCATTTTGGGAGGCTTTTTGGCAGTTATCTTCTTCATGGCTTCTATGGACGAATTCTTCTACTGAAAATGACCAACTTCTTCAATAGATTCAATGAATTCAGAGAGAATTATTCGTTGAATTTGAGCGATTGAGTGATTAAATTCATTGTAATTGTAATCCATGAATGAAAAACTATGAAGTGGATGTAGGCTTGTTAACGCCGAACCACTATAAATCTCGTGTCTTTACTTGATTTTTTACATTTTAGATTATTATTCCTCACAAATCCTAGACAATTGGGTGTTAGTGCCATTTTTTGGTCTAACATTTTGGTGCTTTCACTGAGAAATGAAGATTCTGAACATATAGGGATTCTCCATTCTACTATTGGATCACCAAGTCCAATGAGGAAATCCTGCAAATTCAACATTTCTAATGACTTTCCAGTTCGAAGAAGTCTCTGGATCGGATGCGGGTGACCAGCATATTGGATTGAGTTGATGCAGAATCGCATGGCTTCGGTTCAATAGCCCCACTCAGTTCGGGTCGGGTCCGACCCGACCCCACGAAGTTATACACCGAGACCCTGGAACTAGTAATAGTAGCATCGGTTCGGATCGAATAACCAGGGGTCCGATCCGACCCCAATAAAATGAAAAATTCATTCTGACCCGAACCGTGGGAAAAGACCCGAACCGGCCAGTTGATGATGCTCCGATCCGGTTCGGAGGAACTAGTCCGACCCGACCCAACGTGAAGACGACCCCGAACCGCTACTGGAAGGCATGATCCGATCCGAACCGAAACAGCTGTTTTTGGGAAAAAATACATTTTTCTGATCATTTCAGAAAAGGCTCCATCGTCCAAAATCGAAATCCGGACCCCCACCGGCGCTGCGCCCGGACCCGCTAACGGCCTCGCCTTCGGCTCGGAGCACGGCCTCACCTTCGGCTCGGCGTACATTTTAGCTAACAATAGTTATCAAAGCTTGTCAATGAAGATTAGACGGATAGTTTGAAAATATCACAGCAAGTTGGAAACGAATGGGATTCTTCCCAGGGCCATGACACTTATTTACATCGGTAAGCCAATTTGAGGAGCTATTGATCAAGATTCGGCTTGTTATTAAGGACAGTATACAAGACAATGATTGCCTCATAGCATCTATCTCTTCCTTAGTTCTGATGGTGTATATATGTCACCAATGCAACCGATGTTGCACGCTAACGAGTAGTGACCATCTAATTTATGCGACTTGAACTTGTCCAATCGGCGGGGCATCGGATGATGGTTATATGGAACGGTCCGAGCACTACTCCGAAGATAATTCCTATGATCTTAGTGACCATGATTGTCAATAAGGGGATACCAGAAAGCAGCTAAGGATCTTAATGTCCCAAAGCTACACTTCAATTGTATGATGTGATGAATGAAATATGTCCTGCGGTTAGCCTTCTGAAGAACTTGGCGAACCTTTGCAATTGCTGTTTGCTGTCAACTGCATCGAGGAAGACTGATTTCCATCGAATAAGGGTTAAGTCAACATACTTTGGAACCCATAGTTAGGTACTAGTTGAACCACCACATGCCACGATTGGACCTATGGATCCTTTCCTGGATTATGGCAACTTGACTGCTCACCAGCCACCATACGTCCTTGGTCAAATGATGAGAGCTCGAGATTAAAAAAAATATGAATCAACCATTAGCTCTCTACTTCTTATTTCAGTTGTGAAATAACACATGAATATTACTTAAAGCCTCGCAAGTTGTGCTATCATACTCAAGTTTATCTGATTAAGGTCTAGACCGACCAGCTCCAGCAGAATTCAGAGCTTACATTTCACCCTAGTGTCTACTGCTCAATTCCCAAACATTAGCCGAATCCATCGCTAAATTTACCATTCCCGAAGAGGATATGTTAGATGAAGAAGATGGACCTTCAAAATGAAAAATGAATACAAGCACCCATTACTGTATACCGACGGTGCAATGAATGATCGATGACCCGGTGTTGGAGATGTATTGATTCGAAGGAAATTCCAGATGAAGGGACTATAACTCGTAGCTTTCCTAAAACAGGTAGAAGAGCTGCTGGATGGATTAGAAAGTTACAGCATATCTTACATCCTACGAACGGAAAATCAAAAGGTCACACTCTCTGCCTAAAAGAGGTTGTATAGCTGAAGGTGGATCTGAGATGACATCCATTCCTAGAATCATACGTGGAAGTGCTAAAGATAATTATGCATTGACTTTTGCATTTTAAAGTTGGAATTCGATTTCAGATAGATGCAATTCGACCGTCTACATGACTCAGTCCTATGTCTGACACCATCAGATTACGTGAATTCAAATAAAGGAGGCAGCATTGCCCCTTGATATGCTTACTTTTTAATCATGCAATTTACTCTTACATGCTTCCTGAATTATTGACATGACTAATTCATGCGATATGAATGATGCAGGTACCCGAAGGTCAGTGCTAATCACTCCTCCCATAGATTGATCGGAGGAACGCAAAGCTTCTGCAAACATTTTCCGACTGTTTGCCAGGCTAACTCTTACCCTCAGAGATTGAATAGAAGTACCCATCTAGGATGAATGTGATGGGCGCGCCATGATTAAAGACCACTCGATCCATGGCTCTGGCTTTCATGATTAGAGAGAACATTTGAAGGACGATATTGCAGTGTCTAACCGAACTCCATCCCATAAGTCGACGGGACGAGAGAGACTTGATTATTGTAAATGGCCACCTCTACCCATGAATCAGGGATTATGAGGTAGCGCCTCGGCGAGTGTGATCCGACCGCTTGCCCAAAAAAACTCCATCCGCCAGAGTGAAGTGCGGAGAAAGGACTAAAACCGAGTTTGAGAACGACACTCGACACGGTGGACTCCCGCTCTTGGAAATAGAGTGTAGAAGGAGCGCCGGGGCGAATGATATGCCTGTTCGCCTAAATAACTCTAACCCCATGACTTGAGGAAGAGTATAAAGGATGGGAAGACGACGTCCACAGGGCGTGAAGGTGCACCACGACTAAAGACCGCCTTGATTCCACTCTACCCTTGGTATTTGACGGGAGAGTATAAAGGCGCCAAGGACTGAGCGCTGCAAATGAACTCCTACCCCACTGAAGGATTGGGGGGCAGACTGAAAGCTGAGTTCGAACTCTATCCTGGGCATACGACAGGAGAGTATAAAGACATTGCAATTAAATGCCATGGAAGGGCTCCTTCCCCGCTACAAGATAGGGGGCAAGAATGAAAGCTGAGCCCGAACCCCTTATTTTTAGACATGGGGGGCAATACACTGTCGATCCTAATCAATCCCAAAAGTCCTGGCCAGGCACTTATTCACTATTGATCGAGGACATACACACACATCACACCCCTATGATGGCCGCAATATGATATGCTATTTATTTGCAGGGATACTGAATTGATACCCTTATCTGATTTGTGATGCGATTTATTGCTTGCTACTCAGTGTAGTAATGCTATGACTACAAGTATATTTGATTGAAATATATATAACAAGCTTGCAAACGTATGATATTGCAGGAATACCGCTTTGTTTGCTTTTGGTAGATTTACAGAGGATAACTAGTCAAGAACACTAGCCCGCACTCGCAACAATAGCAGGCTAGTAGAAAACAAGTAAAGGGCCATGTCTAGAAGGCGAACGCTGATGCCCAATGCTAAACTTCTTACGCGACTCAAGGCGACGACCAAAAGGAGGCCTTGAGAGTGAGTTGTTTAATGACATGTCACACAACTTAAGGCAACGACCGAAAGGAGACCCTAAGAGTGATATATCAAACCAACATACAACTGGTCATAGTCCAAGTGCAAAGACAAGTGCCACCTCGCAAATACACTAAATGGAAAGCCCAATGACTCGAGCACTTGGATAACTCAACCACTTAAGTTTTGAAAGCAATGTCTCTTTTCCATGCATCCATGTCCAAATTTGAAAGGGATGTGATACAACTACCGACCTTTCGCCATTACCCCTGAACTGGGGGCATAACTACTGAAAGTACTTACAAATGCATAACTTATTGGTCTTTGTCTAATTTATGTTTTAATCCTGGCAGGCTTCTTAAGAACCACAAAGCGGATGCAGAGTGAACGTCCATTTGCTAAGTCCCGGCCGCCTTCCCGATTGGATGGCTTTGGACAAGGGGGCACGCCGTTGCTTCAACTTCTAGCTTGCAAGGAAAAAGATTCCTTGATACTCCGACTCAAGGGTTAAAAAGAAGGAAGATAGAACCTTCTTCCATGCTGAGGATGCTGGCGCAAGAGGTGCTACGAATGAAGGAGGTCAGAAGATTTCCTCTTGCGGTGATCCCTCAGCATATTAGACTAGATATGAAACAGATGGAGCCATAGCTGAGTTGAGAACCCAGAGGGTTCGGCAAAATGAACTTCTCCGAAAGCTACAAAAAATGATGGATAACTTAGCTCGATCATTACCTGTTCCGCTGTGCAGATCGCATGAGGCCCTAGGATGAGCCGGCAACGTCGTCTTGGATAAAACATTATGCAATCAACCTCCTCCCAGACATGTGCAGCATGCAATTTCCGACAATAAGATTTTGGATGAGAACGATGACAAACAAGGGTCAATGGAAACTTAAACGAAGTCCGACCAACCCTTGCTTCGAATCAGATGAATGCTTCAAATCCAACTCAACTTCAACATGAAGTTCCCCATTCCTTAATGAAGGGGGCAAGTGGAAGCATTTGAAGAGACTATAATTTGACCTTATCACCGCCCAACTTCGATCCTTAGAACTTGGATGGGAGACCAAAGACTAACATGAGTTGGACACGTACAAAACATTTTATATGAAAATTTAACTCATGACTTGATGAGGGAGTATGAATTAAGGGAAGACATGGATTTAATGTTTACCGCTTAACAAAACCCCCGTGGATGGGGAGCATGGGATGTGAGCTTCGAGCAACGTAATTCGACTATCTGCCGACTTTATGCACATTTACTATCATCGGAGTGCTGCAAAATCCAAGACTGTAACCAAAGGAATAACTCGTTAAGCCTAACCCGCATACGTCCTAGCAGCGGATCACCATCTAGAATTAAAGGACGGAAGCCTGATTGACAACTGTTAAGTGTGCGGAACCAAGAAGCCAGAGACCGGCTTCCACCCGCTTCAAGACTTCATGCTAGGGATGCCAACCCTAAATTGGACAATTGGCGACAACTTCTCAAAGACGAAGGCTAGAATGCCAATATTAATTGATGCTTCGCCAGAGGTGGCACACCTCAAAGCCGGCGTGAGCCACGTCAATTAAAACTCTTTCACACGAGACATCAGGGACTTCAGCAATCACCCACACTTCAAGCCACTATTTATAACTCTTGACTTATATTGTTGCTAAACTGTTTTGGTGGCATGCACCTGAATCGATCAACCGCTGAAATGCCTTGGTCATCCACTTCATCGAACAGTTAGTTGTCCATATATATCGACCCAAGAATGTTGGGTTACTCATTTCAGTTAAACGGTGACCTGACGGGACCCTGCATTCATTCCGAGAAAGATTCAACGCCGTAGTGGAATCAAAAGATCGACTTGAACCGTCTACGGTGTTGATGGCGGCAGTACCCAGTATTCTGGATAACTCTGACTTCGAAGTCTCTCTGTATCGAGACTCACCAGGAGGCCTTACCGAATCCACCTTTGACACAGACAGATTCGTGCAACCATAGGATACTAATGTTGAGATGGATGGTCTCAATGTTATCATTACAAAGGATGGAGGACCATCTGACTCTTGAAATGATAAAGACAAAAGAAATCCCCGAAAAAGACTAACATGAATGCGCAATTCCAGGAAGGACCAATTTCATTGATCGAGCCCCCGATCTTGATTGTTAGGCTCAATGGAACCAAGCATGAGAAATATACTCAACAAGATAATGATGGCTATTTCATATTATGCAAAGATGAACGCAAGAGCTCGAATATCTCCCTAACGATGTTCACTCGATTGCATGATTGACGATCTTACTTAACTCTGTGGCTAATGCAAGGAGAGTATCTAAGTTCACTGACACTCGATGAGGCAATACTTACTTTCTAACTAAAGAAATGGGATGACACCGAAGTGAATGTAATTCAACTATTAATGTATACAATTCCAACCCTTGACGAATTGAGAAAGAGCACGGAATGACATAGGTTGGCTAAGATTGCTGAACCTGCAGCTCTAACCCGATGTGAAGAAAGAAAGTTTAAAGGCTAGAAGACTGGATGTCCGGTTGACTTTGTCCAACCCCAAACGACGATGGGAGCATAAGCGCTAGCTTCGCTCATCCTCCATTGATGCTGGGAGCATGAGCTTCAACTGACAGACAAATTTTGAACATGATCCTTACTCGACGCTTGATTCAGAACATATAAACTGGATCTCCGGAATATGATATGATTCGTCTTGACCGTTAAAGAAAGACTGACTCAGTAATACACTTGACTTGCATAGGAAGACAACGTTGTTCGGTATTAACTTGTACACGTATGATCTCACACGGAAGCCAACGACCCTACTTGACATATGATGTAGGAATTCAATCTCTTGATTTGACGAGATCTAGATGATTACTTGATCATCTTAACCACTCTAGCCATGGAATTTGGACCGGTAAGCATCAACGGAAGTAGTGCGATATATGACAAGCCATTTATATAGGAAAAAATCCATATGATGGAACTACTCAATAGGACACAACAATCTGGTAAAGCTTCCTCAATAGTGGATGAAGTTTCAAAAAGATTCAGCTCGACTAATACAAAGCACATCTCATCTGCAATAAGATGTACTTTGGGGGGAAAATGTTAGCTTGCTTTGTGACCAAGCTACCCAAAGCTTAAGGGATCAATGATCATTTGAATGAAGTAATAAAGGCTTGGAAAAAACTTGTTTCATATATACATGGAGGCCCCGGGGTCAGATTCTTTCCTCGGATCGGTCCTTGCCTCGGTTCGGATCTAACTATGTGGCTCAAAGCAACAGCCCCAAGTCGGAGCTTGGGGTCGGATTGGTTCGAGGTACTTCTACCTCTCCTTCAGTGGAAAATAATTCGGATTGGATAGGAACAATAACACCAGTTCGGGTCGGATTAACTCACATCCGATCCACCTGTACAAATGAATATGACATGATTCTCTGGCATACATCTCCGGATCGGATTGGACCATTCAGGTCGAATGGCTTCACTGCTTCATTATTTGCCGATTGCTTTCGGTTCGGATTGAATAAAAGCTGACCCGATCCCATGTCCACACAGCAGAAGCGGTTACCAAGTCCCCACTCACTCCACTACTTTCGAGATTTACTCTGAAGCTGCCACGTGGCTACTCAGCCCTAACCGAATTTCTGCCTATAAATACATGAATTCGCAGCCATTTTGGGGGGCTTTTTGGCAGTTATCTTCTTCAAGGCTTCTATGGCCGAATTCTTCTACTGAATATGACCAACTTCTTCAATAGATTCAATGAATTCAGAGAGAATTATTCGTTGAATTTGAGCGATTGAGTGATTAAATTCATTGTAATTGTAATCCATGAATGAAATGTGAAACTATGAAGTGGATGTAGGCTTGTTAATGCCGAACCACTATAAATCTCATGTCTTTACTTGATTTTTTACATTTTAGATTATTATTCCTCACAAATCCTAGACAATTGGGTGTTTGTGCCATTTTTTGGTCTAACAATTACAATGCTACAAAAGCACCTCATGTACAAGGAAATTGCTGACCATCACTTAAATGGTTATGTTTCTTATGTAGGTAAGTCAGTTAACAATAGCCAAGATAGGATGGTTTGGTATGATCTGTGACTGCGGATTAAAAAGGTCGGGAGTTACCTATTGATGTATTCACCAAATTTCCAAAAAAATAAAGTTAGTTAACAGTAACTTCGTCAAAAATATATTTGTAAAATATTATTTATATTTATGGTCCTTAGGAGAAAAAATAAAACAAACATGACATACTTCTCTTTCATCATTATTCTTAACATTTATGCATTTCTTTTACGCTTATTTTATTTAATTATAAAAGAGGAAAAACTAATGCTAAGTGTATTATGCCCACCTTGGGGATTCAAATGCAAAATTTATCCCATTCTGTTGTGTTCTTATTAAATGTTGTATTTCAAACACTCTACATCAGCTGCTATATTAACAACTGTCTGCAAGTGTTGCAAAATGAAAAGAGAAGAACACAATAATCAAGCCCGATTAAATGTAAAACTAATTTGTACCACCCACCCCTACAGTAGCAGAACACAATGATACAACCTAAATCATAAAAATAACCTAACGGTCTTTGGCACTACAACAATGCAAATTCATCACGTTCCCAAGACACTTAATATAAAATAGTATATAAAACCTTCCCAAAGCTTACATAACTCCTTTGTCAATTTAGCGGTTCGCCCTTTTCAGATGGAGATCCGGCCACTCCTTGTACTTTGGATGATGCCATGCTCTCCGTTCATACACTGTTCTCTTTTCAAGTATTCCTATAACTTCACTAAGTTCGAGCGGGAAAGGACCTGAAATCTTTCCGACCCACCGTTCATCCTTAACAAGCATAAAAGTCGGAAAACAATCAATTTTCCATTCCCACTGCAACTCCTAAAATTACATGTAATCAAGAAATTTAGAAACTCAATAAATAAAATAATGTTATACAAATGAATATCATCATCTGAACAACATATCGTCTATTTCAGTCACAATGAAGACTACGTCCTTGTAATCAGCAGCAAGCTCCGACGCTATTTGATTGAACATGTATTTGCATTTCCGGCTCCACTTTGCACCAAAGAAGATCACCATCTACGATTTTCGCAGCGGAAGAGCACTTATTATTGTACATGCCAAAAAGAAAAGCATTTATTTCCTTTTATTGGATTATTTATGTATTACACGTTACCAGCTTGCCGTCAAGAGTTGCTTGCTTGATTTCTTTGCCGAAAACCTCCATAGTTTTAGGGATTTTGATGTTGTGGGGAAGAGTTGCTTGCTGGATTTGTTCCCCAAAAACGTCCATGGTATCAGGGATTCTGATGTTTGCTTGATCGATTTCTCCGCCATAAACCTCCATTATTTCCGGGACTTCGACCTCCATAGTTTCAGGGACTTCGATGTTTGCTTGCTTGATTTGTCCGCCAGATGCCACACTGTAGTTTCAGAATATTTGACGTTGTCTGTCATTTTCTTTCCGAACAATTGCAAGCTTCAATCGATAGAAATATATGAAGGTAAATGAATCGAATAGCTATGAAAGTTTCTTTCGTCGGGGATTAAATTAAATAAGCGGCTGCCAAACCCTACAATTTGGAACTTTCCACTTCCACAGATGAAATCAATCCGACTTCGCCTGCCCGATGAGCTAATTTCATTAACTAGTATTACCGGAAAATGGTGAAAAAACCGACCGTTGAAAAAAACATACCGATATAAAATCAAAATATATCATCATATCAATATCAATGAGTATTTAATTGTAATAAAAAAATGCTAGAGTTAATGTAATAAATAAATAACAAATCATCTATTATAGTCATATAATTCATAGTTTTTAGGTTTTCATATTGGGTTTGGTGATATTGAAGTATTAGATACCAAATAAAACAAAGATATCACAGTAACATGAGAGTAAATACAACTTATAAAGATCAAATAAGACAAGGATACCATAGAACATCCATACAGCAAAAGTGACATCTTATATGACATAGGACTAAATATGTCATTAAAGTGGGAGATATAAACTAGACCACGCAGGCAATCAAGTTAAAAAAAAGTAGTAACATATATATAGACTAACATGCATAATTTATAGGGAAATAAAACAAAATCACAAGTTATGTAGAAAATGATTGCCAACTTACAGTAGTAAGACTAACCACTGCATGGAGAGAAAAAAATATTAACTATACTGATATTTTTTCTAGAGTGAAATCCGCATACACTAATGAAATCCTTTCTTTGCAATTGATAAATTTCACATTACTTTTATCAATACATATGTAGCCATGTGTATCTTCTATAGAGATAGGCGCATGGACGTCAAAATAGTACGTATTCTTGTTGATACAGCGGAACAATCCTTCAATAGCTTATGCTTTCTAAATAGTCTATATTATTATGCTTTCTCTAAAGATAAAAAAATAACTTCATACAACATTTTTTATATAACAAAAGATTCGGAAAAGACAGTTATCGATTGTATAATCTTTATCCTTGATCAAAACAGCTATTATCATGGCCACTGCTCCACGATATAAGCATTAAACAAAATCCAACAATGGGTTTGTTATTGAGTAGCAGAATGAAACTACAAAAGTGAATCACAAACAGAGAATATCGGAATGCAAATTAGAAAAAGCAAGTTGAAAATGAGAAGAACTATACCTTTACATTGTTTTGTAGACTGCGACCACTACTATCGATTGGATGAGTGAAACTAAAAACTAAGGCAGAAAATAGAGAATATTGAAACCACAATGAGAGGATAGAAGATCCAAAGAGAAACAACACCTCATCACCTTATTCAATCCAGTAATTTCCAGATCTAATAGCATATAAGTCATTAGCTAGCCGTTGAGGCACCCAATGGTTGAGATATAAAGGAAACAAATTTACAGTGAACATCAAAAATGAAAGTAAAAAAAAGGTGAACTGGTAAATAAAACTAAAAATTGTAGGAATCCGGCTATCACCGGTTCATTATAACATAACAAATGTTGTGAAACTCTACTAAGCTACATGCAGCTGTTGGAAAAAAAATTCAATGCGTGGAGCTACACCGACGAGTCAATTTATAAAACAAAATTCTAAGGTCTCTGGTATTATTGTCATGTAAATACTGTGTAGGTAGCTCTATGATCAAAGTCAAAAGGGTGTTTAATTCTTCAAGTATACATGATTACATGTTGAAAAACAATGGCTGAGTCACGGACTAGGTCGCTTTCTTGAAAACGATTTGGCGATCTAGTCAGAGGTGCAAACCAGTTCGTTCCTTCGCCGCCGCCTCTACGATAAAACAGCCTCTAAAAAACGATAACCGATTTGCTTGCACAACAAATCAGTGCAGATTTGCACTTTCGAAAATAATATTGCTCGAATTTTCTGAAAGAAAGATTTAATGGCGGAGGCTAGAAAAAAATAGAACTTGGTATTTTTTCTTGTCTGCAGATAAAAATTATATATAGAACGAGGATTAGGGTTTGGAAGAAAAAAATCGGATCTGCTAAAATTTCGGGGGACAAAGTTTTTACCATTGCAAATTTTTTTACCGTTGTAGAAAAAATTATCGGTGCAGAAAATAATTTTCCATAAAAAAAACGGTTCGAAAACTGCAAAGTTTTATGGTCCAAAAATATAAGTGTCTACACCACCAAGCCCAAGCCCAATCCCAAGCCCGAGCCCGAGCCCGAACCCGAACGGGACCGGGCCGGGTCGAGTCGAGTCGGTCGGTCGGTTGCGCGTGTGTGTGGTGTTCATGATGCATGGTCTCCCTCCTCACAACAAAGCATGTATTGGGAGCCCAAGGCCCCAACATGATTTCTTAGAAACAAGTATAAATCCTTGCCTCTTCCATATAATCCCATGATGTGGGACTATTCACACATAGGAGTCATTCATACACTTATTCAACATTTTTAATAATTCACTTAATGTTTTTAAAACATTTCCAACAATCCCCCACTTGAATTTTTAAAAATATTTTCGAGCAAATTTTAAAACCATAAGATTGTGCATAAACAAAGGTGTCATCCAACTTGAACCTTTGCATAGTGAGTCAGATTCAGTTTTTACTAGAGTGACACGTAGTCTTGAACTCTATTCCTGACATCAAACCAACACAACCTTTTCTATAGTGCAATCAAATAAGCCCGTTCATTTATGGCCATGCACGTCTATCCTAGTTTAGTGAATGCTCTAGAAGTTTTGCCCAAAACTCCGTAGGAAACGGCCACATTTCCACATTCACAAAGGTGAGTCTATCAAGAGCACTCCTGAAGGTAGGTACTCCACTCCAAATAGAGTATAGATCTCATTAAGAGTTTCTATTAACTCATCCTCTAATCACTTCAGGAATACATGCTTCTTGGTTTATTAAATTGCATGCTCAACTCCTATCACTACACAATTTGTTTTTACCCATTGAACCTAGTTCTTGGGATCTCCAGTCATTTAGGTCGAGTTACTATTGTGCCTGACTCAACAATCTAAGGGCAATAGTCTCATTCTTTTATAAGAATTGTGGACTTTCTCTCTTAACAGTCCTTTCGTCAAAGAATCTGCCAAATTTTCTTCACTACGTACGTAATCCACTCTAACGGTACCTGTGGAAAGCAGTTCTCTAACTGTGTTGTGCTTTCGACGTATTTGTCGTCTCTTACCGTTATAATAACGGTTTTGAACTTTTGCAATAGCCGCGGTACTATCGCAATGTATCAACACAGCCGGTATCGGTTTTTCCCATAAGGGAATCTCAACTAGCAGGTTTCTCAAATACTCTGCCTCTTCACTAGTTGTAGCTAGTGCTATCATCTCAGACTCCATAGTAGACTGAGCCAAAATAGTCTGTTTCTTAGATTTCCAAGAAACATCTCCTCCAACGATGCTAAATATATAGCCACTGGTCGCTTTAGAATCATCAGATAAGGTATTCCAGTCTGCATCAGAATATCCTTCAAGTACAGCTGGAAATCTTTCACAATGTAATCCAAGGTTCATGGTTCATTTAAGGTATCTCATCAACCTTTCAATAGCATGCCAGTGATCTATACTAGATCTACTGGTAAACCTGCACAATAATCCAATGACATAGGCAATGTCGGGTCTAGTACAATCAGTGGCATACCGAAGGCTGCCAATGATGCTCGCATAATCAGACTGTCTTACACCTTCACCAGTGTTCTTAAATAACTTTACACTGTGATCATATGGTGTACTTGTAGGTTTACAGTCAAAGTAATTATATTTCTTTAGGATCTTCTCAATGTAATGAGATTGATCCAAAGACATTCCCTTTTCTGACCTAGTAATTTTAATACCAAGGATTACACTCGCCTCACCTAGATCTTTCATATCAAAATTGGCACTTAATAAGGATTTGACTGAGTTTATGGCATGAATGTTTGACCCAAAAATGAGTAGGTCATCTACATAAAGGCATATAATAGTGCAAATGTCATTCTCAGATTTGTAATAAATGCATTTGTCACTTTCATTAACTTTAAAACCATGTGAAATGATTAAATTATAAAAAAAAATCATGCCATTGTTTTGGTGCTTGTTTTAAACCATATAATGATTTATCTAATTTTCATACTTTATGTTCTTGACCATGTACCACAAATCCTTCAGGCTGGTCCATATATATTTCTTCGTTTAATTCACCGTTCAAAAATGCGGTTTTCACATCCATTTGGTGTATTAACAAATTATGAATAGAGGCAAGTGAGACTAATACCCGGATGGATGTGATTCTAGTAATAGGTGAAAAAGTGTTGAAGAAATCTATGTTTTCTTTTTGTTTAAAACCTTTGGCTACTAGTCGTGCTTTATATTTATCAATAGTGCCATCAGGTTTTGATTTCTTTTTAAGTACCCATTTACAGCCTATAGACTTACAACCAGGGGGTAAATCTACCAAGTGCCAAGTCTTATTGGATTCTAAAGAATCCATCTCATCATTTATAGCCTCTTGCCAAAAATTGGCATCTAAGGAAGATAAGGCCTCTTGGAGGTTTATGGGATCCTCCTCAATAGTAAAAGCACAAAAATCTGAACCAAAATCTTTTATGGTTCTTACTCTTTTACTTTTTCTAGGTTCAGCTTCATAATTTTCATTAAGTTATGTTCTAATAGGCATACTTGAAGTGCCCCCACTATTCCTTAATTTAAAAGGAAATTTAGTTTCATAAAAATCGGCATCATTTGATTCAATTATATTATGTGCATTAAGGTCATAAAATCGGTATGCTTTGCTATTAGTAGCATAGCCTATAAATACACATTCATATGCTCTACTTGCCAATTTTACTCTCTTAGGTCTGGAATGCGAACATATGCTAAACAACCCCAAGTTCTAAAGTATGAGACATTGGGTTTATAATTCTTTAAAATTTCATAAGGTTAAATTTAATTCTTAGATTTCGGGATTCTATTCAGAGCATAGCATACAGTCAATAAAATATCCCCTCACCAATGTTTTGCTGCACCAGAATTTAGTAATATAGCAACTACAAGTTCGTTAAAGATCCTATTTTTCCTTTCATCTTTACCGTTCATCTCGGGAGAATATGGTGCAGTTCTTTCATGTACTATACCATGTTGTTTATAGAATTCCAGAATTGAAGTGGATTCATATTCTGTTCCTCTATCACTACGAAGTCTCTTAACATTTCCTATTTGCTTGATTCTCAATCTCAGTTTTGAATGTTTTAAACATGTCAAAAGCATCACTTTTATTTTTCATAAGGTATACATATGTGAAATCAGAACAGTCATCAATAAAAGTGATAAAATAACGATGTCCTTGTCTAGTCAAAGTGCCATCAAGTTCATATATGTCAGAATGAATCAAGTCTAAGGGTTCAGAAATTCTATCAACAGATATATGAGGTTTCTTTGTGATTTTTGCTTGTGTACAAAATTCACATTTATCAAGTTCAGATTCTGTTAATTTGGGAATCATGTCTAGGGTGCTCATGTTGTGAATTATTCATTTATTAACATGACATAATCTAGAGTGCCAAATGTTAAAATCACACAACATATAAGCAGAAGTAGTCACTTTATTTGTTTCAACATTCAGTTTAAACATACCCTCACAAGCATAACCCTTTCCCACAAAAGTACCCTTATAAGTTAGGGTATACAAATCAGCCTCAATAACTTGAGTAAACCCAGCCTTATTAAGGAGAAGGCCAGACACCAGATTCTTCCTAATCTCTGGGGTATGCATAACATCTTTCAGAATTACAGTCTTTCCAGAGGTAAACTTAATTTCCACATTGCCAATCCCTGCAACATTAGTGGTGTGAGAATCTCCAAACAACACTTTCTGATTTTCAGCAGCCGTGTATGTAGAGAACAAGCCACGATCATAGCAGACATGGCGAGAGGCACCAGTGTCTACTCACCAACCCTCTAATCTACCAGCAAGGTGAATCTCAGTAATCATAGCCGTAAGAGGCTCTTCAGTCAGGTTAGCCTACGGTGCAGAGCTTGGCCTGTTCTGACACTTTTGTGCCATATGACCTGGTTTTCCATAGTTGTAGCAAAGAAACAACTGTCCATAATCATTCTTTTGGGCTGGTTTCTGCTGTCCTTTTAGGTTTCCTTGCGGATTCCCATTCTGTTTGTTGCGCCTGTTCTGATTCTTAAAAGATTTCTGATTCGGTTTCAAAACAGCGGGTATGGTCTTTTTAGTGTTGTTGTTATTGACAATCAACATCTTTTCTTTCTGGTCCTATTTGTGTGTCTCCTCCTCAATACGGAGGCGTGTGATCAAGCTTTCTAAGGAAAATTTCTTAGTCTTATGACGTAAAACATTTCTAAAATCTTTCCAGCTAGGGGGCAATTTGTCAATGATAACAGCAATTTGAAATTGTTCGTCCAATGCCATACCTTCGGAGATGATCTCATGAGCTATTTTCTGCTGCTCATGAGACTGCATCTCAACTGATCTGTCGTCAGTCATCTGGTACTTTAGGTAGCGGCTTACAACATATTTCTTTGCCCCTACCTCCTCTATATCATACTTCTTTTTCAGTGCTTCTCAGATCTCCTTTGCTGTCTTCTCATCTGAGTTATAGTGATCATACAGATCATCGCTCAGTCCATTCAGAATGAAGTTCTTGCATAGATAATCCAGTTCGGTCCAGGTCTGCAGTTGCTTTGACTGTTCAGTCCATATAGTCATCTTCGCTGCATCAGCCTCGTCAGGTTTATCTGGTAGCTGCGGTTTTTCAGCAGTCAGCGCAGCCATAACCTTTTTGATCGTGAGGAAGAACTCCATCTTCTGACGCCATTGCTTGAAATGCAAGCCTTCGAATTTGAATGGAGCATCAGTCACGAGAGGGTTCTGGAAAGCATAGGGTGGAGCAGCATCGTCTACGGTTGAGTTTGAAGCCATTGTTTCAGATCGTCTTCAATTTGTTGAAAAACAATGGTTGAGTCACGGACTAGGTCGCTTTCTTGAAGACGATTCGGCGATCTGGTCAGAGGTGCAAACCAGTTCGTTCCTTTATGCCTCCTCTAGGATAAAAAAAGCCTCTAAAAAACGATAACCAATTTGCTTGCACAACAAATCAGTGCAGATTTGCACTTTTGAAAATAATATTGCTCGAATTTTCTGAAAGAAAGATTTAATGGCGGAGTCTAGAAAAAAATAGAACTCGGTATTTTTTCTTGTCTGCAGATAAAAATTATATATAGAACGAGGATTAGGGTTTTGGAGAAAAATTCGGATCTGCTAAAATTTCGGGGGACAAAATTTTTATCGTTGCAAATTTTTTTATCATTGCAGAAAAAATTATCGGTGCAGATAATAATTTTCCATAAAAAAACGATTCGAAAACTGCAAAGTTTTATGGTCCAAAAATATAAGTGTCTACACCACAAAGCCCAAGCCCGAGCCCGAACCGGACCGGGTCGGGTTGGGTCGGTCGGTCGCGCGCGTATGTGGTGTTCATGATGCATAGTCTCCCTCCCCACAACAAAGCATGTATTGGGAGCCCAAGGCCCTAACATGATTTCTTAAAAACAAGTATAAATCCTTGCCTCTTCCATATAATCCCATTATGTGGGACTATTCACACATAAGAGCCATTCATAACTTATTCAACATTTCTAATAATTCACTTAATGTTTGTAAAACATTTCCAACATTATATTACATATAAAATTAGCAAATTTGAATCTAACATCATTCAAGTGTACACATGCGCGCGCGCACACACACATACATGCACACACACACACACACACACATATATATATATATATACATATGTATGTATGTATGTATGTATGTATGTATGTACACACACACATGATTTTTAGTCATCGAAAATATATGTGAAAAAATGTCAAATATGACCAATAATGAAAATAAAAAGTATAATTTATATAACTTTGAATTCATACTGTACAAACAAAAGTATAATTTATATTGACTATGGAAGAATTGCCAAACTATACAGTGATATCTATGTTGCTTATTTATCTCAAAAATTCAGATTCAATCAAATATTGTGAACTAAATGACAAATTGATTTGACCGAAAGCCAAAAAAATGAAAAATTATGGCTGAACAATATTAATAATGAAAAATCAAGAAATGCATAAATACAACCAATAATCAAAATTTGGAAAAGTAAAATGATAAACTACAAAGAGCAATAAACTGGACAAAAGCTTTTTTTTCAATTATTAACAATAAAATGTAAAAAAAAATGTACCCACAGCAAGGTACATACCAATCAGCCGACTCCTCTCCTATCTATATTTCAACGTAAGAATGCTAAGTAGAATTAGTAAGTGAAACCATTCCTTTTTATTATGAGAATAGGCAGAACCAATATTAAAACTGTCTTCATTTGGAAATAGAATTATCCACGTAATATAGTTATACCACATCAAGAGATGTAGGAATACAATATTTCACATTTAAGAAAGAGGATAAGAGTATACTTAACAACTACAAAAAACAACACCTGTGAGGCTAATGTATTCAGCAGTATATACATAGTGAATGGAAGTAAAATAGGGAAATGAAGAATAACCCAGACAGAGCAGGAAATTAAAATTATTTCTCCTTCAAATATGTCATTTATGTTTAACCTTCAGCAAAGAAGCATGTATGTTACATCATTTTTGTTGTCTACACTAACTCTACACTCTGCAACCCTCATTCAAGTACATATAAAATTAGCAAATTTGAATCTAACCTCATTCAAGTGTACATCATCGAAAATATATGTGAAAAAACGTCAAATATGACCAATAATGAAAGTAAAAAGTATAATTTATATAACTTGGAATTCATACTGTACAAACAAAAGTATAATTTATATTGACTATGGAAGAATTGCCAAACTATACAGTGATATCTATGTTGCTTATTTATCTCAAAAAATCAAATTCAATCAAATATTGCAAACTAAATGACAAATTGATTTGATTTGACCGAAAGCCAAAAAATGAAAAATTATGGCTGAACAATATTAATAATGAAAAATCAAGAAATGCATAAATGCAACCGATAATCAAAATTTGGAAAAGTAAAATGATAAACTACAAAGAGCAATAAACTGGACAAAAGCTTTTTTTTCCCCAATTGTTAACATTAAAATGTAAAACAAAATTTGTACCCACAGTAAGGTGCATACCAATCAGTGGACAACTATTACAATCAATAATTTACTAATAAACAACCCTTTTTTATCAACCAAAATCGATGAGATGAGATTGTAAACGGCTCTGAGATAGCCATAGCCAGAAGCAGACATCATATGCATAAGGAGAAGTTAAAATACTTACACCGGAAGAGGAATCGGCGTAGCAAAGATCAATCTGCAGATGCTGATATGAGAGGACGAACATTTGCGAAGCTGGAAGTGGGAACAGCGACAGAACAGTGACCCGATTGCAACCTAAAACAGAGGAAATGACCAAGAATTGCCGAGCTTGAAAACCAAAGTGTGATTTAAATCCAATATGCCAGGATCCGAAAATTCGGATCGAGAAAGAAAGCATTAGAAGATTCTAATCTGGAAAAAAATTCGGAGAGAAAAATGGGAAAGCACGAAGCGGCGAGCTGCGAAAATGCAAGATTTTCACGTCGATTATATTTGGCTTCGGAGAGTTTGGTTTTGCATGTCGGTTTGATAATATTCCTTGTGCGTTTCCTTTTCCTCTCTTTTTTGCTTCCCTTTTCTTTTTCCCCTTTTTTGACAATTTTTTTTATTATTAAAGGTTGATTGGATGTTGGGTACGATGCAAAAATGTAGAATAATTTGAACATTATTATTTCAGTACTACTTAACAAATTATTTTCACTTCTATTATTGACAAGTTATTAATTAATTATTAATTAGTTATATTTTTTACCTAATTATATTACACCTTTACAATTAATCATACGAATTCAATTTCAATGACTAACTTCAAAGTCTTATACAAATTGTAAAAATTTGCTATCATTTTCTTTATTTAGCTATGATCTCCAAATGTAAATTATAAGCTATGATTTTTATTCAAATTGAAATTGGATTCATTACAACGTTACGATTAAGAGAAACCAAAATTTAGTCATGACTTACATTTTCGCGTTAAATCAAACTAACGTTGTAATGAAATTAAAAATACATCTTGAAAAAAAATAGATATACATTTTCATTTTTAAATCAACTATAATTTTATAAAAAGAGTAAAACTAAATTTCGAGACTATATTTTATGGTCACTAAATAACAACCGTAAATAATACGGGGATGATTTTGACGTTAAACTCAAAAAATCTAATTTTGAATTTGAATTTCGGTTGATATGCTTTGTTTAATCTAAAGAAATAAAGTCGATCATTAAATGTAAAAAAAATATTCAATTTAAATTGTTAGCGTAAAATAAATCTATAATACGAGCATATATGCACGTTTATGTGGAAATGTATCTATTAATTTATTTATTATTATAAAATCTTATTTTGTTTCTAGACCTCATCGACTCAATTTTTTTTATTGCTTTCTGATATCAAACTATTTTCATTAACCATTTTAAGGATGCATGTAAAATCGTTTCCAAGCTTGATTTAGCAAAACAAATATTTACCATTATGATCCTCAATTTGGAGGTCCACTATTAACTAATAGAAATATATGATATCATTTAAAATATCCCTAGTAGCTTTTAAGTGATTAATGTGATCCATACGTTGACAATTTACCCACAAGGCTTTTCTGAGTGATAAAAACATGTTACATTGAAGCTACGTGCATAGCTAAAATGATAAGAACATTTATCTTCTTTCAAAGAATGAAATTGGAATACGCAAACTATTGAAATTGTTCAATATAGATATAATTCACAAAAAGATTATAATTTATAAAGTACAAGTACAAGTGCCATTTTAATAAGGGTAATTAATTTAGAAGGACTTTGGTATTAAAAATTTAAGCGTAAGGATAGCCGCCTAATGTTTTACTCAGAAGGACAGTCGTCTAAAATTATACATCATTTATCAATCTCGCTCAATTTCACATCAAGAAAACTTGAAATCGCAAAATCAAAAATCACAAAAACACGAAATCATCTTGAGTAGCAATCGGTTCAAAATCCTCATCATTTCAGACAATCGAACGACACAAATCGGACGAACTACAAAAATCTGCACCAAATCAACCAAGGATCGAACAACAAAACACAAACTCGAATGAAAACCGTAATTGAATGTGATAGAAATCTTCAAAAGACATTGGAAATCTTAGTCGAAGCAGACAGAAGGGATGAAACTAGGGGAAAATGATTAAAAAGGAAAATTACAAAAACTGATACACCTACAGTGCCATAAACCTGATATCCAAAAACTGTAAAGAATAAAATAACAAAAACTGATACCTACAATGGTATAAAACTGATACCCAGTACCTGTAAACAAAACAATAATACAGAAAAATGATAGCTATAGGTGAGTAAAACTGATACCCACTGAATGTTCAAAGAGCATCATAACAAAAAGAATAAAAAACCAACATACAAACTTAACCTCGTGTATGTATCAATTTTGTGTTTTTTTGTTGTTGTTTCAGCTACTAAGTATCAGCTTTATATCCTTATAAGTTTTAGCTTTGTGTTATTTTCCTACGTACAGTTTTTAGATATCAGTTTCATGCCTCTATAGGTATCACTTTTGTTTTTTTATTATTTACTTCACTGACTGTGTAACAGTTCTGTATCATTGTAGGTATCATATGGTAGAAGTGATTAGATTATAGCAACATTATATACAAATGATGATTTAATATCAGTGGGTATTATTGAGAATAAATACCATTTTTGTGTGACCTTAATTGAGTCGATTGGTATTATTTTTTTAATCAGTGGGTTTTATTGAGAATACATATCATTTTTGTGAGAATTGACTTGATGGGTATTATTATTTTAATTAGTGGGTATCAGTTAGAATTAATGTTGGTATCAAAAAATTCATTTACCAAAGTAGACAATTCAAAACTGATACCTAACAAAATATGAAACTAATACCTAAAAACTACCATAATATTCTAACTACAAACTAATACAGAAATGATTTACAACGCAGTTTGATTGATTAAAATGAAATAAGTTTGATTGAATTACAAAGTTAATGCAACAGTACAACTACAAAATTAACACAACAACAAAAACATATGAATAAAAATATAACACAGTTAATACAGTAAAACTAAAACTCAAAAAAATATAAAACTGATACCTAAAAACTGCTGTAATGTTTTAAAAAAAAATATACAAAAACTATTTACATTACGGTTTGATCGATTAAAGCAAAACAAGTTCGATTGTAATACAGAGTTAATTTACAACCATGCAACTATACAACTACACAATAATACAACACCAAAAACACAACAACAAAATTATAAAACATAGTAAATTAAGTAAAACTGATACCTAAAAAAATACAAGTCTGATACCCAACTACTCAATAGCCGAGTATTAAAATTGTAGAACCAACAGAAACCATGAATCACCGATAGAAACAAAACAAAACCTAATCGCAAAAATTAACATTAAATTAAAACGATTATAATAGTTAAAAAAAATTAAATCGATGCAAATAGACAATAACCAAATCACGACAACGATTATAACATGATATGCGAGAGTTAAATCAAACTTTGGTAATAAAAATGGAGATCGAGATGATGTAAGGAGAAACGCGCAAGATGATCACAAGAAATATTAGAGCGATTGAAGTCGAATAATGAATAACGCACGCGAGATTTAGGGTATTACATAAAAACAGTGTAATGTCCTTCTGATTAAATTATTAATAGGTTTATCCATGGGATTATAATTTTAATGGGCTGTTCTTACGGTTAAAAAAAGCCTTAAATTTTGTCTTTGTCATTAGTATCCTGTTTTAATAATATAATAAAGATTTTATCATTTTATATAATAAGCAAACTAACTTACCTTCTTATATAAAAATAAAAAAAAACAAAAAACTTTTCATATAAAATTATACTATTATCAACTTATGTGGGATGTAATATAATACCAAATTAATAATATTTTGATAAAAAAGCTCAACGATTTCATCTTCTTGAGTTCGTATATGGTTATTAAAATGTAATGTTTTTACTTATTTTAATGTATTCAAAATTAAACTTAGGTAGAAATCAATGTCAATCAATTTTGGCTTAGTGAATCCGACAAAAATCATTATGTAAATCATTGACATCTGTCCTTTTTAAATAGATACACATATTCGTAATTTTATGATGAATAAGTTTTTTCTTTTTGACATAAAAGAAAGATTTTCCTTCCTTTTGAAGATATATGGTAATAACGGCTAATTTTACCAAATTATTCTCATGTAGGCAGTTCTTTGTATTAACTGTTGAATAAATATTGAAAGATACTATCACATACATTTTATACAAAAAAACAAACTGGGTTATCATGTTGAAAAAAAGGATAAATGTTTCGTTTTGGAATATGCTCTAGGAGAACTGGATGAACTGATAATCTCCTGAAAGGAATTAAGTTTAACTATAAACAACGCTTTTGATTTTCAATAAAAAAAAAACCATGAATTGACTGACTTTTTTTATAATATCCGGTGGTTGTAGGAAATGTTATACAAGAGTTAAGGCTATTTAAAATAATAAAGGTATATAATTTGCAAGAAAGGGTTGTACTAAGCATTGTTGGATTCTTTTTCAGTTAACATTTCGATTTATGATTTCCACTTTATTGTATATGGAAACATTATAAATTGTCTAGTTTCATAATGGTGGAAAATTGATTTTGCTAAATTAGGTAAAGTAATCTGCTGCTATTGTAACAACCTATATTTTATATAAATAGTAAATGTTGTATGTGTTAATTATAGTTAGTTGAGATTAATTATCATTAGTTGACGATAATTGGTTGTGCATGGATGCTAATTATTGTGTGCAATATTTGAGTGGATGTTTATATTGTTAGAAACACACTGAACACTAATAAGCGTTATTCACCATAATGCTTATGCACAATTGAAATGATTGTTTAATTGTTGTGATGGATGAATTCATGCATGCTCGTACGATTGATTTTTAGTTAATTATGGTTGTATGAAATCACACACACCATAGTTGTGGAATTATATGGGTAATAGATTAAAATCTCCCTTTCATATAAATAACGGTTATATTAATAATCAATTTTTGAATTTGGATTTCGAAACTGTTTTGAAATCTGCGTAAGTAAGTTTTGGAAATGTTTTCAACTATTTATGGCTATCAAAGTTTGAACCGGGTTTTGAAATAATTTGGGGTGGAAATGTGTACGAATAATTTTCGTAAAGAAAAACGTTTTGTTAAACAAGTTTGACGTTAAGCAAGACGTTGTTGAAACGATTGGGCTTTGAAAAAGTGAAGCTTGGTTTTCTTATCTAGAAAACATTCTAAAGTGGTTTATATAAGTATATAATGGTTTTCTAAAGTGTTTCGAAGTATTTTGGAATAATTTTTATATTAAGTTATATTACTGCCAAAATAGGACGTGTCGCGCAACGAAAGTTCTAGGTTTTGACCGCTAACTTTAAATGGTTATAACTTTTGCAAATTAAATCAGTTTTCCACGAAACGAAAAATGTTAGCTTTCTTTTAACTAGGGCTTTCAAATAAGAGAAAGCAGTTTTCGATTTCGACTTATAGTTTTCAAGTTATATTTAAAACCATTTTGGAAAAGGTCATTGTAAGGGCAGTTTGTCAATCGTAACTGGAAACAGCTATTTTAAATATTTTAAAAATATGGATTTTTTTTGTAAAATCATTATAAATTGTTTAAAAATATGGAATTTTAAGTTTTGGCTAAGATAAACGATATTTTGATCAAGATTGTCAATACAGCTGTTTTGAAACGCTTTTGCAATGCTTTTGAAATGCTATCGTAACACTTCTTTTGGAAACAATATGTTTTGAAAGTTTTAACCCACAAATTGTTTCCCGAATTATAAGTAATCATTTTCAAATAATTTGTGAAACGTTTTCAAAGGTTTAAAATTATTAAAAATATCTATTTAGAATTTAAATTGATTTAATTAATAAAGAGAATAAGTTCATGGTATTTCTATCCAGATCCAATATCAAGGGGTTTGATAAATTTTCAAACTAAGATAAGGATTTCCCGATTTGTTTGAGATAAGTTGGATAGAAGTAATCTTCAGATATTTGATATGAAATTCCGTTGTGTAAACGTATATTATTTGAGGAATTTGAAAGATATTATTATCGTTATTCCTCTTATAATATTCGTTGATTATGAGAATTGATATCGAATATAAGTAGATACAATTTCTGTGCAACTTATGTTTAATATTGATTGATTTGGGTTTTGTCGTGTGTTAACTCCATCATACAAACTTGGTTCAAA
Source organism: Allium sativum (assembly GCA_030737875.1). Taxonomy (NCBI): domain Eukaryota; kingdom Viridiplantae; phylum Streptophyta; class Magnoliopsida; order Asparagales; family Amaryllidaceae; genus Allium; species Allium sativum. Next base: position 776,210,891 of record CM060926.1, read on the forward strand.
AGTAATGCGTGTTGCACAAATTAATTATAAATTGTTTTTGTTCATAAAACGACGGATCAGGCGGTATTTTATTATGGATCGGCCAGTTCTATGAACTGGGCAGTTTTCAGTTCTATGGATGAGGCAGTTTTCAGTTCCATGGACAGGGCAATTTTCGAGTCAATGGACCGGGCAGTTTTTAGTTCTATGGACATGCCAATTTTCGAGTCTACGGACCGGGCAGTTTTCAGTACTATAGACAGGGAAGTTTTTATGCCTTGGACTGGGCACAAATATTGGACCTGTGCACACATATTTACAACTCTGCCACTATGCTTCGACAACGCCTATAAATATTCCTCCATTTCATTCATTTAAGAGGATCCGAACTATGAGACGAGGAAGTGCTGCCATTTCTCATTTCTCAACAATCGATCAAACTTTCTCCAAACTCCATTAAAGCCATCTCGAGCTAAATCGAAGCTTCTCCATCAACAATCCAATCCAGAAATCGTCAAAATCACCGATCACGATTATCGAAGAAGTACTTCAACAATCGACGATATTTGTGAAGATTGAACATTTCTACTTTCAAACAGATTGAAATCGAAGAAATTAGAGAAGTTTAGAGAAGAAGAAGAATTTGATTCTAAAAACAAATGAAAATATATAATATCAAAGAGATTGCGTACCTTGTAAAAGTCGAAAAGCTAATGAAATACTCCCTTATAGTGGACATAGGTCGAAACTTAGACCGAACCACTTAATTCACTATGTTCTTACTTTTTCTGTGTTTGTGGCTACCACTTTTCTAGATCTTAACTGTTTGTGAAGTGTTGAATTACACCTTTAGGTGTTACTGATCAATTTTTGACATTAACATTTTGCCGCCCACCGTGGGGCTTCATACACATCCAAAGGTTAAGTGCTTTGTGGGGGGTCATTGATGTCTAGAGCCTGTTTCCTACGATATATTCTCAAAGTCTAAGATCCAGGCTAGCAGAAAGAATTTCTTCAAAGTTTAAAAACTTGTTCAAAATAATGCCGCCAAAGAAGATGGTTAGTAAGTCCGTGAGAGTTTCGGGTTCAGGAAATGTCACGGATAACTCTACAACTCCACAAACGAATCATCAGAAAATTGGCCAATCCTCAGCAGTAGGAGTTAGTGTGACTCGAAATGAATTGAATGAAGTCGTCGATGGTATGACTCAGTAGATGGAGATCTCAAACAAAACCATGATGGCTAGATTAGAAGCCTGTTTTGCTACGCAAACCAATGCGGAGAAGGTTAATGCTAATGTCACCCGTGCAGAGGATGTTAGCTCTTCCTCCTCAAATCCAAATCATGATCGATCCAATCAAGAGACCGACGATTCAGATAATGCTGATGGTAAAGAATCTAAACCACCTACTAGGAACCATTCTGAAGGAGCTACTTCTTGAAAAGTGAAATAGTTTCGGCAAAGAGGCACCTCCCCATGAGGGAGGCACAGGGCCCCGGATCACTAGCCGTGACCGTTTGCTTAGGTGAACATCCGGCCAAGGAGACATCGTCTAAGCCGCGGATCGACATAGCGAGGAGGAACGTCTGCCAGATTATGAAGGAAAGCATGGAACGAAATGAAGATGAGAAAGAATGGGAGTTTGCTCCGACTAAGACTCCACTTACTGAAAGGATTAAGTTGACCAAGTTACCAAGGAAGTTTAATTCGCCAACGATTCAGGCTTATAGTGGGACGGGTGATCCTAACTTGTTCTTGTACAAGCACGACCAGCACGTAGATGGTGCACGAGCTACAGATGAGATCATGTGCTTATACTTCCCTATCTACTTGGAGGGAGTAGCTTCACTACAGTTCACCAAGTTACCACCAAAGTCCATGGATAACTTTTCTACCTTGGCAAAGAAGTTCAGGGAGCAGTTAGGTTGCAGACCACCAAAGTCAAAGATGTAATGTCATTAAATGACTTGGAGCAGAATCGGGAGAATCAATTAAAGCTTTTCTTACCCGATTCAATGCTGCAACAGTAGAAGTGGGAAATCCATAGCCCTGGCTAGTATTGATGGCACTAAACCGGGCCATAGACAAGAAGTCAGAGTTCGGAAGGTGGATAAAGATGAAGAAGCCTAATACCCTTGAGGAATTCTATAAGAAAGGAGAGGAGTTCATCAGTGTGGAAGATGACCCTTCTCTTGCTCAGAATGTTGCTGAAAGTGGTGCTGTATCGAGAAAGAAGGATAATGGATATCAAGGTGATAAGAAGAGTGTTGGTGGTCAGAAGAGGGAAAACGAGGAGAAGGGAAAGATAGTAACAAAAAGCCTCGCTATCTTAGGCCTGAAGAATTAACCCCTTAGAACGATACCCTAGAAAATAGTTTCTTCGCCATCAAAATGCAGAACATTATTCGGAACCACCATAACTGAAGATTTCAAAGAAAGCAGAAAATTCTATCACTTTCACAATCAACCAGGGCATGATACTAATGAATGTCGAGACTTGAAGAACCTGATTGAAGAGTTAACCAGACAGAATAAGTTGCAGCAGAATCTCCGGGAGCCAAAAGCAATAGATACTTGTCCACCCGCTTGAGGACAAAATCAATATTACAATAGTCGATGGAGTTTAAACTCCCAATAGCATAGAATAATATCCATTGATTTCAATATTTTACTTAGAGCATTGCTCCTTTCTGCTTAAAAATTGTTGTAGTTTTCCTTCGCAAGTATAGCCCACCTAGGCTCAAGGGGGTGTTGTAATCGAACATTTTCATCTACATTTGCTTTATTTCGATTGTATCAACAACTAAAAGTTGCTAAAAAATTGATTTAATATTGCAGCCTATCCAAAAAATGTCCGCTCGCTCACAATCAGATAAGACCTGGTGACCTTTATAATATATCCCAACAACGATGGCTCAAGTGCGGAGTGCTACTAACATCAATATGTGTAAGCGCAAGGATGAGAAGCATTGCCTTAAAGAGCGAAACGGAGGGGGTCAGTAGGGTCAAATGGTGAAGAGCGCAACGAGAAAACCAAGTGGTCAAAATTCAAAGTCCTCGCCAAGCTGGGGCATAAAACCCTAAGTCCTCTCTAAACAGGGGTATAAAATTTAAAGTCCTCCCAAATGGGGGCATAAGATTTAAATTCCTCCCAAAGAGGGGGCATAAAATTCAAAGTCCTTCCCAAGCGGAGACATAAAATTTAAAGTCCTCCCCAAGTGGGGGCATAAAATTCAAAGTCCTCCCCAAGCGGGGGAACGAAATCCAAAGTCCTCCTTAAGAGGGGACATGAAATTCAAAGTCCTTCCCAAGCGGGGGAATGAAATTCAAAGTCCTCCCCAAACGGGGGCATAACAACCAAAATCCTTCTCACAACGAAGGCAACCTCTCCATAGTAGAAAAAAAACACTTGAGGAGCACTTAGTGAAGTCTCCAATGTGGGTTTAGTCGGCAGGAGAATATGAACGTTGGATTATAAAAGACCTCTCCACCGTAAGGGCATTCAATGAAGTCTCTGATGTCAGAACTAATCAACAGAGTAGACGAACATTGAGCACCAAAAGTCCTCTATGAAGTAAAGGCTAAAAGTACTTCCCACAATGAAGACTAAAGATCCCCTAGGTAGGGGCAAAAATATCGAAGACTTCTCCCAGAAAAAGCTTAAGATCAATTAGCAAAGCTAAGTTTATTAAGGAATTGTCAAGCTCAGAAACTTAAGGTGCACTGGCAAAAGCAGAAAAACGTTGTCAGCAAACAATGAGCTTCTAGTACATCGATCCAAGACAAAAGGAACTTAGTAAAGCTGATTGCATCCAGTCTTGGTGACTTGGGATGACTCATGGTATAGGGGAAACACCTCCACATTGAGATAGGTCAATATTCACAAGGCATACCACAAGCTCATTACAATGTTGTATCAAGCAAAAGACTTGTAATTTGAAAAGAAGCAAATGCACAGGAAAATTACGACAAAGCTAAAGTAACAGCTAAAGTACAACAAGCAAAAGCAACTTCATTGCACCAAAAGCATGTATTAACAAAGTTCCTAACTTAACGAGGGCCAGCACTCGCACAACATTTGGTCAAAGTAAAGAAAATAGCCAAAAGCCATATTCCTTCTTCTTCCCACCTTTGGAAGAGCCACTAGACCTCATAGGTTAGCAGAGGGAATCAATATGGGGCACAATAGAATCCTTGGGATCAGACATAGTGATATCAGCAGAAGCAGCGATGACATTGGTAGCAATTGTGTCTGGGGCATTCTCCCAAGTAGACCCGGTTCCAATCAATAAGCCATGCTTCTTTATGAGTTGTTTTTTTCCTATAGCAAGAGTAATGCGGGAGTCTTCATCCAGAAAGTCTGTAATAAGCTCTTCCTCATCATAGCCCTCAAGATCGGTGAGAATTGACTCCCAAACCTAAGCCAAAGTGATGGGGAAGCTGTCTTGTAAAAAGGATAAACTGCCTCGTCCCTTAACACTGAGTTTATAGAATCTGAATAGAGTGGAGTTAAAATCAGCCTTAGTATTAACATGAGCCTGCTCGACAGTGACCTTGCCCGAAAGAGCCTGATCTCTTTCTCATTCGAGTTCCGGCACTTTGGCTTTCAATGAGGAAATTTATGACTCCTGAGAAGCAATATTTTCCCGCAAACTTGCATTAGCTTGCTGCTCCATGGCTATTCTTTTCTCAGTGGTCTTTTGAGCGGAGCGAGCATCTTTAATTTGAGAAGTTAGCGAGGCTTCCTTCTACTTGCGAGAAGAAATGAAACCGGGAGCATAGCATGATTTTAAGGCTTATGGAAGTATGAGCAGCGGGAGAAAGATCTTTATCTGTTCTGGAACTCTTATGCGAATCATTTCCGCCATAGTCTTTATCCTGGTCATCCCTGTCTTTCCTCCTCTTCTGGTCATCCCTCTCCGGATTATCCTGGTCATGACGATCATCACGAGCTTTACCCTTGCGATGTATATTCTCTTCCTCATCAATAGAAGGTAGTTTTGGTTGGGCAGTTGATCCATCTCCGTCAGCAGGATCCAAACACTCCTTCAATGCGAACCCCTCGATGGAATTTTCTAATGCAACATCTCCGTCCGAGCCTGGGGCATCCGATGCTTCAAGCGTAGAATGAGAAGCAGAAGGAATTCCTCAAGAGGGAAAGGATCGAGAAGGTTCGAGCAACCCAAATTGATAAAGAAATTCTCCCTTGATCAGGAACTTTCTAGTCCTCTCCTTATCATTAACGGCATTCAAGATCTCGAAAGTGGATGAACAAACATTGGAATCTTCGGCAAGAGATGACAGTTCTGCACAGAAAAGGAAAAAGGCCTAATTATCATGACATAGAAAAGTTAGATAAAGAGCTCTGAGTAGATATGTTCACCTCCTTCCATCCAAATTCCGTGAACGCTATCCGGGCATCGAACATTGAAAAATTGATTTAGGAATCTCTGAGCTTTAGTATCTAACAGGTCAAGGATAAGCTTGCAGTGGCGAGCACCTTTGACAAAGAAAATAGAAGAGTGCTCTTTCCACCTCTTAAAAACGCTAAGATGACAAATATCCTGGAAAGTAGGCATGCAATGTTGTGTCCTCATAAAAAGCACGTAAAGCCCTAATAAAATAGCGTAGCCATTCGGGTGTAGCTGAAATGGGGCAATGGATAAATGTTGAAGGACTGTCTCTAGAAATGGGTTAAAGGGAGGAACAACCCCATTCATCGGCATGTGGCAATTTACTGCTACAAAGCTGCAGGGTGGATGATCGGACATTCATCCTTTCTTGGTAGTCTTGCATCAGCTTCGGGAATGCCATACTGATTGCATAACTGCTTAAAATAACGTGGTGTAAGCACTGAGGGCATCTCTGCAAAGGCAATGCGGTAAGAGGACGGGAAACCGGAAAGGGATGGCTTGATTCCAACTCAGGAACTGTAGTCATTGTGGTCATAAAAACATGTGTAGAAGACTCGGTTTGAGCGGACATTGTTGTGTCTTTAGACCTGTGACGACTTTTCTTTCGGGTATCCATTCTACACAAGGAATCATTTTTTAAACAAATCATAGTACGCATTTCCTAAATGTGAAATTTTATGCATAATATAAGTCATTAAAATTTCAAAACTTGAAATCCACAGTTGACATGTATCGATTAGCTAATCTCGAGCATCGGTGCAAATTCAAATTAGAAATGTCATGTTTGTGCAGATAATATTCGACAAGATATAAACGGTTAAGTAAAACAATTCTGTGTAAATACTTCATTCAACTCAGAACATAAATTCGCCATAGCTAAAAAATTTAATTGACTAATCTGTTATTGATATGGGCAGTCGATGTCAAGATATTAGCCCTGAAACGTGCAATGCTCATGTTGTTACCAAACATATTGTAATGGTGAAAAGAGGCATGTGTAGTGCGTTAGTTACGAGTTCTACTTGTTGTTGTTCGCCTTAGAAGGTGTGCATTGCTTCAATAAAAAATTCAATGGCCAGACGAGTCTCTAGAACGAGTGATTGAGCATGAATTTGCCTTCACTATTTCAATGAGAATCGAGCATGGCTGATCTATCACAAATTTCACTTATTTTACGAACTCGAGTCCAAATTAAAATTGGGACATTCACACACTAACGCGGCATTATCATCAACAAACTCTGAATTCAAAACTGGGGTGCATATCAACACAACAAAATCTGTGTAGTAAATTAAGTCTCGATCAATTCAGACTTGGATTCAGATTCAGATGTGTCACCAACAAATTTCAAGTGTCCAGCAAAAGAAAAACACACTTGGCAAAATCATGATCAAAATGCTAGTTTAAATGCAAAAATGGGGCTTCAAAAGACTTTCACACAGAACAAAAAATATGGTCTTCAATATTCTACTATTGGAGCTGAATATTCTACTATTGGAGCTCATATTCTACCATCAGGAAAGCAAGCACAACCTTTGTTCATCTTAAAAATATTTGAATAACCGTGTGCGGTCATTTTGATTAGATTTGAGTGGTAGTTTGAACAAATATATTGCCTACGTTTTAGTACAATCGACATCGTCACATTCAGCAATGACAGTTGCAAAGCGTTCGAGGTGTTTTGTGCCAATTTTATCTTAAAAGAGTTTACTAATTTCAAAATCAAAGTATACCAAACAACGGTGCAATGACTAAACGCTTGGCCGCATTAAAAATCAAACAGATCAGCGTGTGTGTTCATCCAAAAGTGTGTGCAAATATTAGGTAGCCGAATGCAAGTGGTTATTGTCAGATCCAAAAAGCAAACTGCTGAGAATTGAAGTTCAACTAATCAAAAGAAGGTGAAACAGCGCACATACAAAAAATTTTAGTTTAATTAGAGCCGAGCTCAAATAAGCATCATCAACAGCAAAAGGCTGAATTCAGAAATTGAAGTGCCAACCAACATGGAAAACTCCTGCATTACTATCAAGTTAAAAACACTGCAAAGATCAATTTAACGCGTCAAATTCAGTCCAAAAACAACATTTTCATAAATTTTGGCATTTGTTTAATTATAAGTTCAGCTGAAATATGGGAGGAAAGGACTATAGCATTTGTTGCTTCCAACTCACAGGCTATACTACGAACATAACCAAATAATTGCAGAACTCAATTAGAAAAGAATCAGACTTGGCAGTAGAAACCAACGGTTGTGGTGCTTTGAAGGGGAATAGATGGCTCGATCATGGACCATGCTTGTTGACATACCAATGTTCATCTTCTTCCACCTAAACCATGTTGGTTGTGCATCAAGAACACACTACATTAACCAAACTGACATGATAGACTACTTGTGAGATGCTTATCTCATGCATATTGGAATGTACAGTCTGTTGGTGAGGCCGTGGACTGATTGTGCGTTTCCATTGCAAGACCACTAGTGGAAGATCCAGAGAATTTCATGCGGATTTCGGCGTAAAGGAAATTTGTTGATTTCAAAGTTGTGACACACAAAGTTAGAGCACAAATTCTGAGCATTCAACAACATCAAAGCTTGACCAACACCAAAATTCCTAATATATTCGACTCAAATTTGTGGAACAGTCTGCCCAAAACCAACAATAGTGATGAAAAAAAATCGTAAGAGGTTTCAAGTTCAGAAAATCATAAGAGTCTGATTTGAATTCATGAACTGGTCAAAGAAAAGCTCAACCTAGAGTACGATTAGTACAAACAAAGCGCAAGTTATTGAATTTGCAAATTAAGAAATCTAAAAAACATCGACTTGAAGGATTATCAACTTCAGATGTCTTCATTATGATCGACATAGCACTTGAATTCATCTACATACAGTAAATATTAGAATTGATACTCTAAACTATCAGATTCAAATCCAAAGCCCCAGTTTCTAACCAGAGATCTGATCAACCGAAGTAATTCAGATCTGAATCGATTACAGATAGGTCAATGCTAGTTGAGATTGAAATGGCAATCAAATTCAGCTTAGGTGCGAGACTCACTTGAGGGTAACGTGGTATATCTGGTTGGCGATGAAATCGGGTCAATGTGAAGAACCTAGGAACAATTACCACCTGCTTTATCTATCAGTGGTTAGAAATGGTTGGACTCCGGTGGTAATACTCTGAAAGAAATTGATGGCAGATATGAAATAACAGGCCACCAATCGGATTGAATCGAGAAAGGATCAAGATGAAGCTCAGAGTTTGGATCTGGATCCAGATCAGAGAGCTTCTGCATTGATCAGCAGTGGCGAATTCAATCAGCACGAGACAATTGGTGAGAGTCAAAGCGGTCTTTTAGAAGAAACCGTCCGCCATTAAAAAAACTCTCAACGTGAGACGATTGGTGAGAGTCAAAGCGGTCTTTTAGAAGAAACCATTCACCATTAAAAAAAATCTCTCAACAAAGAAAATGAAAATGAGATAAAAAGAAAAATTGCAAAGATGCGGCTCCAAAAAGATATTATATATAAGGAAAAGTGCCTGATCCATGGGTATTCATTTATCCTGATCCATAGGAATTCTTGTTTTGACTGATCCATTAAAATTTTGTGGATCCTTGGATACGCAGATTGGCAGATCACCTTTCCCATCGTGTTGATTACGTTGTTATAGCACTCTGTTTGTTTACCTGATCCATCTGAATAAAATAAAAAAAGTGCCTTATACTTCTGAATGAAACCACCCGGTCCATGTTGTAGAAGCCGCCCGAACCATGAAATAAAAAGTGTCTGATGCATGGTTAAATAATGCCCGAAAGGTTGGTATATTCTTTTTACTGATCCATAGAAAAGCATTGGTTCGACCCATTAAAAAATAAGTATCTGATCCATATATATATATATATATATATATATATATATATATATATATATATATATGGTCCACTTAAAGTAATTATAAACGATTTACTGATATGTCTTAACATAAGCTTTGACATTCATTTCAACACTTACATTTTTCACAAATAAAAATGTAAATCTCAAGGGGAAAATTTTAACTCTGTTATAAAAAACATGGTTCAAAAGCAATGTGTGTTGCACAAATTAATTATAAATCGTTTGTTTTCATGAAATGATGGATCGGGAGATATTTTATTATGGATCAGGAAGTTCTATGGACCGACCAGTTTTTAGTTCTATGGATTGGGAAATTTTTGAGTTTATGGACGGGGCAGTTTTCAATTCTATGGATAAGGCAGTTTTCGAGTCTGTAGACCGGGCAGTTTTCAGTTCTATGGACAGAGCAGTTATTATGCCCTGGACTGGGCAGAAGTTAGACTAGGCACAAATATAGGACCAATGCACACATATTTATAACTCTACCACTATGCTTCGGCGACACCTATAAATATCCCCACATTTCATTTATTTGAGGGGATCTGAACTTTGGGACGACGAAATGCTTCCATTTCTCATTTCTCGACAATCGATCAAACTTTCTCCAAACTCCATTAAAGTCACCTCGAGCTAAATCGAAGCTTCTCCATCAACAATCAAATCCAGAAATCGTCAAAGTCAATCACCGATCGCAATTATAGAAGAAGTACTTCAACAATCGACGATACTCGTGGAGATTGATGTTTCTACTTTGAAAGAGATTGCGATTGAAGAAATTAATGAAGTTTAGAGAAGAAGAAGAATTTGATTATAAAAAGATTTTAAAATATATAAGATCAAAGAGATTATTTACCTTGTAAACGTCGAAAAGCTAATAAAATCCTCCATTATGGTGGACGTAGGTCGAAACTGAGACTGAACCACTCTAATTCTCCGTGTTCTTATTTTTTCTGTGATTGTGGCTACCACTTTTCTAGATCTTAACTGTTTTTGAAGTGTTGAATTATACCTTGGATGTTAGTGATCAATTTTTGACATTAACATCGTGAATGGTATCTTCAATAATATCATTGTTGAAACCTGATGATGTTGGGTTATGGAAATTCATATCGTAATTTGGGGATTTAATCAAATCTTTGATTTGAGGAAATTAAAAGTAAGGAATTGGGAAGGAAGTATATTATTTTAAGATTAAATAATTGAATGTTGGGAAATCGTTCTAATTGGAAACTATGGTTCAAATGATTGAAATATGGATTAAGGGTTTTCAAAAGAAATTGGCTTTAGATAACGAGTTATCAAATGGAAAGTTAATTGAGGTTTTAAGGCTAAATTATCTTTGATTTAATGGATGTATTTTAAAAGAGTAAAGTTGAAACATGGATTTTTGTTAAAGATAATTCGAGAATGGGTTTAAAGAAGATTTAATTAACAAATCCAGGATGAAAGGAGATTTGGTTGAAAGCCTGTGCAATCCGTAATTGTTCTTTTAAAAATTGCACTTATTATTTGGATAGACCGGGGTAAGATTTATATTTGAAAACCATTCCAATTAATAATACGACGTTGTGGAGCAATTGAATAAATTGAAGATGGTATTGAAGACCGGGACCCTCCATATCGTAAGGGCGACTTGTTGAATGTCTTGAATGGTTGGCTCCCATTCACAGATGGATTTTATGTCAGTTAAGTGGCTAGTAGTTTGGATGTATTTGTAGGAATTCTAGATTTTGGTTTTGTTCACACCCAGGATGGACCTTTATGGATTGTGTGTTTGACATTGTAATTGATTGCTAGCATTGATCTTTATTAATATATATATGTTAATATCAAAAATGGATACTAACACCGCAAGAGGTGTGTGAACACCTTCAAACTTCTTAGAACAAGGTTAAGAGCAAACACAAGTAAGAAACAGTAAAAGTAGAGAGCGTTTATAGTGGTTCGGCCTCAAATTTGGCCTATTCCACTTTAATCAAGGATTTTTTTATGATCTTCACTACAAGGTACATGATTGACTTCATCTCGTACATTTTCTATCACTTTTACGATAAATTTATCTTCTCTCTTTACAACTTCACGACCATCCTCTAAATTTCTTCGGAGAAGTACTTGAATTTTCGATGAAGATGTGGAGGAGATGCTTCAATCTCGATTGAAGATTCTTAATAAAGTTTGAGATTCTTGAGCAATGTCGAGTATTGAATATGGAATCCCCTCAAGGTAGAAAATTCAATCCCTTTAATGTGTGAGAAGGTGGGGGTATTTATAGGCAATGTTCAAAGTGGAGTGGCAGTCTTGTAATAACGCATGCACAGGCCCATGGATTGGCGGTTGATCCATGCCATGGATCGTGGCTGATCCATGTAATACATTTCTCGATCCATAGTGATCTACTATGTACCTATCATACTGATCCATGAAAACAAACCGATCGCCCATGTTGCGCCTTGTCCGATCAAGCGATTTATCATGCGCATCACCATCCGATACATATACAATATGGCGCTGATCTTTGGCCTGAAACATAGCAGATACATCTCGTGAAATCATGTCGGTCGGTGAACATACTGCCGATCCATTGATTCAAGCTGATCTGATCCATCAGGGAAAGCATTGTCGACCCATATTGTTACACCTTGTCGATCTATAAGGAAAACACGGCTGATCCACCTTATGGTAACATGTCTGGTCCATACTTAAATTATGGTCGATCCCTTGCATGTTGTGCATCTGATCCACCATACTAGGATCTGCTCGATCCAACTTTATAAAACATAATCGATCTGTCATAAAAATGTAACCGATATTCATTAAGAAAAATACAGCTCGATCCATCGATGAAGCCATTGCCGATCTATCAACCGTTTGCCTCATACATGCTATTTTTGAATCACATTTTACAATGGGGTCAACATTTTCGCCCCGGAGCTTATGTATTTTTTATAAAAAATATGAGCTTCGATATGAATGGATTTAACACAGTCTGTATCAACATGTATCGGAGGAGCATCAATAACCGTTGTGGATGGATCGGAAAGGGGCCTTCTCCTTTTTTTAATGGATCGTGTGGGCCTTGTATGGCAGATTAGAAAGGTCCTTCACTGTTGCTCTTTTATTTTTTTTCCTAGATCTACAATTCTTCACTTGAACCTTCTTATCGGAAAAAAACATTTTAATGGCAGCCAAGCCCTTCTAAGAAAACCCGGTCTGACTTGAATCTTTTGCTCCATCTTTGAACAAATCGAGCCTCCGTCGATCTACACTGGAGCTTCTGACTCTACCCAAAGTTGATCGCCATCGTTACTACAGTCAATTCAAATTGATTAGGGGTTTGTAACACCAATTTTTTTTAAAGAACACTATAATGATAAACTAAAGGATACTTTATTATATATTGGGAATTAAGTAAAACGGACTGCACCATTGCATTCGTCTCAGAGTTTTGCTTAAGAAGACTCCAAGTTTGCGTAAAACGGACATCGTATGAGAAAGTTATTAAGCTTAGAAGTTTGTATACGTATAAGAGAAATATATATAAACAAATCAAGTCTAGAAAATTCAAAACAGTTCGAAATCAAAGCGGGAAAGGGACGCGGGATTGAGACCCATTGGGGGTCGACCCACGCCCCAGGGGTATCGACCCAGGTCGACACACTCAAGGGGGTGTCGACCCTAAGGTCGACACAAGGGTCGACCCACCCCAGATTTACCCAGGTTCATTTCATGAACCTGGAATTGTTTCTAAACGAGATTAGTTGGCTTAAGGCTATAAATAGGACCTCATTTCTATTTTTTTACACATAAAAAACAATGGAGACAACGAGATGCTGCCCCTTCTTTGATTGAGTTAGCATATTTCTTCAATAATAGCTTATACGCATACAAGAAATTCTTCTGCGACATCTGCTTGTTATTCTTTGCTCATTAGATCTAGTCTCTATGAGTTCAAGTTATTTTTAGATATAAACATTTAACAAGTAATCTTAACATGTTTATAAATCTAGATCTAAATCTATACCTATTAAGAATCTAATTCATACTAAACAAATCTGTCATTACATGTACACCTGATCTACTGCTTAGTTCTTATATGCATATTTCTGTTATCATATGCCATTTCTGTTATTGTGCCTATTTCTGTTCTTTTCTCTCCCTCTTTCCTTTTTTATTTTATAGCCTGGGCTACCTTCGAGCCTAGGCCTATCGCTGAAATATGTAAACGAATGAAACTGGGAATGGTTGGGAAGGATAAATTGGGGGATATCTTGTATTATGAACCATGACTGGGATTTAGGAAATAACTTATACTATGATGTATAACTAAAATTTGGGCCATATCTTATACTGTGAATTATGACTAGAGGGTTGGGGCATGTAAATATGTAGGCTTAATTTATATAGATTAAGCTGAACATGTAATGAAACCTTAAACAACACGTGAAACCTGTTTAGACCTATAGGTCATATGAATCTATTAACCTGTAATACTTAACTTGTTTAAGTTGGTGGGGATTATATGAACCTGTTAAATAGTGGGGGCTAAGTAAACTTGTTTGAATATGTGGGGGTTAAGTAAATTTGTTAAATTTGTGGGGGGGGGGGGGGGGTTATACGAATCCGATAAACTAAACTTGTTTTATCTATTGGGGTTATGCGGACATGTTAATCTATTAGGCATAACCTGTAAAAATCCTAGTAGTTGGGGATACAAGCTTAGGGGTGACTTATGTCATCTATTGCGTGGGACCCATATCAGTCAGTAACCCATTTTAGTATCAAAGAGGGACCCCGAACTAGATAGGGGTCAGGGCACGCTTACCGAGATGATTATAAGAGATTAATATAGGTGGAGGTGTTCTGATAGTGCATTCCAACGGAGTCGCTTGCTCTGGAAAATAAGATACTATAACACTAGTAAATAGGTTTGTGTCCTTTTGGGGGTTGCCACTTTAGGAAGTGACACATCCTACTATGGGGCCGACACAGGGTATTTACGGGATAGGGAGCCGATCGATTGGGGGTAGTAATTAGGGTACATATAGTCTTGCCTGTTTAGGTGCCCTGGTTTCTGGTTGGGGTAACACCCGTTATTTCTGTTAGGATACCCTTTGTTACTGTTTGGGGGTAAAACCTGTTACTAGAAGTACACCTAAGTATACCATATATTCGGTTGGGATCATATCTGTTATACTAGTATTGTTGCAGAGAAAAGAAATTGAGAAGCGTAATCAGTTCAGTTCATTCTGCTTATCCTGTTCATACCTATTTTGTGATACTATTATCTCTCATCCAGTTTATATGCCTATCATGATGCTTTTACTTATTTATATGCTAAAAGCAGCTGGACTCGCCAAACATTATGTCTGACCCGTTTTGTTTCCTTTTCTCTCTCTTCCTTCCCCCTAGGTTCTTAAGATGGGAACGCTCAGGCTTGATTAGGATTCTTTTTTTTTTTGTTTTAGCTTAGATTTTAGATATTGCTTTGATGTACCGCTTTGACTACCTATCTGCTTGTTTATGGCTACTTATGGGGACTATGACTTTTTACTTCTGTACTCTGATGATTTTTACCGCAAGACAGATGCTTTTGTTTGATGTATTTTATTCCAATATTTCAGTTTGATGTTGTAACTGGATTTTGGACCACGATGTTTTCTGTTGGAAGATAAAGTTTTAAATTTCTGTTTCTATTTTATATATCGGTCTTGTGAGATTCTGTTCTGTTTACCTATAACGCTTCATGAAACTTAATGCACTCTGCTAAAGAGTGACATTAACAGAGGTGGGGTGTCACATTTGTTATCAGAGCTGAAGGTTACAAGATCAGATAAAAGATTTTGAAAATTGTTTTCAAAAGGTTTCAAAAAGAAAGTATTTTCAAAGGAAAGTTTGTTTTTGAAAATCATGTTCCCTAAAGCCATATGAAATATCTTTCGTGTAACACCCCACACCCGCTAAGATCACTCACTAAGGGAATGCCTTAACTTCGGTGGAGTATTTTAAGTGAATATAGAACAGAAAAATTACAACAAGACAGATATAAATAATACTTGTTAACTAAAACATCATTTCATTGCAGCAGAAGGTAAACATGTTTGGTTACAATAACAAAACCATGAAACAAGAGTCAAGTACTAAATATCCATCCTTATAAAAACATAAGTACATAATCCCACTACATAACTAATAGCCATAATAGAAAAGATAACCGAGCTTTACTTCAAGAGTCCAAGCTCCAAGATAGATAAAGCAGTCTGAATCAAACTCCACTAGAACTAGGCCCAACCTGAGGACCTGAGGGGGGAAAAAGATAAAAACAACGGGGTCAGACATAAGTCTCAGTGAGCCCTATAACTTTAACAATACAATTATTAAAGTAATTATGGTATGATATAAACTTGGCACGGTAACGACTGGGGATAAATGACTACACTAAGCAGCCAACTAGACATAGGAAGAACTAAGATATCGGTAAAGACGCATCTACCCACCCAAGGGTAATTACTACACTGCACCACACCAGTCATTCCTACTTAAAGGTTGATCCCACCCATGGACTTAGAAAATATAACTAATAGTTTCGTGTACCCCTAGCTGACCACATAGGTGCCGTCTGCCCCTATCTCCACTAGGTGTACCCACTACTCCCCAAGCGATCGGCTCCCTAACGTAGATACCCGTGCTGGCCCCACAGTGGGGTGTATCACTCCCCAAAGTGGCAACCCGATACAACCAACGGTGCACGGCTTATACCTACACGATGCAACAACGTCTTACCTACCAGCCCGGGTCCACACACGCATATGAAACCCGTTGGACTTGCGTTGCCACCGCTAACCCATTTTTGGCCTCTTATAGTCAAGCCCAGTACGCGTGTCCCGTCCTCGACATGGGTCGAGCCCACAAAGATACGTTTTTGGGTTACTGGTTGAAATGGGCCCCCACAAGCTACCCACCTAAGCTTGTCCCTTTTCTAGTGCATCCCACTTAACCCTTTAATCATGTTTAATTACATGTTTCCTCTTGGTTAAGTATTCTAATCGTATTTTCTATTGCCACCCAAGGCAACCCACTAGATTTCCACATGCCACCCAAGGCACTTACTTGATTTCCACATGCCACCCAAGGCACACACTTAACCCCTCATGCCCCACTACATGCTTATCTGGTTAAGTGTTTCTTAATTGATTAAGACCGTAACCTTTGCAAAGACCTCTCACATTAGACTATCTTTTATGGTAGCTGGATTTGCCGGTCGGGTCCAGGCAGCCTTACGCCATAACCGAGTCTAACCTCGTGTCTTTACACTTGTCACGTATTTAGTTTATGCCTAAGACCTCTAACATTGGGCCAATCATTTGTAGCCGCTGGATTTGTCGGTCGGGTCCGGGCAGTCTTATGCTACAAAAGGGTCCAACCTCGTGTCTTAGTCGATTAATTACACCTAATTAATCACCCCCATATTTTGAATTAATTTTCCCTAATTAATTCCAATTTAACGATGTACATAATTGACTCAATTATGTCCATCCACTTATGGTATGCAACATCATACCAATTTCACCACAATTTTGTTAACATGAATATTAACCCCATCGTTCCCCACGTACTACGCTAACATGACATACTTAAAAGGGAAGATTCATCACAAATGCAATGGGTTATACTTAGCATAACATTAGCATCATCATGGGTTTTAAAGGTGTCAACTTGAATATATGACCATGGCATCAAACCCAACTAGCATAAATAATCAACCCAAACTTGCATGAATCACATATGTCATAAAGAGGGTAACTTGCATAGATGTTCATGTCATAGACCTATCATAAAGGGATAAACTTGCATAGATGTCATAGGTCTAAAAAGGGATGAACTTGCATATGTTACTCATATCATAAAAAGGGGTAAACATGCATATGTATGCATGACATACAAAGGGGTAAACTTGCATATGTATGCATATCATACAAAGGTGTAAACTTGCACATGTTACTTGCATATAATCAAACACAAAACTTGCATAACATGTCATATATGAACTTGCATATAATCAAACACCAAACTTGCATAACATGTCATATATGAACTTGCATATAATCAAACACCAAACTTGCATAACATGTCATATATGAACTTGCATATAATCAAACACCAAACTTGCATAACATGTCATATATGAACTCGCATATAAGAAAACACCAAACTTGCATAACATGGTGTCATAATGGATCAATGTTTATCATAGTGATTTGCATAACTAGCATCATGAACACATAGCATAAAACTTGCATAACTAGCATCATGAACACATAGCATAAAACTTGCATAACTAGCATCATGAACACATAGCATATGATAACATAACTTGCATTGATCCACATTCATAACCATATCCTCATTATATCCTATCATAATTAGTTTAGCAATTGCTTGCTAAAGGCATAGAAACTCACAACTTGTTGATTAGCACTCCTATGAAGAAGATTAAGTTGCTAGAGTTGATTAGAAGTTGATTTGAGAAGCTATCTTCCTCTTTAATTTGTTGGTGGCTCCTTCTAGTTGCATTTTGACGGCATAACGACGTTGTCTCCAATTTTAGTATGAATTAGGGTAGTCTTAGGGTGTATTTATAGATTAGTTAAGTGTTTTAGGCCATTAGATTAACCCTAAATCAGATTAGAGCCGTCAGATCTCGTCACTAGCCATCAAAACACAGCCCAGATCTCAAATCAGTGCACCCAGGTCATCTGGGCTCGACCAGGGAGGTCGACCCCCAGGTCGACACTAGGGTCGACACCCATGTCGACCTGGTGGGCAGGTCGACCCCCAGGTCGACCCCCAGGTCGACTCCCAGGTCGACCTGGTCTGGGCGGGAATTTTCCCGCCTAGCCCATATTCTGCATTTTTGAAATCTGTTTCGTTTTCTGATTTTTCGTGAAACTTCTAAAGGCCATATCTCGGACATACGGACTCCGATTCACGAAATTTCGGACTCTATTTCGCGTATTTTTCCAAGACGAACGCAACCGCGAAACCCGTTTTCCTTAATTCTCACGTGTGAGATTAATTATTCATTAATTTATGAACATCACTGTTGTTAGAAATACGGGGTGTTACATTCTCCCCTACTTAAAGGATTTCGTCCCCGAAATCTCTAAGTCAAGAAGAACGTATCCTACCAACCAAACAACCATCTACTAAACCATCAAACACGGGCATCCATTGTCCTTAAAGTTTCTAATGCTGTATGAAAATATGCAAGAAGTGTGTGTATATGTTCCCTATCTAATGCAAAATCAGGAGGTCTACTGATTCAGTTGACCTCCTTAATGCAAACCATGATAGTGCCATGCATCCAATATATATGCGAAAGAACCCTATCGACACATACTATTTCTACATGTGTGCACAACCATACACCAAAATGCATCATCCATATGATAATGCAACCATTATACATCCATTAATAAAGCTACCTACACACAATTATATGCAATATGCAATATGAAGTGACTGAGCCGATCTAGTGTCTAAAGTGTGTGTATATGCATCCACGAGCAACCACTTGCATCCACACGCATCCACCAATCATAACATGTCTCAAACACATGTTTCAACCATAGGTTTACCCTATCTAAAGGTCAAAGGTACTAATGAGAGGACATACTAAAGATAAGATAAGTACTAGACAAACGATAAAGGAGAAGTTAAAAGACGTACCCTCAAAAAGAAAGCTGTTATTATACACGAACTCCACCAATGGAAGATGCTCTTCCCATGTACCTCCAAAATCTAAGATACATAGCCTCAAAAGGTCTTCTAGAATACGGTTCACCCTCTCGGTCTGGCCGTCCGTCTGAGGATGATATGCGGTGCTCAAACACAACTGAGTCCCTACCGCCTCTTGCAAACTCTTCCAAAACTCGCTAGTGAAGATAGGATCTCGATCACTCACTATGCTAGAAGGTACACCATGCAACCGAACTATCTCTCGAAGGTAAACTGAAGCTAGCCATGGAGCAGTCCTCTTACTCTTCACGGGTATGAAATGGGCACTCTTAGTAAGTCTGTCTACCACAACCCAAATTCCCGTATTACCCTTCCTCGATCTCGGTAACCCATCAATAAAATCCATCGAGACGTTATCCCGCTTCCATTGCGGAACCTCCAATGGGTGAAGCAACCCACCGGGTTTCTTTTGCTCCGCCTTCACTTGTTGGCACACCAAGCATCTAGCGACATACTCGGCCACATCTTTCTTCATACCGGCCCAAAAGAAAACTCGCTTCATGTCTTGGTACATCTTGTCCCCACCGGGATGAATGGTCATCTTCGAACGATGTGCATCTTCAAGAACAGCCTTCTTCAAACCCTCGTCTTGCGGTACACAAAGTCTACCGTCTCTACGCAACCACACCTTATCATCTAGGGTGTACCTACTCAAATGGTTGGATGACTCCCCCTTATGAGCTTCTCTACTAACTCAACCAACTGTGGGTCGTCCCGTTGTGCTTCACCAATCCGTCCCAAAAGAGTAGGTCTGACCTCTAAGGATGCTAGCAAACCGGGTACAAAGTCAACGGAGGGTCTGAAGTCAAACATCGAGATAAATTCCAAGCTTCGTCGTTCAACGAACAATGGACTCAAAGACAACCTTTTTCTGCTTAAGGCGTCCGCCACCACGTTACCCTTGCCAGGGGTATACGCTATCTCGAAATCATAGGATGCTAAGAACTCCATCCACCTTTGCTGTCTTAGGTTCAAATCCTTCTGAGAAAACAAGTACTTCAATGATTTGTGGTCAGTGAACAATTCGAACCTCTCGCCAAGAAGATAATGGAGCCAAGACTTAAGTGCAAAAACAATAGCGGCCAACTCTAGATCATGGGTAGGGTAATTTTTCTCATGCACTCTCAACTGCCTTCCCCCATAGGCTATTACCCTTCCCTCTTGCATTAAGACTGCGCCTAGTCCTTTCCCACAAGCATCGGTATAAACAACAAATGGCTTACTCCCATCTGGCAACACTAAGACTGGAGCTGTGGTTAAAGCTCTCTTTAACCATTGGAACGCATCATCACAATCTACGTCCCATGTGAAGACTAGATTCTTCTTTGTCAAGCGAGTTAATGGGGCTGATATCTTCGCGAAGTCCTTGATAAACTTCCTATAGTAGCCAGCCAACCCCAAGAAACTCCTCACCTCGGTAGCATTCTTCGGAACCTTCCAATCTTGGATGGACACTACCTTCGCGGGATCCACAGCTATCCCTTCCTTAGAGACCACGTGCCCTAAGAACCGCACTTCCTTCCTCCAGAAGTGACATTTAGAGAATTTAGCCTTAAGGCTATGCGCTCGAAGAGTCTCCAACACTTCCCTAAGATGTAGGGCATGCTCTTCTTCACTCTTAGAAAAGACTAAGATGTCATCCACAAAGACCACCACGAACTTATTAAGGTACTCCCTGAACACCTTACTCATCAAATCAACAAAGTATGCAGGGGCGTTCGTCAAACCAAAGGGCATCACCAGCCACTCATAAAAACCATCCGGAGTCCTAAAGGCAGTCTTCTCTATGCTATCCTCAGCCACTCTCAACTGATGAAACCCCGTGGCTAAGTCCAACTGTGAAAACACTGAGGCGCCAAACAACTGATCAAAGAGATCATCAATCCTTGGCAATGGGTGTCTATTCTTCTTTGTAAGCTTGTTGAGTTCTCTATAGTCAACACAAAGTCTGAGGGACCCATCCGCCTTTGTGGCAAAAACTACTGGAGCACCCCACTCCGATATACTTCGTCTTATGAACCCCTTCTCAAGCAACTCCCCTACTTGCTTATGGAGTTCCCTCCTCTCACGAGGAGCCATGTGGCGCACTGGCAAAGATACTGGTTTAGCATTGTCTACCAGATATATTCGAAAGTCTATCTCCCGCTTCGGAGGTAAGCCCTTCACCTCCTCAAACACATCCGAGTATTCCCGGACCACTCTAACAGATTGCAAACTCTCGACAGAAGCGTCAAGCGATTCAAGATAACTTAGCATAACAGAATCCATGGGATTACAAGAGATCTCGAGAGTGTTACCCAAGCGGGTCATGAGCCTAACAACTCTCCTTTCACAATCAAGAACGGCACCATTACTGGATAACCAGTCCATGCCCAAAATCAACCCATAGCCCGTGAAGCCCAAAACAAAAGCATCACATCTAAACTCAACGCTAAGTATAGAAATCCTCAAACCCAAACATATCATGGACAAATAAGTGGAGCCCCCAATTGGGTTTGAGACAACCAAGGGATCATCTACTAGACTGGTGTCTAAGTGCAGTGACTCAACTAATGATGATGAGATAAACGAATGCGATGCGCCAGAGTCAAATAAAGTACGGACAGGATGATCAAACAGAAAAACCAGACTTTCAACGGAAATAGTTCTACCTCTTTCCTGAATCGGTGGAACCGCGAGAGCCTGAATTTGCCCCCTTGCCTGACTTGGTGCCATAAGAGCTTGCACCTGTCCCCCTGAGGTAGATCCCGTCCTCTGCCCCTTCTTAGGGCAGTCCTTCACTAGATGCCCTGCTTCGCCACAATGGAAGCAGCCAGTCTTCTTCTTCTTCCGACAATCTTTGCTTAGGTGGCCTGGTGTCCCGCAATTGAAGCACTTCTTCTTTCCCTTGCCACCGTTGCCTTTCCCACCCTTGTTTTGCTGTTGCTGTTGAGGTCTCTTCTGATCTCCTTTCTTCTCGGGTGCCTTATTAGCATTGGGACCCTTCTCTTCCTCATGCATAAGTGCCATGTCTACTAGCTTCTTAAAGGTGGCCCCCATAGGGATGTGAGTCATGGCCAATCCATGCATCGGTTCATTCAAGCCTTTAACGAACCTCAAAGCCTTCTTCTCCGGTGTATTCACCATGTCTATGCCAAACCTTGCCAACTGGTTAAACTTGTTGACATATTCCTTCACTGATAGGTTTCCTTGCTTTAGTGTCAAGAACCTTTCCATATACAGATTTTCTTCCGCCCTTGAGAGAAACTTTGCCACAAACCTTTGTCTGAAATCCGCCCAAGAGTCAACTAGGCGTTCTCCATTAGTGACCTCCCACCAGAAAGAGGCCTCTCCCTTCATTAACCAAGCAGCTAACTTGACTTTCTTTCCTTCTTCCATCTCAAAGATATCTATCAATTCTTCCACCTCCTTAAGCCAATCCCTAGCTTCCACAAAAGTTTCTAATCCTTGAAAAGGTTTCCCTCCCATAGCCTTAAATTCCTTGCAAGTCTTAGCAAAAGTATCCGTGCGAGGAGGAGGAGGGAGAGGAAGATCGGGTGCTACTGTTGGTGGAGGAACATTTGCTGGACCCGCAGTTGCGGCCCTAGCCTCCATCAACCT
Organism: Allium sativum; assembly: GCA_030737875.1. Classification (NCBI taxonomy): domain Eukaryota; kingdom Viridiplantae; phylum Streptophyta; class Magnoliopsida; order Asparagales; family Amaryllidaceae; genus Allium; species Allium sativum. Next base: position 776,233,582 of record CM060926.1, read on the forward strand.
CCTATACCATACCGGTATCGCTACACCCTCCGGAAAGTTAAGATCTTCAGCCATGCTGAAACGAAAGAGGAAAGATTCAAAACGGAGAATTCGAAAGATAAAGATATGGCTATTGGGGATTATGCTTTTCTTTCAAAAACTTTTCTCTTAAAAGACATGTTTTTGAAAATACTTCTTCCAAAAATGTTTTAGAAAAATAGTTTTTCCAAAAAATTTATCTGTTCTTGTAACCTTTAGCTCTGATACCACGTGTAACACCTCACACCCGCTAAGATCACTCACCAAGGGAATGCCTTAACTTCGGTGGAGTATTTTAAGTGAATATAGAACAGAAAAATTACAACAAGACAGATATAAATAATACTTGTTAACTAAAACATCATTTCATTGCAGCAGAAGGTAAACATGTTTGGTTACAATAACAAAACCATGAAACAAGAGTCAAGTACTAAATATCCATCCTGATAAAAACATAAGTACATAATCCCACTACATAACTAATAGCCATAATAGAAAAGATAACCGAGCTTTACTTCAAGAGTCCAAGCTCCAAGATAGATAAAGCAGTCTGAATCAAACTCCACTAGAACTAGGCCCAACCTGAGGACCTGAGGGGGGAAAAGATAAAAACAACGGGGTCAGACATAAGTCTGAGTGAGCCCTATAACTTTAACAATACAATCATTAAAGTAATTAGGGTATGATATAAACTGGGCACGGTAACGACTGGGGATAAATGACTACACTAAGCAGCCAACTAGACATAGGAAGAACTAAGATATCGGTAAAGACGCATCTACCCACCCAAGGGTAATTACTACACTGCACCACACCAGTCATTCCTACTTAAAGGTTGATCCCACCCATGGACTTAGAAAATATAACTAGTAGTTTCGTGTACCTCTAGCTGACCACATATGTGCCGTCTGCCCCTATCTCCACTAGGTGTACCCACTACTCCCCAAGCGATCGGCTCCCTAACGTAGATACCCGTGCTGGCCCCACAGTGGGGTGTATCACTCCCCAAAGTGGCAACCCGATACAACCAACGGTGCACGGCTTATACCTACACGATGCAACAACGTCTTACCTACCAGCCCGGGTCCACACACGCATATGAAACCCGTTGGACTTGCGTTGCCACCGCTAACCCATTTTTGGCCTCTTATAGTCAAGCCCAGTACGCGTGTCCATCCTCGACATGGGTCGAGCCAACAAAGATACGTTTTTGGGTTACTGGTTGAAATGGGCCCCCACAAGCTACCCACCTAAGCCTGTCCCTTTTCTAGTGCATCCCACTTAACCCTTTAATCATGTTTAATTACATGTTTCCTCTTGGTTAAGTATTCTAATCGTATTTTCTATTGCCACCCAAGGCAACCCACTAGATTTCCACATGCCACCCAAGGCACTTACTTGATTTCCACATGCCACCCAAGGCACCCACTTAACCCCTCATGCCCCACTACATGCTTATCTGGTTAAGTGTTTCTTAATTGATTAAGACCGTAACCTTTGCAAAGACCTCTCACATTAGACTATCTTTTATGGCAGCTGGATTTGCCGGTCGGGTCCGGGCAGCCTTACGCCATAACCGAGTCTAACCTCGTGTCTTTACACTTGTCACGTATTTAGTTTATGCCTAAGACCTCTCACATTGGGCCAATCATTTGTAGCCGCTGGATTTGCCGGTCGGGTCCGGGCAGTCTTATGCTACAAAAGGGTCCAACCTCGTGTCTTAGTCGATTAATTACACCTAATTAATCACCCCCATATTTTGAATTAATTTTCCCTAATTAATTCCAATTTAACGATGTACATAATTGACTCAATTATGTCCATCCACTTATGGTATGCAACATCATACCAATTTCACCACAATTTTGTTAACATGAATATTAACCCCATCGTTCCCCACGTACTACGCTAACATGACATACTTAAAAGGGAAGATTCATCACAAATGCAATGGGTTATACTTAGCATAACATTAGCATCATCATGGGTTTTAAAGGTGTCAACTTGCATATATGACCATGGCATCAAACCCAACTAGCATAAATAATCAACCCAAACTTGCATGAATCACATATGTCATAAAGAGGGTAACTTGCATAGATGTTCATGTCATAGACCTATCATAAAGGGATAAACTTGCATAGATGTCATAGGTCTAAAAAGGGATGAACTTGCATATGTTACTCATATCATAAAAAGGGGTAAACATGCATATGTATGCATGACATTCAAAGGGGTAAACTTGCATATGTATGCATATCATACAAAGGTGTAAACTTGCACATGTTACTTGCATATAATCAAACACAAAACTTGCATAACATGTCATATATGAACTTGCATATAATCAAACACCAAACTTGCATAACATGTCATATATGAACTTGCATATAATCAAACACCAAACTTGCATAACATGTCATATATGAACTTGCATATAATCAAACACCAAACTTGCATAACATGTCATATATGAACTTGCATATAAGCAAACACCAAACTTGCATAACATGGTGTCATAATGGATCAATGTTTATCATAGTGATTTGCATAACTAGCATCATAAACACATAGCATAAAACTTGCATAACTAGCATCATGAACACATAGCATAAAACTTGCATAACTAGCATCATGAACACATAGCATATGATAACATAACTTGCATTGATCCACATTCATAACCATATCCTCATTATATCCTATCATAATTAGTTTAGAAATTGCTTGCTAAAGGCATAGAAATTCACAACTTGTTGATTAGCACTCCTATGAAGAAGATTAAGTTGCTAGAGTTGATTAGAAGTTGATTTGAGAAGCTATCTTCCTCTTTAATTTGTTGGTGGCTCCTTCTAGTTGCATTTTGACGGCATAACGACGTTGTCTCCAATTTTAGTATGAATTAGGGTAGTCTTAGGGTGTATTTATAGATTAGTTAAGTGTTTTAGGCCATTAGATTAACCCTAAATCAGATTAGAGCCGTCAGATCTCGTCACTAGCCACCAAAACACAGCCCAGATCTCAAATCAGTGCACCCAGGTCACCTGGGCTCGACCAGGGAGGTCGACCCCCAGGTCGACACTAGGGTCGACACCCATGTCGACCTGGTAGGCAGGTCGACTCCCAGGTCGACTCCCAGGTCGACCTGGTCTGGACGGGAATTTTCCCGCCTAGCCCATATTCTGCATTTTTGAAATCTGTTTCGTTTTCTGATTTTTCGTGAAACTTCTAAAGGTCATATCTCGGACATACGGACTCCGATTCATGAAATTTCGGACTCTGTTTCGCGTATTTTTCCGAGACGAACGCAACCGCGAAACCCGTTTTCCTTAATTCTCACGTCTGAGATTAATTATTCATTAATTTATGAACATCACTGTTGTTAGAAATACGGGGTGTTACATTTCGTTTCTCTATATGAATCCCTTTTCCTTTTCTTTTTAGCATGTCTAGGGAACCTAATATTCCCGAGGGCGTTCAGATACCGGCTTGGTTCCGTAGATATATCGGGGTTACGACATCTGCCGAAGGCCAAGCAAGCGCCCCTTCCCCAACTGCAGCCGTTTTTCCTCCTCCTCTACGAGCTGATAATTTCTCCAAGATATGCAATGATTTCTATGCTATGGGAGGAAAGTCTTTTTTAGAAACTAGGACTTTTGTGGAAGTAAGGAATTGGCTTAAGGAGATGGAGGATTTGTTTGGGATTTTGGAGGTTGACGACCGTAGGAAGATTCAGTTGGTCGCTTGGCAGTTGAAGGATGAGGCTTCCTTCTGGTGGGAAGTGATGCAAGCAGGGTATCCAGTTGAGACTTAGGGTGATTTTCGGTAGAGATTCGAGCCGAAGTTTCTTTCTTAGGCAGAAGAGAGTATGAAATGGAAAGGTTTCTAGCACTTAAGCAAGGAAACATGTATGTCAAAGAGTATGTCAATATGTTCAATCTATTAGTGAGGTTTGGTCTAGAGCTGGTGAATACCCCGCACAAGAAAGCTTTGAGGTTTGTAAGAGGATTAAATGAACCCCTCCATAGATTGGCTATGTCTCATATTCTGATGAGGACAACTTTCGAGAAGATCGTTGATATGACATTGATGCATGAAGAAGATAAAGGCGAAAAGAAAGAGGCTAAGACTGATGAGATACTAAATAAAAAAGTGTGACCCAAGAAAGAACAACAACAGAAAAAGAAAGGCGGAAGAATGACAAAGCTTAAGGCAATAAGAAATGTCATGGTTGTTGAAGAGTGGGTCATTTGATCAAAGATTGCAGAAAAAGGAAGAATACTTTTTATCACTGTGGTGAGATCAGACACTATTCTAAGGAGTGCTCAAAGAAGCATGGACAGGGCTGAAGGGCAGGATCTTCTGGAGGGCAGGTTCATGCTCTCGAGGCCAGTGTAGCGGACAAAGGTAGGAAAGTTTCAGTTGAAGAATTGATTTCTCTTTTTGATCATCCTTCTAGGACTCTTTTTGATTTTGGCGCTTCGCATTCTTTTATATCTGATTTTGTGGTTGAGTCTCTGCACCTTAGTACTAGTATGGTTTCAGATCTCATTGTTGTCTCAAACCCCAATATGGCACGACTTTTCTGTCTATGATTTGCTAGAGTTTGAGGATATTTGTGTTGGGCATCGAGTTTTAGTGTGACACATATGTGATTGGTTTTATGGGCTATGGTTTAATTCTAGGGATGGATTGGCTAGCCATGTATGGTGTCGTTCTAGACTGTGAGAGAAGGCTCATTGGACTGTTGACTTGTCGGGGAAGGACTCTCGAGATTTCTTGTGACCCAAAGGGGTCTGTCATGCTTAGCTTCCTAGAATCACTCGACGCTTCTGTTGATGATCTGCGATTTGTACCTGTTGTCTGTGAGTATCCATATGTTTTTGAGGAGGTTAAAGGATTACCTCCGAGGCGCTAGATTTATTTCCGGATATACTTGGTGGATAATGCAAAGCCAGTTGCATTGCCTATGTGCCACACGGCTCCTAGGGAAAAGAGGGAGCTCAGCAAGCAAGTAGGACAACTACTTGAGAAGGGGTTTATTAGGTGAAGCATATCTGAATAGGGTTCTCCAGTCGTCTTTTCAACTAAGGCAGATGGCTCACTTCGCTTATGTGTGGATTACAGGGAGTTGAATAAACTCTCTAAGAAGAATAGGCACCCACTTCCGAGGATAGACGATATGTTCGACCAGCTTGTTGGTGCATCATTTTTCTCCCAGTTAGACTTGGCCATGGGTTTTCATCAGTTGAGGGAGGTCGAGGACAGGATAGACGAGACCGCTTTCAAAACTCGAGATGATTTCTTCGAGTGTCTAGTCATGCCTTTTTGGTTGACGAATGCACCCGCGTATTTTGTGGATCTAATGAGTAGGGTGTTCTGGGAGTTTCTATATAGGTTCGTTGTGGTCTTTTTGGATGACATTCTGATCTAATCGAAGAGCGTAGAAGATCATGCCCTACATTTAGGGGAGGTTTTGAAGACTCTTCAAGTGCACCAGCTTAAGACGAAATTCTCCAAACATCATTTTGGAGAAAGGAAGTTAGATTCCTAGGGCACGTGGTCTCCAAGGATGGGATAACAGTGGATCCCGGTAGTTGTAGTTTAAGATTGGAAAATTTCAAAGAATGCAATGGAGGTAAGGAGTTTTCTTGGTTTAGTAGGCTATTATAGGAATTTTATTAAGGACTTCGCTAAGACATCAGCCCCACTCACCAGACTGACGAAGAAGAATCCGACCTTTTCATGGGATACTAACTATGAGGATGTTTTCCAGCGATTGAAGAGGGCTCTGACAACAGCCCAGTTTTAACTTTGCCTGATGGGAACAGGGCGTTCACAGTGTAGAGCGATGCATGTGGTACAGGGCTTGGTGTCATCCTTATGCAAGAGGAAAGGTAGTATGTTATGGGGGTAGACAGTTGAGAGTTCACGAGAAGAACTACCCTACCCATGATTTAGAGTTGGCTGCTATAGTATTCTTTCTTAAGACTTGGTGAAAATATCTACTTGGAGAGATTTTCAAGTTTTACATGGATCGTAAGTCGCTCAATTATCTGTTCTTGCAAAGGGATCTCAATCTGAGACAGCGGAGATGGATGGAGTTCTTAGCGTCCTATGATTTTTAGATTGCTTATATCCCTAGCAAGATTAATTCAGTGGCGAACGCATTGAGTAGGCAGATGATGACTCTAAGTCCCCTATTCATGAGTGGTGGAGCTTGAAGTATATCGACCTTCGATTTCAGGCCATCTATGGATTTTGTACCTAGTTTGTTAGCATCCTTAGAGGTGCGACCTACTCTTATGGATCAAATAGGATCTTCGAAGCGAAATGACCCACAGATAATAGACATTTTGGATAGGCCCAGTAGAGGGGAGACTTATGTCACCTAAGTAGATACTCCACGAATGATAAAGGGTGGTTGTGACGGGATGGAAGGCTTTTTGTTCCCCGAATGGGGAGTCTGTTGAAGACAGTCCTTAAGGAAGCCCATCATTCTAGGATGATTATCCATCTAGGCGGTGATAAGATGTGTAGAGATGTTTAGTTTGCCAGCAAGTCAAAGCTGAGCAAAGGAAACCCTGCGGTTTACTTCATCCTTTGGAAGTCCCATAGTGGAAGTCAGAGAGCGTCTCTATGGATTGCGTTAATGGTTTTCCTAGATCGAGGAAGGGAAACACCAGTATCAGGGTTATAGTAGACAGGCTTACTAAGAGAACTCATTTCATTCCTGTTAAGAGTAAGAGAACGGCAGCATGGGTGGCATTAGTTTATATTCGTGATATAGTCCATCTACATGGAGTACCTTCTAGCATTGTGAGTGATCATGACCCCATCTTCACTACTGAGTCTTGGAAAAGCCTAGAAGAAGCATTAGGTACATAGTTATGTTTGAGCACCACATATCAACCTCAGACCGATGGGCAGACTGAGAGCGTGAGTAGAGTTCTTGAGGATCTTTTCAGGCTGTTTATCCTAGACTTCGGAGGGACTTGTGAAGTGCATCTTCTGTTGGTTGAGTTCGCCTACAACAACAATTATCGGGCTAGTACTGGCATGGCACCCTTTGAAGCATTATACGGACAACCTTGTAGATCACCTCCTTGTTGGTGGAAATCTACAGATAGGCTTCTACTTGGAACTGAGATGATTAGAGAAACTTCAGAAAAGATTGATCTTATCCATAGATGCATGAAGACAGCTCAGGACAGGCAGAAGTCATACGTAGATAATAGAAGGACCGATATTGAGTTCGAGGTAGGAGACATGGTTTTCATCAAAGTATCATCTTCGAGGAATGTGGTTCGCTTTGGATCAGTAGGGAAGTTGGCACCAAGGTTCGTAGGGTCATTCCCCATAGTAGAGAGGATAGGTCAAATGGCCTATAGGGTGAAGCTACCAGAGAGATTGGCGGGTGTTCATGATGTTTTACACATCTCTCATTTGCGGAAGTGTCTGCACGATACAACAGATTAGTTGATTCGAGCATGCATGAGGAAGAAGAGGTAGAACGAGAGGCGACAGTTGGACGAGTTCCTACCCGTATTCTTAGATCAGGGGTTAAGAAGCTACGCAACCGAGAGGTCAAATTGATGAAAGTTCAATGAGGAGAAGACCGCGAGGATGCAACTTGGGAAACTGAAGACAGAATTTGCGCTTCGTACCCTTTTATTTTCAAGGGTATGTTCTTAACTTCTTTTTCAAAGCTTTTATTCGTACTAGCTTCTGTCATTAGAATATATCCTATCGATTGAATCTTCGACCTTTAGGTAGAAACCTAATGGATGTAAACATGTGTTTGAAACATGTTATGTTTAATGGATGCAAGTGGATGCAAGTTTGTGCTAGTGGTTGCTCATGGATGCATATACACACACTAGGCAGTTGATCGGCTCAATCACTTACATATGGATATGCGTGCATTTTAAAATTTTATGGATATGACTGTATCGTCGTATGGATGTTGCATTTGGATGCAGGATTGTGCACACATATAGAGTTTTACATGATATACTAGAACTATTTGCATACATGTTGGATTCATGGCACTAACATACATCGCATTAAGGTGGTCGACTGAATCAATAGACCGCCAGATCTTTCGCATTAGTATAGGGACAATACACACACTTTTGCATATGTTCATATAAAACATTAGAAATCTTTTAAGGACAATGAATGCCTATGATTGATGGATGAGTGGATGATTGATGGATGTTAGGATATACATTCTTCTTAACTTGGACATTTCGGGGATGAAATCCTTTAAGTAAGGAGAATGTAACACCCTGTAATTTTAAAGAACACCATACTATAAACTTAAGAATACTTAATTAAATATTGGGAATTAATTAAAACAGACTGCACCACTGTGTTCATCTTGGAATTTTGCTTAAGATAGACTCTAAGCTTGCGTAAAACGGACATCGTATGAGAAAGCTATTAAGCTTAGAAATTTGTATACGTATAAAAGAAATATATGTAAACAAATTAAGTCCAAAAAATTCAAAATTGTTCCAAATCGAAGCGGAAAAGGGACATGGAATCGAGACCCATTGGGAGTTGACCCACGCCCCAGGGGTGTTGACCCATGGGTCAACACACTCAAGGGGATGTTGACCATAGGGTCGACACAGGGGTGGACCCACCCCAGATCTGCCCAGGTTCATTTCCTGAACCTGGACTTGTTTCTAAATGAGGTTCTTTGGCTTAAGGCTATAAATAGGACCTCAATTCTATTGTTTTATACCTCAAAAACAATGGAGATAGCGAGATGCTGCCCCTTCTTGGATTGACTTAGCCTATTTTTCTTCAACAACAGCTTATACGCATACAAGAAATTCTTCTGCAACATCTTCTTGTTATTTTCTGTTCATTAGATCTAGTCTCTGTGAGTTCATGTTATTTTTAGATATAAACATTTAACAAGTAATCCTAACATGTTTATAGATCTAGATCTAAACTACCTATTAAGAATCTAATTCATACATAAACAGATCTGTCATTACATGTACACCTGATCTACTGCTCAGTTCTTATATGCCTGTTTTTGTTATCATATATCTATTCTGTTATTGTTCCTATTTCTATTCTTTTCTCTCCCTCTTTCCTTTTTATTTTATAGCCTGGGCTACCTTCGAGCCTAGGCCTATCGCTGAAATATGAGAACGAACGAACTGGGAATGATTGGGAAGGATAAATTGGGGCATATCTTGTATTACGAACCATGACTAGGATTTGGGGGCATAACCTATACTATGATGTATAACTAAAATTTGGGGCATATATTATACTGTGAATTATAACTTGAGGGTTGGGGTATGTAAATCTGTAGGCTTAATTTATAGATTAAGCAGAACATGTAATGAAACCTTAAACAACACGTGAAACCAGTTTTGATTTGTGGGGGTTATATGAATCTATTAACATGTAATACTTAACCTGTTTAAATCGTTGAGGATTATATAAACCTGTTAAATAGGGAGGTTAAGTAAACTTATTTGAATCTGTGGGGGTTAAGTAAACTTATTTGAATCTGTGGGGGTTAAGTAAACTGTTAAATCTGTGGAGAGTTATACGAATCCGATAAACATAACCTTTTTCATATGTTGGGATTATGCGGCCATGTTAATCTATTAGGTATAACCTATCAAAATCCTAGTAGTTGGGGATACAAGCCTAGGGGGTGGCTTGTGTCATTTGTTGCATGAGACCTGTATCAGTCATTAACCCATTCTGGTATCAAAGGGGGACCCCGAACTAGGTAGGTTCAGGGCATGCTTACTGAGCTGATTATAAGAGGTTCATATGGCTGGAGGTTTTCTGATAGCATGTTCCAACGGAGTCATGTGCGTGCATGGATCCAGCTTGCTCGGGAAAATAAGACGCTATAACACCATTAAATAGGTCTGTATCCTTATGGGGTTTCCACTTTAGGAAGTGATACATCCTACTGTAGGGCCGACACAGGGTATTTAAGGGATATGGAGCCGATCGATTGGGGGTAGTGATTAGGGTACGTCTAGTTTGCTTTTTTAGGTGCCCGTGATTTCTAGTCTGGGTAACACCCGTTGTTTCTGTTGGGGTACCTGTTATAACTGTTTGGGGGTAAATTCCCGTTGCTAGAAGTACACCTAAGTATACCATATGTTATGTTGGGAACATATCTGTTATACTAGTATGGATACAGAGAAAAGTATTTGAGAAGCATAGTCTGTTCAGTTCATTCTGTTTATCCTATTCATACCTGTTTTATGATACTGTTATCCCTCATCTAGTTTATATGCCTATCATGATGCTTTTACTTATTTAACTGGACTCGCCAGACTTTATGTCTAACCCATTTTGTTTGCTTTTCTCTCTCTTCATCTCCCTAGGTTCTCAGGGTGGGAAAGCTCGGGCTTGAAAAGGATTCTCTCTCCTTTGTTTCAGTTTGGATTTTAGATATTGCTTAGATGTACCGCTTTGACTACCTATTTACTTATTTATGGCTACTTATAGGGATTATGGATTTTTGCTTCCGTACTCTGATGGTTTTTAGCGCAAGACAGATGCTTTTATTTGATGTATTTTATTCTAATATTTTAGTTTGATGTTGTAACTAGATTTTGGACAACAATTTTTTCTATTGTAAAATAAAGTTCTGAATTTCCGCTACTATTTTATATATCTTTCTTGTGAGATTATGTTCTGTTTACCTATAACTCTTCATGAAACTTAATGCATTTTGTTAAAGAGTGACATTAACGGACATGGGCTGTCAAAGGTTTCCTTTTTAGATCTAAAACGCAACATCACATCGACACTATGTATCTTCCCATAAATAGAATTTGGGTATTTCCGACCATCATCAGCTATTGTAAGTGTCGATTTCTTCAATCTCAGATTAAATCAATCTTCTTTACCCCAAATATTTAGGTTTGTAGGTTTTAGATTAATCATTATTTAATCAGCTTATGCGTCAGATCGGATCTGGAGATTTTGGGTTTAAACTACCATATGATTCCCTTTTTTTCATTGATTATAAGCCTTAACATTGTTGAGACAAGATTTTGATCGATGCCAACATATAAAGGTGCAATGAAGATCATTTCATAGAGATAAGGTTTTTTACTTTGAGTCGTGTTAGAAATATGTTAAAATCTATCCTCAAAGTATAACACGAATGCACAAAACAATATCATATCTTCGTTGCTAAAATATGTATATTTGAGGAATTGAGAAGTCACAGAAAAAGCCCAAATGGTCCAGGCTCCGATCGGGAAAGAATGCAGAGTGATCTAGACTGTGGACCGAGGTCCTCTGGTCCACAGCAATAAAATGGTCGACCGCCCAAAATACCACCAGTCGACCGTTCATGTTTCTGTTTTGGAAACAAAACTTTTCTCACCTGAACCAGTCGACCGGTGAATACAGACCAGTCGACCGGTCTGTGTATTTTTGCACATAACGGCTATTTTTCTGGGTTTTTTAAATTCAACCAGTCGACCGGTGATTTTTGACCTGTCGACCGTTTTCAAACAGCAAGCTTCTATTTGTGAAGAGATTTTTATTCAATAGTCAAAGGAAATGGACATAACTTTTTATAGAAACTCTTCATGAAGAATTACTACCTTTCTACTATTATATAAACAACTTCAAACTTGTTTTATAGTCACGAAATCATTCTATATTCTCTCTAATTTTTGAATTGCATTTTCATATTCTTTGCAAAACAAAAGCTCTCCAAGTTTCAAATACTTGTTGAATCCTTGAATCAAATTAATATCATTTGATTCAACAAGCATTCTACTTCCTTAAATCTACGAATTCAAAGTATATACTCGAGGATAAGATTATAGGAAGGTTGTACAAGAATTGACAAATTCGTGTTATTAAGAACACACATTGTCAAACTACAAGATTATTTATCTTGGTTGAAGTCCTCCGTGTTGTTAGAGGCAATTTGAGAAGTCATCGTGTTGTTAAGAGGCAAGTTGTGAAGTCCTCGTGTTGATAGAGGCGTGAAATCCTGTTCAGTTGTCCGGGTGTTGTGAACCTGTTCCTCCGGGTGAAGCGAGGTTGTTGATTAGTGAAAATCCAGAGAGAGGTCTGGGACTGGACGTAGGACGGTGCTCCGAACCAGTATAAAAATCCCCGGTGTTATTACTTTACTTTACTGCTTTTTATTTGTGATATATTTCACTATCTCATATTTATTTGCATAACTATTGTAAATATACAAGTTAGTTTATCACATACATTCCGCATATCCATATTACTGATCCTGCTTATGTCGTATCCGACCTTTTTCAATTGGTATCAGATCACAATCGGTATGTACAGATTCATTATATAAAGATATTTTGTTAGACCATGAAAAATTATTGAAACTCAATACAGTCATTTTAGCTATGTCAAAAAATTACGAGCAAGAAAATTCCAAATTAAAAGAAGAAAACAATCGTTTGGTTAAACAAGCCAAATGTTTTGAAAATACCTTAGAAGAGCTTGTTTCTCAAAAAGATTTTCTTCAAAAAGAAAATGAGCAATTAGAAGATAAAAAATATTCTTTTAAAGGAAATCGATCTTTTGCAAAATAGAAATATATCATTAGAAGATTCCTTAAATAATTCTAGTTCTTTAATTTCGTCTCTTGAAAAAGAGAATGGAGCTTTAACTGAAAAGAATTTAGAATTATCTAAAGAATTTGAGATTTTTAAGGCGAATAATAATATTTTGCAAAATGAAATTTTTTAAACAAAAGAAAATTTTGAAAATTACAATCTCCTTTTAATTCAGAATCTCAAATTTTTGGTGTCAAAACTGAGAACGGTACTTTGAAAGAATTTCTGAATTAAATAAGGAAATCGGTAATAACAAAATTTCCTTTGAAAATTTCACTCGCAACTTTGGAATTGAATTTGAAAAATGTACAAATAAGTTAATGAAATTTAATAAAGGTCAAAATGATTTAAATGATATTTTACCCTGCTCTAGACCTTTACACGATAAAAGTGGTATAGGATATAATAAAACCAATCATAGAAATAGTACTAGATATGCTTTTATGTACAATAAGAATATCACTACTAGTACTAATGCACATCCAAGACCCAATTATTATAGAAATTCGAATACTTCTATGACTAGCAGTATTTATAATAAATATAGAAGTACGAAAAGGAATATGACTAGAAATTACTTAAGTATTTAGGTTCCTGTAAGTTGGAAAAACAGAGAAAAATATATTGATGATTATTTTGATTCAGTGGTTAATAATGAAAATTTTATCTTTAAAGGGTCCATTAAACCCTCTTGGTTATGGTTACCTTCCATCTAACCCATGGACCCAAACAAAGCAAGTGGGTACCAAAACTACATAAATTTTTTGTAGGTACACCACAACAAAGAGAAGGTTATTTGGCATCTCCAAATATCTTTGAAAACTCAGCTTATCAAAAAATCACATGATTCAACTTCCCCTAAAGGTTCTATAATTATTTGTATTCTTTACTACTCTCGATTACTATGCTTATTATGGTATTTATTCTTTTTAATCGATGACAAAGGGGGAGAAATATTTTCTCTTATGATTATTCATATCATTCATGTTACATATACTATCATTTAAAATTATATGCTTAACATGGTAATAGTATATGTGTGTTAACATTTGTTAATGCAGGAATCAGAAGGTAAGATTATTTATATTATGAACTAACAAATGTTGCAGAAATTCAGGAGGAGCTTTATATTTAGAGGGAGAAAATCCAAGGTGTTGTCATCAATCAAAAAGGGGGAGAATGTTGAGATAAGATATTATCGATGCCAACATATAAAGGTGCAATGAAGATCATTTCATAGAGATAAGGTTTTTTTACTTTGAGTTGTGTTAGAAATATGTTAAAATCTATCCTCAAAGTATAACACGAATACACAAAACAATATCATATCTTCGTTGCTGAAATCTGTATATTTGAGGAATTGAAAAGTCACAGAAAAAGCCCAAACGGTCCAGGATCCGACCGGGAAAGAGTGCAGAGTGATCTAGACTGTGGACCGGGGTCGTCCGGTCCACAACAATAAAACGGTCGACCGCCCAAAATACCACCAGTCGACTGTTCATGTTTCTGTTTTGGAAACAAAACTTTTCTCACCCGAACCAGTCGACCAGTGAATACGGACCAGTCGACCGGTCTGTGTATCATTGCACATAACGGCTATTTTTCTGGGTTTATTTAAATTCAACCAGTTGATCGGTGATTTTTGACCTGTCGACCGTTTTCAAACAGCAAGCATTTTCTGAAAGGTTGCTTCTATTTGTGAAGAGATTTCTATTCAATAATCAAAGGAAATGGACATAACTTTTTATAGAAACTCTTTATGAAGAATTACTACCTTTCTACTATTATATAAACAACTTCAAACTTGTTTTACAATCACGAAATCATTCTATATTCTCTCTAATTTTTGAATTGCATTTTCATATTCTTTGCAAAATAAAAGCTCTCCAAGTTTCAAATACTTGTTGAATCCTTGAATCAAATTAATATCATTTGATTCAACAAGCATTCTACTTCCTTAAATCTACGCATTCAAAGTATATACTCGAGGATAAGATTATAGGAAGGTTGTACAAGAATTGACAAATTCGTGTTATTAAGAACACACATTGTCAAACTACAAGAATATTTATCTTGGTTGAAGTCCTCCGTGTTGTTAAGGCAAGTTGAGAAGTCCTCGTGTTGTTAAGAGGCAAGTTGTGAAGTCCTCGTGTTGATAGAGGCGTGAAATCCCATTTGACTGTCCGGGTGTTGTGAACCTGTTCCTCCGGGTGAAGCGAGGTTGTTGATTAGTGAAAATCCAAAGAGAGGTCTGGGACTGGACGTAGGACGGTGCTATGAACCAGTATAAAAATCCCTGGTGTTATTACTTTACTTTACTGCTTTTTATTTGTGATATATTTCACTATCTCATATTTATTTGCATAACTATTGTAAATATACAAGTTAGTTTATCACATACATTCCGCATATCCGTATTACTGATCCTGCTTAAGTCGTACACCGACCTTTTTTCAAACATTTTGTATCTCGATTTAAGTCTGATAATTCGTTGCCTGAAGTGATGTATGAATCAATTTAATTGGAATCGGCAATTCTGATTTTTGAGGTCTTGTCATTCTATAATTCGACTTGATTATAATTTTGATGTTGATTTGTACTTCGCTGTTTACTATGTATTTAAAAAATTTGTTGTTCGGATTTCCTATGCAAATGGCTTGAGATTGGTGATCAAATTCGACCCTTGTGCTTGTAAGACACATGTGTTAACCATATATTTTGGATAAATTATGCTTTGCATTGTTCTTTGTTAACTTCTTCTTCAATACATACTCGGCATTTTGATGTTTGCAGCAATCCAGTTTTGATCGTTGATCTCTCTTGATTCTTGAGTATTTATATAAATTCATGCTTCAAAATTAGTTGTGGTTTTGGTATTGTATCTACCAAAATTAACTCCGAGACACGCTGACGGTGAAGGGGTATCGAACCACCGCAAGCCAAGAAGAACAAACCGGAAGCAAAGGTTCAACAGAAGATAAGTCCGGAAGCATAAGAGGAGCTTTCGAAAAATAAGCAACCAGCACCATCAGCCAAGGATCAAGCTTGATTTTACCAGAAGAATAGTTCCAGTATGAGGAAATAATCAACATAATCATCAAAATAGGGAAAATCCATCTGAAACCGAAAGTAGGTGAAGACAAAAGCCTACACCCCGAAGCCAACAGAAGAGAAAGGGCTATCGGCATTAATTTGCTTAATGCCGATACAAAAGGAATGAAAGCTTTAAAGAGCAAGAGATCCAAAGCATTAAAAAGCCATTCCGGAAGCCAGCTACCAAAAGTAAGGCTCAATAATCACCAAGAGGCAACTTGGGCATACAATAAGCGATATACCGGAAGCATCCTTTCGGAAGGCCAAAATCTTCTTCAGGAATCAACCGAAAGCAAGTCAAAATTCTAGGGAGAAAGAATATTCACACTAATTTACTTAGCGCTGATACTGAAAGGGGTGGCGATTTTCTCGCACAAGTAGTTGGAAAGCAAAGGCAAGTATCGAATCTCAAAGCCAAAACTGGAGGCATACTTCCCGAAGCAAACAACCGCTCTCTAAGTTTTCCATACCAACAGGCTTGGTATCGACACAAAATGAAGAAACACTATCAAGGAGAACCGAGACCATCCTTCCGCAAGCCAGAGCCGGTAACCTAAAGGTAACACTACATCCATCAACAAGGCCAAAAGAGCGACAGAAAGCAAAGCATCCAGCACCGAAAGAGAAAAGCGGTTGACACCTGGCTGTTGCACTTACAAAGGATTCTACAAGCCCGATGACAAAAGGGGTCCCAGTTTGTCCATAAACAAGACCCTAGGGGTCTCATTTTGGAGGCCGATTTATCATTTCTCTATCTTATACTCTTTTCTTCTAGAGTAAACCCTAATTTCTAAATCGATTCGGGGATTTCCCTTGTAAACACTTATGTATTCAAAATTAGTGAGCAATAAAGAGTGGATTAACACTTAGCAAATATGGATTTTCTAGGTCCTTACCTTTCCAAATTATCTTATATTCTCAATAGGATAAAGGCTTCCTATATGTTCAGATACCCTTCCGTAAGATCATTGCTGAACCCCTTTCCACAAGCCATTTAGCTTCCTACACAGTGTTGTGTTTAGGGAACCCTTATCCGAAGGTAACTCTCGGTCCTTAAGTTGCAGAAGCATGATACTTACCCCTTGAGGGAAGAGAGTTAACCCCGTTATTAAAACGCGGTTCCAAATACTGCATCCGATAGTCAAACAACATAGCTCAAGAAAGAACAAATAAGATCTCGTCAGCATTTGGTCGAATAGAACATGTGTATGGAGTCCCATATAAAGACATAATATTCTCTTA
Source organism: Allium sativum (assembly GCA_030737875.1). NCBI lineage: Eukaryota > Viridiplantae > Streptophyta > Magnoliopsida > Asparagales > Amaryllidaceae > Allium > Allium sativum. The sequence continues at coordinate 776,250,543 of CM060926.1, forward strand.
AGCCATGTTCATTCCTATGTGCTAACACGCTCAGCCAAACAAAGTCGCACACTCAGCTAGCTCGCTCACTTCCGTTTAGCATGGGTCAAGCACCATCAGTTCAGGCGGGTCGAGCACTCTCCATCTGTGTGGGTCGTACATCACACTGTGGTCGACCAGAGCATCACAAGGTCGAGCAAGGAGCACTTTCTCGTATACAAAAGATGGGTCGAGCATCCGATGTCATGAACAGGTCGAGCACATACATTGTTACACAATAATGAGGAGAAATTGTGTATAAAATACAATGGCAAACTTGTGAATGCTATTCCCATTTTTGAATAAAACAAAGACATGTGAATTGATAATTCAAGTCCATGTGGAAGCCAATGGAAAGAGTGGAATTGATTACTTGTATATAGTAATGCAAATAATGTGTCATGTACTAATGGAAACGAGCTGACGCTTTTCTTTGGGTCGGCAGCAATGTATTAATGTAAAGGATCGATCAGTAAAGGATAGTTCAGGTGCAAACAAAGCCGTGAGGTCAGTTCAGAAATCTTGGTCATGCTACAATCCTTGCTCGTGCATGTTTCTAGTCGAGCGGTCCTTTCAACAGTAGGACGAGCACATATTAAAAATGAATGAGCAGCTTATAGTAAAGCAAAGAAAATGAACACGTGGCAACCCAAGGTGTGAATCGATCATGACGGCAATATCGTGAATATGATGGACAGTCTTAAAACGTTTCCATGGATTGGCTGCAAAAGGATAGCATGAATTAGTATGCTTTATATTCATAAATTGTCTTAGTGTAAATAGCAGTTGGCGAGATTAAATGATTAATACACAGGGATACATTTATACGTTTATTGAGCTGAAGTCATACGCAATGCATCCAGAAGGGTCGGTCACATGTATAAACAGTAGCGGTCGCTCTTTCATTCCTGAAAGTGGTGGAGGCACCTTCATTTATGAGAGCAGTGGTCGGTCGTTCAAATCATGATAGCTGGGTACAGCTGGCTCCAGATGTCCAGTAGCAGTCCCGTAAATACCTCTATGCGCGACCCCTACCCTGTACATCATAATTACAACATTGCCATCCAGTACCAACTTTGCCTATAAATATCCCATTTCACCACCATTCAAAGGACCGATCTTAGCCACCCCGAAAGGCTATCATTTTTAGTTCTCCACCTTCCTTATGCACTCCAAGCTTCATTAATGGCTTCTCAAGCTCGCTCCATCTTCCTCCAACAACATGAAGATCAAACTCTCTCTAATCTCCATTAGAGATCTGCTCAAGCTCACATCAAGTTCTCCCATCTCGATTCTTCTTCTCTAAAGCCTAGATCTAATGCCAAATCACCATTGAATCAAGGAAATTCGCTCAAATGGTTAAGTGTTGAAGATATTCGTCCATTTTCAGCATACTTAGGGCAATCAAGCCATTCCATTGGTAGATTCAAGTGAAATCTAGATCAAAGAGAGAGATAAAAAAGAGAAGAGAGAGAAATATCATGAAATGAGTGAAATATATGAAACGATGTACTTTTTAAACTCTCCAAAGATAATGAAAATATCATCCATAGTGGATGTAGGCTATTTCTAAGCCGAACCACTCTAAAATTCCCGTGTTTTACTTGCTTTTATATTTCGTGGATCTATTTTCTAATTCATACTGATTGGTGAAGTTCTTTTAAAGTACCTTTGGTGTTGTGATCATTTTTGGTTTCAACATTTGGCGCCCACCGTAGGGCCACGTTCACACTTCCATTTTCTAAGTGCATCGTGAGAAATACGGAAATTTAAGGCTTGCTTTTTTACTATCGATTTTCAAAATCTAAAATCCAAGCTAATCGAGATATTATCTGCAAAGATCAAACGCTTTTCTGGAAAAATGCTGCCGAAGATGCCGACCAATAAATCCGTAGGAGCTTCGGGCTTGGGAAATACTACAGATAATCCTGCGACTCGGCAAATTAATTTTCATGTAGTTGACCAACCCTCAGAAGCAGGAGCTGGTGTGACTAGGGGTGAACCGAATGAAGCCGTCACTAGTTTGGCTCAGCAGATGGAGATCTTAAGCAAAGCCATGATGGATAGAATAAGAACACTTTTCGCTACTCAAATCATTGCGATAAAGTTAAACGTTATGTCAAATATAATGAGAATTCTCCGTCTTTAAGTCACAGTCATGATCATTCAGCTCAAGAGATCAATGAGTCGGATAATGGAAAGAATAAAGGATCTATACCAATTGCTAAGAACCATTCTGCAAGAGAAACTTCTCGAACCGTGGTTGGTCCCACCAATGGGGCACCTCCTCAACTGGGAGGCTTAGAGCTCCAGATCCAGAACTCGGATCGTTCATTTAGACGAACATCTGGCAAAGGTGACGGCGCCCGCCTCGTGAGTCAACACGGTAAAGAAAGTCTTTCGGACATGGTGAAACTGCAAGAGAATTTGGAAAGAAGTGATGATAAGAAAGAGTGGGAATTCGCCACTGATAATACTCCTCTCACCAATAGAATTCGTAGGGCCCAAGTTCCCAAAGAAGTTTACTCCACCAACGATTCCAGCTTATGGTGGAACTGGTGATCCCAATTTGTTCTTATACAAATACGATCAACACATGGATGGTGCAAGAGCCTCCGATGAAATCAAATGCTTGTACTTCCCTACCGTCTCGAAGGAGTAGCATCACTCTGGTTCACTAGGTTGCCACCAAAATCCATGGATAAGTTTTCTGTTCTAGCAAAGAAATTCAAAAAGCAGTTTAGGCTGCAGACCACCAAATTTAGAGATGTGATGTCACTCAATGACTTTGAACAAAGACCGGGAGAATCGGTTAAAGCCTTTCTAACTCGATTTAATGCTGCTGCAGCAGAAATGGAAAATCCAGAACCTCGATTGATATTGATGGCACTAAACCGGGCTATAATCAAAAAGTCAAAGTCCGGTAAGTGGATCAAGATGAAGAAGCCAAATGACCTAGAGAGATTCTATAAAAAAATAGAGGAGTTCATCAGTGTTGAATATGATCCTTCCTTCATTTTAGATGCTGCTAAAAGCAATGCTGTGGAAGATAATGAAAGTAACGGTGCTAAAAGTGACAAGAAGAATGTCGGAGGTCTGAAAAGGAAAATCGAGGAAAACAGAGAAGCACAGAATGATAACAAACAATTTCGTTTTATCAATTCTGAAGAGTTAACTCCTCTAAATGATACCCCAGAAAACATCTTCTTTGCCACTAAAGATGCAGGATATTATCCAACTCCACGACCAATCAAAGTAAACGATAAGGCAACTAATTTTGTAATGTTTCGTCGTTACCACAACCAGCCTAGTCACACTAACGAATACAGATACTTGAAGACCCTGATTGAGAAATAGATTAGGAAAAATAAGCTGCAATTGTATGTGAAATATGCCACCAACAATTAACTCCTCCTCAGTGGCTCAATGAAAAATTCAAACTAATGACGGTTTAGAGAGTTCAAATGTTCAAAGGCTGGAATAATGACCATTCGTGTCAACTCTTGGCTAAAAGCATTGTCCATTTCTTATTAAACTTGTTGTGCTTTCTTTTTACAAGTATAAACCCACCGTAACTGGGGCATTGCATCCAAGCATTTATTCTTTCCGCTATTGACAAAGCTTGTATTCAATCAAATTTTACATTTCCTTGCAAAGTTCTATTGCTAGCTTAAAATTGCATGGTTCTAAAATGGATTTAATATTGCAAACAATTCAAGGAGTGCTTGCTTCCTCATAGTTCAACGAGACTGAGTGATACTTACAACATACCCTGACGACGATAGCCTAAGTGTCGAGTGCTACAAGCAACATTCTGCATCTAAAGCGAAGGTTTAATGCACCGTCTTGAAAATCGAAAGGGGGAGTCACTTGAGGTCCAGTAGCAAGGAAAGGAGCAAGCAAAGCTCTCAAAAATATCGCCAAAGTCGGATTTACTTGGCCTGATTGCGACAAATTTTGAGTGAAAACCAAACGTTTTCCTTAGAGAAGGCGCCCAGTCGAATCTCCCACGTCATTACATGGCTGGATGAGATGAACGCTGGGGCAACGCAGTGTTTGCCTTAAAACCAGGAGTCTCCCTTACGCGAAGACCAAACTCAAAACCTTCCTTACGTGAAGGTTAACCCAAAGTCTTCCTAATGCGAAGACGAACCATAAACCTTCCTTACACGAAGGTACTTAGTCGAATCTCCGACGCCATTACTCGGCTGGATGAGATGAATGCTCGTGCAATCCAACGTTTTCCTTATGCGAAAATGAAACGAGGAATCTTCCTTATGCGAAGGCCAAACTCAAAACCTTCCTCAGGAAGGTTAATCCAACGTCTTCCTTACGCGAAAATGAAACTAAAAACCTTCCTTACGCGATGGTCAATCTAAAGTCTTCCTTACACGAAGAAAAAATCAAAAACCTTCCTTACGTGAAGGTCAACCTAAAGTCTTCCTTACGCGAAGACGAACCAAATGCTTTCCTTACGCGAAAGTGCCCAGTCGAATCTCCGATGCCATTACTTGGTCGGATGAAATGAATGCTGGGGCAACTCAACGTCTTTCTTAAGCGAAAATAAAATCAAAAGCCTTCCTCATGCAAGGGCTTCAAGACGAATCTCTGACGCTAGAATACATAAGCATAGTCGTAGTCAAAATCATCTATGTCTGAGCTAACTAGTCATATGATAGATAAACATTAGGCCCAAAATATATGACCTCTCAAGCAGGGGCACGAAGGCTGAAAATTCCTTCAATCAATGGCAGGAATATTATCAACCAAGCTAAATTTCCTTGTTAATCGGCAAACTGAGGAGATTTAAGCATAATGGCGGAAGCAAGAAGCTAAACCATTAAAGCAGGAACTTCTAGTATTTTACCCATAACCAAGGAAACTTAGTAAAAGTTGATTACACCTGGCCTAAGAAGTCTGTGACGACCTTTGGTATGGGAGGGCATCACCACCCCATTAAGACGGATTATTAATGCTCATGGTACATACCACAAGCTCGTCATGACTTCACACAAAAGATTTGTAAAACATGAAGAAGAAAAGTGCATAGATAGAAAAATACGTCAAAGCTAAAGGTGAAAGATAAAGTACAACAAGCAAAACAAGCTTCATTACACCAAAAGCAAGTCTTAACAAAGTTCATAGGCATAGCTGCATCCAAACACTTTTTCAATGAAAGCTCTCCGGTGGAATTTTCCAATGCAGCATCTCCGTTAGAGGTCGGGGCATCCGATGCATTGGGCATATAATGGAAAGCAGAAGGAATTCCTTGAGAGGGAAAGGATCAAGTTAGTGCAAGTAGTTCACAAAGAAACCCTTCTGTGATGAGAAACTTCTTCATCCTATCTTGCTCATCAACAGCCTTCAAAGACTCAAGCACATAGTCGACTACTAAAAGCCAGGTTTCCTAGATATATTGGCATGCTTAGAAGCTCTAAATAACCTGGTAAAAGCAAAAGATTTTTCCAACGAATTAGAAGCTTCTAATGCGACAATCTGAATTAAGAAAGTTCAGAAAAGTTGATCACATTCATCTCATGAAATTCGCGACGACCCATGGTAAAGAAGTAACACAACCACATCAAGATTGGACAAAGTTCAGAAAGCACACCATGGGATCGTCACGGCATTGGAATAAGGAAAAGTTGTCTTGCACTCAGCAAAGGAAATTTTGACAAAATCGACATGACTTGATACGCTAACAAAGCCCATTGTGCTGATGAAACTAAAACTTGGAAATCCAACTAGTTAAAGTCAACCAGTTGCGAGCCTTAGAAAGGAGTAGCAAAAAATATTTCAGTCAGTCACATTGAAAGCAATCGCCTATGAGAAAGAATTTCTTGCTAAAAACAAAGTAAGAGTCTTTCAACACAAAAGCTTCCCCGTCTGAAAAACTCCAATCACATATAACTCAGAGACTGTGATGGTACTCTGCTTCAAACCCGAAGATAAATGATGCTTAAAAGGCGACTACGCTAATATGGAATAGCTTGAATCCCATAGAGCAGTAACATTTCTCTGGAAATTGAGCAATAATCATGCACCAGGGCAAGCAATTGTGAAGCGAAGATTCAAAGTTTTGTCCAGCTCGGGATGATCCGTGATATCAAACGCTATTGGAAGAAACAACAATACCACGGAGCGATTCATTACTGTACAACATTCAAATTCCAAGACCTAGTTCCAAGGCTTAAGGTCCTCAGGAAGGATACTGCAGAAGCAACGTATAAAATGTTGGTCCGATACAACTTATTAAGAAATGAATGTAAGATGCCCAGTTTAACGAAAATCCTACGGTCGTGACCACCCAAAAGGATTGGGGAAAACAAGAGTCAAGTTGACTGAGGCATCACTAATAACTGTATGGGGCAGGCTAAACTCAGAATTCCATCAGACAAAGTGTCAAGTGCATGCTTTTCATAAATATTAAATCTAGTACAGTAATAATTAGAAAGATAATACTTAGAATTCGCAGTCCAAGATCGAGACTGACGAATCTCGAGTGTTGTCGATAAGAATATTAAGTGTATTACTAATGTGTACTGTATCTAGCAAGTCATAAACTCCTAGATAAAAGCAACATCACAGTGATAACACATTCGAATCTGTGAATGATTCTCATGATCTATCTCCTTTTACTGGACTAACCCATTGTCGTTTTGGGCAATCAACAATCAATTTGCTGCCAAGTGCACACAAAAGCTCTTTATTACAAAATCTCTAAAAAGGGCACCAATGCTAACGAGAACCCTCCAACGAAACTGAGCCAGTGTTGCACAACTATTCATTGAAATGAGATAAAAGAGTCCAAATGAGTCCAGTATGCATCATTGACTTGTTGTAACAACCAGCATTTTACGTATCGAAAGATCATAAAATATTTTTATTGTATTCCCTAAGGGTTGGATCATTCTCATATTTTAATATGTTGTTTATAGGGATGTGAGACATGTCCATAATTTTTACCAATTTTGTTTGTGACAATTTTACCTCTGTCAGTCCTGTACAGGGAATAACTTTTGACTCAGGTCAAATCATAGGGTGAGACCTATGCCATTGGAAAGGAAATGATGATTGCCTTTCTGCAGAATGGTTACATTAAAGATTTGGCTCAGCAGTTTGGGATAAATCGTTGTTTTAAGGTTTAGCAGTTGTCGGTTTAGGTTTTTAATGCCTTAATGGGCTAATTTGGGGAGGCCCATTAGTGGGCTGGTGGAAGATATAAATAGGGGGTGAGGGGTATGGAGAATAGTTTACTTCTCCTATTCTCTCTTTCCACCATTAAAAGTCAAAATCTAACTAAGGAAATCAAAGATCTACACAATTTGAGGCTAGATCTACATCGTTCGAATGGAGAGTTCATCGGACCAAGGAGTTTGGTTTGAATTGCTTGTTGTCTGGAATCTTAATTAATTGATTTTAGCTTGTTTTGGAGAATCAGTGAGTGATTTGCATCCCTTACATGGATTCAATAAAGTATATGAATGTTTGGTCATGTTTTTCACCAAATTCAAGTGTTTTACCTTAGATCTACAACTTGGTAAGTCCATTTTCATATGAATCACACTATGATCTATTGTAGCAAACTTAAGTCGGTAATTTCTTTGTCATTTCATATGTTTATGCAAGTTAGATCCGTAGTTTAGTTCATGTGTACATTTATTATGATTTTGGTGAATTTTACATAATTATTGATGAAATTGTCATATTGGTGTTGTTATTGATTTCATAACATGATTGTGGTTGTATTGGATGAATCAGATGAGTATATTTCATCGATTGGAGGAGTTTTGGTCAAAATTGGAGTTGCATTGGGGTGGTGCAGGTTTTAGGTCGTTCATGGTGGGTCGGTCGAACCATGGTGTTTATCTTGGAAAACAAGACAGGGCTGGGTCAGACGTGCAAGAAGGGTTCGATCATGCAAGAAGAGGTTGATCGCATACATGGTTCTGTCGAAGTCTACGTTTTGGGAAGCAAGCAAGTTGGGTCGGTTGGTCATTCCGGGTTAGATTGTTCACTCCGGGTCGGTTGGTACTGGTAATGAGGGTCTGAATAGAGGAATTCAGGTTGGTTCTAGGTGAAACAATCTGGTTGGACGTGCGTCCTTGCCTAGTCGATCATGGAGTTGGGAGGGGTGAAGTGATGGGTCGGTCGAGCCTTCAAAACTGGGTCGTTCGGGCTTCTAGGCAGGGTCGGCCGGTCCAACGTTGGGAGTTGGTTCTAGTCGATCCGCAAGGAGGCAGAAGTGGGTCAGTCTTGTACCCAAGGATGGGTCGGGTCGGTTACGGGAGTATGGTCGGTCAGTCATCAACTTATGGGTCGGCCGGTCAGTTGGCAGGAGTTGGAGAGTTTTGACGGTACTTCTAAACGTTGTGGTTAGTTTGTAATGGCAAACTGATGTGATGCTATGGATTGTTTTGAACCTTATGGTTGATGTTTCTTTTGGCTCAAAAGAGGTGATAACTTCGAAGTGAATTCCATGGAGAATGACGAAGTGAGGTGTTTTGTTCATTGGATGCGGTGAATGTGGAAACGACTCAAGGATGTATTGAGTTCGTGTGTAATGATTGCTCTAAGGTGTTCTGAGCTTATGAGTAGTCGTAATTAATAACGACTAGAGATGCGAAGGACGATTAATTATCATTATCGTAGGTTATAGCGGGCTTAAAGCAGGGGTACAACTGAATACCAGTTGTAGGTCGAGTGCCCTGGGTGTCGTGTCGTGTATGGCCTAGACACATGTTGAGTATAGCGTGTGAGTTTTTGCTAAAACCAGGGCGTCGAGTATGGTCCTTGACAGTTGATGGAAAATTGTTAGCCAGTCATATGATTAACGATGGTTTCAAAGCAAGGTTGGCGGTGATAGCCAGAGTCAGTCATGGATGTTTGAATGCTTGGTTGCTTTGGGTGTACCATCTCACGGAGATTATCTAACTTCGAATGAGGTGTTCTCTGGGTGCTTGTCTGATATTAGTTTCGTCCTCTAGGGCTTGTGCTTGAGGGATGCCAAGTTCGATTAGGGTGGTTTCCACGAGATATAACTAGATGTTGTATGAGTATCTTTTGCTATGTATGAATGGTTGTTCTGGATGCCATGGCTGGACGTTGTTTCCTTTGGATGTATGGATCGTAAAGGCTATCACTGTCAAGTATGGGGAAGACAAGAGTGAATTCTTCTCTGGAACTGGGTAGATTAGTTCGTTTATTTACCCTTACTCATATACTTTATTGATGAAGTTTGTTAGCTATTTTATTGCTCGCTAAGACAGTTGTCTGACTCAAGGTTTCATGTTTCTCTCTTATTACCTTGGGCTGTTCATCCGATTGTTTGGATGGGCAGACTAGGTGGTAGGTGACAGGTGATTGCTAAGTGAGGGCGGTGTTGCTGTTCAGAGGCGAGCAGGAGACTGGCGTACTACGTTTATTATTATCTAGTACTTTTGTTTTCCACTATTTATTATTCTACTCTGAGTGTTGTAGTGAGGCAACATTGTATAAACACAATTGCTGAATACAAGTGTATGGATACCACTTTCTAGTTGTGATGGAGGTCCGGTGTTTTTCTGCTTTACTAATAATGCATGTTGTATATGTTCTGTTATAGTTTATCCTTGCGCTGTGAGTTTAGGACACGTATCAATGTTATTATTCACCTATGATGATCGTCCACAGCTGCCTGGCACACCTTTTAACGCATCATTGCTCTTGTTTAGTGCGGGGTTGTGGGCGGTCATCACACCAGTTTTCAAAGCCAAGTGCAAATTCAAGCTCAAATTCCTGAGTCCAATCAAGCTACTACAATAGAGCCAGAAGATGATCAATGGGAAAATTCCTCTTTCCCTGGAAATTTTGTGACAAATTTAGGAATGCCAAAATAAGTGCACACATGATTAAAGACATATTGAGTTAGCACAGAATGACATCTTTCGGGTATATTATCAAGGGGACAGAGAACAACCAAAGATTGATTTATTTACAACCCAGAAGCTGCAGCTATTCTAACATTGAAAATTCTAATTAAAGCTTCAAGTTTAAGAAGAAGTGATCTCCTTCGCGGAATGGTTACAACCCGTCTGGCTGGCATTCATTCTACAATGGAATCTCATTTTAAAAGCAATGTACAGGTACATGTTTCATAAAATATGAACCATCATACAAAACTATACAAATTATTAAAAAGCAAGACTTGAAATCTACAGTCGATATATACATCGATTAGAAGAACTCAAGTGTCGTTACGAATTAGGATTAGAATATCGTATATATACATACAATGCTTGATGAATTGCAAGCAGTTAAACAAAATAGTATTGTATACATACGATATCCAATCTCAGTCATAAGAATTCGTTGTAGTTCATTATTAGTGATTTAACTAATCTGTTACCAGTGTGAACGATCGGTGGAGAGGTATAAGTCCAAAACATACAGATGTTTGTTGCTGTTATAAGGCAAAGAAAAAAAGCAAATAGGCTTTCGGTTCTCAAATCATAACCGGGAGTTGGTCCAGTTTTGGGATAATCGAATGCAACAAGTTTCAAAAACGAACGTCAAAGTGCCAAAGGGTCAAATTCCACGACGACCCGAAAAGTCAATACTCTAAAAGCTAGATCGTGCACACGCATTAAGATACGGATCGCCATCGAATTGAAGGCCATCAACAACACAGTTCAAGATTGTAAGTACCACAAATGTTAAAGCTACCAAAGTTCGTATGTCAGCAGAACTTGAGTATTTGAATGCAAGATGGTGTGCAGAAGTTTCGAAGCAGTTATGCATTGGTAATTGTAACAGCCCGCATTTTACGTAATGGAAGATCGTAAAATATTTTTATATTATTCCTTGAAGGTTGGATCATTCTCATCTTTTAATATGTTTCTTATGGGGATGTGAGACATGCCCATAATTTTTACCGATTTTGTTTATGACCTTTTTTCCCCTGTCAGTCTTGAACAAGGCATAACTTTTGACTTTGGTCGAATTAGAGGGTGAGACCTATGCCATTGGAAAGGAATTGATGTTTGCCTTTCCGTAGAGTGGTTACATTAAAGATTTGGCTTAGCGGTTTGGGAGGAATCGTTGTTTTAAGGTTTATCAGTTGGCTACCCAGGTTTGGTAAGCCATAATGGGCTGAATTGGAGAGGCCCATTAGTCGGCTGATGGGAGGGCACAAACAGGGTGAGGGATATGGGAAATGGTTTAGTTTTTCATTTCCTCATTAGGTGGCCTTATGCTCCTCCTTCCTCTAACACCTTTCCACCATATCCAAGGAGGGAAATCATAGATCTACACCATTGGAGGCTAGACCTACATCATTTCAAGGGCGAATTCATCGGATAGAGGAGTTTGGATTGAATTGCTCGCTGTCCAGATTCATAATTCTATCGTTTTAGCTTATTTTGGAGAATCGGTGAGTGATTTACATCTCTCATATGGATTCAATGAAGTGTATGAGTGTTTGATTATGTTTTTCATCATATTCAATCATTTTCCCATATATCTATGCTGTATTAAGTCCATTTTCATATAAATCACCCTATGATATGATTAAGTATGTTTAGATTGGTAATTTCCATGATATTTCGTATGCTTATGCAAGTTAGATCTATAGTTTTATTCATATGATCATTTTTCATGATTTGGAGTGATTTGCATAATTTTGGTGAAAATCCTTGTATTCATGTTGATGATGGTTTTATAACATGCTTGTGGTCATGTTGGATGAATTAGATGAGTTGGCTTCATTGAATCTATGTTTGGCGAAGTTTTGGTCGAAATCGGAGTTGCATTGCAATATGCAGGTTTTGGGTCGACCATAGTTGGGTCGGTCGGTCTCAAATCATGTCTTGGGGAACAAGTCAAGTTAGGTCGGCCTAAATTGGGTCAACATAGAGTTGGGTCGGCTGAAAGTTGGTCGGCATAGAGTTGGGTGGGCCTGAAGTAGGGTTGCATGAAGTTGGGTCGGCATAAACTTAGGTCAGCACTAAGTTGGTCAGCACTAAGTTGGGTCGGCATAAAGTTGGGTCTGCCTAAAGTTTGGTTGGCATAAAGTCGGGTCGACCTAAATTTGGGTTGGCATAAAGTCGGTCGGCATAAAGTGGGTCGGCCTAAAGTTGGGTCGGCCTATTCTGGTCAGCCATTTCTGGTTGGCTATTTCTGGTCGGATATTTCCGGTGATGATGTGACTTCAAAGCAAATTCAATTGGGAAGTTTGGAAGTGTTGAAAAGTGTTCGTTTATCGGCGTGGAACAACGAATGGTATGACCACTCAAAGGTGTCTTGAGGGGGTGATAATGCTATAGACTATATTGAACATTATATTGAAGTTGTTTGGTTCGATGGTGATGGTGGCTTCGACGAGAATCCAGATGAGGATGTTCAAAGTGATGTGATTTGTTCGTTATTTATTGTATACAACGAATGTGAGAATGACTCAAGGATGTATTGATTTCATGGGAAAGAACGACTCAAGTATGTATTAAGTTTGTGGGCAATGGCTGCTCTCGGGTGTTATGAGCTAATGGATGTTGCAAGGGATGAGGACTAAAGATGTGAAAGCCGAGGGATCATCGTGTCATAGGTTCTAGCGGGTCCAAAACAGGGGTAAAACAGGGGCACCTAAAAGACCGGATGTAGATCGAGTACCCTGGGCGTCATTGAAAAGGCCTAGGTACGTATCTATGTAAATACGTACAAGGTTTTGCAAGGACCAGGGTTGCCATTAGCCCTTGACGGATGGCAGTATGGGCTAGTCATACGATTACGATGGTTCCAAAGCAGGATTAGCGGTGGTAGCCAGAGTCAGTCATGAATGATTGGTTGTTCTGTTTGTACAATCTCACGTGGATTATCCAAAGTCGAGGGAGATGTTCCTTGGGTGCTTGACTGATATTGGTTTAGGCCTCTGGGGAAAGTGCTTGAGGTATGTTAAACTCAATTAGGATTGTCTACATGAGACCTAAGTGATCTAGATGCTATGAGTGTTATCGATGGTTGTTCTGATTGCCATGGATGAATTGTTGTTACCTTGGGTGTTATGGATTCTAAAGGCTATCACTGTCCGATGTGGTGGAAGATGGGAGTTGTGTTCTTCTCTGGTGTTTGGTATATTGGTTTGTCAATCTGCCTATTCTCATATACTTTATTGTTGAAGTTTGTTAGCTGTTTTATCGCTCACTAAGACTGTTGTCTGACTCAAGGTTTTATGTCTCCTCTTATCACCTTGGGTTGTTCATCCGGTTGTGGATGGGCAGACTAAGTAGCAGGTAACATGTGATGCTTTAGTAAGGACGATGATGCTGATCGATGACGAGCATGAGGCTAGCGTACCATCTCTTACTATATAGTATTTGGGTTTCCGCTGTTGGTTATTCTACTCTGAGTGTTGTAGTGAGGCAAATTTGTATAGACATATGTTGCAATCCTAGTGTAAAGATATATTTTCGTGTTGTTTTGAAAATTTGAGATGTCTGCTCAAATGTGCTTCACTAATATTACTTATTGTACATGTCCTATTATATTTTATCCTTGTGTTGTGAGATTTATGACAGGTTTCGCTTATGTACCATACCTTGTTGATTGTTCATAGTTGCTTGGCACACCTTTCAGCGTATTATTTCTCCTGTATAGTGCGGGGGCTGTGGGAGGTCGTCACTTTTGGTACCAGAGCTCTGGTTGGCGATTTTAGCCAAAGTTCAAAGATGTAATTACGTATAAGAGACATATTTGTAGATTTCATTTGGATATTTACTAGTAGTAGCATTTGTACTTCTGTAGTAGTTTATCTTGTGAATGGACTAATCATTCTATTCTATATTTAGAATGAGTCGTCAAACCTCTAGGAGTGAGTTTGGAACTGGAGGAGTAGGAGGTGGAAGCCAACTGGGAGCTTTAGCAGTTGCACCGGAATTCCTGGTTATGTTTGGGACTGCCATGATGGCAATGGCTATGTTAAGGATACCCATTCCAGAAGCGACAATGGAGCGTGATGTTCCTGTGCAAGTACTCAGAAGGGATTCTGCTAAGAGACAGAAAAATTATTCTCCTACAGATGAAGAAGATGAGTTAAGAAGAAGTAGGGCTTTAGAGCAACTTCGTCGCCGAGTTAAGGAGCGAGAAGTAAGAATTAGTGCTGCTTGGGACGAGGCTTTTGGAACCAGACATGGGCCTTAGGAAGAAACTTTTCTGGCACCAAAGTTGGAAAGAAACTGAATAAGAAGAAGAAGAAGGGAAAGGCGACTTGCTTTAACTGCTGGCAGAAGTGTCATTTTTCCAAAGATTGTAAGAACCCTAAAGCTGAGAAGAAGTGCTTCAAGTGTGAAAAGCTTAGGCATGAGAAAAAGGATTGTCCTAATTTTCTAAAGATTAAGCAACCAGGGGAAGCATGTGTTATGGAAGCAATTCTGATTTCCTATTACCTTCCTGATGAGAATTAGAAGAGGCTATTGTTTTGGATATATAATTTCTGCTAAGGGAGTTGTTGAGTTCTATTTGGTACTTGAGCATCGCTTTCATTTACCTATAATATGATTGTGTGCCGAATAAGCATGGAACCTGAAGTTGTAATAGACCTTTAGTTGTAACTAATATAGTATGGGTTCATCTGCTCTTGGCATACTTTGTGGATCTAGTATCGTTTGATCAAAGATGCTCGTTTGATCAAAGATGCTTATTTATGAATGGATGCTTAGTGTGACTTTCGCTGAGTTTAGGATCATCTTGGGCGTGGATTGGCCCAAGAGGTATGCAGAAAGTGTGAATTGCGAAAAGCTAGAGGTGAAAGTCGGGAATGTGGAAGGGCGAAAGGTGTTGGTTCGAGGTAAACCCGAGGATGGTGTTTTTATGAGTTGTTATATTCGCTTGTGATTCCACAAGAAGACTTGTCTTCTGTGCTCATCACTAATGAGTATGAGGATGTCTTTGACAAATTCAAAAAGTTGCTGCCGCATCATGAGATCGAGTTTAGAATACAGTTAGTCGAGGGAGCTAAACCGATCATAACACTTCTTATGCGGGTGAGGCCTAGGAAACAGCGAGAGTTGGAGGTGCTAGTTCGTGACCTTCTAGGGAAGGGATTCATTCAGAGAAGTGTTTCCGAATAGGGTGCAACGGTCGTGTTTGCAACCAAGGCAGATAGCTCGTTAAGATGTGAGTGGGCTATCGTGAGGTGAGCTAGGTGACTAAGAAGAACAAGTATCCATTACCAAGGATGGATGACTTGTTCGATCAGCTCCACGAAGCCAGAGTGTTTTCTCAGATGGATCGGGCAACAGGATTCCACTAGTTGAGAGTGATGAAGGATAAGGTTGTGGCTTACGTGAGTCGAAAACTAAAGCTGCATGAGAAAAACCATCCGACTCATGACTTGGAGTTGGCGGCGATTGTGTTTGCTCTAAAGGTGTGGGGACATTACCTATTGGGAGTTCAATTCGAGTTGGTTATGGATCACAAGTCGTTGAAGTATCTTTTCTCCCAAAAGGATTTGAACCTTCGGCAGCAACGATGGTTAGAGTTTCTGGCGTCATATGATTTTATTACAGCCTATACTTTGGGTAAAGGTAACGCAGTTGCAGATGTGTTGAGTCGAAGGCACGCAAGTTTAGGGGCGATGTTTTCGGAATGGAAGAGCCTCGAGTATTTGGCAAGGTTTGATTTCAGGCCAAGGTGTGAGTTGGAACCTAAAATGTTGGCAAGCTTATCGATAAGACCCACGCTTATCGAAAGGACTGGCAAAAGCCAAAAGCGAGATACAAAGCTTGTCGAGTTTATCCAGAAGATGGAACCAGAAGATAAAGAATTCAAAGTTGATCGAGAAGGTTAGCTTCGAAAGCGAGGATGATTAGTTATTCCTGATATCAACGGATTGGGAGATGAGGTTCTGAGAGAATGTCATCACTCGAAGTTGACGATCCATCCTAGTGGCAATAAGTTGTATCAGGACATGAAGAGAATTTACTACTGGGAGGGGATGAAGCGAGATATTGGAAAGTTCATTTTCAAGTGCATATATTGTCAGTTGGTGAAAGCTGAACAGAAGAAACCGAGTGGGTTGCTTCAGCCATTGGGTCGGTCAAACTTTTGGGTCGGGTCGGTATATACCTGGTCAGTCTTATCGGGTCGGTTGGTTGTGACCGGGTCAGTCGGGTTGAAGTTCATGCTTTGTTGAGGAAGAAAGTGGGTCGGGTCGGTCCATTCTGACCGGGTCGGTCGTCCTTTGGGTCGGCCGGGATGGAACTATGTAAAGGCATCAGGTCGGGTCAGGCATAACCGGGTCGGGAGGATCTGGGGTTGGACACAGCTGGTCGGGTCGGCCGGGTTGGTAGGCACGGGCCGGTTGGGTCCAAGTGGGTCGTTCGGTTGGGTATTTTGGCTGATCGGTCAAGTTGGAGGAGTTTTCAGCAGCGCCTCTAAACGCTGTGGTGGGTGGCTTAAGAGTTATGGGTTGTTGGACCATTTCCGATAGACGAGCAAATCAGAAAGCTCGCATATAGAGTGATTTTACGCAAGAGATGTAGAGTGTGCACAATGTTTTTGTGAGTCATTTTTGTAAAAATATTCGCATGGTCCGGATGTGGTAGTACCTCCAGAGTAGTACGTCGACCTTATAGTTGAGTTCGTAGTTATGAAATCTTGTAAGCCGCTTCGTGTTATGGCGAATGACACGAAACAACTTAGGGAAAAGACGTTTAATTTAGCTAAGGTATAATGGAGCGGGAAGGGCAACGATGTTACGTAGGAGGCGGGGGAGAGTATAAAGACGACCCGTCCAAAACTCTTCATCCGTATGACCCATTGATATCGCGCCATTATTATTATTTGTTGATTTTGTCGTTATCTATATTGTTGTTTGATAGAATTCCACGTGCTAGGATAAGGCTATGGACGCATGGCTTGATGGTTGCTAGTTTAGGTGATAGAATTGGCTTCTCATGGATGATAGGCATGCAGAATTGTTGTGATTGCTTGTGTTTGGTTGGAATTTCGGGGGCGAAATTCATGGGGGGATGGGGATGTAACAGCCAGCATTTTACATATCATATCGGAAGATCATAAAATATTTTTATTTTATTCCCTAAGGGTTGGATCATTCTCATCTTTTAATATGTTGTTTATAAGGATGTGAGACGTGTCCATAATTTTTACTGATTTTGTTTGTGACCATTTTGCCCCTGTCAGTCTTGAACAGGGCATAACTTTTGACTCAGGTCGAATCAGAGGGTGAGACCCGTGCCATGGGAAAGGAATTGATGTTTGCCTTTCCGTAGAGTGGTTACATTAAAGATTTGGCTCAGCGGTTTGCGAGGAATCGTTGTTTTAAGGTTTTTCAATTGGCTATTCAGGTTTGGTAAGCCATAATTGGCTGAATCGGAGAGGCTCATTAGTGGGCTGATGGGAGGGCATAAATAGAGGTAGGGGATATGGGAAATGGTTTAGTTTTTCATTTCCTCATTGGGTGGCCTTATGCTCCTCCTTCCTCTAACATCTTTCCACCATTAAAAATCCAAATCCAAGGAGGGAAATCATAGAACTACACCATTGGAGGCTAGATCTACATCATTTCAAGGGCGAATTCATCGGATCGAGGAGTTGGTTTGAATTGCTCACTGTCCGGATTCATAATTCTATCATTTTAGCTTGTTTTGGAGAATCGGTGAGTGATTTGCATCTCTCACATGGATTTAATGAAGTGTATGATGTTTGATTATGTTTTTCATCATATTCAATCATTTTCCCAAAGATCTATGCCATATTAAGTCCATTTTCATATAAATCACCCTATGATATGATGTAGTAAGTTTAGATAGTTTATTTCTATGGTATTTCATATGCTTATGCAAGTTAGAGCTATAGTTTTGTTCGTATGATCATTTTTCATGATTTGGAGTGATTTGCATAATTTTGGTGAAAATCGTTGTATTCATGTTGATGATGTTTTCATAACATGCTTGTGGTCATGTTGGATGAATTAGATGAGTTGGTTTCGTCGAATCTATCGTTTGGCAAAGTTTTGGTCAAAATCAGAGTTAAATTGCAATATGCAGGTTTTGGGTCGGCCATAGTTGGGTGGGTCGGTCTCAAATCATGTCTTGGGGAACAAGCCAAGTTGGGTAGACCTAAAGTGGGTCGGCAAAGAGTTGGATCCACCTAAAGTGGGTCGGAAAAGAGTTGGGTCAGCCTGAAGTTAGGTCGGCATAAATTTGGGTCGACAAAGGTCAGCACTAAGTTGGGTCAGCATAAAGTTGGGTCGGCATAAAGTTGGGTCGGCCTAAAGTTGGGTCAACATAAAGTGGATCAGCATACAGAAGGTCGGCCTAAAGTTGGATCGACCTATTCTGGTCAGCCGTTTCTGCCATTTCTGGTCGGCTATTTCTGCTCAGACATTTCCGGTGATGATGTGACTTCAGAGTGAATTCAATTGGGAAGTTTGGAAGTGTTGAAAAGTGTCGTGGAACAACGAATGGTATGACCACTCAAAGGTGTCCTGAGAGAGCTGATAAGGTTGTAGACTATACTGAACCTTATATTGAAGTTGTGTGGTTCGATGGTGATGGTGGATTCGACGAGAGTCCAGATGAGGATGTTCAAAGTGATGTGATTTGTTCATTTTTTGTTTTATACAATGAATGTGAGAACGACTCAAGGATGTATTGAGTTCATGGGAAAGAACGACTCAAGGATGTATTGAGTTCGTGGGTAATGGCTGTTCTAAGGTGTTATGAGCTAATGGATAGTTGCAAGGGATGATGACTATAGATGTGAAGGCCGAGGGATTATCGTGTCGTAGATTCTAGCGGGCCCAAAATAGGGGTATAATAGGGGCACCTAAAAGACCAAATGTAGGTCGAGTACCCTGGGTATCGTTGAAAAGGCCTAGGTACGTATCTATGCAAATACGTACGGAGTTTTGCTAGGACCGGGGTTGCCGTTAGCTCTTGATGGATGGCAGTATGGGCTAGTCATACGATTACGATGGTTCCAAAGAAGGATTGTCGGTGGTAGACAGAGTCCGCCATGGATGATTGGTTGTTCTGATTGCACCATCTCACATGGATTATCCAAAGTCGAGGGAGATGTTCCTTGAGTGCTTGACTGATATTGGTTTAGGCCTTTGGGGAGAGTGCTTGATGGATGTTAAAATCGATTAGGACTGTCAACGTGAGACCTAAGTCATCTGGATGCTATGAGTATTATCGATGGTTGTTCTGATTGCCATGGATGAATTGTTGTTACCTTGGGTGTTATGGATTCTAAAGGCTATCACTGTCCGATGTTAAGGAAGATGGGAGTTGTGTTCTTCTCTGGTGTTTAGTAGATTGGTTTGTCAATCTACCTATTCTCATATACTTTATTGTAGAATTTTGTTAGCTATTTTATCGCTCGCTAAGACTGTTGTCTGACTCAAGGTTTTATGTCTCCTCTTATCACCTTGGGCTGTTCATCCGGTTGTGGATGGGCAGACTAAGTAGTAGGTGGCAGGTGATGCTTTAGTTACGACGATGATGCTGATCGATGGCGAGCACGAGGCTAGCGTACCATCTCTTACTATATAGTATTTAGGTTCCCGTTGTTGGTTATTCTACTTTGAGTGTTGAAGTGAGGCAAATTTGTACAGACATATGTTGCAATCCTAGTGTAAGGATATATTTTCTTGTTGTTTTGAAAATTTGAGATTTCTACTCAAATGTGCTTCACTAATATTACCTTTTTGTATATGTTCTATTATATTTTATCCTTGCGCCGTGAAATTTACGATAGGTTTCACTTATGTACCATACCTTGATGATCGTCCATAGTTGCCTGGCACACCTTTCAGCGCATTATTTCTCCTATATAGTGCGGGGGCTATGGGCGGTCGTCATAGTAATTGACCAAACCATGAAGCTGAATTGGACTTCTGGCAAACCATAAGCAATGCTAAGACAAAATAGAATTCAAATTCAAAAGCAGATCAAAGCATGAAGCAATTTTGACAAGAATTTCCATATAATACTTAAATCGAAGCATGCAAAAACCAATCCAAACTCAAGCCATTTTACAAAATTGCCAAACCAAGATTAATATATGCTATCATCCAAGATGTGGCTACAGAACATTAGCTCACCTACTAAAAACTGAGTAGGTGAATGCGAAAGAGCATAGTCAAATTGAAGCAACCAGCGACATTGAAACAAATCTTGTTTACAGGATCAGCGATGCTTAGTGAGGTCTATAATGTCAATTCATTTGATAGGAAAAGACGAGCGTTGGGTTACAATTGACTTCTCCATAGTAGGGGCATCCAATGGAGTCTATGATGTCAGAACTGACCAACAAAGCAGACAACATTGAGTAACAAAATACTTCCTATAATGAAGACTAATAACGACCTCCTAGATAGGGGCATGAATATTAACGACTTCACCAAGAAGAAGCATAGAATAAATCACAGATACGTATTTCCTTAATTTGGAATGTCGTACACCTCCATATAATTTGTCAAAACAATGACGCTTGAAATCCACAATCGGCCTGCATCGATTAGTTTATCTTAAGCATCAACACGAATTCGAATCAGAATATCGTGTTTATGCCTACAATATTCGACGAGTTATAAACCGTCGAATAAGATAGTTCTGTATAGACACATCATTCAGTTAAAAATAAAAAGTCATTATGGCTAAGTTTTTAACCGACTAATCTATTGTCGATGTGGGCAATCGATAACAAAATATTAGCACAGAAACGTGCAATGTTATCGTTGTTACAAAATAGGTTGTGGTAATGAAGAAAGACATGAACCTATTTAAGCATCTAAGACCTAATCATCGCCTACATTGGTCAGTATAAAGCACCTCTTGGAGGGAGGTCGTGTTGGATCTAGATTAACCCTAGAGGGGGGTGAATAGGGTTTATTGAAAATTAAGCGAGATATCAAAAATATCAGATCACAGAATGCAGCAGAAAATAAATGTAGAAAAGTAAATGACACAAGATATACCCAACTTCGGAAAAATCCTGCCTACCGCTGCATTCCTAAGGTTTCTACTAGGTAAAAGAACAAATCAACTCAAACGGGTCGAGTACTCTCCATCTGTGTGGGTCGTGCATTATACCGTGGTCGAGCAGAGCATTACGAGGTCGAGCAAAGGGCACTCCCTCGTAGACAAAAGATGGGTCGAGCATCCCAAGTCATGAACAGGTCGAGCTCATACTGTGTTACACAATAATGTGGAGCAGTTATGTATAAAATACAATGGAAAATTTGTAAATGTTATTCCCATTTTAGAATAAAATAAAGCCATGCGAATTGATAATTGATGTCCACATGGCAGCCAATGGAAAGAGTGGAATTGATTACTTGTATATAGTAATGCAAAAAATGTGTCATGTACTAATGGAAGCGAGCTGATGCTTTTCTTTGGGTCGGCAGCAATGTATTAATGTAAAGGATCGATCAGCAAAGGATAGTTCAGGTGCTAACGAAGCCGCGAGGTCAGCTCAGAAATCTTGGTCGTGCCACAATCCCTGCTCGCGCATGAATCTGATCGAGCAATCCTTTCAACAGTAGGACGATCACGTATTAAAAATGAATGAGCGTATATTAGAGCAAAGAAAATGAACACATGGCAACCCAATGTGTGAATCAGTCATGATGGCAATATCGTGAATATGATGGATAGTCTTAAAACGTTTGCATGGATTGGCTGCAAAAGGATAACATGAATCAATGTGCTTTATATTAATAAATTATCTTAGTGTAAATAGCAGCTGGCGAGATTAAATGATTAATACACAAGATACGTGTATATGTTTATTGAGCTGAAGTTATACGCAATACATCTAGAAGGGTCGGTCACGTGTACGAACATTAGCAATCGCTCCTTCATTCCTGAAAGTGGTGGTTACTCCTTCATTTATGAGAGCAGCGGTCGGTCGTTCAAATCATGACAGCTGGGTACAGCTGGCTCCAGCTGTCCAGTGGCAGTTCCCTAAATACCTCTATGTGTGACCCCTACCCTGTACTCCATAATTGCAACATTGCCATCCGGTACTAACTTTGCCAATAAATACCCCATTTCACCACCATTCAAAGGACCGATCTTAGCCACCCCGAAGGGCTGTCATTTTCGGTTCTCCGCCTTCCTTAAGCATTCCAAGCTTCATTAATGGCTTCTTAAGCTCAGTCCATCTTCCTCCAACAACATGAAGATCAAACCCTCTCCAATCTCCATTACAGATCTGCTCAAGCTCACTCCTAGTTCTCCAATCTCCATTCAACTTCTCTAAAGCCTAGATCTAATGCCAAATCACCATGGAAACAAGGGAATTCGCTCAATTGGCCAAGAGTTGAAGATATTCATCCATTTTCAGCAAACTTAGAGAGATCAAGCCGTTCCATTGGTAGATTCAAGTGAAATCTAGATCAAATAGAGAGATAAAAAAGAGAAGAGAGAGAAATATCATGAAATGAGTGAAATATATGAAACTATGTACTTTGTAAACTCTCCAAAGATAATGAAAATATCATCCATAGTGGACTTAGGCTATTTATAAGCCAAACCACTCTAAAATTCTCGTGGTTTTACTTGCTTTTATATTTCATGGCTCCATTTTCTAATTCATACCGATTGGTGAAGTGCTTTTAAAGTACCTTTGGTGTTGTGACCATTTTTGGTTTCAAAAAAGGGTAACTGGCTTCGAGCTTCTAGACCTTGATATCTAGGAAACAGTGAACTAACTCAAGCTTGTTGCAACTAAATAACACCATGTTTCCTTTAGGTCCACTTACTTAGACCTATCTCCAGTGTTGTCGAAGAATATCGTTAATATTTTGGTGCTTGAAGGAGGGCTTGAACCTCCGACCTTGTGGTTAATGGAAACATGTGTCTAACCATGTTCTTCCGTCCCCGATTGGACTTAGCTTTGAAGAAGCAAGAATCATGAATATAAGGTCTTTACGGCTAACTAATGAGTTTCCCAAGGTTGCATCAAGTATTAATGAACCATTGACTATCGAAAGGAAAAGGATTAAGTTGGAAGCCTTGTATATCCAAAATAAAGTGAAAGAAGTAAAGCCTTATGATCCTAATCATTGGAGCATTATCCCTTTCCATTTGGACCAAACCCCATCTTTTCCCTAAGCAACTCTACGACAAAAGAATACAACCCTTTTCCTAACATCACGGAAGCTATCCTAGAACAGACTAGGGGAACTGTATTTGAAAAAATAATTGAAAATGATATCAAACAACTTACTGCAAGAGGATTTAAAAAGGTTACATCTCCGTCTCAAGACACAAATAAAGGAAGTTTGAGGACGAAGGAAAAACAATGGAATCAAGTAGTAAAAAGGCTAGGTTCCAACATCGGAAGAAAGCTTTCGAGTCTAGATTACCAAAAGGATGTGAGCTTACTACATTGATCGAGGGTATCTATTTCTAGACCAAACATGAGTTAAACTTTTCGCCATCACTAAAGAATTAACCCAAAAACGAAGTCACACTAGGGGGAACTTAAAGCTACTACCATATGATGAATGGGCATGAAACCAATCATTGTCGGGTCCTAGAAGGAATGATCGTCAACTTCTTGAGCCAAAGGAAACTACATAGATATGTTAAGAAAATATAGTTAACTGTGACAAAGGATTCTTTAAAGATTTTTTTTATATAACTAAAGGTATGGAAACCCTCTCAAAACTAAAAATAACCCAAGGAAGGGTCAAATCATTAATGGATGAAAAACCTTATCACCGCTAAGTTGGCCAGGGCAAGGCACCCCCAAAGAGGGTGTTGTGTATGCCTTTCTCTGAGCCCAAATCAGAAAGGTCCGGGTTAAAGCATCGAAAGCGTAAGCCTATGACCCACAACAGAAATGGTCATGACAGAACATCTAATTAGCATGCCTCGCCTCTAATCGCAAAAGAGTACACCCTGCCTCTGCTAGAACTAAGCACGTCCTAACTTTGCTTGCAGGAGAGCATGTCCTACCTCTTCTTACATTCCGTGTTACTCGTAGAAGGGAACACAAACCCTTATCATCACCAACAATGGCCAGGATAAGGCACCCCTTGGAGGGGGTGGAGAGTAAGCCTCTATTGAGCCTACGATGGCCAGGGTAGAGCATCAAAAGAGTAAGCCATAATTTTGCGTCTATAATGGTCCTATTTAAGCATCTAAGACCTTATCATCGCCTACAATGGTCAGGATAAAGCACCTATTGGAGGGAGGTCGTGTTGGATCTAGATTAACCCTAGAGGGGGGTGAATAGGGTTTATTGAAAATTAAGCAAGATATCAAAAATATCAGATCACAGAATGCAGCAGAAAATAAATGCAGAAAGGTAAATGACACAAGATATACCCAGCTTTGGCAAAATCTTGCCTACTGCTGCATTCCTAAGGTTTCTACTAGGTAATATAACAGATCCCGCTTACGAGACCATGTAAACAATGGCCAGGATAAGGCACCATTGGAGAGAGGGTGGAGAGTAAGCCTCTATTGAGCCTACGATGGCTAGGGTAGGGAATCAAAAGAGTTAGCCTTAATTTCACGTCTACAATGGTCCTATTTAAGCATCTAAGATGTACAATGGTTAGGATAAAGCACCTCTTGGAGGGAGGTCGTGTTGGATCTAGATTAACCCTAGAGGGGGGGTGAATAGGGTTTATTGAAAATTAAGCGAGATATCAAAAATATCAAATCACAGAATGCAGCAGAAAATAAATGCAGAAAGGTAAATGACACAAGATATACCCAGCTTCGGCAAAATCCTTTCTACTGCTGCATTCCTAAGGTTTCTACTAGGTAATCGAACAGATCAGTTTAGACGGGTCAAGTACTCTCCATCTGTATGGGTCGTGCATCATACGGTGGTCCAGCAGAGCATTGCGAGGTCGAGTAAAGGGCACTCGCTCATATACAAAAGATGGGTCTAGCATCCCAAGTCATGAACAGGTCGAGCTCATACTGTGTTACACAATAATGTGGAGCAGTTGTGTATAAAATACAATGGAAAATTTGTAAATGTTATTCCCATTTTAGAATAAAATAAAGCCATGCGAATTAATAATTGATGTCCACGAGCCAATGGAAAGAGTGGAATTGATTACTTATATATAGTAATGCAAATAATGTGTCATGTACTAATGGAAATGAGCTGATGCTTTTCTTTGGGTCGGCAGCAATGTATTAATGTAAAGGATCGACTAGCAAGGATAGTTCAGGTGCCAACGAAGCCGCGAGGTCAGCTCAGAAATCTCGGTCGTGCCACAATCCCTGCTCGTGCATGTTTCTGATCGAGCAGTCCTTTCAAACGTAGGATGAGCACGTATTAAAAATGAATGAGCGTATATTAAAGCAAAGAAAATGAACACATGGCAACCCAATGTGTGAATCAGCCATGAAGGCAACATCGTGAATACGATGGATAGTCATAAAACGTTTGCATGGATTGGCTGCAAAAGGATAACATGAATCAATATGCTTTATATTTATAAATTATCTTAGTGTAAATAGCAGCTGGCGAGATTAAATGATTAATACACAGGATACGTGTATATGTTTATTGAGCTGAAGTTATACGCAACGCATCTAGAAGGGTCGGTCACGTGTACAAACAGTAGCAATCGCTCCTTCATTCCTGAAAGTGGTGGTCGCTCCTTCATTTATAAGAGCAGTGGTCGGTGGTTCAAATCATGACAGCTGGCTGCAGGTGTCCAGTGGCAGTTCCCTAAACACATCTATGTGCGACCCCTACCATGTACACCATAATTACAACATTGCCATCCAGTACTAACTTTGCCTATAAATACCCCATTTCACCACCATTTAAAGGACCGATCTTAGCTACCCCGAAGGGCTGTCATTTTCAGTTCTCCACCATCCTCAAGCATTCCAAGCTTCATTAATGGCTTCTTAAGCTCGCTCCATCTTCCTCCAACAACATGAAGATCAAACCCTCTCTAATCTCCATTATAGATCCGCTCAAGCTCACTCCTAGTTCTACAATCTCCATTCAACTTCTCTAAAGCCTAGATCTAATGCCAAATCACCATGGAAACAAGGAAATCCACTCAATTGGCCAAGTGTTGAAGATATTCATCCATTTTCAGCAAACTTAGAGAGATCAAGCCGTTCCATTTGTAGATTCAAGTGAAATCTAGATCAAAGAGAGAGATAAAAAAGAGAAGAGAGAGAAATATCATGAAATGAGTGAAATATATGAAACTATGTACTTTGTAAACTCTTCAAAGATAATGAAAATATCATCCATAGTGGACTTAGGCTATTTATAAGCCAAACCAATCTAAAATTCTCATGGTTTTACTTGCTTTTATATTTCATGGCTCCATTTTCTAATTCATACCGATTGGTGAAGTGCTTTTAAAGTACCTTTGGTGTTGTGACCATTTTTGGTTTCAAAAATGGGTAACTGGCTTCGAGCTTCTGGACCTTGATATCTAGGAAACAGTGAACTAATTCAAGCTTGTTGCAACTAAATAACACCATGTTTCCCTTATGTCCACTTACTTAGACCTATCTCCAGTGTTGTCGAAGAACATCGTTAATATTTTGGTGCTAGAAGGAGGGCTTGAACCTCCGACCTTGTGGTTAATGGAAACATGTGTCTAACCATGTTCTTCCGTCCCCGATTGAACTTAGCTTTGAAGAAGCAAGAATCATGAATAGAAGGTCTTTAAGGGTAACTAATGAGTTTCCCAAGGTTGCATCAAGTATTAATGAACCATTGACTATCGGAAGGAAAAGGATTAAGTTGGAAGCCTTGTATATCCAAAATAAAGAAAAAGAAGTAGAGCCTTATGATCCTGATCATTGGAGCATTATCCCGTTCCATTTGGACAAAACCCCATCTTTTCCCTAAGCAACTCTACGACAAAAGAATACAACCTTTTTCTTAACATCACAGAAGCTGTCCTAGAACAGGCTAGGGGAACTGTATTTGGAAAAATAATTGAAAATGATATCAAGCAACTTAATGCAAGAGGATTTAAAAAGGTTACATCTCTGTCTCAAGATACAAATAAAGGAAGTTTGAGGACGAAGGAAAAACAATGGAATCAAGTAGTAAAAAGGCTAGGTTCCAACATCGGAAGAAAGCTTTCGAGTCCAGATTACCAAAAAGATGTGAGCTTACTACATTGATCGAGGGTATCTATTTCTAGACCAAACATGAGTTAAACTTTTGGCCATCACTAAAGAAGTAACCCAAAAACGAAGTCACACTAGGAGGAACTTATTGCTACTACCATGTGATGAATGGGCATGAAACCAATCATTGTTGGGTCCTAGAAGGAATGATCGTCAATTTCTTGAGCCAAGGGAAACTACGTAGATATGTTAAGAAAACATAGTTAATTGCAACAAAGGATTCTTTAAAGATTTTTTTTATATAATTAAAGGTATGGAAACCCTCTCAAAACTCAAAATAACCCAAGCAAGGGTCAAATCATAAACGGATGAAAAACCTTATCACCGCTAAGTTGGCCAGGGCAAGGCACCCCCAAAAAGGGTGGTGTGTATGCCTTTCTCCGAGCCCAAATCAGAAAGGACCTGGTTAAAGCATCGAAAACGTAAGCCTACGACCCACAACAGAAATGGTCATGAAAGAACATCTAATTAGCACACCCCGCCTCTACTCGTAGAAGAGTACACCCTGCCTCTACTATAACCAAGCACGTCCTAACTTTGCTCGCAGGAGAGCATGTCCTACCTCTGCTTACATCCCGTGTTACCCGTAGAAGGGAACACAAGCCCTTATCATCGCCAACAATGGCCAGGATAAGGCACCACTTGGAGGGGGGTGGAGAGTAAGCCTCTATTGAGCCTACGATGGCCAGGGTAGAGCATCAAAAGAGTAAGCCTTAATTTCACGTCTACAATGGTCCTATTTAAGCATCTAAGACCTTATCATCGCCTACAATGGTCAGGATAAAGCACCTCTTGGAGGGAGGTCGTGTTGGATCTAGATTAACCCTAGAGGGGGGGTGAATAGGGTTTATTGAAAATTAAGCGAGATATCAAAAATATCAGATCACAGAATGTAGCAGAAAATAAATGCAGAAAGGTAAATGACATAAGATATACCCAACTTCGGCAAAATCCTGCCTACTGCTGCATTCCTAAGGTTTCTACTAGGTAATAGAACAGATCCCGCTTACGATACCATGTAAACTCGCAAACCCCTTGCTCCTATTCTAATCCTGTGCTCAAAACCCTATACTTATCTATATCCCCTAGACCAGGTTTACCCTAGCTACAACCCCATAGCCAGTAACCCTAGTTTTTACAGACTCTTGTAAACTACCAGTTAAACACCCTAAACGGATTCCCTAGATTTTACAGATGCTAGAAACTGTTCGATGAATTACAACACGAATTAAAACACAAATACAAAAGTACACTAAAAACCCTAGTTTCTAAAATGGAATTTAAAAAACTCCCTTTTACACTTCAAACAAGACTTGGCCAGCACATCCTGATTTGTGACCCATTCTTCTTTTTCTGAAGAAATAAAAATGGTGGCTCTCTAGGGTTTTCACAAAATCCCCTTCAAACCGATTCGATTGTTTGATGAAATGATATCGTGATAGCTCTGCTTGCTCCAATGATTTGTGTTGCTTTTTCAATCGATTTGGAAGCAGATCGAATCTCTGTAAAAAGTGAGTTTTCTGAAATTACTTTTTGCTTGAAATTTATGTTTTATGGATTTTATTTCTGTCAATGATGAAATGGTGTGAATTTATACGGTCTAGAAACCCAAAACACTCTCTGATTTCACGTAATTGACTTGCTGATTTTCCACGATTTCCTCTTTTGAATTGCTTGGCTTTTAATGATGAATCTGGATGATTTTGCTAGTCCCATGCTTGATAGATTCCATGATTCAATTGTGATAAAAATAGCCGAATGTATCTTGTGGAAACTGGACATGAATTAAAACATTTGTGGCCCCTTGAAATTGACTGAATCATTTCTGGAAGATAATAATGTTTTCTAAATATGCTTGTGTGATTGCTCAATGAACTTGGATGGCTTTATAAACTATTCTGAACTTTGGCAGGCAAGAAAAATTCGATTTTAATAATTAATATTTGCCAAATTTGAAACATTCCCCTTTTGCAATTCTCCGAGTTCTCGAATTGAGTTGTCCAAAAGGAAATTGATTATCCTGCTAAATATTCTCCTTGTTGGTTTTCTGCACTTCTACGACCATGATTGTCGAGTTGAATCTTGGAAACAAATAAATATTGTTTCTTGCCACAAAACTAGAAAATGTATTTCTGTCACACCTGATTTCCGCATGCCTTAAAAAACACAGATTGAACGATAATTTCAGAAACCACTAGATGACTTGCCATTTTCAATATAAAATCAAAAAAAAAAAAAACAATCTGCCTGTGTGCTTGAATATTTTTTAGCTGCTTGTATACCTCAGCTCTGTTTTGCCATGAGATTGCTTCACCATTGAGTATACATACTTTATCCTTGTCATGCTGCATAACTGTGCATGTATATGTTGTTTGATCATGTACATGTATATATGTAACTAGTCCTTGTTGTCATGCAAACTTGTGCTCAGTTCATCTCCATCTGCATGCACCCACACTGTATATTCCTGGAAACATTTGAAAACATTGTGTATAGCAGTGCATGTTTTAAACACTAATGCACTCTCTTGACTCTACTGTGTACTTTGTTGTGCATTCATATGACTACTATAAGTTGCATCATGCTACTCTGACATGTATTAATTGCTTGAACGCTTGAGTATCTTGAACTTGCTAGAAACATGAACACCTCTTGCTTTCATTACTGTGCAATCTTGTCATTTTGCTCTTGTATATGAAGAACTCGAACATGCTGAACCGTTGCTGCATTGTGTTTACTTCTGTTCACTTGGTCACCATGCTGCTGTATATGCTTCTCTTATTTCTTGACCATTTAGCTTCTGCATACATGCTGCCTTTACCTTGCTGCCATGTATGTGTTGCTGATTTAGACTTCACTATGGCTGCACTTCGTAATGCAAGCAAATTTGAGAATGAATCCATACATGTTGCATCCCACTGACTAGATACTTGTTGTTCAATTTTCACTTTGAATTGATACTGAAGTACTTGTGCATGACCATTGGAAATCCATGCATGAAACAGTCTTAAACTTGTTATGTATTGTGCATGTACTTGCTGAATCATGATTATCTGGACTGATTTGCCTCTGACTGAGTCACGAGCCAGGCTGACTTGATCATATTGCTTTGACCCTTGCTTGTATGTTTGCTGCCATATTTGTATACTGCTGCTTGTGCGCTCGACCATTTTGAATACCAACCACATATGTTGGCTTGTTGAATATCATTGTGGACCTTCATGTATTTGCTTATGGCTCGACCATATTTACTTAAGTGTAGCACCGAGTCGAGTTGGTCCACGTGTCTACTCCTCAGTTGCAGTTTGTTTGGCGAGCCAGTGCACGCGTGTCTATTTATACACTTGTGTATATGCAGCCATTCAAAAAAGTTCTCCTATCCCTACACTCAATGAATGTACACACTTTATGCTTTGTGATACTTACAGTATATCACTGTGAATATCACAAGTTATCTAAGCACAGATGGATAGATATGAAAATCAGATCAAGTCATGAAAAATGATGAGAAACACATTGAAATTCTGAGGCAAATAAATTTTTTTTAAAAAAAAAATTATATTCGCTAGAATTTAGAATATTATTTCTGTTCTAGATACTGTGTGTGTATTTCTGTATATGGCAGGTATGAATGACTGGACCGACCTGAGCGGTGAAGTGTGACGACCGCCCACAGCCCCCGCACCATACAATAGGAATAATGCGCTGAAAGGTGTGCCAGGAAGCTATGGACGATCATCAAGGTATGGCAGATAAACGAAACCTGTCATAAACTCACAGCGCAAGGATCAAATATAATAGAACATATACAACAGGTAGTGATAGTGAAGCAGAAACACTAAACTTTCATGAAATCTAGAAAGTATTTCCCATACACGTGGATAACAACACTAGTGTTTGTACAATTTGCCTCATTACAACACCCAGAGAAATAGCAAACAGCAGAAACAAATACTATATAGTAATAAAACTGGTACATAAGCCTCCTGCTCGCCATCGATCAGCATCATCGTCCTCACTAAAGCAATACCTTCCACCTGTTACTTAGTCTGCCCATCCATAACCGGATGAATAACCCAAGGTAATAAGAGGAAACATAAAACCTTGAGTCGGACAACAGTCTTAGTGAGCGATAAAACTGCTAACAAACTTCATCAATAAAGTATATAAGAATAGGTAAATAATCAACTAATCTACCCAGCTCTAGAGAAGAACTCTCAATTTCCTTCCCTATTACATAACAGTGATAGCCTTTACAATCCACACACCCAAAGGAATAATAATTCAGTCATGGCAATTAAAGCATCCATTCATATATGGCAAAGCAACTCAATCATGATCACAACATGCATTCAAATGTCCATGAATGACTCTGGCTATCACCGCCAACTGTGCTTTGGAAACTTCGTTATCGTGTGACTAGCGAACAATTTGTCGTCAGTTGTCAAGGACCACGCACGATGCCCGGTTCTAACAAAACTCCACATGCTATACTCATAACGTGTTATACGCTATACTCAACACATGTCTAGGCCGTACACGACGCCTAAGGAACTCGACCTACAAGTGGTCTTCAATTGTACCTCTGCTTTGAGTCTGCTAGAACATATGACAACGATAATTCCTCGGCCTTCGTCTCTCTAGTCTTTATCGTACGACTATTAATTAGCTCAGAACGCTTTAGAGTTATCACTTCACACGAACTCAATACATCCTTGAGTTGTCTCCCCATTTGTTGCATACAACGAACAACCAACACTTTTCAACACTTCCAAACTTCCCAATTGAATTCACTTTGAAGTCACATCATCACCAGAAATGTACGACCAGAAATGGCAAAAATGGTTGACTAGAAATGGCTGACCAGAATAGGCCGACCCAACTTTAGTCTAACCCAACTTCTCCTGACTGGGCCGACCCACCTCTGAATGACTAGGCCGACCCACTTTTTTTGACTAGGCTAACCTACTTTTTCTGACTAGGCCGACCCAACTTATGGCCAATCCAACTTATGGCCGATCCAACTTACAACCGATCCAACTTACGGCCGATCCAACTTATGGCCGATCCAAAACCTGCATATTGCAATTCAACTCCGATTTCGACCAAAATTTCACCAAACGACAAATCGAACAAAACTAACTAATCCATTTCATTAAAAAGGATTACAAGCATGTTATGAAATCAACAATATCATCAATATGATAATTCTATCAAGGATAATGTCAAATTCATCAAAATCACCACAAATATGCATATGAACAAAAACCATGGATCTAACTTGCACATTCGTATGAAATATAATAGAAATTACCTATCTAAACTTTCTAAATCAGAACCTAGGGTGATCTGTATTAAAATGAACTTACCAATGCATAGATCTAAGAAAAAACACTTGAATTTGATGAAAAACATGATTTACTACCCATACAATACAAGCTAAAATGATAGAATTATGAATCCGGACAGCGAGCAATTCGAATCAAACTCCTCGATCGATGAATTCACCCTTGAAATGATGTAGATCTAGCCTCCAATGGTCTAGATCTATGATTTCCCTCCTTGGATTTGGATTTTTAATGGTGGAAAGGTGCTAGAGGAAGAAGGAGATCAATGCCTCCAAATTGAGAGAATGGGAAAGTCAACTTTTTCCCTCCACTCTCACCCCCTATTTATAGGATTCCACCAGCCCACTAATGGTCTTCCCAAATCAGCCCATTAAGGCTCCAAAACCTAAATAGCCAACTGTTAAACCTTAAAACAACGATTCCTCCCAAACCGCTGAGCCAAATCTTTTATGTAACCACTCTACGGAAAGGCAATCATCAATTCCTTCCAATGGCACCGGTCTCACCCTCTGGTTTGACCTGAGTCAAAAGTTATTCCATGTACAAGGCTGATAGGGGCAAAATGGTCACAAACAAAATCAATAAAAATTATGGATATGTCTCACATCCCCATAAGCAACATATTAAAAGATGAGAATGATCCAACCCTCAGGGAATAAAATAAAAATATTTTATGATCTTTTGATATGTAAAATGCGGGCTGTTACATTCTTCCCCCTTTAGAATTTCGGCCCCGAAATTCCAAGCAAACAAAAGCAATCACAATAATTCTGCATGCCTATCATCCATGAGAAACCAATTCTATCATCCAAACTAGCAACCATCAAGCCATGCATCCATAGCCTTATCCTAGCACGCGGAATTCTATCAAACGACAAAAAGATACAACGATATAACAGTAGTACGATATCAAAGGGTCCTACCGACGAAGAGTTCTAGATGAGTCGCCTTCATGCCCTCTTCTGTCTCCCATGTACAATCGTCTCTATCTTCACTCCATTGTACCTTGACTAGCTTAACTGTCTTCCTCCTAAGCTGTTTCGTGTCATTCTCCACAACACAAAGCGGCTTACGAGGTCTCGCAACTGCGGTTTCCACTTCTAGGTCTTCGTACTACTCTGGAGATACTACCTCATTCAAATCATGCACAAACTTCCATATAAACGACACACGGAACACATTATGCACACTCGACATCTTCTCAGGTAATTCCAATCTATATGCGAGCTTTCCAATTTGCCCGACTATCGGAAATGGTCCAACGAACCTAGGAGCTAACTTTCCGTTACTTCCAAATCTCACCATATGCTTCAACGGTGAAACCTTCACGAAAACCATATCGCCTACGTTGAATTCCAAGTCCTTACGACGCTTATCGGCGTAACTTTTCTGACGATCTTGGGTTGCCTTCATTCGTTGCTGAATGATCTCAATACAGTCTGAGGTCTATCTTATCATTTCTAGCCTAAGTACCAACTTATCTCCAGTTTCTAACCAACATGCCAAAGAATTGCACGGTCTCCCATACAACGCCTCATATGGTGCCATCCCAATGCTGGACTGGTAGCTATTGTTATATGCAAACTCAACCAGATGTAGATGGTCCTCTCATGGTCCCCCAAAATCCAACACACAAGCTCTTAGGAGATCTTCCAAAACTCGATTAACTCACTCGGTCTGACCATCAGTTTAGGGATGATATGCCGTACTCAAGCACAAATTGGTTCCCAAAGCTTTTTGCAAACTCTTCCAAAATCCACTCATAAACAATGGATCTCGGTCACTCACTATTGTGGTGTCACTATTAATGAAGATCTATACAAGACAAGAGGAATTAAAAAAAAATCATAACTTCTAATCCCAATTGTGGTGTCACTATTAATGAAGGTTGTAACAAGACACTGGAGACAAACAAGGATATCATAGACAAAAGAATTTTAGCACAAAGCCCAGGTAGGCATGATTAACACATAAAAGCATATTAGAATCAGTAATTAGAGCAGCAAACAGATTTTCATCAAAACAAGCAGTTACTAAACAAACATCAAATCAATATCAGAGCAGCACAAAGACCAATATCAAAGCAGACTTGTCAAGAAGATGTTTCACAGATATTTCTGACGATCTCAAAAGATGATTCATGATTTAGGATTAAAATACAGTTTATTTGAAATTATTTGAGAAATATGAAAATCTCAGATTCAGTGAATCAATCACAACAGATTATAAATTTCACATCCAAGATATGTGTGTGATTCAATAAATCAATAATTTCAAATAATCTTAAACAAACAGATATTCAAATCAAATAATCATGATATAACAGTGAGTTTTAAGACCAGATTTTCAAAGAAATTTTCACATATATTTTCTGACAAGTACACATGAAATTTCAGATCATTTACATCAAATTTGAGAGATATTCATGATCCAAAAAAATATAATTTATTTGAAATCACTTGAATCAATGTCAAGTTTTGAGATATAATGAATCAGTCACATAAGGTTGATAATTTCAAATTTAAGAGGTGTGTGATATTCAAAATATCAGGAATTTCAGATGATTTCAAATAAAAAAAATTCAGCCATAATGATCATGAATATAAGATGAATTTTAAGATATATCACTGTGATTCAAGACAATTCAAAATATCCAAGCCAATATGAAGATCAATGAAATTATCACAACTGAGAAGTAGCAGTGTTCTGTAATGAGTATAATATTTCAAGATTTTTTAAACTGAATTAGAAGAAACTCAAAAACAACAAAGGTGTGTGAAATTCCATTAAACTTTTAAGTCTTTAAAAATTTAGAATTCAAATCAACAGTGTTCAAGACATGACAAGAATACATCAACACTGTTATGAATTCAAACTTCAGAATAATTGCAGAAATTAATAAGATTATATTCGAGATTTGGAAATGATTAAAAAACATCAGAGTTTTATTCAAGTTTAAGTGAATTTCCATAAAATAAATAATTCTGCAATTGGAAGCTAAGAAAGCCCAGAAGAAGAAAATATGGCAGTGTCAAATCAAAGAATAAAAAATAGAAGGGGAAGAGGGAGGAATAAACAGAGAAAACATAGACAAAGACGAATCTAGATATTATACCTGATTTGCAGTAGACGATGTGGATCTACAACTCAGTAGTCTTGGCTAAGGAACTGTGAATAATATGAAGCGATTTGAATTCAGTTTATCTTTAGCAAAGCAGTTCCTCAGCCTCCTCTGGTACCTAACAGTTTAGAGGATCGAGTGTTCTAACAAAATTAGCAAAACCTTTCACAGTTTTATTTATATTTTCTGGTACCCAGACTTGTTCGTACAACAAACCATTCGAATTTACCGTTGCACCTTTTGGAACCCATATCTGTTTGAATTTAGTCAAAATTGTTTTATTTCCATTTGGCTTCCAGGATAGTTTAAATGGTTTATTATAAAACAAATTTTCATATCGCTTGTGATTTAAAAATCCTTTGAGATTATCAGAGTTTGAATTTTCAAATCGATTTTTTTCAAAGAAATTTGAAGGATTTTTAAAATCATTTGGTTTCTCTTTTTCAAAACCATTATTTTTCCCAAAGCCGAATCCACTTTTATTTCCAGATGAAAATTAATTTTTCAACAACATATTCAGAGATTTTTCACCATTAGAAAATTTAGCCAAAGTTGTTTCAAGGTGTTGAATTTTAGTTTTAAGATCACTATTTTCATTTATTAAATTTGAACTACGATTTATAGCAATCTTACGCCTTTCAGCATCATTTAGTTTCAAAAACAAGAGTTCATTTTCAAGCTTTTCAATTTTGGCCTTGGACTCAGAAATCTCATTTTCAAAACTTTGTTATTTCTGATCAATTTCACATTTGGAATTTTTTTGAAATCTTAAAAGTTTCCAATTCTTTTCGTAAGGAATTGTTTATGCAGATTATCTTACCTTCCTTTTCTTTTGAACTCATAATTTGTTTTTCAAGCTTTTGGATATTTTCATTGAGATGAGCTAAATTGTTTTTCGAGTTGAAACAATCCTTGCAATCAGAGTTTGAAACTTTCATGATATTTTCAAGTTTTAATTCCAATATATTATTTTTAGAGATCAACTCAAGTTTTTCATATTTCAGAATTTTATTTTACGATTCGAGACTATCAACAGCATTGGTTAATTCATTACAAAAATAAACCAAATCTTCATATGAAAGATCTTTAGTTTCATCATCTATTGAGTCTCCATCGACGGATCCATTTGGATTATCATTTGTAAAACCTGTTAAGCATAGATCTGAACTTGAGTTGACATTCTGGGGTTTTAAGCAGTTGTTGTCAATTTGTCCATACTTCATATTGAGAGTTTTCCAAATTTCCTGCGCAGTCAAACAATGGGAGATAAAATCAAGTTAATTATTATTAAGATGAGAATAGAGAATATGCATAGCACGAGCATTAATATTCCTATTTATTATATCACTTCCACTGTTAACAACATCCCAATATTTAATATTAACAGATTTCAAATAGGATTTCATTTTTGATTTCCAATTCAAAAAATCTGTACCATAAAAAATGTTTGGAATGTTATTGGACTGACTCTTAATGAGTTGACAACTAGGATGACCCATGACTCTAGAGGTAAACAAAAAACACCTGCTCTGATACCACTTGTTGGATCTAGATTAATCCTACAGGGGGTTGAATAGGGTTTATTGAAAATTAAGAGAGATATTAAAAATATCAGATCACATAATGCAGCAGAAAATAAATGCAGAAAGGTAAATGACACAAGATATACCCAGCTTCGGTAAAATCCTGCCTACTGCTGCATTCCTAAGGTTTCTACTAGGTAATAGAACAGATCCCGCATACAAGACCATGTAAACTCGTGAACCCCTTATTCCTATTCTAATCCTACGCTCAAAACCGTGGACTAATCTATATCCCCTAGATCAGATTTACCCTAGCTACAACCTTGTAGCCGGTAACCCTAGTTTTTACAGACTCTAGTAAACTGCCCGTTAAACACCTTAACTGGATTCCCTAGATTTTATAGACGCTAGACACTGTTTGATGAATTACAACACGAATTAAAAACAAATACAAAAATAAACTAAAACCCTAGTTTATAAAAAGGAATTTATAAAACACCCTTTTACACTTCAAACAAGACTTTGCCGGCCCATCATGATTTGTGACCTGTTCTTCTTTTTCTGGAGAAAATAAAAATGGCGGCTCTCAAGGCTTTTCACGAAATCCTCCTCAAATCGATTTGATTGCTTGATGAAATGATGTCATGATAACTCTGCTTGCTCCAGTGCTTTGTGTTGCTTTTTCGATCGATTTGGAAGCAGATCAAATCTCTATAAAAAGTGAGTTTTCTGAAATTACTTTTTGCTTGAAATTTATGATTTGTGGATTTTATTTCTTTCGATGATGAAATGGTGTGAATTTATACGGTCTAGAAACCCTAAACACTCTCTGATTTCATGTGTAATTGACTTGTTGATTTTCCACGATTTCCTCTTTTGAATTGCTTGGCTTTTAATGATGAATCTGGATGATTTTGCTAGTCCCTTGCGTGATAGATTCCATGATTCAATTGTGATAAAAATAGCCGAATGTATCTTGTGGAAGCTGGACATGAATTAAAACAATTGTGGCCCCTTGAATTTGATTGAACCGTTTCTGGAAGATAATAATGTTTTCTAAATATGCTTGTGTGATTGCTCAATGAATTTGGATAGCTTTATAAACTATTCTGAACTTTGGCAAAAAAGAAAAATTCGATTTTCATAATTAATATTTTCCAAATTTGAAATATTCCCCTTTTGCAATTCTGTGAGTTCTCGAATTGAGTTGTCCAAAAAGGAAATTGATTATCTTGCCAAATATTCTCCTTGCTAATATTCTGCACTTCTATGATCAAGATTGTCGAGTTGAATCTTAGAAACAAATAACTATTGTTTCTTGCCACAAAACTAGGAAATGTATTTCTTTCACACCTGATTTTTGCATGCCTTAAAAAATACAGATTGAATGATAATTAATGAAACCATTAGATGACTTGCCGTTTTCAATATACATTCAAAAAAAAAAAATCAATCTGCCTATTTTCTTGAATATTGTTTAGTTGCTTGTACATCTCAACCTTGTTTTTCCATGAGATTGCTTCACCATTACGTATACATAATTTATCCTTATCATGTTGCATAACTGTGCATGTACATGGCCTTGCTGAGATTATGCTGTTTGATCATGTACATGTATATATGTGACCAGTCCTTGTTGTCATGCAAACTTGTGCTCAGTTCATCTCTATCTGCATGCACCCACACTGTATATTCCTGGAACCATTTCTAAACATTGTGTATAGCAGTGCATGTTTTAAACACTAATGCACTCTCTTGACTCTACTGTGTACTTTGTTGTGCATTCATATGACTACTATAAGTTGCATCATGCTACTCTGACATGTATTAATTGCTTGAACGCTTGAGTATCTTGAACTTGCTGGAAACATGAACACCTCTTGCTTTCATTACTGTGCAATCTTGTCATTTTGCTCTTGTATATGAAGAACTCGAACATGCTAAACCGTTGCTGCATTATGTTTACTTCTGTTCACTGGTTCACCATGCTGTTGTATATGCTTCTCTTATGTCTTGACCATTTAGCTTATGCATACATGCTGCCTTTACCTTGCTGCCATGTATGTGTTGCTGATTTGCACTTCACTATGGCTGCACTTCGTAATGAAAGCAAATTTGAGAATGAATCTATACATGTTGCATCCCACTAACTAGATACTTGTTCAATTTTCACTTTGAATTGATACTGAAGCACTTGTGCATGACCATTGGAAATCCATGCGTGAAACAGTCTTAAACTTGTTATGTATTGTGCATGTACTTCCTGAATCATGATTATCTGGACTGATTTGCCTCTAATTGAGTCATGAGCCATGCTGACTTGATCATATTGCTTTGACCCTTGCTTGAATGTTTGCTGCCATAGTTGTATACTGCTGCTTGTGTGCTCGACCATTTTGAATACCATCCACATATGTTGGCTTGTTGAATATCATTGTGGACCTTCATGTATTTGCTTATAGCTTGACCATATTTACTTGAGTGTAGCACTGAGTCGAGTTGGTCCACGTGGCTGCTCCTCAGTTGCAGTTTTTTTGGTGAGGCAGTGCACGCGTGTATACGTATACACATATGTATATGCAGCCACTCAAAAAAGTTTTCCTGTCCCTACACTGAATAAATATACATACTTTCTGCCTTGTGGAATATCACAAGATGTCTAGACACAGATGGATAGATATGAATTTCAGATCAAGTCATGAAAAATGATGAGAAACACACTGAGATTCTGAGGCAAATAAATTTTTAAAACAAAAACTATATTCGCTAGAATTTAGAATATTATTTGTGTTCCAGATACTGTGTGTGCATTTATGTATATGACAGGTATGAATGACTAGACTGACTATGAGCTGTGAAGACCAAAGACTAAGAGACAGTGTCAGTGTGTGTTAGCAAATGTGTCTGTATATGAATATGAAAAAGTAAAATGAGTGTCTGAGTATTTTTGTAGTGAGGAGCATTGTTTGAGTGAAAAAGATTGTACAGTATTGTATATCAGTGAAATGTACAAATAGTGGAGTTATAAAATTTGTATTGTTTAAATATTGAAATAAAATATTATATTTAAATAAAATACTGTGTAAATATTTAAATTTCTGTACAATCATATTCTATTTAAATATAAATATTATATTCCAGTCTGTGATGTATATATGAGTCAGTACAATAACAAATACATTTACAATAATATATATTTTGTTGTTATCATCAAACAAAAATTATATAATTGTGTATACAACAACATTATATACAACAGGTCGGGTAAGTCCTTAGGCCATGCTTGTAGATAAGCTAGCCAAGCGCACCGAACGTACGAGCCCAGAGATTGGCCAACAAAGCACGTACATCCTTTGCTTTGACAATCAAAAGCTCATGGAGTGGCTTAATAAGCACGTACATCCTCTGCTTCACAATTCAAACCCAAGAAGGGGGTAACAAAATTGCCAGAAATGAGTTTCTGGTCCTCTACTAAAATACCCGAATCTGGGTTAATTCGGGACTTCTACTTATTGCCAGAAGTGGATTTCCGGTCTTCTACTTAAATACCCGAATCTGGGTTAGTTTGGGACTTCTACTTATTACCAGAAGAGGATTTCTGGTCTTCTATTAAAATACCCTAATCTGGGTTGATTGTGAGCTTCTATTACCAAAGTAGGGTTCCCGCACATCTTTCAAACATTTTAATTCAAGATATGGATCAAAGCTCCTGATTACAGCCAGAGGAAACATACTGGTTATTTCTTATTAATACCCAAATCTGGGTTATGAAAGCTTCAATTCTCAATCTTATTCGAAAAACAAGACTTAGAGAAAAGTTCAAAGTCAACCGTTCAAAAGCCTCCAAACGAAGATCGCAATCTTTCATTTGGCTCAAGGATATTTCTTTAAGTTATTATATACAAGTTGCTATTATTTATGTGAAATACAAGCAAATGTCTTGTATCAAACAATGCACACACAATTTACAAGTTTTTTTGCAAAGGTTACCTCATTGATTATCAATACATGAAAACACACACATCACAATTACAAGTACAATCAAGTATCTAACTCCTCTTCATTCTCAGTCAAAGTAGGGTTGATAGAATGATGAATCGTGATGCTCAGAAGCTAGTTGAGTTTATGCTTTATTCTACAAATTTCACTTGGGTTATCAGTAGGTTTATTCTGTAGCTTTAGAGCTCTGTCATAAGCTCTACACATAGCCCTTAAAGACTTGTTGTCTTTCTCTAGCTCAAAAACATTCATATATATATACCATGCTTTTGCGCTTGCAAATGTCTAGCTTGATCCACGTACCGGTTAATACGACCGGACGTATCCTTAATTAATTTGGTATTATACATACTTTTTATCTCAGTTATCACCCTTTTGCACCATTCAGATATAACTGACTCCTCTAACCCTCAGGGGGGTTTGTGACACCCCATGTCCATTAATGTCACTCTTTGATAGAATGTATTAAGTTTCGTGAAGCGTTATGGTTAAGAAAAAATAGAAACATTACAAGACAAATATAAAATAACAGCGGAACTAAAACGTTGATTAAATAGCAAACCACATAGTTTAAAACTCGGTAACATCGTAGTATGAAATACTCAAAACCATTTACATCAATAATAAAAGCTCTGCCTTGCATCAAATCACCATCGAAGTACAATAATACATAAAGAAAGCATAATCCCCAAAATATAGCCATAGTAGAGAAGAAAAGATCAAGCAATACATCTAAGCAGCTCCAAGCGAAATGAAAGAAGAATCCAAATCAAGCTTGAGTATTCCCACCCTGAGAACCTAGGGGAAGGGGGGTTGACCGAAGGAAAAGAAGAGGAAACAAAATAAGTCAGACATAAAGTATGGTGAGTCTAGTTACTTTTAGCATATAAAAAGGTAAAAGCATCATGACAAGCATATAAACTGGATAAAGTAGTATCAAAAGATAAATATAGCAGAATGAAAATAAAAGGGTAGGTTATGCTTCTCTAATATTTTCTCTCTCTCTCTCTCTCTGCACCATTACTAATATAACATAAATAAGGTGATCCCTACTTAACAGATGATAGATTTAGGTGTACTTCTAGTTATGGGTTTTACCCCCAACAAGAATAATGTCCAGCCCAACAGAAATGATAGGTGTTACCCCCAACAAGAATAATGGGCTGCAAGCAAGACTAGACGTACCCTAATTTCTACTACAATCGATCGGCTCCCTATTCTGTAGATACTTGTGCTATTCCCACAGTATGACGTATCACTTCCTAAGGTGGCGACCCATTGATTACAAGATGCACAATAATATCTACTGATGACACAACATCTTAATTTTCCACTACAAGCTGGATCCATGCACGCACATGACCCCGTTGGAAACTGCACTGTTGACACCCTCTCCTTTTAGAACCTCTTACAATCAATTCAGTAAGCGTGTCCAGACCCCGACCTAGCTCAGGGTACTCGTTTGATACCTAGATGGGTTACTGACTGATAAGGGACCCACACAGATGATACAAGCTTCCCTCTTATACCCGTATCCCCGCTACTAGGATTTTGACAGGTTATTCTATTGCATAACCCCCACATGTAATATAGTTTAAGTTGTTAGGCTTATATAGCACTCTATAGATTTAACAAGTTAACTTAACCCCCTACACACTGTTTCAAGCAAGTTTTTCTTAACCCCTACTCAACTTTTGACATGTTTATGTAACCACACAGGTTTAGATAGGTTAAGTATTTCTCATTAATAGATTCTTGTTATCTTCCATTAGTGTCTGTTAATGTACCAGACCTCTCACATTAAGTCGACTACATGCGATTGCTGGATATGTCAGGCGGTTCCAGAAAGACTTCTACCACAAGCTAGACTTAACCTCATGTCTTAGCACCATTGCACTTACATTTATGCCCTCAAACTCTCACATAAGATTAACCACTTGTGGTTGCTGGATATGCCGGGCAGTTCTAGGTAGACTTCTACCACAAGTGTAATCTAACCTCGTATGGAGGTGCAGTTACAGTTTCTAATTACTGTAGTTTTACACATATCCATTCCTGGTCAATTATTCATGTTCATCATAAATTATGCCCCAAATTCTAGTTTTAGATCTCATTATATGTTTTGCCCCAAAATCACCATATAAGTTATGCCATAATCCCAATACAAGTTATGCGCCAATATTAATGTTTCCCATCATCCCCAATTTCGTGAATTCGCATATTTCAGCGATAGGCCTAGGCTCGAAGGTAGCCTGGCTACAAAATAAAAAGGGAAAGAGAAAAAGGAATAGAACAAGAACATGCATAATAATAAAACTAGCATATGTTGATAAAATTGATCATAATAACAAGATAGGCATATAATGGCTGAATTGGGTATATGAGAACTATAGACCCGGTGTACAAATAATATTAGATCTGGTATGATTCAAGTTATAAGTGGGCATAGGCTTAGATCCAAACTTATAGACATGCCAAGATTACTTTTTAATTGTTTAAATATAAAAATAACATAAACTCACAAGGACTGGATCTAAGAACAGAGAAAAGATTTGATGATATTGTAGCATAGATCCTTGAACACGTCTAACTCTTGTTGTTAAAGAAGAAAAGGCTATTTTAATCTGAGTTGGGGTAGCACCTCGTTGTCACCATTGACTTAG
The DNA here is from genome assembly GCA_030737875.1 of Allium sativum. Taxonomy (NCBI): domain Eukaryota; kingdom Viridiplantae; phylum Streptophyta; class Magnoliopsida; order Asparagales; family Amaryllidaceae; genus Allium; species Allium sativum. Next base: position 776,294,364 of record CM060926.1, read on the forward strand.
GAGAATAAAACAATGAGTATGAGGTCTTATTTATAGCCTAAGGTCAACGAATAACGCTCAGAAAGGTGTCCAGGTTCACAAAAATTAATCTGCCCAGATCTCGTAGGGGTCGACCCCGGGGTTGACATAGGGGTCGACCCATGGGTCGACACCCTGAGGGCACGGGGTCGGCCCCCAACGGGCCGATTTCACACTCCTCTCACCTCGTTTGATTTTAGAATTAAATTTCTGGTTTAATTTGTTTATATATATTTCTCTTATGCGTATGCAAACTTCAAACCTTAATAACTTCTTCATACGATGTCCGTTTTACACAAACCAGGTGTCTATCTTGACCAAAATTACGAATGCAATGGCGTAGTCTATTTCACTTAATTCTAAATATTTATTTAAGTATTCTTTAATTTGTCTCTATGATGTGTTATAAAATTACGGGGTGTTACATTCTCCCATTCTTAACGGATTTCGTCCTCGAAATCTCCAAGTTAAGAAGAATGCACATCCTAACATCCACATCCATCTACTCATCCATCAACCATGGGCATCCAATGTCCTTAAAAGACTTCTAATGCTTATATGAACATATGCAAAGGTGTGTGTGTATGACTTTATACTAATGCAAGAAACCAGGCGGTCTACTGATTCAGTCCTTTTCTTTAATCCAATATATGTTAGTGCGATGAATCCACCATGTATTCAAATAATCCTAGTACATCATATAAATGCTATATGCGTGCACAGTCATTCATCCAAATGCAACATCCATACGATGATACACCCAGTTTCATCCATAATTTTGTTTTTAGAATGCACACACATCCATATGCAATATGGGAGTAATTGAGCCGAATGCCTAATGTATGCGTATATGCATCCACGAGCAACCACTAGCAAATACTTGCATCCATCAAAACATAACCTGTCTCAAACACATGTTTACATCCAGGGGTTCCCTACCTAAAGGTCGTAGATTCGATCGATAGGATATACGAAAATGACAGAAGAAAGTTCAAAAATAAAAAGCTTTGGAAAAGAAGTTAAGAACATACCCTTGAAAAGAAAAGGGTACGAAGCGTGAATCTTGTCTTCAGTCTCCCAAGTTGTATTCTCGGGGTCTTCTCCCCACTGGGCCTTCCATCTACTTAACTTATCGGTTGCATAGCTCCTTAACTTCCGATCGAAGAATACGGGTAGGGACTCGTCTGACAGTCGCCTCCCGTTCCACCTCTACTTCCTCAAGCATACTTGGCTCAACAACTTCTGTTGTATCATGCAAGCACTTTCGTAAGTGAGAAACATGGAAAATGTCATGGACACGGGCCAATCTCTCTGTTACCTTTACTCTATAGGCTATATAGCCAATCCTTTATGTTATGGGAAATGGCCCTACAAACCTCGGTGCCAGTTTCCCTATAGATCCAAAGCGAACCACATTCCTTAACGGTGATACCTTGTTGAAAACCATGTCTCCTACCTCAAAGTCGATATCATTCCTCCTCTTATTTGCATAGGACTTCTGCCTATCCTGAGCTGTCTTCATGCATCTTCGAATAAGATCTATCTTTTTTGAGGTTTCCCTAATTATCTCAGGTCCAAATAGAAGCCTGTCTGTAATTTCCCACCAACAAGTTGGTGATCTACAGGGTCGTCCGTACAATGCCTCACAGAGTACCATGCCAATACTAGCCTGATAGCTGTTGTTGTAGGAAAACTCCCCCAACGGAAGATGCTCTTCCCATGTCCCTCCAAAGTCTAGGATACACAACCTTAAAATATCCGCAAGGACTCTATTCACTCTTTCCTTCTACCCATCAGTCTAAGGGTGATAAGAGGTGCTCAAACACAACTTTATACCTACTGCCTCTTGCAAGCTCCACCAAAATTTGATGGTGAATATGATGTCACAATCACTTACAATACTGGAAGGTACTCCATACAGACGGACTATCTCGCGGAGATAAACTGATGCCAACCATGCTGCCATCCTCTTATTCTTAACGGGAATAAAATGAGAGCTCTTAGTCAGTTTGCCAACTATAACCCAAATACTGGTGTTGCCTTTCCTCGATCTAGGCAAACCATCAATGAAATTTATGGAGACGCTTTCGCACTTTCACTGCGGAACCTCTAAAGGATGAAGTAAGCCACTGGACTTCTTTTGCTCAGCTTTGACTTGCTGGCAAACCAAACATCGAGAAACAAACTCCGCCACATCCTTCTTCATCCCAGCCAAAAAGAAAACCCTCTTCATATCCCTATACATCTTATCACCACTGGGATGAATAGTCATCCTAGAATGATGGGCTTCTTCAAGGAATGTCTTCAAAAAACTTCCGCCTCGAGGAACACAAAGCCTCCCATCTCGTCGCAACCAACCTCTATCATCTGTGGAATATCTACTGAGGTGGCTGGAAGTCTCACCTTTACTGAGCTTGTCAAAAATATCTGCTATCTGTGGATCTTCTTGCTGCGAAGCTCCTATCTGATCCAAAAGACTAGGTCGCACCTCCAATGATGCCAATAAGCCAGGTGTAAACTCGGTAGAGGGCCTAAAATCAAAAGTTGATATATACTCCAAGCTCTATCTCTCTACAGATGGAGGACTCAAGGTCATCCTTTGCCTACTCAGTGCAACAACCTTCACGAGATCTACTGTTATCCCTTCTTTAGAGACCACATGCCCTAAAAATCTCACTTCTTTTCTCCGAGCTGATGTGCTTGGAAGGTCTTCATAACCTCCTCTATATGCTGGGCATGCTCTTCTTCGTTCTTCGAGAAAATCAAGATATCATCAACGAAGACCACATTGAACTTATTTAGGAACTCCCGAAGCACCCTACTCATCAGATTTACAAAATAGGCAGGAGCATTCGTCAAAACAAAAGGCATGACGAGCCACTCGAAGAAACCATCTGGAGTCCTAAAGGCAGTCTTGTCTATGCTGTCCTCGACCACCCTTAACTGATGAAACCCCATGGCCAAGTCTAACTGGGAGAAAACAGACGCACCGACAAGTTGATAAAACAAATCATATATCCTTGGGAGTATGTGCCTATTTTTCTTAGTGAGCTTATTCAACTCCCTATAATCCATGCATAAGCAAAGCGAACCATCCGCCTTAGTTGCGAATACCGTTGGAGCACCCCATTCAGATATGCTTTGCCTAATAAACCCTTTTTCAAGCAACTCCTTTACTTGTTTACTAAGCTCCTTTCTTTCTCTTGGAGCCACGTGGCGTACAGGCAATGCAGCTGGCTTTGCATTGTCTACCAAGTATATACAAAAATTAATCTCGCGCCTCGGGGGTACGCCTTAAACCTCCCCAAAAACATCTGGATACTCACAGACTACCAGTACAGATCGTAAATCGTCAATAAATGCATCAAGGGACATTAAGAAACTATGGATGACAGACTCCTTGGGGTCACAAGAAATCTCGAGGGTCTTCCCACCACAGTCAGAAGTCTAACGACCCTCCTCTCGCAATCTAGAATGGCGCCATACATGGCTAGCCAATCCATTCCTAGAAACAAAACATAGCCCATGAAACCAGCACATATGTGTCGCACTCGAACTCGACGTCCAACAAAGATATCCTCAAACCCCTACACATCATAGACAAATGAGTCGTACCTCCTTTAGGGTTTGAGAAATCAGATATAAAAGAATGTGAAGCGCCGAGTTCTTATAGGATAACCGGAAAGAGAAATCAAACCTTCCACAAAAATCTTCCTATCTCTAACCGGAACATCATCTAAAGAGCATGCATTTGCCCTTCCGAAGGTCCTGCCCTTTGGCCCTATCCTTGCTTCTTTGGGGAGTCCTTGATAAGATATCCAACTTCTCCACAATGGAAACAACAACCCTTTCTTTTTCAGCAATCTTTACTCAAATGGCCCATATGCCCGCAAGTAAAACATTTCCTCTTATCTCGAGCCTTATCGTTATTTCCTCCCTTCATTTGCTGTTGTTGCTCCTTCTTGGGCCATACTTTCTTGTTCATTGCCTCCTCAGTTTTAGCCTCTACCTTTCCCCCTTTATCTTCCTCATGCATTAACGCCATATCAACGAGTCTCTCAAAAGTCGCTCCGATCGGAATATGAGACATAGCCAGCCCATGAAGGGGTTCATTTAATCCTCTTAACAAACCTCAAAACTTTCTTATGCGGTGCATTCACTAGCTCTAACCCAAACCTCGCCAATTGATTAAACTTATTCACATACTCCCGAATAGACATGCCTCCTTGTTTGAGTGCTAAGAAACATTCCATTTGCAGACTTTACTCGACTTGAGAAAGAAACTTAATCCCGAACCATTGCCTAAAATCATCCAAAGTCTCGACTGATGTCCCGCATGCGTAACTTCCCACCAGAACAAGGCTTCACCTTTCAGCTGCCAAACGGATAACTGAATCTTTGTATGGTCGTCAACCTCAAAAGTACCAAACAAATTTTCCGTCTTCTTAAGCCAATTCTTTGCTTCTACAAACGTCTCCGTCCCTCGAAACGGCTTTCCGCCCGTGGCACAAAAATCCTTTCATATCTTAGAGAAATTACCAGCATGCGGTGGAGGAGGAGGAGGAACAATGACTGCAACTGGGGGAGGGGTGTCTGCTTGGTCTTTGGCAAGTGCCGTAGCCTACAGATACCTACGCTACCAAGCTGGTATCCATATGCCCTCAGGAATATTAGGTTCCCCAGATATGCTGAAAAGAAAAGGAAAAGGGATTCAAACAAAGAATCGAAAGATGTTTCATATGGTTTGGGGGATTATATTTTTCAAAAACATTCTTTTCCTAAAAATACTTTCTTTAAACCCTTTTCTTGAAAACAATTTTCAAAATCTTTTATCTGATCTGGTAACCTTCAGCTCTGATACCAAGTGTGACACCTCAGGTCCGTTAATGTCACTTTTTAACAGAATGCATTAAGTTTCATGAAGCGTTATGGTTAAACAGAAACGGAGACATTACAAGGCAGATATAAAATAACTGCGGAATTAAAACATTTATTTAAATACTTAACCACATAGTTTAAAACTCAGTAACATCGTAGTCTGAAATACTTAAAGCCTTTTACATTAATAATTAAAGCTCTGCCTTGCATCAAATCACCATCAGAGTACAATAATACATAAAGAAAGCATAATCCCCAAAATATAGCCATAGTAGAGAATATAAGATCAAGCAATACATCTAAGCAGCTTCAAGCGGAATGAAAGAAGAGTCCAAATCAAGCTTGAGTATTCCCACCCTAAGAACCGGGAGGGGGGGAGGGGACGGAAGGAAAAGAAGAGAAAACAAAATAGGTTAGACATAAAGTCTGGTGACTTCAGTAACTTTTAGCGTATAAATAAGTAAAAGCATCCTGACAAGCATATATACTGGATAAAGCAGTATCAAAAGATAAATATAGCAAAATGAATATAAAAGGGTAGGTTATGCTTCTCTAATACTTTCTCTCTCCCCCCTCTCTCTGAACCTTTACTAGTACAACATAAATAAGATGATCCCTACTTAACAGATGATAGATTTAGGTGTACTTCTAGTAATGGGTTTTACCCCCAACAAGAATAATGTACAGCCCAACAGAAATGACAGGTGTTACCCTCAACAAGAATAATGGGCTGCAAGCAAGACTAGACATACCGTAATTTCTACCCCAATCGATTGGCTCCCTGCTCTATATATACTTGTGCTAGTCCCACAGTAGGATGCATCACTTCCTAAGGTGGCAACCCGTTGATTACAAGATGCACAACAATACCTACTGACGCCATAGCATCTTAATTTTTCACTACAAACCGGACTCATGCTCGCACATGACCCCGTTGGAACCTGCACTATCAACACCCTCTCCTTTTTGAACCTCTTGCAATCAATTCAGTAAGCATGCCCAGAACCCGACCTAGCTCAGAGTACTCGTTTGATACTTAGATGGTTTACTGATTGATAAGTGTCCCACACAGATGATACAAGCTTCCCTCCTATACACGTATCCCCACTACTAGGATTTTGATAGGTTATGTCTAGGGGTGTCAAATGGGTCATTTAGGATCGTATAAGGGTCAAGCAAAATTTGACCTAACCCTTTAGCAACCCATTTATTTTGACCCTTTTAACAAACCGGTTTACCTGACCCAACCTACATATTATGTGGGTTATCCATTTAACCCACACATTAAAAAGTATTACTTTAAAATAACAATTTTTAAATCTAAAAACGTCAAAATTACGAAAATATCCTTTATTTTGGAAAAAGAGAAAAAAGAAAAAAATTCAAAAAAAATCCAGAAAATTATGAAATAAAAAGTAATAAAAGAATTATTCGAAAATAATGATTTTTAAAGCTAAAAGGATCTAAATTACGAAAATGACCTTCATATTGAATTTTTTTTTTTTTTTTAAAAATCCAAAAAATTACAAAATGAAAAGTTAAAAAGAATTATTTTAAAATAACGATTTCTAAAGCTAAAAATGCTAAAATTACGAAAATGCCCTTCATATTGGAAAAAGTGAAAAAAATTCAGAAAATCCAGAATATTACGAAATGAAGAGTCAAAAAGAAATATTTTAAAATAACGATTTTTAAAGCTAAAAATGCTAAAATTACGAAAATGCCCTTCATACTGGAAAAAGTGAAAAAAAATTCAGAAAATCCAGAAAATTACGAAATGAAAAGTAAAAATAGAATTATTTTAAAATAACGATTGTTAAAGCTAAAATTACGAAAATACCCTTTATTAAAAAGTGGAAAAAAGTGAAGAAATTTCATAAAATTCAGTAAATTATGAAATGAAAAGTATAAAAAATTATTATTTTTCATAATTTTCTGGATTTTTTAAATTTATTATTGTTTTCACTTTTTTAACATGAAGGGCATTTTCGTAATTTTGCCATATTTATCTTTGAAAATCGTAATTTTTGAATAATTCTTTTTTTACTTTTCATTTCGTAATTTTCTGGATTTTTTGAATTTTTTTTCACTTTTTCCAATATGAAGGGCATTTTCGTAATTTCAGCATTTTTAGCTTTAAAAATCGTTATTTTAAAATAATCCTTTTTTACTTTTCATTTCATAATTTTCTTGATTTTTTTCATTTTTTCCAATATGAAGGGCATTTTCGTAATTTTAGCTTTAAAAATCGTTATTTTACAATAGTTCTTTTTTTTACTTTTCATTTCGTAATTTTCTGGATTTTCTGAATTTTTTTCATTTTTTCAGAAAATCCAGAAAATTACGAAATGAAAAGTAAAAAAATGAATTATTTTAAAATAACGATTTTTAAAGCTAAAAATGCTAAAATTATGAAAGTGCCCTTTATTTTGGAAAAAGTGGAAAAAAGTAAAGAAATTTCAGAAAATTATGAAATGAAAAGTATAAAAAATTATTATTTTTTCATAATTTTCTGGATTTTTTTAAATTTATTATTGTTTTCACTTTTTTTAACATGAAGGGCATTTTCGTAATTTTGACATATTTAGCTTTGAAAATCGTTGTTTTTAAAATAATTATTTTTTAACTTTTCATTTTGTAATTTTCTAGATTTTTTGAATTTTTTTCGTTTTTTTCACTTTTATCAAAATAAGGGTATTTTCGTAATTTTAGCCTTTTTAACTTTAAAATTTATTATTTTCGAATAATTCTTTTATTACTTTTAATTTCATAATTTTGGCTTTTTATTAGAAATAGTTCTTTTATTTTCCGCAATTTTCAATATTGGAAAATATGGAATTTTCCCCAATTTTTAATATTACAGAAAAAATAGCGACTTCGTATGTTGGCAGAGTTACATGGGTAAGTGGGTTACCCATTTGTAACCCTTTTAAAAATCGGTTAACCCTTTTATGACCCATTTAATAAAAAATATAAATGGGTTGACCCAACAGGGTTGTAATTAGGGTAAAATGGGTAGGGTAAAAGGGTAGGGTCATATTTTGATAGGTCTAGTTATGTTTATTGCATAACTCCCACATCTATCTATTACCTATAATAGAAAGCAAAATAGGGAAAAAATCTGAGTTGGAACGTTTCTTTTTTATACAAATCCTATGTGGCGCTCAACGCTGCTGCTTCGCGTTTCTAAGGAATAATAATATACTTAGAGCATATCCAACAAAAGCATGGATATCAGAAAATTGGATATGTACACCCAAAATGGCCTCCAACAGGGTATGGATTCTTCCCATCGTTTGGATTTCGGGCAGAATAGTTCCGGAATGTGTAAACCAGTGACGCGTCTGTTGAACATGCGCCTAAAAATACGTGTTTGTTTAACAAGCGCGTGGATTTACGCGCTTGTTAAACAAACGCGTATTTCCAGGCGCATGTTCAACAGACGCGTGAAATTTATGATTAAATTTTGTGCTAATTATGTTACTTCCACCGAAATTTAGACACATGATTAAACAAAAACATTCAACAGTTATACAAAAGCTTAAGATACATGATTTCACTAAACATTTAACGGATACATAGTTTCAGATATTGATTAAAGGATACAAAGTACAATATTAGAACTACTAAAGCAACGAAAACACAACAACTAAGGGTAAACAGTTTTACTGACTTCCAACAAAGTTCCATAAATGATCTGTTAAATCTTTCTGGAGTCTTCGATGAATGTGAGCGTTGCGGTAGGACATTTGGCTTTCGACGTGAAACTCAAGCTCTAGTTCGCTTTCAATCATATTTTCACACCAAATCTCAAGTGGTGGAGCAGTGCAGTTATAATTGAAATCATCCTCCATGTCTCTTTCGTCCTCTATAATCATGTTATGTAAAATAACACAAGTATACATTATCCTAGTCATTTTAATTGGAGACCACAGTCTGCATGGGTTACTAACTATGGAAAATCTGGATTGTAAAACGCCAAATGCTCTTTCTACATCCTTTCTTTGTCCTTCTTGCATTGCTGCAAACCTTGCTTGTTTATTGTTTTGTGGGTTCGGTATTGTCTTGACAATAGTACTCCATTGCGGGTATATACCATCGCCTAGATAATATCCATGGTCATACTGGTGACCCTCTAAAGTAAAATGATGTGGAGCTGATCTACCGTTCGCCAAATCATTAAACAACGTTGAGCGTTCAACTACGTTCAAATCATTGTTCGAACCTGGCATTCCGAAAAAAAGCATGCCACATCCACAAGTTGTACGACACTACAGCTTCAAGTATAATAGTTGACGTATGAGACTTACCCTGATAAGCTCCACCATATGCTTCCGGACAATTCTTCCACTCCCAATGCATGCAGTCCAAAGATCCTAACATCCCTGGCCATCCTCTGCTACCGTGCATATCCATTAACATTGCAATGTCAGCTTCGTTTGGTCTATGCAAGTATTGATTACCGTAAACGTCCACGATTGCTTGGCAGAAATGGTCTAAGCATTCTAGTACTGCACTTTCTGCCATTTTCAAATATTCGTCTTGAGCGTCAGCAGGACCTCCATAGGCTATCATACGCAGTGCAGCTGTCATCTTTTGAATTCCAGTGAGCCCCGTTGTCATAGACGCATTGCGTTTGTAGATAAAGTAGGAACCGTGTTGTTTAATACATTCTAGGATTCGAAGAAACAAAGGACGCCTCATTCGGAATCTCCTTCTAAACTCCGTATCTGTATACCTCGGATTTGAAATAAAATAATCTTCCATTAATCTCTCGTTGTGCAATGCATGATGTAGTTTTTTATATCGACGACCTACAACAGAACCTCCATGTTTTTTGCTAGATTCACCATCTCCTAATGCAGTTATAAGCTGTCTTTGTCAACGAAAATGACCATGCACCATAACATCAAAGTCTTTGTCACTATCATCGAACAACAAACACTCTTCGATGGACAGTGTGGTCTTTTGATTTTTTGAGTGTATATACTAAAAACAGTGGACTGTGTCTGAGTAGTGAATGCTACAAGTTTTCCTCATATAACATAGTTGTTCTACATTTAGGTCTTCATTGGATACCAAAATGTGATATGCATTGGTTACCGCAGTATGCTTGTCATAAAGTAAGTCATGCATTGGTTACCGCAGTATGCTTGTCATAAAGTAAGTCATGCACTGGTTACCACAGTATGCTTGTCATAAAGCAAGTCATGCATTGGTTACCGGAGTATGCTTGTCATAAAGCAAGTCATTCATTTGTAAGGTGATATGACAAGTCTATCGAGGACGACCCAAACAGGATAAAGGACAAAGGACTATAACGTATATCGAGGAAGACCCAAACAGGACAAAGGACTAAGGACTATAACGTATATCGAGGACGACCCAAACAGGACAAAGGACAAAGGACTATAACGTATATCGAGGACGACCCAAACAAGACAAAGGACTATAACGTATATCGAGGACGACCCAAACAGAACAAAGGACTAAGGAAAGGACTAAGGGCTATAACGTATATCGAGGACGACCCAAACAGGACAAAGGACTAAGGACTGCACTATAATCTGAAAACTCTCGAAAAAGAGTGACATGACTCCACTCTGCCATAAAACATAAATGCACTATGGGAAATGTGCAAGACTTGACCAATTTATAATAACACCAATATATAATTGACTTCGAAGATGTATTTATATGGCACAGTTTTATGCTCTGTAAACTCATAATTAAATTACCACGCATTCACAATTTGAGCTATGAACAACTGGGAAAACGACGATGAGGCTTCCATTAATCAGCGACCTGGAAAACAAATTGTACTTGAAGGGAAGGTTTCCGAGCCGCTACGTACGATTGGATCCAACCCTCTCTGCCGTTGTGGACAAGAATCAGTCGTGGTTGTTGCCAATACTGAGAAAAATGTCGGTCGTCGATTTTTTGCTTGTGAAGCCTACAAGGACCACAAGGTTTTTCCTACTGAAATTGATTGTTGTAACTTTAAGCAGTGGATTGACCCTCCCATGTGCGAACGTGACCGTCAGTATGCACTGGAAGCGCAAGCTGAAATAAGATGCTTGAATAAGATTATTGCCGATAAACCTAGAGCTGCACCTTTCCCAAGGCCGTGGTAGATGTATTTGGTTAGTAGATGTTTAATTGTTGTTGTAGTTTGTATGATTGTGGTTTGGTCATAAGCTTTTAAATTGTTGTTGTTGTAGTTCGTATGGTTGTTGTTGTAGTTTGTATAATTGTTGTTGTTGTAAGCTTCTAAGCTTCATTGTTGTTGTTCAATCTGGTCTTCATTGGATACCGCATTTTGTCATTCATATCCATTCAAATGTTTGAAATAAAGCTGCAGTGGCTGTATCACTGACATAAATCAACACTTATTTTAAAGATACAAAAGCTTACGATACAACAATAAACTTAAGGATACAACTATAACACCAATAGATCCAACAATAAGCATAAAGATACAAAAACTTGTAAAGATACAACAGCTTACGATAGTAGATTCAGTATGCAAACATATTAATTGTTACGCTCATTCTGAAGGGATTCTAAAGAGGTTCGAAGTCGCCTATTCTCTTGTTCTAACTCATTGGCGTAAGAAATAGCCCTTGGACAAAAACGATCGTCTATCCACTCAAAATAATTGCATCCGTTAGGCCATATCGAGCATAACTAGATCCTACGACCAATATTCTCTCTGTCAGCCCGTACTACCACCTCTACCGCGTAACCACAGTAGCAACAAATGGGATAGGAGTCAACTTCCAGCTCGTTAGGAGGCTGGTTAACTGAAACTCGTCGTACCTCTCGATGACCTACAGCTGGAACAGTCAGTGGATGAGGCACTGTAGCCGCTCGAAAGTGTTCTTCATTTATAGCTTGGTCTACTTGATGACCTACATTTGGAACTTGAGCAATTGGCGGATGAATCGTCAAGCGGGCCAGCTCTTGGTAATCGACGCAGTCACGACGCAGGTCCTCGTAGTGCCGCTCTTGTATTCGATATTCCAATCAATACCTGTTCTTGGACTTGAAGGCGGACGCTCAGGAAAGTTTTGATCATAGTTCGAATCCATTGACGAGGGCCATGACCATGAAGACATTTTATAATTTTGTTGAAATTTTTGGTTCCAGCTAAGTTAAAAGTAGTAACCGCGTATATTTATACGTTCAATTTGTGGAGTAAACATACATATGATGCAACAAGACAGGACACTGATACTACTGCAGGGAATATTGTATCTAATTCCCCTTGTTTCTGGCTTTGCATTATTAAAGCAGTGGTCAAGACATCTTTAATCAGTACGAGTTGTCAAGTCATGTAGTAACATCAACTACTGAGGACAGAGAGTTGTCTTGTCATATGTCTGTATCCTACTGCTCAATTAATGATGACAGAGCTTTACCAAAAAGCAACCCCCTTGTTTAAATAGTTTACACTTCGTCCCCTCAACCATACCCACAAAATTGTGTGTTCTACATAAACCACAACGATAAGATGAGAAACTAGTACTCTTTTTCCTTCTACGTGTTTACGCATTTCTTTGTGTACATAATATGTTTCTTGTTTGTGTGTAGCTTAAATGGACGATTGACTAATAAGTGATGAACTCGTAGATAAAATGTTTGATGAGTATGAACGGAACAAGAAGGAGGAAAAAGATGGTGGTTTCGTTCTAGATACACAAGTAGAAGAGGCAGAAGTTATAGTTCAAAATGAAATCGTTCGTGGTACTCAACAAATAGTTGAAGTTCAAAAACCAAAAGGACGTTCACGCAAAAACATAAGAAGGCAAGTGGTTAACCGTAATCGTCACAACTAAAGTGATGCTAGCTCCAGTTTTACTACAACAGAATTCTCTCCTCAAGACTTACTTATACTCGTGAAATCATATATCGAAGCTTACGATAGAAGAGATTTGATGCTGATGCAAAATGGAGGAGGGTTTACCCACAAAGAATTTTGGTCCATGATAACAAGATTACATAACAATCATCGTAAATGCACCACTACACGAACTTCTGCTGAAATTCAAATGGCTCATCGGCTTTTCGTTAATACTTGTGAACGATACCAGAAGATTATAGAGACAGTTGAAGATGAAAACATATTTAAAACGAATCAGGAAACTTTTGATTCTCGTTACCTAGTAGAGTATGAGACTGATTTTATTGGGTACGAAGCCTACAAACTGCGTTATAGTTGGATAACCCGATACGGTGCTGAATAGACAAATGCTTTTGCTTATTGCTTGTAGGTGCATCATAAATTTTAGTACTTATTTCATTGTTATCTCTTGTAAGCAACTTTGTAGTCAAAATTTCGGTACCAGTTATGCTCTTCCAATATGAAAATAAATTCAAATCAAATATGAAGCAGTATATAAACATATTTTTAAATAAATAGGAACGGTTAAAATGAGTACAAACAATATATTAAAATAGTAGTAGAAAATAGTAGTAGAAAATAGAATTGGAAAGAAAATTTGAAATTTTAAACCTAAGAACTACGCGTTTGTTTAACGAACGCGGAATCTACGCGGTTGTTAAACAAACGCGTGACCTATGCGCTCGTTCAACAAACGTATAGATTCACGCGTTTGTTTAACAACCGCGTAGTCTCAAAATTATTGGGATATTTGCCTGATCCGATTATTTGAAGTGTAGAAATTTGGATTTCTAGACCCGAGCGCATAGGTCACGCGTTTGTTTAACAACCGCGTAGTCTCAAAATTATTGGGATATTTTCCTGATCCGATTATTTGAATTGTAGAAATTTGGATTTCTAGAGCCGAATTAATTGTTGCAGATGCCCTTATTAGCGCGCATGCGCCCGTTGTGTTCCACGAAAGAAAACTGCTACCTCTTTCTTTCTTCCCAAAATTTACCATCTACAAACGCAAATTCCTTCGGCTTTCCTCCCGAAATTCACCGCTCATAATACTCATCCTACGAACTTTGCCTATTCTACTAACGGCGGTGGCTCTCTTCTCATCTTCTCTCCCTCTTTCACGTTCTGAATCATGACAATTTCATGAGTTTTCAATTGTGATTATGAGTATGTATATTTTCTGCATCATTGCTTAATTTCTCCCGTAAATCCTCTTTTCGCCAATGATTCCATCAACTAATATGGTCGATAACCAATTTTGCCGGAAATCGACTTCAAGCAGTGGAGAATGATCCAACAGATGTTAATTTCTCTCGTCGTATTGTTAATTTGGAGGTAATAATTTTTCCAAACATTGAATAATTTATTTTTTAACAGTAACTTTTTTTGTGTGTCTATTTTCAAGTTTATGCGTATAAATTCCTGTTCAGTTTTGATACACATAAAATTGAAGAATGGGCGTAATATTACCAACATGATTAACCCTATAGCATGTATGTTTTCTCTCTTCCTTCCCCATTGCGCCTGCGTACCATTTTTTCACCGTGACATATTAGGGTTAATCAGATGTTCATTCAGTAAAGACTTTGTATCGCTAAAGTAATTAGCCAGGTAAAAGATTCTCATCTACAAACTAGTTACAGTTAATTCTCTTTAATGATTTTATGTGTTTACAACGACCTCACATGGTCAGCACCACCCTTATGTTGATTATTTAATTGCTCGGTAATTTATTGTTCTTGATTACAATTTGTTGTTTCCTTAATTATGCACCGATTCATCAGGAGCTTTTGTGCAATTTGCTGAAGTTCAACTATGCTTTAAACTTGGATAATAAGATTGTTAAGTAAAACCATCAAATTCATGTTTCTTATTCAAATTTTATAATGAAATCATTAATTACATTCCTTCTTTTAAACAATAGGATTTTGTTTGGAAAATTATGAAATAAAATCCGCCATTTCTCAACTTTAACTATTAGCTTTGCAATTTTTAATATCTTAATACTATCACAGAACTATATGCTTTTGAGTTGTGTTCAAAATTCAAACTGTACATACGCTGGTACACAGTTTTATATTTAATAGTTTCTTTTTTCTTTTATGCTTCTTCTATTTAGGAACACAACACCGCAGCGGTCAACACCTCCGTCTGCTGGAAACCTATCTTGCATGGATGATTGTCTAATATTCACCATCTTACTGCGACACTATGTCACATAGCTTACCTCTCTGATTTAATCGAAGAATCACTTTTCGCTGCTTCTGTGCACCCAGTTCCGCTTAATAAGATGAATTAACTTTGTTTTTATTTCACCATTATTCTGTCTTACATAGTACGTTTATGCTTTAAAATATGAACATGGACAATTAACTGGAAATCAGTTGCGTGAACTAATTTGGATTTGAGTCAATCTTATTTACGGATAAATAAATTCGTTCATCACATTCCATTTGCACACTAAATGTCCCTATTGTTGTGGCCAAGCACATGAATTAGTAAAGCATAGAACTATGGTTAAATGTTAGTATCTAAATTTATGAATTTATTGTACTACTTTGATGCATTTGGCCAATTTCACATAATTTTTTTTTTTTTTTAAAAAAAGAAAATTGTTTTGCCTTTGCTAAGCATAGAATTAAATTATGTACACTGCAACCTTCTTAACAACATATAATTAGAGTTCCATCATTTGCAGCTTTTGAAACACCATAATATCACTGGCTTTAAATAAAATTGCAGTTCACATATCTGACCTATTTTTGCTCATTTTCGCTTGCTGCATTTTTTATGTGCTCACATCCTCAATAACTTCTCACGTTGTATTTATCTACTCTACATATATTAGTTATTTGTTCTTATCCATTTGACTTGCATTGCAATATGTTCCATTATAGTCCTCTTCTCTAAAGAACTTTAGAAAACCTTTTCACTATTTTATCCGATTAATTGTTTTTTCTACACAAAAATATGTTAATTATGTAAATTACACAGTAGCAGTCGGTTGATGTAAAAATACATTGACCTGATTTACTGTCATACAACATTTACATATGGTAAAATTTATTAAAGCAAAAATCAGGACATAGTAATCATGCAGTAATATTGTAGTAAAATTTCAACTACATATAAATTGTTTTATACTTATTGATAAGGAAAAGATAACATCAGTTGTTCTTTACCAACACTATTCGACATTAATAATACACAAGGTTTGATGACTGAATTATTTTACTACAACCTAGATAAGCATTTAAATATTTGCATTTCTTTGTTTTCAAAATTATTTTATGTTTTTGCAGTTTAAAATTATTAGATTTTGATGCAAATTGCCTACAATTAATTTTATTTCATTAGCAACTCACATATTCCTTTGTTTATTTGTTTTTTCCTAGATTAATGCAATTATATCTTTGCATCATAACTGCTAATACGTTAGACCATAATATACCAATATTGCACAAACATGAGAAGTAACCTTACCAAGGCTAGCAAATAAAATGAACTCTTATACAAGTTTTTTAAAAACAAAACAAATTATAAGGTATATTTGGGTTCTATTTCCATGTATAAGAGGATCAGACATCAGATGCGATATTCATATTTATATATGAATATTTTTCATTTCTAAAAAGGATGTTATACACAAAATTATATTGTTATGATTAATCAATAAACCTTTGTTTCCATTTTGCTTATTTCTTAGCATATAGTAATCTCCATCTTTTTACCAGTAAAATTTTACTAACTTTGATTCAAGATAACAGGTGGCTAACTGTTTTATATAAATATTGACCATATCGGCTTCTATTCCCTTTTCTTTTTCTTTTGGTTTTAATCCTTGATTCTCCTCCCACAGTGACATGAGTTTGGACATATCTATAACCAAATAAATTGTTGCTCACAATTCCATTTTGATTAACGAAGGTGAATTCGAAGACCATTATCTACTAAGAAGTATGACATTTGCATTTACTCTATGTATTATGCAATATGTTTGTTTTTTCCCACCTTCCATTCACGTTGATATGAATTTCAAGTTTCAACTCTACCACTAAAACTTATAAGCATGAACTTAATGTTGCTTAAATGTGATTTCATTTTCTGTTATTTCAAAATATCAAACTTAAGTTATGCTCTTTCTTTTCTTAACAGCCCACTCAATAATTCCATCGACATTCCATCCATTTTTTTTCCATTTAAAATAATATTAAATCTTATCTTATCCTATAATATCAACAACAAATCCATAAGATTTATATCCTGTTATTGGAAAATAATTAACATGCCATTTTGTTGTTGAATTTGGCTATGTTTTCTTATCAAACGAAGCAATCCCTCGAGATGAAAAGCCGTAACAAAACAATTGCATGCAACAAAATTAAGTAGCTGGTTAATTACATTGAATCGTTAGAAAGCTTACCAAAACAGTTGGATATGCAGCAAACATCTACTTCCTATTTATGACCCTCTATTAAATTGTTTTCCCCCCAAGCCTCTTCTCCGCCAACATCTACCTCCTATTTACGTGCGTGCTCTTCGCATCTTGCTATAGGCAATTCACGTATGATGAATGACCTTAAAATTGCCACGTACAAGTTTTGGGTGAGCTTGTTACCGACTGTTTCCAGGCCTGTAAACTAAGTTTTATATCATTTTTTCCCACTGATATAAAACTTAGTCTACAGTAACACTATCGAATTTTACAACGTATTTTTATATTCGTTCACATGTTACTCTAATTTTTAGTGAATTAAGAATGTTAGCCCTTGATTGATAGACTGAACCAACTAATTGTATTTTGGGGGCAGGTAAATTAATCAAATAGTACTAAGATCAAAGAAGGACGAATCAAAATTTTCTGACACGGTTGGTACTATGATCAAAAGAGTTTACTTAAACTTTCTTAGTGATGCTTACACACTTTATCTTGCTGCTTCTTCTAAGAAAAATAAGTATTTGTTAAAATATTTAATATTAATTCATCCAAATTTATAAGTGTAAAATAATTAATTGACAGATGCCAAATGGAATAATATTCGAAGTTATATATAAAAGATAACATAATTATTATGTCATGTCTTGCTTGGATTATCATTTTCACTAATTTATCGTACGTTTTAATCAATTTACATGAGATGGATCCTTCTATTTTTAACTATATTTAATTTATCGTATTTCAGGTTATTTTATAAGTGATATATTCGTTTTTTTTTTTCTTCTAAGAACAATACACGTTATTTGGTTGTTATTGACGATTAATCTTATTGATGACACACAACAGTACACGTCATTTTAACCAGCGTTAGTTGCAGGGTGAGCTTGCAGTCGTTGCTGATAGTTTTGTGCTGTGAAGCGGGGGAGACGTAGTGGTTGTTGTGTGTCATCAATTGGGTTTAGCTGGAGTAAGGTGGTGGTTTTGATGTAGCAAAAGGCTGTGACTGTTGATGAGGGATTTGGTAGTGGATGATATTGGTGCGACTGGGTACAAATTAACATTAAAATTTATATAATCAATTTTCCACTATAAATGATTATCTCTATGTGATATTTTGCATATTTTTGGATGAAAAAATGAACATAAAATCTATTTTTTTTTATTTCCTTTTGTTTATTTTACTGTATTTGGAAGGACTTTTTTGTGTTGATCGGGCTAAAAAAACAATGAATTCATAAAGGATAAAATAGAACAGTAGGCAGGCGATGCTCTAACTGCACCTAAATCCACGAAATAAGATCTTGACTAGGTAAGATATGACTTATTTATTATAGCTAAACTCCAAATCGTCGGTAGGTGGTATTGTTTTTGACAAACTTCTACTTAATAGTTTTAGCAGATCTTGCATTGTTGTATTTAACCGTATAGATGCTGGCAATGAAACAAAAATTTAAGGTTTTGAAATTGTGCATATCATATTTGCGACGATTATCCAAAGAAATAGTAATGCAGTTTTATTCTGATTATCATTTACAAACTGCAACTATTTCTTTTTGTCATGGGGAATATGTCCAAAAGAATTCCTGCCTCATTCAATTGGCCGTCACACAGATGTGAATCCACAACCGTTAGCATAAGTCCCATGAGTACTATGATAACTGTGACATATATAAGCATGCATATTTCTCAAATACTTTATTCAATAGTATTTCAGTTTCAGGCATGTTTAGTTTTTATATGTTTTTTTTTTTTTTTTTTTTTGAAAACCCAGGAGAACCCGGCGGACCGGTAAACTCCTGAGGAGGGTACAGTAAAGCCGTCCGCTAATCCAAGCCCCCATACCCCCGGGTAAATTTATGTAGGATGGGGAAGCGCATGGTAGGAATCGAACCATCGACCTTTTACCAGGAAGTTAGGCCTCCTTTCCACTGCGCCGCACCCGCGGACAGTTTTTATATGTTTTATTCATCAATATTTTAGTGATTATATATTTGAATGTTCATATGATATTTATGCTTTTCTTAATAAGTAACCAGAGATACACTTTTCAATTCTGTGTCATATAATGTGGAAACAATGAACAAACTTAGATTTAATGTTGTATTTAATTGAATACAGCAAGCTAAATTATAGGGGATTGAGTAACTTTATCAATTGATTCACACTAGCAGACCGAGTTTCAATGTGTACTACAAGTTATATCTTGCTATAGGGTTGAAGAGAAGCTACCCATATTGAAGAAGATTCACGTAACGGTGTAAATCAAGCTGTGTGGTCGGCTGCATGGCTATAGAATGAAGCTGGTGCCATTAATATGGCAGGTAATAGAGTTATTTAGGTCCTTACAATACTATTTGCCAAAATTTGTATTATGGAAGGCTGGCTGGTATGATATTGGCTGAAGTCAAGTGGGCATGGTTGAGCTGTAGCATTTTGTGGGCTTGGTTTGGTGGATGTGAGAAGGTAACCTACACAAAAAAATTATTCATTTAATTTCAGTTCTTTTCTCAACAGTTTCTTTGTTAGCGAACCTGTTTACTCTTTTTTCTTTCGTTGACACAGAATACTGGACTCACGTTTGATTAACTAAAGGATATATTTCACTAGATGCCAGTATATTTTGGAAGTGCTTATCATTCCTATCTTTCCACAAGTGCTACATGGTAGTGCTATGGTTAAAGATAAACAAAAATCAATGCACAAGGCTGTTTATTATGTGAGTCTTTGAAGGATTCTGTGACAGCAAGTACACTTTTAATATGTTTTTCTTATAATGACAATAACATGAATTATCCAATATTACTTTGTGTAGCTTAATTCCTTTGGGAATTGAATAATGATACATAGCTTAAAAAGAAGCAAAAAAGATCAGTTTACGCCAGTTGCTTGAGTTTGCGTAAACTCAAGTATAAAAAATTGTACATGTTTTCTGATGAATAGTTTCTATATGTAATTTCGTTTTATCTTTTGGAATTTTTTTCTTCTTCTCATTTTTTTGACAATGGAGGCAGTTTAAGTCTGGGCACTGAAATATAATTTCATAGCCTTCTCTGCTCCTAAATCTTTACTACAAATGAATTATTCACTTTTTCCTGCTTACTCCATTGTAGTTTCAACTTCTTCAATGTTTTACTTTCAAGCTGTTATTAACTGTTAGCTGTACTTCTTCCGACGTATTTTGTTCCCATTAATTTCAGATTATCAAAATATTGATCCAACTATATGTTGTCATTTATAAAATATGGATGTCTATAGGATTTTTCCCATTAAAATATTATTCTTTAATCTATAAATCAGATTTAATTGGATATAACGATGAGAATCATTCATATATAGTAACTTCTATGGTAGTTGATTAAAAATATATTGGAAGAAGATATTGGTTTTGGGTGCAATTACATCATCTCTGATCTATGCTTGGTTTGAGTTTCATACTATGTTCCTGTAAATACATGCGCTATTCTTTAGACAAAAATTAACTTTTTTTCCATATGTGATGCCTAACCATTTTTTTTTTTAAACCATATGCTAAGTCTTAATATTTTTTCTCTACCTACCAAGTGCCAAATTACAATTGTGTTTTGGTAACATAACATTAAATGCTCTTATAAGCACCATAATTTGAACATCGTTCTACATATGATTTTCTTTTGATTGTGTTTAATTATGTTAAAAAGAAATATCTGAAATGACATTCCAAGGAATTTCACTTTTATTGGGTTATCAATGTAAAATTCTGATTTTAAAATATATTTTCTCTTTTTCTAATGGATTTATGGGCTTGCTTTCATATATTATTTTCTTCCTTGTTTTAACAATTGCCATATTTGATGTATGTTTCAGTAAGCAACATATTTTTTTAATCAATTTTTCCATTGATATAGTTGAACTGATATTTTTTTTCACGAAGTTACTAACTTGGTTTTTGTTTTTAAAAACATTTTATCATGGTTTGAAAAAGTCAGTATGCTTTTAGGTGTTCTACATGGAAATATAATACAAAGAAGCTTATTTATTATGTCATAATTTTAAGAAGATATATATTATGACTATTTGGTAGTTCATATTGACACTGAAAAAAGTTTCACGCCAAAGGTATTATGACTATTAATAAAAATTATCAATTCATGTTGTACAAAATGACAATAATAATGACCAAAATGAGTTTCTCAGGTACTAAAAAAGAAATCAACACAGTCCATTGAAAATGCATTAATTATATGCAGTTAAACCTGTTTATATATATCAGTCTATTACTTAATAAATGCTTCTTTGCTTAATCTTTTCCTTACTGGATATCTTCATCCTGTTAGTTCAATTGATTTGCTTATTTCCATTTCAAGTTTTTTGACTGCCTACATGGCTTGGCCATCACTTGAGGAACATAGTTTGTAAAAGGTTTACATTGTTTTCAGTTTTAAAAATATATTGGTGCATTCTCTTCCAAAATTACTTTGTATAGCTTAATTCCTTTGGGAATTGAATAATGATACATAGCTTAAAAAGAAGCAAAAAAAGATCATTTCACGCCAAATGCTTGAGTTTGCATAAACTCAAGGATAAAAATTTATACATGTTTTATGATGAATGGTTTCTATATGTAATTTCGTTTTATCTTTTGGAATTTTTCTTCTCATTTTTTTGACTATGGAGGCAGTTTAAGTTTGGGCATTGAAATAAAATTTCATGGCCTTCTCTGCTCTTAAATCTTTACTTCTACTGAATTGTTCACTTTTTCCTTATTACTCCATTGTAGTTGCAGCTTCTTCAATGTTTTACTTTCATGCTGTTTTTAACTGCTAGCTGGACTTCTTCCGACATATTTTGTTCCCATTAATTTCAGATTTATCAAAATATTGATCCAACTATATATTGTCATTTATAAAATATGAATGTCTATAGGACTTTTCCCATTATAATATTATTCTTTAATCTCTACATCAGATTTAATTGGATATACCGATGAGAATCATTCATATATAGTAACTTCTATGGTAGTTGATTAAAAATATAGTGGAAGAAGATATTGGTTTTGGGTGCAATTACATCCACCCTGATCTATGCTTGGTTTGAATTTCATACTATTGTTCCTGCAAAATACATGCTTAGCTATTCTCTAGACAAAAATTAACTTTTTTTCCATATGTGATGCCTAACCGATTTTTTTATATCCATATGCTGAGTCTTAATATTTTTTCTCTGCCTATCAAGTGCCAAATTACAATTGTATTTTGGTAACATAACATTAAATGCTTTATAAGCACCATAATTTATGCATCGTTCTACATGTGGTTTTCTTTTGATTATGTTTAATTATGTTAAACAAAATATATCTGAAATGACAATCCAAGGAATTGCACTTTTATTGGGTTAGCAATGTAAAATTTTGATTTTAAAATATCTTTGCTTTTTCTAATGGATTTATGGACTTGCTTTCGTATATTGTTTTCTTCCCTGTTTTAACAATTGCCATATTTGATGTATATTTCAGTAAGCAGCATATTTTATTCTCAGGTTGCTCCGGTTACCATTACTGTCCAAAATTATTATACCTCACAAAATGTTATACATACAGCCGTGGATAACATATTTAGATTCGACATCCAGATCTGATAATGTCCATGAAAAAATTGAAAAATTCAGCAAGTAGTAGAGTTGATTATTGTTTAGAAAAAAAAAGAAAAAAAAAAAAAACACCAAAGAGAATATGTACTGCCTAAAATCATGTGTTTTTGATGGGTTTTTACATGTTACTATCTTCTATAATTGGAAACGAAGTTTTTCAATAAAAAAAAAATCCCTTAATTACATGGAAAATGGTTAGAGATGTCACTGTCATCTAACTTTATGCATATTTTTCATATCACTGTTAATTCTTTGTGATTCCTTCCCATTCTTTTGCAAGTACGTACCCAATTAATTTCTTAATTTTTCAAAGTATAAAAATCCAATCAGACTTCAACAAAAATATTAATGATAAGTGATCACAATGTCTTTCAATTTTAAGGTAATTATCTTCTTTATCCTGTGTCAAGGCCTTTATCTTCTTATATTGATTTTACACTTATATCACCAGTTACTTGGAACGTTCATGCTTGCGGAAAGGTTCTTTGGCATTTTTAATAATAATATGACAAACCAGATTCTGTAATTGGTTAGTTGATATCTTTAACAATGCTCTGACTACTTTGGTTTTGAAGACAATAGAATTGCAGCCTGTTGACTGTATCTTTGTTATAAATTTTGCGCAAGTAGAAGAAATTTAAAGTTTAGTTGTTTTTCGTTTTCTAGATGCATATTTGATGAGTTCTGAAATAACCTGTTTGATTTGTTTGTTTATGATATATGATATATGTAAAAGATATCCTGATGTTTATTATTTTTTTCCTTGACATTTGAAGTTCGTTTAAATTTTTGCATCAATCTGCTGCATATCTATGCAGTCTTGATCTTCATGTTGCATCTTTTACAGATATCAAACATGTTTTGATTACTCTATTGGTCTGTTTCAAGGGATCTTCTCAAAGGTGGGATTATTTTCCTTGGAAAAAAAATATTAATTCATGATAACATATAGTTGTGTTTGGTGAACATTTATTAATTTTGCTTTTTTCTTTGTTACAAGTGCCATCTAAAAGCATTATAGGGCAGAACGTACTCTATGTCTTATGTGCTGTACTTACCAAAGTAAGTGAGCTAGGATGAGCAAATGAGCTATCTTCAGTTGGAAAGGTTTCTTTCCCCTTTTGTTTTGATTTGTGAATGAGGAATTTTGATGTTTTCTCCTGAACATTAAAGTAAGCTAAAATTTAAGTGATACGTAATCAAATGAGCTTCCTTCTAATTAGATGATTAAAATTTTAATATTGATTTTTCTTTTTATGTGAATTTGTCATTGTTGAATACAATATTTTGATGTGAATTTATAGGGATTAAGTTTAATCTATGTCTATCCACAATACAAATAATTATATCTTTTTCTATGTAAATGCACAATAGATTTACATCTTGGAACAAATAATATAATCAACAACTTTTTATTACAGTTGCAGTTTGAGTGCATATTGCCTAAAGGAAATGGGCTAATTGTATCATTTGTCGGGAGATGGTCATACAAAAAGCACCGTGAATAGGGGAATTACACCAGTCATGAATTGTGGTGAGCACGTGATTATTTTGCCTTTATAATTGTTTGTATATGCATTTAAATATGTTATATATTTGTTATATAGGTTTCTATATCTTTCTTCTTCATGAAAACGGTTCTTTTACGAAAGGATTAAACAGCTTGAAGTTTGAGTAATACTAGAAAATGATAGAAGCTGAAGGTATTATTATATAGCATAATGAACTTTAATCATAGTGTAATATGTTAATATTTTGATCAGCTTCATACTATGTTTGGTTCATTTACCATTCAGGATATTGCTGTCTAATTTTTTAATGCACCAAGTGCTACAAATGATTATAGTCGATCATAGTGTAATCTGCCTTTATTGTTTAATTATTTGTCTAGCTAACGATACCATGTTATAGATAGTGTAACCTGCTATGTTCGCGTTTATTGTTCCAACAAGTGGTTAACCTCAGGTCAGATGCGAAGTTCATGTATAACATAAGCCAGATGTGCAATGTAATAAGCTTCAATGGCAAAGCATAAAAATTAAATAATTGATATTGTGTTGTATGTACTATGTAGTTGCAAAATAGCTCATTGAAATGTGTTACTGGAATAAATAAAAAACTGGGAAATTGATAAAATGGTTTATGTATTGTACAACAATATGTAAATCATTGCCAGCGATTCCCCAAAAGAAAAGAGCAATAAAAAATGTCTGATGCAGCGAAGAATAAAAGGAAGAAAACAACAAAAATTAAAACCAAAGCAGAAAAAGGAAAGGGTAAATGGTTGATCATAAAGGTAAAGAAAGATCTTTAGGTCAATCACCTTAAAAGCCGCAACCTTTTCATGATACCAAATTACCTGACTACTGCAGAATAAAAAGCCTAAAAGCTGCATAAATAATTGGTTTCTCTCATCGAAGCAGTCGTGGCCTAGCTTACGGTGAAGCATACAGGGACAATGATCGTATATATATATGTAAATGATCCTGCTCTTGCTCAAAGCATATGGGAAGCAGGCCTCAGACGAATATTTGATGATGTTAAAATTCAAAATAAAATGGCTGTCGGTTTAAATCCTAATATCTGTATATACAGATACATGGTTGGTCAATGGTTTGGTCAGCATATGGATGAGAGTGTGAATTTAGGAGAAGGGCGCAAGACATTGTATGCATTACGAATATATCTCACTGGAGCATCCAGCTCCAAAGGGAAAAAAGATCAAAACAACAGTCAGGATATTTACAGTCTTTAGGTGGAGTGGCTGTTGTTTTCTATGATCATAGAAATGGAATTGTGGCCGAGGTTGCTCCAGTAGCAGGGATGGCTCTTTTGCATATTCATGGTGCAAAGTGTATGCTTCATGAAGTTCGTGCTGTTACGAAGAATGCAAAGTATGTGTTATGCTTTGACGTAGTATTTGCTTGATGATCACGAGATTTGATTGTCCAGGTGAGATTCAAGCAAGTTTGATTATTGAATCTTAAATGCTTAATTATTTGGATTCAATTTATATTAAAATGTTGGCATTTTAAGAAAATGTAAACCATTGCCAAATGTCAAGTCTTTGATTCATTCATGTTCGGTGAGTAGATTGTTCAGCTGGTGGTAAATTAATGAAGATGACTATGTGAAGAGGAGGATAATGGATATTTCTTATCAAGTCCGGCAAATAACAAAGAATAGGGGATTTTCACTTAAAGAGTTTATTTGTTTAGGGTAATAAGTTTTAAGGACACTACTTCTCAAAAATTAGTTTTTAAGGACAATTCTGCACGAAAAAGATAAAAGCGGTTATCTTTTTACGTTATACAGAAATAGAAATAACCGTTTTTATCATTTTCCTATATAACTTAAAAAGATGACCAATTTTATCTTTTTCATGCAGAATTGTCCTTAAAACTTATTATTAAGAAGTGATGTCCTTAAAACGTATTATCCTACAAAAAGATGCCCTTTAACCTAATTTCCACTAAAGAATATTGGTTTAAAGATTTAGGTCGTGTTATATCGAGCTATAGCTATAGACAAAAAGCATGTTGCATGTAAATGTTAACGAGAAATTATTGATAATGTCTTTTGTTTTCTGTTTAAAAAGATATATAACAGTATCTTTGTTTTTTCCATTCGAGAGTATACATGCGAAGATGGAAGTGTAAATCGCAAAACAAAGCGTGATAGGAAGATCATACAAGCTTAGGTCATGTGATGCAAATGGAGAGTTCGTTGACAATGCACTTGCATGAATATTCCGTTTTCTTTTGAGATCTCTGCATCCAAATGGTATTGATGTGTACGCTCAAACTGCAAATGATAATCCTAGAATGTAGCAACTTACATTATGTAAGACTACTTTAATGTATAGGGAATCAACATTGATGTATAATTGTACTGAGTGGTTCTTATATATTTTCATTTTGCAGGGTCGTCTGTAGTTGGTTCAATTTTGCAACTTGGAGTGTTAGCATGTATGAAATCAATATATTTGGTCGGTACTTAATAAACAATAAATTCCTCTTAAAAAAATGTCTAGCATTTTCTATTCTTCTCTGCATGTGCGGGGAATATGACATATCCTATTGGTAACAGATTACAAAGCCTATAGAAGAATGTCCGGCACCTTGCTTTGCCACATGTACTATGGATATGATGACATTTTATTTGTAAGAGCATTCCAAATTCTCATTCCCAATCAAGGGATTGAGATGGAAAGCAACTGACCTCTAACTCGGTTACACTTATTAGGGGGTACTTTGACAACTTTGAATGTTTATAAAACAATCGTGTTGGTCGGTTTTCTTTTAGTCGGTTAAGGTTAGCCTTCTAGAAAAAAGCCGAATAATAATATTTTTTTTGTTGCAGCAGGCTAAAAAAGTAGCTATTGAGACATCTTTTTTATTTAGAAAAATGTATTCCTTCCATCGCCTGTAAGAAAATAGAATCCTTTGGGGGCATGTTGAAAGGTCGATAGGATTTGAATTGACCATTCCATACCTGTTCCGTAGCCGATGTATTGTCGGACATCGTTATAGAATTGTATCAGTCAAGGAGAATGTAGAAGAGAAAAATGTGTGGACAACTTCGTCAAGTACACTTTTGCAACAGGATCTTGCCCAACAAAAGTCAAATATGTCGCTAAATATAGTTCATGAAGGCACATGGTAGGAGCGTTAAGTAGTTTTGTTTGTACGTACAGTATATTGCTTTCAGCGAGATGGTGAGCTTTGTGATTACATTCAACAATTTAAACTACACAATATAGATATATAAAAGGTTAACATGTACAAACAAAAAAGCGTATTAGAGATTTAGACAAAAAATTATGTACCAATTCTTTGATAGTATATGTATATGTAGTTGAATTGCACTACAAAAATCGACAAGTAATTTAAATCGTAGTAAACGATCAAATACTTTTCTGCTATTTCTGGGACAAAAACACATTTAAATATTATGCAAAACAAAAAAATATCAACGTTACCAAAAAAAAAAAAAAAAAAGGACAAAAACAGGAACCATCATAAGTTCATATGTAATCTTCGACATATTGTTGCCTCATCCACTAATAGGAACTCAAATATCTCAAAACACTAGCACTTAACTCTGATACATTAAAATCACTCAATTTGCTACGTAAGGAACTTTACGTCATAACAAGTCCGAATGAAATTTTTTGTCATCATAAAAGCTACAGTTCTTACACGGTCATATTTTAATCTAACTTAACTCTACTTAATTTGTAGCTTATGCTATACGATTGTTCAAACTACAAACATTCATATGGCGTAGCTTCATTCGTACCATACAATATCATACTCTTACTTAGCCAACTCATACTACATCAACTGAACTTTCTTTTACTCCTTACCCATACATTACTGTTACCCAAGTGCTTTTGATCCTTTTGCGTGGCCATCACATGGAAATTTCCTAATCTACCCATGTGCGTAGCATGGGTTCCAACCTAGTGTAATATATGTTAAGTTGTCAGGCTTATATATCCCCCACAGATTTAACAAGTTAACTTAACCCCCCACTCACTATTTCAAGCACGTTTTACTTAACCCCTACTCAACTTTTGACATGTTTATGTAACCACACAGGTTTAGACAGGATAAGTATTTCTCATTAACAGATTCTTGTTATCTTTCATTAATGTCTGTTAATGTACCAGACCTCTCACATTAAGTCAACTACTTGCGGTTGCTGGATATGTCGGGCGGTTCCGGGCAGACTTCTACCACAAGCTAGACTTAACCTTGTGTCTTAGCACCGTTGCACTGACATTTATGCCCCCGAATTCTCACATTAGATTAACCACTTTTGGTTGCTGGATATGCCAGGCAGTTCTGGGCGGACTTCTACCGTAAGTGTAATCTAACCTCGTGTCGAGGTGCAGTTACAGTTTCTAATTGCTGTAGTTTTAGACATATTCATTCCTAGTCAATTATTCATGTTCATCATAAATTATGCCCCAATTTCTAGTTTTAGATCACATTATATGTTTTGTCCCAAAATCACCATATAAGTTATGCCCCAACATTAATGTTTCCCAACGTTCCCAATTTCGTGCGTTCGCATATTTCAGCAATAGACCTAGGCTCGAAGGTAGCCTGGCTATAAAATAAAAAGGGAAAGAGAAAGGGGAAGAGAACCAGAACATGCATAATAATAAAACTAGCATATGATGATAAAATTGATCACAATAACAAGATAGCATATAATGGCTGAATTGGGCGTATGAGAATTATAGATCTGGTGAACAAATAATAGTAGATCTGTTATGATTCAAGTTATAAGTGGGCATAGGCTTAGATCCAAACTTATAGATATGTCAAGATTACTTTTTAATTTTTTAAATCAAAAAATAACATAAACTCACAAGGACCGGATCTAAGAACAGAGAAATGATTTGATGATGTTGTGGCACAGATCCTTGAACACGTCTAACTCTTATTGTTAAAGAAGAAATTATATTTTAGTCTGAATTGGGGCCGCACCTTGTTGTCACCATTGATTTAGGTGTTATTTATAGCCTAGGGTCAACGAATCATGCTAAGAAAGGTGTCCCGATTCACATAAATTAATTTGCCTAGATCTCGTGGGGGTTGACCCTGGGGTCGACATAGGGGTCGACCCATGGGTCGACACCCTAAGGGCATGAGGTCGACCCCCAATGGGACGATTTACCGCGTCCTCTCGCCTCTTTTGATTTTCGAATTAAATTGAATTTTTGGTTTAATTTGTTTATATACATTTCTCTTATGCGTACGAAAACTTCAAACCTTAATAATTTCTTCATACAATGTCCGTTTTACACAAAACAGGTGCCTATCTTGACCAGAATTTCGAGATGAACGCAATGGCGCAGTCCGTTTCACTTAATTCCAAATATTTATTTAATTATTCTTTAATTTGTCTCCATAATGTGTTATAAAATTACGGGGTGTTACAGGGTTCTACAAGTAAAAGCATTTCTGGGAAACTGGAGCCATTGTCCCAGTTAAAGCACCAGAAGGTTGAGACGCCGTTGTAATAGGAATGTTTCTAAAAGAATATTCCCATGTTTGACATTTTGTGTTAACGTTATCTGGCTCTACCTCCATGTTAATTATATGCTGACGTAAGCCTCTTAATTCATCTTCAAAATCTATAGATGGTTTAGTCCTTATGTACTTCCTCAAAGCAAGGATGATTCTATCCTTTCCCTTCAACTCGCTTTTCAAGACATCCATTCTCTCATTCAAATGCTTGATAGTCAAATCTTGAAGTAAAATTGTTCTCTCCCGAGATATAGAAAGCCCCACATTTGAAACATCACTTTTCTCAATAACCTTTTATACTCCCTCTCGAGTCGTAAAGGCTTCGTGTTGACCTACATACTCACAAAAATAAAAAGCTTTTATGTATAGTTATGATCTTTTAATGGAGTTATGCTTTTGACGGCCTTCAGACCGTTTTGCGAGGTCACGACCCGTGGTCTTCGGACCATTCGAGGAGCTTCGGCTCAACATTATAGGCTAGCTACCTAGAGATCGCGTCTCATTCGAGATACACGTGTTGGTTGAGTCTTTGAACTCCCGTTCTGAGAAGGCTTTACCCCCATTTATGATTCTTTGGATTTCTAATTTATTGATTTTTGGAATTTGGAGTTTTATTGATACTATGTTATCAATTTGAGATTTATTGATATTGAGTTATCAATTTTTGAGTTGATTTGATATGAGTTATCATTTCCTATGTGTAGCTGTATAATTTTGAATGAGATATTCTTTTATAGCTATGATATAGATTCAAGATATACCGTAGACATTCCTGGGCTTTACACTTGTACATGACATTATTATTATTGTATTTATGTCTACATTTATTTATATCTCTTATTATATCCCAGTTTATGAGATAAGTACAGCTAGACTGATTCGTTTATTATTTATCTTTGTGTAAATAATACTCAGGTCCGACCGAGGTATTTTAGGTGATTCTTGTTGATTCCAGCTTGGACTATCCTCCAGTTTTGGGAGAAAACCTTAGTATTTTACTATTTGGGTTATATGTATATGAGACTCCTTTGTATACATATTATTTTGGGTAGCCTTGTACCTTTTCTTTTGTTGTACAGTGGATCGACTATGACCACTATCTTGTATTTACACTCGTGTGTTATATTCATATCTATTTCCGCCTTAGTGATGTGAATATCGGTGTCAGACTCTACTTATTTGTTATGTATTTTATATTGCTTTCCGAATTATATACAACTACTGTTAGCAGTTTTGAACTTGAATTAGATATGCCGGATTTCCTCATGATATTTGAAAAGTAAGACTGCATCATCTGATACATTTAACACTCGTCCAATGCTATTATACAGATGGTCGCTCCTCAACAGCCTTATTCTTCGGGTTAGTTGACATCATTGCTTGCAATGACCTTGGCTACCGCGAGTATAGAGGTGAGGCGTTACACTTGGTATCAGAGCTAAGTTCGGAACAATATAAGATATTATGGCGAGGATCATTGTCCTAAGTTTCTTAGGAAATCATGTTTAGGATTTTAATCTAGTCTTAGAACCCATCATATCCCATCTTATATCATGAACCTTGTTTGACCAATAAATTTTGTGTGAATCTAACCTTTTTCCTCTTCTCTCTTTTAGAGGATAAGAATGGTTAGAACTTCTCATTGCGGTGTTGGCTCTTCAAGCAATCCCCCGCAAGAGGAAGCCTTTATGTCCTCTCAACAACTCTTGGATCTTATGACTAATGCTCATGCTGCCGGAGCCGCTTCTGTGCCTACCCATCCTAGACACGGGTTCACACAATTATGTGGTGATTTCACCAAGCTTGGTGGAAAGCCGTTTAAAGGATCTGGAGATGTTATTGAGGTCCAATCATGGTTAAGGACATGCGACCGCATCTTTTCCCGCATGGATCTTTCGGACTTGCATTGGGTCCAAGTCACTTCTTGTATGCATGAAGATCGAGATCTCAACTGGTATAAGCTTATGACTTCCAAAATTCAAGAAGCAAACCTTACATGGAAACAATTCCGAGAAAAAATTGAAGCTAAATTCATCCTCGAGAGTGGGAAAGAGGCATTAGCCTCAGGTTTTATAGACCTTGTTTAGGGCGACTCTTCCATGGTCGAGTATGCCACATCTTTCGACTCTCTCTCTCTCTCTCTAAATATGTGCTTGAATATATTAATACTACAAAGTAGAAGAATCAGAAATTTGTTCTTGGGCTCAACAACAATCTCAAAAAGTCTTTGCTTCTTAAGTTAGCCGAGCCTTTTAATAGGTTAGTGGATATCACGCTTAATCTTGAGGAGGCCGATAAGGATAGCGATGATGATGTCGTAGTTGCTAAGAAGAAAAGGAGGCATGCAACTTCAACATTAAAAGCTTCTACCCCGAGTCATGCAGAATGTTTCAATTGTGGTGCTAAAGACCACTTCGTGAGTGGTTGTTCTGAGCCCCTCTTTTGTCGCTATTGCAAGAGCTCGGACCATCATATTTCGAGATGCCTTGAACTCCAAAATAAGAGAAAGAAGTGATCCCCCTTGACTGCGGCACGTATCCTTCTACCATCGTGTTATTGTTGTTTTTCTTTATTTTTCCTTTTCGAGATTTCTTTGATATGGGCCAAGAGGGCTCTTGGACGCTTTGTCCCTAGGTATCATGAGTTAGGGATTTGCATATTTGCCTTGAGCTTTCGTTACCTATTTATTTTGCTTTCGAGACGTCTTTAAATTTATTTGGGTAATGACTAAGTATTCTCTAGTTACTTTTGAGTGTTACTTGTCTCAAACTAATAATTTCGTCTTTTCGATTGAGTAAGGAATTTAATTAAACGTCTTAGTAAAATCGAGTGGGTCAACACACTTACGTTTGCCTCGTCGGTTAATTTCTGGACTTAGTCAGTTGAGATTTGGATTTATTTTTAGGTTAAGATCTTAGGATTGTGATGATCAATTTGTGGAGTTTAGATCCCTATTTTATGGAGTTAGGCCCCCGCTCGGTGGAGTCTTAAGGCTCTCACTTTATGTGTTTTTACTTTCCTTTGATTTATCATCTTTGTTGATCTCGTGTGTTGTATATCTTTATATACATCCTCGTTGATCATCGTTGTTTGACCTTATGTGTTGTGTATCTTTATATACATCGGTAAGGAGAGGATCACATGTGTTGTATATCTTTATGTACATCGATGTTGAACATTATTCGTTTGAGCTCGTGTGGTGTATATCTTTATGTACATCAGCGGGAACCTTTTGTATTGTGTATCTTTATATACATCGATAAGGAGAGGATCACATGTGTTGTATATCTTTATATACATCGATGTTGATCATTTTTCGTTTGAGCTCGTGTGGTGTATATTTTTATGTACATCGATGGGAACCTTAAGTGTTGTGTATCTTTATATACATCGGTAAGGAGAGGATCACATGTGTTGTACATCTTTATATACATCAGTGTCGATCGTTTTTGTTTGAGAGATCACATGTGTTGTATATCTTTATGTACATCGATGTTGACCACTTTCTTTGGAACTTGTGTGTTGTACATCTTATGTACATCGACGAGAACCTTATGTATTCTATGTTGGGAATATGGCTGACAAAAATGCTTTTGGGAGGTGTCAGCAACCTGACCATTATTGACATAAACGCTTTTGGGAGGTGTCAGCAACCTGACCATATCGAGGCCATTGTAGTCAATTCAGATCCACTTCATATTGTTTGTGTGTTTTTTGTGTTATTCATGAATTCACCATTTTTGTAGTGACTACCTTATATACACACACACACACACATACACACACATTGCTTCAAAGACATCGAAGTATTTGTTATTATATGGTGAATTCTGTAATTTATGGATTCTCTTTATTTATCGATTATACGAATTACTTTAGTGTTCATTTATGGAGGTGTATCCATTTTTGTGCTACGAGTACCATTTTTGAATAACATTTTGATTTATGGATTTATACGCTCGCACTTGTTATGATCTGAGTGCTTTTCCATTTTATAATTTTCTAGATATATTTGAGTGATTTCTAGAACTTGGGTGATTCGATTTTTTCATTGGAAATTATCTCGGATCTTCTTTCAAAAAGCAATAAGTTGTATTTTTCTTATTGACCATAGTCTCTTGTCTCCGAATTTCAGTTTTTCGATCTCCGGGCTTGTGTAATTGGGGATCTTGCATGAATTCCTAGCTTTTGTCTTTCATTTACTAGAATGGGTTAAGTATTTTGATAGATCAACTTTGCAATAAGTTGTTATTCTTTTAAGAAATTATTCTTGAGACTAATTTTGGCTGATTTAAAAAAAATCACGTTTTTATGGATGATTAACTCTCCTTTATGTGGCTATTCTTTCCATTCTTATTTGCATGTCTTGTTTGCTTTAGCTTCGTGGTGATTCTCGGGATGGATTGACCTATCCATTTTGAGGCTGCATATAATATTCTGAGAATATCATCCATCTTCGACATCCCCCATCTATGAGACAGATTTTTGTTGTTCTTAACGATTCTAATTTAGATTCGTTAGCTTTCTTTTGTTTTATAAATTCTCATAACAATGAGAATGATCTTAAAGAAGACATGTTTTTGTATTTCGCATTATTCGTGAACTTTTGGGATCCTTGCATCCATTTTAGGATGACCACCTTGATAGGTAATTGTGTTTGAAAATTTATTTTTCATTTTTTGCTCGATCTATTTATTTGATTGTTTTCTTAGTGATCGACCACTAAGGATATAGGGGAGCAATTTATGGAGAAATTCGATGGAATATTTTAGCTTCGTGACCATGGCAAGCTTTGTAAATTCCTTATTTCAGATTAGTGATCAATTCGGTAAGTTAGTTGTCCTTAAGTCATTCCACTATTTGATTTAGCGATCAATTTTCACCAACACTTTATTTTTAAGCTTGTATTGTCATTGTGGCTAACAAATATTCTAGTTTTATTTTTCATCCATTAATGATACAATTTTTTGAGGTCATAACTCGACGGCTTTAACCTCATCTTAGTTAGTGATATATTTGTGTATTTGAAAACCAAAAGTTTTCAAGCTTGATGGAATTCTTTCAACTTCTACCATTTATCATGTTTACATGATTTAAAAGTTGTTCGTGAAATATTAGAGGACGTGCTAATATTTCAAATTTGAGATATCTGAGGTTTATTGGAAATTTAAAAGTTCCAATTTATTTGTTTTTGAAATATTAGAGAACGTGCTAATATTTCCTATTTTGGGTGTATAACTCGGATTTTTATTTCTTGATCTTGTTCCACCAGCGAGATCGCTCATCCTTGTGAATGGGATATATATGACCAATATATACATCCTATTCAATGTAAGAAAATTTTGCTAGCTAGAATACTTCTAACAAATTTTGTAAGGAATGAATTTTCTAACTAGAACGTGATAAGGAATGTTCGACGATTTGGATAGTCGATATTTCCAAATTTCTAATTTGATTGATTAATTAGTTAGTTTATGTTGAAAACGTAAGAGTATAGGTTTATGATTTATAAACTTATTGAATGTTAAATGAATTAATTAAATTTTATTAAAACGAGCTTGTCGCGTAATGGTAGTTCATAATTTTTGATTTGGATTTCAAATGAGTATATGGAATCCAATACAAGTCGGAATTCTTCGAAACGAGAATTATCCGGATCTATTGGATTATATTTTTCTAGTGAAAGAAAAATATTTAAATTTCATCTTATAGATTTTGGGATACGCCTAAACCAAGTTTTCAGAAAAATCGCGGTAAGGTAGTTCGCGATTAAAATTTAAATAATTATTGAGATTGAGGTTTAGAATATATATAATTTAAGAAAGAAAATTCTAATTTCTTAAAGACACTTATAGGAAAAATAAATTAATTCCTCGTATATGTTCATGACTTTTATTTGAACATTATACGTAGTTATATAGTGTTTTATAACTCGAAGTTAAAATTTTATTCGAAATTGAATTTTTGAGCTAATCTATTTTTATATAGATCCTTTTAATGCTGGGTTGTTATCTATATTGAATTTTTCCTTAAATAATTGCGAGGATGTAATTTCTTTAAGGGGGAGGTCTTTAACAACCCGCATATTTGACGATAATGCATTTAAATATTTTATTTAAACATAACGTCGTTAATCCTTAATCACGTGTATGACCAAAAAGTCATTTTGCATACGGATGAATTTGGACTCGAAAACACTTCCATTGAGTCCAGATCATCGTTTACAACCTTTTTGACTATAATCTTCGACATATTTCGAGTATGTCAAAATTTGGACTTTGGACTTGGGTTTGTGTTAGCTAACCCAACCCACTCTTATAACCCACCTAGCTCACTCCTACTTCATTCATTTCCTCATACTCCACAAAATAGAAACGGGGAGAGGGAAATTAAAATTACCTAAGCCCTAGCTTAATCTTAGGAATCCAATTCATGTTGAAATTGAGTGCAAATCGAAGGAGAAGCTTAGGTAAGTTCCATCTTCATCTTCTCCATCTCAATTCCACTTTGATTCACCATAATCCCTATGGCCTAATTCTTAGGAAACATGTTCATATGATCGTAGGTTGATGATTCTTGTGATTTGGTTGAAGAGAGATTGTTCTTGCCTTGTTTTAAAGCCTCTCATTCATTTTTAAGCTCAAAGATCCTTTGTTTATCGACCATTGAGACAAAGGTGAGTTCCTATGAACTCATATCTATGCCTCAAGCATTTATGCTTGTAGAGTGTGCCATTGGCACTTATGTGTTGTGTGCATTTAGTTGTGTTGATTCACTTTTGTTTTAACATTCCCCAGTTTATGAGTTTTCACTTCAATTCGATGATTTCATGTGTGAATCTTTGTAGTGTATTGAGTTTGATGTTATAAGTTGTTTTGGTAAGCCGTAGAGGCTTCCTTTCATTTAGAAAACATTATAATCCATCACCATTGATCCGAGTTCTTCCAAAAACCATTTGCACAACATTTTCAAGGCTAACATTTGCCTATGCTTCGGCTTAGATGTCTTGTCGGGGAGGGGACGGACGTCTGTCCAAATTTTGAGAAAAATTGCATCAGCTCAAACGTCTGACCAAAAATGGTCATACGTCTGTCCAAACTCTCACGAAAACAGTTTTCCTGACAACAGACGTCTGTCTTGGGGGCGACAGACGTCTGTTGACTAAAAACTACTGTTGACTAGTGGAAACCACAGTCAATAGTTTACGGCCATTTGTGCTCATCCTCGGCCGAGTTTGGGCCCATTTCGGCCTTTTTTGTGTCTTTTCAGTTTCCTTGTAGCATAGATTTCTGCAGCACGATTTTTATAGATTTCCGATTTATTCATTGTGAATGAATTTTGTAATCGATATTTAATTTACGTTATTAAAATGTAGATTCTTAATTTGATCATCATTTCGATCGATATTGTATGAGATTTTCCACTTCAAAATTATATTAAAAGGTTTTAGGTTATTAGTAGATATCAAATTCTTTTACAAAAATGGTTTCTAATCTTACTTCATTATACGAAGCTATTTTACGAAATCGTTTTATAAATCTTTTCCAAATCAACTAGTATATATTTTATAAACCTTTTTCTCGTTCGTATGAGAAATCTAATTAAACATCTTAGTAAAAACAAGGATTATGAACCTTGCTTTTGCTTCGACAGTTAATTTTTGGACTCATCCGATTGAAAACCGTGGCAATGATCATTTTATGTTTTGAGTGGAAATCTATGACTCGTTCGTAAATATTCGAGTAGAGCTAGTGGTTATGGGACATATAACTAAACTCTTATAATTGCTGGCTTGGAGTAATTCACAATTTCCTTGATCGATTATGATCTTTTTGAGATTTTAGACAAGCTTTATGCGATGTCTCCGAGTTATGGAATTTATTCCATATTTTTAATGATCTTCAGAACATTTTGAGGAACTTCGATTCATTCAGTATTTTAATGATCTCCGGATCATTTTGAGGAACTTAAGTTCATTATGTGGAATAGCACTACTTTGCTTAGTTATGATCTTTTTATGGATTTATGCTTTTGACGGCCTTCAGACCGCTTTGTGGGTCGCGACCCGTGGTCTTCGGACCATTCAGGAGCTTTTGCTCAACATTATAGGCTAGCTACCTAGAGATCGCGTCTCATTCGAGATACACGTGTTGGTTGAGTCTTCGGACTCCCGTTTTAAGAAGGCCTTACCCCCCTTTGTGATTATTGATTTCTGGAATTTGGAGTTTTATTGATACTATGTTATCAATTTGAGATTTATTGATATTGAGTTATCAATTGTTGAGTTGATATGAGTTATCATTTCCTATGTGCAGCTATATAATTTTGAATGAGATATTCTTTTATTGCAATGATATAGATTTGAGATATACCGTAGACATTTCTGGGATTTACACTTATACATGACATTGTTATTATTGTACTTATGTCTACATTTATTTATATCTCTTATTATATCCCAGTTTATGGGATAAGTACAGCTAGACTGATCCGTTTATTGTTTATTTTTGTGTAAATAATACTCAGGTTAGACCGAGGTATTTTAGATGATTCTTCTTGACTCCAACATGGACTATCCTCCAGTTTTGGGAGAAATTCCTTAGTGTTGTACTATTTGGGTTATATGTATATGAGACTCCTTTGTATACATATTATTTTGAGTAGTCTTGTTCCTTTTCTTTTGTTGTATAGTGGATCGACTATGACCACTATCTTGTATTTACACTCATGTGTTATATTTGTATCTATTTTTGCCTTAGTGATGTGAATATCTGTGTCTGACTCTGATTATTTGTTATGTATTTTATATTGCTTTCCGAATTATATACAACCGCTGTGTAGCAGTTTTGAACTTGAATTAGACGTGTCAGATTTCCTCATGATGTTTGAAAAGTAAGGCCGCATCATCCGATACATTTAACACTCGTTCAACGCTATTATACAGATGGTCGCTCCTCAACAACCTTATTCTTTGGATTAGTTGACATTATTGCTTGCAATGACCTTGGCTAACGCGAGTATAGAGGTAGGGTGTTACAAGAGTGGTGGACTTCGCGAAGCTATGCAAAGACTTCACTACTCTAGGAGGAAAGCCGTTTAAAGGGACGTAGCCGACTATAGAGATTCAAGGGTGGTTTAGCACTTGCATTTGGATATTCGTAGACTTGGGTATTTACAATTCAACAAAGAGGAAGCTTGCATCGAGACAGGTATGGGGCGGTGCAATGGATTGATGGAATTCTGTCACTTTAGAAACTCCTAAGGATGAGATCAGTTCCGAGTCAAGTTTGAGACGAAGTTCATTTCTACCATTCGGAAGTCAGTCCTGTTTAAGAAGCTTCTTGAGCTAAAACAAAATGGTCGACCATTGTTTGATTATTATGTTTTATGATTTTGAAGCTTTGTCCAAGTATGCTTGATTGTACGTTGGGTTTCCTTGCCAAAAGAATGATAAGTTTGTCATGAGCTTGTGTGTCGCTTGGGTTTGGAACCCAAGATTTGTGATAGACCATCGACTGTGACTAATCTGGTTAGGGGTTCGTCCTATTAGTGTATGTTTGTCATCGTCTTGTGTTGTCGAGTCATGGTTGCTCCTTTGTGTGTGATTTCTTTATTTTGAAATTCGTTGGGTTGGGATTATTTCGGGTATGGACTGGCTCAAGAGGTATGTGGCAAAAGTGGATTGCGAGAAGCTTAAGGTGACAATCGGGAATATGGAAGGGCGAATGGTTGTGATTCAATGTAAGCCCAAAGATGATGTCTTCATAAGCTATTTATATTCGCTTGTGATTCCACGAGAAGACATGTCATCTGTGCTGATCTCTAGTGAGTTCGATGATGTCTTTGAAGACGTCAAAGGCTTGCCACCGCATCATGAAATTGA
Source organism: Allium sativum (assembly GCA_030737875.1). NCBI lineage: Eukaryota > Viridiplantae > Streptophyta > Magnoliopsida > Asparagales > Amaryllidaceae > Allium > Allium sativum. Next base: position 776,334,155 of record CM060926.1, read on the forward strand.
GTTCAGAATCGATTTTGTCGAGGGTACTAGACCTATCATCATGCCTCTTAGGCAGATGGCGCCTAAGGAACATCAAGAGTTAGAGGTTCGAGTACGTGATCTTTTGAGAAAGGAATTCATTCGGAGAAGTGTGTTTGAATGGGGTGCACCAGCTGTGTTTGCAACAAAGGCTGATGGATTTTTGAGATTATGTGTGGATTATCATGATCTGAACAAGGTGACCACGAAGAACAAGTATCTGTTGTCGAGGATAAACGACTTGTTCGACCAGCTTCACGAGGCCTAGGTGTTTTCGCAGATGGATTTGGCAATGTGATTTCATCAGTTAAGAGTGGCGAAGGATAGCGTGTCGAAGACAGCTTTTAGGACACCATCTAGTTTCTTCGAATGGTTGGCGATGCTATTTGGGTTGACTAACGCGCTAGCGTATTTCTTGGATCTTATGAGTAGGGTTTTCAGAGATTAGTTGAAAAAGTTCATGCTTGTGTTCGTGGACGATATCCTGTTTTTCTCCCAGAATGAAGAAGAGCATAAGACACATTTGCGAGTTGTTTTGGAAATCTTACTAAAGCATCAGCTAAGAGCTAAGTTTTCGAAGTGTCACTTCGGGAAGAGAGAAGTGAGATTCTTAGGCCAGGTTGTTTATGTAAATGGAATAGCGGTTCACCTAGCTAAGGAGGTAGCAATCCAGGGCACATATAGACCTAAGAATGCGACGAATGTTTGATGTTTCCTTGGGTTGGTGTGATATTATCGCAGTTTTATAAATGATTTCTCCAAGATAGCTGCACCATTAACAGGATTGACGAAGAAGAACCTTGTGTTCACATGGGATGCAAGTGTGGACAAGCTTTTGGAATTATGAAAGAGAGACTGATGAGTGCTCCTGTTTTGACGATTCCAAGTCAGAATGACGAGATGGTGGTGTACACGGATGCATGTGGTACTGGACTTGGGGCAGTCCTGGCGTAGGAGGATAGAGTTGATGCATATGCAAGTCGACGGCTGAAGCCGCACGAAAGGAATTATCCGACTCATGATTTGGAGTTGGCAGCAATAGTGTTTGCTCTGAAGATGTATTGACATTACATGTTGGGAGTTCGATTCGAGTTGTTTACGGATCACAAGTCTTTAAAGTATCTTTTCTCCCAAAAGGATTTGAATCTTCGAAAGCAACGATGGTTAGAATTTCTGGCATTGTATGATTTTGGTATTGCCTATATTCCTGGTAATGGTAACGCAGTCTCGGATGCATTGCGTCGAAGACACATAAGTTTGGGAGCGATTTTTTTGGAATGGAAGCACCTCGAGTACTTGGCAGAAGGCCTTGGTGCGAGTTAGAACCTAAAATGTTGGCAAGCTTATCAACAAGACCTACTCTCATCGAAAGTATTGGCAAAAGCCAAAAGCTTGATGCAAAGATGGTCGAGATTATCCAAAAATTAGAACCAGAGAATAAGGAATTCGAAGCCGATCGAGAGGGTAGGCTCCGAAACAAAGGATGACTGGTTGTTCCTGATATTGACGGATTGAGAGATGAGGTTCTGAGGGAATGTCATCACTTGAAGTTGACGGTTCATCCTGGTGGTAATAAGATGTATCAGGACATGAAGCGATCTTTCTACTGGGAAGGAATGAAGAGGGATGTTGGAAAATTTATTTCCAAGTGTATAAACTGTCAGTTAGTGAAAGCTGAACAGAAGAGGCCGAGTGGATTGCTTCAGCCATTGGAAATTCCTACATGGAAGTGGGAGCAGATATCGATGGATTTTATCGATGGACTACCTAGAACTACGGAAGGAAACAAAGGAATTTGGGTCATCGTGGATTTCTTGACCAAAAATGAAAAATTTATTCCTGTCAGATGATTAGGACAGCATTGAAGTTGGCTGAGCTTTATATAAAATGGATAGTTTGATTCCATGGTATCCCTAAAAGCATAGTGAGTGATCGAGATCCGTTGTTTATGAGTGAATTTTGGAAGAGTTTGCAAGAGACTTTGGAAACCGAGTAATGTTTGATTACAGCTTATCATCTCCAAACTAATGGTCAAACCGAGATGGTTAACTAAGTATTGAAGATCTCCTTAGGGATTGTGTATTGGACTTCATAGGATCGTGGGTAGACCATCTACATCTAGTTGAATTTGCATATAATAACAGCTACTAGTCGAGCAATGAGAAGGCACCACATGAGGCGTTGTATGGTAGACCATGTAATTCTCCAGTATGTTGGTTAGAAACCAGAGATAAGTTGATACTTGGGCCAGAAATGATAAGAGAAACATCAGATTGTATCAAGATCGTTTGTCAATGATTGAAGGCAGCCCAAGATCTTCAGAAGAGTTACAACGATAAGCGTCATAAGGATTTGGAATTCAACATTGACGATATGGTTTTCATGAAGATTTCTCTTTGTAGAATGTTGTTCGGTTCGGAAGTAAAGTAAAGTTAGCTCCAAGTGCGTTGGACCGTTTCCAGTAGTCGAGCGGATTTGAAAGCTCGTGTATAGATTGGATTTACCGGGGAAAATATCGAGTGTGCACAATGTTTTTCATGTGTCTTTTCTATGGAAGTATGTGCACGATTCAAATGTGGAAGTATCTTTGAAGTAGTACGAAAACCTAGATATCGAGACCGTAGTTACGAAACCTCGTAAGTTGCTTCTTATTGTGCGGATTGACACGAAACAGCTTAGGAGAAAGACAGTTAAGCTAGTCGAGGTGCAATGGAGTGAGGATGATGATGATTGTACGTGGGAATCGAAAGAGAGTATGAAGACGATCCATCCAGAACTCTTCGTTGGTATGACCCATAAATCTCATGTCACTCTTACACCATTTTAACTTGTACTATTCGTTAGAATTCCACATGCTAATTTAAGGCTATGGATGAATGGCTTAATGCATGCTAGTTTGGACGGTAAATTGACTGCTCATGGATGATAGGCATGTCGAGTTGTTTCTTGTTGTTGGTGGTTTCTTGGAATTTCAAGGGCGAAATTCATAAGGGGGAGAATGTAATGACTTGCATTTTACGTATCAGAGGATCATAAAATATTTTTATTTTATTCACCGAGGGTCGGATCATTCTCATGTTTTAATATGTTGATTATGAGGATGTGAGACATGTCCATAATTTTTACCAATTTATTTTGTAACCATTTTGCCCCTATTAGTTTTGTACAAGGCATAATTTTGACTGGGATCGAATCAGGTGCTTAGATCAATTTCATTGGAAAGGAAATGGTGTTCCCAATTCTGTAGAGTAGTCACATTAAAGATTTGGTTCATCGGTTTGGAAGGAATCGTTGTTTTAGTGCTACAAAATTTCTGGATAGACTAACTAGTCATTAGTGGGCTGATGGTTTGGCTATAAATAGGGGTAGATGCAAGGGGAAGGGGTTACTTTCTTCATTTCTTATTTGGTTGAGCTTGTGATCCTCCTTTCTCAATCAAATACATCTCTTCTCCATTAAAATCTTAGATCTACATATGAAGATTGAAGATATACAACAAGGAAGGCTATATCTACTTCAAAAGAGAAGAGTTCACATCAAATTGAGATGTTTGAAGATCGTTCTTTGTTGTACGGATTAGAGATTAGTTGTTTTCAAGGTATTTTGATGATTTAGTGAGTGATAAACATCTCTCCCACAGATTCAATCAAGTACATGGATTGTTTGATCTTATGTTCATCATTTCAAGTTGTTTTCATATAGATCTAATCAAAGTAAGTATGTTTTCAATTCAAATCATCACAGGGTAATCAAAGTAAGTATGATTTCAATTCAAATCATCACAGGGTCGAATTTAGTAAGAGTATAATGGTTTAATTCATGTGTTTATGCAAGTTAGATCCATTTATTGATTTGTTCATCGTTTTATCATGATTTGGTGAATTCTATATGAATGTATGATGATTGATTGCTTGAGTGAAATTGGTCGATTTGGATGAGTTGATTACATTGATATTCTTTGTGAAGTGTTAGATCGTTTGGATCAGAAGTTTTGATGATGGATCGAAAATTTTGATGATGGACTGAACGGTTTGATGGACTGGACTGTTTGAATAGACTGACGATTTGATGGATCGGGCGAGTTTTGGCATGGACCTCGCAAAGTTCGAGAGCACGGACCGGGCAATATTCTGGAGTTTGGACCAGGCAAAAGTTCTAAAGCATGGACCGGGCAAAGTTCTAGAGCATGGACTGGGAAAAGTTCTGGAGCATGGACCGGGCAAAGTTCTGAAGCATGGACCGGGCAAAGTTATAAATCATGGACCAGGAAAAGTTTTGGAGCATGGACCGGGAAAAGTTCTGGATCATGGACCGGGAAAAGTTCTGGAGCATGCACTAGATGGATCGGGCGTTTCATGGAGCAGAAATTTCTATGGATCAGGCGTTTCATGGACCAGGCATTTCCAAGATGGACTGGACAGAAATGTGATAGTGTTTCCAAAAAGTTAGGGATGGAAATTGAAGCGTTGTGGTTTGTTTTTCATAGCGGAAATGCTGAAATGCTATGGATTGAATATCAACCAAACGATATATGTTTTTGAATCGCTGATGATCGTGGCTTCTAAGTTAATTCGAGGAGGAATGTTTGAAGTGTTATGTGGCATTCGTTGATCGTCGTAATGCAATGAATGTGAAGACTACTCAAGATGATTTGAGCTCATGGATAATGGCTGCTCAAGATGATTTGAGCTTGTTAATGGTCGCCGATGACGATGACTAGAGATATCGAAGGCCGAGGAATTATCGTGGTTATAGGTTCTAACAGACTCAAAGCAAGGGTATAACAAGGACATGTAAAAGATTAGATGATTAGTTGAATACCCTGGGTAGCGATGAAAGGCCTAGATACGTAGTGATGAAAGGCGTGTGGAGTTTTTGCTAGAACCTGGGTGACCATTAGCCCTTGACGGATGGCATGATGATATGTCCAGTCATACGATTAGCGATGCTTTCAAGGAAGGATCGACGGTAATAGCCAGAGTCATGGATGTTTGTTGCTTTGTTTGTGTAGATTGTTCGACATCGAAGGAGACATCTCGTGGGTGCTTGTCTGATGTTGGTTTAGGCCTCGGGGCTTGTACTTAGGGGATGTTGATCTTGGTTAGGATGGTCTACGCTAGATAACTGGTTATTATGTCTGCTTTGTTTTCACTTTGGTTGTTTGTAAAGGCTATCACTGTCAGATGTAGGGAAGACGGGTTTGAGTTTCTTCTCTGTAGATGTCGGTAGAATAGATGGTTTATCTGCCTATTTCCTATGAACTTTGTTGATGATGTTAGATAGTTATTTTATTGCTCATTAAGACTGTTGTCTGACTCAAGGTTTTATGTCTCTCTCTTATTACCTTGGGATGTTCAATCATGTGATGAATGGGTAGACCGAGTTGTACGTGACAAGTAGTAGATCACGATGAGGTCGATGTTGTTGAGCGACGAAGAGCATGAGGCTGGCGTATTATTTCCTACTATCTACTATTTGTTGTTTTCCGCTATTGTATATATTCTATGATTGACCTGTAGTGAGGCATTTTGTACAGACTCTTATGATGTTTTCCAGTATCGTATGGATAATTCATGATGATATGAAAATTTTAAGATTCTGCTCAAATACACTTCACTATTATATGCCTGTTGTATATGTTATATTATATTTTATCTCCGTGATGTGTGTTATACGATAGGTTCTACATGTGTTGTTCTACACAGATGATCATCCATTGTTGTCTCACACATCTTCAGTGCATTCTTCTTCTTGTTAGGTGCAGGGGTTATGGGCGGTCGTCGCGTTTACCGAGGAAATCACCGAATTGATTTTGAAATTAAGTTTTAATCTAGAAGAAAAGAATACAAGATTGAGAAATGATAATTCGACCCCTAAAATGAGGCCCCTAGGGTATTATTTATAGATAAATCGTGACCCCTTTTTCATTGGATCAGTATAGGCCTTTTCTGGATGCAATAGCTACGTATCGGTCGCTTTTCCCTTTTGGTTTTGGTTGTTTTTCCCTCAACCACTCTTTTGGCCTTGCCGATGGAAGTGATATTTGCTTTCAGGGTGCCAGTCTCAGCTCTCAGAAGGATAGTCTCGGTCTCAGGAGCTTCTCTTTGGTGTTGTTCCTTTCTTTTGCATCGATACCAAGCCTGTCAGTATGGACAGCTCTGAGAAAGGTCTTTGGTTTTAGTCATAAGGTTTCGGCCTTGTCTTTAGGTCTTTATGGTCTTTGCCTTCATACTTTGGATGCTTAGTTTTCGAGAGCATCACCCCTTTCAGTATCGACACTAATCAAGTTAGTGTGGATAGCCTTTTTTTTTAGAATCTTTGACTTGCTTTCAGTAGACCTTCAGAGTGGGTTTCGGTTCTTCCAAAAGGATACTTCTGGTGCTTTACTGATTGACTGCTAAAATCGCTTCTTGTCAATTATCAGGATTTTTGGTCCCAATAGCTGGTTTTTGGATGGTTCTTCATGTGTCTCGAATCCCTGTGATTTTGATGCTTTCGTCTCTTTTTGCATCGACATTAAGGAAATTAATGCCAATAGCCATTTCGCCCTTCTTGGTCTCAGATGGTAGGATTTTTTTCTTTCTCTTCATCCGCTTTAGAATTTAAGTGACTTGCCTTTGGAATTGTACTCTCGTTAACTACTTTTTGTGCCGGAACTACCCTGCCGATACTTTTTCTTTACATCGAATCTAAGATCTCCCCTTTGATGGTAGTTTCGATTGCTTGCTATACTGAATGCTTCCTTTATGACTTCGTCTTTGTCTTATGCCAAGTCTTTGCTTTCCGATTGCTCTTATGCTTATGATGGTCCGACACCCCTTCACCTTCATCCTATCTCGGTGTTAATTTTAGTAGTAACATTTGCCCCCTTTTGCGAAGTGGTAATTTTTACCTTTCAAGTCAACCTTTGGATGAACTAACCACTTCTTTCCTCCTATATATACCTTCTTTGTTGAAAAGAGTCGATATATACGACTTAAAGGATCTATATGGATATAGTGGAAATATATGTGATATGCTAGCTAAATGATATGCAATAGTAAAAAAAAATCTAAGATACGAAGATATATCAAAATCAAAGTAAATGCGGAAAGTAAAGTAAAGTGACACCAGGAATTTTTATACTGGTTTGGACTTCTTGCCTTACGTCTAGTCCCGAAGCTCCTCTTCGGAATTCACTAACAACGCCCTCTCTTAACCCGGAGGAATAGGTTAGTACACCCGAGCCCCAACAAGGATGCCTCTCGCCTGATTTGTGTTCTTGAATCAAATAGCCAATATTTTAAGTACAACCTTCCTATAATCTGATCCTCGAGTATATTTCTTGAATGCAAAGATTTAAGGAATAATATTGCTTGTTGAATCAAATGATATTAAATTGATTCAAGGATTCAACAAGTATCTGTATTGGAGAGCTTTTAATTGCAAAGAATGTAAATGGAGAGAGTGGAATAATGAATAGAAAAATCAGTAAAATTTGGATAGATTAGGTGATTGTAAAACATGATTAAACTTGTTTATATAATGGTATAAGAGCAGCAATCCTTCACGAATAGTTTCCATAAAAAGTCATATCCATTTCCTTTGATTAATGAAGAAGAATCTCTTCATGAAGAATGGTGACTCTTCAGAAAATAGTTTCTGGGTCGAATCAGTCGACTGGTTAAAAATCATCAGTTGACTGGTAGAATTAAAATATTTATATAAAACTTTTGAAACTAGCTGTTATGTGCAGAATTAGCTTGACCAGTCGACTGGTCAATTTCCTACTAGTCGACTGGTAGGCTAGTTTCTGCACATTTCTGGTTTTTTAAGGTTTTAATCATATATATATATAACTTGATTAGCACATTCATGTATGCTTGAGGATAGATTTTAACATAATTCTAACACGACTCAATGTACATATATATAACCTTATCTTTATGATTCGATTCCCATAGTAGCTTTATTCATTGGCATCGATCAAAATTTCGTTATTCAACATTCTCTCCCTTTTTAATTGATGACAACACTCTGGATTTTCTCCCCTTGAATGTATAGCTCCTCCTGAATTTCTGCAAAAAATTTGTTAGTTCATAGTTTTATATCCTTACCATTTGATTCCTACGTTCACAAATGTTATCACAATTTTCCAATAATATGGAAAATATAATAGCACGGAAACATAGAAATGATATATAACATAGATAAGATGAGAGATATTTCTCCCCATTTGTCATCGATTAAAAATAGATTAAGACATTATAAGCATATGATAACTGAAGAACTTTCTTTGGAGATCTTTGAATGATATAATTCCTAGTTCTTGTCGGAGTTTAACGAAAGAATTCTCTAAAAGGAGTTTAGTAAAGATATCTGCAATTTGATTTTCTGAGTTAACAAATTCTAAATTGATTGTTTGTTTTTCAATATTATCTCTCAAGAAGTGATGTCTGATATCAATGTGTTTAGTTCTGGAATGGTTTACCGGATTCTTAGATAAATTTATTGCGCTTGTATTGTCACAATTGATTATGGAATTTGACAAATTTGCATTGAAATCTTTTGGTGTTCGCTGCATATATAATACCTGAGCACAAGCTAGTGCAGCAGATATGTATTCAGCTTCGCATGTTGATAGTGAAACACAATTTTGCTTTTTGCTAAACCAAGATATAAGCGATTTACCAATAAAGTAACATGTTCCACTTGTACTTTTACGATCCGTTCGTGATCCTCCAAAATCAGCGTCGCTATATGAAACTAATTCAAAGAAGCAATATTTTGGATAGAAGAGTCCAAAGTCTTTGGTACTACTTAAATATCATAATATTCATTTAACTGCTCTTAAATGTGACTCTTTTGGATTAGCTTGAAATCGGGCACATAAGCAAACACTCATCATAATATCCGGTCTACTTGCTATTAAATATAAAAGTGAACATATCATGCTTCGATATAACATTTGATCGACACTTTTACCATTTTCATCTTTATCTAAATGTGTCGATGTACTCATTGGTGTAGGTTTACTTGACGTGTTTTCCATTCCAAAACGTTTTATTAAATTAATACAATATTTTTCTTGATTAATAAAAATTCCATCAGATAATTGCTTAATTTGCAAACCCAGAAAGTAGGATAGTTCTCCCATGTGTGACATTTCAAATTCATTGGTCATTATTTTTGAAAATTCTTGACAAAATTGATCATTTATAGATCCAAAAATAATGTTATCTACATATATTTAAACTATTAGAATATCTTTATGGTCTTTCTTGATAAATAGTGTTTGATCAACATTTCCAATTTGAAATCCTGAATCTAACAAGTAAGTTTTGAGACGTTCATACCATGCACGAGGAGCTTGTTTCAGACTATATAATGCCTTTTTCAGTTTATAAACATGATCAGGATATTTTTCATGAGCGAATAGTGGAGGTTGTTCAACATATACTCATTCTTTAATGTAGCCATTTAAGAAAGCGCTTTTGACATCCATCTGCTATAATTTAAAGTTATGATGACAAGCATATGCTAATAATATTCGAATTACTTCTAGTCGTGCAACTGGAGACAAAGTTTCTTCATAATCTATGCCTTCTTCTTGATTGTAAATTCATTTTGTTCCAATGACAGTTTGATCACTTGGTCTTTGAACTAGTTCCCAGACTTCATTACATTCAAACTGTTTTAATTCTTCTTGCATGGCAATTATCCAATTTTCATCTGTTGATGCTTCTTTAGGATTTTTAGCTTTGATATTACTTAACAAATTAAGTTGACTTCTTGTTCTAATGTTTGAATTTATTTATCCTATAATATTTTGTGTTGGGTGATTTTGTAAAATTCGTGGTGGAGATCTGACTTAATTAACAGGAACATTTTGATTATTAATATTGTCTTGAGTTTCTGTAGTATTATTCTCTATGTTGTTATGAACAAAGTTTTCATCTTCTCTATATATTATTAAATCATCATAAGAAGAGTTATTTATTGTAATATCTTTTTTTGAAGAATTTTTAATAAAATTTTCGTCAAATGAAACGTCAAGTGATTCTTCTATTTTACCGGTTCTTTTATTAAAAATACGATAAGCCTTGCTTCGTTCAGAATATCCTAAGAATATTCCTTCGTCAGATTTTGAATCAAATTTTCCAAGTTGATCTTTTGTATTTAAAATGAAACATTTTGATCCAAAAACTTTAAAATATGATATATTTGGTTTTCTACCAGTAAAAACCTCGTATGGAGTATTTTTAGTAAGAGGTCGAATGGAAACACGATTCAAAACATAACATGTTGTTGCAACTGCTTCAGCCCAAAAATGTTTTGGTAGTGTACTTCCATTTAATAATGTTCTCGTACATTCTTGCAAAGTTCTATTCTTACGTTCTACAACTCCATTTTGTTGTGGAGTTCTAGAAAATGTAAAATTATGAAAAATTCCTTTCTTTTGACAAAATAAATCAAATTTCTCATTTTCAAATTCTCCTCCATGATCACTTCGTATGTTCTTTATTTTTAAATTAGTTAAATTTTGAATATGTTGACAAAATTCTTAAATATATCAAAAGTATAGCTTTTATTCTTTAAAAACATAGTCCAAGTGTATCTTGAAAAATCATCAATAATTACAAACACATATCTACTATGATTTATGGATTGAACTTGAGTTGGTCAAAATAGATTCATGTGTAGTAATTCAATTAAAAAGAGTCGATATGTACGGCTTAAAGGATCTATATGGGTATAGCGGAAATATATGTGATATGCTAGCTAAATGATATGCAATAGTCAAACAAAATCTAAGCTACGGAGATATATCAAAATCAAAGTAAATGCGGAAAGTAAAGTAAAGTGACACTAGGAATTTTTATACTGGTTCGGACTTTCCGCCCTACGTCCAGTCCCGAAGCTCCTCTTCGGAATTCACTAACAACGCCCTCTCTTAACCCGGAGGAATAGGTCGGTACATCAGCCCCAACAAGGATGCCTCTCGCCTGAGCAACTACACAGGTCTTCAATAATTACAAGTGTTTGACTTCTGATTTCTGTTCTTGAATCAACACGGATAGCCAATATTTTAAATACAACCTTCCTATAATCTGATCCTCGAGTATATGCTTTGAATGCAAAGATTTAAGGAAGAATATTGCTTGCTGAGTCAAATGATATTAAATTGATTCAAGGATTCAACAAGTATTTGAATTGGGGAGCTTTTAATTGCAAAGAATGTAAATGGAGAGAGAAGAATGATGATCAGTAAAATTTGGTTAGAGTAGGTGATTGTAAAACATGATTAAACTTGTTTATATAATGGTATAAGAGTAGCAATCCTTCATGAATAGTTTCATAAAAAGTTATGTCCATTTCCTTTTATTAATAAAGAGGAATCTCTTCATGAAGAATGGTGACTTTTCAAAAAATAGTTTCTGAGTTGAATCAGTCGACTGGTTAAAAATCATCAGTTGATTGGTTGAATTAAAATATTTATATAAAACTTTTGAAACTAGTCGTTATGTGTAGAATTTGCTTGACCAGTAAACTAGTCAATTTCCTACCAGTCGACTGGTAGGCCACTTTCTGCACATTTCTGGCTTTTTAAGGTTTTAATCATATATATATAAACTTAATTAGCACATTCGTGTATACTTAAGGATAGATTTTAACATAATTCTAACAGGACTCAATGTACATATATATATATATAACCTTATCTTTACGATTTGATTCCCATAGTAGCTTTATTCGTTGGCATCGATCAAAATCTTGTTATTCAACATTTATTTCATTTTATTAGCTCCTTCATTTTCTCCATCATTTCTTGCAATTGAAGTTATCTCAGAAAAGCATCAGTAGTTTTGAGGTAAGCATCCTTTACAACCCGTTTATACTTGATTTTATAATTGAAGTATTTGTTAGTTTAATCCAAGCCAAAGTAGCTATCAGATTTGTTTTCCATAAGCTGGTTTCAATTTTCCATTTATTATCAATTCTTCAACCAATTCCATATTTACTTAATAGCTTAAACTAGCATATTTATTTGCTTCTGTTCGCCTGAAGATGTTCGAGGGGTAGCCTCTTGTCATTGTCAAGTTACTTCTAGGAGAATAGAGTTCATATTCTTCCAGGCATAGTTTTCACCTTATTTTATGAATTATTCAGATTATACCTAGCAGCATGGGAAAGAAACATACTGCCTTCAAACTGTAGGAATTGTCGTTTATCGAGTGACCTTTCTGCTTCGAAGAGGGATAGTGTTGTCGAAAAGCAATATCTGATTTCGTTGTAAGGGCAAGTTGATACTATCCTTCAGGATTTTGTCATTTTTGGCATTGAAGCCATTCCTCCACATGAAATGGACACCATTTCCTCTCCTCTGGGAGGCTATTTTTCTTACTTCGCTATTCACATCTGGCACGAGGATTTTATCCCCTTCCCTGATTTTATTTCTCTATTTTTGTAGTATTTAGGAATTTCTCCCATCCATCTTTCTCCTAATTCTTGCACCTACTTGTTAGGCTTAGAACTCTTATCCCTGGAGTCTGGTAATTCCTCTTTAAGCCCATCCACTCTTGATTACTTGGCTCGTCCTTCCAATCTTAGCAATGTGAACCCTTATATTTTCCGTGCAAACCACAAAAATAAATTGTTGTATGAAAGAAACAGTGAGATTCAAAGACTGGGAAACTCAGTTTTTCTTTGTTTGACGTCCTTTCGGCATTTCTAGCAGCTTCCATACCCCAAGTATTATAGTTGAATACATTCTTCTCTCGTTTTTACTATAGAGGATGATCTTTTTCTTTGTATTTGTTTTTATTGCGGATGTTGCCCTCTAAACTACCGAGCTTCTCGGATATGGAGATAATAGAACTTCTTGGCACTGCTTCTGAAAAAGTGGGCAATAGGTCCTTGTTACTTAACTCTGCTATCCTTCAAGAGCACTCCCTTTTGCCAACCGGTGAATCCATCATTGGGTGGCCTTCTCTGGTCTTACTTAGTAAAGGAACTCTTTCCTTTTCACTAGGAAGAATGCCCCTTTTTCCCCAAACTCTCTTTGTTCCTTGATAACCCAGGTATGATTTTTGAGCAATAACTCAAAATGGAATGGGAACAAAATTTTCATTCAGCTTCCCCTCATCATATTTTAAGGGCAGTCTACAATGAATTTAGTAAAAAGGATTCCTCTTCCTTAAATCCTAGAGCTAGAGTTTCTTCCCTCAAGGTTGCTTTGTTCAAGTCTAGGGAAAACATAAAAAGGAAGCTTATGGATGTGATTTTAGAAGAACCTCTATCAAAAAGGTCTGAGAACGTGGCGGGTCCGGTCCCCAGTCCTGATGGGGTTACTAACGCTCCTATGACTGTTTCCCCAAAGGAGGCTCCTCGCTAAAACATTCGTTTTATCGGGACTTCCGAAGTTCCCACTGATTTATGTAACAACCCATATTTTTTAACAAGTAATTAATTAATGGATTAATTAATTAAGGAAGAAAACATTAAAATGGATATTACTTAATTAAATATTCAAAATTAAGTGAAACAGACTTTACCATTTCATTCGTTTCAGAATTCTGGTTCAGATAGACCCCAAGTTTGCGTAAATCAGATAACGTATGAAGAAGTTATGAACCTTAGAAGTTTATATATATATTAGAGGTTTATATATAAATATATTCAGATTATTCAAACTAGGAAAACAACGCATGGGAACCAATGTACATGGGACGACCTATTCCCTGTCTGGATCGACCATAGGGTCGATACATGGCTAAGTGGGTCGACCCAGTGGGTTGATTGGTCGACCCACCCAGATCCAGGTCGAATTCAGGATTCTATACTTTGACTATTTTGTTGGCTAGGTTCGTTCGCTGACTCAGCGCTACGCGTATGGCTTAGATTGAAAACCTAATATCTAATGGTTAAGGGTTGGCTCTGTTAATCTTTAAAAAGGGACTCTCTCTCCCATTTTATCTACACACAATTCTTCACTCTTTCTCTGCCTCCATGACATATTCTAAATTAAAATAATAAAATGGTGAGATGCTGCTGAGATCTGGATTAACAAAGAAGATTCAATATCTGTAACCAACCTCCAACCCTGTAATCAACAAAAGGATAAAAGTGGACTTTCTTCTACAACAACTATTTTAGAAGGTTTTCTAGATCTGCAAATATGGTGTGTCTACTATGATTATTCAGATTTCTTCTAAGTTGATGTTAAATAGATATAATAGTTGTTGTAGTAATTTGAATAAAAAGAACATTGATAGTAAATATATTTTGGATCTTAAGGGTAACAATGTTTATAAGATTAATTATATATGTTATTTCTATCAATTGCCTATTCATTTTAAGATATTTCGCTTGTATGTACATTTCTCCTTATTATCCCCTTTTTCCTGCTGTTTGTTTTATTTACAATAGTTTATGCTTTTTTGAACTTCATAATATTGACAAAGTATGTAATAATATTAAAAAGGGATAATTGGGCATATTAGGATTTGTACTGTAAATTGGGACTATTAAAAAGGAAGAACATATAAACACGAATATGTTAAACTTAATTTTATATTAAGTAGGAATGTCATTTGTAAATATGTAATTGACATTAATATGGCATTGAATAAGAGTAAAATGGTATTTGACGTTGATATTTGAACATAACTTGTAAACATATTAACATGGCATTGGTTCGGTGAACACAAATTTGATATTAATTGTAAACATATTAATATGGCATTGATATGTGGACATTTATTTGATATTAATTTGTAGATATGTCAAAAGGGTATTGATTTGAAAACATGTGATTAATATTGGTTTGTATGTGTTAACAAGAGAAACATGCTGACATTAAAGGGAATACAGAAAATTGTCATTCATATTAATTATCATTAATAGGGATATGTTAATTTGAAGAATATGGTAATTTGTCACCTATCGACATTAATTTGTGAGGAATACGTTAATTAGGGGAAATGTATCAATTTGACATTTATGAGCATTCATGTTAATTTGGGGGAACATGTAATTAAATGTTTTTGTCCATTCCATGGTTAATTTGAGAAAAACATGATATTATGTTCATTAAATGTTAATTTGGATATTTATGCTCATTTAATGTTTATATTCATTTATCTTCCCTGTCCCTATTCTATTGCTTGATTTATTTACAGTCTTGTTAATATGCCTATTTTATACAGCTTGATTTGATTCTGTTCTTCTCCTTCTCTTTTCCCTTTTTATTTATGCTTAGCCTAGGCCATCGAGAACCTAGGCCAATCTTGTTTAAAGATTGCTTACGATTGAAACAAGGATAATATAAAATGACAGTGAAAAAGGAGAATTTGGGGGCATATCATAAAGTGAGAACCTTTTACTGTAAATTTGGGAATATATTAAAAAGAGATAATATGCATACGTGCTGTAATTTGGGAAAATAATCAAAAGGGAAAACATGCATATATGTAGGCATGTTAGATTAGAATTAATACATACATTAAGTAAATAACACGTTATGAAAATACAAGTACCAGATGTAAGTTAAGTAAACCGAATTACTGTAATCTATATATACATCTGGGTAGGTGCTTGTTATAAGGGAGGGGTTGTACACATAATAACATTTACAGAAAAATGCCATATTACAACCCTGCTTATTAATGAACCTAAACCTGCTAAGTTAAACCTAATAATTAATAACCTCAGACGTCCCACGTCCTGCTGTTTGTATCCAATTTTTGGGACTCTTAACTCCTAGTTATTTGGGGGCAAAAGCTTAGGGGGGTTTGGATTGTGTCAATCTTCTATTTGGAACTCATATCAGTTAGTATCCTTGTGGGTATCTTGTCTGATGAGGCCTCGCACTAGGTAGAGGTTCATGGCATGCTTTACTGAACTGGATAGTAAGAGGTTCATCTGTAAGGGTGTATGTACAGGAGCACTCTGGCGGAGTCATGAGCATGCATGGGTCCGACCAGGGAAAATAAGCAGCTGGAGCACATGTAAATAGGTTTGTGTCATTATTTTGTTGCTTAAGGGAGTGATACATCTAGTTGTGGGGCTGGCACAGGGTATTTACATAATAGAGAGCCAATTGCTTGGATAATAATTAGGGTAACACCTAATCATGTTTGTAATTAGGGTAACACCTAATCATGTTTGTAATTAGTGTAGCACCTAATTCCTTTTGTAATTATCGTAACACCTAATCCTATTTGTAATTAGGGTAACACCTAATCCTATTATATAATCCTTTTCATGTTGAGTAATTAGGGTACATCTAATCCTGTTGTTACAAAATTTTGTTCCTGTTGAGTAATTAGGGTACACCTAATCCTGTTGTTATAGAATCCTGCTGTTAGGAAATCTTGTTGTTACACAATCTTGCTAAATAGGAAACCCTGCTGTTATATAATCCCACTGCAAAGTAATCCTGCTATTATAAGATCCTTCTATTATGTAATTATGATAACACCTAATCCTGATATTCCAGTAAAAGTGAAAAATTGTCAACCTGCCTGATCTGATTTCTGGTATCATTGTTATCATCATAGTCTGTTAGAATATCCAGTCCTTGTTATCAATTCATACCAGCTATTGTTCACCTTTAGACATGTATATACATCCACGTTGTTATGTTGCTAGAACAACTGTTTATCTGTTTTGGATAACTTAATAAGTCGGGCTAATAATTCCAACAGCTCACCAGGCTTATGTCTGACCCGTTTCCTTTCTTCCTTTCTCTTCCTCTCCCCCCAGGCTTACAAGAAGAAAGTGTATAGTTCTGTTTTCTTTGGATTTCAATAATTTTGGTTTCTGCCTACTCTCTTTCCAAGGTTATGTTGTATCTTTTGACTATATTTGGGGGTAATATTATTTTACTCTGGTGTTGTTTTAACGGAGGTTTTGGGACGTGACATTTTGTAACTGTTTGATTAAATGAAAGTTTTCTTCCGCTGCAAATTTATTTTTATATCTTGTGAAATCATAGTCTCTGTGATGTTTTCTATCTTTATACCTACAATGCTCCATACTTCCTTAATGAAATCCTCATACGGGTGACATTAAGGAATATGGGGTGTTACATTTGGTAGCAGAGCCTAGGTTACTGATATCACCAAAGTTTTGTTTCAAAAGAAAGGATTTTCGAAAGAAAATGCATTTCTCAGAAATCAAAAGTTACTTTTGAAAATATAGTATCCCCTATAGTCGGTTATAACCATCCTTTGACACTTTCTAATCTTTATCTTTTTGAGTTATAAGGCAATCTATCTAAGCTTTCTTTTATAGGTTGAAAATTAGAATAAGGGACAAATCCGTTTAGCTTAGTTGTTGGGAAGAGTCGATTTTAAAAAGGAACATGTTCCTATACAGAAAAAAGGTTATTGTTTGGAAGATAAGAGAAACCTAGATTAATTGGTTAAAGAAAAGGTGTATATTTCCATAGTTTGGTTTAACATTGAAAACGTTATTGTAAGAATGCAAGGGTTGGTGCAGAATAGGAATTTTAACGTATTACGCACTAACCACCCACTTGAAGAAAACTAAAAAGAAATATCTTGCAATCAGGGGTTTCTATAAAATATTTTTTTTGATGCTATGGAAATATATTTTTATACGTTTTCGGTAACCAATTAATTAGGGAACTTCAAAAAAGGTGAATTCAAAGATGGAAAGTAAGAGATCAACATGAGTATATTGATGTCTAAAGGATTATGAGGTAGGGTGTTGATCAATAATGGTTAAAGAAATGGCGAGAATTGGTAAAAGAAAGATTGCTATATGTCTTTTGTTTTCCTATTTGGTTTATGAATAATCTATCCTTTTTCCTTTGATGCACTGGCTGCGTCGTGCTTTAGCCACGGTAAGTTGAATCTTGTAGAGCATCCGTATTGTAGGCTTAATAGAGCGGTCATTTATAGATAAGGTAAATCCTTGAGGAAGTGATGATAACACTAGTGACAATTTTGCACTTAAGCCCAGTGATATTTTCTGAACTTCGTAGGGATCAGCTTAGTTATCTTTTTTGTGTATAACTAAAATCTTACTATTTGGAGGCATGGATTAGGTTGCCATGATCAGGCCTCATATGACATATTGGTTTACAAGGAGAGGGTAAGTTACGAACCTAAAAGATGACATAGGCTTTAATATGCGTATGGACTTGTAGGGTAAAGTTATGGGCCTAATATCTATTCAGTATTCGTGGACTGTTTGGACTGTAAGAGGAAAATAGTCTTGCGATGACTGATTTTTGAGACTTCTGCGAACCGAAGGGTTAGTCATGTTGATATTCTTAGCACATCTCTATAATGTATTGGTTCAGTTGCTTATTATATAATCTGAATAATAAGTGAATTAAAGATTGTCTCAAGAAGAGAAAGAGATATTTGTTTTCGGATCTGTAATTGTGGCAATGCAAAATTTGTAGAATTTTTGATAAAGAACATGGTGTAAGAGATAATCGAGTTTCATGGTTTTGAGCAAAATCTTTCCTAACTATGGTAATATACCATCAATGGGCAAGGTTGGAAGCTTAAACATTGGAAGAGTTTTCGAAAAAAGGCAAGTAAAGGAATTTTTGGAATAATTGGGTTCCTAGATAAGAGTATAACAAGGAGGTGTTTTAGGGAAACTTTTGGAACCACTTTGAGTTGAAACCCTATAGGTGTAAAGTTTTAAAGACTAATGTGTTTTAGGATGAAATTTGTAAATTTCATAAAAGCAACTGTATATGCTTCAGAAAGAAATTTTTGCAACTAAACTTTTTGCCTCGTTAAGATTTTGGAAAATTTTGTATATATAAAAAGGTGGGGCAGTAAGTAAGTCTTTATGGGGTCGGAAAGTATAAGAGGAATGATTCACGAAACACTAGATGAGTAAAGTAAAGAATAGAAATGTGGAAAGGAGGAAAGAGTTTGACTTTACTTATAAGATTAGGGTAAGCTTTTGGATTAGTTCACTTAAGAGTTTTTCCCCGAAGTAACTAAGATAAGTAAGATTAAAAAAAACTTCACTATGGGATTCAAGTTCTTACCCGCATTCTTTTGACAAGTATTTCCTCTTTGATATTCTATCTGTCGCTTCTTCCGTTGATTAGGGGCTTCTCTCTAGTATATTCTTGGAATGGTTAGATTTTAATATTTGAGCTTATAGATGATAAAATATGGTTGAAACGTGTGTTTGAGACATGTTATGCTTGATGGTTGCAAGTGGATGCAATGTTTGCTAGTGGCTGCCCATGGACGCCACACTAGGCACTAGATCGGCTCAAACACTTACATATTGCATATGGATGTGTGTGCATTTTAATTTTCAATGAACGAAAATGATTGAATCATCACGTGGATGTTGCATTTTGATGGATGATTGCGAACTCATACAGAACTTATATGTATCATTATGATTCTTTTGCATACATAATGGATATATGGCACATGCATATATTGCACTAAGGAGGTCGACTGAATCAGTAGACTGCCTGATTTTCGCATTAGTGTAAGGACATATACATACACATCTTTGCATATGTTCATACAGAGCATTAGAAATTCTAAGGACAATGGATGCCAGTGAATGATGGTTGAGTAGATGGGTGTTTGCATACATTACATTTTGCTAGTCTTTGAGATTTGGGGGACCAAATCCTTTAAGGAGGGGAGAATGTAATAACCAAGATTTTTTAACAAGTAATTAACTAATGGATTAATCAATTAAGGAAAAAAATTGGTAAAATGGATATTACTTAATTAAATATTCAGAATTAAGTGAAACTGACTTTACCATTGCATTCCTCTTGGAATCCTGTTTCAGATAGACCCTAAGTTTGCGTAAATCGGATAACGTATGAATAAGTTATGAACCTTAGAAGTTTGTATATGTAAGAGGTTTATATTTAAATATATTCAGATCATTTCAAACCAGAAAAACAACCGCGAGAACCAGCGTACATGGGGACCCATGCCCTGTTTGGGTCAACCGTAGGGTCGACACATGGCTAAGTGGGTCGACCCATAAGACGACCCAGTGGGTTGATGGGTTAACCCACCCAGATCTAGGTCGAATTCAGGATTCTATACTTTAACTATTTTGTTAGTTAGGTTCATTCGATGACTCAACACTATGTATATGGCTTAGATTGAATACATAATATCTAACGGTTAAGGGTGGGCTCTGTAATCTATAAAAGGGGGCTCTCTCTCCCATTTTATCTAAACGCAATTCTTCACCTCTTTCTCTGCCTCCATGACATATTCTAAATTAAAATAATATAGTGGGGAGATGAAGCTAAGATCTAGATTAACAAAAAAGATTCAAGGTCTGTAATCAACCTTCAACCTTGCAATCAACCAAAAAATAAAGTGGACTTTCTTTTGCAACAACTATCTTAGAAGGTTTTCTACATCTGCAACTATGGTGAGTTTACTGTGATTATTCATATTTCTTCTAAGTTGAAGTTAAATAGATATAATAGTTGTTGTAGTAATCTGAATAAAAAGAACATTGATAGTAATTATATCTTGGATCTGAAGAGTAATAATGTTTATAAGATTATTTTATATGTTATTTATTGTCAATTGCCTATTCATTTTAAGTTATTTCGCTTGTATGCACATTTCTCTTCCTTATCCTCTTTTCCTGCGGGTTTTTTTATTTACAATAGTATATTCCTTTTTGAACTACATAGAATTGAGGAAGTATGTAATAACATTAAAAAGGGATAATTGGGCATATTAAGATTTGTACAGTAAATTAGGATTATTAAAAAGGAAGAACATGTAAACACAAATAGGTTAAACTTAAATTTAGATTAAGTAGGAATGTCATTTTGTAAACATGTAATTGACATTAATATGGCATTGAATAAGAGTACATGGCATTTGATATTGATTTGTGAACACAACTTATAAATATATTAATATGACATTGGTTTAGTGAACACAAATTTGACATTAATTGTGAACATATTAATATGTCATTGATAGGTGGACATTTATTTGACATTATTTTGTAGATATGTCAAAAAGGAATTAATTTGAAAACATGTGATTAACATTAGTCTATATGTGTCAATTAGAGGAACATGCTGACATTAAAGGGAGTATGCAAAATTATCATTCATATTATTTAGCATTAAAAAGGATATGTTAATTTGAAGAATATGATAGTTTGTCACCTACCGACATTAATTTGGGAAGAATATGTTAATTAGGGGAAACATGTAAATTTGACATTTATGAGCATTCATGTTAATTTGGGGGAAAACATGTAATTAAATGTTTGTGTCCATTCCATGGTTAATTTGAGAAAAACATGATATTATGTTCATTAAATTTTAATTTGGACATTTATGCTCATTTGATGTTTATGTTCATTTGTCTTCCCTGTTCCTATTCTGCTGAATTATTTATTTACAGTCTTGTTAATATGCCTATTTTATACAGCTTGATTTGATTATGTTCTTCTCCTTCTCTTTTCCCTTTTTATTTACGTTGAGCCTAGGCCATTGAGAGCCTAGGTCATTCTAGTTCAAAGATTGCGTACAATTGAAATATGGATAATATGAAATGACAGTGAAAAACGAGAATCTGGGGGCATATATAAATTGAGAACCTTTAACTGTAAATTTGGGAATATTATAAAAAGAGATAAGATGCATACATGTTGTTATTTGAGAATATAATCAAAAGGGATAACATGCATATATGAAAACATGTTAGATTAGACTTAATACAGACATTAAGTAAATAACATGTTATGAAAATACAAGTACCAGATGTAAGTTAAGTAAACTGAATTACTGTAATCTGTATATACATCTGGGCAGGTGTTTTTTTAGGGGAGGGGTTGTACACATAATAACATTTATAGAAAAATGTCATATTACAACCATGCCTATTAATGAACTTAAACCTGTTAAGTTAAACCTGATAATTAGTAAGCTAAGAGGTCCTATGTCCTTTTGTTTGTATCTGGTTTTTGGGACTCTTAAATCCTAATAATTTGGAGGCACAATCTTAGGGGGTTAGGATGATGTCAATCTGCTATTTGGAACCCATATTAGTCAGTATCTCTGTAGGTATCTTATCTGATAGGGTGTCGCACTAGATAGAGGCTCAGGGTACGCTTTACTAAACTGGATAGTAAGAGGTTCATCTATGGGGGGTGTATGGGCGCGTTCCGGTGGAGTCATGAGCATGCATGGGTCCGATCAGGGAAAATAAGCCGTTGTAGTACCTTTAAATAGGTTTGTGTCCTTAAATTGCTACTTAAGGGAGTGATACACCCTACTGTGGGGTTGACAGTGGGTATTTACATAATAGGGAGCCGATCGCTTGGGTAGTAATTAGGGTAACACCAAATCCTATTTGTAATTAGGGTAACACCTAATCCTATTTGTAATTAGGGTAAAACCTAATCCTATTTGTAATTAGGGTAACACCTAACCCTATTTGTAATTAAGGCAACACCTAATCCTGTTTGTAACTAGGGCGACACCTAATCCTGTTCCTGTTGAGTAATTAGGGTACATCTAATCTTGCCATTATATAATCTTGTTCCTTTTGAGTGACTAGGGTACATATAATCCTACTGTTATATAATCCCATTCCCGTTGAGTAATTAGGGTACACCTAATCCTGCTGTAATATAATCCCGTTGTTCAGTAATCCTGTTGTTAGGAAATCTTGCTGTTACGCAATCTTGATAATTAGGAAACCCTACCGTTATATACTCTGGCTGTTAGTCCTATTATTAACTAATCCTGCTATTATAAGATCCTGCTATTATATAATTAGGGTAACACCTAATCCTGATATTCCAGTAAGTGCAAAATAGTCAACCTGCCTGATATGATTTCTAATATTATTGTTATCATCGTAGTCTGTTTATAAGAATAGCCCGTACATGTTATCAATTCATATCAGCTATTGTTCACCTTTAGACATGAATAGACTCCACATTGTTATGTTGCTAGAACAACTCTTTATCTATTTTGCTTAACTTAAAAAGCCGGACTGTTAATCCCAGCAGCTCACTAGGCTTTATGTTTGACCCATTTCCTTTCTTCCTTCCTCTTTCTTTCCCTCAAGCTTACAGGAAGAAAGTGTATAGTTCTATTTTCTTTGGATTTTTAAAAGTTGGGTTTCTGCCTGCTCTCTTTCTAAGGTTAGGTTGTACTTTTTGACTATATTTGGGGATAATATTATTTTACTTTGATGTTGTTTTGACTGAGGTTTTGAGGCATGACATTTTGTAATTGTTTGATTAAATGAAAGTTTTCTTCCACTGCAAATGTATTTTTATGTCTTATGAAATCTAAGTCTCTGTGATGTTTTCTATCTTTATACCTACAATGCTCCGTACTTCCTTAATCAAATCCTCATATGGGTGACATTAAGGAATGTGAGGTGTTATAATTTACATCATGCAATGGGATTTTCCTCCTCTTCCAAGGACCTCATCCCTCAGTACTTTACCAACCCTCCTAATGGTAATAGCTTCAATGAATTTGTCAGACAAATTATCTCTTCTTCTACTTCTTCCAACGTTGATTCTTCACTTGACTCCTCCGGTTGTTGTCAAGCTTTGGTCGAATATCTACTTTTGGTATGAGTTTTTACCCCTCTTGTTTTTCCTGACCCTCTTTCGATTGTCTTATACGTGACCATTGTGTTTCATATAGGCTATCAAGTGGTGGTTTTTAACACAAGATGGTGCTTCCACACCATCTTCTGAGTTGTTGAGACTTAAAGAATAAAACATATCTTTGAGGAAGGAAAAAGACGCTCTTATCCATGTTAAATAAAGTGTGCTTATGGAGCAAAATAAACTGGAGTTCGCTCTTGTAGAAGCAAAAAACTCAATTATCAAAGAAAAAGGGTCCTGTCTGGTTTGGGCTGAAGAAGTTAGAGTTTTAAAGGGGTCCT
Source organism: Allium sativum (assembly GCA_030737875.1). Classification (NCBI taxonomy): domain Eukaryota; kingdom Viridiplantae; phylum Streptophyta; class Magnoliopsida; order Asparagales; family Amaryllidaceae; genus Allium; species Allium sativum. The sequence continues at coordinate 776,358,088 of CM060926.1, forward strand.
TGGAGAAGTCTAAAGAAGAGACTACCATTCTCGGTCCTCTTTGTTCTTCTTTGCAAAAACAAAATTATCTTTCGGAAAAAGAGAATGATTTTCTCAAGATCAAGCTTAGTAGGAAGGAGACCCTATTAATTAAGATTGCTGAAGTGATAAATGATGCTAATCGGAGGGTCTCTTGTTTTCTTCAGGCTACCTTGGACGAAATTATTGTTAACTCTCTTTAGGATGTTTTCCTTCTTCTTTATGCAGACAATATGAACATATGCTTGGATTTTAATTTTTCTTCTTGCGACCCATCTTTAGTGGAAAGATTTATGTCCAAGATAACTTGTACGAGAAAGGAAAAGAAGGTTCTTGAGAGGAAGGAAACTAATTTGGCTGAACTTTTATTTATTGAGGATTTCCCTTTTGAAGAAACACATGCTGACGATGAGAGACTTCGTTGGTGTGCCAATGGTTGTTTGTACTAACGATGATAATCTCAAGTCCATAAACGTTACTGAAGGCGGAGAAAAACATAGTGGAGGTTTTGATGATGCTGGTTGCACCCCCTTGGCCCTTCATGGTTGGGATGAAGCACGTGACAAAGACTATGAATTCTTCATAGCTGGTCTGGTTTTGGTTGAACCTCACAACCTTCCTAAGGAGCAAAAAATGAGGAAAGATCCAAGTTGCAAGAGCACTTCTACTGTTGAGGCTTTACAAGTTTATGCTCCTATTTATGAGGTATAGTGACTACTACGATATCTTTTTCATGTTTACTTTAAATAATTGGTCTCTATTCCTTTTCTAATAGATGAAAAGGAGAAGATAAGATTTAAGGTGTTCCGTCCCTAAAAAGGCTCGGTCGGAAGTGATTCCTCTTACCAAAGAGCTGAACAAACAAACGAATGAGTATAACATCTTGTCTAACAGATACCATCTTCTTGATAGAAGTGCTACAAAAATACTGCTTTTCAAAGAGAGAGAAGTTGCCGCTAGGTTGAGAACTTCTCGACTGCAGTGCGAAGGGCTTTTGGAAGAGAATGCAGAGCTCATGACATTGTTTAGATGTTGATTGAAGACAGGGACGCATTAGTAAATTTTTTATTCCAAATTTAAAGTATATATAAAACAGTGGATTTTTCCTTTTTAGGTGATCATAACAGGGGCTTACTTAGGCGTCTCCATAGAAGGTACCTAGATGAACGTGGTGTGGACCTCCACCAAGATGAATGCTGAAACCCAAAGAATTTGCTTTACACAAATTTATGTTTAACAAGCATCGATTTGTATCTGAAACCTTTAAGAGATCTGTCTTGTATGAGCAAGAGGACAGTCTGTAATGAATGTATTTTCTCAATTTATGATGTAATGAACTGTCTTTCCTCAAATTCCTTTAATATTTTCTTCAGAGTCTATCCTCTACTTCAAGTTTGCTTTCTAGGGATTTCTTAGGAGATTGCGTTAAGTTGAAAAGAGAATACCGAGAGAAGACTTTTCTTATTAAGTCTTCCTTATTGGCATGGTATTGCTTCCTAAGGGATCTTGAGAAAGTTTACATTCAATATTCTTGGATCCGCCTTGACTTTCTTGGTGAAGAAAAGGATCAATTCATAAAAGAAAGCTGCACATATCAGTCGAAGCTGACTTGAGGTTATGATTGTCCACCCACTGGAGAATGGGATTATCGCAAGTGCCCCCTGGTTTACACACCTAAGGGGTTTGGAATTCCTTTGATTCTTCGCTTAGTCTTTCTGCTAGCACCTTGAACAGAGTTAATAGGATCGCTTCTTGCCCTGAAAATTATACTAATTATCTATAATAACGCTTTTGAGAACTAGATTATGTTACATATAAGCCATGATATTAGAGCCGGGATGTTTCTCATTGGATGTTTTAAAATACTTTTGTAAGTAACTATGCATAATGCAAGGTATTTGATGTATTACACTTCATATGTAATGATCTAAAGTAATAGTGCTATAAACGAAGTTATAACTTGTAGAGGACTCACCTAATGTGTGGTCATATCTTGTGATGAAGATGTTCCCTTTAAAGATCCTTATCGTACTATTCTATGCATACTTAACACATACGTTTTGATGTTAATCCTTATGGGATATGCATGATGGTTTTTTTGTTTTTCATTATACCGTGTTTATGTCATAGATGAATGCATGATGAGATGATGGTCTTATCCATGTTTTATGTGCAAAGAAGACAATTCTAATTAATGGAAATTCTCAAGGATTTTCCCTTCATGAGTTATTTGGGAAAGCATAACTCTTGTCGTAAGGTTCTATTTAGGAAAACTTAAGGTACTTGCTTGAGTTCTCCCTTGAGCTTATGTTCTAGTGTAATGTGGTTATTCGCATCATATATTTGTTTGATACAATGAACAGTAACTTGACGCATATATGAGTTAAGGAAATCTCCCTGAGCAAGATGGAAGATCACAATCTTCGTTTGAAGGCTTTTATATGGCAGGCCCGAGCTATTGCCTTGAGTGTTGGTGATAGATTCCTTCCTCAAGGATAAGAATTATAATCTTGTGACCTAGATTAGGGTATTAAAGAGAGAATTCTAGAATCTCCTTCTGGTAGCAATAGGAAAATGATCCATATTCTGGACTAGGGTATAAGACCATAAATCCGCTTTTGGCAATAACATAAGTCTCGAACCAACCAAGATTCAGGTTATTAAAGACCAAACATTCCTTTCTAGCAATAATGTAAATCCCGAACCAACCTAGGTTCAGGTATTTAGGATAAGACCGTAAATTTACTTCCGGCAATAATTGAGATCCGAACCAACCCAAATTCGAGTATTTAGCATAGAAGATCAATAATCCCTCTTTTGGTTATCAGTTTAGTTTCCCTTCTGGGTTGGGTTTGTGAAGCAGAGGATGTACGTGCTTCTTCAGCCACTCTCTGGTATTTTATTGTCAAAGCAGAGGATGTATGTGCATGGTTGGCCACTCTCTGGGTCTGTGCGTTCGGTGCGCTTGACTTCCTTATCCATAAGCAGGTCCCAAGGACTTACTCGACCTCCCTCAAGGAGGCGACTTATCCAGACCATCATAGGCGATGATAAGGTCTTAGATGCTTAAACCGAGCCATCGTAGATGCAGAATTAAGGCTTACTCTTTCGATGCTCTGGCCTGGCCATCATAGGCGATGATATAGGCTTACACTCTACCCCCTACAATAAATGCCTTATCCCGGCCAACGTAAGCAATGATAGTTTTTTATCCATTTGTGGTTTGACCCACCTTGGGTCAATTCGAGTTCTGAGAGGGCTTTGCATACCCTTAGTTACGTGGATAATCCTTTTCCTAAGGATTTTTATTGGACTTAATTTGATCCTTTTACAAAGTCTTGTAATTGGCCTTGATTGAGGAACTTGATGATCATTCCTTCGGGATTTCTACAGCGGATGTTTTCGTGTGCATTCATTATATGATAGTGACAGTAAGGCCCTCCCAATTTCTTTTCGTATTTGGACTTCTTCTTTGTGGATGGCTAATAATTGAGTTCATACTTGGTTAAGAAATAAATGTTTTCCATTGAGGTGGTAAGTGGCACCCATCGAGTATTCTTGGTATAAAGTCCTTTCCTTGTCGTTGTAACTTAGCCCTTTTGTTACTTTACCTTTTTGCTTCATTCATATCCTCGCTTCTCCTTTTCAAGGTATGTTGGGGTTGGAGTGTTATCCTTTTAATCCACTTGGAGGAAAACTGGTTAAAGTCCTTCATTATTCCTTGTTCGAGTATCATTACTTTGGTTTGCTCGTGGATAACCTTTCTTATTTTTGAGAATGGGTTATATTTTTCTGACGTAGAATCACTTAAAGTAAAGATTAGTGCTTGTCCTTTGTAGGAAGGGTGGTCATCCTAATAATCAGGATCACATTATCCCTCTTCTTTTTCCCACTGGATTATCTGCAAGGATTCCATCCTTAACCTTTGTTCTTCCATTACTCTAGGATTCGTAGTACAAGACATAGCCATTTGAGATCTGAGAGATATTTATTAGGACCTTTTTCCCATAATCTTGCTTTTTCAAAGCTTAGTCCAATCCGGGATGGAACAACACAGTTATATTTGTGGCTGTTAACCACAAGGTCGGAGGTTCAAGCCCTCCTTCTAGCGCCAAAATGTTAACGCTATTTTCGTCAACACCGAAGATAGGTCTACGGAAGTGGACCTAATGGGAAAATGGGTTTATTTTGTTCCTATAAGCTTGAGTTAATTCACCGTCTCCTAGATATCAAGGTCTAAAGTCCGAAAGATTGGTTATTCTTCCCTCTAGGGATGAGTATCATGCATACACCACTTAAGATGTAATAGTTATCTAGGGATAAGGGTTCCCTAAGCAAAACACAAGATATAAAGGTAAATGGCATGTAGGAAAGGGTTTTGTAAAGGTTTTGAGGAGGGGTTTAAAGTTATGTAAGAAACCTTTGTCATGTAGAAAGCGTAAAGAACTTTTTAAAGGAAATGGCTAAGAAGCTCATAGAAATCATTCTAAGTATTAATCCACTCTTTATTGCTTATTGATTTGGAATACATGTGTTTACTGAGGAAATCCCTAAGTTGATTTTGAAATTAGGGTTTACTCTAGAAGAAAAGAACACAAGATTGAGAAATGAGAATTCGGCCTCGAAAATGAGACCCTTAAGGTCCTATTTATAGACAAGCTGGGACCTCTTTTGTCATTGGATCAACAGAAGCCTTTTCCGGATGCAACAGCTGCGTATCAGCTGCTTTTCCCTTTTGGTTAAGGTTGCTTTTCCATCGGCCGCTCTTTTGGCCTATTAACGGAAGTGATATTTACTTTCAAGGTGTCGGTCTTGGCAATCGGAAGGATAGTCTCAGTCTTAGGAGCTTCCTTTTGGTGTTGTTCCTTTCTTTTGTATCGATACCATGCATGTCTGTAATAACGTGCATTTTACGTATCAAAAGATCGCAAAATATTTTTATTTTATTCCCTGAGGGTTGGATCATTCTCATCTTTTGATATGTTGCCTATGGGGATGTAAAACGTTTTCCATAATTTTTTACCAATTTTGTTTGTGACAATTTTTCTCCTGTTAATCTTGTACAGAGCATAACTTTTTACTCAGGTCGAATCAGAAGGTGAGACCTGTGCCATTGGAAAGGAATTGATGATTGCCTTTCTGTAGAGTGGTTACATTAAAAATTTGTTTTAGCGGTTTGGGAGAAATCGTTGTTTTGAGGTTTTTCAGTTAGCCGTTCAGGTTTTGGGAGCCTAATGGGCTGATTTGGGGGAGGCTCATTAGTGGGTAGGTGGAAACTATAAATAGGGGGATAAGGGGTATGGGAAATGGTTTTAGTTTTCCATTCTCTCTTTTGGAGGCGTTGAGTTCCTCCTTCCTCTAACACCTTTCCACCATTAAAAATCAAAATCCAACGAGGGAAATCATAGATTTATACCATTGGAGGCTAGATCTACATTAATCAAAGCAAGAGTCATCGGATCAAGGGGATTGGTGCGAGGTGCTTACTGTACGAATTCTTATTTCATTGATTTTTGCTTGTTTTAGAGAATCGGTGAGTGGTTTACAACTCTCATGTCGATTCAATGAATTGTATGAGTGATTGATCATGCTTTCTATCACATTTGAGTATTTTTCCATAGATCTATGCCATATAAGTCCATTTTCATATGAATCACCCTATGTACTCATTTAGTAAGTTTAAACCTATGATTCTATGTTATTTCTATGCTATTCCACATGATTATGCAAGTTAGATCTATAGTTTTGTTCATATTTGCATTTATGGTGATTTTGGTGAGTTTCACATAATTTTTGATGAAAGCCAAATTGGTGATGTAATTGGTTTCATAACATGTTTGTGGTTGTATTTGGTGAATTGGTTGAGTTGGTTTCGTCAATTGGATCAATTGGCGGAGTTTTGGTCGAATTGGAGTTGCTTTAGAGTGGTGCAGGTTTTGGGTCACGCGTAGGAGGGATCAGTTGTGCACCTTGGTGGATTTCTTAGGAAACAGGTGAGAAATGCAGGATCGGTCATGGATTTGTGACAGATCAGTTATGGAATGGATCAGTGTGACAGATATGTGATGGCTCGCGCATGGATGGATCATGCACTGATGGCTTGTGCATGGACCAGATCTATGACAAAATGGATCGGTCATGGATTTGTGACGGATATATGATGGCTCATGCATGGATGGATCGCACATGGATGGATCGTGCATAGATGGCTCGTGCATGGTCCAAATCAGTGACAGATCAGTGACAGAATAGATCGGTCATGGATTTGTGACGGATCTGTGATGGCTCGCTCATGGATGGATCGCCCATGGTCCAGATCTGTGATGGATCAGTGACGGATCTGAGGTGGGATGGTCGATCATGAAGGGGTCGGTCGGTGATGGATTTGTGATGGGTTGGTTGATCATGAAGGAGTCGGTCGGTGACGCATTTGTGATGGGTCGGTCAGTGACGAATTTGTGATGGATCGCACATGAATGGATCAACTCAAATCTGTGATGGATCAATGACGGAATGGATTAGTGATGGATTGGTGACGGATTGATGCAGAATTGAACCAGGGGATACGATAGCATTTCAGAATCGCTGCAAAAAGCTATTCTGACATTTTGGACAGTTTTTCATAGAGAAAAGGCTGGAGATGCTATAAAATGCAGTATGGACCAAACAAAGCTTGTTTTGAGTCAATAATGGTTCTAGCTTCGATACGAGTTCAAGTAGGAAGGTTCGAAGTATTGAAATGTGTTCGTTGATCAGTGAAAAGTAACGAATAGGCAGACAACTCAAAGGTGTTGGTCTGTGGACAATGGTTACTCGAGTGGGACTTGAGTTTATGATTAGTCGCCGGAGATGACGACTAGAGATGCGCAAGCCGAGAGATTGTCATTATAGTAAGTTCTAGCAGACTCAAAGAAGGGGTACTTTAGGCAGTCATGAAGGGCCTCGTACCATGCGCAGTCGTGAAGGTCCTAGTTGTCGAGATTTGAGAAGACAAAAATACGAGTCATGATGGCGTATGGAGTTGTGCTAGAACTGGGGTTACCATTAGCCCTTGACATATAGCAGTCATGAAGGGCCGTCATATGACTAACGATGGTCTCAAAGTAGAATTGGCGGTGATAGCCAGGGTTAGTCATGGATGATTGGTTGTTCTGTTTGATCATCTCATGTAGACTGTCCAATGTTGAAGGAGATGTTCCTTGGGTTCTTGACTAATATTGGTTTAGGCCTCTGGAGAGAGTGCTTGCGAATGTTAAGCTCGATTAGGATTGTTTACATGAGATCTATGTAATCTGAATGCTATGAATGTTATCGATGGTTGTTCTGATTGTTATGGATGAATTGTTGTGACCTTGGATCTTATGGATAGTAAAGGCTATCATGTCGGGTGTGGGAAGACGGGTGTGAGTTCTTCTCTGGTGTTGGGTAGTGGTTGGTAAATCTACCCATTCTCATATACTTTATTGATGAAGTTTGTTAGCTGTTTTATCGTTCACTAAGACTGTTGTCTGGCTCATGGTTTTATATTTCCTCTTATTACCTTGGGCCGTTCATCCGGTTGTGGATGGGAAGACCGAGTAGCAGGTGACATGTGATGCTTTAGTGGGGACTATGATACTGATCGATGACGAGAAGGAGGTTCACTTACCAGTTTTATTACTATCTACTATTTTCAGAGGTCTGCTGATATTATGCTTTGAGAGTTGTAGTGAGGACCTTTATACAGAAATATTCTGCTAAGTTGTACAGATCTTTCTACTGGTTTTGTTAAGAGTTTACAGTTTCTGTGCATGTAGATTTCACTATTGTAGCTTGTTGTATATGTTCTATTATATTTTATCCGTGCGCTGTGAGATTATTGATAGGTTTCGATGTTGTTTACATACCTTGATGACACATCTTTCAGCGCATTATTCCTCTTGTTTAGTGCGGGGGCTATGGGCGGTCGTCATATTTGGTATCAGAGCCCTGGTTAGCGATTTTAGCCAAAGTTCTAGGACGTAGTTACATATGAGAGACATATTTGTAGATTTCAGTTGGATGTATACTACATGATATTATATAGTATAGTAGTGTTTGCACTTCTTTAGCAGTTTATCATGTAAATGGGTAATCATTCTAACTTGCAGATTTAGAATGAGTCGACGTTATACAAGACATACTGTTAGAGAACAAGCAGTTCCTAGAGGGGATAATAGCAGGGCACATGACTACCTGGCCATGTTTGAAGCTATGGTAGAAGCATGCCTTCGAAGGGACCCCGCTCCAATAGCAGCTGCGGTTGATGTTGGAGTTCCAATGCCTAGAGCTGTAGAATTGCTAAGCTGTGCAAAGACTTTACATCATTGGGAGGAAATGTAACAACCCGTATTTCAATAACATGTTAAAACGAGAATCAAGGCAGAATTTAATTTTAAATTCTGAATCAAGTAAAACGGGCTATGCCATTGCGTTCGTCTCGGAAAAATACGCGAAATAGAGTCCGAGTTTTCGAAAATCGGAGTCCGTATGACCCGGTTAAGGCCCAAAGAAGTTTTCGGGAAATTTGAATTTCGAAAACATGCAGAAATGGGGCCAGGCGGGAAAATTCCCGCCCAGACAAGTCGACAGGCATGTCGACAGGCATGTCGACAGGGCTGTCGACTTGCCCTGTCGGCTGATTCTGATCTGGTGCACCTATTTTCTATCTTGGCTAGGTTTTTGGGCCTGGTTTGAAATCTGACGGTTCAGGTTGGTCCTAGGGTTAATCTAAGGGCCTAAAACTATCCTAATCTCTATAAAAAGACCCTAAACCTACCCCTAAACCCTCATTATTCACTCATGTAACTAAACTATGGCCAAATTTCTACTCTCATGGCCTCCATCTCAAATCCCTAGAGCCTATGCATTCAAATCGGGTTCAAATCAAAAGTTGCAAGCTTGCTACACCAAAGAGAGGCAAAATCAACGTTGCTATGCGAGTTCCATGACGATTCTTCAACAAAGGAGGCACCTTTCTTAGCCAAGATGATTCATGCTTCTTTCCCTAGGCCTAACTATGTAAGTTCTAGCTACTTTTAGATGGAAACGGTAGTTTTGATAATGACATGGGATAAAATGAGGCTAAACATGATTATGCGAACCTATATGAACCTTACCTTGCCTCTTGTGTTCATGATTATGATTTTAGGCCATGTGAGTGACTTAATCATGCCTCTCATGCTATGCATAACCTAGTTTAACTTGCAAGTTTGGATCTTTATGCATGAAATGCTAGCATGAACCTTTAGGAACCACTTTACGTGTGAAACATTGGCTAAGACAAGATTTTGGGGCTTATGCATGTTTATGAACCCAAACCCCTTATGGTAGCATGCAAGTTTGTGGCCAAATCCTTTATGAGATTATGCATGCTCGTGGCCAATCCCCTCTTTTAAGTTGTGCATGTTTATGGCTAAACCCTTTTTGATAATATGCATGTTTGTGGCCAAATTACCTTATGACACTATGCATGTTTATGGCCAATCCCTTTATGATGTTATGCATGTGGAAGCCAAGCCCTTTTTAGCATCATGCATGTTTTGAGACCAATATGTGACATAGTATCCTTACTATGTTGGCTCGCTTTGCTTGCGTTGGGAAATCACGATTTTGGGTAGTTAGATAAACATGAACATGTCGTGAAATCTTAACTTGATTATGACATATGTTTATACTTGAAAATATGACTTGAAAGATAACATGGAAGTTGGCATGTAAGTATGCATAAAAACATGAGCTTGGGAATTTACCTATTAAGTTAGGTCTACCCTTTGGGAATTTACCTATTAAGTTAGGTCTACCCAAATGCTTGAAAACTTGTAACATGTTTTGGAAACATGATGAACTTAGATAATACAAGTGTGGCCAACTCGAGGTTGGGTTGAGTTTGCAACGTAAAACTACCCGGAACCGACCGGCCTAACTAGTAGTTGCAAACAATAGGACCCAATGTGAGAAGTTGGTCATGTCGCGCTTAAGACCCGAGGTTAGACTAGGTTGTGGTGTAAATCTACCCGGACCCGCCCGGCTTAACTAGTAACCACAACAAGGTCTAATGTGAGAGGTTGAGGGTGCATTAATTAAATTAATGCCACATAATAGGGTTAAGTTAATTTGATTAATGAGGCTTAACCAAATATGATATGGACAAATGGGTTAAGTAATTTGATTAGGCTAATGATACTTAACAAAACATGATAAGCTTGGGTAGGTTAAGTAACTTGATTTGCCTAATGACACTTGACCATTTTTATACGACTAGTGGACGGGATTAAGTTAACCAACACTTCATCAATCCAACACGATAACGTGATAAGGTTAAGTAAATTTTCTTATTGACACTTAACCGTATAATACAGTTAATGGATGGGGTTAAGATTAGGCTTAACTAATCTAAACATGGTAATCGGATGGGGTTAAGTTAAACACTTAACTAATTTAACACGATGATTTGATGAGGTTAAGTGACCTATACTTAACCAATCTAACTCGTTAATTTGATGAGGTTAAGTTAACCTATACTTAACCAATCTAACGTGAAAACATGATAAGGCTAAGTCATGAATCGTTTCGAATACGCTTGACCGATTTGACTCGGTAATTTGATAGGGTCAAATTAATATATACTTAACCAATCTAAAATGATAATTAGACGAGGTTAAGTCATGGATTGCTTGATATACTTAACCAACTTGACACATGGTCTGTAGGGTTAAGTCTTGGACTTGGATACTTAGCCAGTTTCGACATGTTTTGTAGACGGGTTAAGTTGTGAACTTAAGTGACACTTAACCCATTAGATAAACCCTAATTCGGAGGATTAGGTAAATAACCATAGTTAACAAGGATAATGGAAATAAGGCTAAGTGGTAAACCTTAGTTAAGGGAAACTAAGTAATAATTCTTAGTCAAGGAAATTTGGACCACTTCTTAGACAGATGAGTAACCCGATACGGTAGGTCATCGTTTAAGTATACGTGTAGGAGCAGGCTATCTGATTTAGATAAAGGCTCCAACGAACTGGGTAACGAAGCAGCGGCTTCGGGGAACGTGAGGATATTCTTGGTATCCCTCTGTGAGGTCGCAGATGATCATCCTGGGCTCACAAGAGGTTAAGGTCTGCGTTAGAAGAACCAAGAGTATGCCTTGGTTGCTATACGAGCGACCTAAAGACTGGGATGGATAGCAGTGAGTCAACGAATACATGATAGTGCCCTAGATAGCAAGTTCGTCGATCATCTACCATCTTGAGTCAAGCGTGTACGTACGGAAAGGCAGGGAACACCCAACAGACCATAATTGCTATCTAATTATGGGTGAGGTAGGCCGTAGGATGTGGGCTGGCCGGAGTGTAGTTCTCATGCAAGATTTTCTCTTGTGTTGCCTTTCACTAGTTGAGGGAGGGGTCTCGTGGGACCATAGCCACGTGTAGAAAAGCAGACCTTAGTATCTGCATCGGCAGATAAATCTAAAGCTCCCGACCGAGTCCTGTATTTCTTGTTTTGCCCTGTGACAGGACTCGGATGACACGATGTGATACATGTGCATACAGTTATAGAAAAACGATTCACGATGAATGCGTGGGAAAAAGGGCGCGGTTGAGGGTTAGCGTAATCCCTAGTGGCCTAGGTGGTTTAACCCAAACCGAAATACGAAAGCGTGCAATAGGTAAGCGTAATCCCTAGTGGTGCTAGGTGGCGTAGTCCTAGTAGTTCAAACGATGATTCATATGGAAGAGCCTAGCTAGAACAAGGGTGACAGTCCAAACGATTTCAAGGATAATACGACATGAGGAAGCCCGTACGAGGTACGGCAAAGGACTGAACTTATATACATGGAAAGAAACATATGATTTGAGTAACCTATATATGCGGTATATTAGGTTGACATGGACCATTACACGACTTTGGGCAAGGGACATTCATGGTTAACACATGACGCGGGTAGGGATACTAGTACGAGAGGTGCAGAGCAAATATACATGTTAGAACTAGGAAGAATATACATAATAGATACCGTGGGATGTTAGACGGGGTAGATACCTTGGGATAATGTACTCGATAGAAATCTGACGATGTGATACCTTGACTTATCATAACACCGTAGTTTTTCATGATACCTTAGTTTACCTTGCCGCAGTAGTTTAACCAGCTACTCTGGTTTATCTATCTTGTAGTTATCCTTATGTTTACTTTCAGTTTATGCATGTCATGTTACCTTTACCTGTTTTTATACTGGAAGTAGATAGGACTTACTCAGTCTTTTTGACTGACCCGTTTTGTTTCGCCTCTTTTCTTCCGTTTCCCCCCCCAGGTTTCAGGGAGGAAACAATGCTGTTTAGTTCGGACTTCTTCTGCTTGAAGGTCATCATGGATGGCTTGGACTTCTCTTGGCTATGGCTACTTTACTGTTTTACTTAGGGAATAATTTATTAAAAAGTCTTTATGCTTCTTTACTATTGCAAGACAGGTTTTGATGTACTCTGATGTAAAAGGGCTTTAGACCTTATTTATTCATGTTATGAAAGTTTGATTTTACTTCCGCTATTTATATATGTTCTGTCTTGTGATATTTCTGTGCATGTTTACCAATAATGCCCCTCTAAAGCTAGTGCATTCCTTTGCGAGTGACCCTAGCGGAGGCGGGGTGTTACAGGAAAATAGTTCAAGGGCACTGAACCAGTTGATAAGGTTCAGAGATGGTTGGACACTTCTGTGTTCGAATTTTCAAGGACTTGGACATTGATGATGCAACAAAGAGGAAGCTTGCATCAAGGCAGTTATGGGGCAGAGCAATGGACTGGTGGAACTCTGTCACACTTGAGACTTCAGAGGAAGCAATCTCATGGGAGCAGTTCCAAGCTATGTTTGAAGCGAAGTTTATCTCCACTGTGCAGAAGTCAATTCTGTTTAAGAGATTCGTGGAGCTTAAACAGAATGGTCGACCAGTTCTTGACTATATTTCTGACTTCGAGACCTTGTCGAAGTATGCTCGTTCGTATGTGGATACTCCTTATCAAAAGAACGAGAAGTTTGTCTTGGGATTGGATGAATATCTTGGGAATCAGCTTGTGGATCACCTCGATGAGAGTTTTGAGAAGGTCGTCGAGAAGGCTTTAAGGCATGAAAGTCCGTTTCCTAAGAAGATGTATGTTGTTGCACCCAATGAATCTCAGAAACCACAGTAGGGTGGTAATATTAAGAAAAGGAAGCAACAACAACAAAAAGGGAAGAATGGCCAGAAGAAGTCTAAGAGTGAGCTGGTTTGCTTTAACTGCCAACGGAAAGGCCATTTTGCTAACAAGTGCAAAAATCCGAAAGTTGAGAGGAAGTGTCACAATTGTGGCAAGCCTGGGCATCTCAAGAAGGACTGTCCAGAATCAGCTAAGCGCAAGCAGGTTGTGAAGACATATGCTTTGGAAGCCGTGTATCTTCTTCAAGGGCTCCCACTGCTGAGGAAAAGGGAAAGGGTGTCGTGGTGCAAGGTACTCTTTCTGTTAATGGTGTTTCAGTTCGTGTGTTATTTGATATTGGAGCATCGCATTCATTCATTTGCAATGAACTTATGTGCCGCTTGGGTTTGGAACCCGAGATTTGTGATAGACCTTTCGTAGTGACTAATACAGTTAGGGGTTCATCTAGTTTGTGCATGATTTGCCATGGTCTAGTATTATCGAGTCATAGTTGCTCTTTTGTGTGTGATTATTTTGTTTCAAACTTCATTGGGTTCGGGATCGTCTTGGGCATGGATTGGCTCAAGAGGTATGCGGCAAGGGTGAACTGCGAGAAGCTAGAGGTGAGAGTCGGGGATATGGAAGGGTGAAAGGTGTTGATTAGATGTAAGCACGAAGACGGGGTCTTCGTGAGTTATCTATATTCGCTTGGGATTCCACAGAAAGACCTGTCATCAGTGCTGATCGCAAATGAGTATGAGGATGCCTTTGACGAGGTCAAAGGGTTGCCGCTGCATCGTGATATCAAGTTTAGAATCGATTTGGTCGAGGGTTCTAGACCAATCGTTATGCCTCTTAGGAGGATGGCACCTAAGGAACAACAAGAGTTAGAGGTGCAGGTTCGTGACCTTTTGGGAAAACGATTCATTCGGAGAAGCGTTTCCGAATGGGGTGCACCAGTGGTGTTTGCAACCAAGGCGGATGGCTCGTTAAGATTGTGTGTGGACTATCGTCGGCTGAATAAGGTGACTAAAAAGAACAAGTATCCATTGCCAAGGATTGATGACTTGTTCGATCAACTTCACGAAGCCAAAGTGTTTTCTCAGATGGATTTGGCAAGGGGATTTCACAGTTGTGGGTGGCTAAGGATAGTGTGCCAAAGACTGCTTTTAGGACACCATCCAGTTTCTTTCAAAGGTTGGCAATGCCATTCGGGTTGACTAATGTGCCAACATAATTTGTGGATCTTATAAATAGGGTATTCTGAGATCAATTGAATAAGTTCGTACTTGTGCTCATGGATGATATTCTGGTTTACTCCAAGAATGAGGAAGAGCAGAAGATGCACTTGAGAGTCGTGTTGGAGATCCTAAGAAAGCATCAGCTGAGAGCTAAGTTTTCCAAGTGTCACTTCTGGAAGAGTGAAGTGAGGTTCTTAGGCCATGTAGTTTCTGGAAATGGAATAGCGGTTGACCCCGCTAAAGTAGCAGCAATCTCGGACTGGGATTGACCTAAGATGCAACAGATGTGAGAAGTTTCCTTGGGTTGGCTGGTTACTACCAATGGTTTATCAAGGATTTCTCGAAGGTAGTTGCACCATTGAGAGGATTGACGAAGAAGAACCAAGTGTTCACATGGGATGCAAAATGTGAACAAGCGTTCGGGATCCTGAAAGAGAGACTAACGAGTGCCTCTGTGTTGACCATTCCAAGTAGGAATGAAGAGATGGTGGTATATACCGATGCATGTGGTACTGGACTTGGAGCAGTGCTAATGCAGAAGGATAAGGTTGTGGCTTCACGAGTCGACAGCTAAAGCCGCATGAGAAGAATTATCCAACTCATGATTTGGAGTTGGCGGCAATTGTCTTTGCTCTGAAGATGTGGAGACATTACCTATTGGGAGTGCGATTCGAGTTATTTACGGATCACAATTCATTGAAGCATCTTTTCTCCCAAAAGGATTTGAATCTTCGGCAGCAACGATGGTTAGAGTTTCTGGCATTGTATGATTTTGGTATAGCCTATAATCCTGGCAAGGGTAACGCAATTGCGGATGCATTAAGTAGAAGACACGCGAGTTTGGGAGCGATATTTTCGAATGGAAGAGCCTCGAGTATCTGGCAAGGTTCAATTTCAGGCCAAGGTATGAGTTGGAACCTGAAATGTTGGCAAGCTTATCAACAAGACCTACTCATATCGAAAGTATTGGCAAGAGCCAAAAGACAGATGCAAAGCTTGTCGAGTTTATCCAGGGATTAGAACCAAAGGATAAAGAATTTGAAGTCGATCGAGAAGGCTGGATTTGAAAGCAAGGACGATAGTTGTTCCTGATATTGACGGACTAAGAGGTTCTGAGAGAATGTCATCACTCAAAGTTGACGATTCATCCCGGTGGTAATAAGATGTATTATGACATGAAGCGAGTCTACTAGTGGGAAGGGATGAAGCGGGATATTGAGAAGTTCATTTCCAAGTGCATGAACTGTCAGTTGGTAAAAGCTGAATAGAAGAAGCCGAATGGTTTGCTTCAGACATTGGAAGTTCCTACATGGAAGTGGGAGCAAGTGTCGATGGACTACCTAGCACCAGGGCAGGAAATGAAGGGATTTGGATCATTGTGGATCCCTTGACCAAAATTGTGAGATTCATTCATGTCAAGTCGACTAGGACGACATCGAAATTGGCTGAACTTTATGTGAAATGGATTGTTTGATTCCAAAGTGTCCTAAAGAGTATAGTGAGTGACCAAGATCCACTATTTACGAGTGGATATTGGAAGAGTTTGCAAGCAACTTTGGGAACTGAGTTTTGTTTAAGTACGACTTATCATCCCCAAACTGATGGTCAGACCGAGAGAGTCAACCAGTTTTGGAAGATCTCCTGAGGGCTTGTGTGGTAGACTTCGGTGGATCATAAAAGAACCATCTACATCTAGTTGAGTTTGCATATATTAATAGCTACCAGTCGAGTATTGCGATGGCACCATACGAGGCATTGTATGGGAGGTCGTGCAGTTCTCCAGCCTGTTGTTTAGAAACTGGAGATAAGTTGGTACTCGGACCAGAGATGATTAGAGAGACCTCAGATTGTATCGAGATCGTTCGACAACGAATGAAGGCAGCCCAAGATCGTTAGAAGAGTTACGCCAATAAACATCGTAAGGATTTGGAATTCGACGTTGGCAATATGGTTTTCGTGAAGATTCACCATTAAAGCTTGTGGTTCGATTCGGAAATAAAGGGAAATTAGCTCCAAGGTTCGTTGGACCTTTTTCGATAGACGAGCGAATCGGGAAGCTCGCCTATAGATTGGAGTTGCACAAGAAGATGTCGAGTATGCATAATGATTTCCATGTGTCGTTTCAACATAAGTTCGTGCATGATTCGAATGTGGTGGTATCTCCAGAACAATATGAAGACTTGGAAGTTGATACCGTAGTTGCAAAACCTCGTAAGCCGCTTCGTGTTGTCGGGAATTACACGAAACAACTTAGAAGGAAGACAGTTAAGCTGGTCAAGTTACAATGGAGTGAAGATGGTGACGATTGTTCATGTGGGAGACAGAAGAGAGCATTAGGGCGACTCATCCAGAACTCTTCGTCGGTTGGAACCCTTGATATTGTATCATCATTGTATCTTGTTGTTGTTTGATAGAATTCCACGTGCTAGGATAAGGCTATGGATGCGTGGCTTGATGGTTGCTAGTTTGGATGATAGAATTGGCTTCTCATGGATGATAGGCATGCAAAATTGTTTGTGTTTGTTTGGAATTTCGGGGGCAAAATTCTTAAAGGGGAGGAGAATGTAATAACCCGCATTTTACGTATCGGAAGATTGTAAAAATATTTTTATTTTATTCCCTTAGGGTTGGATCATTCTCATCTTCTGATATGTTGCTTATAGGGATGTGAGACATGTCCATAATTTTTACCAATTTTGTTTGTGACCATTTTTCCCCTGTCAGTTTTGTATAGGACATAACTTTTTACTCAGGTCGAATCAGAAGGTGAGACCTGTGCCATTGAAAAAGAATTGATGATTGCCTTTCCGTAGATTGGTTACATTAAAATTTTGGTTTAGCGGTTTGGGAGAAATCGCTGTTTTAAGGCTTTTCAGTTGGCTGTTCAGGTTTTGGGAACCTAATGGGCTGATTTGGGGGAGGCCCATTAGTGGGCTGGTGGAAACTATAAATAGGGGATAAGGGATATGGGAAGTGGTTTTAGTTTTCCATTCTCTCTTTTGGAGACCTTGAGTTCCTTCTTCCTCTAACCTGTGCAATTAAAGCGCTTAGCGATTCTATAGCGGTCACTATTTCAAATATCACAAATATCACCCGAGATCTCCTCCGATATTTCGTTTTGGGCTTCTTCCAAAACAAAACAGCAAATATCACTCTAAATCTCCTTTCGAATATATCGCCCGAGATATTGCAATATCAAACGATATATCGCCCGAGACGAAATACTAGAATATCGTCTGAGATCTTAGTTTTTTAGATTAAAATTTGAATATGTGCCTGAACTAGAATAATAATTAAAAAAACTCAAATCTAGCCATAACAATTTTTTTGTTATTTTACATTTTGCATGTTAAATGACTATATTGTATGTTCGTATATGTTTTACAATGCTTATAATTTTCATATTCGTCTTTTTACATACGTGTTAATTATGAAATTATGTATTTTATGGTCTGATTATGCTATTTTTTTTTAATGTTTTGCGTCCTTTTATTGTTTCTTGTCTAAAAATATTTCATTTTTAAGCATATTACGATTTAGAGTATGAATGATCTTTCGCAAAATAAAGAATAATAAAGTTATTTTGTATTTTAAGTTTAAGTTACTATGTTTTTAATAGCATTCATAAAAATCATATGGTTAAAATATCATTTTTAACAAATCATGTACCCCGAGATTGTTCTGATATGAACTTTCAGACCCAAGATGAAAATCCGAGACGAACTCCCGAGATTAACTCGTCTCGTCCGAGATCTCCCCCGATACGAGACCGAGTCTATAAAATCACCGAGATGAAACGCGACCGATATCCGAGATTTAAAACCTTGATAGCGGTAGAGGAGTAAAAAGCTGTAGCGGGGAAATAGTGGGGCTATAACGGATGTGTAAAAAAGTTAATTAGATGTAAAGTTATATATTTAAAATTAATTAATTATCATTCTCGCATCATTTGTGTAGAAGAAACAAATATTAATTAATATATTATAACAAAATCAATGAATATAATGATTATGCATACTAGATTCGAGGATTAGTACATATTTATATCTTATATAAAGCACTTATGACTTAAATTAGCACTTCACATTAAGTTTTTTGATTCAATTTAAAATAGGACCCGTCAAATCATCCTATATATATATGCATATATACATACATACATACATATATATATGTATATATATATATGTATATATATATATATATAGCTAAAGCGGGTGCTAAATAGCGTTGATTTAGCGGGTGCAATGGAAAATAGCAGGGCTAAATGCGGAGCTACTATTCATCAGCGCTAAAATGAAATAGCTTTGCGGTTGAAGAGCGCTACGGGCTATAGCGGAGATTTTGCGGGGCTTTAGCGGGCTTTAACTGCATAGCCTCTAACAGCTTTCCACCATTAAAAATCAAAATCCAAGGATAGAAATCATAGATCTACACCATTGGAGGCTAGATCTACATCAATCAAAGCAAGAGTACATCAGATCAAGGGGATTGGTGCCAGTGTTTGCTGTCCGGATTCTTATTTCATTGATTTTTGCTTGTTTTGGAGAATCGATGAGTGATTTACATCTCTCACGTGGATTCAATGAAGTGTATGAGTGATTGATCATGTTTTCTATCACATTTGAATATTTTTCCATAGATATATGCCATATTTAGTCCATTTTTATATGAATCACCATATGTTCTCATTTTGTAAGTTTAAATCTATGATTCGATGTTATTTCTATGCTATTCCATACGATCATGCAAGTTAGATCTATAATTTTGTTCATATTTGCATTTATGGTGATTTTGGTGAGTTTCACGTAATTATTGATGAAATTGCCAAATTAGTGATGTTATTGGTTTCATAACATGTTTGTGGCTGTATTTGGTGAATTGTCTGAGTTGGTTTCGTCGATTGGATCGATTGGCGGAGTTTTGGTCAAAATTGGAGTTGCATTGGAGTGATGCAGGTTTTCGGTCGCGCGTAGAAGGGATTGGTCGTGCGTAAGAGGGATTGGTCGTGCACCATGGTGGATTTCTTGGGAAACAAGTGAGAAATGCAGGATCAGTCATGGATTTGTGACGGATCAATGACGGAATGGATCGGTCATGGATTTGTGACAGATCTGGTGATGGCTCATGCATGAATGGATCGCGCATGGATGGCTCGTGCATTGTCCAGATCTATGACGGATCGGTGACGGAATAGATCGGTCATGGATCTGTAATGGCTCATGAATGGATGGATCGCGCATGGACGGATCGTGCATAGATAGCTCGTGGATGGTCCAGATCTGTGACGGAATGGATCGATCTTGGATTTGTGATGGATCCATGATGGCTCACGCATGGATGGATCATGCATGGTCCAGATCTATGATGGATTAGTGACGGATTTGAGATGGTTCAGTTGATCATGAAGGGGTCCATTAGTGATGGATTTGTGATGGGTCGGTCGATCATGAAGGGGTCGGTCAGTGACGGATTTGTGACAGGTCGGTCAGTGACGGATTTATGATATATTAGTGATGGTTCGCGCATGAATGGATCAACTCATTTCTGTGATGGATCTATGACGAAATGGATCAGTGACGGATCAGTGATGGATCGGTGACGGATTGATGCAGAATTGAACCAGGGGATACAATAGCATTTTAGAAGCGCTGCAAAGAGCTGTTTTGATATTTTGGACAATTTTTCATAGGGAAAAGGCTGGAGATGCTATAAAATGCAGTATCAACCAAACGAATCTTGTTTCGAGTCGATAATGGTTCTAGCTTCGATACGAGTTCAAGTAGGAAGGTTCGAAGTGTTGAAATGTGTTCGTTGATCGGTGAAAAGCAACAAATAGGCAGACAACTCAAATGTGTTGGGTTGTGGAAAATGGTTACTCGAGTGGGACATGAGTTTATGATTAGTCGCTGGAGATGACAACTAGAAGGCCGAGAGATTATCGTTATCGTAAGTTCTAGCAGACTCAAAGCAGGGGTACTTTGGGTAGTCATGAAGGGCCTCGTACCTTGGGCAATCGTGAAGGGCCTAGTTGTTGAGATTTGAGAAGACAAACATATGAGTCATGATGGCGTACGGAGTTGTGCTAGAACTGGGGTTACCATTAGCCCTTGACATATAGTAGTCATAATGGGCCGTCATACGACTAACGATGGTTTAAAAGCAGAAATGGCAGTGATAACTAGAGTCAGTCATGGATGATTGGTTGTTCTGTTTGTATCGTCTCATGCAGATTGTCCAACGTCGAAGGAGTTGTTCCTTAGGTTCTTGACTGATATTGGTTTAGGCCTCTAGGGAGAGTGCTTGAGGAATGTTAAGCTCGATTAGGATTGTTTACATGGGATCTATGTAATCCGGACGTTATGAATGTTATCAATGGTTGTTCTGATTGTTATGGATGAATTGTTGTGACCTTGGATGTTATGGATAGTAAAGGCTATCACTGTCGGGTATGGAAAGATGGGTGTGAGTTCTTCATTGGTGTTAGGTAGTGGTTGGTGAATCTACCCATTCTCATATTGTTTATTGATGAAGTTTGTTAGCTGTTTTATCACTCACTAAGAATGTTGTCTGACTCAAGGTTTTATGTTTCCTCTTATTACTTGGGCTGTTCTTCTGGTCGTGGATAGGCAGACTGAGTAGTAGGTGACAGGTGATGCTTCAGTAGGGACGAAGATGCTCATCGATGACGAGAAGGAGGCTCACGTGTCAATTTTATTACTATCTAGTATTTTATGTGTTCCGCTGATATTATGCTCTAGGAGATGTAGTGAGGACCTTTGTACAGAAATATTATCCTAAGTTATACGGATTTTTCTACTGGTTCTGTTAAGAGTTACGGTTTCTGTGCAAGTGGATTTCACTATAACAGCCTGTTGTTTATGTTATATTATATTTTATCCTTGCGCTATGAGATTTACGACAAGTTTCGATGTTGTTTACATACCTTGATGATCGTCCATAGCAACCTAGCACATCTTGTAGCGCATTATTTCTCTTGTTTACTCAGGGGCTATGGGCGGTCGTCACAATGTCGGTATGGATAGCTCTGAGAAAGGTCTTCGACTTTTGGTCATAAGCTTTCGGTCTTGTCTTTAGGTCTTTATGTTCTTTGCCTTCATACTTCAAATGCTTAAGTGTTGAGAGCTATTACCCCTTTCAGTATTGACTCTAAGCAAATTAGTGTAGATAGCCTTTCTTTTTAGAATCTTTGACTTGCTTTCAGTAAAATTTCAGAGTGGAATTCGGTTCTTCCGGAAGGATACTTCCGGTGCTTTACCGATTTACTGCTAAATTCACCTCTTGTTGATTATCGAACTTTTTGATGTCGATAGTTGACTTTCAGATGGTTCTTCTTATGTCTCGAATACCTATGCTTTTGATGCTTTCGTCTCTTTATTTATTGGCATTAAGAAAATTAATGTCAATAGCCCTTTCGCCCTTTTTAGTCTAAGGTTGTAGGCTTTTGTTCTTTCTCTTCATCTGCTTCCGATTTTAAGTGGATTTCCTTTGGAAACGTACTCTCATTAACTATTTTTCGTGCAGGACTACTCTGTCGGTACTTTTTCTTTACATTGGATCCAAGGTCTCTTCTTTGATTGTATTGTCGATGGCTTGCTGTTCTGAATGCTTCCCTTATGCTTTCGGTTTTGTCATGTTCCAGGTCTTTGCTTTCGGATTTCCCTTATGCTTATGCTGGTCAGACACCCCTTCATCGTCAGCTTGTCTCGGTGTTATTTTTGTAGTAACAGTAACACATCGAAGAAAAGGCATAGAAAAGCCTCGCCTATACAACCAACCATCCAGCATAAGAAACAAGGGAGCTTTTCAAAGCAACTTCTTTCTCTTCTTCGAATCAGGGGAGCAAATCATTGAGGAGATATTCCTTGATTGGGGTTATCCAGGATTCTGTCTCTATAGCAATCTCTATAATCCAATCTACATCATTGTCTTTAGTGCTAGGATTTGAGAGAACTTCGACTGGCACTAATCCGAACAGCTGAGCATCTCCTGTACTGGCATACTTTTCAAGTGAGTCTGCCTTCATATTCTCTTCTTGGGGGATGTGAGTGATGGTGTAGTAGTCCAAATTGTTGAGCAATTCCCATGCCTTCGATAAGTAAAAGGAAAATTCCCCCTTGCTTGAAACTCTCTTCGAACTTGAAATACCACTAACTGCGAGTCACTAAAAATCTGCAAAGCTTTCTAATACAACCCCTTTGCTGTCTTTAATCCAGCGATCAACGCTTTATACTTTGCTTTGTTGTTTGTCGATGGAAACTATAGTCTTAAAAATAGCACATTGAGTGTCCTTCGGGAGTCTCTAGCACTACTCCTACCCCCGAGCAATGCTCATTCATAGCTTTATCGACGAACAACTTCCATTGGTTGACCAGTTTGACGGGATCTTCCTTCTCATCTCCTTTGTCCATAAACTCGGCAAAGAAATATGCTAAAGCTAGCCCGTTGACTACTCCTTGAGATGGTAAGCGATATCATACTGACTGAGCACAATATTCCACTTCAATAATCTTCTCGAAGTTTCTGGGAAAAAAAGGACTTGCTTTAGCGGCTGATCCATGATCACGTTGATAGAGTGAGCTTGGAAATATGGCCTGAGCTTCTTCGAGGCGATGAGCAGACAGCATGCATGCTTCTCCAATATGGGATAATTCAGCTCTGCCCTGGTAAGTCTTTTGCTAATGTAGTATACTGGCCTCTGAATCTTTGAATCCTCTCGCACCAAAGCTGCACTCAAGGTGTGGGGTGAAACTGTTAAACATAGAAACAAATCTTCTCCATCTTTAGGCTTTGACAACATTGGGGTTGTTTCTGTATGCTTGAATAACTCCTCGAAGGTCGTCTGACATTCTGGAGTTTATTGGAAGACCTTCATATTCTTTCCCTTATCCTTCTTTTTAACGATATTTTTCGTCAACATCGGAGATAGGTCTACAGAAGTGGGCCTAAGGGAAAAATGAAATTATTTAGTCACTACAAGCTTGAGTTAGTTCAATGTTTCCTAGATATCAAGGTCCAAAAGCTCGAAGACCAGTTTCTCTTCCCTCAAGGGATGAGTATCATGCTTCTGCAACTTAAAGACCGACAGTTACCTTAGGGTAAGGGTTCCCTAAACATAACACTATGTAGGAAGCTAAATGGCATGCAAGAAGAGAATCTGCAATGATCTTGCGAAAGGGTATGTGCGTATGTTGGAAACCTTCACTATGTTGAGAACATAAGGTGCTTTTATTGAGAGGATAATGACTTAGAAAATACATATAAAATATGCTATGTGTTGATCCACTTTTTATTGCTCATTAATTTGGAGTGCATAAGTATTTATAAGGGAAACGCCCAATTAATTTAGAAATTAGGGTTTACTCTAGCAGGAAAGAGTATAAGATTGAGAAATGAAAATTCAACCCTGAAAATGAGACCCTAGGTCATATTTATAGACAAATCGGGACCCCTTCTATTATCGGGCATGCAGAAGCCTTTTGCGTATGCAATAGCTAGGTGTCGGCCGCTTTTCTCGTTCGGTTCTGGATGCTTTGCTCTCAGTCGCTCTTTTTGCTTTGTTGATGGATGTAGCATTGTCTTTAAAGTGCCGGTTCTTGCTTGCGGAAGGTTAGTCTCAGTTCTTCTCGACAATGTGTCTTTCTTTTGTATCGATACTAAGCCTGTTGGTATGGATAGCTTTGAGAGGAGCTATCGACTACCGGAAGTGTGTTCCCGGTCCTGTCTTTAAGTCCTGATGTCCTCCTTTGCTTTCGAATTACTTGAGCTAGGGATCCGTTACCCCTATCGATATCGACATTAAGCACATTAGTGTGGGTAGCCTTTCTACCTAGATGCCCCAACTTTCTTTCAGTGGATTCTTGAAGTGTGTTTTGGTTTTCTGAGCCTGTGTTTTGGTAGTTGGCTTCCGACATGGTCTTTTGATGCTTTTAATTCTTACTTCCTTTGAAGCTTTCAGCTCCTTCTGTTTAGGCATTAACCAAGTTAATGCCGATAGCCCTTTCACCTTCATTGGCTTCAGATTTTTGGCTTTTATCTTCACCTTCTTCTGGTTTCAAATAGTTAATCCTTGCTTTTGCTATTGATTACCCTTTGCTCCGGAACTACCCTTCTGGTAAAATTAAGCTTTATCCTTTGCTGATAGTGCCAGTTGTCTATTTCTCTAAAGGCTCATCTTTTGCTTTTGGACTTGTCTTGTGCTGGGATTTCACTTTCGGTTTACACTTCTATGCTTTCGGTGATTCAGTACCCCTTCACCGTCAGCCTGTTTCGGTGTCAATTTTTTATAGTAACATTTGCCCCTCTAGTGAAGCGGTATTTTTGACTTTTCAAGTCAAACTTTGGATGAATTGCCCGCCTCTTTCTTCCTATATATACCTCTTTATTCCATTTCATTAGCTCTTTCCTTTCTCCACCATTTTCTGAAACTGAAATTTATCTTGCGAAAACATTAGTAATCTTCAAATAAGCAATTTCTGTAATTTATTTGTACTTAATCAAAGTATATGTTAGTTTATCGTGAGTCAAAGTGACTACTAAATTTGCTTGCCATAAGCTGATTTTAGCTATCTATTACTAATTCTTGGCAACTAATTCTGATTTTACTCACTAGCTTAAATTAGCATTATTATTTACTTTTATTCTTCTGGAAATGCCTGAAGGTCGGTTTCTTATCATTCTCAACTCACTTCCAGAAGAACAAGGATTTTAGTTCCCTGAGTATCGTTCTTACCTTCTTTTACAAATTAAATAGATTGTACTTGACAGCATTGTGAAGAAACATATTACCTTCAAACCTAATAGAAACTGTCCTTTGCCGAAGACCTTTCCTCTTCAAAGAGGATTGGTGTTGTTGAAAAACATTATATGGTTTCATCGCAAGAGCAAGTTGATTCCATTCTTCAAGATTTTAATATTTCTGGTGCTGAAGCTATTCCCCCGCGTGAGATGGACACTATTTCTTCTCCTCCAGAAGGCTACTTTGCTTACTCTGTTATCCACATCTCGCATGGGGGATTTACCCCCTTTCTTGATTTCATTTTCCGAAATCTACAATATCTAGGAATCACTCCTATTAAACTTTCCCTTAATACCTACACCTATTTGTTAGGTTTGGAACTTATCCTTAGAACCCGATAATCTCTCTTTTCGTCCTTCTGCTCTTGACTATTTGGTTCGCCCTTCCAAACTTAGTGATGTGAATCCTCAAATTTCTCATGCCAACCCCATAAATAAATTGTTATCTGAAGGAACGACAAGGTTCAAAGACTAGGAAACCCATTTTTTCTTTGTTAGATGCCCTTTCGGCATCTCCAACAGCTTCCATACCCCCAAGTTTTAAATCCAAATGCATGCTTTTTTTTACTTGTTCGAATTGCAAATGCTTCACCTAAATTGACAGGATTCTCAGGTAAGGAGATAATGGACCTTCTTGTTGCTGCTTCGGAAAAGTTCGGTAACAGGTCCTCGTTACTTACCTCTGCCCTCCTCCGAAGGCATTCCCTTTTACCAACCGGTCAATCAACCATCGGGCAACCACCCCTGGTCTTACTTAGTAAAGGAACTCTTTCCTTGTCACTAGGAAGAAATGCTCCTTTCTCCCCAATCTCTCCATTGTTTCTTGCTAACCGAGGTATGCTTTTTACGTGCTGACTTAAAATTGGGGAAGAAATTAAACTTTTACTTAACCTTCTTTTATTGTATATTAGGAGTTATCCGTACCGAGTCTAGTAAAGCCGATTCCATTTTATTAACTCCTAGAGCTGGAGCACGTTCCCTTAAGGTTGATTTGTTCAAATCTTGGGAAAACGTAAAAAGATAACTTATAGATATGGGCCTAGAGGACCCTATGTCAAAAAGGTTGAAGGATACGATGGGTTCGGTTTCCTATCCGAGCGCAGTTACTAACGTTCCTATGATTGTTTCTCCAACGGAAGCTCCTTGTTCAAATACTCGTGTTATCGGGTCTTCCAAAGTTTCTAATGAGCTACATCATGCAATGGGAGTTCTTCCTCCTTCGAGGATCTTGTCCCTCAAGATTTTATTAATCCTCCTAATGGTGATAAATTCAATGAGTTGGTTGAACAAATTATCTCTTCCTTTTCCAATGTTGACCTTTCACCTTGTTCCCCAATTGTTGTCATGCTTTAGTTGAACAACTACTCTTGGTATGAGTTTTATTTTACCCTATTGTTTTTCCGAACTTTTTTATTCCACAAATAACTATTGTACTTCTTGTAGGCTATCAAGCGGTGGTTTATAATGCAAGATGATGCTACCAAACCTTCATCTGAATGGTTGAGGCTTAAAGAAGAAAACCCATCCTTGAAGAAGGAAAAAGAAGCCCTTATCAATGCTAAAGAAAATGTGGTTATGGAGAGAAACAAATTGGAGTTAGCTCCTGCAGAAGCGAAGACCTTAATCGCCACGGAAAAAGAGTGTTATTTGGCTTTGGCTGAAGAAGCTCGGGCCCTAAAGGGAACTTTGGAGAATTCCAAAGAAGGGATTATTGTGCTTAATTCACGGTGTTCTTCTTTTCCAAAAGCAAAACCCTATCTCAAGGTTGAGCTTAGCAAAAAAGAGTCTCTATTGATCAAGGTTGTTGAAGTGGTTAATGAAACTAAACGGAAGGTTTCTTGTTTTTTGCAGACCACCTTGGACAAAATTATGGTCAACTCTTTTGAGGATGCTTTCCTCCTTCTTTATGCGGATGATATGGACAGATTCTTGGATTTGAACTTTTCATCTCTTGATCCATCTTTGTGGAAAGATTTATGTCTAAGATAACTTGTATGAGGAAAGAAAAAGAGGTACCTGACAGGAGGGAGATTGATGTGGACGATCTCTTGTTCATTGGAGATATCCCTTTTGTGGAACCCTCTGCTGGCTATGAGAGAGATTTCGCTAGGGTATTAAAGGTTGCTTATACTAATGATGATAATCCAAAGTCCCTACAAGTTACCGAAGGTGGCGAAGAACATATCGGTGGTACTATTGGTGCCGGTCGCACCTCCCTGGCCCTTGATGATCGGGATGAAGCACATGACAAAAATTCTGAAATCTTTGGAGGTGATCTGATCTTGGTTGACTTTCCCAACCGTTCTGAAGCGCAAAGACAAGGAAAGACCCAAATTCCAAGAGTGCCTCCTCTGTTGAAACTTTACGAGTTTCTGCTCCTGCTTCTGAGGTACAATAATTTTTATGATGTCCTTTTCATTTCTACTTTTCAATAATTGACTTTATTCCTTCTCGCATAGACAAAAAGGAGAAGATCAAGTTTTAGGCGTTCTATTCTTAAAAAGGTCAAGTCGGAAGTGGTTCATCTTACCAAAGAGCTGAACAAATAAACAAATGAATATAACATCTTATCCAGCAGATACCATCTCCTTAATAAAAGTGCAGTAAAACTATTTTTTTTCAAAGAAAGAGAAGATGCCCCCAGGTTGAGAAATGCTCGGCTGCGATGTGAAAGGCTTTTGAAAGAAAATGCTGAGCTTATGACCTTATTTAATCAAAGACAGGTACACATTAGTGAATTTTTTTGTCAAATATAAAGTAGATATGAAATAGTGGATTTTTCCTTTTTAGGTGATAATAGCGGGGCCTACTTAGGCGTCTCTATAGAAGGTGCTTAGACGAACGTGGTGTAGACCTCCACCCGGCTGAATTCTGGAACCTTCCGCGAGCCACCACTATTCCCAGAGAGTTACCTTTAGACAAACTTAAGTTTAATAAGCATTGATTTGTATTTGAAACTTTTTAAGAGGTCTGTTTTGTATAAGCAGGAGGATTATTTGTAATGGATGTAATTTCTCGGCTTGCAATGTAAATGAATTGTTTCTCTTCTAATTCATTTTATATTTTCTTCAGAACTTTTCTACTTAGAGTTTGCTTTCTACGGATTTCTTAGAGGATTATGTTAAATTGCAAAGAAAATACCAGGAGAAGTCTTTTCTCGTTAAGTCTCCCTCATTGGCGCGACACTTCTTCCTAAGGGATCTTGAGAAAGTTTACACACAAAATCCTCGGATCCGCCTTGATTTTCTAAGTGAAGAAAAGTATTAAATTTTAAGAGAAATCCGCACATATCGGTCGAGGCCGTCTTGAGGTTATGAAAGTACACCTACCAGAAAGAGGGATTATCACAAGTGCTCCCCGGTTTACACACCTGAGGGGTTTGGAATTCCATTTGATTCCTCATGTAATCTTTCTGCTAATACCTTGGACAAAGTTAAGAGGATCACCTCTTTCTTTGGGCATCATACTAATCACCTGTAATAGCAGTTTTGATAACTAGGTTATGCCTACATTGTAGCTATGATATTAGAATTAGAATGTTTTTCTCATAAGCAATATATTCATTTTCAAATTCTTCCGTAAGTAAATATGCAGAGTGCAAGGTACTGGATGCATTATGTTTCATATGTAATGATCCATGGTAATGATGTTATAAATGAAGTCATGACTTGTAAAGGAGTCATATGATGTGTAATCATAGTTTGTAACAAAAAAGGGTTCTCTTTCAAGAGTTCTAGCATGTTATTCTGCGCAAACTTAACATATATTGTTTAATATTAAATCTTCTAATATATGCATGATGAAATGATGGTCTTGTCCATACTTTATTGGTAGAGGAAATGACCTTACCTAATTGAGTCTCTGAAGGGTTTCCGGTCCGCGGGACATTCAAGAAAGGTGTCACCTTCGTCATAAGGTTTTAGTGGGAAAACTTAACGCACTTATTTGAGCTCACTCTTGAGCTTACGTCTCGAGATAGTTTAGCTAATTGTATTGTACACGTGTTCGACATAATGAATAACGACATGATGTATATATAAGTCAAGGAAATCTCCGTGAGTAAGATGGAAGATCATTATCTTCTACTGAAGGCTTTCGGGTAATAGGTTTAGACCACTGCCTTAAGTATTGATGATATAATTCCTTCCTCAAGGATTAGAATCTCTCGACCCAGATTAGGGTATTAAAAATAGAACTTTAGAAATCCCCTTCTGGTAATAATAGAACTTTGTTCCATATCTTGGATTAGCATATTCAATATAAGTGTGGGAACCCTTCCCTTAGTAAATATGAGTCCAGAACCAACCCAAATTCAGACTATTTTTATACAAGATCGAAGACCATTTCTTGCATAATAGAGGTCCTAAATCGACCCAAATTCAGGTATTTAGAATAAAAGACCAGAAACCTCTTTCTGGCAAAATAGAAGCCTCGAACCGACCCATACTCGGGTATTTAGAATAGATGACCAGAAACCCCTTCTGGCACAGTAGAAGTGCTGAACCGACCAAGATTCAGGCATTTAGAATAAAAGACCAGAAACCCCTTCTAGCATAATAATTTTATTACCCGCTTTGGGTTTGATTTGTGAAGCAGAGGATGTATGTGCATCTTAAGCTACTCCCGAGCTTTTGATTGTCAAAGCAAAGGATGTATGTGATTTGTTGGCCACTCTCTGGGCCCCTACGTCTCGTGCGTTTAACTAGTTTATCCACAAGCAAGGCCCAAGGCCCTACCCGACCTCCCTCCAGGAGGCGCCTTAACCTGACCATTGATAAGATCTTAGATGCTTAAAGCGGACCATCATAGACACGGAATTAAGGCTTACTCTGTTGGTGCTCTACCCTGGCTATTATAGCTGAAATGGAGGCTTACTCTCCACCCCCTCCAGGGGATGCCATATCTTGGCCATTATAGGCGATGAGATGGGTTTGCATTTCCTTCTGTCGGTAACGCAGAACATAAGCAAAGGTAGGACGTGCTCTTCTGTAGGCAGAGGTAGGACGTGCTTAATTAGTTCATAGCGGTGGCAGGGCATACTGTTCTATGAGAAGAGGCAGGGAATGCTAATTAGATGCTCCATCACGACCATTTCTGGCGTGGGTCATAGGCTTATGCTTTCGATCCTTTAACCTAGCCCTTTCTGACTTGGGAGCGGAGAAAGGCATACATACCACCCCTCTCTGGGGGTGGCTTGCCCTGGCCAATAGGGCGGTGGCAATGATTTCCATCCATTTGTTATTTGACCCTCCTTGGGTTATTTTGAGTCTTGAGATGGTTTTCCGTACCCTTAGTTGTGTGGACAGTCCTTCTCCAAAGGACTTTTATTGAACCTAGTTCGATCCTTTCACAAAGTCTTGTAGTTGGCCTTGATCGAGGAATTTGATAAGAAAACTCTGCAGTTGTTAGTTTCATGTCCATTCATCATATTGCAGCCGCAGTAGGGTCCTCCCATTTTCCTTTCGTACTTAGGCCTCTTCTTTGTGGAAGGCCAAAAATCAAGTTCATGCTTGATTAGGAAGTGGATATTTTCCATTGAGGTGGTAAGGTAGTATACTTTGGGTGATATTTGTATAAACTCCTTTTCTTGCTATTGGAACCTTGCACTTTTATTGCCGAACCTTGTTGTCTTACTCATATCCCTATTTTTCCTTTTCAAGGTATGTTGAGATTGGAGTGCTATCCTTTTGGTCTATTTGGAAGAAAAATGGTTAAAATCCTTCATTATTCCTCATTCAAATACCATTCATTCGGTTTGTTTATGGATGATCTTTCTTATATGAAAGAAGGGTTTATTCTCCCTTAATGTAGAACCTCTTAGAGTGAAGGTTGGTGCTTGTACTATGTTGGAAGGATTGTCGTTCCAAAAACCAGGATTGTATTGTCCAACTTCCTTTTTCCACTAGATTATTTGTAAGGATTCCGTCCTTAACCATTGTTCTTCCGTCACTCTTGGGTCAGTAGTACCTGACATATCCATTTGAGATTCAAAAGACTCTTGTTGGGACATTTTACCCATATTCTTGCTTCCTCAGAGCTTAGTCCAATCCAGGATGGAACAACTCAGTTAGATTGTGGGAATGTTAACCACAAGGTCGGAGGTTCAACCCCATCCTCTAGAGCCAAAATGTTAACAATATTTTTCATCAACACCGGAGATAGGTCTACGAAACTGGACCTAAGGATAAAATGGGATTATTTAGTGACTATGAGCTTGAGTTAGTTCACCGTTTCCTATATATCATGGTCCAAAAGCTCGAAGACCAGTTACTCTTCCCTCAAATGGTGAGTGTCGCACTTTTGCAACTTAAGGACTGACAGTTACCTTAGGATAAGGGTTGCCTAAACAAAACACTATGTAGGAAGCTAAATGCCTTGCAAAAAAGGGGTCTGTAATGATCTTGCAGAAGGGTATGTGCGTATGTTGGAAACCTTTACCATATTGAGAACATAAGGTGCTTTTGTTGAGAGGGTAATCACTTAGAAAACTCGTGTAAAATATGCTAAGTGTTGATCCACTCTTTATTGCTCACTAATATGGAGTACATAAGTATTTAAAAGGGAAATCCCCAAATCAATTTAGAAATTAGGGTTTACTCTAGGAGAAAAAAGTACAAGATTGAGAAATGAGAATTCAGCCTTAAAAATGAGATCCTTAGGTGTTATTTATAGACAAACCAGGACCCCTTTTGTTATTGGGCTTGCAGAATCCTTTTGCAGGTGCAATAACTGGGTGTCGACTGCTTTTCTCTTTCGGTCCGGATGCTTTGCTCTTGACCATACTTTTTGCTTTGTTGATGGGTGTAGCATTGTCTTTAAGGTGCCAGTTCTGGCTTACGGAAGGTTGGTCTCGGTTTTTCTTGACCTTGTTTCTTCCTTTTGTATCGATATTAAGCCTGTAAGTATGGATAGTTATGAGAGGATCTATCGGCTACCAGAGGTATGTTTTCGGTCTTGTCTTTAAGTCTTGATGTCTGCCTTTGCTTTCCAATTACTTGTTCTAGGGATCCACCACACCTTTCCATATTGACAATAAGCACAATAGTATGGATAGTCATTCTTCCTAGATACCCCGACTTCCTTTCGGTGGATGCCTGAAGTATGTTTTGGTATTTCGGAAGAATGCTTCTAGTGCATTGCTTCAAGTTGCCTTTTTGGTGATCATTGATCCTTGGTTTCAGTAGTTGTCTTCTGGCATGGCCTTTTGATGCTTTTGATTCTTACGTTCTTTGAAGCTTTCGGCTCCTTCTATATCGGCATTAAGCAAGTTAATGCCGATAGCCTTTTCACCTTCATTGGCTTAGAATTTTTGGCTTTTGTCTTCACCTGCTTCCAGTTTCAGATAGTCTATCCTTGCTTTTGTTGTTGATTACCCTTTGCTCCATAACTACCGTTCTGGTAAAATCAAGCTTTATCCTTTGCTGATAGTGCCGGTAGTCTATTCCTCTGAGGGCTCATCTTGTGCTTTCGGACATGTCTTGTGCTGGGCTTTCACTTCCGGTTTACACTTCTATGTTTTCGATGATTCAGTACCCCTTCACAGCATGTTTCGGTGTCAATTTTGGTAGTAACATTCTTCTTAGCTTCACGTAACTCCATGAGATAACATTCTCTAGTAGTGCCTTGATCTTCCTTTATCACACCAACACCTTTATCAGTAGGAAACTTCATCGTCAAACACAATGATGCTAGCGTAATTCTAAAATCAGCTAAATCAGGTCCGCTCAGGAATGTATTATATGCAGATAGCTCCTCAACAAGCACAAAAGTTTTCTTTAGAATGGATCTCATTTCTCCTTCTCTCAACTCTACAAGAAATTCAATAAATCTAGTCAGTTTCTTTGGTTAACCCATGAATCCATGGTTCTTTGTTTGACAAGATCGAACAACATTCATAACCATCTTCATCTGATCAAAGGTGTTGCGGAACAAGATACTGACAGAGGCGCCACAATCAACAAGCAACCTTTTGACCAATGTTAGGCCTATTCCGACTATGACCACCATTGGATCGAGAGTCAGAGCTATCACACCCTCTGCATCCTTCTCTCTGAAAACGATATCTTCATTAAAGATTTTCTGCTGCTTCACGGGAATGGTATCACTGAGAATCAAGCATTTCTCCTCTCTTAGAACATACTTCAAAGCGTGTGCATACCTGCCAATCTTTCACCAACTACTTCATGTCGGGTGGAGGCCACCAGATATAGTGTTAATCACTGGCCTTGCATTAGCTTGCACTGAAGCTCCATTACTTAAACCAAATTGATTAGCAGGTGCACTCTTCCCCTGAGGAGAAGGATCTACATTTTGCCGTTGCATTTGCTGGTGTTGTGACCAGGCTGGTTATGGAATCGGCAGAATTTTCCAAACTTCGCTGCTCTGTTTCCCACTCTTAGCTATTTTGGTTTTGGATAATTCTCCGCATCCTTAGTGGAAAAATAGATGTTCTCAGGGGTATCGGTTAGAGGCGTCAACATTATTGACACAAAAAGGCGAAAGTTATTGTTATTCTTGTTGCCTTTTCCATTATTCGCTCGTTTCTTCCCCAGAGTGCTCTTCTGATTATCTTGAGAACCATCACTTTTCTTTTATGCAACAACACTGCTTCCTCTGACATCCTTGCCAAAAGAAGGGTCCTCCTCCACTCTAATGTACTCTTCTACCTTCTTTTGTAGAACTTCTTTTGACTGTTGGGCTCCTTCATTTTCACCCATTTCCCAAACTTGGTCTTCTTATCTACAGCATTGACTAGAACCGTTAGTATCATTCCTAGCTCCAGATTTCCCACTTCAGATACAACAGCGTTGAAACAACAGAGAAAAGCCTTAAAAGTCTCCCTCGTATTTCGCTCTAATCCTGATAGTGACATAAGGTCTTTGGCCTTTGAAGCATTCAACCTAAGTTGCTCTTTGAACTTCTTTCTCAAGTCGACGAATTGATCTACAAATTTGGGCGGCAACTTCATGAACCATAGCGATGCCACACCCTCCAAATAGAGAGAAAAGTACAAAAAACCCAATTTCATCTTTCACACTTGCAACATTCATGTACCACTAGTACATGAACAAAAATATATTAGGATCAACAGTTCTGTTATAAGTAGGCAGTGTAGGAGGAACAAACTTCTTTGGGAACTCCGCCTTATGGATCCTTTTAGTAAACGGAGTTTTTCTATGAGCAGAATCCCATTCTCTTTCATCATCGTTTTGGACTAAGCACTCCTTTATAATCTGCATAATCATCTCCGAGATATACTCCTCGTCGTTGTGTCGTTCCACAGGGCGGGCGCCAGTCCCATTGCCGAATGCTTGTCTTGGCAAGCGATCACGGTTAGAAGACCGAGGCCCTGGACCTCTACTATGGGGAGGTGCTCCATTGGTGGGACTAGCAATTTTGTAGGTAGTATATCTTTCGGAATGATTCTTAGAATGTGGTTTAGAAGCTTCAATATTAGCATCATTCGAACCATCAACCTGTTGAACAAAGTAATCGCGATTGAGATCTGAAGAAGAAGAGTTGGCATTCTCTTTGAGATTAATCTCAACTTTTGCTTTTACCATATTGACTTGAGTAGTGAAAAGAGCTTCTAGCCTATCTGTCAAATTTTTGTTTGAAAACCTCCATTTGCTGAGTCAAGCCCGCAATAACTTTATCCAACTCATCTCTGCTTACATGTAACAACCCGGAAAATCTGGGCCAGTTTAAAATTTTTATTTTGGCAATTTTAGCGAATTTTGATTATTTAAAATAGATTATTTTAAATATAATCGACGAGAAATTTATTTTGAATATAATTCGAACGTATATATTTATACGCGTCGTCGTTAGAATATAAATATTTATATATAATTATAAATAGAATTGAAAATGGCGCGGTAGTTCGATAATTCGATTTCAAACTTCAATTGAATGTACCGGGTGCAAAACAATCCGGATTTTAGTGAAACCAAAAACATTAGGATCTAATTGATAATATCTTTCCAACGAATCCGAATAATCAAAATTTCGTAGCGGGAATCAAAAGATATGTCCAGTTAAAAATTCTGAATAGTCGCTATGGAATTCAGGCCCTTAAAAATGGACATTTTGCAAATGACCTCGGATTTCGACGAAACCAGTTTTGTTGGGTCCGTGGTGTCAAGTTATTGCTAGATTCCAAATTTCATAATTTTCCGAATCAGTATGTGAGCGTGGCAAAGGAAAATGCGTTTGACCAGTTTCAGTTGATTTTAGTCGACTGGAAATTGGTCATTTTTCAAACGGTCTCAGAATTCAACGAAACTAGTTTTGTTAGGATCGTATCGTCAATACGAAGCTAGAAAGTATTTTTCTGGAATTTTTCCAGTTAGTATGTGACTCCGGTAATTTGAAATGTACGTTTAAAATTCAATACAGTGATTTAAATGTAAATTCAACGGAAACTGATTGTAACTATCGAATCAGCTTACGATACATATCCCATTGTGTTCGGAATGGGGGTGAAACGCTATGGACGACAGGCAGTGGACCTCGTTTAGAGGTCGTATGTAAAAGTCAACTTTTTATAATTAAAATAAATAAAAAATCAAATCCTCTCTCCTCTCCCCCCTATTTCTCTCTGGCCCCCCCCTGTTTTTCACGATTCAAATCAACTCAGGTTTAGAAAAAAAAAAAAAGAGGGAAGAACGCGTCGATCCTCCACCCGCCGCGCCTCAGGCAGTTGCGCCCCTCCAAGCCAACGTCGATCTTCCCCTCCCTCTCGCGACCGACCTCCTCTCTCCCCACTTCTTCGGTTCCCTGAATTGAGAGAAATCCGCATCGCCTAGCAGCTCTGGCCAACGAACGACGAGCTGCCGCCACCGTGGCAAGACGCCGTGAAGGCGCACCGCCGGGCCCCCTCCGATCATCCCCTGGTGGCCTGGAAGTGAAGCGACGTGAAGGCCTAGCGGCGCAGCAATGGGTTCCTCCAGTATTTGCCGAGGAAGATGAAGATGAGCAGGGTGAGACCCTTATTTAATTAATTAATTACGCTTAGAAATTATCTGATTAAATATATGGCAATGTTTAAAAAAAAAATATATATATAGAAAGCTAAGACTTTTATATACAAATATGGTGAGTATTTTAATCATGAAAAGACTATATTTTTCATGTTAGAGAAATACGTTTTTTTTTAGAAGTAGTGTATATAGAAAGGTAAAAGATATAATTTTTATATTTTTAAAGTATTAAAAATATAGTCTTTACTATATAGATGAAGACAAAATATGATTTTTATATTTTTAAAGTAATAAAAATATGGTTTTTATATTTTTAAAGTATTAAAAATATAATCTTTACTATATAGGAGATATAAAAATTTGATTTTTATATATTAAACTTCGATAGAAAAATAGAATTTTTATATATTGAACTTCGATAGAAAAATAGAATTTTTATATATTGAACTTCGATAGAAAAATAGAATTTTTATATATTGAACTTCGATAGAAAAATAGAATTTTTATATATTGAACTTCGATAGAAAAATGGGATTTTTATATATTGAATAGCGAAGTAAAATTCGATTTTTTACATATGTAGTGAAAGCGGGCAACGAAGGTAACAAAAAGGCGAGGACGAAGGAGATTTATATCAAAGAAGAGTCAAGATGCTTGGATAGCTATATGTGAGAATTTCTCACCTTTCAATTTCTTTCTAGTTTTATATATATACTAGGATGCAGACGGTGCTTAGTAGCACCCGACACAATCGTCCACAGACCATGGACTTGTTTGTTTGGTTGCATAGTTAGTTAGATTATTTGATTGAAATTGAATTGTTTGGTGAGATGAATGGATTTGATTGATGTGTGAATGGCGTGGGCCTTCACTAGACCGGGGATAAGGCTAGGCCTTGTCCCGTTCCTAGTATCGTGCCGTTATGCCGCCGAAATTTTCTAAAATATGTTAGAAAAATAAAATTATCATTTTATTTAAAGAATGAACTGAATAGAAATTCATATGTTGAAATAAAATGTTTTATCGTTAAAAATATAATTTTTAAACGTGACTGTGAATAAATAAATATTCATTTACAAACCCGACGGTTTGTTTATGTACACCTATTTGAAGGACATTGATTGGGTCGATAAATTTTACACATCGCCCAACTGCACAAATAAAATATGCGGTTGATTGTTTGAAACCCCACACGGGTGTTGGGATGAAATTTGAAGTTCACTCATCCTGATTGATTAAATATGTCGATCGATTGATTGACAGGCTGTTATAAGCGTTGAATATCTATATTTGATGCTTATACAGTGTAGTGCACTTTGGTTGATGGTTGATTATTTTCAATGTCATTATATACATGTGTTGTATGAAAATCCATATAATTAACTCTATATGGTAATTGATTGGGCCTCATTCCAATTTGAAAAATAAAGAATATTATAAAATAAAAGTTCATGTGTTGACAGTACTCATCCATTGAGATTGGTCATGTGTTGAACGAAATATTTTGATAATAATAACTATTTTGAAAAAAAGAAATATTTGAAATAGAATATTTGAAACTAAAGGAATATATGAAGCCGTGTTGATTAGATTGACGCCATTTCGACGTGAACGATATTTATATCGATTTTATTCGATTTCGAAATGAATTGAAAACGATTTCGAAATGAAATAAATTGAAAGCGATTTCGAAATGAAATGAATTGAAAACGATTTCGAAATGAAATAAATTGAAAACGATTTCGAAATGAATTGAATTGAAAACGATTTCGAAATGAATTGAATTGAAAACGATTTCGAAATGAATTGAACTGAAAACGATTTCGAAATGAATTGAATTGAAAACGATTTCGAAATGAATTGAATTGAAAACGAATTCGAATTGAATTGAAAGTGAATTGAAATGAATTCAAATTGAATTGAAATTTGAATTGAATAGAAATGAGTTTTGAAACGAATCTATAAAGAAGAATTCAATTTTGCTTTGAATTGAAATGGAAGTTGAAATGGATTTTTGAAACGAATTCAAAACTATTTATATAATTCGTTTTAAATAGTAATCGACGATATATATTATATATATTATATATATAATATAATGGCCTGAATAGAACGCGCCGCGCTGCGGCAGTTCGTGAATTTCGACCATTTATTTCAAACGGACATTACGGGAGATCCGACCGTCGGATTCTCCTAAAACCGGAACCGTTGGGTTCGTATCGAAAAGAGCTTTCTAGCGAATGTTAGAAATTTGAAATCTAACGGTTGGATTTGGAATTATGTCCAGATCAAATTTGAAAAAGGTCGCTGTAAGTGCAGTTCGATGGCCATTGATGGAAATCGACTGTACGGGCCTTGATAAAATTATTAAAAATAGTAATAATTTGTGTAAAATCATAAGAAATGATTTGTGAAGATTTGGGATGAAAAACTCCATATTTGAAAAGATAAAAATGGATTTTCATCGACATGAACTAGTTTTTGAACTAGAATTAGAATTCTATTTATTTTTTTTAATAAATAAACTGATTTAGAAAGGGTTTTAAAAATAACCAGAATATCCAATGATTGCATTGGAGTGGATTTGAATCGAAATTATCTTCGGAATATTTCGATGTTGGAATTCGTGATTATACAGATGTTGTTATGGAAATTTGAAAGATATATATTTATATCGTTATTTCCAATACGACATTTGTTAGTCGTAGAATTCGATATTGAATATAAGCCGATATATTTTCTATTCAGAGCCTTGTATTGAATATCGAATGTGATTTGGGTTTGTCGTGAATGGTGTCTTCACTAACACTGTTCTTGAACCCAGTTGAGAAAAGATTAAATCTTTTTATTTAGATTTAATGAAGTGTACCAATTAAACAATATTTAATTGGAATTGAATTGGTATTGATTTTTGGGTTTATCGTGAACAGTGTTCTAAATAACACTTGTTCTTTAACCCGATAATTAATCAAATGTGATCTGGGTTTGTCGTGAATGGTGTCTTCACTAACACTGTTCTTGAACCCAGTTGAGAAAAGATTAAATCTTTTTATTTAGATTTAATGAAGTGTGCCAATTAAACAATATTTAATTGGAATTGAATTGATATTGATTTTTGGGTTTATCGTGAACAGTGTTTTAAATAACACTTGTTCTTTAACCCGATAATTAATGAATGTGATTTTGGGTTTATCGTGAACCGTGTTTTAAATGACACTGATTCTTTAACCCAGTCGAAGATTAAAACTAAGTGGAGTTTTAATGAATCTTTAATTAGATTGAAAAGATCGAAAATGGAGTATCACCAGTTTTGCTCCAGGCGATAGTTAAATCTTTAATTAGATTTGAACGTGAAATGGTAATTGAATTTACCGATAACACTGTGGTGTTAGATATGAAGTATTACCAGTTTTACTTCATGGGATGAATAGGTTGGGATTGGGAAATTAAAACAAATGATTACTTCGGTAAAGTTCGTTAATCCCGACTAATTCGAATTGATATTCAAAGATAGATTAAAGAATAAATTCAGGAATTTATCTTGGATAAAATTAATGGGAACCTTTCCCTATGAATATGAAATTTAGAAACTAACTGTCGGTTAGCTAAGCAGAATGGTTTTCTGGATATTGATCTGATGTTGGTTTCGGCCTTCGGGGTTAATATTTGGGGAATTATTCTCTTGATTAATTTACGGTTAGTGACTAATGAATTGGAATGAGGCGTATGTTGTGTTTGTGTAACACTTTTAGAATATATACGCGAGTTATTCGGAAAGACCGGGTTTATCCCATTCTGAATAACTGATACGACGATAAGTCGAAGATGAAGACGATGGTCGAAGACCGGAGGTCTTCACGTCGTTTGGGTAATTACTGATGATCTTGATTGGGATGTACACCCAAGAAGATGGAAACAGTTAGTGATCGTCCAGATGTACTTGGAGATCGATGGATATGCGGGGTACTAGGTGCCTCCGGTTTCGTTCAGACCCAGGACGGACTTGTAAATGGACTGTGTGTCTGACATCGGATTTCATTCTGTGTGACTGATATCGGTTGCATAGGATGGTTTGCCTGTGTGGCATGCTAAGATGCAAATGATCGAGGCTTCTGTTGAAAAGCAAAGTCTTGTGGTGATGATCAAAGCACGGCCTTTGTGGCGTAGCTTTGTGTAGCGTTTACCTCGCGTGTTTCACACCAGGTATGAACCAAAAACGGGAGACGGACCTCAGGGAGGGCATGCGTTTCCTTCTAGCTAAAAAGTGGCGTCAGTGGTTTTACACGCCCTGACGAGTTTGACTTATGTGGTTGTTGCTGTTGCGAGGCGCCTCGGATTGATCGGTCGTTCTCGAACCGATGGAGTCATTTGTTGGCTCATTGACACCCCAAAGGGTGGGGAAACGCAGTGTTCAGGCATTTTAATCCACATCGGTGGACCGGCCCTGTCGCTCCAAGGGTCACTCGAGCTCTGATCCTGAGACACGGGCTAGAGCGTCTCGAATCGGTTGAGGACTATCTTTTGCCTCGGTTCATAGACGGAAATCCAATTTCCAAATACGTGACATTTGCGGTTTTATTTGTAAACCTATATATGGCGACATGATATATGGTACCCATGCCGCCTATGATTGATACTTATGATTTGAAGTTGTTTTATACACTATGCACTTATAATAGTATCAAATGATTTGTTTTAAACGTATCAAGCATTCTTTGGCTGTTATAAGGGAAAACCCTATCCCCCGGCTTGCGTTGCATTGTGTGATAGGACCTGGGTCTTATAACAGCTTCATTTTTCTTTATTTAGCATTGCGCTGTTTGTTTTATGCACTGGTATTCTTGGGAGGAAACCCGTTCCGTGTTATACGGCGTGGTCCCTTGATTTACCTAATGTTTTAAAATAAAGATTAAAACTGTTTTAGTTCTCACACCAGTCCCATGACTGACCTGGAGTTTATTGTTTTAACCTAAACTCTGGGTGCCCTTATTTTGACACGGGCAGCTAGTAGTTTTGGTTTTGCAGATTTATATTCACAGGATCCTGGTTTACAGCTGGAACGATATCCGGAAAGCTTTGTATCCGCATATCTACTTCTAGTTGTGTATTGTATTATTTTCCGCTGCTATGTATTTAAATGTAATTTAAATCTCTGATATTTCTGTGTAATATTTATTCCTACTCTGTATATTCTTGTAATCCGATGCATTGTTGTAATATACAGTGAAACGTTCTTCTGTATGAGTTCTGTTGTGCCTTGTTCTCGAACTATCCGACGCTTTCCTTTACGGGGAAGTTACGGGTCGTTTCATTTGGTATCAGAGCTTTGGTTTACAAAGCTAGAGAACAAGACACATTAGAAACATACGAAAGAATTCATCAGATATTGGGTTAGTAATATCCAATGAGAATGACTCGTTGGAGATGGGATCAGTGGTATCCTAGAACGAGTGTGAAGAGTATATTTTTAAAATGAAAACAAACTTTTGTTTTGAAAATTTAAATCAATTATTCGTATTTGATTTTCTATTTATATCGATGTGGACAATCCAGTATATATAGATTTTGCGTATACGTCTGATCCGCGTGTATTCGAAATTTTAATATATTGGATAGATATAGCATCACACTCTAGTCGCCCGAAGATGGTACTGATGATTGTCATGACATCATCAGTATTTATGTTCGTGTCTCGAAGGTGTGATTTTCTATATATTTCCATTAGGCTAGTGTGAGAACCCAAAACTTATATATAGCTAGAATTCATTGTTGTGATTTGGCATCAAAAAACAAGATTTTCAGTATATATATCAAAATTATGAATTTGAAACGTTAAATTCACTAATTGATTGATGTTTGTGTTGTTTGTTCATTTGTTTGCTAATTTTGAACCATTTAGCCTAATTGAAGCAAATATTGGATTATATTGAAAATTGGTCGCATTTACTTGCATATACTTGTATATCTTTTGAACAGGTCATAGCAAGGAGGCTAGAGCCAGAGAATAAAATTTGTTTGCCCGACAAATAGGTACATGTTTACTACATAATTTCCTGTTTTGTTTGGGTGATGATGATTTTGTGAGCCTATTGGCTAGCCGCTTGGCTTTTTCTTTTTCTTTTTGAGATCTGAAGGACCGAGGAAGCTATTTGAAATTCCCCGATGCTCCCATTGCAGGGGAGGTTATGGCGAAATTTTTCAAAAATTTAGGGTGTTAGCCAAATTTTTGAAATTTTGAAAATTCTCAGAAACTGAAAAGTTGGAGAATAGAAGCCAGATCGAATGTAGAGTTGAATAATCAAACCACTTTCGACTTTGTTCCTTTTCGGGGACGAAAAGTTTTAAGTGGGGGAGATTGTAACAACCCGGAAAATCTGGGCCAGTTTAAAATTTTTATTTTGGCAATTTTAGCGAATTTTGATTATTTAAAATAGATTATTTTAAATATAATCGACGAGAAATTTATTTTGAATATAATTCGAATGTATATATTTATACGCGTCGTCGTTAGAATATAAATATTTATATATAATTATAAATAGAATTGAAAATGGCGCGGTAGTTCGATAATTCGATTTCAAACTTCAATTGAATGTACCGGGTGCAAAACAATCCGGATTTTAGTGAAACCAAAAACATTAGGATCTAATTGATAATATCTTTCCAAAGAATCCGAATAATCAAAATTTCGTAGCGGGAATCAAAAGATATGTCCAGTTAAAAATTCTGAATAGTCGCTATGGAATTCAGGCCCTTAAAAATGGACATTTTGCAAATGACCTCGGATTTCGACGAAACCAGTTTTGTTGGGTCCGTGGTGTCAAGTTATTGCTAGATTCCAAATTTCATAATTTTCCGAATCAGTATGTGAGCGTGGCAAAGGAAAATGCGTTTGACCAGTTTCAGTTGATTTTAGTCGACTGGAAATTGTTCATTTTTCAAACGGTCTCAGAATTCAACGAAACTAGTTTTGTTAGGATCGTATCGTCAATACGAAGCTAGAAAGTATTTTTTTGGAATTTTTCCAGTTAGTATGTGACTCCGGTAATTTGAAATGTACGTTTAAAATTCAATACAGTGATTTAAATGTAAATTCAACGGAAACTGATTGTAACTATCGAATCAGCTTACGATACATATCCCATTGTGTTCGGAATGGGGGTGAAACGCTATGGACGACAGGCAGTGGACCTCGTTTAGAGGTCGTATGTAAAAGTCAACTTTTTATAATTAAAATAAATAAAAAATCAAATCCTCTCTCCTCTCCCCCCTATTTCTCTCTGCCCCCCCTGTTTTTCACGATTCAAATCAATTCAGGTTTAGAAAAAAAAAAAGAAAAAAAAAAGAGGGAAGAACGCGTCGATCCTCCACCCGCCGCGCCTCAGGCAGTTGCGCCCCTCCAAGCCAACGTCGATCTTCCCCTCCCTCTCGCGCCCGACCTCCTCTCTCCCCACTTCTTCGGTTCCCTGAATTGAGCGAAATC
The DNA here is from genome assembly GCA_030737875.1 of Allium sativum. NCBI lineage: Eukaryota > Viridiplantae > Streptophyta > Magnoliopsida > Asparagales > Amaryllidaceae > Allium > Allium sativum. Next base: position 776,401,822 of record CM060926.1, read on the forward strand.
CGCATCGCCTAGCAGCTCTGGCCAACGAACGACGAGCCGCCGCCACCGTGGCAAGACGCCGTGAAGGCGCACCGCCGGGCCCCCTCCGATCATCCCCTGGTGGCCTGGAAGTGAAGCGACGTGAAGCCCTAGCGGCGCAGCAATGGGTTCCTCCAGTATTTGCCGAGGAAGATGAAGATGAGCAGGGTGAGACCCTTATTTAATTAATTAATTACGCTTAGAAATTATCTGATTAAATATATGACAATGTTTAAAAAAAAATATATATATATAGAAAGCTAAGACTTTTATATACAAATATGGTGAGTATTTTAATCATGAAAAGACTATATTTTTCATGTTAGAGAAATACGTTTTTTTTAGAAGTAGTGTATATAGAAAGGTAAAAGATATAATTTTTATATTTTTAAAGTATTAAAAATATAGTCTTTACTATATAGATGAAGTCAAAATATGATTTTTATATTTTTAAAGTAATAAAAATATGGTTTTTATATTTTTAAAGTATTAAAAATATAATCTTTACTATATAGGAGATATAAAAATTTGATTTTTATATATTGAACTTCGATAGAAAAATAGAATTTTTATATATTGAACTTCGATAGAAAAATAGAATTTTTATATATTGAACTTCGATAGAAAAATAGAATTTTTATATATTGAACTTCGATAGAAAAATAGAATTTTTATATATTGAACTTCGATAGAAAAATGGGATTTTTATATATTGAATAGCGAAGTAAAATTCGATTTTTTACATATGTAGTGAAAGCGGGCAACGAAGGTAACAAAAAGGCAAGGACGAAGGAGATTTATATCAAAGAAGAGTCAAGATGCTTGGATAGCTATATGTGAGAATTTCTCACCTTTCAATTTCTTTCTAGTTTTATATATATACTAGGATGCAGACGGTGCTTAGTAGCACCCGACACAATCGTCCACAGACCATGGACTTGTTTGTTTGGTTGCATAGTTAGTTAGATTATTTGATTGAAATTGAATTGTTTGGTGAGATGAATGGATTTGATTGATGTGTGAATGGCGTGGGCCTTCACTAGACCGGGGATAAGGCTAGGCCTTGTCCCGTTCCTAGTATCGTGCCGTTATGCCGCCGAAATTTTCTAAAATATGTTAGAAAAATAAAATTATCATTTTATTTAAAGAATGAACTGAATAGAAATTCATATGTTGAAATAAAATGTTTTATCGTTAAAAATATAATTTTTAAACGTGACTGTGAATAAATAAATATTCATTTACAAACCCGACGGTTTGTTTATGTACACCTATTTGAAGGACATTGATTGGGTCGATAAATTTTACACATCGCCCAACTGCACAAATAAAATATGCGGTTGATTGTTTGAAACCCCACACGGGTGTTGGGATGAAATTTGAAGTTCACTCATCCTGATTGATTAAATATGTCGATCGATTGATTGACAGGCTGTTATAAGCGTTGAATATCTATATTTGATGCTTATACAGTGTAGTGCACTTTGGTTGATGGTTGATTATTTTCAATGTCATTATATACATGTGTTGTATGAAAATCCATATAATTAACTCTATATGGTAATTGATTGGGCCTCATTCCAATTTGAAAAATAAAGAATATTATAAAATAAAAGTTCATGTGTTGACAGTACTCATCCATTGAGATTGGTCATGTGTTGAACGAAATATTTTGATAATAACAACTATTTTGAAAAAAAGAAATATTTGAAATAGAATATTTGAAACTAAAGGAATATATGAAGCCGTGTTGATTAGATTGACGCCATTTCGACGTGAACGATATTTATATCGATTTTATTCGATTTCGAAATGAATTGAAAACGATTTCGAAATGAAATAAATTGAAAGCGATTTCGAAATGAAATGAATTGAAAACGATTTCGAAATGAAATAAATTGAAAACGATTTCGAAATGAATTGAATTGAAAACGATTTCGAAATGAATTGAATTGAAAACGATTTCGGAATGAATTGAACTGAAAACGATTTCGAAATGAATTGAATTGAAAACGATTTCGAAATGAATTGAATTGAAAACGAATTCGAATTGAATTGAAAGTGAATTGAAATGAATTCAAATTGAATTGAAATTTGAATTGAATAGAAATGAGTTTTGAAACGAATCTATAAAGAAGAATTCAATTTTGCTTTGAATTGAAATGGAAGTTGAAATGGATTTTTGAAACGAATTCAAAACTATTTATATAATTCGTTTTAAATAGTAATCGACGATATATATATTATATATATTATATATATAATATAATGGCCTGAATAGAACGCGCCGCGCTGCGGCAGTTCGTGAATTTCGACCATTTATTTCAAACGGACATTACGGGAGATCCGACCGTCGGATTCTCCTAAAACCGGAACCGTTGGGTTCGTATCGAAAAGAGCTTTCTAGCGAATGTTAGAAATTTGAAATCTAACGGTTGGATTTGGAATTATGTCCAGATCAAATTTGAAAAAGGTCGCTGTAAGTGCAGTTCGATGACCATTGATGGAAATCGACTGTACGGGCCTTGATAAAATTATTAAAAATAGTAATAATTTGTGTAAAATCATAAGAAATGATTTGTGAAGATTTGGGATGAAAAACTCCATATTTGAAAAGATAAAAATGGATTTTCATCGACATGAACTAGTTTTTGAACTAGAATTAGAATTCTATTTTTTTTTTAATAAATAAACTGAATTAGAAAGGGTTTTAAAAATAACCAGAATATCCAATGATTGCATTGGAGTGGATTTGAATCGAAATTATCTTCGGAATATTTCGATGTTGGAATTCGTGATTATACAGATGTTGTTATGGAAATTTGAAAGATATATATTTATATCGTTATTTCCAATACGACATTTGTTAGTCGTAGAATTCGATATTGAATATAAGCCGATATATTTTCTATTCAGAGCCTTGTATTGAATATCGAATGTGATTTGGGTTTGTCGTGAATGGTGTCTTCACTAACACTGTTCTTGAACCCAGTTGAGAAAAGATTAAATCTTTTTATTTAGATTTAATGAAGTGTACCAATTAAACAATATTTAATTGGAATTGAATTGGTATTGATTTTTGGGTTTATCGTGAACAGTGTTTTAAATAACACTTGTTCTTTAACCCGATAATTAATCAAATGTGATCTGGGTTTGTCGTGAATGGTGTCTTCACTAACACTGTTCTTGAACCCAGTTGAGAAAAGATTAAATCTTTTTATTTAGATTTAATGAAGTGTGCCAATTAAACAATATTTAATTGGAATTGAATTGATATTGATTTTTGGGTTTATCGTGAACAGTGTTTTAAATAACACTTGTTCTTTAACCCGATAATTAATGAATGTGATTTTGGGTTTATCGTGAACCGTGTTTTAAATGACACTGATTCTTTAACCCAGTCGAAGATTAAAACTAAGTGGAGTTTTAATGAATCTTTAATTAGATTGAAAAGATCGAAAATGGAGTATCACCAGTTTTGCTCCAGGCGATAGTTAAATCTTTAATTAGATTTGAACGTGAAATGGTAATTGAATTTACCGATAACACTGTGGTGTTAGATATGAAGTATTACCAGTTTTTCTTCATGGGATGAATAGGTTGGGATTGGGAAATTAAAACAAATGATTACTTCGGTAAAGTTCGTTAATCCCGACTAATTCGAATTGATATTCAAAGATAGATTAAAGAATAAATTCAGGAATTTATCTTGGATAAAATTAATGGGAACCTTTCCCTATGAATATGAAATTTAGAAACTAACTGTCGGTTAGCTAAGCAGAATGGTTTTCTGGATATTGATCTGATGTTGGTTTCGGCCTTCGGGGTTAATATTTGGGGAATTATTCTCTTGATTAATTTACGGTTAGTGACTAATGAATTGGAATGAGGCGTATGTTGTGTTTGTGTAACACTTTTAGAATATATACGCGAGTTATTCGGAAAGACCGGGTTTATCCCATTCTGAATAACTGATACGACGATAAGTCGAAGATGAAGACGATGGTCGAAGACCGGAGGTCTTCACGTCGTTTGGGTAATTACTGATGATCTTGATTGGGCTGTACACCCAAGAAGATGGAAACAGTTAGTGATCGTCCAGACGTACTTGGAGATCGATGGATATGCGGGGTACTAGGTGCCTCCGGTTTCGTTCAGACCCAGGATGGACTTGTAAATGGACTGTGTGTCTGACATCGGATTTCATTCTGTGTGACTGATATCGGTTGCATAGGATGGTTTGCCTGTGTTTCATGCTAAGATGCAAATGATCGAGGCTTCTGTTGAAAAGCAAAGTCTTGTGGTGATGATCAAAGCACAGCCTTTGTGGCGTAGCTTTGTGTAGCGTTTACCTCGCGTGTTTCACACCAGGTATGAACCAAAAACGGGAGACGGACCTCAGGGAGGGCATGCGTTTCCTTCTAGCTAAAAAGTGGCGTCAGTGGTTTTACACGCCCTGACGAGTTTGACTTATGTGGTTGTTGCTGTTGCGAGGCGCCTCGGATTGATCGGTCGTTCTCGAACCGATGGAGTCATTTGTTGGCTCATTGACACCCCAAAGGGTGGGGAAACGCAGTGTTCAGGCATTTTAATCCACATCGGTGGACCGGCCCTGTCGCTCCAAGGGTCACTCGAGCTCTGATCCTGAGACACGGGCTAGAGCGTCTCGAATCGGTTGAGGACTATCTTTTGCCTCGGTTCATAGACGGAAATCCAATTTCCAAATACGTGACATTTGCGGTTTTATTTGTAAACCTATATATGGCGACATGATATATGGTACCCATGCCGCCTATGATTGATACTTATGATTTGAAGTTGTTTTATACACTATGCACTTATAATAGTATCAAATGATTTGTTTTAAACGTATCAAGCATTCTTTGGCTGTTATAAGGGAAAACCCTATCCCCCGGCTTGCGTTGCATTGTGTGATAGGACCTGGGTCTTATAACAGCTTCATTTTTCTTTATTTAGCATTGCGCTGTTTGTTTTATGCACTGGTATTCTTGGGAGGAAACCCGTTCCGTGTTATACGGCGTGGTCCCTTGATTTACCTAATGTTTTAAAATAAAGATTAAAACTGTTTTAGTTCTCACACCAGTCCCATGACTGACCTGGAGTTTATTGTTTTAACCTAAACTCTGGGTGCCCTTATTTTGACACGGGCAGCTAGTAGTTTTGGTTTTGCAGATTTATATTCACAGGATCCTGGTTTACAGCTGGAACGATATCCGGAAAGCTTTGTATCCGCATATCTACTTCTAGTTGTGTATTGTATTATTTTCCGCTGCTATGTATTTAAATGTAATTTAAATCTCTGATATTTCTGTGTAATATTTATTCCTACTCTGTATATTCTTGTAATCCGATGCATTGTTGTAATATACAGTGAAACGTTCTTCTGTATGAGTTCTGTTGTGCCTTGTTCTCGAACTATCCGACGCTTTCCTTTACGGGGAAGTTACGGGTCGTTTCATTACACCAACTCCTACTCCCGAAGTTTTGCCAACATTAGGATGATTAGTTTGCGGAGTTGTAGCATCATTAGCTGGATTATTCGAACCTCTAATAGACTTACTACCACCTTTCTTCGACGGAGCCACTATATCGGACAATCTCTTAAACTTTGTAGAAACTCTTTCGATGGGCCTGATCTTTAGACTATGCAGATCTATCGCAAAAAGCAGGCTTCAATCTTCAAAAATCCTCCAACAAGGCTCTTAACCTTGTGGTCGTTCGTTCGAGCCCCACAGCAGGCGCAAAAATGTTAATATCAAAAATGGATACTAACACCGAAGAGGTGTGTGAACACCTTAAAACTGCTTAGAACAAGGTTAAGAGAAAACACAAGTAGAAAATAGTAAAAGCAGGGAGCGTTTATAGTGGTCCAACCTCAAATTTAGCCTACGTCCACTTTGATCAAGGATTTTATTATGATCTTCACTACAAGGTACATGATCACTTCATCTCATACATTTTCTATCACTTGTACAATAAATCTCTCTTCACAACTTACCAATCTCTATCTATTGAATTCTTCGGAGAAGTACTTGAATTCTCGATGAAGATGTTGATGGAGAAGCTTAAATATCGATTGATGATGCTTTAATTGAGTTTGAGATGTTTGAGCAACGTCGAGGATTGAAAATAGCAGCCCTTCGAGGTAGAAAATTCGGTCCCTTTAATGTGTGAGAAGATGGGGTATTTATAAGCAATGTTCAGAGTGGAGTGGCAATCTTGTAATAACGCATGCACAGTCCCATGGATCGGCGGTCGATCCATGTCATAGATCGTTCTCGATCCATATTGATCTCGTATGTGCCAATCATACTGATCCATTAAAACATACCGATCCCTAATGTTTTGCCTTGCCCGATCAAGCGATTTATCATGCGCAACACCATCTGATTCATATACAACACGGCGCCGACCCATGGCTTGAAATATGGAAAATCCATCATGTGGAATCATGTTGATCCATCGATGAACATACTATCGATCCATTTATTCAAGCAGATCCAATCCATCAGAGAAAACATTGTCGACCCATAATGTTATACCTTACCGATCCATATGGAAAACATGGCTGATCCACCTTGTGGTAACATGTCTGATCCATGCTCAAATTATGGTTGATCCCCTGTATGCTACGTATCCGATACATCATACATGGACATGCCTGATCTATCTTTATAAGATGTAACCGAGCCATCATAAAAACAATAACTGATCCATTAAGCAAGATACTGCCCGATTAATCGATGAAGAAATTGCCGATCTATCAAACTGTTTCCTCATACATGATATCTTTGAATCATGTTTTATAACGGGGTTAAAAATATATCTACTTGGTGGTGGAGAATTTATTCTTTTAGCTTAGCACCCTTTTGTAAGACTTATGAGCTTAGAGGTTATATATTGATAGAAATCAGTGTTGCATTGTAAATGGACAATGTGGCATACTTAAGTTATGTAATGTGCAATGGATGATCAAATCATGGCTTATTAAAGCGTAGTTTTGTGTATATTGTGTCCTCGAAAAGCCTCACACCCCAGTGAATGACCAAAAAATAAAGAAATACATGGGGTTATGGGGTATTATCTCCTTCTAGATAAAAGAAGTATTATGGTATGGAGCCCAGGCACTAACCTATGTGGTAAAATATCTATTTTGTGGTGGTTGTTAGCGCATTCTCGGGAAGGTCGGTAATGACCAGGAGATGACATACTCATGCATACTCTAAGTTACCTAGTTACAGAGGAAACCCGACCTTGTGTTGGCATGAGGAGCATCAGTTGATCCTCAGACATCCCTCTAGAGGTGTTCAAAATTGGTTCGATTAGGGAGTTCTTTTGCTTGGTCATTGTTGGAAACCCAATCTCCACTACGATCTCGTACGAGTTTAGTTATATACCGTATGTTAGTATAGTATATAATACCTATGTTGGCTATTTTAATACATTTACATTCGAAAGATTTCACACTATGCACTAAAAATAATATGAAAAAGGATTTTCACATATCAAAGACATTTTTGACTACATAAGGAGAAACCTTGGCCAGGTGTGCGTTTGCATGGCGTGTGTGTCGCGAGACCTTATGTTCGTTTCATTTTAAAAAAGTCATTGTGAATTTCTATGCACGGTTATCCACATGGAGTAAACCCGTTCAACATTAGCGGTGTGGTCTGGTGAGTTATGCAACTTTAAAATAAACCCTAAATAACTATTTTGAGTTTTCACACCAGTCCCATGAATGACCTGGAGTTTATTGTTCCCACACCTAAAATCTGGGTGCCCATAATTTTTGAATGGGAAACTAGTAGTTTAGTTTGTAGTTTTCTTCTTTAAAGCTGGAATTAGGTTTGGAGCTAGAGCTATGCTTTTGAGTTTACTTCTTCCACTGAAGGCATATTTGTGTTCTTTCCACTGAGCTTATGTTGTACTCTGATATTCCTTGTAACTCTAATGTAATATTATTGTAATGAAATGAAAAATCTGTTGCTTTTGTGCAAATATGTAAGTACCCATAACAATCCGTCTTATGAATGGTATAAGTTGGTTTATTACTAGCGAGAACCGGGCAAAAAGGTGGGTCGTTACAGTCTTTTTGGTTACGATGTCGGGGTAGTAAGTAGGATCGACACTAAATACATAATTGTTTTCGGGCATATGTAACGTGTACTATAATACATGAATTTTTCCAATGTCTCAATACTAATGATTCAGGTAATACTTCAATATTTGTGGATCTTGCATAAATTTTCGAATATTAACGAGCTCTTATGGTAATTGCGAACTTATAAATGACTCATGCTAGCTTTTATAAACATGATACTGATATGTTTTATGGAATAATATTACTTGGCAGCGTTATGTCTTAAAAGAGGGGTACTGGCAAATCCAAGTCTGGTGGCCCTGTTAACCCTTGGGCGAAGAGGGTATTTGTTCCGTAATCATCTCTTATCATTGCTCAAGATGAAGTGAATGCCATTCTCGGAAGCTTTGGCACATTTGGGATGTATGCCATTCTTGCAACTGACCAAAGTACCATCCAAAAAATCGTCGTAGGGGTACTTTGCGTATACTACCATCAACATATGGCATGGGAGTTTCTTCCCTTTTCCGACTTTCATTACTAAGCTCTTTTGTGATCTAGGAATTGATCCTATCCAGATTACACCATATACATATACTCTCCTTTTATGCCTTGAAATTTTAGCGCTTGAATCAGGTCATGCTTCTCTCAGCCCCAATCTTATTCGTCATTTGTTACGTTTCTACAAAGGAGCGGATTCACCTATCCTGCGTGTGAACCCGATAAAGAAGTTGATTGGTGATAGCATCAATAAGTCTAAGCCTTGAGAAAATCAACTCTTCTATGTTAGGCTCCCTCTTAGTATTTCAGGCAATTTTGTTAATCTTGGTAAGCCCTTTTCCTTTATATAACAATTATGCTATTTCTATGCTTTGTTTGACTGTGCTTAGTTTTAGATCCTTCTTCCAAGAAAATAAATTTGAAAGAAGGGGAAACTCATGCTTTTGAAATCATTCTCAAAGCATTTGAAGAATTAGGACATCGATCGTCTTTGCTAACTCTAAACAATCTTTGCCAATATGGCCTTCTTCCCTATAGGTAAAAGATTTTGGGGGTAACCAACCATTCATTTTACTGGGACCAAATATCTATATTGAGGGTCTGACACTTTTAATGCATCATCTCCCCTATTCCCGGCCACTTCGGGCAGGATTGTTTCTCTTCTGTAGAGTGTTTCCAACTTCTCTCATTTTAGTTTTTCTTTTTTCTGATTTTCTAATGTAATTGCTTCTGATCAAATACCTAAACTTCCGAAGACAACTCCTTTGGATTCTCTAGCTCAGTTTAATTCTGTTGCTAGAAAATGACTTGCTGTAACCATTGCCGAACCATCGTCCAAAAAACAGAAGGGTGACACCACCATTCTCGCTCCTGATGATGACATTGTTATAACTTTCAAGCGGAAAACTTTCGGCCTCGTAGTTTCGCTACTAAAGCTGTAACAACCCGAATTACGACAGATAGATTTTTCTTCTTTTCAAAATTACAATCTATCGAAACTCGTGTTGGTTGCTCTGGTATCCTGCAGAAAAGACAGTGATATAAAATATATCAAAGCTCAGAAAACATCTCATAGCGGAATGGATAAAAATATAATATAATCAAAACATATCCTTACCCAGATAATAATACTGCCTAACCAGTATCCAAAGCTATCATATCTCTGCCACAAATCTAATATGCGAGTATGTTATGAGGAGGGGGTCAAAACACAAGTTTTGGTGACAGGATTTATACTACACATTTTGGATAACCCTACATGTATCGTTCAATTACATTTCTTATTTATTATGTTACTTGGGTTAACAACACTCAAGGCTTACACACACATCGTACCAATTTACTCGCCAGTGGATTAATCTAATACATTATATATGTAGCACCCCAAAATTAAGGTACACTCCATGGTACCCCACTCACACGGTCTCCACCGTAACACCACAGAAATATATGTATTCCTTCATCCTCTGCCGTAGTGACCTATGGATCTCTACATAACAATGCTACGTTCCGCATAGAACCGCCATCGCCATGCTATTTAAGCGTACGGACTGTGACTGCCACCTTTGATCGAATCAGATCATAGAGTAATTCCCTAGAGTCTACGATACATCACCCAGAGCAGACATGCATGTATCTAAACTTTCCCACATTCGTAATGTCAATGAACTCGATGCCTTAACCGCACATATCCTCTATTGTGCACCGAGTTCTGTGGCAGGGTTGTACAAGAAACACAAAATGCAGTCGGGAGCTTTTCCATATCTGTACAGGCTTGCCTTTAAGGACCTCAAAATACAGATATTCCATGGGGTCTATTTTTCATGGTGGCTATGGCCCCAACCCGGCCCCTCCCTCAACCAGTAAAGACTACAAGAGCTAAGAGGCTCGCCCCTAACAAACAATCTAAACATCGAGTTGGCGTCTCCCTCAACCACCTTGCCTTGATAGTGAAAGGTTGATGGCATCTTGGGTTTAGCTCTAGTCTTTTCTCATACCACTGGCTGTCGATGACGTGTAGCCAACGATCTACTATCCGTTGTTGGTCCTGACCCAACCTCCCATTAAGGCGATCACCGAATCACCCTAATGTCATCTCGTCATAGCATTCTGACTGCAAAACTACTTTTGCAGTCAATGCATACTCACCGGGTAGTCGCAAACCAACCTCTGGGAGAACAGCCTAAACACTGCCACCACACAGAGGACTACCAAGAGCACCTTCCACGTATCAGGAAGCCGTGTGCTTCCCCCTATAGTCCTTAGGAACCAACATAATAATCAGATGGACGTGCGCTGCCCTCGTGCCTCATGACACCATGATGATCTACCTTGTTGGGTTATTCACCCTCAAACGTTCGGACTGGTCAAAGCGCCTCAATTTAATGTGTTATTAGACCCTATGTCTAAACATTCAATTATGCGCTTGCTTTACCTGATCAGGTTTCCATTTAACTTGGTTATTTCAAATCATATTAACTTCCTATTCAAGTTACCAAGTTCTTTCCAAGCCCCTTATACCTCTAAGGAATGAACCCCTCTTGCTTATTAATTTCAGTTACAAAACTTAACCCTTTTGCGTTCATTAATAAGCCCATAACATGTTATTCTCTAGATTGTAATCGAAGCTCTATAACTACAATTTCTTTATATTATTCATTATCCAATTCCATAGTTATAATAACATGTTCTACTTAATATGTAATTAAGTATATCTCAATTCATATGTTTTTGATTTAACATGTCACTTATTGTTTGTGATTAAATATAACCTATTCCATCCTATATATTCACCTTGTTCTTTCTTATTTAATCATAATTCCATCTTATACTGTCACTACAACTTGTCATTTTTTACTTATTAACTAAGTTCTCTTAACTAAGGTTTACTAATAAGTTTCCTTTCCAATATTATAAATTATGTTATTCTTATCAGTGGATTTCAGATTCTCGATTTTTCAGATAACTTAATTTACAATTAAGTACAACTTATCTCATTACATAAGTTATCCTACTTTCTTTATCATTTATTATAACCTAAGTTATAATTTCCGCTTGTCCCTAGGTCAAGCCTACCTATTAAATAATATTCTCATTAATGTAATTAATTAGACTAGGTTATTATCATTCCCCATTTATTTCAATTCTCTTACCATTGTAAATTTCCTTCATTTCCTATTCATTTCCATTTATTTCCATTAATCACAATTAGTGCCATTTATTTCTATCCTTTTATATACATATATTCATATATATGTTTTTGCACTAGACCTCTCATATTAAGTCGACCATTTGTGGATGTTGGATATGCCAGGCGGTTCCATGTAGACTTCTTCCACAAGTTGACTTAACCTCGTGTCTTAGCACTGTTACATGTATATTTATTCACTAGACCCCTCACATTAAATTAGCAACTTGTGGATGCTGGATTTATCGGGCTGTTCAGGGCAGACTTCTACCATAAGTTGAATTTAACCTCGTGTCTAGGCGCGATTTTAATTTTTGTGTTAACTGTAAATTTAGGCATATTCATTCTTTCAAATTTTACTGTAATATATTTTTACAAGTCATACCTAATATCATATTAAGTCCATTTCTAGTTATCATATCGCATGTATTTCCGAACATATAATTAACTTCATTTTAAAATAACATGTAATCTTTGAATCATGTAATTATTCCATTCTAACAAATTAACATATAATTATCCCAATTCCTACAGTCAAGTGTTCAAGCACATTATATGCCACAGATTAACATGTAACTAGAACATGTATGTATACAACAGTAGTCGTTTCCACATATTTTAACTGGTTTATACATTTCAGCATATTAACATTTCAACGTATTAACATTCCAACATAATAATATTTCAATCTACTACCATATTAACTATTCTAGCAGATTTACATTTCAACGGATAAATCACTCTAGCAGATTTACGTTGCATAGTAACGGGGAATGTCAAATAATAAATATACCATTATCAAAAAGGTATATTTTAAATCCACTCACCTAATTGCTTTCCAATTCCTGAATCTGGTCCAGTCTAGCATTACATGGTTCCCCATAACTGGATTTAGACCCTAAATAACCATGGACCCACGATTCTTAAATAAAAGAAGAAGGGAAGAAATAGGAGAATTTCTAATAAACCAGATCTAAGAAATTACCTTACTTCGAATATAATTCTGAACACCTTCTTTATTAACATTCATTCTTTTCCTCCAGATCTTAAATCAGAATTTTCCTAAACTAATTATTCTATTTTTCTGAACAGATTTAAGGAGGAAGAAGAATGGAAGAGCTTAGGTGGCTTCTCAGAAAATGTGAGATTTAGGCTAGGCTCTACTAGCCTATTTATAGGTGTTCAGGATCTTATCGTACACACAGCTCTGAGTCAGCAATGATAAGAAAACAGTGCAGATTCCTAAATGAATCTATTCATATCTGGGATAGGGTCGACCCCGGGGTCAGCCCCCCTGTGTATGTGTCGACCTAAGGGTCGACCCCCTTATGGGTGTGTCGACCCTAGGTCGACCTTTTTATGGGTGTGTCGACCCAAGGGTCGACCTCCCTGGGTCCCTTTTTTTCTCTCTCTTGCGTACGGTGTTCAGTTTGAATTAATTTGAATTATATTCATATATAAGGTCCTTATATGTAAACAAAACATGTAATGACCATTTTACACGTATATATATATATATACGTACAACTTTTATTTCGTTTTCAAAATTCAAACGGTGTCATGCCATTATTTAATTCTTACCATATTTCTTTGATTGCAACCTTATTTTGAACCTTTCTCTTATATGTATATATATATATTTGCACATATATACGCATATATTTTCATATACATATATTTTTCTAAACTTCCTTATATGTATATATTTCCTTATATGTGCGTTTATTCATATTTTCTCTTTAGAATATGTGTTATTTTAGTCGTTCCCTTAAAACATAAATATGGCGTCGGTAAGGATCGAACTCCGTACCTCTCGCATGAATGCCACATGCTCTAACCAATTGGACTACTTAGGCTTTTTGTTAACAAGGCTTAGAACAATGGTGGTCATTGTTCTTTTCTTATTCCTCCTTTTCATATTTAGACCATTGCATGTAACCTTATCAATTTGCATGCATCTTTTTCTTTCATTTTTCTTTTCTTATTAATGCATAATATTTGTAAATCATTGCATGCAACATATTACACTACATGCAACGGATTTTTTCTTTCTTTAACGCATGCATTGCATTATTGCTTGCATTAATATTTTCTTCTTTTTAATGTATGTATTGATTACATGCAATCATATATTATCGTTATATTATTCTTCTTTTATATATTTATGTCTATGCATATATATATATGCACATATGCACTATTCAGATATTAAATTGTCACAAAATGCGGGGTGTTACAGAAGTTACTCTTTATATTAGTTCTTCCCCTAAGTCAACTCCTGGGAGCATGTCTTTGGGTGATCTTTTGACATCAAATATTCTGAGTGCATCAGATAAAAATGAACGTGAATTGATCCCTCCTTCTTCACAACATGTTAGTCCCCAAAGGCCACCCATGCTAACCTTGGATTTTGATGAACTTATAAAGTTCGCTCGCTCTTCCTCCGAAATTTCTAATGTTTCACTACCTTCCTTACCTTTGGATCTGGAGAATTTCTAACAACATCTTGTTAAACAACAAATTTCGGTATAGTTTTATCCTTCCTTTCATTTTTATTTTTTCACAAAGGTTGATTTGGTTTTTCTCTTTCTATGTAACCAAAGGCTGGTTTTCGAACTTTCTCGAGTTCCTCCAAGGCTGTTATGCTTTAAGAGAAGAAAGTTGCTTTAGAATCTAAATTTAACTCTCTGATCATAGCAAAGGAGAAAAGTGACGATGAGTGCAAGTGACTAATGGACTCCCTTAAGAATGCTGAGTCAGATATTGGGAAGGAGAGACAAGCTAAAAGTCTTTTATCCGACACAATTTCGACTTTCGAGAATAAGCGGGCAGAGTTGGCAGTTAATCACGTCGATGAGTTGAGGAAGAGAGATGAAAAGCTTTCACACGCAAGGCGAATAATTTATGAAGCCAAAAACATGATTTCTGATTGTTTGAAAACACATTTTCCAAAAGCTGCCTTGGAATACTATGAAGATTCTCTTTTCCTAGCATTTTCTAAGAATTTCCAAAAATGTCTTGAGATGGAGAGTCCTTCCATTTCCCCATCTATCGGGTGTAGCGTTATGAAAAGTATTCAACTAGCAGATAGAGAGTTAAGGTCCTAAAAAGTACAAGACCAAGCTCGAGGATTTCATGTTTATAGAAGTCTTGCCTGGTGACTCCGATGGGGAAGAGGAAGATGCAGGTGTTGGAGATGATGATGCAGACAACGATGATGATGACGACAACGATCTTGGTGTCAGAAGCTGTCATGATAATGCCGACAAAGATGGTGGTGTTCCCTCTTCTGCTGCTGCTGGCTCTCATGCCTCCAAAGGAACAAACTCTGATCCTTCTAGTACTTTTACTGATGTAGACCCGAAGGAAGCTTTCACCAAAAGGGTGTACCTCTTCTGAGTTGAAGGAAACCGAACAACCTGTTCAGGCTGACATTCCAGCTTCTCAGGTATGGTTTCGCTTTTAAACTATTTACTTTCTTCTTGAGTCTATGGTAATTTGTCTTCTGTAATGTTATATAGAAAAGAAAAGTCTTGTTTCACAATATAAAGCAGAATCAGATAAGAAATAGAGGGAAATTACTTTGTCACACTCAGCGAATAAAAGATTATTGAAAGATATTAATGTCTTATCACAAAGATATCATGATCTCGACAAAAGTGCCTCTAAACTTATGTTTTATAAAGAACATGAAGCTGCATCAAGACTGAGAAAAGCTCGAGTTCGAAGGGAGGCTGTTAACCCCGTTAGTATAACGCAGTCCCAAGGTCGAACATCACAGTTTGAGCACCCTGGGTCGAACACCATGGGTCAAACACATACTACCATGGCGGTCATGCAGATCACGATCATGCATCACTTCCAATATTCAAGTGAAGCCACATCATCAAGTGATCACACAATACATTACTAAGACACAGAGATGACTCACGTGAAAAGACCATTTGGCACAATGTAAGATAATACACGAGCATGAAGCAGTTGAGGTGAATTGGTTCACATTGGTTGTATTGTGCCAAAACATATTACATAACATTTAGCTCAAGGAAATGAGATGAACACGTCCCTTGCATGAATTGGCATATTACAACACAGAGGGGGTCAGCAGCTCGTATTCAACATGGACCAGTGTCATTTACAAGGGATGGATCAGTCCCTTAATTGTTATACCTTGAACTGGATGCGAAAATATACGTATGGATCAACTCTAAACTAAATGAAGTGGCATTGGCACCTTACATTCAACATGTGTATTATTGCAAGGGGTGATAACTGTACAAGTGAAAAATAAAACAACGTACGAAAATGCTATATGGCACTCCAAATGCATGGGTTGTTCATCTGGACGTGGTCGAGCATCCTCCAACGAGTGGGTCGAGCACCCTCTAGAAACCTTGGGTCGAGCAGCGCCACTTTAGTGCTGGGTCGAGCAACTTCTTTGGGTCAAGCGGTCTTGTTCAAGCCATGGTCGAGCATAAAAGTATATAAAGTGGGGATGGCACGTTTGTAAATTTTATTCCCCATTTTGAATAGTAAAGTATAAATAATAATGCGATGGTATGCTTGTAATTCTGGATCCCATTTTCTGTGATTTTGGTACATTACAAAGCTATGAAATCAGTATAACGTGGCACTAATGTTTGCATGGAAATGAACACGTACATTATATGCATAACAAATTTTATTTGAAGACAAGAATGGATATGAATGATACACATGTCTCCATGTGATGACAAACTCAATTTATGCTCATGCAATACATAGTAGGGTCAATCAACTGCAAGTATGTATGGATCGTCCATAAATAATACATGGGTCGCACATGCATTTATATGGGTCGCATACTCAGAAGTTTGGACGATGGCAAAGTCGTAATATTTGGGTCGGGCATGCCAGCTATACATAGTTGGCTCCAGTTGTCCAGTTGCAGTTTCGTAAATATGTGTATGCTCGACCCATACCATGAACACCATAATTACAGAATTGCCACTTGGTCCAAACTTCTCTTATAGATACTACATTTCACCACACTTCAAGGGACTGATTCTTCCACCCTGAAAGGCTGCCCAAATCACTTCTCCACCGTTCTCAAGCAATCCAATCTCCATTAATGGCTTCCTAAGCTCATTCTATCTTCCTCTAACATCAAATGGATCACATCTCCTTCATGCTCCATGGAAAATCGCTCTAGCTAGATTCACATCATCTCAAATCTCCATTAGAGATCCGTTCAAACTCACTCAAATTTCTCCGATATCCGTTCATTCTCTCCAAGCCGAGATCCTCCATCTCTAGGCCGAGATCCGCTATTCTACTTCTCTCCAACTTCCATTATTCCTCCTCCAAGCTCCGATTCACATTCCAACCGCTATGGATTCATCGTTGATCCACTAAGTGCTCAAATCGTAGAACAAACACCCTCATGCTCATCGCATTCAAAGGATCTAACCACTTCCATAATGGTTTAGAGAGGGTCAAGCCATTAAAGAGAGGAAAATCATTGTAAAGAGAGAGAATGGGCCAAAATGAGGTGTATGAGATGATGACCTTTATAAATCTCTCCATGATAATGAAAATCACTTCAAAAGTGAACGTAGATCTATCATAGATCAAACCACTATAAAAATTCTTATGTTTTCTACTTTTTACTTGCATTTGTATTTGTGGCACCAATTTCATTTTGCATACCTTTTGTTGAAGTGTGATTTCAGACCTTTGGTGTTTGAACCATTTTTGATTCAAACATTTGGCGCCCACCGTGGGGCCGTGTTCGCTCTTCCGTCTCTCACACTCTCTCAAGGTTGAAGGCCTCGCATTGAAGTTCTAAGCCTTATCCAACATAATGGAAAAAAATCTAAGAAGACCATAAGTAAAAATGTTGGAGATGCAGATAATATTGCTAACGGAGAAACACCGCTTGCTAATCGTTTCGAAGTTGGCGAAAACTCGGAAAGTGGAGCCGGTGTGACTAAAAATGAGTTGAATGCTGCTATTGCCAACATGAACCAATGAATGTATGCTTCTGCTAAAGCCATGATGGAGAAACTTGACGCCACTCTTAATGCTCAACCAAATCCAGCCCCTCAGACGTTCCATGTCGATCTCGAAGAAAATAACAAATCGCTCGCTTTCGATCATAATCATAACGACAATATGGAAGACAATTATGACTGGTTGAGCGATAAGGACGAAGCTAACATCGAAGAGTTGAAATCAAAAGCTAGTAATCATTCCAAGGCGAACATTCAAAAGGATACTAATCTTTCCACGGGGGCACCTCCTCGTTGAGAAGGCAAAGGACCTAAGATCTCTAATCAAGACCACTTGCCTAGACGAACATTTGGCAAAGAGCTCAGCTTCACAGAGCGTCATACCACTGAAGAATACATCACGGATATGATAGAGAAAATCATAAAGAGAAATCAAGATGGAAGTGGCAATGAAAGAGAATGGGACTTCTTTCCAGATAGGACTCCATTCACCGAAAGAATCCTTAAAGCAGAGTGTCCCAAAGCTGCCACTTAAGTCTATAGACCGGTTCTCTGACCTGACCAAAAATTTCAAGGAGCAATTCCGTTTGTATGCTACCAAATCCAAGGTGCTATAACGCTCTCGGTAATGAAACAGAAGCCAGGGGAAACTTTTAAAGCCTTTCTCAGTCGATTCAATGTTGCCTTGTCTGAAGTGAGGAATCTAGAGCCACGTATAATTCTCACGGCTCTACTCGATGATATAGACAAAACAAGCGAATTTAGGAGATGGGTAAAGATGAAAGAACTGAAAACGCTTACCAAGTTCTATAAGAAAGTAGAAGAGTACATGAGAGTGGATGATAATCCTATACCTCTTTAAATCATTAGTGGTAACCGACTTCTTGAAGCTCCCAAAAGTGCTGCTATTCAGTGTAATCAACAAAAAACTCAACGGCAGAAGCAAGCTAATAACAGGAACGACAACAAAGCCAATAAAAAGTTTCGCTTTCTCGACTCATCTGAACTAACTCCCTTGAATGACACTCCTGAAAACATCTACTTTGCCACAAAGGATGCAGAAGATTACCTAGAGCCCCGACCAATGAAGATGAATGACCATCTAACCAAATCAGGGATGTTCTGCCGATTTCATAATCAGGCAGGACATAATACCAATGAGTGTAGGCATTTAAAACCATCAATCAAAGAGCTGACTAGGAAGAACTGCCTACAAAAATATGTGAAGAATCCCCAAGAGGCAAATCCTTCTACAACTCCCCAAGGGCAAGGGGCATTAGATGACTAATCCCATCTAAGTAATAGAGCTCCTGCTCAAACTAATCCAAGGCCGATAATCAAGTGATGACCGTTGATGATGATCAAATATTTGCAGCTTAGAATAAGCGATTACTATTGCCTTTACTTTACTTCCAACGATGTATACTGTTTATAATCGACTTCGATGACTGACTCTCCTTCTTAGGAGAGCGCACTGGTGGATTGCTTTGACATCTCCACAGACGTTGCTTAGATGAGCTTGGGACCAACCTTCACCCTAGGGAATGTTGGAACTTACCATGGGATATTTCAATCCACAGAGACTTCCCCTAGGGACTCTTAAATACAACAAGAATGGATTTGTCACTGAATTGTGTAAAAAGGTCGATTTTGAATGAATAGGAAGAAAACTTGTAAAACTTGGTATCGTGGATGTGTATTTTTGGTGATAACTTCTCTTTTTGTAGCTATTGATTTTATCTTTGTCATTATGACAGAACCTTGTTTTTTTGCAAAGGTATAATTTCAAAAGATGCTTGTCACTCAATATCTAGATTGAAAAGAGAATTTTCAATGAAGTCATCATATAGATTTGGAAGAAATCATCTCCTAGGAGAGCTTAGGCATATTTACATGAAATAACCTTAGCTTCCTTTTGACTTTCTGGGCGATGATCGGGAAATAACTTTAAAAAGACTTAGGATCAAACATGCTGAATTGATATGTTATATAAACGATAGATGTATTGATGAGTAAGCTTGTATTCTTGTAATTTCCGGCATGCGTATCACTGAACAGTTTAAACCTTGTTTGGATATATAATAAATCTTTCTTGACAAATATAATATTATCAATGTTGCCTTTTGAAAGCAATACTTCATGCATGGTTAAATTTTATTGTTTAAAGAGGGAGATCGACTCGAGACCTCCCAAATCAGAGATGAGTCATTGATGACCGTAGAGCGAAGGGATGTTCTGAGTGAGGGGCCTATTGTGACCCAGTAAAGAACAATCTTACTCCAAAATTTCTCCATTAAACACTTAACTGAACGGTTGGCTTCTTTGAAAGGCCAGTTAAAGGAAAGAGACAGAATCATATTCGGACTAAGAAAATATATGAAAACCAAAACATTCGTTGAATTTGATGAGGAGTTAAGTGGACTCTACCAGTGGGTAACTAACTTAGAAGTTGAATTGGACAATGCAAACGCAAGATGAAAGATGCAAGGATTAGGAATTTGCTTCTAGACATATTCTTGTAGTGACTGCGTCTTAACCTTCCAAACCTCGACGGGGCCTGAAGCCTCCAGCAAATATATTTACTTAAAGAATCCTCCTCTTGGGCTGAACAAATCGATTGTCTTTGGGTAGTGCGAAAAGGTGATGGATGAAATGAAGAGTTATTATGATAATAAGCTTAGTGAGGAAACATTTCAATGTATCAACTACCATGTCTCTAGGATTAGACATTTACATGAAGAGAGACTTAACTTGCGAAATAGTGTTTTTGATTTAGAGAAGGAAAAAAAATCCTTAAGAGCTATGTGTAGAGCTTTCAGTAGGTCTTTGAAATTCCAGATTAAACCCTTAGATAGTCTTGATGAGATTAGTTGAAAGAGGCAAAATCTTAATGAGCTATTGTGTATTGCGATCTGTCACACCATTAATCCTCCTTTACCCGAATATGAAGGGGCAAGTCTCTTTATGTACCTGTAATATTGATGCCTAATTTTTTTTGTATTACGACAATTAATGAAGTAACGTTGCTAATAAATCTATAAATTGTGTTTTCCTTGTTGTGTGATCCGTGTTTGCACTGTGCATATCTAATAATAATTGATTTGTATAAGTTTAAGAAGATTCCCTCTGAGATGTGGAAGGTCAAGATCTTCGGGAGTAAGAATTAGAACTTCTTGATCCAGATCAGGGTATTAAGTTGAAAATCCAAGACTTCTTTTCTGGAAGCATGAATAGTATTGCCGAAACCCATATTCGGGAATTTCATAAGAGAGGGCTAGTAATCCATATCTAGCAATAGCAATTAGAGGCTCTAAAACCCTGGTTTAAGCATTTATGAGAAAAGACCAAAAATCCACATCTGGTATTATAGAGTCCCAAACAAACCTGGGTACTTGATAGAAGACCAGAAATCCATATCTGGCATTAGTAAAAGTCCTTAATCAAACTCAGATTTGGGTATTTGAGGGAAGATCCTTTTCTGGTGTTTGTAGCTAGAAGTCCCGTACCAAACCCAGTCTCGGGTATTTGATGTTTTTTATGCCAATTCCAGGCTTATCTTTAAAATCAGAAGTCGTACGTGCTTTTATTCCCTTTCTGTAGAATACTTGTGTAAGCAGAGGCAACTGTGTGCTTTGAGTGCTCCTCCAGAGCTTTCGCTCCCTTTTCTCGGGATTAGATGTAAGAGGAGGGTGTACGCGCTTACTTAGCCACTCTCTGGGCCTTTGTTTATCAAATTAGAGGATGTACATGATTTGTTAGCCACTCTCTGTGCTTTTGTTTGTCAAAGTAGAAGATTTACGTGTTTTGTTAGCCACTCTCTGGGATTTTTCTCGGTGTCCTTGGCTAACTTATTCTCAAGTAGGACCTAAGGACTTACCCGACCTCCCTCTAGGAGGCACCTTACCTTAGCCATCGTAGTCAGTGATAAGGGCTTAGATGCTTTAACCTGGCTATCTTAGGCGTGACTAAAGGCTTACTCTTTTAATGCTCTACCTGGCCACCGTGGGAGGTGATAGAGGCTTACACTCCAACCCCTCCAGAAGGTGCCTTAACCTGGCCATTGTAGGCGTGTATAATTGTTTTTCGCTCCCTTCTGCGGGATATGAGGAACATAAGAAGAGGTAGGACGTGCTCTTCTGCGAGCAGAGGTGGGGCGTGATTAGTTCAAGTAGAGGCAGGGCGTACTCTTTTACGGGCAGAGGCAGGGCGCGCTTAGTTAGATGCTCCATCCCGACCATTTCTCGTGTGGATCAGAGGCTTACGCTTTTGAGGCTTTAACCTATACCTTTCTAATTTGGACGGGATTAAAGGCTTACAGTTCACCTCCCTTTGTAAGGTGCCTTGCCTTGGCCATCTCGGCAGCGACAAGGGTTTTTAATAATTGTAAATTGTTTGACCCATTTTGGGTTATTCCAATTTTAAGAGGATTTTCATACCCTTAGCCCTGTGGGCCTTCTTTCTTTAAGAAGAACTTTCTTAAACTTAGTTGGTTCCTCTACAAAGTGTTGCAATTGGCCTTGGTTAAAGAACTCGATGACCATTCCCTCTAGAATTCTGAAGTGATTGGTTTCATGTCCGTTCATCATATGGTAATGGTAGTAAGGCCCTCCTAACCTCCTTTCGACCTTTTGCTTCTTCATTAATGATGACCAAAAATTAAGCTCATGTTCGGTTAGGAAGTAGATATTTTCGATTGAAGTAGTAAGATTGCACTCCATTGGCAATCTTGATGCAAAGGCTTCCTTTTGCTGTTGGAACTTAACCCTTTTGTTTTTCATCCCCGTTGCTTCATCTATGCCTTCAAATCTTCTCTTCAACGTTTTTGGAGGTTGAAGTGCTATTCTTTTAGACTATTTATAGGTGAAGTGGTCGAAATATTCCATTATTCCTTGTTCGAACATGGTTCCTTTAATTTGTGAATGGATAACTTCTCTAAGGCGGGAGAACAAGTTATAGGATTAGGTATACTCCCTTGATGTAGAATCACTTAATGTGGAAACAGGGATTGGTCCTATGTGGAAAGGGTTAATGTTCTAATGGTCGGGGTTATAAGGTTCTACCTCCTTATCCTTGTTTCTAATTTGCAGGGCTTCTAACTTAACCCTTTGCTTTTCCATGATTCTTGTATCACCGATACTTGTCGCAACTACTTGAGATTCAGAAGATACTTGTAGTAACCCTTTACTCATGTTCTTGCTTCTTCAAAGCTTAGTCCAATCTAGGATGGAACAACACAGTTAGAAATGTGGTAAGGTTAACAATAGGGAAGTGGTTCAAGCCCTTCTTCTAGCACCAAAATGTTAAAAATATTTTTCGTTAACACTGGAATTTGATCTATGAAAGTGGACATAAGGGAACCAAATGGATTATTTAGTTCCTATGAGCTTGAGTTATTACATCATTCCCTAGATATATAGGTCTTAAACCCGAAGATTAGTTACTTTTCCTTCAAGAGGTGAGTATCACGCCTACGAGACTCAAGTACCAAAAGTTACCTTTGGATAAAGGTTCCCTAAGCGCAGTGCAAGTTAGAAAGCTAAACAACTTACAGATGGGTATCTCGGATAACTCTGTTAATGTAGGAAGCATTGCCTTGAAGAAGCATTAAGGAAATCAATAACACAAGCATTAGAGAAATTCATGAAATTAATCTCAAGTGTCGATTCTCTATTTACTGATCACTTTTTTGAGTCTATAAACGTTACTAAGTAAAATCCTCAAATCGATTTAGAAATTAGGGTTTACTCTATAAGAAATGATTACAAGAATTGAGAATGAGAAAAGTCTCCTAAAATGGGACCCTTGGGGTCTTATTTATAGGCATATTGGGCCCTCTTTCGGCAACAGCTAGCAAAAAGCCCATTTCTGGTTTTTGCTTGCTGAAGCAGCTTTCGATGCCAACTTTTGGGTGTCGGTCCCCTTGGGTTTTGGTGGCGGCTTTAGAGTGTCGGTCCCCTTTCTATTTTTGGGCTTTTTGTTGGTTCCATTTTGCTTTCAAAATCACAGTCCTGATCTATTATGATTCAAATATTGCTTTATGTACAGTATATTAATATCAAGCAAATTAATGTCGATAACTTCACTTGGTTGCTTTCGTCTTTGGTGGTGACCCTTTGTTCCGATAGCAAACCATGAACTTTGCCTTGCTTTTGTGACCTTAAGTATTGTTTTACTTGAGTATCCTTATTTGGTGTCTGAATATGTTAACGATAATTTTCGTCAACACCAGAAATAGGTCTAAATATGTGGACCTAGGAAAATTATAGGGATTATTTAGTTTCTACAAGCTTGAGTTAGTTCATCGTTTTCTAGATATCAAGGTCTTGAGCCCAAATATTAGTTACTCTTCCTTCAAGAGGCGAGTATCATGCTTATGAGACTCAAGACCAAAAGTTATCTTGGGATAAGGGTTTCCTAAGAGTAATGCACGTTAGAAAGCTAAACAGCTTGTGGAAGGGTATTCTGAGTAATTTGGCTTATGCATAAGGCCATATTGTAGGGAAACATTAAGAAATTAGCATCATAAGAGATAAAAGAATTCATGATATAAATCTCAAATATAGATTCTCTCTTTATTGATCACTTTCGTAGAGTACAAAGAAGTTTCCAAGTAAAATCCCCAAATTGATTTAGAAATTAGGGTTTACTTCCTAAAAGAAGATTACAACATCGGAGAATGAGAAAAGCCCCCCAAAATGAGACCCTATGGTCTTATTTGTAGACAAATTGAGCCCTCTTTGGGTTCTGATTCAGTAGAAGTCCGCTTGGCGCGCTTTCGGCTTCGGCAATGAGAAAGAAGCTTGGTGTCGGCCGCTTCATTGGCTGTTGGTGCTGGTTATTGAATTTCAGCCTCTCACATTCTGAACATTGCTATCGGTTCTCAATCTCGGTTATAAGATCCAGTTTTGATAGCCAATTTTGGACTTTATCTTGCTTTCGTAACTTTTGATTTTGGTATCGACATTAAGCATGTAAGTGTAGATGACCCTTCCTTTCATTAACTTTGACCTGCTTCCTCATCTTTTAAAAGTTCTTTTTGGACTTCAGTGTCAGTTTTATTTCCACCTCTAAGCTTCGTTGTCGGATTTCTTTGCTTTCGGGACATGGGTTTCGATCCTTAATGACTCGTGACTCAAGTTCTGCTTTCGATTGTGTATCAATACCAAGTAGATTGGTGAAGATAGCCTCGATAGCAAACCTTACTTCAATAACTTCTTAATACTTATATACCTTTCTGCTTTATCTTGGCTTGGTTTCATATTCCGGTGTTAGATTGTATGCAGTCGAAGTCAACTCTTGGTAGATTGCCTTTGGCGTCTAAACCGATTTTCCACCACCTTTCGGTTTCAGTTCCAAGATTTTCTATTCATGTTGGTACTAATAGCTTATATACTGAGTCAAATTCTCTTCTTCTTACTTTCGACATTAGGTATTTTCAGCGATTTGGTGTCGGTTCTGTATCCCCGAAACCATCTTTTGTTGCTTGTTGTGCTCCGATAATCCTTCGCCTTAACCTGGTTTTAGTGCCGAAATTTGATAGTTGACTTTATCTGCCCAATGGTGTCGATAGTGGATCAACTGACAACGAGAGCCCTTTGTTTGCTTCTAATTTGATTTTGAGCCTTTAATTTCTTTCTCTCAGTGCCAGAGCTAGATCCAATGTCCTTTTCTCTGGGAGTCGATACCTTGTTTAATGTATCCAATATATTGGCACTGATGGCATATTTTTCCCTTTCGCATTTTAGCGCCAACGTTGAGAATTTGGCCTTTTGTTGTTGCTTATTGATACTGATAATGCTCCTGCTTTAGGTCATAAGCTATCGTTTACTTTTCACGATACCCCTTTACCTCAGCCTACTTTCAGTGTCAAATTATGGTAGTAACATTTTCCCCCCTAGAGAAGGGGTATTTTCAACTTTTCTGGTCGAACCTTAACTCTAATACTTGTGCTTTGGCTTCCCTCCTTCTGATCTCCTAAAATTGATCTGGTCTGTTGATCCACGCCTATTTGTGCGGCTAAGATTATGAGGTGCTTTTAGCATTTACCTTCTTATTCTCTATTTTTCACCTGCAAGTAATCATTTTGAACACCAGATCCATGTTCTTCGCATATTCTCAAGACAAATTCAACTGGGTTTCTGTAAGTATTTTCAATAGATCTAAACTAGTAGTTTGAGAAACCCTCTCTTCAATTTAACCACGGAATTGATTAGGACTTATAAGTTCTTAACCTTAGTTATAATGGATTGAATCAAATGCAGTAGATATAATGATCAAGAATACGAATAATGTGAATTTGTCATTTATCTCCTACCATACTTTCAGTGGTTTAGAAGGCTTGGTTTTACACATAAAGGATTTAACTCCAGTATGGGGACAGAATCGAAATTTTCTTTGTGGTACCAACGGGCTCAATATTAGCACTACCGATTCCTTTTGGTTTTAGTTTTATAATCATCGAAATCAATGCCTGTTTTTAGCTCAGAATTAGGTATTATCGAATTAGGGTATGAATAATGCCAAAGGTTATAACTTCTCTTCATTTGAGAATCAGTTAAAACCATTATCGATATGTTTGTATGATAAAGTTAATCCATCAGTACCCAAACTTCGACTCCCTTGATACGAGTTAAGCTTTTGGTAGTGATAGAAAAACATTTGTTCTCGGTAAGGTCGACACTGAGAACTTAGGTTATCCCAATCCCGATCTTTCCGATATTGGAGTCTTTCGTTTACCTCTGGTTTTTTTATGTCAAGATGATTGGTATGTCCAAAACTGAATGTTTAGCAATATTTTAGACATTTATGTATAATGTATGGTCACACGTAAATTATGCTAAAGACTCCAACTTTAATAACGGACTTTTTATGGGAGTATTGGGCAACTTATGCTAATGAGCTTATGTGACAATCTTAAACTTGCAAAACTAATGTGCTTACATATTTTTGTCGAATAATATCACCTGGCAGCATCACATTTGAGAGTGCAAAGTATTGGAACGCAGATTTCAGGCAATTTTCTTTTAAGATTCTAAGATGGAAAGCTTTTCGCGGCATTCTCTTATTCGAACTCAGAATGAGGTGACACCATTCTTCAGAGTTATGGTATGACTGGAGTTGATACCATTCCTACTTCCGAGAAAAACACTATTCAAAGTTATCTAGAAGGATTCTTTGCATATTCCGCTATTCATATCTGGCATGGCAGTTTCTTCCCATTCCCAGTTTTTATTGTAAGGTTCTTACAATTTATGAAGCCGACTCCCATTCAGCTAACTCCAAATACCTATACTTTCCTTTTATGCCTTGAACTCCTAGCTTCGGTGTTGGGACAACTTTTTCTCAGTTCTCTCTTCTATATTATTTGCTATAATAGTCAATAATCAGAGGGACTGATCATCCTATTCTTCATGCTAATATTTTGAAGAGGTTGATTAATAACAATCTCATCCAGTTCTCGGATTGGAATACACAATTCTTCTATGTCCTCCAGGTATCACACGCACTTTCACTACTCCGAGTGTGTTGTATTCCTCAGTGCTTATCACCTTCTTTCTAAAAATTTGTTTAACTTTTGTCCTGTTTCAGTTCCCGTTCCCACAAGAAAAGATTTACGTGTCAAGGAGGCTTGAGCTGATAATGCTATATTTAAGGCTTCCGAGAAACTAGGAAAACGATCCCTCTTATGGACTTTGGGCAACCTATAGAAGTATGGTTTTCGTCCTTCAAGGAAAAAGATTTTAGGCAGACTTCCTTTTCACTTTCTCGGTGCTAAGCATATATTTTTGGGTTCCGATGTATTCATCGACTTATCTCCTCTATCTCCTCGATCTCCATGTGAGGGCACCCTTTCAATGTGACTTTGAAATTTTATTTCATATTTAGTATATCTAACTTCATGATTTTTCGATTAGCCTCCCAAGCTTTTGATGGGAATCTACTTAGATGCCTTGTCCCGATCTAACATTGCGGCCAAGAGATGTTTTGCCATTATTATTGACAACCCGACTTCTAAAAGACACAGATAATATTTCAAAACCTCTTTCTTTTCCCGAGGCCGTTGTTACTGAGCTTAGTGAGTATCACACTCCTATTCCTGTTGTTCCCTCTACTGGTGTAACCCCAAGCTCCACTCCTTTTCAGACTGCGACTCCAGGTAGTGATCTTCTTCACCACATCTGAGTGCCTAATACTCCTAGATTTTTAAGTTTGGTAGAACAAGATTTAGTGGCGCATTCTTTTCCTAAATATGCCAGTTCCTCTAGATCTCCTCCACTGATTCAAAGCTTCGACGAAATTGTAAGGCTTGCCTTTTCTTCCGATGGAATGGCCAACTTTTCGCTTCTTTCCCTATTTTATGGTTTAATGAGTTTTTCATTATCACTTACCAAGCAACAACTACTGGTATAAACTCATTTTGCTTTAATTTTTATCTCTATGTGAGTCTAACCCTTATTTTCCTTCCCTCGGATTTCTAAGAAAGTTCTCTCTTCTAGAAATGCTTGCTCAACTTTCTTTGGAAGTTATGTCACTCAAAGAAGAGAAGGATGCCTTAGTAAAGTTGAGTCTTTGACAGAGGGGCACAAGAAAGAGTGTGCGGAATTGAAGATATCTCTTGAATGGGCCGAGTCGGATCTGGAGGATGAGAGGAAAGCTAGGTTCCTTTTGAATGACTAGGTACTAGCGCTCCAATTGTTCAAGATGGAGGTCGAAGATGAGAAGGCCAAGATGCTGGCTAATCATGCTAAGAGGCTAAAAGAGAAGGATGGTCATCTTTCCCAAGTTTATAATGCTCTATCCACTTCTAGGCGCATAATTCATGAGGCCAAAAATAGAATCTTTGAAAGACCATTTACCAAAGGCTATACTGAATTATTACGAAGATGCTCAGTCTTAGCATTCTCTGATAATTTACGAAGGTTTCTTGAAATGGAATTTCCCTCTGTCTACCTCGCCATTCGGAGCAGAGTCATGTAAAGAATTGAGTTGGCCAAACGGGGAGCTAAAGTGCCATAGAAAGGCATGGAGGAAGGCGAATCTGCTGATTCCAATGATAATTGGCATGATGGTGGTGATTATAACCTGCCTATTCTTTATGAAATAGTGTTTAATAGTAGTTTGTTCACACTACTTTTGAGTAGTGTGAACAAAACACTACTTTTGATTGATGGAAATAAAGAATACCCATACGGATCCCTTTGATTTTCACCAATCGCAGCCGATGTTTTGTTTGCATTACTCAAACTCGACTCAATAGTGTTGTGCTTAATCAAACAATCTATCTAGAAACAAGTTATTTCGGACGTGACATTTGTCCCGGGTAAACACACCGTTCAGTTCCCATCCCTATTTCTTCCCAAATCCAAATGGCCACCGCCGCTAACCCGCTGCTCCTACGCCCAAATCACCCGTAATTAACCCGTCACACCATCGTCGTCCTCCCAGTGCCCAATAAGCCGTCGTTCCACATCTCTCTTCACCCCTACAGCCCAATTCCTCTCGCGATTCGACATCAACGGAAGCATCCCTTCGCTAACCGTCTTCTCCCCTACACCCTTCGTGCACACTCCGCTTCCACCGTTCTACACTGTCACCTGAACACGTATAACATTCGTCTAATTATGGTACTGTTTTCCCCCTTTTATCTACCTTTACCCGATTTAATTTTTTGTATGAATCAACCGATTGGTAATTATACTTCTACACGCTGATTAATTTTAGTTTACTCCACCGTATTTCGATTTTAGTACTAAATCGTCTGTGATTTGAGGTCATACGACGTATTCGAAGTAGATGGACCATCGTGACTCTTACTACGACTTCAATGATGCATATATTTTTTGTTTAAAAAAAATCGTTGACATCAAATTCTGTGCTGCGTAGTAACTTGGTTTTTACTGTCTAATTGGATTTTGTTATGTACATATTGTAATATATTTTCCATCAACGTTTCACTTCCGTTTCCCCAATCATTTTAACTTAGATATTGAAAATTGGTTAACTGTCTTCACGTGCAACTAATAATGTAAATGTAACAACACATCATGTACTATGTATCCTCTTTAACTTCACCTTGCGCATATGTTTGAATAGAACCTCTTATTTATGGATGAAAATTTATGCTTCAACAAATTTAATTTATTCCTACTGTTGGTTTAAACATTTAATATTACTGTTAGACCAAAAAGTGGTTCTAACACCCAAATTGACTAAAATTACGATAAAATGAGATCAATAACAGAAAAGAGACACATGATTTATAGTGGTTCGCGTTAAAGAGCCTACGTCCACTTTATATCACTTTGCTTGATGATGTAGATGAAAATACAACAAGATATTCACTCAATCTCACTTTTCATATACATTCACTCAATTATACTCAAAATACACTTTGAATGATGATTTGGATTGTTTGGGAGTGCTGGAATTCGGTTCTCAAAGATATTCAAACTCTCAGAGTGCCAAAAAGTCCCTTTCAAACGACCCTTGGGGGTCTATTTATAGGTGGAAGCTTCTCCAGAATTCGGTTCGGATCGGACCTACGTGGCTCCTATCCCACCACTTGCGAGTTCAGATGGATTTTGGTATTGACAGCGCATAGGGTTGGTGGTAGACGTGGGCAGAACGTGGGTGTAACCACCCCGAGTATTATGGAGAACGTGGGGTAAGAGCTGCTGTAACTTCGGGATCGGATCGGGCATGCTAGCTTGCGAGGGCTCGGATTTATACCTTCCGCTCCAGTCCGGTTTGAAATGGACTTTAACTTGTCTACTTTCTGTTCCACTCCGATCTGTTGTGGTAGTGACCATCCGATCCGACCTGCTTTGGGAAGTAGTGTTCTTCAATGCTTGATATCCTAACTTTTTGACTTTGTGTAGCCTAGTTCACAAAGTAGGCTAACATTTTGCCCCCTCAAAGGATGCTTCTGTTGAAGACGAAGCGTGCTTTGATATCATCTGCTCATTGATCTTTGAATTTGAATTGTTGAAAAGTCGTTTCCATTGACGTATAGGGATATACTGCTTAAGAAAGTCGCATCTCTTGATGTCTATATATACATCACGTAGCGTGCGGATTTCTTTCTTAATTTTTAGACAACTTTAAGAGCTTTTCTTGATCTCCAGCGACCTCTCTAGGTAATCTCTATCTTTATCTTTATTTTTACTTCGAATTTAACTTGCTTGTCAGGCCTTTGTGTTAAATCCATTCGGTTCGGATCCGATCCGAATGAGATTCTTTCTTGTCTTGCTTAACACTAGACTAGCGGGATAGGAGCGACTCGTGGGCTTATATCCCGGTCCGAGCAGAGAAAAAGAGGGGGAATACGAGTGGTCACTGTAACTCTATATAAGTCCATCGCCTGTCTCTTTCTTCTTTTCTCTTTTTTATTGTTTTCGCCCAACCGATTCCACACCGAAACCCTATCCTTCAGAAACTCCAAAATCCTTCTTATTATTCTTCAAATCGAATTCGTAAGTGGATCAAAATTTCAAATTGCCTTCGTAATAACTGATTTTAGTTATGTTTTGTGGTTGATTTCGAATAATTTGAGCATGGATCCTTCCCTGCGTTGACACCGTGACCCTCGCCTCTCTCGTCGTCGCCATTGATGACTCCACCATCATCTCGAGGCGTTGAGAGATGAGATCGTGTTTCGTTGCTGAACTTTCGAGCACATAGGGGGTTCGGTCTCAACCAGGGATTTTTGGTGTAGAATGGGTTCGGTATGGGCTGTACGAGATGGAGTATGGAGAGGAAGAAGAGAAGGAAAAAGATTAGGAAAAGGAGAAGAATTGGGATCTATTCGGGTCGGAGCGGAAAGAAAAACGATGGGGCGAGTGCTGAGTGTAACCGTCCGGATCGGGTCAGAGTGGGAAGTGAAAGGAAAAAACATAGCTAACCCAATCGGGTCGGGTCGGAGTGAGAGGCAAGAAAGAAGGACATGGACATTCAAAAGAACCCGATCCGGTTCGAATATATACTCCCGAACCGATCCGATCTGGCTAGCTGGATGCTAATGTTTGTTTCAAGCTGGAACATGATTCTTCCCCCGATGCGATCCCAACGAACGCATCCGAACCGAATCGAAGAACAATTCAACTTAATGCATAAGAACTTACTTAACTGGCCAAATCAATTCTTGATATAGTCTACAACTTAATGGACAGTTAGGATAGTGCCCTACGAACATAAACAAACATCAAGGACTATTCTGAACACTACTTTGCCAAAACTTTGCATTATACTTTCAAGTGTTCACTTTACATCTTCTGCACACACCGTACACACTTTAGTTCACACATGTGCACAGGGGGACACGGGCTAATTTACTCTAACATTTGTTATTACTTCTTCGATAGTTTAGCGATCATGGCCGAAAGACATTCTTCTAGACTAGCAGAAAAGAAAGAGGTCTCAAAGACATCCAATAAAGTCACTCTTGACGACATATCTTCTTCCTCAGACCCTGAATGGGACGACGAGGGATCAGATTATGAAGTAGAGGCGCATAACAACGAAACGCCTTCTGACAGTGAAGTTTCTCTAGGCTCTGAAGACGAAGGAGGGGTTGGAGATAATCGAGCCCTGGACGAATATGAATCTGCCATCATATTGGAGTCACCTCAAGATTCAGTTGAATCGACGATTGACAACGACAGACTTACTCGAATATGCTTAAAGCACGGGATATTGAAAAAGGATATCCTGGTGCCGTCGAAAACTGACCGTCCTCATAATCCTCCAGAGGAATTTATGGCAATCACCCGATTGATGTGCATGGTGGGAGCCCTTCCACCGTTTTCTCCTTTTGTCATCGACTTTCTAAGACAAATGCGGATTGCCCCCATGCAGCTGCATCCCAACTCCTACGCTTACCTGTATACCTTATATGTAGCATACCGCGAGATCTTAGGCACAGAGCTCACTTTTCATGACGTTCATTTCTTTTATAACTTCAAGCATCGGACTCGAGAAACTCCTTCTTTCTCTTATTTCGAGTCCGTCCCAAAAAGGAAAATAATTTCAGCACCGTTCAGCAGCAAGGCCGGCGATTCCAAGCTGGAATGGTTTTACATAAGGCAACAACCGGGGTGTGCTAGGAGATGGACAAAATCAAGTAAGGCACTGGATTTCTAAATCTCGATTCTGAATGTCCACGCCACCACATTAATTCGTTTTATTTTTGTTTGCAGTTGATAATCCAAAACAAATATCGGGTCAAGTGTATTTTGATCGGATGCATCAGCTCCTCAATGGTGACAAAAAATTTCTAACTATCGACGAGGTCCTCAAGGATGAATATCTTCATCACAATGGGCTACTGTCCATTACTCGTAGCATAGGTCACGGATCAGGTCCATATGTATATATCCCTCCGGTGGATGTAATTCCAGAAATGGACGAGAGCTCGAAAGGTCCCACCATGCCACTTCGAACTTCACCTTCTCCAAGTTCGACTCAAGACGATGAGCTGGCTAACATACTTGAAAAGCACTGAGAAGGGTACATCACCCCTGGGGATGCTATTTCTCCTGAAAAATCAGTGTCTCCTAAAGAACCGCCAGTAGACGCTTCCCAAGGAGATGCCCCTACTATTGATAACCCTATATTCCAGGGCTTGGGAGATCTCCCCCAACCTGAAACTATCTACACTTCCGAGGATTTTGGAACAAATCCTTTAGTTTTTACTTCTTCGGAGGAGACTACTCCTGTTAAGGCCAAAGAGCCCACTCGCACTGGCTCGGCTTCAGACTCTGGTTTGTCGGAGGGGGGACACCACTTAGGATGCACTTAACACAATAGCACCCCACTTCACAGTACTTACTTCTTATGAGAATACTGATTCTGAATTCCACTTACATTGTTGTGCAAGTACAATATTTCGTGCTCACTATGACATCAGGAAACTACGCCGCAGCATGACCAGACCCCCTCATGATGTTGAGCATGATCGTCGTGAAAGCCGCGGTAGGGAGAATAGAAGGCCTTATGATTCTCATCAGTCGCGGACCTCGTGCTCTCGCTCCCCCGTTCGGTCGGATCCAAAGCGATATAAGGGCTACCAAGGTCGTCGAGGAGATGACACGTTGCAGTCAAAAGACCAAATCTCTTCTCAAGAAAAACGTAATAGGGAAAGGAGCCCGCCGAGAGATACCGACTCGCGAAGCAAACGCAAGGTTCCCGCTAAGCGGCCTAGAAAGGGTGAGGATGCCATTGAGTCCTCCACACATAAGGATATCGAGCTGACATTCCCTGCACCTCCACCATTGGATGTTGAAACTGCAGTTAAGCGGGCGTATCTGGAGGAGCAGTTTCCCAAACACTACTTTGAAAACTGGACTTTCTTACCTGCTCTTGAGCCTATTTCCTCGAGGTGGGCAGACGAGGCCAAAGCAAAAATTGACGCAGTCGAAAAACAATATTCGGAGATGTTCAAATATTCGCGTAACCTTTCCAGAATCATCCGAAATATAATTACGGATACTAACTCGATGAAGAAGACTGCAGAAGCTGACGCAAAGGCCTTGAAAAATTTGGGGAAAGACCTTGAGGATACACAGGCCCAACTTGCTATCGCTCAACGGGACGCTGCTAGCTTCAAGCAACAATTTGAAGATCTACAGAAACGTTATCATGACTTGCTCGAGTCCCATACTCAAGAGCACTCGGAGTTGAAAAAGCAAGCAGAAGACGCCAAGTCGGATAGCGCAAGAATACAACTTGCTTATCCTACTCTTGAGCGAGAAAAGGTCGAGTTAGCAAGGAAAAACACCGAATTGGAGAAGAAAAACGCTGACTTGGCTTCCAAGTTGATGGAGGCCGAAAACAGGGCTGCCCTAGCGGAGGGCAATGTTGAAAGTGTAATCAAGTCGGCCGAAGAGTCCCGCAAGCAGTTGGCAGAGGCCCAGGAGGATGTGCAGGGCTTTGGTGAATTACTGATCGAATTTTTTGCACATATAATCCGTCACCGAAACATATTTTGGATCGATGATTATCCGACTACCTTGGTCCATGTGTGGAGCCAAATTGTTGAATGGGAGAAAGAAGAACTCAAGGTAGATTCCATCGACGAGGACAAACTCATGGAAAAATATATAAGAGATGACAAGCCGACAAGTCTGGCTGAGGTGCGTCGCCTGATTGCTGCTGCCATGGAGGAGGAAAAGCGGAAGGCTAAACAAAAGAACATCTTGGAGGCTGGTTCTTCTTCCACTGCCGCTGAAGCTTCTAAAGTAGAGGGATATGACCCCGAAAACCCGACGATTCCTCAGGCATCTCACTTATCCCCTATTCCTGAGACGGCGTCAGAGACGGCAGTTACTCCAGGTGACAAATCATCGGAAGGTATTTCTACCTTTTCACCCCAATTCGTCAAAGCTGTCTCCACTTTCCATCACATAGTCGGGCAATCGATGAAGGACCCTTTGTTTTCTCCCGAGTTGATAACTGTTGCTTCTCATTCCGCAGGTGCTGAACCGTCTGAGAAGGCAGACGTGCCTCAGGGAACCACTACCGAAGCAAAGTCAACGGAGAAGGCTGAAGGAGACAAGGGTAAGGCCGACACTCCTCACGATGGCGAGATGATAGACGCCTTAAAGGATGACAGTGGCAATGAGGGACATGAGGAAGACCCGGAGGTGGCTATAGTTGGGGAGTCAAAAAGCGCCGATGACATCACTTTAGCTGCCTTGAAAGCCGAACAAGACGAGCGTATGCAGCTTAAAGTTGAAGACCTAGACCCCAAAAGCCTTAAGCCTCTCGCAGTAATGGATGCTGGATCAAGGTTAGTTGTCAAACTTTCGACTAGATCTATTACATAAGAACTTGCTAAAAAGTATTCTCTTGATTCCAGCGTTCCGACTCCCGGGAAAAAATCAACCGATTCCAGCACTTCAGTCTCAGGGAGAAAAAACCAAAGCGCATCTTAACTGATGCTGAAAAAGAAGCGAAGAATGCTCAGAAGGCTGCTAAAAAATCCAAGTCCACTTCAATGTCTAAGTGATGAAGTGTTTTGCTTTATTTTAGCATTTAATTGGCCCACAATTGTTGCAGCGAGTGTGGCCCTCACATCTTCTTTTTGCCTGTTTTCTTGTACAAACCCATACGTTTGTAAATAAAAATAATTCATTTCCTTCAATGCCTATTAGTCGTTAGTTCAGTACTTATGTAAAAATACAAATGCATGTCCTACTAAAGTTGTGTAATGGAGTCATAGTGGAGGGGAATATGAGTGTACATGTACGCCCCCAGTCGATCTTGAAAAACTATTCAAGATTAAATTAAAAAGTCTGAATGTTCCCGATTCTCCGACGGGGGTTACATTCCTTTCGTCATTGATGCCTGTTCTTTTCCAGCATCTTTTATACTCTCCTGTGTTATATCCAGGTTAGAGTTCTTGCTGAGGCAGTCTCTCATCTGGGTGCACCTTCACGCCTCAGAGGACGTCGTCTTCCCATCCTTTATACTCTCTCTCAATTCTTGAGAGTTAGAGTTAAGAATGTCGTCTTCCCATTCTTTTATGTCTTATTGTAAAAACAGTCGTTGTGTTTGTTCCTGCAAATAGGCCATCTCCAACTTTCCAGATTTTAATTTAATATCTCGTATTCCACAGTCACAATAGAATAATAGTTGAAGATATAAATAATGCAGGAAAGTAAATGGCACACGATATTTTTATAGCGGTTCGGCTAAGTCGTAGCCTACATCCACTTTATAGTCCTTTGTTCGCATCAACAGACTTTTCTAAGGCAAGTCGTGCCTTTTTATAGGGTTCATAAAAAAACAAAAGAAAATACAACATCCCTAATTCAAATATCGCATCAAGTGTTGGGCATTCCAAGCCCTAGGCACTTCTTCACCATCTACGGTCGTTAACTTGAAGGCTCCTATCTCAAGTTTCCATTGGACGGCGAATGGTCCTTCCCACTTTGGACCGAGACGAGGAAGGGATGGAAAAACTCGCTTTAGCACCAAATCCCCTGGCTCAAAGGTTCTAAAGCGACCTTTCTTATCATAATAGCGTGCCATCTGATGTCGATGTCTTGACGCATGCAAGTCTGCCTCGTCCCTTTTCTCTTCGACTTCATCAAGGGACTCGAGGAGGAGTGCCCGATTCATCATCGGGTCATAATATGTCGCCCTATGAGAGGGAACTTCAAGCTCTACCGGGATTACCGCTTCTAAACCAAATGAGAGATAGAAAGGCGTATGACCGGTAGCTGTCTTAAACGTTGTCCCATATGCCCACAAAGCCAAGGGCAATTCATCCACCCATTTTGGTTTTGCACGTTCCAACCGCTTCTTGAGGATGGACTTTATGACTTTATTTATTGCTTCTACTTGCCCATTTGACTGCGGATGGACGACCGCAGTGTACCGCTTGTCAATCTTGTATTTCTGGCAAAATTTTTGTATTCGGCACCATCGAACTGGGTTCCATTATCAGTTATAATGGTCCTTGGAATCCCAAATCGGCACATGATATTTCTAACCACGAAACTTATCACCTTTCTCGCTGTGATTTTTGTAACACCCCACTCCCGCTATGGTCACTCACTAAGGGAATGCCATAGCATCGGTGGAGTATTTTAGTGAATATAGAACAGAAAAATTACAACAAGACAGATATAAACAGTACTTGAAATTTAAAACATCATCTCATAACAGCGGAAGTAAAACATGTCTGGTTACATCATAAAACCACAATAAAAGTCAAGTACAATATCCATCAAAATAAAGAAGTACATAATCCCACTCTCATACAATAGCCATGACGAAAGAAAAAGATAACTGGATAACTGGAGCTTTACATCTATCCAAGCTCCTAAAGACTGGAACAGCAATCCGATCAAGCTCCACTACTGCTAGGATCCACCGTAGGACCTGAGGGTTGGGAAAAAGATAAAAACAACGGGGTCAGACATAAGTCTGAGCGAGTCCTATAACTTTAACAATACAATCGTTAAAGTAACCAGAGAAGACATAAATTGATATACGGTAACATATAGGGATGAACGGCTATACTAAGCAGTCAACTAAACTAAGATAAAAGATAAAGACGCATCTACCCTTCCTAAGGTAAATTACTAAACTGCACCACACCAGTCGTTCCTAACTTAAAGGTTGATCCCACCCCTGGACTTATAAAATTAACTTAATAGTACTTGCGTACCCCTAGGTGACCAAGTAGACGCCACGGGGCCCTACAATCCACTAGGTGTACGCACTACTCCCCATTCGATCGGCTTCCTAACGTAGATACCCGTGCTGGCCCCACCATGGGGTGTACCATTCCCCAACGTGGCAACCCGATATAATTAACGGTGCACGACTTATATCTACACGATGCAACAACGGCTTACCTACCAGCCCGGGCCCACTCACGCATATGAAGCCTGTTGGACTTGCGTTGCCACCGCTAACCCGTTTGCCTCTTACAGTCAAACCCAGTATGCGTGTCCCGTCCTCGACATGGGTCGAGCCCACAAAGATACGTATGGGTTACTGGTTGAAATGGGCCTCCCACAAGCTACCCACCTAAGCTTGTCCCTTTTTCTAGTGTATCCCACTTAACCCTTTAATCATGTTTTAATTACATGTTCCACTTTGGTTAAGTATTCTAATCGTATTTTCTATTGCCACCCAAGGCAACCCACTAGGTTCCTTATGCCACCCAAGGCACCCACTTAACCCTCATGTCCCTCTACATGCTAATATGGTTAAGTGTTTCTTAAATCGTTAATTAAGATCGTAACCTTTGTAAAGACCTCTCACATTAGACTGTCTTTTATGACTGCTGGTTAAGCCGGTTGGGTCCGGGCAGCCTTATGTCATAACCGAGTCTAACCTCGTGTCTTTACATTAATCACGTATTTAGTTTGTGCCTAAGACCTCTCACATTGGGCTAACATTTGTAGCAACTGGTTAAGCCGGTTGGGTCCGGGCAGTTTTACGCTACAATTGAGTCCAACCTCGTGTCTTAGTCAATTAATTACACCTAATTAATCACCCTCATAATTTATATTAATTATCCCTAATTAATTACACATTTTTTTTAAGAATATGGGTAGACCTAACTAAATAGGTAAATTCCCAACTCCAAAGTGTGGGTACACCTAACTTAATAGGCAAATTCCCAACACATAGTATGGGTACACCTAACTTAATAGGCAAATTCCCATACTATGTTCATTTATTTTATGTTATGCATAATTATGTTAATTTCACACAATCTTATTAATTTATGAATTGAATTAACCCCATCGTTCCCACGTAATTTCGTTCTCATGACATAACACATATAAAAGGTGTCAACTTACATATGTATGAACATGTTTCAAAGGTGCCATCTTGCATATTAACAAACACATAACTTGCATGTGAACTTGCATAACATGTCACATATCTTGCATATAATCTTGTATAACATGTCACATAACTTGCATATAATATGTCATATAACTTACATATTAGCTTGCATAACATACTTGCATATTAACTCATAAACTTGCATAATGTCGTCATGAACTTGCATATTAACAAACATGTAACTTGCATAGCATATCTTGCATATTAACATACATGTAACTTGCATACTAACAAACATGTAACTTGCATATTAACAAACATGTAACTTGCATAGCATATCTTGCATATTAACATACATGTAACTTGCATACTAACAAACATGTAACTTGCATATTAACAAACATGTAACTTGCATATTAACAAACATGTAACTTGCATAGCATGCATATGATCACATAGCCCACAACTTGCATTTTTAGCATCATGCAAACATAACATACATCATATTAAACTTGCATAAACTTACATACTCAACATGCATAAACATAGGATTAATGTTAACATCATATCATATGATTCAAGACTCATTAATCCACATACAAAACCATAAATCTCATCACATCTCATCTACTTAGTTTAACAAAAGATCATCAAAGTGATAGAAACTCACTACTAGCAAATTTGCACTCTAAATGAAGAAGATTAAGATGCTTAGAATGGAATTAGCTTGCAACTCTCTTCATAAATTAGTGGAGGCCATGATCAAGTTATATTTTGCCATAGTTTAATTACAAGATTTAATTATGAATGAATTAGGGTAGGGTTGGGGTCTTATTTATAGGATTAGGTAGTGTTTTAGGCCCTTAGATTAACCCTAGATTAGATTAGGACCCTTAGATTTCGGAACTCTCCAGAAATCAGCCCTAAGACCAAGCCCAAACCCCAAACTGGTGCACCCAACCACAGAACTCTCTAGAAACTGTGCAGGTTTCTTGGCTCGGCACGGGCGCACTTCCCAAGTGCGCCAGTGTATTTTTGTACTGGCGCACTTCACAAGTGCGCCAGTGCATTTCTGGCCTGTTCCGGGTTTTTCTGCCTAACTTCGTTCGTCCATATCTCTTTCATACGGTACCCGTTTTACGCAAACTCGGACTCTATTTCGCGTATTTTTCCGAGACGAACGCAATGACGCAGCCCGTTTCCCCTGATTCTCTTATCTGAGATTAATTATACTTTAATCACTAACCATTAGTATTAATTGAAATTCGGGGTGTTACATTCTCCCCTACTTAAAGGATTTCGTCCTCGAAATCTCTAAGTCAAGAAGAACGTATCCTACCAACCAAACAACCATCTACTAAACCATCAACCACAAGCAACCATTATCCTTAGAAACTTCTAATGATGTATGAACATATGCAGAAAGTGTGTGTATATGTCCGTATACTAATGCAAAATCAGGCGGTCTACTGATTCAGTCGACCTCCTTAATGCAAACCATGATAGTGCCATGCATCCAATATGTATGCGAAACCCTATTGACACATACAATTCCTATATGCGTGCACAACCATACACAAAAATGCATCATCCATATGATAACACAGCCATGATACATCCATCAATCTAACTACCACATCCATTTGTGCGATATGCAACATGAAGTGACTGAGCCGATCTAGTGCCTAATGTGTGTGTTTATGCATCCACGAGCAACCACTAGCAAACAATTGCATCCACATGCATCCATCAACCATAACATGTTTCAAACACATGTTTCAACCATAGGTTTTACCCTATCTAAAGGTCATAGGTACTAGCGAGAGGATATACTAAAGATAAGATAAGTACTAGACAAGCGATAAAGGAGAAGTTAAAAGACATACTCTCAAAAAGAAATGGATACAAAGAACGCATCTTCGCTTCCGTCTCCCAAGTAGCATTGCTTTCGTCATCTCCCCATTGCACTTTAACTAGCTGAACTTCTCTGTTCCTCAACTTCCTAGTTTCTGACCCAAGGATGCGAGTAGGAGCTCGTCGAATCGTCGCATCACGCTCTACCTCTACATCTCTAAGCAAGCTCGGCTCTACCACCTCTGCGGTCTCATGTAAGCACTTCCTCAAATGTGATACATGGAATACATCATGAA
Source organism: Allium sativum (assembly GCA_030737875.1). Lineage (NCBI taxonomy): Eukaryota > Viridiplantae > Streptophyta > Magnoliopsida > Asparagales > Amaryllidaceae > Allium > Allium sativum. Next base: position 776,443,078 of record CM060926.1, read on the forward strand.
CACCACTAAGTCTGTCGGGCAACTCCACCCTATATGCCATCCGTCCAATCCTTTCCTTAATAGGAAACGGCCCAACAAACCTCGGTGCTAACTTCCCAACGGACCCAAAGCGAACAACATTTCTCAACGGAGATACTTTGACAAAAACCATGTCCCCAACCTCAAACTCAAGATCCGTCCTTCTCCGATCCGCATAAGATTTCTGTCTATCTTGCGCTGCCTTCATCCTTCTTCGAATCAAATCAATCTTCTCTGAAGTCTCTCTAACCATATCTGGCCCAAGAAAGATCCTATCCGTAGATTCCCACCAACATGTAGGAGATCGACAAGGCCTTCCATAAAGAGCTTCGAAAGGTGCCATGCCAATACTAGACTGAAAGCTGTTATTGTATGCGAACTCCACCAAAGGAAGATGTTCTTCCCATGTACCTCCAAAATCCAAAATACAAAGCCTCAAAAGATCTTCTAAGATACGGTTCACCCTCTCGGTCTGACCGTCCGTCTGAGGATGATATGCGGTGCTCAAACACAACTGAGTCCCTACCGCCTCTTGCAAACTTCTCCAAAACTCACTAGTGAAGATAGGATCTCGATCACTCACAATGCTGGATGGTACGCCATGCAATCTAACAATCTCTCTAACATAGACTGAAGCAAGCCATGGAGCGGTCCTCTTACTCTTTACGGGTATAAAATGGGCACTCTTGGTAAGTCTGTCTACCACAACCCAAATTCCCGTATTGCCCTTCCTCGATCTCGGTAACCCATCGATGAAATCCATCGAGACACTATCCCACTTCCATTGCGGAACTTCCAATGGGTGTAGCAACCCACCGGGTTTCCTTTGCTCCGCTTTAACTTGTTGGCACACTAAGCATCTAGCCACATACTCGGCCACATCTTTCTTCATACCGGCCCAGAAGAAAACTCTCTTCATGTCTTGGTACATTTTGTCTCCACCGGGATGAATAGTCATTCTTGAACGATGTGCATCATCCAAAATAGCCTTCTTCAAACCCTAATCTTGCGGTACACAAAGTCTACCGTCTCTATGCAACCATCCCCTATCATCTATGGTGTATCTACCCAAATGGCTGGACGACTCCCCCCTTATAAGCTTCTCTACCAACTCAACCAACTGTGGGTCGTCTCGCTGAGCCTCGCCAATCCGTCCCAAAAGAGTAGGTCTAACCTCCAAGGATGCCAACAAACCAGGTACAAAGTCAACAGAAGGTCTGAAGTCGAACAAAGAAAGAAACTCCAAGCTTCGCCGTTCTACGAACAATGGACTCAAAGATAGCCTTTTTCTACTCAAGGCGTCTGCCACCACGTTACCCTTGCCAGGGGTATACGCTATCTCGAAATCCTAGGATGCTAAGAACTCCATCCACCTTTGCTGTCTTAAATTTAAATCCTTCTGAGAGAATAAGTACTTCAATGATTTATGGTCAGTGAACAACTCGAATCTCTCACCAAGAAGATAATGGCGCCAAGACTTAAGTGCGAAAATAATCGCGGCCAACTCTAGATCATGGGTAGGGTAATTCTTCTCATGCACTCTCAATTGCCTTCCTCCATAGGCTATTACCCTTCCCTCCTGCATCAAGACTGCGCCTAATCCTGTCCCACAAGCATCGGTATAAACAACAAACGGCTTACTCCCATCTGGAAGCACTAAAACTGGAGCGGTGGTCAAAGCTCTCTTTAACCGTCGGAAAGCATCATCACAATCTACATCCCATGAGAAAACCAGATTCTTTTTCGTCAAGCGGGTTAATGGGGCTGATATCTTCGCGAAGTCTTTGATGAACTTCCTATAATATCCTGCCAACCCCAAGAAACTTCTTACTTCGGTAACATTTCTAGGAACTTTCCAATCCTGGATAGATACTATCTTTGCGGGATCCACAGCTATCCCTTCCTTAGAGACCACATGCCCTAAGAATCGCACTTCTCTTCTCCAAAAATGACATTTAGAGAATTTAGCTTTAAGACTATGTGCTCGAAGAGTCTCCAACACTTCTATGAGATGTAAGGCATGCTCTTCTTCACTCTTGGAAAAGACCAAGATGTCATCCACAAAGACCACTACAAACTTATTCAGATACTCCCTGAACACTCTACTCATTAGATCAACAAAGTATGCAGGGGCGTTTGTCAACCCAAATGGCATCACAAGCCACTCATAAAAACCATCCGGAGTCCGGAAAGCAGTCTTCTCTATACTGTCCTCCGCCACTCTCAACTGATGAAACCCTGTAGCTAAGTCCATCTGCGAAAATACTGAGGCGCCAACCAACTGATCAAAGAGATCATCTATCCTCGGTAATGGGTGTCTATTCTTCTTCGTGAGCTTATTAAGTTCTCTATAATCCACACAAAGTCTGAGGGACCCATCCGTCTTTGTGGCAAACACTACTGGAGCTCCCCACTCCGATATACTCCGCCTTATGAACCCCTTCTCAAGCAACTCCCCTACTTGCTTATGAAGTTCTCTTCTCTCACGAGGAGCCATGTGGCGCACTGGCAAAGACACTGGTTTGGCATTATCCACCAAATAAATTCGGAAATCTATCTCCCGCTTCGGAGGCAAACCCTTCACTTCTTCAAACACATCCGGATATTCCCGGACCACTCTGACAGAACGCAAACTCTCGACCGAAGCATCGAGCGATTCAAGATAACTTAGCAAAACAGATTCCATGGGATTACAAGAGATCTCGAGAGTATTACCCAAGCGGGTCATAAGCCTGACAGCTCTCCTTTCACAATCAAGAACGGCACCATTACTGGATAACCAGTCCATGCCCAAAATCAACCCATAGCCCGTGAAGCCCAATACAAAAGCATCACATCTAAACTCAACGCTAAGTATAGAAATCTTCAAACCCAAACATATCATAGACAGATATATGGAGCCCCCAATTGGGTTTGAAACAACCAAGGGATCATCAACTAGACTGGTATCTAAGTGCAGTGACTCAACTAACGATGATGAGATAAAAGAATGCGATGCGCCAGAGTCAAACAAAGTACGAACTGGATGATCAAACAGAAAAACCAGACTTTCAACGGAAATAGTTCTACCTCTCTGCTGAATCGGTGGAACTGAGAGAGCCTGAACTTGCCCCCCTGACTGAGGTGGTGCCATAAGAGCTTGCACCTGACCTCCTGAGGTAGACCCCGTCCTCTGCCCCTTCTTTGGGCAATCCTTCACAAGATGTCCTGCCTCACCACAATGAAAGCAACCGGTCTTCTTCTTTTTGCGACAATCCTTGCTGAGGTGGCCTGGGGTCCCACAATTGAAGCACTTCTTCTTCTTCTTCTTCTTGTCACCATTACCTTTTCCACCCTTGCCTTGTTGTTGTTGTTGCGGTTTCTTCTGATCCCCCTTCTTCTCTGGTGCCTTAGAATTCTTATCATCCTCATGCATAAGTGCCATGTAGACAAGCTTCTCAAAGGTGGCCCCCATAGGAATGTGAGTCATAGCTATTCCTTGCAATGGTTCGTTCAAGCCTCTAACGAACCTCAAAGCCTTCTTCTCCGGTGTATTCACCAACTCTATGCCAAACCTTGCTAATTGATTGAATTTGTTGACATATTCTTTCACCGTGAGATTCCCTTGCTTCAAATTCAAGAACTTCTCCATAAACAGATTCTCTTCCGCCCTTGAGAGAAACTTAGCCCCAAACCTTTGCTTGAAATCTGCCCAAGAGTCAACAGGGCGTTCTCCATTAGTGACCTCCCACCAGAATGAGGCCTCTCCCTTCATTAACCAAGCCGCCAACTTGACTTTCTTTCCCTCTTCCACTTCAAAGATATCTAGCAACTCTTCCACTTCCTTAAGCCAATCTCTAGCCTCTACGAAAGTCTCTGATCCTAGAAAAGGTTTTCCTCCTATAGCCTTGAACTCCTTGCAAACCTTAGCAAAATTATCCACTCTAGGCTGAGGAGGAGGAGCGGTTGTCTCCGGTGTAGTAGCATTGGCTGGACCCGCAGCCGCGGCCCTAGCCTCTTGTAACCTCCTATACCATAGTGGTATAACTAAACCCTCCGGGATGTTAAGATCTTCAGCCATGCTGAAACGAAAGAGGAAAGATTCAAAAAGGAGATTCTGAAAGATAACGATATGGCTATTGGGGATTATGCTTTTCTTTTTCAAAAACTTTTCTCTTAAAAGGCATGTTTTTGAAAATACTTTTTTTTTTCAAAAATGTTCTTAGAAAATAGTTTTTCTAAAAATTTTATCTGTTCTGGTAACCTGGCTCCGATACCACGTGTAACACCCCACTCCCGCTATGGTCACTCACTAAGGGAATGCCATAGCATCGGTGGAGTATTTTAGTGAATATAGAACAGAAAAATTACAACAAGACAGATATAAACAGTACTTGAAATTTAAAACATCATCTCATAACAGCGGAAGTAAAACATGTCTGGTTACATCATAAAACCACAATAAAAGTCAAGTACAATATCCATCAAAATAAAGAAGTACATAATCCCACTCTCATACAATAGCCATGACGAAAGAAAAAGATAACTGGATAACTGGAGCTTTACATCTATCCAAGCTCCTAAAGACTGGAACAGCAATCCGATCAAGCTCCACTACTGCTAGGATCCACCGTAGGACCTGAGGGTTGGGAAAAAGATAAAAACAACGGGGTCAGACATAAGTCTGAGCGAGTCCTATAACTTTAACAATACAATCGTTAAAGTAACCAGAGAAGACATAAATTGATATACGGTAACATATAGGGATGAACGGCTATACTAAGCAGTCAACTAAACTAAGATAAAAGATAAAGACGCATCTACCCTTCCTAAGGTAAATTACTAAACTGCACCACACCAGTCGTTCCTAACTTAAAGGTTGATCCCACCCCTGGACTTATAAAATTAACTTAATAGTACTTGCGTACCCCTAGGTGACCAAGTAGACGCCACGGGGCCCTACAATCCACTAGGTGTACGCACTACTCCCCATTCGATCGGCTTCCTAACGTAGATACCTGTGCTGGCCCCACCATGGGGTGTACCATTCCCCAACGTGGCAACCCGATATAATTAACGGTGCACGGCTTATATCTACACGATGCAACAACGGCTTACCTACCAGCCCGGGCCCACTCACGCATATGAAGCCCGTTGGACTTGCGTTGCCACCGCTAACCCGTTTGCCTCTTACAGTCAAACCCAGTATGCGTGTCCCGTCCTCGACATGGGTCGAGCCCACAAAGATACGTATGGGTTACTGGTTGAAATGGGCCTCCCACAAGCTACCCACCTAAGCTTGTCCCTTTTTCTAGTGTATCCCACTTAACCCTTTAATCATGTTTTAATTACATGTTCCACTTTGGTTAAGTATTCTAATCGTATTTTCTATTGCCACCCAAGGCAACCCACTAGGTTCCTTATGCCACCCAAGGCACCCACTTAACCCTCATGTCCCTCTACATGCTAATATGGTTAAGTGTTTCTTAAATCGTTAATTAAGATCGTAACCTTTGTAAAGACCTCTCACATTAGACTGTCTTTTATGACTGCTGGTTAAGCCGGTTGGGTCCGGGCAGCCTTATGTCATAACCGAGTCTAACCTCGTGTCTTTACATTAATCACGTATTTAGTTTGTGCCTAAGACCTCTCACATTGGGCTAACATTTGTAGCAACTGGTTAAGCCGGTTGGGTCCGGGCAGTTTTACGCTACAATTGAGTCCAACCTCGTGTCTTAGTCAATTAATTACACCTAATTAATCACCCTCATAATTTATATTAATTATCCCTAATTAATTACGCATTTTTTTTTAAGAATATGGGTAGACCTAACTAAATAGGTAAATTCCCAACTCCAAAGTGTGGGTACACCTAACTTAATAGGCAAATTCCCAACACATAGTATGGGTACACCTAACTTAATAGGCAAATTCCCATACTATGTTCATTTATTTTATGTTATGCATAATTATGTTAATTTCACACAATCTTATTAATTTATGCATTGAATTAACCCCATCGTTCCCACGTAATTTCGTTCTCATGACATAACACATATAAAAGGTGTCAACTTACATATGTATGAACATGTTTCAAAGGTGCCATCTTGCATATTAACAAACACATAACTTGCATGTGAACTTGCATAACATGTCACATATCTTGCATATAATCTTGTATAACATGTCACATAACTTGCATATAATATGTCATATAACTTACATATTAGCTTGCATAACATACTTGCATATTAACTCATAAACTTGCATAATGTCGTCATGAACTTGCATATTAACAAACATGTAACTTGCATAGCATATCTTGCATATTAACATACATGTAACTTGCATACTAACAAACATGTAACTTGCATATTAACAAACATGTAACTTGCATAGCATATCTTGCATATTAACATACATGTAACTTGCATACTAACAAACATGTAACTTGCATATTAACAAACATGTAACTTGCATATTAACAAACATGTAACTTGCATAGCATGCATATGATCACATAGCCCACAACTTGCATTTTTAGCATCATGCAAACATAACATACATCATATTAAACTTGCATAAACTTACATACTCAACATGCATAAACATAGGATTAATGTTAACATCATATCATATGATTCAAGACTCATTAATCCACATACAAAACCATAAATCTCATCACATCTCATCTACTTAGTTTAACAAAAGATCATCAAAGTGATAGAAACTCACTACTAGCAAATTTGCACTCTAAATGAAGAAGATTAAGATGCTTAGAATGGAATTAGCTTGCAACTCTCTTCATAAATTAGTGGAGGCCATGATCAAGTTATATTTTGCCATAGTTTAATTACAAGATTTAATTATGAATGAATTAGGGTAGGGTTGGGGTCTTATTTATAGGATTAGGTAGTGTTTTAGGCCCTTAGATTAACCCTAGATTAGATTAGGACCCTTAGATTTCGGAACTCTCCAGAAATCAGCCCTAAGACCAAGCCCAAACCCCAAACTGGTGCACCCAACCACAGAACTCTCTAGAAACTGTGCAAGTTTCTTGGCTCGGCACGGGCGCACTTCCCAAGTGCGCCAGTGTATTTTTGTACTGGCGCACTTCACAAGTGCGCCAGTGCATTTCTGGCCTGTTCCGGGTTTTTCTGCCTAACTTCGTTCGTCCATATCTCTTTCATACGGTACCCGTTTTACGCAAACTCGGACTCTATTTCGCGTATTTTTCCGAGACGAACGCAATGACGCAGCCCGTTTCCCCTGATTCTCTTATCTGAGATTAATTATACTTTAATCACTAACCATTAGTATTAATTGAAATTCGGGGTGTTACAATTTTGGTTAAGGGCTCAGCTTCCACCCACTTCATGAAATAGTCCACGGCGACTATTGTATACTTCGCTCCTCCTTTGGCAATTGGTAGAACTCCGATGATGTCAATTCCCCACATAGCAAACGGCCATGGACTCACCATCGACTTGAGCTGGGTCGGTGGTGCTCTGGGGATCTTGGCGAACCTCTGGCATTTGTCGCAGCGTCGTGAGTAATCAGCTGCATCTTTATTAATTGTGGGCCATAAATACCCATACCGCAATAACTTTTTTGCTAAAGTCTGACCCCCCGTATGGTCTCCACACTCACCTTCGTGTACTTCCCTTAGTACACGCTTGATGTCATCATGCGCTATACACCATAACAGGGGCATAGAAAATCCTTGCCGATAAAGGGTATTATCTTGAAGGACGTATCTGGTAGCTTTGCTAACTATGGCTCACCTCTCACTCTTCTTTGGCGGGAGTACTCCATTTCTAAGGAAATTCTTGATTGGGGTCATCCACGACTCCCTCTCCGGTTCTGCTTCGAAAGCTAGTTCAATTTCCATTAATTCGAAGCTTGGCGATCCCAACGTCTCAATTGGAACCATTTCGGTTTCCTCCGGATTGTCGGAACTTGCCAACTTTGCTAGCCGGTCTGCCTTCTAGTTTTCATCTCTTGGGATATGCGTTATGTTATACCGTTCCAAGTTGCTCAATAGCTCCTTCACTTTTCCAAGATAGGTAATAAGTCAAGGTCCCCGGGCCACAAACTCCTTTCGCACTTGGCAGACGACTTTTTTGGAATCGCAGAATATATCCAATGCCTTTATTCCGAATTCCTTAGCAAGTTTCAGCCCGGCAATCAGGGCTTCATATTCAGAGTCATTATTGGTCGCTGAAAATTCTAGTCGTAGAGCATAATATAACGATCGTCCTTCAGGAGCAACTAAGACGACTCCAGCTCCGGACTTTCGGTCGTTCTTGGCTCCGTCTGTGTACAACTTCCATGGATCTAATTTTAATTCCTCCTCTGATTTGACCACCTTATCATCGATCGTCTCTTCCTCCAGAATTTTGAACTCTGCTATAAAGTCAGGCAGAGCTTGCCTCCTGAATTCCTCCTCTGATTTGACCACCTTATCATCGATCGTCTCTTCCTCCGGAATTGTGAACTCTGCTATAAAGTCAGCCAGAGCTTGCCCCCTGATCGATGTCCGCGATTGAAAATTTAAATCAAACTGACTTAATTCAATATTCCACTTGATCAACCATCCTGATGCTTCGGGTCTTTGCAACACCTGTCTCAGAGGCTGATTATTATATATGATTATTGGGTGAGCTTGAAAATAATAGCGGAGTTTTCGGGAGGCGATCAGAAGGCTGTAAGCATGCTTCTCAATCCTTGGGTAGTTACGTTCTGCAGCTGCCAATTTCTTACTTACGTAATATACCGGCCTTTGCACCTTGTCTTCTTCCCTGACTAAGGCGGTGCTAATGGCGTGAGCCGATACTGCTAGATAAACAAACATCTCTTCATGATCCACTGGCTTCAACAAAATCGGTGGTCTCTCTGGTAAATCCAATAGATTTTGAAAGGCCTCAACACAGTACGGAGTCCATTCAAAATTTTTCTTTCCCCTTTTTATCAAGTCAAAAAAGGGACGCACTTGTCTGTTGCTTTGGAGATAAATCTACTCAACGCAGCCACTTTCCCCGCAAGACTTTGGACATCTTTGATTCTTCGTGGTTCCTCAATGTTCCTTATCGCTGCTATTTGACTGGGATTAATTTCAATTACTTGAGAGCTCACGATGAAACCTAGAAACTTTCCAGATGCCACCCCAAATGAGCACTTCAAAGGATTAAGCTTCATCCGATACTTTCGCAGGATACCGAACATCTCTGCCAAATCTTGTGTATGGCTAGAGGACTGTCTCGATTTGACAAGCATATCGTCCACATAAACCTCCATAGTCTTCCCTATTTGGTTACAAAACATCCAGTTCACCAAGCGTTGGTAGGTAGCTCCAACATTTTTCAATCCGAAAGGCATGACCACATAGCAGTACAACCCCAAATTTGTAATGAAGCTCGTGTGCTCTTGATCGGGCACATGCATGGGAATCTGGTTGTATCCGGAATATGCGTCCATAAAAGAAAGAAGTTCATGTCCCGCCGTCGAATCCACAAGCTGGTCTATTCTAGGGAGTGGGAAGCTATCTTTCGGGCAGGCTTTGTTCAAGTCTGAAAAATCAATACACGTCCGCCACTTTCCGTTTGACTTCTTTACCAAAACAGGATTCGATATCCAGTCGGGATATGTCGAATCTCTAATAAATACGTTCTCTTTCAGCTTCTCCACTTCTTCTTTCAGAGCTGCCGACCTCTCTGGGCCCAGCACACGTCTCTTTTGCTTTACAAGCGGGTGTTTTGGGTTTATACTCAGCGAATGACTCATGATGGATGTTGATATCCCACACATGTCAGCGTGGGTCCAGGCAAACACATCCATGTTTGCCTTCAGAAAGTTAGCCAGTTCTTTGGCTCGGTGCGGATCCAACTGGGATCCAATCTTCAAAACTTTTGCTGGATCAGCTTCATCAATGGGTATATCCACAGTCGTTTCGTTAGGAGTTGCCTTTCTATCCTCAGGTTCCTCATCTTCTCTGGGATCCAGGTCTTCAGGCATTCCCTTGGGCAACTCCTTCGGGGCTGATCCCTCTAATTGCTATGCCGAACCCTCCTTTGGAGGAGGTGAAGTACTTTTAGTCTCGATGTTGAGTCCCTTCATCAGCATCTTTAATTCAGCAATATAGCAAGCTCGTCCGGAAACTTGATCTCCCCTCATTACTTCTGTTCCGGCTTCTGTTGGGAACTTGAGCAATAAGCACCATGGTGCAATACAAGCCCTGAACTCTGCAAGGGCAGGCCTTCCTAAAAATGCGTTTTAGGGCGAATCTATATCTAGCACTACGAACTAAAGCATTCGTACTCTTCGACGATCCCCTTGTCCCGATGTTACGGGTAATTCTATATACCCCATTGGAGCTGTCGATGCCCCATTGAAGCCTCGGATCCAACCTTCATAGGGCTTCAAATCTCCATACTCGAGTCTCATCTGGTCAAACGACTTCTTAAACAAAATGTTGACAGAGCTTCCATTGTCTACTAGTACCTTATAAACCAATGCCGGCCTAATAGTAGTGGTAATAACCAACAGATCTTTGGTAGGTGATTGGATTCCGGTGTTGTCTCTGCTACGGAACACCACATCATCGAACGTTGTCCTCTGCTGTTTCACAGGGGTGATATCTTCCAAACCACTGCACTCATCCATATCTATGTGCTTAACTGCATTAACGTATTGGTCCATTGCTCTGAAACTGTGGATAGCTGGATGGAGTCCACCTACTATTGTGTTAATGACAATCCCTTTGCCCTTTTGTTGCGTTGTAGGTTTGGGAGCAGACTGATTCTGGTTTGGGGCCTGTCCTCCTTGCCCTTGTCCCTCGGGGCAGCCTTATACTCATCCAACTTACCTTCATGCAAGAACTTCTCAACCACATCTCTCAAGTGTCGACATTCATTCGTTGAATGTCCGTGGGTTCCGTGAAATAAAAAAAAATTCCGGTAGCAATTTCTTTCTCTGTCGAATCTCATGGTGGTGGTTTTTTGTATTGCAAAACATTATACGTGTCCAAATAAATGTTCTCTAACGTATCATTCAATGGTGAATAATTTTCAAAGGTCTGGAACAGGGGTCTTTTGTCAGAATTACTTCCTCGGTTCCTGTTTCTCCTATTACCATTCCCATTACGGTTGCTGTTGCCCCCGTTTCCATTATTATTGTTTCCATTCTTGTTTCCAACATTCACTTCGACTTTCCCAAAGCTTTCTCCAGACTGCTTTACGGCAACATTACTCTGAACAGCTTCTTTTGAGCCCGCTCCGGACTTCCTCTTTCTGTTTGCCCTTGCTTCTTCCCGTCTTAACTGAATATTGGCCTTCTCATAAAACAATCTCTTGTGGGAGGCGGCTTCCCAGAATGATAATCTCCAAACTCTGAATCAGGATCAACTCCCTCCATTAAAGCCATCAAGATGGTAGGCTCATGAGGGTTGCTGACTTCTGTTACAGCTAAATTGAAACGGTCTAGATACGACTTCGAGGACTCACCCAACGCTTTCTTAATTCTCGATAATTCGATAACAGTCTTAGACTTTCGGGCATGAAGTCGGAATTGATTCATAAAACGTTCACTTAACTCTTTGAAATTCGATATCGATCGAGGAGGAAGTCGGGTAAACCATAGTATTGCTACGTCTTCTAAGTAAATCGGGAAAGCCTTACACTTCACAGCGTCAGGAGAAGCTGCAGCATTCATAAACCATGTGTATCACATCAGATGTTGTCCCGGGTCAGTTCTCCCATTATATCTGTCCATCTGCGGCAAATTAAATCGTCGGGGGAACTGAAAGTCAAGAATGTCATCAGTAAAGGGAGTATGGCTTCGCTCAATACCATAATCTTCATTGGTGTAGTTTTGACTCTCAGACATGATCTGGCGTACCATAGCCCATACATCAGCATTGATCAATGGCCGTTCAGGCTCCCTGGCTCTGATGTTCGGGTTTCCTCTAGGCTCCTGATCAGGGGACACCCTCCTTCTTCTAACGGCTTCTACTCTGCTTTTCTCCTTACGTTCCCGGTCGATCTCGGGAGGAAGGGGCTGAAGCATTTGTCCCTGAGTGGGGTTGGTAAGGTTAGGATCTCTAGGCAGAACATGGTATCCTCGCATTGGTAATAGCATAGGCTCTCTCAAGCTCGGGTCATCGGGTCCTAACACACGAGCAGCGACTTCGCGGGATCCCAGAGATCCGAAAGTCATTTGTTCCAAATTCTAAGGTCGTTCGAGTGACCTTCTTTCACGAGGCCGTTCTTCCTCAGAAGAAGAAGACTGATCCATTGCAGTGTGATGAACTAGGGAAGGGGTTCTCTGCCTGCGAAGCTTGCCAATTTCCCTACTTATGATTCTCATATTCTCTTGCATCATAAGGTTGGTGCGCTCGTGGATTCTCATAGCCTCCCTGGTGCTCTCAAGCATGTCGAGAAGGCGCGAAAAATCTCCTTGGGTGACAGGCGCAGATGGATTGATCTGGTCATTGGTCCTGATGGCTGGAGTCGGAGCATTTGGAGGGGCTCGAGTAGAGGTTCCAGCATCACCTAGAGTCGGATCGGATCGGAGCAAAGTGACCTGGCCGGATCGGTTCGGGTGGGGGGAGCGCACCTCTTCAACATCTTCTACTCGAGTCGGATCGGAGCTTTCCCTCTGCGACCGGTTCGGATTTCCTGAGCCAATCCGATCCGCTCCCGAGCTTTGCCCACGAGACCTCGCCACGACCGCGTTTTGCTGATATTCACCAACTTCGTTCCCTCGACTGGTTTGAACTTCCTTGCCTTTTCCTTTGGCCATAATTCTTCAACAATCAACCAACAAGTAATTAAAAGCGTTGAAAATTGGGGATTAACTTCTTTGAACTCAACGGTCCAAAAAGTAGAACGATAATCCAGAAAAACAGAGAATTCAAATGATTCTCAGTGAAAGCACCAAAATGTTAGACCAAAAAGTGGTTCTAACACCCAAACTGACTAAAATTACGATAAAATGAGATCAAAAACAGAAAAGAGACACAGGATTTATTGTGGTTCGGCGTTAAAGAGTCTACGTCCACTTTATATCACTTTGCTTGATGATGTAAATGAAAATACAACAAGATATTCACTCAATCTCACTCATTTTTCATATACATTCACTCAATTATACTCAAAATACACTTTGAATGATGATTTGGATTGTTTGGGAGTGCTGGAATTCGGTTCTCAAAGATATTCAAACTCTCAGAGTGCCAAAAAGTCCCTTTCAAATGATCCTTGGGGGTCTATTTATAGGTGGAAGCTTCTACAGAATTCGGTTCGGATCGGACCTACATGGCTCCTATCCCACCACTTTCGGGTTCAGATGTATTTTGGTATTGACTGCGCATAAGGTTGGTGGTAGGCGTGGGCAGAACGTGGGTGTAACCACCCCGAGTATTAAGGAGAACGTGGGGTAAGAGCTGCTGTAACTTCGGGATCGGATCGGGCATGCTAGCTTGCGAGGGCTCGGATCGGATTTATACCATCCGCTCCGGTCTGGTTTGAAATGGACTCTAACTTGTCTACTTTCTGTTCCACTCCGATCCGTTGTGGTAGTGACCATCTGATCCGATCCGACCTGCTTTGGGAAGTAGTGTTCTTCAATGCTTGATATCCTAACTTTTTGACTTTGTGTATCCTAGTTCACAAAGTAGGCTAACAATTACTATATCCTTTCGTCGTCTGACAGATGCTCTACTTTAACCATATACCCATTCCATTGCTTTACTCTGTGTATCATCCATTAGAATTTATCAATTTCAACTTGCTACTGTTTCAGCACCCCAAGTAACTCACACTCCAATTTTGACGGGTTTTGCATATTCATATATTATCTAAATTTACTTTGATTCCAATTTTAAGATTAGTTCTTGACGGGTTTTGTATATTCATATATTATCAAAATTTATTTTGATTCCAATTTTAAGATTAGTTCGTTAATGTTTGCATAAATAAGCTATATTGATTTCGCTTTTTGGTTCCCAGGCAATATTATATAGTTGCAAAGTTTAAATGTATGGGATAAACTTAATGCGTCATAATGACGTGTAAAGGAGCATTTGAAAAGGTAAAGTATCACTACTTTAAAACCTATATCATTTATTTTTCGAATAATGTATGCTCTAAAAAATAATTAATTCATACACAGGTGCAATATTGATAGCTTTTTACATTGCAGCTAGCCAGGCCCAGCCCGACTAGTTTGGCTGCCCTAGGCGAGTGTGGTAAATTTTCAAGTAAAAACATTAGAGCACAACCAACAATGACTTGTTTAGTTACTAAACAAGCCACGGAGCAACCAGGTGTGGCTTATTCAGTCACCCGTGGCTAGTTTTGAACTCGTTCGTGGCTGGTTGACTGAACAGGGGTCGGTGCTTATAACGGCAAACTCTTTGCCGTTATAATCTTATAACGGCAAACTCTTTGCCGTTATAAGCTTTGCCGTTATAACATTAGTTTTATAATCTTATAACGGCAAAGTGTTTGCCGTTGTAACCTTATAACGGCAAACGCTTTGCCGTTTTAACCCCCCGACCCGTGGATGGTTTCTTCTTCTGGTTGCTTCGCTCGTTGGACCAGTTTCAAAACAAGAGAGAGAATAACTGAACAGAACGGATGGTTGGTTATGGTCTTGCAAAGAGGGAAAATTGCAATGCCTCAGATATGAACCCTGCACGCTTTTGTAAAACGGATGCCCTACAACCACTGCACCAGTTGAACATTCAATAATATGGTATTTTTTGTTTCTTTCTATATACATATTCATAAAAACTTGCTGCTTGTTGCCCCTCCTCCTCCCTCCTCCCATTGCCCTAGGCGGTCGGCTTGTCCGACTTGCCCTAGGGCCGGGCCTGCAGCTAGCATACAAGCACAAGGTTAGTATAGTAAAATTATTACACTTTGAACATCAACGATTAGTATTTTAAAAAAATTCTGTTATGCCTAATAGTTGTAGTCGTTCGTACAGAAAGTTATGGTTGATAGTGATACTATTCACGCACCTATGTCAGCGTAACCATGTTACTATCTTCAACTATAATTGCAGGTCCGTCATAAAAAGCTTTGACTACGGTGATTTACAAAAAGGAAGTAGACGATTGGAAAGTTCAACTAACACTTTGGGTTGATCCAGTGTAAGAAATGAAAGTATATTCTTTGATAATTCCATTAACTGCATACGATGGTTGGTTACTTTTATGATTTCCAATATCATAACATATTTGGCTGTAGCTTACAGTTTGTATTCCAATCGCTACTGTTTCCCATAAATTTTTAAAAAATAATGACTGACGTACTCTTGGACGTTATTTCTTTCTTACAGTTTTGATGTCATGTAGCTCTAAAAGTCAACAAGTGATATACAAAAAAAAAATAAGAAAGAAAGAAAGAATACTCTTATAAAATTACTGTTCCATTTTATAAATGTTAAGCATATTTGCTCTTTGTCATGTCAGGATCAACTAATACTGACACGTCAGATCATATACGGAATAGGTTTTACATATATGGCAAAAGAAAATGGACACCGGTATGCTGAATACCTTCATATTCTCTACCAAAAACTGAATAATTTGTAACAAGACTGTTATTGGCGGTACATGATATTGGTATCAAATGTACACTTTGCATGTGTTATTTTATTGCAAATTATGTCGCAAAATTAGGTAACGGACTCCTAATGTATCATTAATGATTTTATTGCGCAATGCACTAAATATTTCGATTGCTTCATTGAACCATACACAATCTTGGAACTCTTCCCAACAGAAATAATTAAATAACAAACTTTTTAGGAATTTTTGAAATTACACTTTGCATGTATTATATTGCTCAATGACGAGACGAGACGGTCCACGTAAGGATATGCATAGGTGAAATTTATTTGTTTGTCTTTGAATCCTCATGCAAGCACTGTGTATTCC
This sequence comes from Allium sativum, assembly GCA_030737875.1. Classification (NCBI taxonomy): domain Eukaryota; kingdom Viridiplantae; phylum Streptophyta; class Magnoliopsida; order Asparagales; family Amaryllidaceae; genus Allium; species Allium sativum. Next base: position 776,459,018 of record CM060926.1, read on the forward strand.
AATTAAACATTAATTAACAAGCTGAAATTTTTTTTAGGGATATTTTCTGTTAAGCCATTCACACATATTGGACATTCAATTGCTGTTACATGCATTGAATAGTTAACAAAAGAAAGTACAAATTTGATTTTCAAAATAAAATAAAATAAAATAAAATAGATGTTATTGAAAATAAATCTTTAGGTATAGAAAACATGCTTCTAAGAGAAGATGCCCACGTATTAAGTTTAAATAACACCAAATTGCTATTTTCCACAATTATAGACACCCATATAACTGAAATAACTTGGGCCCTACTATTAGTAGTGGTCAAAATCTCCTTATTTTGTCACTGTATAATAATTTAATTCTTATAAGACTTAATGGAATACATGTACACAATTAAACAGAGCTTATTTTCCCTGTGCTTGATTAGTATTCGAGAACGACACTAAATCTCGAGTAAATTGCAAGAACTCAATATAGTTTGATTGGTAATATTGTTGTCCCGTACAGTTTTGTAACTTATAAATGATTAAGAATTTAAGATAACTTCGTAGTTCTTTTTATTAAAACTGACCTGCTATTTTATATACCAATGTGCATGTTATATGTGAATGACAATTATTTATATTTAGATGTTTTAATTTTGCGGAAGCAGTATATTTCTCGACCAGCAATTTATAGATCAATATTGCAAAACTTTCAAATCTTGCTTGCATTTACATTTTCATATTTTTCTCTGATTGCTCAGTATCCATAAATTATAATAAAATTCTTTTCAATTTTGCAACATTGTGGCAGTAAATGAAAATATATTTCATGTTGGAAAAGAGAAACCACACTTTGCAACTTACCGCAATTTTGACAAGTCGTAACCAAAAGCACATCGATCTGTTAAAAGGCCATCTATCTTCCAAATTCATCTTCTCGCTTTGATTCTCATCGCCATCTTTCCAGTAAGTATGTTTATTGTTAATTTTCCGTACTGCTACTATTTATCTTTTTTTCCTTTCAAGTTCTCTTGAATTATAATTTAAATACGGAACACTGTTGGGCGTCATTTAAAATATAGCAGTTGTTATTAAAAAGTCGTATATGTAGGTAACCATTGCTGTCTTAGAGCATCTCCAACAGATAGTTTAATTCATGTTACGGGGTTGAATAAGGCATGTTTTTGCACCCAACAGATGTTACGTGGTGTAACATTAAGCAAAATGTTATGGATTGAATTCAGAGTTCTGCATGGGACGCGCGAGCCGATTTTATCGACGCACGACTTCAGGAGCCGATAAAATCGGCTCGTGGCCAATTTTTTTTTCTCATCTATAATACCATATTTTGTCATATATACAACAACAAAACCCTTAAATTTTTTATAAAATAAACATCGAAACGTAATAATAGATGATTAATAACCCTTAAAAATGCAATAGAACGAGTTGGTACAATAGAAAAGGACAACATCATCACTGCATACATGATCGATAAGTTCGAACAAGCACAAAATAAAACGCGAAAATAGATAATGGTTCTTCATAACTAGGTATCGCCGTAGTGGTTCCATAAATGATTCATAAGATCCTTCTACAGCCGGTTATGGAGTTCTGCATTTCTATACAAAACCTGACGGGTCAAATGAATGTTGAAGTCCTCTTGTGTTAGTGGTAGGTTTTGTCGGAACACTTGCGGTGGTAGCGAAGCACCCTCGTAATCGCAGTGACATTATTCTTCATCCATATCTCTTTCATCTTCTATAATCATGTCGTGAAGAACGATGCAAGCAAACATGATTGTAGACATCTTACTCCTGTACCACAGCCGACATGGATTACTTATTATTGCAAATCTAGATTGTAAAGCACCGAAAGCACGTTCCACATCTTTCCTTTGTCCCTTCTGCATCGCCGCGAACAGGACTTGTTTAGGAGTTAAAGGATTTGAACATGTTTTAACAATGGTGCTCCATTTCGGGTAAATGCCATCACCTAGGTAATAGCCATGGTTGTAAGTATTTTGGCCTAGGGTAAATATTAAAGGAGGTATCTGGCCTTGAGCAAGATCATTGAACAGATTTGATCTTTCTATAACATTTAAGTCGTTATTAGAACCGGGTATTCCGAAGAAAGCGTGCCATATCCACAGATCGTACAATGCCACAGCTTCCAAAATGATGGTTGGTCGTCTTTCCTTGCCGTTGTACGCACCTTGTAATCCCTTAGGACAGTTCTTCCATTCCCAGTGCATACAGTCCAGACTTCCTAACATTCCCGGCCAACCCCTGCTTTCGTGCATCTCTCTGATTCGCACTACATCTGCTTCGTTCGGTGACCGTAAGTATTCTGCTCCATAGACGTCCACAACTGCTTGACAGAAAGTTTCAAGTGTTTCTAGTGTCGTGCTCTCTGCTATGCGGTATGCATCGTCTAAAGCATCGGCTGGAGTGGCATAAGCTAACATTCTCATAGCGGCCGTCATTTTTTGTTCACCGGACAACCCCTGTGTCTTCGATGCATTTTGTTTGTACTTAAAGTAATCATTGTTACCTTGAATACCAACCAATATCCGAAGAAATAGGTTTCTCCACATCCTGAATCTTCTGCGAAACATATCAGGCCCGTAAGTGTAATCGTCATCGAAGTAATCTTGCATCAAAGACTTGTGGTATTTAGCAATGTTTTCGGTATATAAACCTCCTTCCAGGAACAGATCCCCCTCTAGTTGTGGACGATGAACCATACGCTTCACGGTATAGGTCCTATATTTCTTGTATTTCTTCTGCTTCCACTTGAAGGATTTCATCTTCCTCCGAATCGCTAGCAAAAGCCAGCAAGCATTTTGTAAAGCTGGAATCCATTTATTTTTGTGAATAAGTTTTGATTTGAGATATGAAGTGGAATGTGGCTGTTATGTATAAGGTATTTCGTATTGGTAAGTGGGTAGCTTTATTAGGTGGAGTGTTATCCTTTATTGGATGATGTGCTCCTTTATTGGATGATGTGCTCCTTTATTGGAAAGAGGGTTCCTTTATCGTTTACGGTGCTCCTTTATTGGTTTGAGTTCCTCTTTATTGGACAGAGTGTTCTTTATTGGACAAAGTCCTCCTTTATTGGGTAGAGTGTTCCTTTCTTTATTGGACAGATTTCTCCTTTACTGGTAAGAGTGTCTCTTTATTGTACCACGTGCTACTTTATGTTGGATAGAGTGTTCTTCTCTTTATTGGAAAAAGTGCTCCTTTATTGGTAAGAGTGCGTCTTTATTGGTCATAGTGTCGTTTATTAGACAGAGTGCCCTTTATTGGACAGAGTGTCCTTTATTAGTAAGAGGTTTATTACTCTTTGCATCACATAATTTAGACCGTTGGACTTTGCAATACATAAATGTTTTGCATTACATAACTTACAAGCTTAATACAATGACAATTACAACTTGAATACGTGCTAAAGCACAATTGAAAGAAGTACGACAACTTAACACATAAACATGAAATCTAAACTACAGTAATAAACGGTACGATAGTTTCCGCCGACACCTACCACGGACGGGGGAAAAATCTAGCCTTAGCTGCGTCAGACACATTCTTGTTCAAACGTCGAATTTCTGCTTGCGTTTCCAATGTATATTGAACTCCACGTTCGCACATCGGAGGGTCAATCCACTGCTTAAAGTAACAACAGTCAATTTCATTAGGAAAAACGGTGTGATCCTGGTAGGCGGCACAACCAAAAAATCGGCGTCCCGCATTATTTTCGGTCTTCGAAACAACGACGACTGATTCTTCTGTACAACGGCACAAAGGGTTGGATCCACCAAGACGTACTGGCTTGAGAACACGTCCTTGAAGAACCACTTCTTTTCCAGGTCTTTGAGTTACAACCCCCTCATCGGCACTTTCCCGTTTGACCATGTTGGAGGCCACACTTTCTTCTCCCTGTTCCGCCATTACTCACAAATTTGCTTCTTTGGGGAAAGAGGATGGAGGTGGCGGCTGGAAGCAAAATATGTAGGGAAAACAAGAGTGTGGGTTTCAGAGAAACCGATATATATAGGAAAAACAAGAATGTGGGTCCAGGGTCGTCCACTAACCCGTATTATTTATACGTACGTACACGTCGTAGTTAAAAAGGAGTTAAAAAGGCGGGTCGTCCACTTACGTACCAGTGTTGGCACTTGGCAAGTTGCCGAACTAAGCACTTGCGAAGTACCAGGTTTGGCACTTGCTGAAGTACCAATGTTGGCACTTGGCAAGGTGCCAAACTAGGCACTTGCGAAGTACCAGGTTTGGCACTTGCCGAAGTACCAATGTTGGCACTTGGCAAGGTGCCAAACTTGGCACTTGCGAAGTACCAGGTTTGGCACTTGCCGAAGTACCAGTGTCGGCACTTACCTGCATATTGAAGTACCAGTGTTGGCACCTGGCAAGGTGCCAAACTTGGCACTTGCCGAAGTACCAGTGTTGGCACTTACCGAAGAACATATGGAACGACATAGAACATATGGAACGAGCAAATATTACACAGAACATATGACACGAGCAAACAATACACAGAACATATGAAACGAAACATGTCACAAAACACATAATAAAATAACATACAGTCACAAACATCGAGACATACACATACATACATCGAGCCATACATATATATACATCGTGACATACACAAATATACATCATGATAAATCTGCGGCATCATCGTCACCGTCCAAAGACATCTCGTCCCCGCTATCAGAAGGGTCATAATACGGAATATCGTCATCAATACCTCCAAGCTCGTCATCACTACCTCCAAGTCCATCATCACTACCTCCAAGCCCGTCATCCTCTCCTACTCCGTCACCCCCTCCAACTCCGTCATCCCCTCCAACTCCGTCACCCCCTCCTACTCCGTCACCCCCTCCGACTCCGCCACCCTGTCCTACTCCGTCACCCCCACCAAGTCCGCCACCCCCTCCTGAACCTCCAACTCCTACTCCTGAACCTCCACCAGTACACGACCCTATAATGGTACCTAATGCCGAAGTATCACCACCCCCTGCTGCCGCTAATCTGGCCTGTAAGTCAAAGATCTGCTCCTGCAATCCCTGAACAATCGCCTGGTGCTCCTGACACATGGACTGAGAATGTAGCAGCGCCATCTCCTGAATAGCCGCAATATGTATCCTATGCTGGTCTAATCGTGGTGCATACTGCATAAATAGAGCATATAAAATCAGTATTTACATCGTATAACATACAACGTAAATTCACAAGTACAAGCTTTACCTCATGTGACGGATATAATCCAGCAGTAGGGACACCGTGCACCATGTGTACAGGTGGGTGAACAATAGGCAGGAGTATCTGTGCTCCACTAAGATCAAATGTCTGAAATGTATCGGCCAGAGCGAAATCCGTAGGAGGGTCGGCGATCTGTGAAGGGGTCGGGTCAAATGTGAACGACGGAGGGTGAATTCTACCACTAACCAATCGTGGACCAATGTGATCGGAGTTCACACCCCGCATATAATCCAGCAACAAGTACCGTCTAGGAGCTACCCGAACCCAATAAGGATCAAACTCTGCGTCGGGTATGTGAAAATTGATCGTATCAGCCAATCCTGCCTGTCTCAAACCAGCAACATATTGTCTCCCTATAACACGCTGCGGGCCAAACATCTCAAGTGGCAGAGGTGGATCTGTGGGTACGGGCAACTGACCGGTACCCTGGTAATAACATCGGTCTCCCAAGTACCAAACAGGAAGGTGTGCCGGTGGGAAGAAGAGGACACATCGAGTAGATATGCGACATGCAATGGCAAATGGATGGGCATCAGGTACTGGGCCATCCGCTGCAAGTAACAACTAATAAGAAGCCCAAGGTGCTCGTAGCATGTTCCCCCTCTCCCTCATATCTAACTGGGTACGAGCCTCCATAAAGTCATGTCTCACACCAGCAGGAGCACGCCGAACTACATGAATACTCTCCCATCTACGCATGCGGGGAAAAGGTCTCAGCAGCATGACTGGCGGTGGGCAGGATGCGTGGGTGCATGTTGACCGTGTACTCGTAGTACCAACACGGCAACATGTACCAAAGACCAAACATCTGCTGAACCTCTCCAAAAGCATAGGAGTCAAGAGCGGTGTATAAATATCCCAATATGGCAGAGCCCCAATCAAACATATGCAACTGCTCTAAATCGACTAGTGCTGCTAGGTAGCCGAGCTTAATCGTACTCCGTTGGTTCGTGATGAACGTCGAACCAAGGAGATATAAAATGGTATCCCTGTATACTACGTCGTGGAAAGCTACCTCACAGGCATGCTCTTCAATGTACTGAAGTAGATATGTGACTGAAACGACACCATTAGCTATACGAGGCGCCGACAAATCTGCAAAATACTGTAGGTAGGAATCGGGTAACTCAAAAGAGGAATCAAAGGGAGGTGGGTCTCTATCTGGATGGCCTATCTCAATCCCCGTAAGCATGTAAAAATCGGACGGGGTGATACCTAGCTCAAAATCCGGAAAGTGAAAGGTGTGTGTCGTAGGCCACCATCTCTCCGCTAAGGCATCGACCAAAGGTCGATCGAAGGACTGGGGAGGTACAATACGTAAAAAATGTCCGAATGGACTACCAAGTAACCTCTCTCGAATATGCAGTGGTAATAAGTCAAGGGCATGTGAAACAAACTTCGCCCAACTCCTGCGAAGGTAGACGTACCCAGTCTATTAAAATTATACTAGTTAATTTACTATAAAACCACAAGTTCATACGATTAAAACATATGACATACATGCACTAAACTATAACGTAAAACCTATAGGGGATACTTTTTAATAGTTCAGTAACTACAAATTTTAAAATAATTAAAATTAATACCCTAATGGTCTCCAACGCGGTAAAAAATCGATGTGTGAATCCCTGTGGTAGCTCGTGGAGGATACGTAAGTCCTCAGTCGGCATACCCTCTGGTGGTGGAAGGTGAGCTGGACTGGAAAGATCATCTGGCATAACTGGAACTGTGCGTCTCCCCATCTTCGTAACGCGTGGCGGCATCCCGGCGTCGTAACGAATATAAAAAAATTAAAAAGGAGGAAATGGAGAGGAGAGGAAAATTTAAAACCAACACCCCCTCCCCGCGCCATATATAGGCGCGGGAGAGGCGCGAGCCGATTTTATCGGCTCGCAGGCCACGAGCCGATAAAATTGGCTCGCGCTTGTTGGGAGATATCAAAGATATCTCCCAACATGTTACGGGTCGTAGCGTTACGACCCGTAACGCTGTTGGAGATGCTCTTATATCTAGCATGAGAATTACAGCAGCAGATTTTTTGTTTGATGAAATTTCTTAACAATCGGTTCAGTGCTTGAATCTGAAACTAATGACTGGGATAATTTTGGCTACAAACAATCTTATGATCCGAACTTTGTTTTCTACAATGTCAGTAATTATGGAGAATCATTTGGATACGATGATTGGTTTTACATTCTACATACATTACTTGGTCGTAAATATTCAAACTCTTATATTGTATTGTTCTTTCTATGGAAACCTTTTTGCTGCAATATAAATAGAGTTTCTGTCAGTTTTTTTAATGAGTGAGAATGAGCTATGAATTATTTTGGAAGGAAACTAAGATGATGGCATCTTTAGCTTGCGGTTGGCTTGAAACAGTGAGCAATCTGAGAATAAAATTTACAGCCAGGATATTGTGTGCTCCGTACTCATTAACACCTAATTATTCGATTTATTTGATTTCTTGAATTTGTTTTAGTTGAAACAAATATAAGCAACAAGCTTTTCAAAATATTCTCAAGCTTTCTGCAACAAAATCATAGAAACGTTCCTCATGCTTCCATAATTTTTGGTGGATACCCAGTGCCAAAGGCTCCCGTACTCAAGCGCGAGGGCTTCCTAGATCAGTGTTCCGTTCTAGTACTATTCTCACCGTTTTCTGAGTTCTGGGGGTGGTCAGTTGTTGCACACACGGCCTTTCCCTAGGCTTTTAATAAAATTTTCTCTTACCTAATAAACTTTGAACGGCTGTCCAACAAAGAAACGTGCGTGTCATAAATATTCTCTTTTATTTTCCCATGTTCCGTGCAAATTATAAATATGATTAGGCATTGTTTCTATTTGACTTCATAAATTTTTGTCTTTTCAAGATTAGGCAAAATCATGTTGTTTCATCTAAGCTCCAATAATGGACACGCATGATGCATTTCATCATTAAACGGATTTCATCATCTATATTTGACAAACCTGTATTTATGACATACGTGAATTGTTGTAGTTATGAAAAACAAATGATGAATTTCTGTGTGCATGCAGACAGTTTGTGAAAATAACCAACGGTTGCACGTATTAATGAATTTCTAAGTGCACGTAGACAGTTGATGAATTTCTGTTGATGAAAATAACCAACGGTTGCACGTATTAATGAATTTCTGTGTGCATGCAGACAGTTGATGAATTTCTGTGTGCATGCACACAGTTGATGAAAAACAAATGATGAATTTCTGTGTGCTTGGAATACGACAATCTCTGTTATGTTGGTGCATGAATGATATAATGAATTTTTTTATTACTGACAATTATTCTATGCGTTAGAATAACACTATGATCAAATTATTGAACATTAGAACAAACTTTTTATGTTTTACTGCCGGGTGTTCTTTGTTTGTTATTTTCTTTGGTCATAAGCTGATTGTTTGAGGAAGTACACAAAAGGTCATTCTTTTAAAGGTGACCAACTTCCACGAAATTTTGCTATTTTATGCTTTTTCCATGGGAAAGAACACTATCAATCGTGAGTGGGCTCATTTTATGTGCAAAACGTACTAAAGACGCTTTTGTATTGTGTGCTACAATTGGTTTTAAAAAGCGTAACTAATAATAGTGTCCTGCTATTCACATCCCACTATCCACTTCTGGCCACCACCCTCGTTCGGCAGTTCACGACCGAACGACATGTTTGCACAAATTTAGACTGTGCGGCAGCCGTTTATGACCGAATAATGTGAATGTGACTCAGTTGTTCACCACCGAACAGAAATGTGTGGTGGCCAAGAGAGGAAAATGGAGTGTGAATAGCAGGACGCTAATAATATTATGTAACATTTTAATGATAAATGTTAGTTCACAAGTGCTTTAATTAACGGAAAAATCATGACATAGTTATAAAATGTGGCCAAAACATTCTTAATATATTGGAAATGTCTACTTATTCAAATATCCATTGTATGTGCATTGCACATTTTTTAATTCATTTTCCACTTAAACTATTTCTTTATCTCTTCTACGTTGCATTACCTAGATGTGATAGTTAAAAAAATGCTTTAGTATAGAAAAAAATTATGAAATTGTACTTTGTACACAAATTAAATAAAGTGAAGAAATAAAATACAATAAAACAAATGCACTTAATAAGCCATTACCACATGTTATGAACTTCACAATGCCCGTTTGCGTAGTACGAGCCACACATTAGTTATACATGTAAATGTATTTCATATTAAATGAATATATTTGTGGTGACTAGTTTATCAATTAATGTAACTGATTGGTATAAATAGGTTCATAAATAAATAATTAACTGTTGTAACCGTTATTGATTTGGGGGAAAATAAATTAAATTAGGTAGTTAGGCCTAACAGTTACAATTTCAAAATTGGCTAGTATTAATGTTGTAAACCCCAATTAGGGAATTTAAATTATAACTACATTACGACATGAGGTTAAGCTCAATTTGTGGTAGAACTCTACCTGGAACTGCCTGACAAATCCAACATCCACAAGTGATCGGCTTACTGTGATAGATCTGGTGCATAAATATACGTATATATATACAACAGACAATAAATAAATAAATAAATTAGTAGTGTCTGTTGAGGTACAACAAATAAATATTTCGGAATTGATAAAATAAGGACATTTCATTGTAAATTAATGTCTTAGCAAATTAAGATCATTAGGCTCATAAATGACATTAATTATAATCAATGTAAATAAATGGCGTTTAAAGATTAATTAATGTCTCAGAGACTTATAACCCTTAGGTTCATACGTGATATAAATTTTAATCAATGGTAGTAAATAACAATTAAATGATAAATTTTTGCCTTAGGAAAACATGATCGTTGTGGTCATAAATGGCTATAATCCTATTAAATAAAAATAATGGAATAAAAGGGGAATTAATGGGTATCGATTGCCGTTTAAATACTAAGTCCGATTAGGAAAATAATTAAACAAATATCCTATGATAAGAAGAATATAACTTTCCCTATTTTATACTAAAAAATATAGAAAATAAAGAATGGACTTAGTAGATAAATAACGTCAGTTATTGTTTACAATAGTAGCCCGTGAAGATAATTGATTTATATACGAATGGTATTTTCGTTAAGAGAAACTAAACGATAATAACTCCATAATGTAGCTTGCTTTGGGATTAAGGTCTTAAGTGGTCAGATCCACCTATAAAAAGGTATTAAGCGGCCGTGAATCCCACCTTTCATAAATAGAAGCATTAAAGACTAATTGGGTACGTACTTGATAATCTTCACGTATAGTTTGCTTCCTTAGGTCTTAAGTGGCTTGGGCGGAAAAGTCTGTTGAATCTATGATTTTTTGTTTGATGATAACAAATGTATTATATTGGTGTGTTTGAAACTGGAAAAAAAAACATTGTTGTTTAATAGTGCTTTTACACAAAGAAAGAAAAATTACATAAGCATCTATTATTCAATAATATATATTTCACAAATCAATACAGTACATTTTTGTCTTTGAACTCTCAACTATACACAACTGATTTTACAATTGTTTTACACTACATACACAACTCTTCTTACACTCAATGGTATATCTCTACACACTCTTACTGTCCCAGCATCCTACTTTGCTCCTGTTGCATCATCCTGAAACCTGTCACAGAGAAGAAAATACACACAGTAGACTGGAACTAAAAATAGACACTGAACAAATAAAATTTTATTTTTTATTTTTTATTTGTCTCAGATTCTCTGTGTGTTTTTCTCATCATCTTTCTGACTTGATCAACCTCTCCATAATCATACTGGTTTGCTGATCAGAACCAGCATCATCTTAGCTAATTCTGACCAGCCTCAACACAGTACAGTTTGTCTGCTGATTTTTTTGGGTCACATATACAAGGCAGGTTAAAATCAGAAGAGAAATGGTAGTGCAAAATTTCAGATTAGAAAAATGGAATGATGTATGGCAGCACAAATATAGCAAGAACGAGTGCACAAGAACATAGGAACATATACATGGTCAACATGGACAGCAAATCAACATTCAAGTGGGAGATGAACTCAGCAACTTCAAAACAGTGGCATACATGGGTGTATAATGATTGCATGGTGTAAACAGATTCAGACCAGGAATATGAAGAGTGACACAACAACTACATGAAACCACACAAACAATAATGCAGCTCAAACATGAAAATGATGCATGATGCATACATCAAGGAGACACACAGTGAGTATAGCAATGGTCACATCAAAACAGCAAGTAACAATGGTGCAGCTACATGACATACACAGTAATAGCACATAATCATGGGTGCGTACACAATGCCAACATAGTGATAAGGGGCTAGAGGATGGTCAGCAAGTAAAAGAGCAACTCAGGTCAATATAGTTACATGAATGTGTGGATGTATAAGTGATAACAAAATGATCAAGTAGCAAGCAAGGTGACAAATACATAATAGTGGTGAAACTACAAATGCCAAGGTGGTGTAAGCACACACATTTCAGGGTCAAAACAGAGAAGTGCAAGATGTACAAACACATATGGTGGACATACACAAAAGCAAATGGCAGATCATGTCATTCTCAAGTAAAGGTTCAACAAGCATGAAGATACAGCATACAACAGGTGAAGAAAATCAGTTTAACCATGGGAAGTGCACAACATAGCATGAATAAGGTGGCAGATCATTTCATCCCAAATCAGGGAAACAATGTAAACTTAAGCCAAACTCATGTGCCTAAAATGGAACAGTTTCAGACTTGTGGTGCATGGAAGTATAGCTTGCAGATATGTGTGCATTTCAGTCTAGTGTGAATGGTGCAAGCAAGTACACAGTGGTGAAGCCAGGATTGAGTGTACAAAATTCTTCAAATGTGTGTGCAACAAATTATACAGCAGGACAATGATCACAGTGTTGTAGAATGAAGTAGTATAAAGTAAGACATGAATAAATGTATGGCTAGTAACATGGAAGATGGTAATAAACATGAAATATTTCAATGCTAAATGAAATCAGTGTGTGTGTGTGTTATTCATGGAAAGGTTTTAAATGGGTTAATTTCGATTTCTTCCTCAAAATCTCTGGTATATCAAAAATGGGAAATAACTTTTGGATTAAATCGTTCTTTGATGTGATGACTAGGCAGAATTAATTTCAGCAAGCACTTTATTTTTCAAAATTGGAAAACAATTTCAATCAGATCGAATGAAGAAAGCCTTAGTGGACAAAATCAGTTGATTATGTTTCCATTTACAATTTAACAGAGAAAATCAAGGATAAAAACAGAAAGTTTTTCAAAACCGATTAAAAATTGGTCAACAAAATTTGAGGGAAAAGAAATTTCGATTCGAATATTCCACTATCAAAATCGGGCAAGTCTTTATTGGAAATCAGAGAATTAGGGTTACAAAACCCCTATAAATTCACACGATTTCATCATCGACGGAGCATCCCAACATTTTGATAATAAAACCGAAACCCTAATTTCAAATCAGTTGCTTACTTGTATGGATCGAGAGAGAAGGAGCCTTGCAGAGTCAAGCTAGAAGGCAATTTCAACTGATTTAGATCTACATAGGAATTCGAAGCAAAGGATCTCAAGAATTCCAGAAACCCTAGTTTTTAACGCTGCCGCCATTCTTGAGCTTAAGAGCAAAGGAGGAAATCAACGGGAAAAGAGAACAAGAGCGGGACGGTCAATTTTCACATGGCTAAGCCAATTCTTTAATCAAGGGGGTTTATTTGTTTCTTTTTTGTCTTGTATTTTTATTGTAATTCCTTTCAAAACAATGCTTCTTTTTTTCTAGTTTTAATTTAAAACTAGGGTATACAGATTACTGATCTGTAGTCTGGGAAAATCTGGTCTATGGTACACATGCCAGTCTAGGATTTTGAGCGTAGGGTTAGACAGGAGCAGGCGCTGCGAGTTTACTTAGGATAGTAAGCGGGATCTGTTTGTAACTCCTAGTAGAAATCTTAGAAAGGCAGCATTAGGCACAATTTGCCGAAGCTGGGTATCTTTGTGTGTGATTTTCCTTTACTGCAGTTTTTTTTAATTTCTCTGTGACTGTTTTAATTATTGAAAAAACCCTATTCACCCCCTCTAGGTTTATTATTGATCGTACAATTGGTATCAAAGCCAGTGTTTATTTATCCCTAGAATCATGACTTCTATGAATAATGCTTTTTTTGAGGGACAATCTATTGATAGGCCACACATGTTCAACGGTAATGATTACGCGTATTGGAAAGCTAGAATGAAAATTTATCTTGTGTCTGTTGACTATGATGTCGGGGATATAATTGAAACTGGTTATAAACCACCCACTATAGTTGTTAACGAAATTGAAATGCTTAAGACAAAAGATAAGTGGGATGCAAATGATAAGAAACTGTACTCTATTGATTCTAAAGCCATGAATGCCTTGATCTGTGCCTTAGATAAAACTGAATATAACAGACTTTCTCATTGTAAAACAGTTAAGGAAATCTGGCATACACTGCAGGTCACTCACGAAGGAACGTCGCAAGTGAAAGAATCCCGCCTCGCTCTATTCAGTAATGAGTATGAGATCTTCACTATGCAGAAGGATGAGAGTATCAAGGACATGTATGGACGTTTCTCTGTGCTAGTGTACAATGCTAGAGCCCTTGGAAAAGTTTTTACTGAAGTTGAACTGGTGAGAAAGATTCTGCGTGTTCTGCCAATGAATTTTGAGGCAAAAGTCACAGCTATTCAGGAATCAAAGGATCTGAGTAAGCTGAGCATGGAGGAGCTTGTTGGAAATCTAATGACGTATGAAATGGAGCTGAAATCACGAGAAGATCTCAACAACTCTGATCTGAAGAAGAAGTCAATTGCCTTGTCCAATACTGTCAACAACGATGGTGAAGACTCCATTGAACAGCTTGCAATGGCTGTCAGACAAATCGCAATGTGGAGCAAATTCAAACCTCGAAGAAACAAACCAAAATCCAACAAGCTGAAGAACTCTGACAATTCAGATGAGGAACCACTTTGCTATAACTGTCAGAAGCCTGGACATCTGAAACCAAACTGTACCTTCTTCAGCCCAAAAGAAACAAGAAGAAAAAGAAAGCCTTTTCTATAACTTGGGATGACGAGGAAGGAGAAGAAGACTCAGATAGCAGTGAGGAAGAAAGTAACCTATGCTTCATGGAAAAATCTGATTCAGAAGATGATAAAGAGGAATCTACTGAGGTATACAGTTATGATGATTTGTTTTTAATGTGTAAACATCTTTCAGAAATCATTGATACACTAGAAACAAAAGCGAAAAACTTAAAGCAAAAAAATTAGAACTATCTACTCTTAAGTCCAACATTGAAAATCTTGAAAAAGAAAATTTGACTTTGAAAGAAACTGATGAGATTAAGAGAGAGAAATACATTAAAAGATGCACTTCACTTGTGAAAACCCGTAACTTCCCCGGTAAGGAAAGAGCAAATACTTTGAGGACAAGCCACATCGGAACGCAAACAGAAGAACATTTAATTGCTTATTACAACAATTCCATCAGAATACAAGAATATATAGAGTATGAATAACAAATTACACATTATTCAATATCAGTGATTTGATACAATACTGCAGCGGAAAATAATACAAAACACAACTGAAAGTAATACACGGATACAGAGCTTTCCGAGTATCGTTCCAACTATAAACCAGGAACCTGTGAATATAAATCTGCAAAACCAAAACTACTAGCTGCCCGTGTCAAAATAAGGGCACCCAGAGTTTAGGTTAAAACAATAAACTAGCCAGTCATGTGACTGGTGTGAGAACTAAAATAGTTATTAATCTTTATTTTAAAGTTAGGTAAATCAAGGGACCACGTCGTATAACACGAAACGGGTTTCCTCCCAAGAATACCAGTGCATAAAACAACAACGCAATGCTAAATAAAGAACAATGAAGCTATTATAAGACCGAGGTCCCATCACACAATGCAACACAAGCCGGAGGATAGGGTTTTACCTTATAATAGCCAAAGAATTCTTGATACGCTAAATTTCATGATTTATTATTACTATAAGTGAAGAAATCAATTTCAATCAGAAGTATCAATCATAGGCGGCATAAGTGCCCCATACCACTATATCGCCATATATAGGTATACAATCAAAACCGCAAAGTCATGTATTGGAAGTTGGATTTCCATCTGTGAACCAAGGCAAAAGATAGTCCTTACCGATTCGAAAGCCTCTAGTCCGCCCCTTAGGCAAGCGCGTAGACAAGCCTTAGATCGTCAGGGCCGGTACACCGATGTGGATTATTATGCCTGAACACTGCGTTTCCCCACCCTTTAGGGCGTAAATGAGCCAAATGACTCCATCGGCTCCACACAGTCACCGATATATCCGAGGCGCCTTGCAACCCAACAACCACATAAGTCAAACTCGTCAGGGCGTGTCAAACCACCGACGCCACTTCTAACTAGAAAGAAACGCATGTCCTCCCTGATGTCCTCTCCCGTTTTTGGTTCACAACCGGGGTGTGAGGCTCGCGAATCAATGCTACACAAAGCTGTGCCACACAGGCTGTGCTTTGATCATCAACCAGAAGACTCTGTTTTTCAACAGAAGCCTTGATCATTTGCATCTTAGCATGCCACACAGGCAGACCACTCCATGCAACCGATATCCATCAATCACACAGAATGATATCCAATGTCAGACACACAGTCCATTTACAAGTCCGTTCTGGGTCTGAACAAAATCGAAGGCACCTTGTACCTCGCATATCCATCGATCTCCAAGTACGTATGGACGATCACCAACTGATTCTCTCCTCTTGGGTGTACGGCCCAATCAAGATCATCAGTAATTATCCAAACGATGTGAAGACCTCCGGTCTTCAACCACCGTCTTCATCCTCGATACATCATCGAATTAGTTATTCAGAATGGGATAAACCCGATCTTTCTGAATAACTCGCGTATATAATAAACAAGTGTTACACAAACACAACATACACCTCATTCCAATTCATCAGTCACTAACCGTAAATTAGTAAGAGAACAATTCCCCAAATATTAACCCCGAAGGCCGAAACCAACATCAGATCAATACCCTGGAAACCATTCATCTTAACTAATCCTCAGTTAGTTGCTAAATTTCACATTCTTAGGGAGAGGTTCCCATTAATTTTATCAACGATAAATTCTTTAAATTTATTCTTTAATCTTCCTTTAAATATCAATTCAAATCAAATTATGCTTTATCCAAACTAGTCGGGATTAACGAACCTTACCGAAGTAATCATTTTTTTTAATTTCCCAATCCCAACCTATTCATCCTATGAAGTAAAACTGGTAATACTTCATATCTAACACCACGGTGTTATTGGTAAATTCAATTACCATTTCACGTTCAAATCTAATTAAAGATTTAACTATCGCCTGGAGCAAAACTGGTGATACTCCATTCCCGATCATTTCAATCTAATTAAAGATTCATTAAAACTCCACTTGGTTTTAATTTTCCCAAAAATCAATATTAATAATGGTTTAATTTGGGAAATCATATCCTGTCTTTAACTGGGTTAAAGAACCAATGTCATTCAAAACACGGTTCGCGATAAACCCAAAATCACATTCAAATTCAATTCCAATTAAATATCATTTAATTGGTATACTTCATTAATTCTAAATAAAAAGATTTAATCTTTTTCTCAACTGGGTTTAAGAACAGTGTTAATGAAGACACCATTCACGACAAACCCAAATCCCATTTGATATTAATTACAAGGCCCTGAATAGAAAATATATCGGCTTATATTCAATATCAAGTTCTACGACCAACAAATATCGTATTGGAAATAACGATATAAATATATCTTTCAAATTTCCATAATAATATCTGTATAATCACGAAATCCAACATCGAAATATTCCAAAAACAATTTCGATTCAAATCCATTTCCACTTTATATATTGGAAATTCTGGTTATTTTCAAAACCATTTCAAATCCACTTTATTTATTTTAAAAATAAATGGGATTATAATTCTAGTTCAAAACTAGTTCATTTTGATAAAAATCTATTTTTATCTTTTCAAATATGGATTTTTTCATCCCAGTTCTTTCCAAATCATTTCTTATGATTTTACACAAATTATTACTATTTTTAATAATTTTATCAAGGCCCGTACATCGATTTCCATCAACGGCCATCGAACTGCACTTACAGCGACCTTTTCCAAATTTGATTTGGACATAATTCCAAATCCAAACATTAGATTTCAAATCTGTAACATTCGTTAGAAATCTCTTTTCGATACGAACCCAGTGGTTCCGGTTTTAGGAGAATCCGACGGTCGGATCTCCCACAACGTCAATTCGAAGTTAATGGTCAAATTCGGGAACTGCCGCGGTGTAACACCCCGTATTTATGTTAACACTGTGATTACAAATTAAAGAATAACTAATCTCAGATGTGAGAATTAAGGGAAACAGGTTGCGCCATTGTGTTCTTCTTGGAATTCTGGTTGAGATAGAGTATGAGTTTGCGTGATTAGACTTCGTATGAATAAGTTATGGCCATCGGAAGTTTCAGAAAATTTAAAACAGATTTGGAAAATTCAAATTTCAGAGTCAAACAGTCTAGGCGAAAAATTCCCGCCAGGGCCAGGTCGACCGTAGGGTTGACCTGGGAGTCGACCTACCCTGACCAGGTAGACCTAGGGGTCGACCTGCCCCCCCCCCCCCCGGCCAGATTTGATTGATGACCTGTTTGCGATTGTGTGCTGACTCATTAGGGTTTCTGATCAGCTCTGATTGGCTGGGATTAATTCTGGGTTGATCGGACGGCTTAACCTAATACTAAACTCTATAAAAACACCTACAGACTCAAACCCTAAAATCAAAATAAAATTAGATTCATGGCCTCCATGCCGTCACCTAGCAACTCAGAATAGCCGCCACCAATTAGAGAGGAAGAAAGCAAATCAAATTCAATTCTTTTCAACTCTAACAACGAATCTTCTTCAAAGGGAAGCTAATAAAACTCCAGAACTCAGAATTCAGAACTTAAGACCTTCTTTGAGTTGTGAGTTCGATTTCTTTAGTAAAATAATTAGCAATTTAATTAGATTGAGTTATGATGTGGATTATTTGGATATGATGTGAATAATTGACTGCATGTTATTATTTATGTTGTAAAATTGTGATGTTATCATACATGTTGTATATTCTATGATGTTATGTTGTGATCATCTATGTTGTAAAGTTACGATGCTATCATCTATGTTGTAATTCTATGATTGACTTATGTATAATCAAATCATCATGTTGTTCATATGCTAGTTTGGTTATGTTGATTCATATGATAAATCATATGTATGTATGCAAGTTTAGATTTTGATTTAGACATGAATTATATGTAAATTGGGGAAAATTATATATACCTTACATGTTTTCATGACATCTAGTTTATGTGAAAATTTGATCTAAAGTTAGGCTATGACATGTGTGAGTTCTATGATAAATTCTACATGCTAGTTTACATGTTTATATGTAAGTTTACACCTTTAGATGTAGATCCATGACATACATGATTTATGCAAGTTTGTGACCATTATCTAAACAAGTTTACACCTTTAGATTTGGATCTATGACATATGTAGTTTTATGCAAGTTGTAACTTTGGCATATGCAAGTTTTAGATGTAGAACATCATTCACACATGCAAGTCCACCCCTTATGTTTAGATCTATTTTTAATTATATGTATGTTGTGATGTTTTCTCTTTATTCCATGAGTTAGACTATTCGAGTCTAATGTATATTTTACGTTAAACGAACGAACGTACAACGTGGGATAATGGGATAATATTAAAAAGATTTAATATTAAGAATTGGCATAAATGCCTTAAATGGCATAAAATAAATTTGTGATGAAATTGATATGATTTTACATACCATAAATAGATGGACATAATTGAGTCAATTATGGCCATAGTTAAATTTGGAATTGATTGATAATTGGAATAGGGAAAGTAATTCAAATTGGGGAATGATTAATTAGATGTAACTAATCGTTTAAGACACGAAGTTAGGCTCTTTTGTGGTGTAAGACTGCCCAGACCCGCCAGGCAAATCCAGCTGCCACAAATGCCAGTCTAATGTGAGAGGTCTTAGGCATAAATTAAATACGTAGCAATTGTAAAGACACGAGGTTAGGCTCGTTTGTGGTGTAAGACTGCCCGGACCCGCCCGGCAAATCCGACTGCCACAATTGCCAGTCTAATGTGGGAGTTCTTTATGAGGTTACGGTCTTAATGAATTAAGAAACACTTAACCAGATAAACATGTAGTGGGACATGAGGGGGTTAAGTGGGTGCCTTGGGTGGCATTTGAAATACGATTAGAAATACTTAATCAAAATTGAAACATGTGAACATGAATAAGAAGTGGGTTAAGTGGGATGTACTAGAGGGAACCAAGCTTAGGTGGATAACTTGTGTTAAGTAATGGGGGATCGTTTCAACCAGTAACCCATACGTATCTTTGTGGGCTTGACCCAAGTCGAGGACGGGACACGCATACTGGGCTTGACTGTAAGAGGCCAAAACAGGTTAGCGGTGGCAACGCAAGTCCAACAGGTTCATATTCGTGTGTGGGCTCGGGTTGGTAGGTAAGACGTTGTTGCATCGTGTAGGTATAAGCCGTGCATCATTGGTGGTATCAGGTTGCCACTTTGGGGAGTGATACACCCCACTGTGGGGTCGACACGGGTATCTACGAGTTAGGGAGCCGATCGATTGGGGGTAGTGGGTACACCTAGTGGAGATTGGGGCAGGCGGCACCTATGAAGGCAAATAGGGGTGCACGACACTACCATTATCATTATTAAGTTGTAGGCGGGATCAACCTTAGGGTGACTAGTGGTGGTGCAGTATAGCAATTATCTTATAGTGGTGGTGCAGTATAGTAAATATCTTATAGTGGTTTAGGTGCGCTTTAAAGTTATCTTAGTTCAACCTTATTTCCTTGTTTACTCTGTCATACTCAGTTGTTCACAGTCATTTCCTTATTTTCCAACTTATGCCTTGGCCTAGTTATTTTGGGTAATTATATTGTTAAAGTTATCGCACTCTCCAGACTTTATGTCTGACCCCTTTGTTTCCTCCTCTTTTCTTCCTTTCCCCCCAGGTGCTAAGGTTGGAACTAGCACCAGTGGAGCTTGATTTTGGACAGCTGTATTTATTGCTTTTAGAAGATTGCTTGGATCGCTGAATTAAAGTTCAGCCTCTCTTATTTATGGCTATTTTGTATTGGGGATTATGTCTTTCAATTTATGTACTTTGATTTAGTCAAGATGGATATTATGTACTTTGACTCTGGTTTTTGATGATGTAATCAAACTTATGTGTTTACCGCTGCAATGAATAAAGTTTTAAAGTTTTAAGTACTGTTTATATCTGTCTTGTTGTTAAGTTTCTGTTCTATACTCACTTAAAATGCTCCTTGAAAGATAATGCATTCCCTTTGTGAGTGACATCAATGGACGTGGGGTGTTACATGTGGTACCAGAGCTGAAGGTTACCAGAACAGATATGAATTTTGAAATGTGTTTTTGAAAAACAACATTTATAAAGAAGTACCTTCAAAAGTATGTTTTAAGGAAAGTATTTTCAAGAGAAAAGGTTATTTTAAAAAGCATAACCCCAAGAGCCATATATCTTCCCTTCGGTTCTTTTGTATTGAATCTTTCCTTTTTCGTTTCAGTATGTATGGAGCATCTGAGATACCAGAGGGTGTTCATGTACCCGGTTGGTTTCGTCAATATCTCGAGGCTAGGGCCGCTACTGCAGGTCCGGCCAACGTTCCTCCTCCTCCTCCCCCAGCTCCAGTCATTCCTCTGCGTGGGGATACTTTTGCTAAGATATGTAAGGACTTTAGGGCAATGGGTGGAAACCCTTTTCACGGGACGGAGACATTTGTTGAAGCTCAAAATTGGCTAAAGGAGGTGGAAGAATTGTTTGGAATCTTTGAAGTGGATGATGGAAGAAAAGTCCAGTTAGCTTGTAGTAACCCGTAACTTCCCTTGTAAGGAAAGCCCGAATTGCGTTGAGGACAAGACCAATCAGAACACAAACAGAAGAACATTTCATTGTATATTACAACAATTCCATCAGAATACAAGAATATACAGAGTATGAATAAATATTACAGAGAAAATATCAGAGATTTAAATTACATTTAAATACATCACAGCGGAAAATAATACAAAACACAACTAGAAGTAATACACGGATACAGAGCTTTCCGAGTATCGTTCCAGCTGTAAACCAGGATCCGGTGTATATAAATCTGCAAAACCAAAACTACTAGCTGCCCGTGTGGAAAATAAGGGCACCTAAAGTTTAGGTTAAAACAATAAACTCCAGGTCAGTCATGTGACTGGTGTGAGAACTAAAACAGTTATTAATCTTCATTTTTAAAGTTAGGTAAATCAAGGGACCAAGCCGTATAACACGGGATGGGTTTCCTCCCAAGAATACCAGTGCATAAAACAAACAGCGCAATGCTAAATAAAGAAAAATGAAGCTATTATAAGACCCAGGTCCCATCACACAATGCAACGCAAGCCGGAGGATATGGTTTTTACCTTATAATAGCCAAGAATGCTTGGTACATGAAATTTCATATTTTATTATTACTATAAGTGAAGAAAACAACTTCAATCATAATGTATAAATCATAGACGGCATAAGTGACCCATACCACTATGTCGCCGTACTAGGCTCTACAAATAAAACCGAAATATCACGTATTCGAAATTGGATTCCATCATGAGTCAGGAAAGGGGCATGCTCCTCTCCGTTCGAGACACTCTAGCAAATGTCTCAGGACCACACACAGCGATCCTTGGATCTTCAGGGCCGGTCCTCTCTTACTTTTGAGGATTGGCAATTCCTGAGCACATGTTTCCCGGTCCTAACAGACCTATATCCGAGGCGCCTCGCATTCCAACAACCACACAGGTGAAAAGTATATAAATGTCAGCCAGTTTGAGCATTGACACCACCACTAGCCAGAAAGAAACGTCGTGCTCTCCCTGCAGTCACTATCCCGTTTTTGACTCATACCGAGGTGTGAGGCTCGCGAATTAACGCCATACACAAAGCTGCGCCACACAGGTCGTGCTTTGATCATCAACCACAAGACTTTTCTTTTCAACAGAAGCCTTGATCATCTACCACTTAGCCGTGCCACACTGGAAGTTCATGCCATGCGACTGATGTCCATTGATATACAACCTCTGAGCTCGTACGTCTCAGAGAAGTGCTTTAAGCAAGAGAATAAATTCTCCGCCGCCAAATAGATGTATATTTAATAGAGATCAATCAACGCAGAATAAAATCCAATGTTAGAAACACAGTCCATTTACAAGTTCGTTCTAGGTCTGAACGAAACCGGAGGCACTTTCCTCGCATATCCGTCGATCTCCAAGTACGTCTGGACGATCACCAACTGATTCCCTCATCTTGGGTGTACAGCCCAATCAAGATCATCAGTAATCACCCAAACGATGTGAAGACTTCCGGTCTTCAACCACCATCTTCATCTTCGACTTATCGTTGAATCGGTTATTCAGAATGGGTATAAACCCGACCTTTCCGAATAACCCGCGTATATAATCAACACGTGTTACACAAGCACAACATACGCCTCATTCCAATTCAGAATATTCTTTTATTCAAATTCTCACATTCCTAGGGAAAGGTTCCCATTAATTTTATCAAAGATAAATTCTTCTAAATTTATTCTTTAATCTTCCTTTGGATATCATGTCAAACCATATCATGGTTTTTCAAACTAGTCGGGATTAGCGAACAACACCGAAGTAATTATTTATTTTATTTCCCAATCCCAACCTATTTATCCCTTGGAGCAAAACTGGTGATACTCCATATCTAACACCATGGTGTTATCGGTAAATATTAATTACTATTTCATGTTCAAATCTAATTAAAGATTTAACTATCGCTTTGGAGCAAAACTGGCGATACTTCATTCTCAATCACTTTCCAAATTTGATAATTTAAATTATCAATTCACATTTCAATTTAATTACAGATTCATTAAAACTCCACTTAGTTTTAATCTTTCCACAAATCAATATCCTGTCTTTAACTGGGTTAAAGAACCAATGTCATCTAAAACACGGTTCACGATAAACCCAAAATCACTTTGTATTGTTAATCGGGTTAAAGAACGGGTGTTATTCAAAACACCGCTGACGATAAACCCAAAACCAATTTAATTTCAATTCCAATTAATATTATTTAATTTTGTACACTTCATTAAATCTAAATAAAAAGATTTAATCTTTTTCTCAAATGGGCTTAAGAACAGTGTTAATGAAGACACCATTCACGAAAAACCCAAATCACATTTGATATTATATACAAGGCTCTGAATAGAAAATATATCGGTTTATATTCAATATCAAATTCTACAATCAACAAATATCGCATTGGAAATAACGATATAAATATATCTTTTGAATTCCCATAATAATATCTGTATAATCACGAAATTCAACATCGAAATATTCCAAGGACAATTTCGATTCAAATCCATTTCCACTTTATATATTGGAAATTCTGATTATTTTCAAAACCACTTTCAATCCATTTTATTCATTTAAAAATAATTGGATATTTATTTCTAGTTCAAAACTAGTTCATTTTGATAAAAATATATTCTTATCCTTTCAAATGTGGAAATTTTCATCCCAGTTCTTTCCAATTCATTTCTTATGATTTTACACAAATTATTAATATTTTTAATAATTTTATCAAGGCTCGTACAGTTGATTTCCATCAATTGCTATCGAACTGCACTTACAACGACCTTTTATAAATCTGATTTGGACATAATTCCAAATCCAACCGTTAGATTTCAAATTTCTAATATTCATTGGAAAGCTCTTTCGATACGAACCCAACGGTTCCGGTTTCAGGAGAATCCGACGGTCGGATCTCCCGTAATGTCCATTCGAAGTCAACGGTCGAAATTCACGAACTGCCGCGGCGCAGCGCGTTCTATTCAGGCCATTATATGTATAATATATATATATATATATTATATATATTTCGTCGATTTCCTTTTAAAACGTATTTTATAAATTGTTTTAAATTCATATTCAAAACCATTTCAACTCTATATTCAATTTCAAATCAAAATTGAATATTTTATATCATTACTATATAAATGATAATATTTTCAAAATGTTATATTTTGAAATCACTACCTTTTCTATATTCATTATAAAACGAATATAATTGATATAAATATCGTTCACGTCAAAATAACGCAACTCTAATCAACACGGCTTTATATATTTTAATAACTTTGTTATTATATTCAACAAATGAGTATTTATTCTATTCAACACATGAATCTATATTTCTTTCAACACATGAATATTCTCAACACATGAGCATCGTCAACACATGACTATTTATCCTACTCAATATATTTTATAAAATTATGGTATCTATCGTTTGATTTTTAATCAGACTCCAACCATAAAGTAGTAAGAGAATGATTCCCTAAGTATTAACCCCAAAGGCCGAAACCAACATCAGATTAATACCTAGGAAACCACTCATCTTATCTAGTTTCCAGTTAGTTTCTAATCTTAAATATGATAAAGATGTAAATTTTGTTGTTAAAATATTTTACTCAACACATGAGCATCGTCAACACATGACTATTTATTCTATTCAACACATGAATATATATTTTATAATATTCTTTATTTTTCCCGATTGGAATGAGGCCCAATCAATTACCATATAATGTTAATTATATGGTTTCCATACAACACATGCATATAAATAGCAACGATAAATAATCAACCATCATCCAAAGTGCACCACACAACTGCATAAGCATTAAATATAAATAATTAACGCTTACACAGTCATTCGACCAATCGATCGACATACAATTAAATAATTGGGATTAGTGTACGCCAAATATCATCCGAACACCCGTGTGGGGTTTCAATCCACAAACACTGAATATTATTTGTGCAGTTGGGCGACGTGTAAAAATTATCGTCCCAATCAATATCCTTCAAATAGGTGTACATAAACAAACCGTCCGGTTTGTAAACGAATATTTATTTATTCACATTCACGTTAAAAATTATATTTCTAACGATAATTAATTTATTTCAACACATGAATATTTATTTTTCAATCATTCCACAACACAATCAATTTTCACAACACATCAATCAAACAAACAAGCCGTCCATGGTCTGTGGACGATGGGTGTCGGATGCTGCTAAGCACCGTCTACATCCTATATATATTTATAACTAGAAAGAGAAATTTAAAGTGAGAAGTTCTCACCCAAGCTAAACCAAACGCCACGACTCTTCTTATGTAGGAAATCTTCGTCGTGCTCACCTTTCGTCACTTTCGTTGTCCATATTCACTACATATATCAAAATCACATTTTTATATTGTTGCTATGTATATAAAAATCACATTTTTACAACTATGCTATATGGATAAAAATTCTATTTTTATATCGCTACTATATAGATAAAAATTCTATTTTTATATCGGTGTTCATATAATAAAGATTATATTTTTATATCGCCACTCATATAAAGATCACATCTTTGATCCTTCTACATAATAAAGATCGAATTTTTAATACTTCTATAATATAAAAATCATATTTTTAATCTTCTTACTATATAAAGATCATATCTTTAATACTTTTTCTATATAAAGATCATATCTTTAATACTTTTACTATATAAAGACTTCGCCTTTTTAAACATAAAAAAATCATATCTTTGATTAACTAAAAATCAAACCTTTTCTATTTCAAAAAAAGATCAAATCTTTCTACTTAATAGAAATCTAACCCTTTTACTTAAGAAAAATCTATTCTTTCCTAAGAAGAAAAAAAAACATATTTTTACTATGGAATTGCTAAACTCACATTGATTGGTTGGAGGAGGGATCCTAGGGTTCAACGCCGGACGTTTTCAGGGCACGAAGTGGCGCTGCAGGTCAGGGAGGGGGGTCTGAAAGTGGGCTCGGGGTTTGAGGGGGTTAGGAGAACCGAAGTGGAGAGAGGAAGGAGGAGAGGTGGGAGGCCGGTGGTGGCTGAGGGGGCGAGGCTCGACGTCGCCGGCGGTCAGGCAGAGGGGAAGGCGACGGGAAAAAAAGGGGGGTAGCTGCGGTTTAATTCGAGGAGGAGGGAGGAAATAGGAAGATGAGGAGAAGAGAGGGGGAGGGGCTGTGAGGTGCGGTGGTCTGCGCCGCCACCTTGGGGGGATGGGGGGGGCGGCGGCGGGTTCCCCCCCGTCGCTCCTTTTCTCTCTTTTTTTTCGATTCTGAAGAAAGGGGGGCTGAACGGTATAATGGAGGGAGTTATATTTTTTTAATTTTAATTATTTAATTAATTTCAAAAAGCAACTTTTAATTTCGACCCCGAAACCGAACCCAACGCCTGTCATCTATAGCTAAATACCCCCATTCCGAACACAATGGGATATGTATCGTAGGCTCATTCGATCGTTTCGACTAGTTTTCGTCAAAATAAAAATATAACTCTCTATATTGAATTTGAACGCACATTTCGATTTACCGGGGCCACATACTAACTAGAAAAATTCCCGAAAAATGTTTTCTAGCTTCGTATTGACGATACGGTCCTAACAAAACTAGTTTCGTCTAATTCTAAGACCGTTTGAAAAATGGCCATTTTACAGTCGATTAAAATCAACCGAAACTGGTCAAATGCGTTTTCCTGTGCCACGCTCACATATTGATTCAAAAAATTATGAATTTTGAAACCTAGAAATAACTTGACATCACGGATCCAACAAAAGTGGTTTCGTCGAAAATCGAGGTCGTTTGCAAAATGGCTATTTTTAAGGGCCGAAAATTTCATAGCGACTATTCTGAAATTTCAACTGGGCATAACTTTTTATCCCCGCTATGAAATTTCGATTTTTCTGATTCGTTGGAAAGATATTCCAAATTATATTCTAATATTTTTGGTTTCGCTAAAATCCAGTTTATTTTGCACCTGGTACATTCATTTGAAGTTTGAAATCGAATTTTTGAACTACCGCGCCATTTTCAATTCCTTTTATAATTATATTTAATTATTTATATTCTAACGATGATCTATATAAATATATACGTTCGAATTCTAATCAAAATAAATTTCTCGTCGATATTATTTAAAATAATTCATTTTAAATATTCAAAATTCGCTAAAATTGCCAAAATAATATTTTTAAATTGGCTTAGAATTTCCGGGTTATTACAATCTCCCCCACTTAAAACTTTTCGTCCCCGAAAAGGAACGAAGCCGAAAGTTGTTTAACAAATCAACTCAACTTCCATTATTTTATTTACGGCTTAAGTTCTTCAACTTCTCAGTTTCTAAAACTTTTCAAAATTTTGGCTAACACCCTAAATTTTCGAAAATTTTCGCCATAACCTCCCTTGCATCGGGGACTTGGGGATATTTCAATAGCCTCCCATGGCCTTCTTCAATCCAAAAAGAAAAAGAAACAGCCAAGCGGCTAGCCAATCGGCTCAAAAAGGCAAACAATTTTATTCTTCTGCTCTAGCCTCTTTGCTATGACCTGTTCAATGTAAGCACATGTATATGCATGCAATTGTAAATAATTTTGAATACAGTTTAATATTCGGTTCAATTTGGCCTAAATGGTTAAAAATATCAAACCAATAATCAAACAACACAACCAGCAATCAATTTGTGAATTAATGTTTCAAATTCATAACTTTGATATATATATAGAAAATCATGTTTTTGATGCCAAATCACAACAATAAGCCCTATCTAGTTTTGGTTCTCACACCAGTCTGATGGAAATATATAGATATCACACTTTCGAAACTCGAACATAAATATTGGTGATGTGGCCACATCATCAGAATCATCCCCGAGTGTCTAGAATGTGATTCTATATCAATCCAGTATATTAAAACTTCGAATATACGTTCATGACGCGTATACGCGAAATCTTTATATACTCGATTGTCCAAATCAATACAAATAAAATATTCAAATACGTATAAAACGATTTAAATTTTCAAAACAACATTGTTTCCATTTGAAAAATATACTCTTCACACTCATTCTAGGATACTACTGATCCTATTTCTAACGAGTCATTCTAATTGGATATTGCTAATCCAATATCTGATGAATTCTTTTGTCCGGTTCTAATGTGTCTTGTTCTCAAGCTCTGTAAACCAAAGCTCTGATACCACTGTAGTAACCCGTAACTTCCCCGGTAAGGGAAGCCCGAATTGCGTTGAGGAAAAGACCAATCAGAACACAAATAGAAGAACATTTCATTGCTTATTACAACAATTCCATCAGAATACAAGAATATACAGAGTATGAATAAATATTACACAGAAAATATCAGAGATTTAAATTACATTTAAATACATCGCAGCGGAAAATAATACAAAACACAATTGAAGTAATACACGGATACAGAGCTTTCCGAGTATCGTTCCAGCTGTAAACCAGGATCTTGTGAATATAAATCTGCAAAACCAAACTACTAGCTGCCCGTGTGGAAAATAAGGGCATCCAGAGTTTAGGTTAAAACAATAAACTCCAGGTCAGTCATGTGACTGGTGTGAGAACTAAAACAGTTATTAATCTTTATTTTTAAAGTTAGGTAAATCAAGGGACCACGCCGTATAACACGGAACGGGTTTCCTTCCAAGAATACCAGTGCATAAAACAAACAGCACAATGCTAAATAAAGAAAAATGAAGCTATTATAAGACCCAGGTCCCATCACACATTGCAACGCAAGCCGGAGGATAGGGTTTTTACCTTATAATAGCCAAGAATGCTTGGTACGTGAAATTTCATATTTTATTATTACTATAAGTGAAGAAAACAGCTTCAATCATAATGTATAAATCATAGACGGCATAAGTGACCCGTACCACTATGTCGCCGTACTAGGCTCTACAAATAAAACTGAAATATCACGTATTGGAAATTGGATTCCATCATGACTCGAGGCAAAGGGCAAGCTACTCTCCGTTCAAGACACTCTAGCAAATGTCTCAGGACCACACACAGCGATCCTTGGATCTTCAGGGCCGGTCCTCTCTTACTTTTGAGGATTGGCAATTCCTGAGCACACGTTTCCCGGTCCTAACAGACCTATATCCGAGGCGCCTCGCATTACAATAACCACACAGGTGAAAAGTATATAAATATCAGCCAGTTTGAGTACTGACACCCCCACTAGCTAGAAAGAAACATCGTGCTCTCCCTGCAGTCACTATCCCGTTTTTGACTCATACCGAGGTGTGAGGCTCGCAAATTAACGCCATACACAAAGCTGCGCCACATAGGACATGCTTTGATCATCAACCACAAGACTTTGCTTTTCAACAGAAGCCTTGATCATCTGCCACTTAGGCGTGCCACACTGGCAGTTCATGCCATGCGACTGATGTCCATCGATATACAACCTCTGAGCTCGTACGTCTCAGAGAAGGGCGTTAAGCAAGAGAATAAATTCTCCACCGCCAAACAGATGTATATCTAATAGAGATCAATCAACACAGAATAAAATCCAATGTCAGACACATAGTCCATTTACAAGTTCGTTCTGGGTCTGAACGAAACCGGAGGCACTTTCCTCGCATATCCGTCGATCTCCAAGTACGTCTGGACGATCACCAACTGATTCCCTCATCTTGGGTGTACAGCCCAATCAAGATCATCAGTAATCACCCAAACGATGTGAAGACTTCTGGTCTTCAACCACCGTCTTCATATCGTCGAATCGGTTATTCAGAATGGGTATAAACCCAGCCTTTCCGAATAACCCGCGTATATAATCAACACGTGTTACACAAGCACAACATACGCCTCATTCCATTTTAGAATATTCTTTTATTCAAATTCTCACATTCCTAGGGAAAGGTTCCCATTAATTTTATCAAAGATAAATTCTTCTAAATTTATTCTTTAATCTTCCTTTGGATATCATTTCAAACCATATCATGGTTTTTCAAACTAGTCAGGATTAGCGAACCACACCGAAGTAATTATTTATTTTATTTCCCAATCCCAACATATTTATCCCATGGATCAAAACTGGTAGTACTCCATATATAACACCACAGTGTTATCGGTAAATATTAATTACCATTTCACGTTCAAATCTAATTAAAGATTTAACTATCGCTTTGGAGCAAAACTGGTGATACTCCTTTCTCGATCGCTTTCCAAATTTGATAATTTAAATTATCAATTCACATTTCAATTTAATTACAGATTCATTAAAAATCCACTTAGTTTTAATCTTTCCACAAATCAATATACTGTCTTTAACTGGGTTAAAGAACCAATGTCATCTAAAACACGGTTCACGATAAACCCAAAATCACTTTGTATTATTAATCGGGTTAAGGAACAGGTGTTATTCAAAACACCGCTCACGATAAACCCAAAACCAATTTAATTTAAATTCCAATTAATATTATTTAATAGGTACACTTCATTAAATCTAAATAAAAAGATTTAATCTTTTTCTCAACTGGGCTTAAGAACGGTGTTAATGAAGACACCATTCACGACAAACCCAAATCACATTTGATATTATATACAAGGCTCTGAATAGAAAATATATCGTCTTATATTCAATATCAAATTCTACGACCAACAAATATCGCATTAGAAATAAAGATATAAATATATCTTTCAAACTCCCATAATAATATCTGTATAATCACGAAATTTAACATCGAAATAATCCAAAGACAATTTCGATTCAAATCCATTTCCACTTTATATATTGGAAATTCTGGTTATTTTCAAAACCACTTTCAATCCATTTTATTTATTCAAAAATAATTGGATTTTTATTTCTAGTTCAAAACTAGTTCATTTTGATAAAAATATATTCTTATCCTTTCAGATGTGGAAATTTTCACCCTAGTTCTTTCCAATTCATTTCTTATGATTTTATACAAATTATTAATATTTTTAATAATTTTATCAAGGCCCGTACAATTGATTTCCATCAACGACCATCGAACTGCACTTACAGCGACCTTTTCCAAATTTGATTTGGACATAATTCCAAATCCAACCGTTAGATTTCAAATTTCTAATATTCGTTGGAAAGCTCTTTTCGATACGAACCCAACGGTTTTGATTTCAGGAGAATCCGATGGTCGGATCTCCCGTATTGTCCATTCGAAGTCAATGGTCGAAACTTACGAACTGCCGCGGCGCAGCGCGTTCTATTCAGGCCATTATATATATAATATATATTATATATATTTCGTCGATTTCCTTTTAAAACGTATTTTATAAATCGTTTTAAATTCGTTTTCAAAACCATTTCAACTCTATATTCAATTTCAAATCAAAATTGAATATTTCATATCATTACTATATAAATGATAATATTTTCAAAACGTTATATTTTGAAATCACTACCTTTTCTATATTCATTATAAAAACGAATATAATCGATATAAATATCGTTCACGTCAAAATAGCGCAACTTTAATCAACACGGCTTTATATATTTTAATAACTTTGTTATTCTATTCAATAAATGAGTATTTATTCTATTCAACACATGAATCTATATTTCTTTCAACACATGAGCATCGTCAACACATGACTATTGTAGTGACCCGAAAATCCGGTCTAATTAGAGCTGACTAAATAACACAAGTCCAACCCCAAATTGCACTAGAAATTCAAGAAACTAATAGAAAGAAGATAGAGGGTGAGAATAGATAAGGTAGAACTATTAGAATAAAAGAAGAAGAAGAACATCATCATCAGAGTAACCACGAATCTCACAGCGGAACGAATAAAATATAACATAACCTTTGAAATACAAACAGTATATGTATACAATAACACTTATCAGAGTACAACACTTACAACAACAGCGGAAATAATACTAGCTATAGAATCTTGAAGCCTCCTGCTCCAAGCTCTCCAAATGTATCTGCAAAATCCTGAACTACTTGACTGCCCATACAAATTTAGGCACCCAAGAGTTTAGGTAGAACAAAACAAAGTAAACTCCGGGTCAGTCATGGGACTGGTATGAGTAAAACAGTTTAAAACTATTTGAACTAGTAAACGATAACTCATAAGACCACGCCATATAACGGAACGGGTTTTTCCCTTATGAAAATCCAAAATATCTTTATATCAAAAACCTTTTGATATTATAATAATGTCTATCAACCACAATATAATAATCATCTAGCAGAAACGCTTTCATCTCACGTTCTACATATATAGTATACAATCGAAACCGCAAGCACGTATTGGGTAATGGGTTTCCAACTATGACAAGGTATGGAACCACCTTCCGATCAGTGTACTCTAGAAACGATACACTGGAGTTCAACAAGAACATCTTGCAACTCAGCCACACATGACCGACCACTCATTTCGCTTGAGTGTATCGAATGTACATCACCAACGGTTGGGATCAACAACCGTTTCCCGTATATATATGGGACAACATTGATTGATTAAAGAAGCAAATGAATATTCTCTAGATAGGTGATTATACACCCTACTTCGGTGCGACCGACTTAGCCATGCTACCTGCCCGATTTTTGTCATTTACCGGATGTTGAGGCCAGAGGTTACGATTTCTTTCCATTCATTGATAACACGATCACTTTGAATGCCACATTATCAAATCCGTTAATCATTAATTGGTTTACACAAATATTCTGGATGTTATGCTAAGGGAATAAATCCGTTGCAACCATATATATTTATACAGACCAATCCATTCGATCATTGGAAATACTTTGTCAGACATTCGTCCATTTACGTTCGTTCTGGGACTGAACGAAACCAAAGGCACTATTCAGTACATCCATCTTAGTCCATTGTTATCTAAGATTTATACAACAGTCCTTGTACTTTACTCCGTCTTCAATTTTCTTTGGCATATTCGCAACGCTTATGCCAATACAGAGTGGTTCTTTGGATAAGAATCCAACCGGTCTCTCCATATTAACAACGTTAAAATGGTAAAAACTTCGATAGTCGGTGAGGTAACTATCAAAGAAAACATGTCGGTGTACAAACAACGATCTAAATTCCAAATGGAATTATCGATCCAATCATCAACCATATATATATATATACATATATATATATATATTCATATTTTCTTATTTTCTAAAATTAGAAAATATATGTTTTCAACATTGGAAAACATTTCCAATCCTCATTTTACGCATCACTACCATTCCACAACTATTAGTCCCTAACTGTAAACTAGTAAGAGAACAATTCTCTAAGTATAAATCCCGAAGGCCGAAACCAACATCAGATCAACACTCAGAAAAATATTCAACTTACCAATCTCTAGTCAGTTTCTAATATTGTTTAACTCTATTTGATTTACTCTTATTCGAATACTATAAGTCGATTAACTCTATTCGTTTAACTCTAACTGATTTATTCTAATTGGTTAACTCTAACTGATTACTCTAACTAGTTAACTCAAATCGATTAACTCTATTTGACTAACTCGACTCGACTAACCCCTTTCGAATAACATATTCGATTAACTAACTTCGAATACCATATTTGATTTACTAACTTCAAATACCATATTCGATTTACTAACTTTGAATACCATATTCGATTAACTAATCTTCGACTAACTAATAGTCGATTAACTCTTATTTGCTTAACTAACATTCGACTAACTAATGGTCGATTAACTTTTATTTGATTTTCTTTAATCGATTAACTTTATTTGATTATCTCTAATTGAATAACTAATATTCAATTAACTCTTTTCAAATAACTAAATTCGATTAGCTCCTTCGAATACTAAATTCGATTTAACTCTATTCGATTATCTCTTTTATATCTCGTCAATTTCCTTTTTATAACGTTTATTTTCCGTTACAACTATCCCCTTTTTTATAACTTCTAATTACCGTTACAAATATTTCCTATTTATAACTTCTATTTACCGTTACAAATATTTCCTATTTATAACTTCTAATTACCATTACAAATATTTCCTATTTATAACGTTTTATTTATCTTCTAAATAAATATTCCTTTATTCTATTTATTTTCTAAATAAATATTTCCCTTTTCAATTCTATTTGTTTTATAAATAATTCCTTTTATAAAACCGTGTTCGTTTTATAAATAATTTCCTTTTATAAAACTCTATTCGTTTTATAAATACTTTCCTTTTATAAAACCGTGTTCGTTTTATAAAAAATTTCCTTTTATAAAATCCTGTGATTTTATAAAATTCCTTTATTTCAATATACATTGAAATATTCCATTTCACAACTCAGGGTTTCTTATTATATGTAAAATATCGAATAACAATGATTAATATCATTCTAACACACATAATCCAGAACAGATTATATAACACATCATATAACACAATATATGAAAACAGTAAAATAATTGTTGAGGAATCCAGTCGGATTCCTCCAACCTGTCTCCCTGCATCCACAGATATTACACAGTATAATATATATCATATTTCATTTTGAAATGAAATATCCTGCTGTACAGAACCATATTTGATTAACAGTACATAGATTAACTATAACTACGTTTTCAATCAAATCTATTTAACAGTCCAGTTTAACAATCAATATACAGCAGTCAATAAATAAAGTACAATTTATATTAAAATATAAATTGAGGAGAGTTAGTGAGTTTTACTCACATTGTCCGTAATCGTTAACTAATGATTTTCGGTTGTCGATTCGGATCCGACAATTTATTTTGCAATAAATTGTAATGAGCTCTAATTCCTTTCCCATCTGGTTCCATGCTGTAGCATTCCTCTGTGTGATCCAATCGAATCCCATTTTCATCAAATCACTTTGTACCCGTTCCATGGTCTTCTTTCCCCCAATCGTGAAAATGCCGTGAGTTTCTGCTCCTTGTTTAATGGCCATAGACAAGTTTATCTCCCTCATTTGATATAGCTGAACACTGCTATTAAAACTCAGCATCCACCATGCGTCTAGACATAACAACCCTTCCTTGTTTCCTCACTGCAGCTTAATTAAATACCACTTTATCATGCTTCAAACTTTTCTTCCTCCAGGCTTGAAATACGCCACTTCTCCCCTCTTGTATCATGAACTGTACAGCCTATCTTCCCATTTTGAATCCTTCCAACTTCTTCTCGTCCAACCCCTTCTTCCTTTCACAAAAACAAACTCCCATCATTCCAACAACACTATACACAGCAATGCATCTTCTATAAATCCCTTCTCAATCATAAACCAGTACAATTTGTTCAACTCCAAATTAGAACAAGAAAAAGCAAAACAATATATATACACCTACATCCATGATTTCTGCCAACACTTCCCAAACTGTATTCCAGTGTACGTGAACATAGCCTTCTACTTCTTGTTACTGTGTCTCCTTCCCCAACGCAGAGTATTTCTCCACTCCATCAAAACATCACGACCTCTAGCTTTTGCCTTCACCATTTCCACAGCTTTCGAACAGCACAACTCAGTAAACTCCCCAAGTATTACTGCTGATCCTCCTTCTCCTTTCCATTTACAATCATAGTAAAATTACAAAATTCAAATTTCTCAATCCTCTTCAACCGGGTACTGCTCTCATACAATTCGATATTTGAAAATGGGAATTGCGTCCAAAGCTTTTACTGCCACCAACAGTAAAGTAGCGAAGTGTTCCCTCACCATTCGTTCACCCAGGATTTCACAGTAGTGCCAACCAACCCATAAATTCAAATATCAAATGCCAGAAACCCAAATATTGAAACTGCACTTACTTTTGAATTCGGAAATTTCACCAGTCTTCAGACCTTCATCAGCACCACCGTACATCACCTCTCCACCCCAGATTTTAGTTCGCACTCATTCCAGAACTCCACCAAAAATCTGCATGTATTCGAAACCCTTGCTCCCTTATTTTACGACCATCGCCGCCGATTTGCATAGTCGAAACTCCATCAGTGGTAACTGGCCGGCGCGCCTCCCCTTACTTCACTGTCGATGCTTCAAAAACTCAACACAGGAACC
The DNA here is from genome assembly GCA_030737875.1 of Allium sativum. NCBI lineage: Eukaryota > Viridiplantae > Streptophyta > Magnoliopsida > Asparagales > Amaryllidaceae > Allium > Allium sativum. Next base: position 776,495,409 of record CM060926.1, read on the forward strand.
CTAGTCGTTGAAACCTTGGCTCCAGTACAGGCATCACACTCGAATGGAAGAATACGAGAGTATAAGGCTAAAACTCTTGAGAAGGAAGAATGATGGATTTGAAATCGTGAATTTATATTTGATTTTTCTTTGAAGATTATTTCCCTCATGATATTTTCCTTGTGGCGGCTCCTATTTTAGTTTACAGAAGATGACCTAGGTTATAACGAAGGGGGTAAAGGTTATTTTATAGTGTTTTTGGGTAGGATTTCGTGTGGCTTAGAAACGTTTGAAACGTGGCCTCTTGTTTGACCGTGAAGAGAGTGAAATGGGAATTTGGTTTAGTATTGTGCTTAGGATATTTTGCCTTAACTTTTTAAACTTCTAACATACTCCGTTAAATAAAATTATATCCATATACGAGCGTTGCGGACTGAGATAAATACACCGCTGAGATGAGCTCCATGTCACGATTCCAAAAATATGATAATACCGGTAGGTTAGCTCAATCTGTGAAACCCCACAATATCGATACAGGGTGTAAAATACTCCAAATAAAAAGTCGCATATTTAATTAATTAAAAATTACAGTAAAATTCTAAAAATTAAATTATCGTTATGTCCCAAAAGAAACTTGTCTAAATTCCAATCTGACATTTAAATATTTTCAAATAACCGTTATGGTCACGAACGAATATAGCGCTGTTTTTTCTGAATATTTAATTTGGACATAACTTACAATGCATACGACGAATTCTTCATTTTTCTTTTCCATTAGAAAAATATAGCTTAACAGATTCCAACGTTTCTTGTTTCACAGAAATCCGACTTATAACGAATTCTGTATATTCAGTTGAAGTTCAAATCGCCAATTAACGAACTGCCGCGACGTTACGGGCTCGATTATAATTATTATTATAATTTATACATTCAACTGTCGTTTATTTAATATATTCGTTATTTAAATAATTAAATACTTCATTATTCGACCGTTCAAAATACGGGTCATTACATTCTTCCCCCCTTAAAATAATTTCGTCCTCGAAATTGCTAAGCTAGGAATATGTTACTAACTCTACTAACTAGATTGAAATATCTTTTGGTTTACTTCTCAACTTTAATTTCAACTGAACCATTTATTTTCAATAAAAATATTAATTCTTTCCGACTTAACTAAATTTCCAAAAATTCTGAAAATTTTCTAACGCCTTAAATTTTCGGAAAATTTCGTCATAACCTCCTTTGTAATGGTCGATACGACAAATCACAACTCGCCTCTCTAGGCCTTATCCAACCCAAAAGAAAATCAAACAGCCAAGCGGCTTGCCAATTCGGCTCATCAAAATCTCAAACTCATATGAAATATAAACTTGTACCTTTTTGTCGGGCTTACCATTATATCATTTCCATCGATTAACACCCTGCATATACCAATGTCATACTAATCTAACTTCGATTAGTTTATATCCTCAACTCAAACCATTCGCTTATACTTAAGTCGAATTTCATTTAAACTACAATATCCAATTTCAACTCTTGGTTTATCAACTTAATTTCATTCAGATTATTCTATAATCCAATCCAGTTTTAATTTAACTTAGTTCAAGTTAAATTCAAATTTATTATTCACTTTCACTATTTTAACCCATTTAACTTCATAAGTTAAATTTAGATTTCAAATTTCAAATCCCTGTGTTTATTCAAATCACTTGAAATCATAATAACAATTCAAAATCCTTCGAATTCCTGAATAACTTGTTTTTGCAAAACAATTTCAAAACAAAATCTTTGGTAGTAATCCGTCACTTTAGAAACTCGAAAATGAACACCGATAATGTATCGATCCATCATCGGAATCTATTTCCCAGCAATCCAGGTGACTTCAATACTATATCACTTTCAGTTTGAAAAACATTTTCAAAATCTCCCAGGAACTTAAAATTTCCTTATTTTAATTCCAATCTGATTTAAATTCAGATTTACTTCATTTCATTTCATATACTTTACTTATATGAGTTCTGATCAGTTATTTACACAACCATTTCACTTCTTATAACCTCATTTGATTATAATAACAACCAACACAACCAATTATACTATGTTAATTTTAAAACATACCATGTCGGTTCATCGTGTTCAAGTGTTTATAAAACTCCTACCGATACAGTGGATCAAACTGATCGAGCAGAATTTATAAGCCACTCAACCAAAAAATCTCCACAATATAAAACCACTTTATATTAACTAACAAATACGCACTCGTATATATACACTCAAACTCAGTCTAGGATATTACTAATCCCATCTCTACTGAATCACGCCACAGAGCCAAGGTATTAACTAAACCAATGCTCTGATACCAACTGTAGTGACCCGAAAATCCGGTCTAATTAGAGCTGACTAAATAACACAAGTCCAACCCCAAATTGCACTAGAAATTCCAGAAACTAATAGAAAGAAGATAGAGGGTGAGAATAGATAAGGTAGAACTATTAGAATAGAAGAAGAAGAAGAACATCATCATCAGAGTAACCACGAATCTCACAGCGGAACGAATAAAATATAACATAACCTTTGAAATACAAACAGTATATGTATACAATAGCACTTATCAGAGTACAACACTTACAACAACAGCGGAAATAATACTAGCTATAGAATCTTGAAGCCTCCTGCTCCAAGCTCTCCAAATGTATCTGCAAAATCCTGAACTACTTGACTGCCCATACAAATTTAGGCACCCAAGAGTTTAGGTAGAACAAAACAAAGTAAACTCCGGGTCAGTCATGGGACTGGTATGAGTAAAACAGTTTAAAACTATTTGAACTAGTAAACGATAACTCATAAGACCACGCCGTATAACGGAACGGGTTTTTCCCTTATGAAAATCCAAAATATCTTTATATCAAAAACCTTTTGATATTATAATAATGTCTATCAACCACAATATAATAATCATCTAGCAGAAACGCTTTCATCTCACGTTCTACATATATAGTATACAATCGAAACCGCAAGCACGTATTGGGTAATGGGTTTCCAACTATGACAAGGTATGGAACCACCTTCCGATCAGTGTACTCTAGGAACGATACACTGGAGTTCAACAAGAACATCTTGCAACTCAGCCACACATGACCGACCACTCATTTCGCTTGAGTGTATCGAATGTACATCACCAACGGTTGGGATCAACAACCGTTTCCCGTATATATATGGGACATCATTGATAGATTAAAGAAGCAAATGAATATTCTCTAGATAGGTGATTATACACCCTACTTCGGTGCGACCGACTTAGCCATGCTACCTGCCCGATTTTTGTCATTTACCGGATGTTGAGGCCAGAGGTTACGATTTCTTTCCATTCATTGATAACACGATCACTTTGAATGCCACATTATCAAATCCGTTAATCATTAATTGGTTTACACAAATATTCTGGATGTTATGCTAAGGGAATAAATCCGTTGCAACCATATATATTTATACAGACCAATCCATTCGATCATTGGAAATACTTTGTCAGACATTCATCCATTTACGTTCGTTCTGGGACTGAACGAAACCAAAGGCACTATTCGGTACATCCATCTTAGTCCATTGTTATCTAAGATTTATACAACAGTCCTTGTACTTTACTCCGTCTTCAATTTTCTTTGGCATATTCGCAACGCTTATGCCAATACAGAGTTGTTCTTTGGATAAGAATCCAACCGGTCTCTCCATATTAACAACGTTAAAATGGTAAAAACTTCGATAGTCGGTGAGGTAACTATCAAAGAAAACATGTCGGTGTACAAACAACGATCTAAATTCCAAATGGAATTATCGATCCAATCATCAACCATATATATATATACATATATATATATTCATATTTTCTTATTTTCTAAAATTAGAAAATATATGTTTTCAACATTGGAAAACATTTCCAATCCTCATTTTACGCATCACTACCATTCCACAACTATTAGTCCCTAACTGTAAACTAGTAAGAGAACAATTCTCTAAGTATAAATCCCGAAGGCCGAAACCAACATCAGATCAACACTCAGAAAAATATTCAACTTACCAATCTCTAGTCAGTTTCTAATATTGTTTAACTCTATTTGATTTACTCTTATTCGAATACTATAAGTCGATTAACTCTATTCGTTTAACTCTAACTGATTTATTCTAATTGGTTAACTCTAACTGATTACTCTAACTAGTTAACTCAAATCGATTAACTCTATTTGACTAACTCGACTCGACTAACCCCTTTCGAATAACATATTCGATTAACTAACTTCGAATACCATATTTGATTTACTAACTTCAAATACCATATTCGATTTACTAACTTTGAATACCATATTCGATTAACTAATCTTCGACTAACTAATAGTCGATTAACTCTTATTTGCTTAACTAACATTCGACTAACTAATAGTCGATTAACTTTTATTTGATTGTCTTTAATCGATTAACTTTACTTGATTATCTCTAATTGAATAACTAATATTCAATTAACTCTTTTCAAATAACTAAATTCGATTATCTCCTTCGAATACTAAATTCGATTTAACTCTATTCGATTATCTCTTTTATATCTCGTCAATTTCCTTTTTATAACGTTTATTTTCCGTTACAACTATCCCCTTTTTTTATAACTTCTAATTACCGTTACAAATATTTCCTATTTATAACTTCTATTTACCGTTACAAATATTTCCTATTTATAACTTCTAATTACCGTTACAAATATTTCCTATTTATAACGTTTTATTTATCTTCTAAATAAATATTCCTTTATTCTATTTATTTTCTAAATAAATATTTCCCTTTTCAATTCTATTTGTTTTATAAATAATTCCTTTTATAAAACCGTGTTCGTTTTATAAATAATTTCCTTTTATAAAACTCTATTCGTTTTATAAATACTTTCCTTTTATAAAACCGTGTTCGTTTTATAAAAAAATTCCTTTTATAAAATCCTGTGATTTTATAAAATTCCTTTATTTCAATATACATTGAAATATTCCATTTCACAACTCAGGGTTTCTTATTATATGTAAAATATCGAATAACAATGATTAATATCATTCTAACACACATAATCCAGAACAGATTATATAACACATCATATAACACAATATTTGAAAACAGTAAAATAATTGTTGAGGAATCCAGTCGGATTCCTCCAACCTGTCTCCCTGCATCCACAGATATTACACAGTATAATATATATCATATTTCATTTTGAAATGAAATATCCTGCTGTACAGAACCATATTTGATTAACAGTACATAGATTAACTATAACTACGTTTTCAATCAAATCTATTTAACAGTCCAGTTTAACAATCAATATACAGCAGTCAATAAATAAAGTACAATTTATATTAAAATATAAATTGAGGAGAGTTAGTGAGTTTTACTCACATTGTCCGTAATCGTTAACTAACGATTTTCGGTTGTCGATTCGGATCCGACAATTTATTTTGCAATAAATTGTAATGAGCTCTAATTCCTTTCCCATCTGGTTCCATGCTGTAGCATTCCTCTGTGTGATCCAATCGAATCCCATTTTCATCAAATCACTTTGTACCCGTTCCATGGTCTTCTTTCCCCCAATCGTGAAAATGCCGTGAGTTTCTGCTCCTTGTTTAATGGCCATAGACAAGTTTATCTCCCTCATTTGATATAGCTGAACACTGCTATTAAAACTCAGCATCCACCATGCGTCTAGACATAACAACCCTTCCTTGTTTCCTCACTGCAGCTTAATTAAATCCCACTTTATCATGCTTCAAACTTTTCTTCCTCCAGGCTTGAAATACGCCACTTCTCCCCTCTTGTATCATGAACTGTACAGCCTATCTTCCCATTTTGAATCCTTCCAACTTCTTCTCGTCCAACCCCTTCTTCCTTTCACAAAAACAAACTCCCATCATTCCAACAACACTATACACAGCAATGCATCTTCTATAAATCCCTTCTCAAACATAAACCAGTACAATTTGTTCAACTCCAAATTAGAATAAGAAAAAGCAAAACAATATATATACACCTACATCCATGATTTCTGCCAACACTTCTCAAACTGTATTCCAGTGTACGTGAACATAGCCTTCTACTTCTTGTTACTGTGTCTCCTTCCCCAACGCAGAGTATTTCTCCACTCCATCAAAACATCACGACCTCTAGCTTTTGCCTTCACCATTTCCACAGCTTTCGAACAGCACAACTCAGTAAACTCCCCAAGTATTACTGCTGATCCTCCTTCTCCTTTCCATTTACAATCATAGTAAAATTACAAAATTCAAATCTCTCAATCCTCTTCAACCGGGTGCTGCTCTCATACAATTCGATTTTTGAAAATTGGAATTGCGTCGAAAGCTTTTACTGCCACCAACAGTAAAGTTGCGAAGTGTTCCCTCACCATTCGTTCACCCAGGATTTCACAGTAGTGCCAACCAACCCATAAATTCAAATATCAAATGCCAGAAACCCAAATATTGAAACTGCACTTACTTTTGAATTCGGAAATTTCACCAGTCTTCAGACCTTCATCAGCACCACCGTACATCACGTCTCCACCCCAGATTTTAGTTCGCACTCATTCCAGAACTCCACCAAAAATCTGCATGTATTCGAAACCCTTGCTCCCTTATTTTACCACCATCGCCGCCGATTTGCATAGTCGGAACTCCATCAGTGGTAACTGGCCGACGCGCCTCCCCTTACTTCACTGTCGATGCTTCAAAAACTCAACACAGGAACCCTAGTCGTTGAAACCTTTGCTCCAGTACAGGCGTCGCACTCGAATGGAAGAATACGAGAGTATAAGGCTAAAACTCTTGAGAAGGAAGAATGATGGATTTGAAATCGTGAATTTATATTTGATTTTTCTTTGAAGATTATTTCCCTCATGATATTTTCCTTGTGGCGGCTCCTATTTTAGTTTACAGAAGATGACCTAGGTTATAACGAAGGGGGTAAAGGTTATTTTATATTGTTTTTGGGTAGGATTTCGTGTGGCTTAGAAACGTTTGAAACGTGGCCTCTTGTTTGACCGTGAAGAGAGTGAAATGGGAATTTGGTTTAGTATTGTGCTTAGGATATTTTGCCTTAACTTTTTAAACTTCTAACATACTCCGTTAAATAAAATTATATCCATATACGAGCGTTGCGGACTGAGATAAATACACTGCTGAGATGAGCTCCATGTCACGATTCCAAAAATATGATAATACCGGTAGGTTAGCTCAATCTGTGAAACCCCACAATATCGATACAGGGTGTAAAATACTCCAAATAAAAAGTCGCATATTTAATTAATTAAAAATTACAGTAAAATTCTAAAAATTAAATTATCGTTATGTCCCAAAAGAAACTTGTCTAAATTCCAATCCGACATTTAAATATTTTCAAATAACTGTTATGGTCACGAACGAATATAGCGCTGTTTTTTCTGAATATTTAATTTGGACATAACTTACAATGCATACGACGAATTCTTCATTTTTCTTTTCCATTAGAAAAATATAGCTTAACAGATTCCAACGTTTCTTGTTTCACAGAAATCCGACTTATAACGAATTCTGTATATTCAGTTGAAGTTCAAATCGCCAATTAACGAACTACCGCGACGTTACGGGCTCGATTATAATTATTATTATAATTTATACATTCAACTGTCGTTTATTTAATATATTCGTTATTTAAATAATTAAATACTTCATTATTCGACCGTTCAAAATACGGGTCATTACAACTATTTATCCTACTCAATATATTTTATAAAATTATGGTACCTATCGTTTGATTTTTAATCAGACTCCAACCGTATAGTAAGAGAATGATTCCCTAAGTATTAACCCCGAAGGCCGAAACCAACATCAGATTAATACCCAGGAAACCACTCATCTTATCTAGTTTCCAGTTAGTTTCTAATCTTAAATATGATAAAGATGTAAATTTTATTGTTAAAATACTTTACTCAACACATGAATACTCTCAACACATGAGCATCGTCAACACAAGACTATTTATTCTATTCAACACATGAATATATATTTTATAATATTCTTTATTTTTCCCGATTGGAATGAGGCCCAATCAATTACCGTACAATGTTAATTATATGGTTTCCATACAATACATGTATATAAATAGCAACGATAAATAATCAACCATCATCCAAAGTGCACCACACAACTGCATAAGCATTAAATATAAATAATTAACGCTTACACAGTCTGTCAACCAATCGATCGACATACAATTAAATAACTGGGGTTAGTGTACGCCAAATATCATCCCAACACCCATGTGGGGTTTCAATCCACAAACACTGAATATTATTTGTGCAGTTGGGCGACATGTAAAATTTATCGTCCCAATCAATATCCTTCAAATAGGTGTACATAAACAAACCGTCCGGTTTGTAAATGAATATTTATTTATTCACATTCACGTAAAAAAATTATATTTTTAATGATAGTTAATTTATTTCAACACACGAATATTTATTTTTCAATCATTCCACAACACAATCAATTTTCACAACACATCAATCAAATAAACAAGCCGTCCATGGTCTGTGGACGACGGGTGTCGAGTGCTGCTAAGCACCCTCTGCATCCTATATATATTTATAACTAGAAAAGGAAATTTAAAGTGAGAAGTTCTCACCCAAGCTAAACCAAACACCATGACTCTTCTTATATAGGAAATCTTCATCGTGCTCGCCTTTCGTCACTTTCGTTGCCCGTATTCACGACACATATAAAAATCACATTTTTATATTGTTGCTATATATATAAAAATCACGTTTTTATAACTACGCTATATGGATAAAAATTCTATTTTTATATCGCTATTATATAGATAAAAATTCTATTTTTATATCGGTGTTCATATAATAAAGATTATATTTTTATATCGCCACTCATATAAAGATCACATCTTTGATCCTTCTACATAATAAAGATCGAATTTTTGATACTTATACAATATAAAAATCATATTTTTAATCTTCTTACTATATAAAGATCATATCTTTAATACTTTTACTATATAAAGATCATATCTTTAATAATTTTACTATATAAAGATTTCGCCTTTTTAAACATAAAAAAAAATCATATCTTTGATTAACTAAAAATCAAACCTTTCTAATTTAAAAAAAAATCAAATCTTTCTACTTAATAGAAATCTAACCCTTTTACTTAAGAAAAATCTGTTCTTTCCTAAGAAGAAGAAAAAAAACATATTTTTACTATGGAATTGCTAAACTCACATTCATTGGTCTGAGGAGGGATCCTAGGGTTCGGCGCCGGACGTTTTCAGGGCACGAAGTGGCGCTGCAGGTCAGGGAGGGGGGTCTGAAAGCGGGCTCGGGGTTTGAGGGGGTTAGGAGAACCGAAGTGGAGAGAGGAAGGAGGAGAGGTGGGAGGCCGGTGGTGGCTGAGGGGGCGAGGCTCGACGTCGTCGGCGGTCAGGCAGAGGGGGAGGCGACGGGAAAAAATGGGGGAGCTGCGGTTTAATTCGAGGAAGAGGGAAGAAATAGGAAGAGGAGGAGAAGAGAGGGAGAGGGGCTGTGAAGTGCGGTGGTCGGCGCCGCCACCTGGGGGGAGGGGGCTGCGATGGGGTGGCGGCGGCGGGTTCCCCCCGTCGCTCCTTCTTTTCTCTTTTTTTTTCGATTCTGAAGAAGGGGGGCTGAAAGGTATAAGGGAAGGAGTTATATTTTTTTATTTTAATTATTTAATTAATTTCAAAAAGCAACTTTTCATTTCGGCCTCGAAACCGAACCCAGCGCCTATCTTCCATAGCTAATTACCCTCATTCTGAACACAATGGGATATGTATCGTAGGCTGATTCGATCGTTTCGACCGGTTTTCGTCAAAATCAAAATATAACTCTATATATTGAATTTGATCGCACATTTCAATTTACCGGGGCCACATACTAACTAGAAAAATTCCCGAAAAATATTTTCTAGCTTCGTATTTACGATACGGTCCTAACAAAACTAGTTTCGTCTAATTCTGAGACCGTTTGAAAAAGGACCATTTTCCAGTCGATTAAAATCAACTGAAACTGGTCAAATGCGTTTTCCTGTGCCACGCTCACATATTGGTTCGAAAAATTACGAATTTTGAAACCTAGCAATAACTTGACATCACGGATCCAACAAAAGTGGTTTCATCGAAAATCGAGGTCGTTTGCAAAATGGCTATTTTTAAGGGCCGAAAATTCCATAGCGACTATTCTGAAATTTCAATTGGGTATAACTTTTTATCCCCGTTATGAAATTTCGATTTTTCTGATTCTTTGGATAGATATTCCTAATTAGATTCTAATATTTTTGGTTTCGCTAAAATCCGGTTTATTTTGCACCCAGTACATTCATTTGAAGTTTGAAATCGAATTTTCGAACTACCGCGCCATTTTCAATTCCTTTTTTAATTATAATTAATTATTTATATTCTAACGACGATCTATATAAATATATACGTTCGAATTCTAATCAAAATAAATTTTTCGTCGATATTATTTAAAATAATTCATTTTAAATATTCAAAATTCGCTAAAATTGCCAAAATAAAAATTTTAAATTGGCTCAGAATTTCCGGGTTATTACATAGCTGCCTGGCTAATGAAGGATGAGGCCTCATTTTGGTGGGAGGTCACTAATGGAGAACGTACAGTTGATACATGGCCAGATTTTAGGCAAAGGTTTGAGGCGAAATTTCTCTCACGGGCTGAAGAGAATCTATACATGGAAAGGTTTCTAGCATTGAAGCAGGGAAATCTATTGGTGAAAGAATACGTCAACAAATTCAATCAATTGGCAAGATTTGGCTTGGACTTAGTGAATACACCAGAAAAGAAGGCCCTGAGATTTGTTAAGGGTTTGAACGAGCCGCTTCATGGGTTAGCTATGACCCACATCCCTATGGGGGCTACCTTTGAGAGACTAGTTGACATGGCGCTTATGCATGAAGAGGAGAAGGGCGCCAATGCTAATAAGGCACCCGAGAAGAAAGGGGATCAAAAGAAATTGCAACAGCAACAACATAACAAGAAAGGTGGTAAAGGCAACAATGGTAAGGGAAAGAAGAGATGCTTTAACTGTGGGACACCAGGCCATCTGAGAAAAGATCGTAGGAAGAAAAAGAAGAATGGTTGTTTCCACTGTGGCGAAGCGGGACATCTGATTAAGGACTGTCCAAGGAAAGGGCAGAGGGCAGGGTCTACCTCGGGAGGACATGTGTAGGCACTTATGGCACCAGGGCAGACAAGGGGGCAAGTTCAGGCTCTCGTGGTCCCACCGCTGCAAGAACGAGGTAGAGCAATTTCCGTTGAAAGTTTAGTTTTTCTATTTGATCATCCTGTCCATACTTTATTCGATTCTGGCGCATCACATTCGTTTATCTCTACATCATTAGTTGAAACACTGCACCTAGATACTAGTCTAGTTACGGATCCCTTAGTAGTCTCAAATCCTATTGGTGGTTCTGCTCATCTTTCTATGATTTGTCGGGATTTGAGAGTGTTTATTTTGGGCGTTGGGTTTGAATGCAACGCCTTTGTTCTTGGCTTCATGGGCTACGGCTTGATTCTAGGTATGGATTGGCTAACTAGATACGGGGCCATCCTAGATTGTGAAAGAAGGGTAGTTAGATTGTTGACTCATTATGGAAGGACCCTTGATATTTCTTGTGACCCTAGAGGTCCAGTAATGCTTAGCTACCTAGAATCCCTTGATGCATCCGATGATGATTTACATTTTGTTCGTATAGTCCGTGAATACGTTGATGTCTTTGATGAGGTGAGGGGTTTACACCCAAAACGCGAGATAGACTTTCAAATATATCTAGTAGATAATGCAAAGCCAGTTGCATTGCCTATTCGCCACATGGCACCAAGAGAGAGAAGAGAACTCAGTAAGCAAGTAAAGGAGTTGCTTGAGATGGGGTTCATCAGACGTAGTATATCGGAGTGGGGTGCTCCAGTAGTATTTGCCACGAAGGCAGATGGGTCCCTTAGACTTTGTGTGGACTATAGAGAACTTAATAAGCTTACTAAGAAGAATAGGCACCCACTGCCGAGGATTGACGATCTCTTCAATCAGTTAGTTGGCGCCTCAGTGTTTTCGCAGTTGGACTAGCCACGGGTTTCCATCAATTGAGAGTAGCTTAGGATAGCATAGACAAGACTGCCTTTAGGACTCCAGACGGCTTCTTCGAGTGGCTTGTGATGCCCTTCGGTTTGACAAACGCCCCCGCATACTTTGTTGATTTGACGAGTAGGGTGTTTAGGGAGTACCATAATAAATTCGTGGTAGTCTTTGTGGACGACATCTTGATCTTTTCTATGAGCGAGGAAGAGCATGCCCTACATCTTAGGGAAGTGTTGGAGACCCTTCGAGCGCATAGCCTTAAAGCTAAATTTTCTAAATGTCACTTTTGGAGGAAGGAAGTGCGATTCTTAGGGCACGTGGTTTCCAAAGAAGGGATAGCTATGGATCCCGCAAAGGTAGTGGCCATCCAAGATTGGAAGGTCCCTAAAAATGCTACCGAGATGAGGAGTTTCTTAGGGTTGGCTGGCTACTATAGGAAGTTTATCAAAGACTTCGCAAAAATATCAGCCCCATTAACACGCTTGACGAAGAAGAACCTAGTTTTCACATGGGACGTAGATTGTGATGATGCGTTCCAACGTTTAAAGAGAGCTTTGACCACAGCCCCAGTCTTAGTGTTGCCAGATGGGAGTAAGCCATTTACCGTTTATATCGATGCTTGTGGGACAGGACTAGACGCAGTCTTAATGCAAGAGGGAAGGGTAATAAATAGCCTATGGTGGAAGGCAGTTGAGAGTGCATGAGAGAAATTACCCTACACATGACCTAGAGCTGGCCGCTATTGTTTTCGCGCTTAAGTCTTGGCGCCATTATCTTCTTGGTGAGAAATTTGAATTGTTCACTGACCATAAATCGCTAAAATACTTGTTCTCTCAGAAGGACTTGAACTTAATGCAGCAAAGGTGGATGGAATTCTTAGCGTCCTACAATTTCGAGATAGCATATACCAATGGCAAGGGTAACGTGGTGGCAGACGCCTTAAGTAGGAAAAGGTTATCCTTGAGTCCGTTGTTTGTTGAGCGGCGAAGCTTAGAGTTCATCTCTACGTTTGACCTTAGACCTTCCGTTGACTTTGTACCCGATTTGCTAGCATCCTTAGAGGTCAGACCTACGCTTTTGGGACGGATTGGTGAGGCACAGTGAGATGACCCACAATTGGTTGAGTTAGTAGAGAAGCTCAAAAGAGGGGAGTCATCGAGCCATCTCCGTAGGTATACCCTAGATGATAAGGTTAGTTACGTAAGGACGGTAGACTTTCTGTACCACAGGACGAGAATTTGAGGAAGAACATTCTTGATGATGCACATCGTTCGAAGATGAGCATCCATCCCGGCGGGGACAAGATGTACATGGACATGAGACGAGTTTACTTTTGGGCCGGCATGAAGAGGGATGTAGCAGAATTTGTCGCTAGATGCTTGGTGTGCCAACAAGTAAAAGCAGAGAAAAAGAAGCCCGGTGGGTTGCTTCACCCATTGGAGGTCCCACAATGGAAGTGGGAAAGTGTTTCGATGGACTTTGTTGACGGATTACCGAGATCGGGGAAGGGTAATACGGGGATTTGGATCGGGGTAGACAGACTTACTAAGAGCGCCCATTTCATTCCCGTTAAGAGTAAGAGGATTTCTCCATGGTTAGCCTTCATATACATTCGAGAGATAGTTCGTTTACACGGTGTTCCTTCTAGCATAGTGAGCGACCGCGATCCTATCTTTACTAGCGAATTTTGGAAGAGCTTGCAAGAGGCGATAGGGACTCGGTTATGTTTGAGCACCGCATATCATCCTCAGACGGACGGCCAGACCAAGAGGGTGAATCGTATTCTAGAGGACCTTTTGAGGCTATGTGTCTTAGACTTCGGAGGTACATGGGAGGAACTTCTTCCGTTGGTAGAGTTCGCATATAATAATAGCTTTCAGTCTAACATCGGCATGGCACCGTTCAAGGCTCTTTATGGACGGCTGTATCGTTCGCCTACATGTTGGTGGGAATCTACATATAAGATCATGCTTGGGCCCGATATGATTAGAGAGACTTCGGAAAAGATCGATCTGATTCGAAGGAGGATGAAGACGACGCAAGATAGGCAGAAATCGTATGCGGACAAGAAGAGGAAAGATCTTGAGTTTGATATTGGGGACATGGTCTTTGTCAAGGTGTCTCCAATTCGGAATGTCGTTCGCTTTGGGTCCATTGGGAAGTTAACACCAAGGTTCGTAGGGTCGTTTCCTATTAAGGAGAGGATTGGGCAGATGGCGTGTAGAATGGAGTTGCCCGAGAGACTTAGTGGTGTACACGATGTATTCCATGTATCACATTTGAGGAAGTGCTTGCACGAGCCCGCGGAAGTGGTGGAGCCGATCTTGCTTAGAGAGGTGGAGATCGAGCGTGATGCGACGATTCGATGAGCTCCTACGTGCATTCTTGGGTCGGAGATTAAGAAGTTGAGGAATCGAGAGGTCAAACTAGTCAAAGTGCAATGGGGAGATGATGAGAGCAACGCTACTTGGGAGACGGAAGAGAAGATGCGTTCATTATACCCTTTTCTTTTCGAGGGTATGTCTTTTAATTTCTCCTTTATCGCTTAGCTTGTACTTGTTTTATCTTTAGTATGTCCTCTCGCTGGTATCTTTGACCTTTAGATAGGGTAATCCTATGGTTGAAACATGTGTTTGAGACATGTTATGTATAATGGATGCATGTGGATGAAAGTGGTTGCTAGTGGCTGCTCGTGCATGCATATACACACACTTTAGGCACTAGATCGGCTCAGTCACTTCATATTGCATATTGCATACAAATGTGTGTGCATATTTAAGTTAATGGATGTATAATGATTGTGCTATCATATGGATGCTGCATTTTGGTGAATGGTTGTGCACACATATAGAAATAATATGTATTGATAGGATTCTTTCGCATACATAATGGACACATGACACTATCATGGTTTGCATTAAAGAGGTTAACTGGATCAGTAGACCGCCTGATTTTGCATTAGATGGAGAGCATATACACACACTTCTAGCATATGTTCATACAGCATTAGGAATTTTATAAGGACAATCGATGCCGGTGTTTGATGGTTGAGTAGATGGTTGTTTGGATGTTAGGACATGCATTCTCCTTAACTTGGAGATTTCGGGGGCGAAATCCTTTAAGGAGGGGAGAATGTAACACCCCGTATTTCTGTTAACACTATAATTATAAATTAAAGAATAACTAATCTCAGATGTGAGAATTTAGGGAAACGGGTTGCGCCATTGTGTTCGTCTCGGAATTCTGGTTGAGATAGAGTCTGAGTTTGCGTAAATTGGACTTCATATGAAGAAGTTATGGCCATCGGAAGTTTCAGAAAATTTAAAACAGATTTCGAAAATTCAAATTTCAAAGTCAAACAGGCTAGGCGGGAAAATTCCCGCCAGGGCCAGGTCAACCATATGGTCGACCTACCCTGACCAGGTCGACCATAGGGTCGACCTGCCCCCACCCCCCCTCAGGCAAATTTGATTAATGACCTGTTTGTAAATGTATGCTGACGCATTAGGGTTTCTGATCTGCTCTGATTGGCTGGGATTAATTCTGGGTTGATCGGACGGCTTAAACTAATCCTAAACTCTATAAAAACACCTATAGACTCAAACACTAAAATCAAAATAAAATTAGATTCATGGCCTCCATGCCGTCACCTAGCAACTCAGAATAGCCGCCACCAATTAGAGAGGAAGAAAGCAAATCAAATTCAATTCTATTCAACTCTAGCAACGAATCTTCTTCAAAGGGAAGCTAATACAACTTCAGAACTCAGAATTCAGAACTTAAGACCTTCTTTGAGTTGTGAGTTCGATTTCTTTAATAAAATAATTAGCAATTTAATTGGATTGAGTTATGATGTGGATTATTTGGATATGATGTGAATGATTGACCGCATGTTATTATTTATGTTGTAAAATTGTGATGTTATCATACATGTTGTAAATTCTATGATGTTATGTTGTGATCATCTATGTTGTAAAGTTACGATGCTATCATCTATGTTGTAATTCTATGATTGACTTATGTGCAATCAAATCATCATGTTGTTCATATGCTAGTTTGGTTATGTTGATTCATATGATAAATCATATGTATGTATGCAAGTTTAGATTTTGATTTAGACATGAATCATATGTAAATTGGGGAAAATTATATGTAACCTTACATGTTTTCATGACATCAAGTTTATGTGAAAATTTGATCTAAAGTTAGGCTATGACATGTGTGAGTTCTATGATAAATTCTACATGCTAGTTTACATGTTTAGATGTAAGTTTACACCTTTAGATGTAGATCCATGACATACATGATTTATGCAAGTTTGTGACCATTATCTAAACAAGTTTACACCTTTAGATTTGGATCTATGACATATGTAGTTTTATGCAAGTTGTAACTTTGGCCTATGCAAGTTTTAGATGTAGAACATCATTCACACATGCAAGTTCACCCCTTATGTTTAGATCTATTTTTAATTATATGTATGTTGTGATGTTTTCTCTTTATTCCATGAGTTAGACTATTCAAGTCTAACGTATATTTTACGTTAAACGAACGAACGTACAACATGGGGTAATGGGATAATATTAAAAAGACTTAATATTAAGAATTGGTATAAATGCCTTAAGTGGCATAAAATAAATTTATGATGAAATTGGTATGATTTTACATACCATAAATAGATAGACATAATTGAGTCAATTATGGCCATAGTTAAATTTGGAACTGATTGATAATTTGAATAGGGAAAGTAATTCAAATTGGGGAATGATTAATTAGGAGTAATTAATCGTCTAAGACACGAGGTTAGGCTCTTTTGTAGTGTAAGACCCGCCCGGCAAATCCAGCTGCCACAAATGCCAGTCTAATGTGAGAGGTCTTAGGCATAAATTAAATACGTAACAATTGTAAAGGAACGAGGTTAGGCTCGTTTGTGGTGTAAGACTGCCCGGACCCGCCCGGCAAATTCAGCTGCCACAAATTCCAGTCTAATGTGGGAGGTCTTTATGAGGTTACGGTCTTAATGAATTAAGAAACACTTAACCATATAAACATGTAGTGGGACATGAGGGGGTTAAGTGGGTGCCTTGGGTGGCATGTGGAATCTAGTGGGTGCCTTGGGTGGCATTTGAAATACGATTAGAAATACTTAACCAAAATTGAAACATGTAAGTGAACATGAATAAGAAGTGGGTTAAGTGGGATGTACTAGAGGGGATCAAGCTTAGGTGGATAGCTTGTGTCAAGTAATGGGGGCCCATTTCAACTAGTGACCCATACGTATCTTTGTGGGCTTGACCCAAGTCAAGGACGGGACACACATATTAGGCTTGACTGTAAGAGGCCAAAACGGGTTAGCAGTGGCAACGCCAGTCCAACGGGTTCATATGCGTGTGTGTGCCCGGGATGGTAGGTAAGACGTTGTTGCATCGTGTAGGTATAAGTCGTGCATCATTGATGGTATCGGGTTGCCACTTTGGGGAGTGATACACCCCACTGTGGGGCCAGCACGGGTATCTACGAGTTAGGGAGCCGATCGATTGGGGGTAGTGGGTACACCTAGTGGAGATAGGGGCAGGCGGCACCTATGAAGGCAACTATGGGTGCACGAAACTACCATTATCATTATTAAGTTTTGCAGGCGGGATCAACCTTAGGGTGACTAGTGGTGGTGCAGTATAGCAATTATCTTATAGTGGTGGTGTAGTATAGTAAATATTTTATAGTGGTTTAGGTGCGCTTTAACGTTATCTTAGTTCAACCTTATTTCCTTGTTTACTCTGTCATACTCAGTTGTTCACAGTCATTTCCTTATTTTCCAACTTATGCCTTGGCCTAGTTATTTTGGTTAATTATATTGTTAAAGCTATCGCACTCGCCAGACTTTATGTCTGACCCCCTTTGTTTCCTCCTCTTTTCTTCCTTTCCCCCCAGGTGCTCAGGTTGGAACTAGCACCAGTGGAGCTTGATTTTGGACAGCTGTATTTCTTGCTTTTAGAAGATTGCTTGGATCGCTGAAGTAAAGTTCAGCCTCTCTTATTTATGGCTATTTTGTATTGGGGATTATGTCTTTCAATTTATGTACTTTGATTTAGTCAAGATGGATATTATGTACTTTGACTCTGGTTTTTGATGATGTAATCAAACTTATGTGTTTAACGCTGCAATGAATAAAGTTTTAAATTTTTAAGTACTGTTTATATCTGTCTTGTTGTTAAGTTTCTGTTCTATACTCACTTAAAATGCTCCATGAAAGTTAATGCTTTCCCTTTGTGAGTGACATTAATGGACGTGGGGTGTTACACGCGGCGCGGCGCATTCTATTCAGGCCATTTAATATATATAATATATATATTATATATTTCGTCGATTTCCTTTTAAAACGTATTTTATAAATCATTTTAAATTCGTGTCCGAAACGATTTCAACTTCATATTCAATTTCGAATCCAAAGCTGAATATTCCACATCATCGATATACAAATGATAATATTTTCAAAATATTATATTATGAAATCACTTCTTTTTCTATAATCATTACAAAAACGAATATAATCGATATAAATATCGTTCGCGTCAAAATGGCGCATATCTAACCAACACAGCTTTATATATTTCAATAACTTCATTATTCTAATAAATGAATATTTTCTTCTATTCAACACATGAATTTTTATTCTATTCAACACATGAATTTTATTCTATTCAACACATGAATTTTTATTCTATTCAACAAATGAAATTTCTTTTATAATATTCATTATTTTCCAAATTGGAATGAGGCCCAATCAATTACCATATGACGTTAATTATATGGATTCCCTACAACACATGTATGTAATAGCAATGATAAAGCATCAACCATCATCCAGAGTGCACAACACAACTGCATAAACATTAAATATAAATAATTAACGCTTACACAGTCTGTCAACACATCGATTGACGTAGAACTAAACAATCAGGATTAGTGTACGTCAAATATCATCCCAATACCCGTGTGGGGTTTCAAATCAACAAGCACAGATTTTTATTTGTGCAGTTGGGCGATGTATAAAATTTATTGTCCCAATCAATATCAATCAAATGGGTGTACATAAACAAAACGTCCGGTTCGTTTATAAATATTTATTTTACTTCAACACATGTATATATATATTTTATTTCAACACATGAATATATAATTTATTTCAACACATAAATAGATATTTTATTTCAACACATGAATATTTATTTTATTTTAACACATGAATATGTATTTTATTTCAACACATGAATATATATTTTATTTCAGCACATGAGTATATATTTTACTTCCACATCACAATCAATTTTCTCAACACAACAAAATCAAACAAGTCGTCCATGGTCTGTGGACGACGGGTGTCAGGTGCTACTAAGCACTGTCTACATCCTAGTATATATTTCAAATAGAAATAAATAAAAATAAAAGTGAGGAGTTCTCACCGACTAGCTAAACCAATACACCGTGACTCTTCATATATAGGAAATCTTGTCGTGTCCGCCTTTTGTCACTTTTGTTGCCCGTATTCACTACATATATAAAAATCACATTTTTATATTGTTGATATGTATATAAAATTCATATTTTTATAACCACGCTATATTGATAAAATTCACATTTTTATTGCTACTTCATATATATATAAATCGAATTTTTATCCTATCGCTACATATATAAAGATTAAATTTTACTATCTATATAATATAAAAATCATAATTTTATATTCTCTTATAAAAATCATATTTTTATAATCTGTACTATATAAAAATCATATTTTTATTCTTTCTATAATATAAAAATCGTATTTTTATCCTTTCTATAATATAAAAATCATATTTTTATTCTTTCTATAATATAAAAATCATATTTTTATTCTTTCTATAATATAAAAATCATATTTTTCATTATATAAAAATTCAAAGTTTTCATGTATAAAAATTCAACCTTTTCATATAAAAACTGAAAATGAATTCACTGCGGATTTATATTAAATTGAATATAAAACTATGTGAATTTACTCACATCGAATCGCAGAAAAGAAGGGGGTTCCTACGCTGGTGTTGGCGTCGGTTGGAGGGGCTGTTTGCTGTTGGCGTCGCAACAGGTTGGGCGCGGTGTTGGGGTGCTCGCGTCCGTCGCAGGGAGGTGGCACGCGTCGGGGCTGAGGCTCAACAGGGGGAGCAGCTGTTGGACTTCGTGGTGGAGGCGGTGGTTGTGCGATGAGGTGATTCGCGGTTTCGATCTCGGGTTCATGAAGGAAGGGGGATCAATGACTGAGGAGGAGGTGGAGCGAAGGGGAGAACGGAGGGGGAGGCGATGGCGTGGAGGGCGACGGTGGACGGTGGAGGGCCGAGGTCCCGATTTGGGAATTAGTTTTTTTCTGAATGAGGACGGGATAAGGGAGATAGAAACGAGGGGGCTTTATAATTATTATTTTATTTATTTATTTTCTTTTTAATTCACATAAAAGTTGACTTTTATTCCAAACTCCAAAGGAGACCCAACGACTGTCGTCCCTAGTGTAATACACCCATTCCGGACACAAAGGAATATGTTTCGCAAGCCAATTCGATTGTTACGATCAGTTTCTCTTTAAATTACAATATAAATCAATATATATTTAATTTAAACGGACATTTCAATTTACCGGGCCCACATACGAATTCTAAAAATTCTAGAAAAATTATTTCTAGCTTCGTATTGACGATACTGTCCTAACAAAACTAATTTCATCGAATTCTGAGACCGTTTGAAAAATGGCCATTTTCCAGTCGATTAAAATCAACTGAAACTGGTCAAATGCATTTAACTTCGCCACGCTCACATATTGATTTGAAAAATTATGAATTTTGAAACCTAGCGATAACTTGACATCACAGATCCAACAAAAGTCGTTTCGTTGAAAACCATGGTCGTTTGCAAAATTTCAATTTTCAAGGGCTAAAATTCTACAATGACTATTTTGAATTTTCAACTGGGCATAACTTTTTATTCCCGCTATGAAAATTTGATTTTTCGGATTCGTTGAAAAGATATTCTCAAATAGATACAAATATTTTTGGTTTCGCTAAAATCCGCTTTATTTTGAATCCTATACATTCATTTGCAATTTGAAATCGAATTTTTGAACTACCGCGCCATTTTCAATTCCTTTTATAATTAAAATAAAATATTTACATTCTAACGTCGAGCTATATAAACATGTACATTCTAATTCTATTCAAAATAAATTTCTCGTCATTATTATTTAAAATAATTCATTTTAAATATTCAAAATTCACTCAAATTTCCAAAATAAAAATTTTAAATTGGCTCAGATTTCCGGGTTATTACAATCTCCCTCACTTAAAACTTTTCGTCCCCGAAAAGGAACGAAGCCGAAAGTTGTTTTACAAATCAACCCAACTTCCATTGTTTTCATTACAGCTTAAGTTCTTCAACTTTTCAGTTTCTAAGAACTTTTCAAATTCTCCAAAAATTTGGCTAACACCCTATATTTTCGAAAAATTTCTCCATAACCTCACCTGCACTGGGAGCTTCGGGATATTTCAAATAGTCTCCCATGGACCTCACCAATCCAAAAAGAAAAAGAAACAGCCAACCGGCTCATAAAATCCTCAAAAACCCAAGAAATACAATAAACATGTACCTATTTGTCGGGCAAACAATTTTATTCCTCTTCTCTAACCTCTTTGTTATGACCTGTTCAATGTAAGTACATGTATATGTATGCAAATGCGACTAATTTTCAATACGACTCACTATTTGGTTCAATTTGGCTAAAGGTTCAACATTTAATTAGACAAACAATAATCAAACAACACAACCAGCAATCAATTAGTTGATTAGCTTTTCAAATTCATAAGTTGGATACATAGTCAAACAATCACATTTTTGGTGCCAAATCACAACAATAGACCCTATCTAGTTTTGGTTCTCACACCAGTCAATTGGAAATATATAAATATCGCACCTTCGAAACTCGAATACCAATTCTGATGATGTTCGAACTATCATCAGAATCATCTCCGGGCGACTAGAATGTGATTCTATATCTATTCAGTATATTAAAACTTCAAATACACACGGATCAGACGTATACGCAAAATCTTTATATACTTGATTGTCCAAATCATATAAAATAAATAATCAAATATGTATAATTGATTTAGATTTTCAAAACAAAATTGTTTTCAATTTTATTTATATACTCTTCATACTCGTTCTAGGATACTACTGATCCCATCTCTAACCAGTCATTCTCATTGGATATTACTAATCCAATTTCTGATGAATTCTTTCGTTTGGTTCTAATATGCCTTGTTCTCTTAGCTTTGAAAACCAAAGCTCTGATACTAACTATCAAAACCCGTAACTTCCCTGGTAAGGAAAGAGCGGATACTTTGAGGACAAGCATCGGAACGCAAACAGAAGAACATTTCATTGCTTCTTACAACAATTCCATCAGAATACAAGAATACACAGAGTATGAATAACAAATTACACATTATTAAATATCAGAGATTTAAATACAATACTGCAGCGGAAAAATAATACAAACACAACTGAAAGTAATACACGGATACAGAGCTTTCCGAGTATCGTTCCAGCTGTAAACCAGGATCCTGTGAATATAAATCTGCAAAACCGAAACTACTAGCTGCCCATTTCAAAATAAGGGCACCCAGAGTTTAGGTTAAAACAATAAACTCCAGGTCAGTCATATGACTGGTGTGAGAACTAAAACAGTTATTAATCTTTATTTTAAAGTTAGGTAAATCAAGGGACCACACCGTATAACATGGAACGGGTTTCCTCCCATGAATACCAATGCATAAAACAAAAGCGCAATGCTAAACAAAGAACAATGAAGCTATTATAAGACCCAGGTCCCATCACACAATGCAACACAAGCCGGAGGATAGGGTTTTACCTTATAATAGCCAAAGAATGCTTGATACGCTAAATTTCATCTTTTATTATTATTATAAGTGAAGAAATCAATTTCAATCATAAGTATCAATCATAGTCGGCATAAGTGCCCCGTACCACTATGTCACCATATATAGGTATACAATCAAAGCCGCAAAGTCACGTATTGGAAGTTGGAATTCCATCTGTGAACTAAGGCAAAAGAGAGTCCTTACCGATTCGAAAGCCTCTAGTCCGCCCCTCAGGTAAGCGCGCAGACAAGCCTTGGATCGTCAGGGCCGGTCCACTGATGTGGATTATTATGCCTGAACACTGCGTTTCCCCGCCCTTTGGGGCGTAAATGAGCCAAATGACTCCATCGGCTCCACACAGTCACCGATATATCCGAGGCGCCTCGCAACCCAAAAACCACATAAGTCAAACTCGTCAGGGCGTGTCAAACCACCGACGCCACTTCTAACTAGAAAGAAACGCATGTCCTCCCTGATGTCCTCTCCCGTTTCTGGTTCACAACCGGGGTGTGAGGTTCGCGAATCAATGCTACACAAAGTTGTGCCACACAGGCTGTGCTTTGATCATCAACCACAAGACTCTGTTTTTCAACAGTAGCCTTGATCATTTGCATCTTAGCATGCCACACAGGCAGACCACTCCATGCAACCGATATCCATCAATCACACAGAATGATATCCAATGTCAGACACACAGTCCATTTACAAGTCCGTCTTAGGTCCGAACGAAATCGGAGGCACCTTGTACCTCGCATATCCATCGATCTCCAAGTACGTCTGGACGATCACCAACCGATTCCTTCCTCTTGGGTGTACGGCCCAATCAAGATCCGGTCTTCAACCACTGTCTTCATCCTCGATACATCGTCGAATCAGTTATTCAGAATGGGATAAACCCGGTCTTTCTGAATAACTCGCGTATATAATAAACAAGTGTTACACAAACACAACATACACCTCATTCTAATTCATCAGTCACTAACCGTAAATTAGTAAGAGAACAATTCCCCAAATATTAACCCCGAAGGCCGAAACCAACATCAGATCAATACCCTGGAAACCATTCATCTTAACTAATCTTCAGTTAGTTGCTAAATTTCACATTCTTAGGGAGAGGTTCCCATTAATTTTATCAAAGATAAATTCTTTAAATTTATTCTTTAATCTTCCTTTGAATATCAATTCAAACCAAATTATGGTTTATCCAAACTAGTCGGGATTAACGAACCTTAATGAAGTAATCATTTGTTTTAATTTCCCAATCCCAACCTATTCATCCCATGAAGTAAAACTGGTAATACTTCATATCTAACACCACGGTGTTATCGGTAAATTCAATTACCATTTCACGTTCAAATCTAATTAAAGATTTAACTATCGGCTGGAGCAAAACTTTCGATACTCCATTCCCGATCATTTCAATCTAATTAAAGATTCATTAAAACTCCACTTGGTTTTAATCTCCCCAAAAATCAATATTAATAATGGTTTAATTTGGGAAATCATATCCTATCTTTGACTGGGTTAAAGAACCAATGTCATTCGAAACACGGTTCGCGATAAACCTAAAATCACATTCAAATTCAATTCCAATTAAATATCATTTAATTGGTATAATTCATTAAACCTAAATAAAAAGATTTAATCTTTTTCTCAACTGGGTTTAAGAACAGTGTTAATGAAGACACCATTCACGAAAAACCTAAATCCCATTTGATATTAAATACAAGGCTCTGAATAGAAAATATATCGGCTTATATTCTATATCAAATTCTACGACCAACAAATATCATATTGGAAATAACGATATAAATATATCTTTCAAATTTTCATAACAATATATGTATAATCACGAAATCCAACATCGAAATATTCCAAAGACAATTTCGATTCAAATCCATTTCCACTTTATATATTGGAAATTCTGGTTATTTTCAAAACCATTTCAAATCCACTTTATTTATTTTAAAATTAAATGGGACTATAATTCTAGTTCAAAACTAGTTCAATTTCGATAAAAATCTAGTTTTATCGTTTCAAATATGGAGTTTTTCATCCCAATTCTTTCCAAATCATTTCTTACGATTTTACACAAATTATTACTATTTTTAATAATTTTATCAAGGCCTGTACAGTCGATTTCCATCAACGGCCATCGAACTGCACTTATCGCAACCTTTTCCAAATCTGATTTGGACATAATTCCAAATCCAACCATTAGATTTCAAATCTCTAATATTCGTTAGAAAGCTCTTTTCGATACGAACCCAATGATTTCGGTTTAGGAGAATCCGACGGTCGGATCTCCCACAACGTCAATTCGAAGTCAATGGTCGAAATTTGCGAACTACCGCGGCGCGACGCGTTCTATTCAGGCCATTTAATATAATATATATATATATATTATATATTTCATCGATTTCCATTTAAAATGTATTTTAAAAATCGTTTTAAATTCATTTTCGAAACGATTTCAACTTCATATTCAATTTCGAATCCAAAATTGAATATTCCACATCATCGATATACAAATGATAATATTTTCAAAATTTATATTTTGATATCACTTCTTTTTCTATAATCATTATAAAAACGAATATAATTGATATAAATATCGTTCGCGTCAAAATGGCGCATATCTAACCATCACGGCTTTATATATTCCAATAACTTCGTTATTCTATTCAACAAATGAATATTTTCTTGTATTCAACACGTGAATTTTTATTCTATTCAACAAATGAATTTTTATTCTATTCAACACATGAATTTTATTCTATTCAACACATGAATTTTTATTCTATTCAACACATGAATTTTCTTTTATAATATTCCTTATTTTCCAAATCGGAATGAGGCCCAATCAATTACCATATAACGTTAAATATATGGATTCCCTACAACATGTATATAATAGCAACTATAAATCGTCAACCATCATCTAGAGTGCACCACACAACTGCATAAGCATTAAATATAAATGATTAACGCTTACACAGTCTATCAACCCATCGATTGACATACAACTAAACAATCGGGATTAGTGTACGTCAAATATCATCCCAATACCCGTGTGCGGTTTCAAATCAACAAACACAGAATTTTATTTGTGCAATTGGGCGATGTGTAAAATTTATCATCCCAATCAATATCAGTCAAATGGGTGTACATAAACAAATTGTCCGATTCGTTTATAAATATTTATTTTACTTCAACACATGAATATATATTTTATTTCAACACATGAATATATATTTTATTTCAACACATGAATATTTATTTTATTTCAACACATTAATTTATATTTTATTTCAACACATGAATATATATTTTATTTCAACACATGAATATATATTTTACTTCCACATCACAATCAATTTTCGCAACACAACAAAATCAAACAAGTCGTCCATTGTCTGTGGACGATGGGTGTCAGGTGCTACTAAGCACTGTCTACATCCTAGTATATATTTCAACTAGAAATAAATAAAAATAAAAGTGAGGAGTTCTCACCGACTAGCTAAACCAATACACCTCGACTCTTCATATGTAGGAAATCTTGTTGTGTCCGCCTTTTGTCACTTTCGTTGCCCGTATTCACTACATATATAAAAATCACATTTTTATATTGTTGCTATGTATATAAAAATCATATTTTTATAACCATGCTATATTGATAAAAATCACATTTTTATTGCTACTTCATATACATAAAAATTGAATTTTTATCCTATCACTACATATATAAAGATTAAATTTTTACTATCTATATAATATATAATCGTATTTTTATATTCTCTATCTTATAAAAATCATATTTTTATAATCTGTACTATGTAAAAATCATATTTTTATTCTTTCTATAATATAAAAATAATATTTTTATTCTTTCTATAATATAAAAATCATATTTTTATTCTTTCTATAATATAAAAATCATGTTTTTCATTATATAAAAATTCAAAGTTTTCATGTATAAAAATTCAAACTTTTCATATAAAATCCGAAAATGAATTCACTACGGATTTATATTAAATTGAATATAAAACTATGCGAATTTACTCACATCGAATCGCAGAAAAGAAGGGGGTTCCTGTGCTGGTGTTGGCGTCGACTGGAGGGGGTGTTCGCTGTTGGCGTCGCAGCAAGTTGGGCGCGGTGTTGGGGTGCTCGCGTCCTTCGCAGGGAGGTGGCACGCGTCAGGGCTGAGGCTCAACAGGGGGCGCGGCTGTTGGACTTCGTGGTGGAGGCGGTGGTTGTGCGATGAGGTGATTCGCGGTTTTGATCTCAGGTTCGAGAAGGAAGGGGGATCAATGACCAAGTAGGAGGTGGAGCGAAGGGGAGAACGGAGGGGGAGGCGATGACATGGAGGGCGACGGTGGAGGGTGGAGGGTTGAGGTCCCGATTTGGGAATTTGTTTTTTTTTGAATGAGGACGGGATAAGGGAGATAGAAACGTGGGGGCTTTATAATTATTATTTTATTTATGTATTTTCTTTTTAATTCACATAAAAGTTGACTTTTATTCCAAACTCCAAACGAGACCCAACGACTGTCGTCCCTAGTGTAATACCCCCATTCCGAACACAATGGAATATGTTTCACAAGCCAATTCGATTGTTACGATCAGTTTCTCTTTAAGTTACAATATAAATCAATATATATTTAATTTAAACGGACATTTCAATTTACCGGGGCCACGTACGAATTCTAAAAATTCTAAAAGAATTATTTCTAGCTTCGTATTGATGATACGGTCCTAACAAAACTAATTTCATCGAATTCTGAGACCGTTTGAAAAATGGCCATTTTCCAGTCGATTAAAATCAACTAAAATTGGTCAAATGCGTTTAACTTCGCCACGCTCACATATTGATCTGAAAAAATATGAATTTTGAAACCTAGCAATAACTTGACATCACGGATCCAACCATTGTGATTTCATCGAAAACTGAGGTCGTTTGCAAAATTTCTATTTTCAAGGGCTAAAATTCCACAGCGAATATTCTGAATTTTCAACTGGGCATAACTTTTTATTCGCGCTATGAAATTTAGATTTTTCGGATTCGTTGGAAAGATATTCTCAAATAGATACAAATACTTTTGGTTTCGCTAAAATCTGCTTTATTTTGAATCCTGTACATTCATTTGCAATTTGAAATCGACTTTTCGAACTACCGCGCCATTTTCAGTTCCTTTTATAATTAAAATAGAATATTTATATTCTAACGTCGAGCTATATAAATATATACGTTCTAATTCTATTCAAAATAAATTTCTCGTCATTATTATTTAAAATAATTCATTTTAAATATTCAAAATTCACTAAAATTGCCAAAATAAATTTTTTAAATTGGCTCAGATTTCCGGGTAATTACATCACTTGTGGACGAAAATACAACACTAAGAACCAAAGTATAGAATCTTGAAGTCACCTTAAATAAGTTTTCAATTGGACAAACATCTTTCAAAATGTTGCTAGGGAATCAATTTTTTCTAACAATAGAGAAGGACTAGGTTTTGGTTAAGTACGAAATGATGTGACTATGATTGACAATGCAAAAAGTAGAAGCATCTTTCCTGAGTGTGTAAAGTGTGGGAAAATTGGCCATAATTTTGAAAATTGCATGAATAAGAATAAAATCAGAAAATTCACTAGAGTTTGGGTTTCTAAACACTTGGCACACAATTACCATAAATTTTGGAATACAAATAAGAGGACAAAACAAATATGGGTTCCAAAAAATTCTTGCTTTCATCATTCTTCAGTCACTGATATTTGTGGACCTAGGAACATCTCTAGGTCATCTTTTTCTCTTCCTGTGTAGGTATTTTGGCGGGCTAAGGAGCAACAAAAATGGTATTTGGATTCAGGTTGCTCCAGACATATGACAGGAGAGAAGAGATTGTTCCTTAGCCTAGAAAGATATAAAGGTGGGAGTGTGACATTAGGTGACAACAGCAAATGTAAGATTATTGGTAAGTGAAAAGTAGGTAACATCATTTTTGCCTTAGCTGATGTCTTATATGTTGATAATTTGTATCACAATCTTATTTCCATAAGCCAACTATGTGACAAAGGAATGAATGTAGTTTTTGACAGTGAAATTTGCAAGATATTCGACACATCCACTGGAAAAGTTGTTTTTACTAGCAAAAGAAAAGGAAATATCTACACGCTCTCTTTTGATGATGTAACTGTTTCTAGATGTTTGGTTGCCACTGAAGAAGAGGCAGTTCTATGGCATAGAAGACTAGCACGTACTAGTATGCATCTTCTTGAAAAACTAGAAACAAATGTGCTTGTCAGAGGTTTACCTCATCAGAAATTTAAAAATAACAAAGTGTGTAAGGCTTGATCCATGGCTAAACTTAGTCGTTCGTCATTTCATCCAAAATATGTTGTTAGTACTTCACGTGTTCTTGAATTGATTCATATGGATTTGTTTGGACCAACTGATATTGCTAGCTTAAATGGTAAACGTTATTGTTATGTATTGGTTGATGATTACTCTAGATTTACATGGGTTTACTTTCTAGCCAAAAAGTCTGAACCATTTGATTATTTTTCAAAGTTTTCAAAACTTGTTCAAAATGAAAAGGTGTTTCAATTAAAACTCTGAGAAGTGATCATGGAGGTGAATTTGAAAATTTCGATTTGGAAAAATTCTGTGAAGAAAATGGTTTTAAACATGAATTTTCCGCTCCTCGAACACCTCAACAAAATTGGGTGGTCGAAAGAAAAAATCATACATTGCAAGAGATAGCTAGATCTATGTTATGTGAATATAAATTACCTCAAACCTTATGGGATGAGGCAGTTAATACTTCATGCTATGTAATGAATAGAGTCATATTAGACCAATACTTAATAAAACATCGTATGAACTGTAGTCTGACAAAAAGCCTAACATCTCATATTTTAGAGCTTTTGGATGTCCTTATTATATTCTAAACATAGGAGATCAGTTTGGAAACTTTGAACCAAAAACAGTCGATGGGATCTTCATGTGTTATTCTTCAAGGAGCAAAGCTTACATAATCTTCAATAAACAATCAAGAACAATTGTTTAGACCATTAATGTGAAGTTCAATGAATCAGACATAGAGATGGCTTCTGAAAATGATAAAGATGAAGGTGGAGTGCAATAAGGCGAGAAAGATAGCAATGAAGTTGAGGCAAACAACGAAGAAGTCACAGAAGCAACAGCTGAACCTGAAAGGCTGAAATTCAAACCCAATCATCCTCCAGATTTGGTAATTGGAAGCCCAACAGCTGGAGTTCGTACTAGCTCATCCCTCAATAAGGATGTTTGTACTTTTTGTATTCACAATGCATTTATATCTGAAATAGAACCAAGTTCTTATGATATTGCACTTAATTATGAATCTTGGTTTTTAGCTATGCAAGAGGAACTTAACCAGTTTGTAAGAAACAAAGTCTGGAAATTGGTACCTAGGCCAAAAGGCTATCCAGTTGTTGGAACAAAATGGGTGTTTAAAAATAAGCTTGACGACTCTGGAAATGTAATTAGAAACAAAGCTAGGTTGGTTGCTAAGGGATACAATCAAATCGAAGGCATTGACTTTGATGAGACTTTTGCCACAGTTGCTAGGTTAGAAGCAATCAGAACTTTGTTGAGTTTTGCATGTTTTAAAGGTTTCAAACTGAAGCAAATGGATGTGAAGAGTGCCTTTCTGAACGGAGAGCTGAAAGAAGAGGTTTATGTTGAATAACCCCCTGGTTTTGAGAGTCACGATTTTCCAAATCATGTGTATAAACTAGAAAAAGCATTGTATGGCCTTAAGCAAGCTCCTCGAGCTTGGTATGACTGTCTCTATTCATATCTCTTGGAAAACGGTTTTAAAAGGGGTGTGCTGACACAACTCTGTTTCTATCACATGACGGTGCTGATTTTTTAATTGTTCAAATCTATGTTGATGATATTATTTATGGTGCTACTAATGATGTCTTGTGTGAGAAATTTGAAAAAGTCATGCAGGAAAATTTTGAGATGAGTTTAGTGGGAGAGTTGAAATATTTTCTTGGCTTTCAAATAAAACAGAACAGCAAAGGAATCTTTATCTCCCAAACGACGTATGTGATGGAGTTGCTGAAGAAATTTGGAGTTGAAGATGCAAAACCAATGAAAACACCAATGAGCCCAACAACCAAGCTTGACAAAGATGAAAAAGGTGTTGCTGTTGATCAGAAAAAATATCGTGGTATAATCGGTTCACTTCTTTATCTCTCTGCTTGTAGACCCGATATTATGCTCTCTGTTTGTTTGTGTGCTCATTTTCAATCTAATCCGAAAGAATCCCATTTAAAAGCCACAACACGAATTCTGAGATATTTGTTACACACACCAAATCTTGGCTTATGGTATCCTTCTTGTGATAACTTTAATTTAGTTGGGTTTACTGATGCTGATTACGCTGGCTCACTCACTGATAGGAAGAGTACTAGTTGAACTTGTTTCATGCTAGGACATTCACTTGTTTCTTGGTCAAGTCGTAAACAAAACTGTGTTGCCTTATCCACTACTGAAGCTGAATATATTGCATTAGGAAGTTGTTGTGCACAGATTTTATGGATGATGCAGACTTTATCTGACTTTGGCATATGTTATAAACGAGTTCCTTTGAAATGTGACAGTAATAGTGCAATAGATATATCAAACAATCCAGTACATCACTCACGCACAAAACACACTGATGTGAGACACCACTTTCTTAGAGATCATATTGCTTGTGAAGACGTTTGTATTGAATTCATTCCAACTGAATCTCAACTTGCTGATATTTTCACAAAACCCCTTTCTGAAGACAAATTTTGCAGATTACGATTGGATTTGGGAATTATAGAAATTAATTAATCTCTCTGCATTTTTGGGTAAATTTTCTCTTAAGGTGTTCTGTTATCAATTTCATTTTCTGACAAATAATCCAATCTTCAAATCATCAAGAAAAGAACAGTTTTTTTTTGGACATTTATGATAAAATTGTGATTGTGTTAGACTTCAGAATATGAGATGGTTGAAAGTTTGTCCATAACTCTGATATGATTGAATATTTTTTATAATATGAGTAATTTAGGAATTTTTTTCACATGCATCTCTATCTCTATCACCCTTCTATCACCCATTATTGTTTTATATATATCAAGGGGATTTTAGTATATATTACTTAATTTTTTTATATGTATTCATAATAATGATAATAATAAGCTTTTCTCTAACCTCATTTAAAAATCCAAGCTTTGGTCATGCATGGTTATGAGATTACTTATCGATTTTCATGCTGCCACTAATCCCATTTAAAAATCCAAGCTCTGGTTATGCGTGGTTAGAGTAGTATTGAACTATGTATATATAAATAATAAGTAATTTCATATTGCAGCTAATTCCATTTAAAAATCCAAGCTCTGGTTATGTGTGGTTAGTTTTCTCTTGAAATATATATTAAAAAAAGGTACATAGGAATAATAAATCCTCCCCGATATATATATAAATATAAAATAATCTTTCATTCCATCCTCTGATTTGTGAAATTTGTTCCTATTTTACGGATTATTATGAATTTTTTTTTGATTTGTTGGGGTATATGGCTCTGATTCTGTCAAATGACTTGATTTCTAAATGTGGTCCATATCCTTTGCAAATGTCCAAATCTGTTCATCTTTTGATGATTACAAAGGAAGAGAAGAAGTTAAGATTTTGTTTTTGGGATACACACATCTATAGATTTTATTTCGCCATTAATGCTAAGTGTTTAATTATTTTCTAATTTTTTTCAAATTTTTATTTATATCTGTTTACAATTGAAGGGGGAGCTGTGTTATAGGGGGAGCACAAATATAGGGGAAGTTCATTTCAAACACATCCCGTTAATTTCAAAGTCTTAAGTATGTTTGTCATCATCAAAAGGGGGAGATTGTTGAATCTATGATTTTTTGTTTGATGATAAAAAATGTATTATATTGGTGTGTTTGAAACTAGAATAAAAAATATTGTTGTTAATAGTGCTTTTACACAATGATAGAAAATTTACACAAGCTTCTATTATTCAATAATATATATTTCACAAATCAATACAATACATTTTTGTGTTTGAAATCTCAACTATACACAACTGATTTTACAATTGTTTTACACTAAATACACAACTCTTCTCACACTCAATGGTATATCTTTACACACTCTTACTATCCCAGCATCCTATTTTTCTCCTGTTGCATCATCCTGAAACCTATCACAGAGAAGAAAATACACACAGTAGACTGGAACTAAAAATAGACACTGAACAAATAAAATTTCATTTTTTAATTTTTATTTTTCTCAGATTCTCTTTGTGTTTTTCTCATTATCTTTCTGACTTGATCAGCCTCTCCATAACCATACTGGTTTGCTGATCAGAACCAACATTATCTCAGCTGATTTTGACCAGCCTCAAATCAGTACAGTCTGTCTGCTGATATTTTTTGGTCACATATACAAGGCAGGTTAAAATCAAAAGAGAAATGGTAGTGCAAAATTTCAGATCAGAAAAGTGGAATAATGTATGGCAACACAAACATAGCAAGAACAAATGCACAAGAACATAGGAACATATACATGGTCAACATGGACAGCAAATCAACATTCAAGTGGGAGATGAACTTAGCAACTTCAAAACAGTGGCATACATGGGTGTACAATGATTGCATGGTGTAAATAGATTCAGACCAGGAATTTGAAGAGTGACACATCAACTACATGAAACTACACAAACAATAATGCATCTTAAACATGAAAATGATGCATGATGCATACATCAAGGAGACACACAGTGAGTATAGCAATGGTCACATCAAAACAGCAAGTGACAATGGTGCAGCTACATGACATACACAGTAATAGCACATAATCATAGGTGCATACACAATGCCAACATAGTGATAAGGGGCTAGAGGATGGTCAACAAGTCAAAGAGCAACTCAGGTCAATATAGTTACATGAATGTGTGGATGTATAAGTGATAACAAAATGATCAAGCAGCAAGCAAGGTGACAAATACATAATAGTGGTGAAACTACAAAGGCCAAGGTGGTGTAAGCACACACATTTCAGGGTCAAAACAGAGAAGTGCAAGATGTACAAACACATGTGGTGGACATACACAAAAGCAAATGGCAGATCATGTCATTCTCAAGTAAAGGTTCAGCAAGCATGAAGAAGTAACATACAATAGGTGAAGCAAATCAGTACAACCGTGGGAAGTGCACAACATAGCAGAATAAGGTGGTAGATCACTTCATACCAGATCAGGGAAACAATGTAAACTCAAGCCAAACTCATGTGCCTAAAATGGAACAGTTTCAGACTTGTCGTGCATGGAAGTATAGGTTGCAAATATGTGTGCATTTCAGTCTAGTGTGAATAGTGCAAGCAAGTACACAGTAGTGAAGTCAGGATTGAGGGTACAAAATTCTTCAAATGTGTGTGTAACAGATTATACAGCAGGACAATGATCACTGTGTTGTAGAATGAAGTAGTATGAAGTAAGACATGAATAAATGTATGGCTAGTAACATGGAAGATGGTAGTAAATAGGAAATATTTCAATGCTAAATGAAATCTGTGTGTGTGTGTGTTATTCATAGAAAGGTTTTAAATGGGTCAATTTCGATTTCTTCCTCAAAATCTCTGGTATATCAAAAATGGAAAATAACTTTTGGGTTAAATTGTTCTTTGATGTGATGACTAGGCAGAATTAATTTCAGCAAGCTCTTTGTTTTTCAAAATTGGAAAACAATTTCAATCAGATCGAATGATGAAAGCCTTAGTGGACAAAATCAGTCGATTATGTTTCCATTTACAATTTAATAGGGAAAAACAAGGATAAAAAAAGAAAAATTTTCAAAATCGATTAAAAATTGGTCAACAAAATTTCAGGGAAAAGAAAATTCGATTCGAATATTCCACTATCAAAATCAGGCAAGTCTTTATTGGAAATTAGAGAATTAGGGTTACACGATTTCATCATCGATAGAGCATCCCAACATTTTGACAATAAAACCGAAACCCTAATTTCAAATCAGTTGCTTACTTGTGTGGATCGAGAGAGAAGGAGCCTTGCAGAGTCAAGCTAGATGGCAATTTCAACTGATTCGGATTACAGAGGAATTCGAAGCAAAGGATCTCAAGAATTCCAGAAACCCTAGTTTTTAACACTTCCGCCATTCTTGAGCTTAAGAGCAAAAGAGGAAAATCAACGGGAAAAGTGAACAAGAGCGGGATGGCCAATTTTCACATGGCTAAGCCAATTCTTTAATCAAGGGAGTTTATTTGTTTCTTTTTTCTTGTATTTTTATTGTAATTCCTTTCAAAACAATTCTTCTTTTTTTCTAGTTTTAATTTAAAATTAGAGTATACAGATTACTGGTCTGTAGTTTGGGAAAATCTGGTCTAGGTTACACAGGCCACTCTAGGATTTTGAGCTTAGGGTTAGACAGGAGCAGGCGTTGCGAGTTTACTTAGGATAGTAAGCGGGATCTGTTTGTAACTCCTAGTAGAAATCTTAGAAAGGCAGCAGTAGGCACAGTTTGCCAAAGCTGGGTATCTTTGTGTGTGATTTTCCTTTACTGCAGTTTCTTTTAATTTCTCTGTGACTGTTTTAGTTATTGAAAAAACCCTATTCATCCCCCTTTAGGGTTAGTATTGATCCTACAAAGTCCATCTGAGAGTAGGTCTTCCCATCTATGGGTCTTAAATGGTGTGTGTGAGGCCTACCCAAAACTGAAAATTTAAAAATGTCTGGTATGGTCTTTTGATAGGACTACCTATCCTATAGGAGGTAATAAGCGATTAAGGAGATTATCCAATAAGATCAGCTAGATGGTAAAGCGAAACACCATCTCTCGCCTTACACGATGTATGGGTTTATATGCGTGAATGATGGAAGCCTTAACTAGTAGGGCCTCATTGTCAGTGCTCACTAGTTTATATTAACATTAAATAAATCATTGAGAAGTATTGAGTGACCAACAAGTCCTCCTAAGGCCTTAAGCAATCGGGAGAATCCTCCCTATCTGTCATTCGATAGTGAGGCGTTAATTGACTAAGGATGTGCATGTGAATAAGTAAACACCATAATTAGGAGTACACTCTCGATTTTATAATCTGCTAAGTTCTAGTTTAAAGGCTTCATAAATGTATGCGTAAACGTTCTATCTTAGTATCGTATTTATAGGGAATACTACCTTGGGAAGGGTAGTTAGAGTCATGCATAAATGTTTACGAGGTTAGGTTAGAATTACTGGCCTTGGCAGACATATATCTTTGGTTGTATTGTAATATGTGTTGTACTTTTCCTTTTCACTATAATCTTGTAGTTCTGACCCACTCATCATTACAACCTTCCAGGTTCTCTATAGAATTTTAGTTCTCACAGGTGTTTTAGTTTGGTTTTCGGTTCTCGCTCTCTCTCATGCTCGATATTGACGACGGTGACTTTCCTTACAAGGTTGTTGCTTGAGTTAATATTATTTTATCCTATTTTGTTTCCGTTGTGAGTTATTTTATCGTACTGAGATTATGCTCATACTCATTTATTTGTAGGCACCAAATTTACATGCTCCATGCTTGGTGTGTTTGAGTTTCGATTTTTGTCAAAATTGGGGCACACAAAAGTGTAGGATGTTACATTTCTAATCAAAACATAGGTTAGACGATCAAAGGTATTAGTTAAATTAGAACTCGTGAGAGAACGTAATTTGGTTTTCCTCTTTGTTTTTCTTCGTCTTTCTTACTCGACTTTAATTTATTTCGACAATGAATTAGTCGTGGACCTATTTATATAGAATGGTCTTAAGAGACTAAGAGTTGAAATATGTTGAGTTCAGGTTTTTAGCCAATTTTGTCTTACCCATAGTACATTGGCGATTTCGTTGTGAAGAGCATGAGGACGACATATGGTGGATTCCGTTGATTCAAGTTTATAGATTGGACAGAAACTTAGCTACAACCGAGATAGTCGCAACTTCTGTTTTTTGGTTTCGTTTGGTAGTCCCAGTCAGAAACTTTTCCTTGGTTTGAAACGAGAAATCCATGCTAATACATCTTACCCATTCGAAAATATAATTACGAGGTATGATTGTTTGGTACTTCGTTAAATTTTCGAATATTCCATTGTTGAAAACGTTCATTTGAGTTCTTGCTTTGTAGTCAAGGGAATTTTATTTTTAAAGCTATTTGGAAAATAAAATGGATTTTGAAAAGTTTTGAAATTACGATTTCGGAAAAATAGTTTTATAAAAATATAATTTTATGAAGATATGGTTTTAAATTTTTAATCTATTCATGTTTCAGAATTGTTGGGCTTTGTATGATTTTAATAAATATAATCCGATTGGTAGGAAGAAGGGAATTGGAAATTACAAGGAACGTGCCACTAAAGCTGAAAATTATTAATACTCATTTCTTGTGATTTTTAGTACCCCTGTTTTTATATATATTGGATGATTTATTGAAATTACAACAATTAAAACTTGAGATTTTAAAGTTCCAACATTTTTGAACACGAAAAGATTTTTCAGTTTGTAATACGAACTAGAATATAAATAATAATAGTAATAATAATAAATTGGAATTATAAATACGAAACCTTTAGATTATAATAAATTCCATTTTTGAAGAGTTTTTGATTTTCCTTCGAAAAGTCTAAGAAAATTCCTCATCTTGCTTTTTTTTGGGTATTTGATTTCGTGAATCATTTGCTTTAATAGCTAGGTTAGGGAATCCATTTTAATTTTTATTTCAAATTTCTAGCTGATTTTCTAAAGTCGTTCGATTATTTTGTGGTCGCAGCATCATTTTTGAGACTGCTTTGGGTCTTCGA
Organism: Allium sativum; assembly: GCA_030737875.1. Classification (NCBI taxonomy): domain Eukaryota; kingdom Viridiplantae; phylum Streptophyta; class Magnoliopsida; order Asparagales; family Amaryllidaceae; genus Allium; species Allium sativum. The sequence continues at coordinate 776,533,407 of CM060926.1, forward strand.
AGACGGTTCGAAGTTTGACTGCGGTCTTTGATAATTCCACGATGAGGATAATTGTTTTTTGGGTCGCGTCAAATCTTAAAAGATTACGCGGGACGATTAACATTCTAATCCGGCATAATAAAGTCTAGGTTCAATCTTTGTCCAAAACTCATTTAACATTTGACCGTTTAAGCGTTATACCTAAAGCAGTCTACTTGTTGATGAGTTTTGGTACAACTTGGATCCAGGACTCAACTTATAAGTTGCGTCCAAATCACCCCCTTAACTTCTTTCTTTCGTCCTTCCTTCCTCATCTAGCTGAACCATATTCTTATTCTTTTTCTCTTTCTTTGTCATCACCTCCTCTCCTCCTTTTTTCGCGCTTATTTGCGCATTAGATCTTGCCCCATTAGTACTCCGAGATCTAAATCCAATTTCTTCACTCCAACCATTTCTTAGCCTATAATACCTAATTTCACTATCCGATCTTACTCACATCATTTAAGTATCATCCTTAAGGAGAGTTCATTTGGTTAGATTGGGATGAGTAAAAAGGTCTCACCGCATTAGGGCTAAGAGAACTTATAGTGGCAGTTGGACTAGCACTAGTCCGTTGCTTCGAGATCTTAGGATAGGATTGTTGTTCGAGCTGCATTCGCCTTTTCTATATCTTGCTGGAATGGATTTTGATGAAAGCGATCGTCGTTTCAGAGATGAAGAATAAGCTATCTTTGGATGGTTTTTCTAAGGAGAATCTCGATATGATTTTAGAAGCATCTGTGCTTTATGCGGATTTGTATGGTCTTTTGTTTGATCAGATTTGGGGATTTTTTAGCAAATCTTTTTTTTCTTAATGTCGGCTTTTGTGTTCAGAGATCTAAGTCAAAACTACCCATGTTGATGTGTGACTTATTTAACACATTGTTCCAATAATGGGAAGTCGTGACTAGATTTATCGCATGATGTGGAAATCAATCTTTTCTCTAATCGATGGAGTAACCATCAATTTGTACCACATCATATTTGATTCAGCTTGTTGTTCTTATGTGTTGTCTGATGGAGTTACTTTCTATAATTTCACCTATCCATTTTGTCTTTAGACAATATTAGGTGGATTTTCATGAGGAGCAGTTTTGTGGTATGTTTCTTTTCTCATCGCAAATTCTCTCTTAAAAATGATAAGATTAATCAACAACACCAACAATGTTTTTAACACGAGATTGAGCATTTTGCTATCATGATATGATTAATCAAAGGTCAAAAAATGGTTTGAGCTCCAGCCGCAGAGCGAGACATCTCGTTGTTTATAGGCAATGTTTTGGAGTTTCAGTGTTCTTGTTTTGTTGTCATCTTTGCTATTTTTTCTTTCCAGCATTTGGTTCTTGGCTTTGTGGTAACTCGTGCTTGTAACTGTTAATGTTTGTTGCCTTTGAAATCGCACGACTTTTCCATGAGATTATTATATTTGTAAATATTTATGTCATTCACGCATGCCTGCTTGAATGTAATCTCAATTTTTTTATCTAACAAACAGTCGTCCTAGAGCTCAAAAGAATATAATTCCATGTTGAATAAATTTTAGTTAAGGACTGGTATCGCGCTGTTTTTCGTCACGGTTATAAATAAACCACTGTTCCTTATTAAGCTAAAATTTATTATGTCCTTTTGTGTGTGGCTTCAGTTTTCGCATGACCGATTTCCTTTTCTACCAACATGTGATTTGAATCATTTATGTTTTTGCAAAATACAACTTTGAAACTTTTTGCGTACGTTGTTTGTAAAAAAAAACTTTTATCATTATTAAAATTTTAAATTTTACTGATTTACTTTCTTTTATTTTGGTTTGCGCGAAAACGTAGAGTTTTGGTACGGGAGTTTGCGCATGTTTAAAAGTTTGTTTTACATTAAAATAGATGGTTTGAATGACGCGAAGAGTACATTACCAAAATTTTAGTTTTCATGCTGATCACACATAATAAGTAAAACAGCGTTGAAAAGAAAATTTCATAAATTTATAAAAAGAGTTTAAAGCAAAAAATTTATGTTTTTGAATTTTTTTATTTTTGGTCACATGAACAGCGTAAGAAAGATTTTTGGATGGTTTGTGCGCACATTTTAGCAGTGCAATGGGACCGACGATGCGATAAAAAACGTTGACGATAATAAGTGTAACACCCCACACCCGCTACGGTCACTCACTAAGGGAATGCCATAACATCGGTGGAGTATTTTAAGTGAATATAGAATAGAAAAATTACAAAAAGACAGATATAAGTAATACTTGAGAATTTAAAACATCATTTCATTTCAGCGGAAAGTAAAACATGTTTGGTTACACGAAAACCATAAATAAGAGTCAAGTACATAATATCCATCCTGATAAAAACGAAAGTACATAATCCCACTACATAACCTAATAGCCATAATAGAAAAGATAAACCGAGCTTTACATCCACGGTCCAAGCTCCAAAAGGTAGATAAAGCAGTCTGATCAAAGCCCACTAGTGCTAGGCCCACTCTGAAAACCTGAGGGTTGGGAAAAAAAATAAAGAAACAACGGGGTCAGACATAAGTCTGAGTGAGTCCTATAACCCTAACAATACAATCATTAAAGTAATTAGGGTATGATATAAACAAGGTACGGTACCTCTGGGGATAATGACTACACTAAGTAGCCAACTAAACACAGGATGTACTAAGATAACCGAAAAGACGCATTTATCCACCCAAGGATAATTACTGGATTACACCACCCCAGATCTACCCACCCAAGGGTAATTCCTACACTGCACCACACCAGTCATTCCTAACTTAAGGGTTGATCCCACCCATGGACTTATAAAATTAACTTAATAGTTCTCGCGTACCCCTAGGTGACTAAGTAGACGCCACGGGGCCCTACAATCCACTAGGTGTACACACTACTCCCCATTCGATCGGCTCCCTAACGTAGATACCCGTGCTGGCCCCACCGTGGGGTGTACCATTCCCCAACGTGGCAACCTGATAAAACTAACGGTGCACGGCTTATATCTACACGATGCAACAACGTCTTATTTACCAGCCCGGGTCCACACACGCATATGAAACCCGTTGGTCATGCGTTGCCACCGCTAACCCATTTTGGCCTCTTATAGTCAAGCCCAATATGCGTGTCCCGTCACTCGACTAGAGTCGAGCCCACTAAGATACGTTTGGGATATTGGTTGAAATGGGCCCCCACAAGCTACCACCTAAGCTTGTTATTTTATCTAGTGTATCCCACTTAACCCCTTTTATAATCATGCCCACCTACATGTTAAGGTTTGGTTAAGTCATCTAATCATATATCAATTGCCACTTAAGGCACCCACTAGATTTCCACATGCCACCCAAAGCACTTACTTAACCCTTTACCCATGTTTAATTACATGTTCCTCTTTGGTTAAGTATTCTAATCGTATTTTCTATTGCCACCCAAGGCAACCCACTAGATTTCCACATGCCACCCAAGGCACCCACTTAACCCCTCATGTCCCTCTACATGCTAATATGGTTAAGTGTTTCTTAATTAATTAAGATCATGACCTCATAAAGACCTCTCACATTAGACCATCTTTTATGACTGCTGGATATGCCGGTTGGTTCCGGGCAGACTTCTGTCATAAAAAGGTCTAACCTCGTGTCTTTACTTTAATCACGTATTTAATTTATGACTAAGACCTCTCACATTGGGCCAATCATTTGTAGCTGCTGGATGGCCGGTCGGTTCCGGGCAGACTTCCGCTACAAAAGGGTCCAACCTCGTGTCTTAGTTGATTAATTACACCTAATTAATCACCCCCATAATTTGAATTAATTATGCCTAATTAATTACACATTTCTAAGAATATGGGTAGACCTAACTCAATAGGTAAATTCCCAATTCCATAGTATGGGTAGACCTAACTTAATAGGTAAATTCCCAACTCCATAATATGGGTAGACCTAACTTAATAGGTAAATTCCCAATTACGTCCATTTAATTTGTGGTATGATTAATCATACCCATTTCACATCATTTTATTAACATGCATATTAACCCCATCGTTCCCCACGTAGTTCGTTCTCATAACACGACATAATAAAGGGAAGATTCATCACAAAGGTCATGGGTTTAGCCAACATAGCATGTAACTTTATCATGGGTTCAAAAGGTGTCAACTTGCATATATGAACATACATTAAACCCAACTAGTATTTAACCCAAACTTGCATTATGCATATCATAAAAGAGACAACTTGCATATGAACTTGCACATAAACTTGCATATGAACTTGCATCATAACTTGCATATGAACTTGCATCATAACTTGCATATGAACATGTATCATAACTTGCATATGAACTTGCATCATAACTTGCATATGAACTTGCATCATAACTTGCATATGAACTTGCATCATAACTTGCATATGAACACGTATCATAACTTGCATATGAACTTGCATCATAACTTGCATATGAATATGTATCATAACTTGCATACGAACTTGCATAACATGCCATACTTAGAGACAAACTTGCATATATTATGCATACCATAAAAAGAGACAAACTTGCATAAAACCAAACACTTAGCATGCATAAAACCAAATACTTAGCATGCATAAAACCACATACATAGCATGCATAAAACCAAATACTTAGCATGCATAAAACCAAATACATAGCATGCATAAAACCAAATACTTAGCATGCATAAAACCAAATACATAACTTGCATAACATGTTACATATAGACTTGCATATAATCTCCCATATAGCTTGCATAACATGTTACATATGAATCAATGTTCAACATAGTGTTTTGCATCATAAAACATAGCATTAAACTTGCATATAGCACACAACATACACTATACTAAACTTGCATAAACACATTGATTCCACAAACATAGCCATATCTTATCATATCCTATCATAATCAATTTAACAATTGATTGTTAAGTCTATAGAAACTCACCAAAACCAATATTAGCAAACTTATGTAGTAGAACTAGTTGCTATACAAGAAGAAGATGATGATTAGAGGTTGATTAGCTTGCAACTTTCTTCATAAACTAGTGGAGGTTCCTCTCAAGTTTGATTTTGGCGGCATGGTGGCATCATTTCTATTTTTAGTATGAATTAGGGTAGTATTAGGGTATATTTATAGATTAGGCAAGTGTTTTAGGCCATTAGATTAACCCTAAATTAGATTAGGACCCTTAGATTTTGGAACCTTCCAGAAACCAGCCCTAAGACCAAGCCCAAACCCCAAACTGGTGCACCCAACCACAGAACTCTCTAGAAACTGTGCAGGTTTCCTGTCCCGACATGGGCGCACTTCCCAAGTGCGCCAGTGTAAAAATGTGTTGGGGCACTTCACAAGTGCGCCAGTGTATTTTTGTGTTGGCGCACTTCACAAGTGCGCCAGTGCATTCTTGCTTGTTTTCGGTTTTTCTGCCTAACTTCGTTCGTCCATATCTCTTTCATACGGTACCCGTTTTACGCAAACTCGGACTCTATTTCGCGTATTTTTCCGAGACGAACGAAATGGTGCAACCCGTTTCCCCTAATTCCCACATCTGGGATTAGTTATTCTTTAATTTGTGAATTTTAGCATTAACCGAAATTCGGGGTGTTACATTCTCCCCTCCTTAAAGGATTTCGTCCCCGAAATCTCTAAGCTAAGGAGAATGCATATCCTACCAACCAAACAACCATCTACTCAATCCATCAAACACGGGCATCCATTGTCCTTAAAACAATTTCTAATGATGTATGAGCATATGCAAAAAGTGTGTGTATATGTTCCCTATCTAATGTATGAACATATGCAAACCATGATAGTGCCATGCATCCATTATGTATGCGAGAGAACCCTATCGACACATACAATATCTACATGAGTGCACAATCATTCACCAAAATGCATCATCCATATGATAACACAATCATTATACATCCATAAATATAGCTTCCTACACACAATTTTATGCAATATGCAATATGAAGTGATTGAGCCGATCTAGTGCCTAGAGTGTGTATACATGCATCCACGAGCAACCACTAGCAACCACTTGCATCCACATGCATCCATCAAACATAACATGTCTCAAACACATGTTTCAACCATAGGTTTACCCTATCTAAAGGTCAAAGGTACTAATGAGAGGACATACTAAAGATAAGATAAGTACTAGACAAACGATAAAGGAGAAGTTAAAAGACATACTCTCAAAAAGAAATGGGTACAAAGAACGCATCTTCGCTTCCGTCTCCCAAGTAGCATTGCTTTCGTCATCTCCCCATTGCACTTTAGCTAGCTGAACTTCTCTGTTCCTCAACTTCCTAGTTTCTGACCCAAGGATGCGAGTAGGAGCTCGTCGAATCGTCGCATCACGCTCTACCTCTACATCTCTAAGCAAGCTCGGCTCTACCACCTCTGCGGTCTCATGTAAGCACTTCCTCAAATGTGATACATGGAATACATCATGAACACCACTAAGTCTGTCGGGCAACTCCACCCTATATGCCATCCGTCCAATCCTTTCCTTAATAGGAAACGGCCCAACAAACCTCGGTGCTAACTTCCCAACGGACCCAAAGCGAACAACATTTCTCAACGGAGATACTTTGACAAAAACCATGTCCCCAACCTCAAACTCAAGATCCGTCCTTCTCCGATCCGCATAAGATTTCTGTCTATCTTGCGCTGCCTTCATCCTTCTTCGAATCAAATCAATCTTCTCTGAAGTCTCTCTAACCATATCTGGCCCAAGCAAGATCTTATCCGTAGATTCCCACCAACATGTAGGAGATCGACAAGGCCTTCCATAAAGAGCTTCGAAAGGTGCCATGCCAATACTAGAAAGCTGTTATTGTATGCGAACTCCACCAAAGGAAGATGTTCTTCCCATGTACCTCCAAAATCCAAGATACAAAGCCTCAAGCGATCTTCTAAGATACGGTTTACCCTCTCGGTCTGACCGTCCGTCTGAGGATGATATGCGGTGCTCAAACACAACTGAGTCCCTACCGCCTCTTGCAAACTTCTCCAAAACTCACTAGTGAAGATAGGATCTCGATCACTCACAATGCTAGAGGGTACCCCATGCAATCTAACAATCTCTCTAACATAGACTGAAGCAAGCCATGGAGCGGTCCTCTTACTCTTCACGGGTATAAAATGGGCACTCTTGGTAAGTCTGTCTACCACAACCCAAATTCCTGTATTGCCCTTCCTCGATCCCGGTAACCCATCGATGAAATCCATCGAGACACTATCCCACTTCCATTGCGGAACTTCCAATGGGTGTAGCAACCCACCGGGTTTCCTTTGCTCCGCTTTAACTTGTTGGCACACTAAGCATCTAGCCACATACTCGGCCACATCCTTCTTCATACCGGCCCAGAAGAAAACTCTCTTCATGTCTTAGTACATTTTGTCTCCACCGGGATGAATAGTCATTCTTGAACGATGTGCATAATCCAAAATAGCCTTCTTCAAACCCTCATCTTGCGGTACACAAAGTCTACCGTCTCTATGCAACCATCCCCTATCATCTATGGTGTATCTAACCAAATGGCTGGACGACTCCCCCCTTATAAGCTTCTCTACCAACTCAACCAACTGTGGGTCGTCTCGCTGAGCCTCGCCAATCCGCCCCAAAAGAGTAGGCCTAACCTCCAAGGAGGCTAGCAAACCGGGTACAAAGTCAACGGAAGGTCTAAAGTCAAACATAGAATTAAACTCCAAGCTTCGCCATTCCACGAACAATGGACTCAAAGACAGTTTTTTTTTTCTGCTTAAGGCGTCTGCCACCACGTTACCCTTGCCAGGGGTATACGCTATCTCAAACTCATAGGATGCTAAGAATTCCATCCACCTTTGTTGTCTTAAGAAAATGCGCTCAAAGAGTCTCCAACACTTCCCTAAGATGTTGGGCATGCTTTTCTCCACTTCTAGAGAAAATCAGGATATTCTCCCATGCAAAATCGTCACAACTATCCATCTCTCACGCAGACCACCCTAGTCGAACTCGACATCCCCCAAATGCAAGCCCCAAAGGCCTAAACCAATATCAGACAAACACCCAAGGGATACCTCCTTCGAATTCAGACGACCTACGTGAGATGATACTAGTAAAAACGGCTAAATAATTAAGCCCTTGTCCAACTCTGGATGTCCTTGCCAGTCTCGCTCTAAAACCACCGTTTATTCCATAACTGGCTTTGCTCAACCTATTGAGCATATACGAAAACTTATTTTGCTCCTAGAAAAGACCATCACAAACTTATTCAGGTACTCCCTGAACACCCTTCTCATCAAATCAACAAAGTATGCGGGGGCGTTTGTCAAATCAAATGGCCTCACCAGCCACTCATAACAACCATCCAGAGTCCTAGTGGCAGTCTTCTCTATACTATCCTCAGCCCCCTCAACTGACGAAACCCCGTGGCTAAGTCCAACTTGTGAAAACACTGACGCGCAAACTAATTGGAAAAAGATCATCAATCCTCGGCAATGGGTGTCTATTCTTCTTTGTGAGTTTATTTAGCTCTCTTTAGCCTACACAAAGTCTGAGGGACCCATCCGCCTTCATAGCAAAAACTACTGGAGCACCCCACTCCGATATACTTTGTCTTATGGACCCCTTCTCAAGCAACTCCCCTACTTGCTTATGGAGTTCCCTCCTCTCGCGAGGAGCCATGTGGCGCACTGGTAAAGATACAGGTTTAGCATTGTCTACCAGATATATTCGGAAGTCAATCTCCCGCTTCGGAGGTAAGCCCTTCACCTCCTCAAACACATCCGAGTATTCCCGGACCACTCTAACAGATCGCAAACTCTCGACCGACGTGTCAAGCGATTCTAGATAACTTAGCATAACAGATTCCATGGGATTACAAGAGATCTCGAGAGTGTTACCCAAGCGGGTCATAAGCCTAACAACTCTCCCTTCAAAATCAAGAACGACACCCCTACTGGATAACCAGTCCATGCCCAAACTAACCCATAGCCCGTGAAGCCCAAAAAGCATCACGTCTAAACTCAACGCTAACTATAGAAACTTTCAAACCCAAACACATCATGGAGCCCCAATTGGGTTTGAAACAACTAAGGGATCATCTACCAACTGGTGTCTAAGTGCAGTGACTCAACTAAAAATGATGAGATAAACGAACTCGATGCGTCAGAATCTAATAAAGTTCGAACCGGAAAATAAAGAAATCCAAATTCCAACCTAGACGGTCCTATCTCCATCTGGTACACTAGCCGCGAGGGAATACAACTACCCTCCAGAAGATTCCATACCTTGCCCTTGCTTCTTTGGACAATCCTAATAAGGTGTCCTATTCCTCCCAAAAGGATAACTACTAGCCTTCTTCTTCCCATTCTCCACTCGTAACCTCCCACCAATAAGGTTTCATCCTTCATTAACCAAACAACTATTTGAGCCTTCCTCCCATCGTCTATCCAATAGATACCTACCAGTCCTCCTCCTTCTTGAACCAACTTCTAATCCGACTAATGTCTAAGTCCCTTGAAGTGGTTTTCCGTTCTTATCTATCTTAGAAAGGTCATCTATACGCGGAGGGGAAACTCAAAACGAGAGAGGAAGAGATTCAAAACGGAGAATTCGAAAGATATAGATATGGCTATTGGGGATTATGTTTTTCTTTCAAAAACTTTTCTCTTAAAAGACATGTTTTTGAAAATACTCCTTTCAAAAATATTCTTAGAAAATAGTTTTTCTAAAAAAATTATCTGTTCTGGTAACCTTAAGCTCTGATACCACGTGTAACACCCCACACCCGCTACGGTCACTCACTAAGGGAATGCCATAACATCGGTGGAGTATTTTAAGTGAATATAGAACAGAAAAATTACAACAAGACAGATATAAGTTATACTTGAGAATTTAAAACATCATTTCATTTCAGCGGAAAGTAAAACATGTTTGGTTACACGAAAACCATAAATAAGAGTCAAGTACATAATATCCATCCTGATAAAAACGAAAGTACATAATCCCACTACATAACCTAATAGCCATAATAGAAAAGATAAACTGAGCTTTACATCCACGGTCCAAGCTCCAAAAGGTAGATAAAGCAGTCTGATCAAAGCCCACTAGTACTAGGCCCACTCTGAAAACCTGAGGGTTGGGAAAAAAAATAAAGAAACAACGGGGTCAGACATAAGTCTGAGTGAGTCCTATAACCCTAACAATACAATCATTAAAGTAATTAGGGTATGATATAAACAAGGTACGGTACCTCTGGGGATAATGACTACACTAAGTAGCCAACTAAACACAGGATGTACTAAGATAACCGAAAAGACGCATTTATCCACCCAAGGATAATTACTGGATTACACCACCCCAGATCTACCCACCCAAGGGTAATTCCTACACTGCACCACACCAGTCATTCCTAACTTAAGGGTTGATCCCACCCATGGACTTATAAAATTAACTTAATAGTTCTCGCGTACCCCTAGGTGACTAAGTAGACGCCACGGGGCCCTACAATCCACTAGGTGTACACACTACTCCCCATTCGATCGGCTCCCTAACGTAGATACCCGTGCTGGCCCCACCGTGGGGTGTACCATTCCCCAACGTGGCAACCTGATAAAACTAACGGTGCACGGCTTATATCTACACGATGCAACAACGTCTTATTTACCAGCCCGGGTCCACACACGCATATGAAACCCGTTGGTCATGCGTTGCCACCGCTAACCCATTTTGGCCTCTTATAGTCAAGCCCAATATGCGTGTCCCGTCACTCGACTAGAGTCGAGCCCACTAAGATACGTTTGGGATATTGGTTGAAATGGGCCCCCACAAGCTACCACCTAAGCTTGTTATTTTATCTAGTGTATCCCACTTAACCCCTTTTATAATCATGCCCACCTACATGTTAAGGTTTGGTTAAGTCATCTAATCATATATCAATTGCCACTAAAGGCACCCACTAGATTTCCACATGCCACCCAAAGCACTTACTTAACCCTTTACCCATGTTTAATTACATGTTCCTCTTTGGTTAAGTATTCTAATCGTATTTTCTATTGCCACCCAAGGCAACCCACTAGATTTCCACATGCCACCCAAGGCACCCACTTAACCCCTCATGTCCCTCTACATGCTAATATGGTTAAGTGTTTCTTAATTAATTAAGATCATGACCTCATAAAGACCTCTCACATTAGACCATCTTTTATGACTGCTGGATATGCCGGTTGGTTCCGGGCAGACTTCTGTCATAAAAAGGTCTAACCTCGTGTCTTTACTTTAATCACGTATTTAATTTATGACTAAGACCTCTCACATTGGGCCAATCATTTGTAGCTGCTGGATGGCCGGTCGGTTCCGGGTAGACTTCCGCTACAAAAGGGTCCAACCTCGTGTCTTAGTTGATTAATTACACCTAATTAATCACCCCCATAATTTGAATTAATTATGCCTAATTAATTACACATTTCTAAGAATATGGGTAGACCTAACTCAATAGGTAAATTCCCAATTCCATAGTATGGGTAGACCTAACTTAATAGGTAAATTCCCAACTCCATAATATGGGTAGACCTAACTTAATAGGTAAATTCCCAATTACGTCCATTTAATTTGTAGTATGATTAATCATACCCATTTCACATCATTTTATTAACATGCATATTAACCCCATCGTTCCCCACGTAGTTCGTTCTCATAACACGACATAATAAAGGGAAGATTCATCACAAAGGTCATGGGTTTAGCCAACATAGCATGTAACTTTATCATGGGTTCAAAAGGTGTCAACTTGCATATATGAACATACATTAAACCCAACTAGTATTTAACCCAAACTTGCATTATGCATATCATAAAAGAGACAACTTGCATATGAACTTGCACATAAACTTGCATATGAACTTGCATCATAACTTGCATATGAACTTGCATCATAACTTGCATATGAACATGTATCATAACTTGCATATGAACTTGCATCATAACTTGCATATGAACTTGCATCATAACTTGCATATGAACTTGCATCATAACTTGCATATGAACACGTGTCATAACTTGCATATGAACTTGCATCATAACTTGCATATGAATATGTATCATAACTTGCATATGAACTTGCATAACATGCCATACTTAGAGGCAAACTTGCATATATTATGCATATCATAAAAAGAGACAAACTTGCATAAAACCAAACACTTAGCATGCATAAAACCAAATACTTAGCATGCATAAAAGCACATACATAGCATGCATAAAACCAAATACTTAGCATGCATAAAACCAAATACATAGCATGCATAAAACCAAATACTTAGCATGCATAAAACCAAATACATAACTTGCATAACATGTTACATATAGACTTGCATATAATCTCCCATATAGCTTGCATAACATGTTACATATGAATCAATGTTCAACATAGTGTTTTGCATCATAAAACATAGCATTAAACTTGCATATAACACACAACATACACTATACTAAACTTGCATAAACACATTGATTCCACAAACATAGCCATATCTTATCATATCCTATCATAATCAATTTAACAATTGATTGTTAAGTCTATAGAAACTCACCAAAACCAATATTAGCAAACTTATGTAGTAGAACTAGTTGCTATACAAGAAGAAGATGATGATTAGAGGTTGATTAGCTTGCAACTTTCTTCATAAACTAGTGGAGGTTCCTCTCAAGTTTGATTTTGGCGGCATGGTGGCATCATTTCTATTTTTAGTATGAATTAGGGTAGTATTAGGGTATATTTATAGATTAGGCAAGTGTTTTAGGCCATTAGATTAACCCTAAATTAGATTAGGACCCTTAGATTTCGGAACCTTCCAGAAACCAGCCCTAAGACCAAGCCCAAACCTCAAACTGGTGCACCCAACCACAGAACTCTCTAGAAACTGTGCAGGTTTCCTGTCCCGACATGGGCGCACTTCCCAAGTGCGCCAGTGTAAAAATGTGTTGGCGCACTTCACAAGTGCGCCAGTGCATTTTTGTGTTGGCGCACTTCACAAGTGCGCCAGTGCATTCTTGCTTGTTTTCGGTTTTTCTGCCTAACTTCGTTCGTCCATATCTCTTTCATACGGTACCCGTTTTACGCAAACTCGGACTCTATTTCGCGTATTTTTCCGAGACGAACGCAATGGTGCAACCCGTTTCCCCTAATTCCCAATTCTGGGATTAGTTATTCTTTAATTTGTGAATTTTAGCATTAACCGAAATTCGGGGTGTTACAATAAGGGTAAGGCTATTTTACCTTGTAAACGTTGTTTCCACGCCTTGTCAGCGATGCACGCGAGTTACTAATAAACTCGTATTACCTTTTAGAGTTTGTTTTAAGCATCCTTTACAACTTACAGATGGTAATTTTTGAAGTATTTTTGATAACTGAGGTCAAATTTCCACTATAAGTCAGAAAATGGAATATCTATAAACGAAGGGAACATTAAAATTCTTAGTTTCGATTTCCTTTTTCCGGTTTAGGAGAAGTAAAATAGGAAACGATTAGATGCATTGGCTTTTGAATGGTAGGGTTTGGATGCAAAATTGGTTGCTTCACACTTTTACTCATAACCGTGTGAAGGATATAGATGAGAAAAGATTTTTTTCGAAATTTGCATTCATATAGAACTGCCAGTATATTTTGTATGTTTTGCATTATGTTTTCATAATTTAATGCATACATATAGGATGTCCATATTAAGAATCATTATGCATATATGTTTTGTAGTTGAAATGCATTATGTACACTGTACACATGCGCACATGGTTGCAAAGTCGATGTACACTAATTGATTGTGTAGAATAGGATAAGTAGTTGTAAGAATTTCATGACGAAATTCCTTTTAAGTAGGAAAGAATGTAACAACCCAGAATTTTAACAATAAATTAATTATTTAATTAGAGTTCAAAAATAGTAATTTCTGCAAATGATGGAATTTGACCGTGAAACTTTAACCGTTGCGTTTATCTCGGAATTCTGTTCAACTTTCATGTTGGAGTTTCGCGAACGGAGTCCGTATGAAAAAGTTACGGATGAAATACGAAAAACGGACGAAAATAAATAAACATAATAAATATAATATATCTTCCCTTTTATAACCACCTCTCACTGGGCGTGTTGGCCGAAGAGCGGTCGACTGCCTAGGATAGGGGTGTCGACCGCTTCGGGCCTGAAACGCCTAGTGATGGCTAGGTTTTGAAGTGCAATTTCGTTATATATTATAATATAAACGGACATATGTTTATTTAAATAAATCGTTCATGGCCAGTTCCACTCCTGTAAATAAAGGGGTAAGGCCTCATTCTTTTCCATACAAATCTGTATGCAACAGCGAAGCTCTGCCATTTTCCTGTGTCTTCCAATCAATTTCATAATTAAAAATATATTCATATACAATCAATCAAATATAAATCATTTAGATTTGAAAAGGATTATCAGATTCAAATGGAAAAGGGTGTGAATTGATAGCTAGCTATTATGCATCTTGTTCTCCCCTTTATACCTATTTTCTTGGAAAGCTACAGATCTGAAAGTATCTCTCCTTTTCAAAATAACCATAGATATTTAAGAATTTGGGGATTGTAGGCCTAAAAGATTATTCATATTTCTGATTTGGATGCTTTCAGGTGACTGGGAAATTTATACCCACAAATAACAATAACTTATTATCTCGTTTGTATTAGATCTTAAATCTATGCCTAACATTTATCAGATATGTTCATAGTATTGTTAGATCTAAAATGAAACCTATCAGATTTGTTTATAGATATTGTCAAAACCTGAAAGTATGAATTTTTGGCTTGAGTAATATTATAATATGTAAGCTTATTTAATTGTTGAAAACCATTGTCTGCAAAGTGTTTGAAAATATATTGTGGTTATTGTAAAACACTGTAGATCTGGAAATCAGTCCCATAAACACCGTTAAGATTTAGTTTTATTTCATATCTCTAGTTTCAGTGTTAAATGATAAATTATGTAACTTTGATTAGAAATACATGAACCTGTTTGTACTCGATTTTGTTGGGTTTTAACTTAGTAATTGTAAATTGTGCCATTTTGTCCTCTTTAAATAAAAAGACATGATTTCAAACCAATAAGAAATATGTCAAATATTGAAAAAGGGAGTGTAAATTCATGCATAAATATAAATATATGTATTTGTTTGTAGTTTTCATCAACTATTCAAAGATATATATATATATATATATATATATATATATTTCTTGTGGTTTGAAATATGTTTATTCCAATATTCAGGCATGATTTACAATAATTATAGTCGATAATCTTTTTGTAAGATTTAGAACTTTATTTCAAAACTGAATACAAAAAGGAATATTTGGTTATTAGTTGAACCAAATTATCAAACTTAACGATAATAATAAAATAAATAACTACGTTAATTGCACGAAAATATTAATATAAATATATATACATTATCTGTCTG
Source organism: Allium sativum (assembly GCA_030737875.1). NCBI lineage: Eukaryota > Viridiplantae > Streptophyta > Magnoliopsida > Asparagales > Amaryllidaceae > Allium > Allium sativum. Next base: position 776,548,895 of record CM060926.1, read on the forward strand.
AATCTACGTAATTAGCGAAATATGTATAATAATGAATGTTTGGATGAATGTCACTTTATGGAATTATACATGTAAATGTAGTCCATATTAAATGAATATATTTGTGCTGACTAATTTAGCAATTAGTAACTGATTGCTATAAATATGGCCATAGATAAATAATTAACTATTGTAATCATAATTGATTTAGGGGACAATAAATTAAATTAGGTAGTTAAGCCTAACCGTTACAATTTCAAAATAGGCTAATATTAATGTTGTAAACCCCAATTAGGAATTTTGAATTATAACCGCATTAAGACACGAGTTAAGCTCAACTTGTGGTAGAAGACCGCCCGGAACCTCCCGAGAAATCCAGCATCCACAAGTGGCCGGCTTAATGTGAGAGGTCTGGTGCTTAGATATACATATATAAACAACAGACAATAAATAAATAAATTAGTAGCGTCTGTTGGGGTACAACAAATAGATATTTCAGAACCGATAAAATAAGAATATTTTATTGTAAATTAATGTCTTAGGAAAATTATGACCATTAGGCTCATAGATGACATTAATTATAATCAATGGAAATAAATGATATTTAGAGATTAATTAATGTCTTAGGGAATTATGACCGTTTGGTTCATAAGTGACATTAATTTTAGTCAATGGTAGTAAATAACAATTAAATGATAAATTATTGCCTTAGGAAAATAAGACTATTGTGGACATAAATGGTTATAACCCTACTAAATAGAAATAATGAAATAAAAGGGAGATTAATGGGTATCGATTGCCGTTTTAAATACTAAGTCCGATTAGGAAAGTAATTAATCAAATATCCTAGGATAAGGAGAATATAACTTTCTCTATTTTATACTAATAAATCTATAAAATAGAGAATAGACTAAGTTGGTAAATAACGTCAATTATTATTTACCATAGTAGCCCGTGATGATAATTGATTTATATATGAATGGTATTTCTGTTAAAAGAAACTAAATGAGAATAACTCCATAACGCAGCCTCCTTTGGGATTAAGGTCTTAAGTGGTCAGATCCACCTATAAAAAGGTATTAAGCAATCGCGTAGCACACCTCCCATAAGTAAAAACATTAAAGGATGATTGGGTACGAAATTGATAATCTTCGCGTATAGTCCGCTTCCTTGGGTCTTAAGTGGCTTGGTTCGAGAAGTCCACCTGGGAGTAGGTCTTCCAGTCTAGGGGTCATAAATGGTGTGTGTGAGGCCTACCCAAACCTAGAAATTTAAAAATGTCTGGTATGGTCATTACATAGGACTACCTATCCTATAGGAAGTAGTATGCGACTAAGGAGATTATCCAATAAGGTCAGCTAGATGGTAAAGCAAAACACCACCTCTCACCTTACATGAGGTATGAGTTTATATGCGTGAATGACGGAAGCCTTAACTAGTAGGACCCCGTAGCTAGTGCCCTCTGGTTTATATTAACGTTGAAGGAATCATCGAGAAGTGTTGAGTGACCAACAAGTCCTCCTAAGGTCTTAAGTATTCGAGAGAATCCTCCCTATCTGTCATTCAATAGTAAGGTGTTAAGTGGCTAAGGATGTGCGTGTGAATAAGTAAACTCTGGAATTATGAGTACAATCTTGATTTAATAATAAGCTAAGTTCTGGTTCAAAGGCTTTATAAATATATGGGTAAACATTTTATCTTAGTATCGTATTTATTGGGAATACTACCTTTGGAAGGGTAGTTAGAGTCATGCGTAAATATTTACAAGGTTAGGTTAGAATTACTAGCCTTGGCTGACATATATCTTTGGTTAAACCAAACGGGATACATCTGTGTATTTTAAAATATGTTGTACTTTTCTTGTTCACCAGAATCTTGTTGTTTTGACCCCTCCTCATTACAACCTTTCAGGTTCTCTAGAGAATTTCGGGTTCTCATAGGTGTTTTAGTTTAGTTTTTGGTTCTCATTCTCTCTCATGCTCGGTATTGACGATGGTGACTTTCCTTATAAGGAAGTTGCTTGAGTTAATACTAGTCTATCCTATTTTGTTTCCGTTGTGATTTATTTTATCGTACTCTTATTATGCTCATGCTAATTTATTTGCAAGTACCAGATTTACATGCTCCATGCTTGATGTGTTCGAGTTTCGATTTTATCGAAATTTAAGCACAGAAAAGTGTGAGCTGTTACAACCGCATTGATGACGACAGTAGGATAAAGGTAATAAGACTTAATTTCTTTTGAAAATGAGTTGCAAAACATACTTTGTCGACAAAGTTGGTATTGACAAGGAATAAAGGCGACATACCTCGTACTTTGTGTAAGAAAATCATCTTATCTTCTATGCACTGTAACAGTAAGTTTATTACTTATGTACAGAAGTGAAAAAAAATGTGGAGAGGTTAGGTTTTAAAAAAGTTAGGTATGGATATAGGCGATAAGGTTACTTTGATAATCTATGATGACCATAGTGATAAGCCTAGATAAATTTTATATTATGTTTCATGATATTTCATGCATCAAGAGCTTATCGATAAGGTCGATAAGGGTTTATCGACTAGATCGATGCTCTTGACTGTATATAACCTGAAAACTAAATTTTTTCCAAGTAAAGTAATTCTTTTCACTGGCTCCATAAGATTTAGCAAAACATGATAGGCTGATAGAAAATTTTATTGAACAGTCATTTAGACTTTTCCGTTTTAAATGTCTAAAACAATAGAAATTCATTAGTTATCGTTAATTAATGCCTTAACCATCTTAAAGTTAACCAATTTAGGAAAATCATATTAATTCATAAAAACATGGCAAAAATATGGAAAATTCACAGACGACTGAAGGTAAAACCTTTTCCACTATGTAGAAATTTTAGAACAAATCATTATTTAATTATTTTTAATAATTAAATTTTGTAACTAACACACGTTCTACCTTACGAAATTCATGTAAACTTTCCAAGTGCATTGAAACATAAGGTACTTAAAAATCATCTCCAAAAATATATTAAACAAGTCAATCGAAGTTGTAAAAGTATAGGTTTCTTCTTAAAACCTATTTGAATCTTACGCAAACAAGCATGTATAAACATTGTTTTATCCAAAAAAAATATGACAACATCAAAACCTTCATGAAAGGACGTAATTTTTTTTATATTAGCTCCAGAAAAACTAACATATGATAGAATCATTATTCACCTTGGATTTGGATAGAAGAATTAAGATTTGTTGATGTTGAATCCTAAGCTTGATTTCTTCTTGTTGTGTTTCTCACTTTACCCAAGTCATAAACCTTTTATTATGTTATATTAAGTTGATTAGTTTCTAAGGCCAAACCATTTTATTAATTACAAATCTCATCTCATCATCCCACTATGGAATTCCTATTTAATTTATCCAATTAAATCCCAAAATAATATTTACCAAAAATTATGGTATTACAAAACGTTTAGTATATTAAAGGATATAAATAGTACAAATTTCTATTTTGCATGTAATTCTTTCGAATATTGGATTCATTGTATTAGTTGTTGCTATTTATATTCAAGATAATGGTTGATTTCAACTTACTTTTTGATTCATACAACAAACAAGTCTTGAAATTAGTTTTTATTTAAAATGTTGATTTTATGTTTGACGAGGCTTGTAAGCTTATAAATTTTTGATGGTCACGGATGTTTGTATAATAATTAAAAAATCCACTTATTTCTTTTTTTAAATTTATAGGTTGAGATATCTACCTTATTTTTATTTTTTTGGAAATTACATGTAATTATTTTATTACTTTGTTGTTAATATGCATATTGTAAATTATGTTCGATGCTTTAGTTCACTAGTTTGTAATTCTTATGTTGGATATAAATGGAATGAATATGTATACAATCTTATGGTACTCAAATAATGGAAGTGGTTTTATAAGAAATTGGGGTTGACTTTTGATGAAAGGGAAACAAACTAATGTATGCATAAGGAAATAAATTAGGTGTGTAAATGTAGGCGTATGGAGTGTTTGGTAGGGTAGGAGGGTAAATAAGTTTAAAATGATAATTTTGTTCGAGTGTGTGTATTGTTAGTAACACCTTAAGTAAAGTCTAGTCAATCAAATATACAACATTTTTTGTGTTAACACCAAAAATAGTGCTAACACCAGATTTTAGCGAAAGCACCAACACGGGGAAAATAATATTGAACATATAAAAATAAATTAAAAAGGTAAGAAATAGGAAGTGAAGGGAGAGACACAAATTTTATAGTTATTCATCCATTGATAAGGTCTACATCCACTTTGAATATCTTTATTATTATCTTTGTCATACAAGATTATAATGGATATTGATTTGAATATAACAATCCCCAAAGTAGAAACAAACAAGAATCATAAATACTACTAATTATTGAAGTAGATCTTGGTAACTAGTTTATATGACATAGGGTTGTTGTCCTTGGAGTTGAGATGTGGTTGAGAATGGACTTTGGCAGAGTACAGACATGAAGAGATTGGATCCCCTGTATCTGTCAAAGAGTATGCTGTATTTATAGGTTTTCAGAGAGTCTTGGGCCAGGCCAACTTGCATATGGTCACGAAATAACACAAAGAAACTATCCCTAAAGTTTTTCCATTACATGGCTTATAGCGTGAACTAGTACTGGTCCATGGCCTATGGACCGGTACTAGTCCATAGACTTGGGCAGTTTTGAGATGAGAACTTCACATCTTGTTTTCTTAAGTCTTTTTAAGTCATTTTGCTAAGCTTGGTATGGAGTGGACTTCGTTTGACTAGCTTTGGTGATTTTTTATCTCATTATGCATGTTTTTCCTGTCGCTCTATCGAGCAATCTTAGCTAATTTGATATGATTGATTCGAAACTTTGCCGATAGGCTTTTTCAATGCTTGGAGTCCCTACAGCACAAATGTCAAGTTGATACTCATTTTTCCGGTGGAACACTGCTGGTCCATAGGGCATGGACAGGTACCGGTCCATGGACATAACAGATATTATTTCAACACTCCTTGTGCAGCTATCCATCCCCATTTTGAGCCCACTTGTAACGGCCCAGATTTTTAACTGTTTAATTTAATATTTAAAATTGTTTCAAATGTTGATTTGGTTTTTTAAATGGTTTTGAATAAGCATCCACTCCCCTTCTTCCTTTTTCAGAAACCCTGAGTTCGAACCGATAATGGAAAAGGAAAAAAAAGAAAAGGGGAAAGCTTCTCCACGATGAAAGAATGGCAACTCGAGTTCAGCCATATTTGGGCTACATTGTTGGGCTCAAACATTAAACGTAAATAAGGAAAAAAGCAAGGGTGCTTCGGTCTTGGAGGGATGGTATTGGCTGCATCTGGTGCGATAGGGGAGGAAGGTGGCGGAGGCGCTAGGGTTCAATGTAAGGTGGTGACCGGTAGCATGCCGAACTGGGTACTGTTCCGAAAGGAACATGTGGTAGGGAGTTGAACGTGACGGTTTCTGGTGGAGTCAGTAGGGTATGGTTATGCGATGTGTTCTTTGGACATGTAGAGTGGTTTAGTAACTGGAACAACGTGGAGTGGGGTTTGGTTTTAGAGACGACGGAGACGGAGTGGGTTTAGGCGTGGGTGACGATGGTGATCCTGATGGAGGGTGCACACTTGGACGTGGGTTTGATGGAGTTACAGGTGGTGGCGTTGAGGATTTGGGAAGGAAAGGAATTGGCGAAGGTTTGCATGGGAAAGAGGAACAATTTTTGTTATTGAGCCAAGCGTGGTAGAAGAAGGAAACAGATGTTCGTGGTTGGAAGAATGGAAAATGCACGATGATTTAGAGGAGGCGTGGGCTTCTTAGTTTTCAAGTTTGGGCCAAGTAGACTTAAAAAAGGCACTGAAAGGCGTGTAGGGATTGAAGCATGCTGTCTTGTGCATTGCATGTGTTGGCGATAGGAGGATGGGGATTGAGTGCTTCGTGCATACCTTGAGTATGAAGATTGGAAGGGTAAAAAGACTAGGGGAGTGCGCTGCGTTATGATTTTGAGCTGGGCCTTCACAGTAAAGAAAAGAAAAAAGATTTTAAATAAATTAAGAAGTTGGAAAATGGATGGAGTTGCGTTTTTTCTTCTGGATTCAGGGCAGCGGGTTTGCAAAGATTTGAGCATCGGATTCTTTCTCAGGTGAAGTTGAAATTAGGCATTTAAAGTTTAGGTAATTACTTGAGTAGTAACAATAAGCATTAGTAATTTAAATTACTTTAATTCAAGCATAAAATTTAAATGGTCTCAACTTGTTCGTTCCTGGACAGAATTGAAAGGAACTGGATAAGTCGTGATCATGGCAACGGAGGCTACGCAACCAAGCTAGCTCGAATGGAATCAGACGCAATCGAAATTTTGTTTAATTTTAAACAATTGTTTAAAATTAAACGAAATAACACTGAGATCCCCGAATTAGAATTTAAGATGAGTAAATTCTCACACTTCTGGAATGTTGTGATGTGTTAAATTCATATTATTAATACTTATCGTTAAATTGGTTGAATGGTTGCTATAAATGATTTTTATTTGTTTATTGGTTGTTTCATATTGTTAATTATGAATTATTTATTTAAATTTACATGAATAAATGTTGACTGTTGAATCTAATCATCATGTTTTGATCAATATGCAGTATTGATTAAGTAATTGGCAGCAGATGTTCCAAATCCATTGATTTTGAGACATTAATTTACCGTCAGGCAAATATACGTATTCTAAGTTATAAAATTTATTTTTGTAACTGAATCGAAATTTTGGGTTTTATTTTAGTTATTTAAATAAAGAGTTTTTAATAAGTTGATATTTAATACTATGTTTTCTATAGAAATATTAATGCAACACCCCATAATTTTGTTAACATCAAAGAGGATAAATTAAATAATAATTAATTTAATATTTAGGATTAAGGGAAACGGACTGTGCTATTGCATCCGTCTCGAAATTCTGGTCAAGATAGACATTTAGTTTGCGAAAAACGAACAACGTATGAAGAAGTTATGAGGGTTTAAAGTTTGTATACGCGCAAAAAGAACATATACATACATATGAGTTAGATATGAGTCAGACCCTATCCAAAACTGTTCGAAAATCAAAAACTCGTCAAGGCGGCAATTTTCCCGCTCTTGGGGTCGACCACCCTAGAGGGGTGTCGACACCGGGGTCGACCCCCCTAGAGGGGTGTCGACCTATGGGTCGACCCACTCACAGGGTTGTCGACACCTCTAGGGCTGATGTGGCACTCGGTTTTAAGGGGCCTGGCAGCTATATATATGTGTCCAATTTTCCTATTTTCTTCATTGGAAATCACGAAAGCCAAATGCTGGTGGTGTGCGAACTGAGTCGAATTCGTTTTCTTCAAACAACTACCAGTTTTGCAAATCAAATCTAGAGATTCAAGATCCATTCTTGTTATATTTTCTAATCCTAACGCAATGAGTTTCTAGTTACTTTTAGATTTGAATATTTAAAAGTAAACTGTGAAAGACTGTGATTTGGATATGTTGTAAACTATTAATCTATGCTAGTGATTATTCTTATACCATGTCATAATAGATCTACTTATCTAGAACTAATGCAATTGTGGTTATTCTATTATGTCGCCTTTGTGGATCTTGAATTGTAACTATATTGTGGTTAATGTAAATCTGCTAATTTGGATAGTTACAACATTGGTTAGTTATAGTTCTTTATGTAAATCACCTTTCACCTGTCATATTGTTGTCAATTTAGATACGTTGTAAAATTGGGCATGTGAATCCATATTTAGATCTAAACATGCTACTATGTCATCCTAATGATGTTAGATCTGTTTTTATGACCACATTATAATTAAGTTGGATCTAAATAGTTGGACACCTAAATGGTTAATGTAGATCTCTTTATACTCACTATGATATCATAGTTATGTAGAACTAGTAATTGCCACGAGTTCATCGGTTTTATGCTCATATGTCCACTTTATCACCATACTAGTTTTTGCTTATGCCAAGTTTTGTTAATATGATCACTTTGGTTATATTCCAATTATTTTCCCTATTATCGTTTATGACTAGGCTATTGTCTAGCCTAGGCATGTGGTCAATTTTATGAGTGCGCTAGTTAGGGAACGGGGGAAAAAGGGTTAATATTGGCATAGTTTGAATATGAACATTTTTGGACATATAATTCGAATTATTGGGTAGAGTGGGTTTTAACACCTATTTAATTGATTAATTAATTAATAATGGAATGTCTAGTAATTACAATTAGGATTGTAATGGCACTTATGACACGAGGTTAGATTGCATTCGTAGTGGAAGTCTGCCCGGATCCGACCGACATATCCAGCAGCCACTAGTGTTGAACCTAATGTCGGAGGTCTAAGTACTCAAATAAGAACCGGGCTAAGACACAAGGTTAGGCCCAAATGTGGAACAAGACTGCCTGGACCCGACCGACATATCCGGCATCCACACGTTGTAGGCCTAATGTGGGAGGTCTAGCCCATTATGAACCATAAATGGATATGGTAATAAATTGGACTACTTAACCAAATCTAATCCATAGGGATTGTATGATTGTGAACTAAAGTTAAGGTTAAGTAAATAGATTGGATGGTGGATGGGTTAAGCAAATCTGGAGGGGGCGGGTAGTATTTACATATAGGCCCACAAACTTAACCCAATAAGGTTATGTAATTAAAGACGCCTAGTGGTATACACAACCGGAGGAAATAATAAAGTTATGTAATTAAAGACACCTTTTAAGGTAAGCATAGTTGGTATAGGGCTATGTAATTAAAGACACCTAGTGGTATACATAGTCACTGAAAAACCTAGTGGGGGATACAAGACAAAGGGAGAGCTTGTATAATATTGTGTGGGACCCATTTCATTTAGTAACCCGGAGTACGTATCAAACAGAGTACTCCGTACTAGGCGGGGAGGGAGCATGCTTACTGGTTGATTCTAAGTGATCCAAACGTGGAGGACGGTATGGGCAGCGCGAACCGACCAGGCCATGTGCATGCATGAGCCAGGCAAAGGGGAATAAGATGACCGTGACACCAGTATATATGGGCTATGCATATCAGTGAGGGGTTGCCACTTTAGGACATGATACATCCTACTGTGTGGCCGGCACAGAGTATCTACGGAGTAGGGCGTCGATCGATTATGGTAGTGGTTAGGGTACATTTGGACGTATGCCCTAAGTCTACCACCTTATAGTAGAAGGGATCATCTCATTCTGGTTGTACTAGTAATAGTGTAGAGTAATAATTAGAGAAGCGTATACACCTTATCCTATCTACCTTGTCACCCCTGCCATTTATGTAGTGATCTCTCTTATCCACTTGATATGCCTGTCATGTTACTTTTATTTATTTACTTGCTAAAAGTCACTAGACTCGCCAGACTTCATGTCTAACGCTCTTGTTTCCTCTTCTTTCTTCCGTTTCCCCCAAGTTCTTAGGGAGGAAACACTCAGACTTAGTCAGGACTTAGATATAATCTTGCTAGAGCTGCTTTCGAAGTATGGCTCAAGTTTTTATCTCTACTATGGCTTTGTCTCTTTTATTTGGGGAATTATGTTTTCTTTTAATTATTTATGTACTCTAATGTTGAAAGACAAAAGTTATGTTGTTGTAATGGTTTTTGAGACTCATGGTATTTTGAACCACGCTGTATAATTTGTGTTTGGAATAAAAATCTAAATTTTCGCTGCTATCTTATTTATGTCTGTCTTGTAAAATTCTATGTCTGTTTACCTATAATGCTTCATGAAACTTAATGTATTCCGTTTGTGAGTGACATTTACGGACGTGGGGTGTCATGCTTGGTACTGGAGCTGAAGGTTACCAGATTGGATAAAGTTTTGAAAATTATTTTCAAAAAGATTTTAAAAGAAAGCATTTTCAAAAAGAAAAGTTTTATAAAAAAACATTCCCCCAAAGATCCATATGTAATATCCTTCAGTCCGTTGTCAAAATCTCTTCCTTTTTTCTTTTTCAGCATATCTGGGGAACGAAACATTCCTAATATCCCAGAGGGCATTATAATACCCTGATGGTTCCTTAGGTATCTATAGGCCTTGGCGCCTGCTGAAGGCTAAGGAAACGTTCCTCCCCGAGCTGCACCAGTCATTCCTCATCCTCCTCTAAGAGTAGATAACTTCGCCAAGATCTAGAAAGACTTCCGTGCTATGGGAGGGAAGCCATTCCATGGGAACGAGACGTTCGTAGAAGCGCGGAATTGGGTCAAGGAGATCGAGGACTTGTTCATAATCTTTGAAGTAGAGGATAGAAGGAAGGTTCAGTTAGTCGTCTGGCTACTGAAAGACGAACCCACATTTTGGTGGGAAGTCACCTAAGCTGGATGTCCGGTGGAAACTTGGGAGGACGTTAGACAGAGGTTCTAAATGAAATTTCTCCCCCAAATTGAGAGAAGCATGCAGATGGAGAGATTCTTGGTGGGAAGTCACCTAAGCTGGACGTCTAGTGAAAGAGTATGTGAATAAATGGTATCACGTCCGGTGGAAACTTGGTGGTAAGTCACCTAAGCTGGACGTCTGGTGAAAGAGTATGTGAATAAATTCAACCAGCTAGCAAGGTTCGAGTTAGAGTTGGTGGATACGCCGCACAAAAGGGCCTTGCGGTTTGCTAAAGGGCTGAATGAGCCTCTGCATGGGTTAGCCATCTCCCATATTCCAATGGGGACCACTTTTGAAAAGCTTGTCAATATGGTGCTAATGCATGAGGAAGACAAGGGAGAAAGGAAGGAAGTAAAGACTGAGGAGACATCACAAAATAGGAGGTGTGGCCCAAGAAGGGCAGTAGTAACAACAGAGAAGAAAGGAGGGAAGAATGATAAAGGCAAGGATAAGAGAAAATGTCACAAATGTGGGAAGGAAGGTCACCTGATTAAAGATTGTAAGCGAAGGAAGAACTCTTGCTACCACTATGGAGAGGTCGGACACTTTGCTAGAGAGTGTCCGAAGAAACAGGGATCACAGGGACAGGGTCAAAGGACAGGGACTTCTGGAGAGCAAGTGCATGCTCTCGGGATCAATGCTCGTGATAGAGGTAGAAAAATTACTGTGGAAGGTTTAATTTCTCTTTCAAACCATCCTATTAGAACACTTTTTGATTCTGGCGCTTTACATTCATTTATATCAAGTTCTGCAGTTGAACCTCTCCACTTAATTACTAGTATGGTAGTGGATCCCATAGTTATTTCAAACCCCATTGGTGGTTCGGCCCATTTATCTATGATTTGTTAGGGTTTGAAAATATCTATGTTAGGCGTCGATTTGAATGCGACGCGTATGTGCTTGAGTTTATGGGCTATGGGTTGATTCTAGGAATGGATTGGCTTACGACGTATGGTGCCATTCTGGGTTGTGAGAAGAGGGTTGTTAAGCTTCTGACTTTCCATGGGAGGACCCTCGAGATTTCTTATGACCCTCAAGGGTCTGTTATGCTTAGCTTCCCAGAGTCTCTTGATGCATCTATAGATGACTTGCAATCTGTTCCAGTAGTCCGAGAATATTCCGATATTTTTGATGAGGTACGGGGTATACCTACGAGGCGCGAGATCGACTTTCGTATATATTTGGTGGACAATGCAAAGCCAGTTGCATTACCAGTGCGCCACATGGCTCCGAGGGGAAGGAGGGAGTTGAGTAAGAAAGTAGGGGAGCAACTTGAGAAAGGGTTCATTAGACTGAATGGGGTGCTCCAGTGGTATTCACAATAAGGCAGATGGTTTGCTTCGTTTGTGTGTTGACTATAGGGAGTTGAATAAACTCACCAAGAAGAATAGGCACCCGCTCCCGAGGATTGATGATTTATTTGATCAGCATGTTGGTGCCTCGGTATTTTATCAGTTAGACTTGGCCACGGGGTTTCATCTATTGAGGGTGGCTGAGGACAACATAGATAAGGCTGCTTTTAGAACTCCGGACGGTTTCTTTGAATGGCTAGTGATGCCTCTTGGGCTGATGAATGCACCTATTTATTTTTTTGATCTGATGAGTAGGGTGTTTCAGGAGTTCCTAAACAAATTTGTTGTAGTCTTTGTTGATGATATTTTGATCTTCTCCAAAAGTGAAGAAGAGCATGCCCAACATTTGAGAGAAGTTTTGAAAACTCTCCGTGACCATCAGCTTAAGGAGAGATTCTCCAAATGCCATTTTTGGAGAAAAGAGGTGAGATTTTTAAGACATGTGGTCTCCAAAGATGGGATAGCTGTAGATCCCGCTAAGATGGTAGCAGTGCAAGATTGGCAGGTTCCTAAAAATGCAACCTAGGTGAGAAGCTTTCTTGGGTTAGCAGGTTAGTATAGGAAGTTCATTAAGGACTTCGCAAAGATATCAGCCCCACTCACCAGGCTAACGAAGAAGAACTTGGCTTTTTCATGGGATATAGACTGTGACATTGCTTTCCAACGACTGAAGAGGGCTCTGACAACAGCCCCAGTCTTGACCTTGCCTGATGGAAGTAAGGTGTTTACCGTTTACACTGATGCATGTGGTACATGGTTTGGTGTGGTTCTAATGCAAGAAGGGAAAGTAGTGTGTTATGGGGATAGACAGTAGAGATTCATGAAAAGAACTACCCCGCCCATGATTTAGAGATAACCGCCATAGTATTCGCGTTAAAGATGTGGCGTCATTATTTACTTGGAGAGAAGTTCGAGTTATACACTGATCATAAATCTCTCAAGTATCTGTTCTCGCTGAAATACCTCAATTTAAAGTAACAATGGTGGATGAAGTTTCTAGCTTCTTATGATTTTGAGATTGCTTATACCCCTGGCAAGGGTAATGTGGTGGCAGATGCACTAAGTAGGCAGAGGATGACCCTGAGTCCTCTGTTTGTGGAAAGAAAGAGCTTGGAGTTCATATCAGCTTTTGATTTTAGACCCTCCATCGAAATTTTGCCTGATTTGTTTACATCCTTGGAAATACGACCAACTATTATGAACCAGATAGGAGTTTCGCAACAAGGTGACCTACAGATTTTGGACATCATGGAAAAGCTTAGAAGAGGGGAGACTTCTAGTCACCTTAGTAGATATTCTATAGATGAAAAGGGGTGGTTGCAAGGAGATGGAAGGCTTTTTTTTCCTCAAACTGGAATTTTGATAAAGGCAGTCCTAGAAGAGGCCCACCATTCTAAGATAACCATTCATCCAGGCGGCGATAAGATGTACAAAGACATGAAGAGGTTTTCTTTTGGGCTGGAATGAAGAAGATGTGGTAGAATTGGTTTCTCATTATTTAGTTTGCTGGCAAGTTAAAGCTGAGCAAAAGAAGCCCAGTGGATTACTTCATCCTTTGGAGGCTCCTTAGTGGAGATGAGAGGGCGTCTCTATGGATTTCATAGATGGTTTGGCTAGATCGAAGAAAGGCAACACCAGTATCTGGGTTGTGGTAGATAGACTCACTAAGAGCGCTCACTTTTTTCCAGTTAAGAGTAAGAGGATGACATCATGTTTGGCAGCAACTTATGTTCGTTAGATAGTTCGTCTTCATGGAGTACATTCCGGCATCGTAAGCGATCTTGACCCCATCTTTACCAGTGAATTTTGGAGGAGCTTACAAGAAGAATTAGGTACACAGTTGTGTTTGAGCACCGCTTATCATCCTCAGACCATGGACAGACGGAGAGGGTGAACATGATTCTTGAAGATCTTTTGAGGCTATGTATCCTAGACTTCATAGGGACTTGGGAAGAGCATCTTCCTTTAGTAGAGTTTGCCTACAACAACATCTATCAGACCAGCGTCGACATGGCACCCTTTGAAGCTCTGTGCGAACGACCCTATAGATCACCAACTTGTTGGTGGGAATCTACAGGAAGATTATTACTTGGACCAGGTATATTTAGAGAAACGTCCAAAAATATTGACGTTATTCGACGGCGGATGAAGACAGCTCAAGATAGGCAGAAGTCCTATGCAGACAAGAGAAGGACTGACATTGAATTTGAAGTGGGAGACTTATTTTTTATCAAAGCATCACCTTGGAGGAATGTGGTTCGCTTCGGATCAGTAAGGAAGTTGGCACCTAGGTTTGTAGGACCATTCCCCATAACCGAAAGGATTGGCCAAATGGCCTATAGAGTAAAGCTCCCAGAAAATTTATCCGGTGTTCATGATGTTTTCCACATTTCACATCTGTGGAAGTGCCTCTATGACATCGTAGTAATTGTTGAGCCGAGTGTGTTGGAAGAAGTCGAAGTGGAACGGGAGGCGACAGTCAGGCGATTTCCTACCCATGTTCTAGGATCAGAAGTTAAGAAGCTATGAAATAAAGAGATCGAGTTGCTAAAGGTTCAATGGGGAGATAACCCAGAGGATGAAACTTGGGAGACCGAAGATAAGATTCATGCTTCGTACCCTTTTATTTTCGAGGGTATGTTCTTAACTCCTTTTTCAAAGTTTTATCAGTGCTTATTTCTATCACTTGAGTATATCTTATCCATAGTATTTTTCGACCATTAGATAGGAATCCTATGGATGTAAACATGTGTTTGAGACATGTTATGTTTGATGGATGCAAGTGGATGAATTTTTTTTCTAGTGGCTTCCTGTGGACGCATATACACACATATTAGGCATTAGACCGGCTCAATCACTCTCATACTGCATATGGATGTATGTGCATTTTCTTTTCATTTATGGATGGAAATGGATGAGTTAGCATATGGATGTTGCACTTGGAAGAATGAGTGTGCGCACATATAGAGCTTACATGCAATAATAGGATTATTTGCATACATATTGGGTTCATGGCACTAACATACGTTGCATTAAGGAGATCAACTAAATTAATAGACCGCCTGATCTTCGCATAAGTATTAGGACATATACACACACCTTTGCATATATTCATGTAAGCATAGAAATCCTTAAGGACAATGGATGCCAGTGATTGATGGATGAGTAGACGGATGAAGATCGTATGATATGCATTCTTCTCAACTCGGAGATTTCGGGGACGAAAATCCTTTAAGTAGGGGGAAGGTAACACCCCGTAATTTTGTTAACATTAAAGAGGATAAATTAAATAATAATTAATTTAATATTCAGAATTAAGGGAAACAGACTGCGCCATTGCGTACGTCTCGAAATTCTGGTCAAGATAGACATTTGGTTTGCATAAAACGGACAACATATGAATAAGTTATGAGAGTTTTAAATTTGTAAACGCGCAAAAAGAACATATATACACATATGAGTCAGATATGAGTCAAATCTATCTGGAACAGTTCGAAATCAAAAGTTCGTCAAGGTGGCAATTTTCCCACTCTAGGGGGTCGGCCCCCGTAGAGGGGTATCGACACCGGGGTCGACCCCCCTTAAGGGGTGTTGACCTATGGGTCAACCCACCCACAGGGGTGTCGACACCCCTAGGGCTGATGTGGCACTCGGTTTCAGGGGGCCTGGCAGCTATATATATGTGTCCAATTCAACTATTTTCTTCATTGGTAATCATGGAAGTCAAATGCTGCGGGTGTAAGGACTGAGACGAATTCGTTTTCTTCAAACAACAACCAGTTTTGCAAATCAAATCTAGAGATTCAAGATCCATTCTTCTTATATTTTCTAATCCTAACGCAGTGAATTTCTAATTACTTTTAGATATGAATATTTAAAAGTAAATTGTGAAATACTGTGATTTGGATATGTTGTGAACTATGAATCTATGCTAGTGATTAATCTTACACCATGTCATGATAGATCTACTCTCTATATCTAATGCAATTGTGGTTATTCTATTATGTCTACTTTGTGGATCTTGAATTGTAACTATATTGTGGTTAATGTAAATCTGTTAATTTGGACAGTTACAACATTGGTTAGATCTAGTTCTTTATATAAATCACCTTTCACCTATCATATTGTGGTCAATTTAGATGCATTGTAAAATTGGACATGTGAATCCATATTTTGATCTAAACATGCTACTATATCATCCTAATGATGTTAGATTTGTTTTTATGACCACATTATAATTAAGTTGGATCTAAATAGTTGGACACCTAAATGGTTAATTTATATCTCTTTATACTCACTATGATATCATAATTATGTAGCACTAGTAATTGCCACAAGTTCATCGGTTTTTTGCTTATTTGTGCACCTTATCACCATACTAGTTTATGTTTATGCCAAATTTTATTAAAATTATCACTTTGGTTATATTCCCATTATTTTCCTCATTATCATTTATGACTAGGCTATTGTCAAGCCTATGCATACCGTCAATTTTATAAGTGCACTGGTTAGGGAACGGGGGAAAAAAGGTTAATTTTAGCATAATTTGAATATGAACATTTTTGGATATTTAATTCGAATTGTTGGGTATAGTGGGCATTAACACCTATAAAGGGAAAGGTTTAATTAATTGATTAATTAATTAATAATGGAATGTCTAGTAATTATAACTAGGAATTGTAATGGCACTTATGACACGAGGTTAGGTTGCATTAGTGGTGGAAGTTTGCCCGGACCCGACCGGCATATCCAACAACCACTAGTGTTGAACCTAATGTGGGAGGTCTAAGTACACAAATACGAACCGGGCTAAGATACGAGGTTAGGCCCAACTGTGGAATAAGACTACCCGGACCCGACCGACATATCTAGGATCCTCACGTTATAGGCCAAATGGGGGAGGTCTAGCCTATTATGAACCATAAATGGACATGTTAATAAGTTGGACTACTTAACCAAATCTAATCCATAGGGATTGTATGATTGTGAACTAAAGTTAGGGTTATGTAAATTGATTGGATAATGGACGGATTAAGCAAATATGAAGGGGGTGGGTAGTATTTACATATAGGCTCACAAACTTAACCCAAGGTTATGTAATCAAAGACACCTAGTGGTATGCATAACCGGAGGAAATAATAAAGTTATGTAATTAAAGATAACTTTTAAGGTAAGCATAACTGGTATAGGGCTATGTAATTAATGACTCCTAGTGGTATACACAGTCAGGGAAAAACCTAGTAGGGGATACAAGACAAAGGGGAGAGCTTGTATCATATTGTGTGGGACCCATTTCGGTTAGTAACCCGGAGTAGATTCAAACAAAGTAATCCGTACTAGTCAGAGATGGGGCACGCTTACTGATTGATTGTAAGAGATTCAAATGTGGAGGATGGTGTGGGCAGCGCGAACCGACCAGGCCATGTGCGTGCGTGAGCCGGGCAGAGGGAGATAAGACGACCGTGACACCAGTAGAAATAGGGATGTGCATATCAGTGAGGCATTGCCACTTTAGGATATGATACATCCTACTGTGGGACCGGCAAAGAGTCTACGGAGTAGGGAACCAATTGATTAGGGTAGTGGTTAGGGTACATTTGGACGTATGCTCTAAGTTTACCACCTTATAGTAGAAGGGGTCATCTTATTCTGGTTGTACTAGTAATAGTGCAGAGTAATCATTAGAGAAGCACATACACCTTATCTTGTCTACATTGTCACACCTACCATTTATGTAGTGATCTCTCTTATCCACTTTATATGCATGTCATGTTACTTTTATTTATTTACTTGCTAAAAGTCACTAGACTCGCCAGACTTTATGTGTGACCCTCTTGTATCCTCTTCTTTCTTCTGTTTCCCCTGGGTTCTCAGGGAGGAAACACTCAGACTTAGTCAGGACTCAGATATCATCTTGCTAGAGCCGCTTTCGAATTATGGCTCAAGTTTTTATCTCTACTATGGCTTTGTCTATTTAATTTGTTGAATTATGTTTTTTTAAGTATTTATGTACTCTAATGTTAAAAGGCAGAAGTTATGTTGTTGTAATGGTTTTTGAGACTCAAGGTATTTTGAACCACGCTGTATGATTTGTGTTTGAAATAAAAATTTAAATTTCCGCTGGTACCTTATTTATGTCTGTCTTGTAAAATTCTGTGTATGTTTACCTATAATGCTTCACGAAACTTAATGCATTCCCTTTGTGAGTGACATTAACGGACGTGGGGTGTCATAATTAAAATGAGTTATACAGTAACATTTTATGTTAAACTACATAAGGAAGCCATATATTAACAAGAAAGTTAATAATCTGAGATAATCGTTTCCAAGGGAAACGATTAAGTGAGTTTTTATTATTTTAACTTAACGATTGTTTTTAAAAGCTATTAACCTTAGTTTAACTATATTTAAGGTAATTATGGAATAATTTATTATTTATGAAAGTAATTATTTTCTTAATGACTTATTAAGGAGACTAACTAACATGTTGTTAGTTAATGATGAAGTAATATACTTTTACTTCAGTAAATGATTTAGTTAATTATTATTTTAATAATTTAAATAATTACTCCTTAAATAGAATTCATTTAGTAATTGGATAGGTGACATGATTTAGTAAATTTAAACGAAGTTTATGGAAAGGGATTTTATAATCCGAATTCCATAAACGAGTTATAAAAGAAATTTAAGTTTAAAATAAATATTCTATTTAATATTCGAGTTGGGATAAAGGAAAAGATGTGCAAGAATGCAAATGGAAATATTTATCGATCTGGGGAAAGAAGCGGATAAAAGGTTAATATTTGTGTAAGTGATTTACTTATCAAATATATTAAGTAAAATAATTATAATCGATTGAGATTTTAAAAAATAAGAATATGGTATATAAAACCATATTTTAATATAATTAAGATCTGATTATATTATTAGAATATAGGTTTGAGTTACAAGCTTCTATATATTCCAAGATAAGAACGTTGTCGATTAAGGTCTGAGAGGTAAATAAAATACCCCAACTTAAACGACTTCACTATTGTCGAGGAATGATATTAGTTTGCAACGGTAAAGGAAGTGAAAAGAGTTGTTATTTTTTGTAAAACATTTGCAATTCATTTGCTAGGTTTGAATATAATCTAATATCATGAGTTTGAATTAAATAATGAATAATTTAACATTGTTTGGCCATGTTGAAATATGATAATGTTTATACCATTTTCCAGATAATGGATATAATGGGAGTGAAATATACTTACTCAAATAATAAGTAATTTGAAATGAAAAGGGTTATATTCATTTGGAAATAGAAATAAC
Organism: Allium sativum; assembly: GCA_030737875.1. Lineage (NCBI taxonomy): Eukaryota > Viridiplantae > Streptophyta > Magnoliopsida > Asparagales > Amaryllidaceae > Allium > Allium sativum. Next base: position 776,567,948 of record CM060926.1, read on the forward strand.
TATTTGGGGTTTAAGTAAGATCTTCAAGCGGAAGTGGATTAAAGCCATTTAGTTTTAATAAGAAAGCATGTGTCAATTAACTGGGTTTTGCCACATTAGAATTGGGATAATATTAGTGAGTTAATGATACATTGATATATCGACATTTTCAAAGTTAAGGAAATAAATATATTTATGAAAATATAGCAATATTTCATAATTAAAGGGGAGTAAAGCGAAGTATGAATAAAGGAAAGGTATTATTTCCAAATGATGAAACGAAAGGTAAGATGTCAAGATATGAAAATGGAATCGACTTTAAATGTATGAAATGATTTTCAATGATTCATAAAGAGTTTTTAATGAATGATTTTTAACCATGAGGGCCTGAGATGCCAAGATATTTGATCGTACTGTTGTGAGTTGATAGATGAAAACCAAACTATCAACGAATATCTTACTGGATCTTTTAATGTGTTGTTCGGAAGGGACCGGGATGGGAACTAGACCCAAAACCACTTCGAATCAATGTTACGTACGAAGCTAACTTTCGGGGAATAAAGATGGAACACTAAAGACCGTAGATCTTCATAGAACGGAAGAACTACTTATAATCTCTGACTTGCAACCAGAGGTGCACTGTGCTTCTATCATGGTTGATATCTACGGATTTGTAAGGACTACTCGCTACTGATCTATATGGTGATTCCTAGGATGCAATATGAGGGTGCTTTCGGTTCATCATGTTCTTGGGTGACTTGTATGGACGAATGTCTGAAAGAATATTTCCTGATCATTCACGTACGTTGATTTTTACAAATATACCAATTTTGGTGGCAGAGAAATTCTCTTGCTTAACACCCAAAATATATTTGTGGGTGTCAATTAGTGATTTGATGGATCTAACGATGTTGCATTCAAGTGAATATGATGTGACGTTCAAAAAGGTAAAACGTGACCTCAAGCCTCATCAACCGCGAAATGGAAAAAATGGGTAGGTTGCATGGCTAGTTGGGTCGCCTCCAAGCAGGGTGTATTATCACTCTCTAGAGATTCTATTTCATTCTTAAATCTTTCGATGCTATCCCGCGGGAACGGTTGCTGATCCCAACCATAGGGTGATAATACATTCGGTCTACTCAAGCTGAATGAGTGACCAGTCATGTTTAACCTAGGTTGCGAGATGTTCTTATTGAACCCCAATGTATTTCCCTCTAGAGTACACTGATTGGAAAGGTGGTCTCATACCTTTCCATAGTTGGAATCCAATCTCAATAAGCGTCATGCTGTTTTTTTGGATTTTATACTATATATGTGGAGCGTGAGATGCAAGCATTTTGCTAGATGGTTATTTATTTGTGATTTGGTAGACACTATTATAATATCACTGGATTTTATTATATCAAAATTATTTTGGGTTATAGTAAGGTAAAAACCGTCCGTGTTTATGTGTGGACTGGTCTTGCTATTATCCTTTCTTTCAAAAAGGGTTTTCTAAAGTTAAGCCAATTGTTTTTTTGATGTGTATTTAGCACTGAAAGTTTTCCAGACTAATCCGAGTGTTTTTGCTTTGCTTCAAAATGTGATCGTGTCAGACCAAACATATTTTCCAGGTTAGTTTTCTCTTGGGATTTCAGAAGCTAGAAGCAGGAGGCTTCACCATTAGTTATTTAAGTTGTTCCGCCGTATGTGATACATGTTGTATTCTGATGATTGGTATGTATACAAGGTTTTCATTTGTGTAAAGATATATGGGTATATTATATTTTATTCGTTCCGCTATGAGATTCTGATGTCCTTCTTCTTTCTTCTATTCTAATATTTCTTTCTTTCTCTCTTATCCTCTAACTTCTTTATCTTAACCTTCTGCTTTTCCATATAATTTTGGTTGACTGAGGTAGTTAAATGTTGGCTTAAATTGTATGCAAAGGTGGGACGTTACAAGTGCAATAGCTGAGGTAGTTAAATGTCGGCTTTTATCCAATTGTTGTAATCTTCTATTTATACTGATGATTGCAAGTCCAATAGCTTGTTTGCATGACAGTGAACAAATGAAGATGAAGTTGAATCTGGATAAAGGAGAGTTTTCGTGTTTCGAGAGAAAAATAAATTGATCCCTTCTTTTTATTGACATGAGCCTCATATATATAGATGCTGGTTAGTCTTAATTATCCTGAAATTCCATGGGGGATTTGAAAGTCAAGGAGACCAAATCCTATGTGTTAGAATTGGATCGTCCATGAGTTGAAATTTGAATCGATACCGATTAGGGAAATTCAGATTGGTTCAATAAGGCTCGAGTCAATCTGGCTAATGAATTCCCTTTTTTCCACATTATGTTTAACTTATCCCTTGTCCTCCCAGTTGTGCCAATCCGGGTTAAGAAGCGTAGGTTGATCTGAAGTGTTTTCACAATATCAATTCTAATTATTGTAAGAAATTGGTTGAACTATTAAAGTGTATTTTCTTTTGGCATATTGATCTAGTGTGACCTAATATAAAACATTGGAGTTGTACTGATTCAAGTCTCACTGACCTAAAGGACGTCAACTAGTATCCTTCCCCTTGTATTTCCCTACTTGGCTAATTCCGCGTTACATTCGAGCAATTCTAGTCATTTATATTTTTATGTCGTGGCCTATACTTGAATCCTAGTCAATTAGTCAATCCTTTGGGCAATCTGCCTTGATGATTAATCAATTCATGCATCCGACTCTGATATGTAATAGCCTTGCAAAAAGGAAATTTAACACTTGTCCTATAAAACATATATTGCTATAAACGATTGTTTTGTGTTTCCGTGATTTCAAATTCTATAAACCATAAGTACCTTAGGTATTTAAAATAAACATGTCCACGTTATTCATGAGTTTTGCAGTCGCTCTAAGCCGATAGACTATTCCAAAACCATTTCCTAGTCTCACTGAATCATTAACCAAGCCTAGTAGCTAAAGTCTAAATTCAAATCCTCGATCATGCCAAATCAATTTAGGTTCACAATATCTCCATATTGCTTAGTAGTTCTATTCCCATTTCCAAGTCCATATCTCTGCTGAGCTGACATTCAATCATATGGCCTCTCTAGTTGAATTTTTTGCTTCTACAAACTCTTTTTGAACATAGTCCATAATCGATGATCATAGTGTCACCCAGTTCTTGCTGAGTGTAAATCGTTCCCAATAATTCAAGTGGCCATGTCAGGATCCTACTAAGCATAAACCGTACTGAATTATTCATAACCACATTGGGCTCTATTTGAGCATAAGCTATACTAAATATTCATTGCCTTAATGGGCTCTTATTAAGCATAAACCATAGTCGACGATCCTAAGTGAACAACTTTGATTCCAAGAATGTAAACTTCTTGTCACGCATAAGTAATACATGATGATCCTAGCCTTATTGGGGTTTTTCCAGGCGTGAACCACATTCAATGATCTTATTCAAGTAACCATGCATCTAGGATAACTCGACCCTTATCAAGTATAAGTCATACTTGACGATGTGTAAACCTACTCCTTGCCATGTGTAAACCGCATACGGCGATCTAAATTATCAAAGTCAAAAATTCTGTAGCAACCCAGAATTTTTGGAAATAGTTAATTTAGTTATTTAATTAGGCTCTAAAAATGGAATTTATGCAAATAATGGAATTTGACCATGAAACTTACATTGTTGCGTTCGTTAAGGGATTCTGGTCAACTTTCATGTTTGGAACACGAATGGAGTTCATATGAAAAAATTATGGATGAAATACGAAAACGGATGGAAAATAAATACAAGAGAATCTATAATAATTATATACCATTTATAATCCGCCTTCTCTGGGCAAAAACGACAAGGTCAGTCGACCATAGCGGTACACCGGCAGTCAACCGACGGTCGACCGGGAGGTTGACCCCCTGGGCATGAATTCACCCGGTGGCGGCTAGGATTGGTGGGTTTATTTTATGTAAACAAATTTTATAAATAGACGGATCTTTATAAAATTTAATCTAATGGTCTAGGACCATTCTAAACCCTATAAATAAAGGGTAAGAAGCCTATTTTTGCATATAATTCTGAAGGCAGCATCAAAGTTATGCCATTTTCCTCTTCTTCCAAATCTCTTATAATCAAATCCGAATATATATAAACTAAACAAACATAGATTGAAGAAGATTAGAATCAGATTCATGTGCAAAAGAGATGGTGGTGCAAATAGGCTTTCTTCCATTTAGATTTCCTCCCTCTTTCCTGTTTTCTTATAGATCTACAAATCTAAAAGAATCTCCTTTTTGAATAATTGTAGATCTATAAGATTTTGGGAATTGTAGGCCTAAAGGTCTATTCAGATTCAGATATGGATAGCTTTTAGGTGAGTGGGAAATTTATATACATTGTTTATATCAACCTGATTAGTATGTTTGAAATAGATCTAAAATGCATGCTTAAAAGTTTATCAGATTTGTTTATTATTTGACAAAAATAATGGTTGTGGTTTGAATCTTGGAAATTTATAGGCCTATCTAGTTTATTACATTATTTCTTGCAATTGTATTTAGATTTTTTGTAGTTACTGTATACAACATAGATATGGAAATCAATCCCAAAACCATTGTCAAAATTGTAGTTTTATTTCGGATCCTTAGTATTGGTGTTACTTTGATGTTTATCGAAATTTAGATTAAAAGATCATGCCTATTCATGTTTGATGTTGTCGGGGTTTTACTTGGTTATTGTAGAAAGGCCCTTTTTGTTTTTTATTTTAATGAAAAGGACATTATTTCAAATTAGCAAGAAACATGTACAAAACAATTAGGAAGGGATATGTAAATTTACATATATTTGCACGTACTTTACAACAACATTTCCAAAAAGATATATTTCTTATTTCTTGTGATTAGAAATATGTCTATATTCTCTTTTTAATTATTTTGGGCAAATTTACAATAACTGCAGTTATTAACCTTTTATAAGATTTTGAATCTTAAACATAAAAAGGTTTGTTTTGGTCGTTAGTTTAGACCAAAACATAAATGGTTAATAATAATAAAATAAAATATAGTTACTACATTAAATGTGCTTAAATAAAAATACATATTTTCATATCCGTCTAAATCTTCATGAATAATGCAAATATATTATTATAATAAATGTTTTTTATTGGTGTATGTTTGAATAGTTTCCATTTTGTGGAAATGTATATGGAAATATAATCCATAGTAAACGGAAATATGTATTATGACCATTGTAGCAATAAATGGATTTAACTTTCTATAAATAAGGTCATAAACAAAAAAAGGAATTTTGTAACCATCTTTAGTTAGGTAAAATAAATTGAATAGGATCAACATGCCAAATGGTTACAATTTTAATTGGTTAGGAATAGGAACTATAACTCAAATTAGAGAATCTAATAAATAGTAAACATATATGTATAAATGCATAAATAAGAAACTAATGGAATTAAATATGTAGTAATAAGTGGGAGTTACTGTATATAGATTAGAATTAAAATTCGGCTGATATAAATAGGATAATAAATGCCTTAGATAAAATATGACCGTTAGTGTCAAAATGGCATTTAATAGTTTAATTGATACCTTAAGAAAATGAACGTTACAGTCATTAGTGGTAGGTAACCTAATTAACAAAAATAATAAAAAGGAATAAAAAATGCTAATACATGGGGATTGATTAGCGTAGTAAATAATAAGTCCAACAAGGAAAATAATAAATAAACATCTTATGATAAGAAGTTATAAATTCCTAGTTAATCTAGAATTATTATAATTTGAAATAGGAATTGGACTTATTAGGTTAATGATGCGAGGTCAGTTGCCTTATTCATCAGAAGTTTGCAATTTCCAGTAGTCGGATATATGTACAACTGATGTAAGATATCATTAACCATAGGAATCCGTGGCGATAGTTAATTACATAACGAGGGTTATTTCTTAAAACACGGTTTATCTCAAGTGTGAGGTTCATGCATTCCATCCCAACAGAGGAAACCATGAAAAGGAAATAATTCATAGCATGGCCAATTTCGGGGTAAAGGACTTAAAGTAGTTAGATCCACCCTTTAAAGGGTATTAAGCGATCACGTAGCTCACTTCCCCATAACCAAGAAGCATTAAATAACTATTGGGTACGAGCTTGGTAATTCCCATTTTAATCCATTTCCTTTAGGAAGTAAGTGATTGAGTTGAGGGTCCGCCTTGGGATTAGGTATTAAATGACTGCTTCGATGGTACCAAAGGTCTGCCTACTCTACGGAAAGTATTGAGTGGCTAAGGGGATTTTCAAATAAGGCAAGCTAGGTAGTAATGAGGGGGTCCATCGTGGAAAGGTCATAAATGAAGAGATGTCATCTACTTATCCTATAGGTGATAGGTGACTGCTTACTATCTCTTGTCTTATGCCGGGCATGGTTATATGCGTGAATGACAGAGCCTTAATTTAGTAGGACTTAGTAGCTAGTGTCCACTAATTTATATTAGGGTAGAATAAACAACCGTGTAAGATATTAAGTAACCAATAGGACCGCCTTGGGTATTAAGTGATCGAATAGATCCACCCTTACCTTACATTGGTAGCAAGGTCTAAAGTAGCTATACGTAAAATAAGTACCATGCTTATGTGATAGTAATAAGTTAGTTACCCGCCTCTTAATTAGTTAATGGTTGTTTAAAGGCATCATACTTATGCCGAACGTTCTATCTTAGTATTGCAATATCGTTATGTTTGCCTTGGGTTTATGGGTTAGTAGGTTAGGTTGGAAATACTTGCCTTGTTAGACATATGTTTTGGTTTTGATCAAACGGAGTACATTTATGTATCATAGACAGTGTTATACATTTTCTACTCACCAGGACCTGTTGTTCTGACCTGCCCTCCTCATAACAACTCTTAGGTTTATCTCGGGGAAGACATGTCTTAGCAAGTGTTCAAATTTGGTTTCAGTTCTCATTCTCTCATTCTCGATATCGATGTGGTAATATGTTTTAAGGTAGTCGCTTTAGTCGGTATTTGTTATCTTATTTCATTATCGCTGTGAGATAGTTTTATTTTACTCTAATTATGCTTATGCTCGTTAATTGCAGGTACCAGATTTGTACTTTTCGTACTTGGATGGGTTTGGGTTTTTATTTTTGTCAAAATTCAAGCTCTGAAAAATGTGGGGTTTTACATTTGGTATCATAGCTTAGGTTTAGACGATCATAGGAATAAATAAATTAGGATTAGTGAAAGAATGTATTCGATTTTCTTTTCTATTTTCTCTTGTCTTCCTTAACTCAACTTTAAATTATTTCGACGATGAGTTTGTCATGGGCCTATTTATAGGTTTTAAATTTTCAAGTTTGAGTATTCAACCAACCTCGATTTACCCTACAGTGTGCTTGACGATTTCGATTTGAAGAGCATGAAGACGACATATAGTGAATCATGAGGACTCGAGCTTGGGGACTGGACGAAAAGCTAGCTACGACTGAGATAATCATGATTTCTTATTTTTGGTTTCGTTTGGGAGTTCTAATCGATGACCTTTTCTTTTTTTTAAACGGGGAATTCACATAAATGCGTCGTTAAGTCTGGATATTCTTTTAATAGAATTAATCATTTGAATCGATTTAAGTTTGTAAAACTATTTTTTCAAATTATAGAGGGTTTTCAAAAAAATTAAATTATGGTTTTTGAGAAATAGTTTTATGTATAATGATTTGAATAAATAAAATATAATCTTAGAAATTTAAATCTAACCATGTTTTAGATTGTTGGATTTTGTGTAATTTTAGTAAATAATCCATTTTGGTAGAAAGAAGGAATTTGAAATGACAAGAAATAAGCCTGGAAGTAAAGAAACTATAATTACCCATTCCTTGTAATTTTTAGCATTCCTCTTTCTATATATTTTGGATGATTTATAAAAATTATCACAAATAACCTTATTAGAGATTTAAAACCTCAACAATCCAAAACATGGAAAGATTATTTTAGTCTATAGTATAAACTAAAATATTAAATTTTAAATCTAGATTTATGTTATGAAACCCTCGGTTTATAAGTATATAAAATTAATTTGAAAAGTTTTCAAAACACTCTCTTAGAAAAAGACTAAGGAAAATTCTCTTCAGCTTGGGGTATTTGATTTCATGAACCATTCATGTTGTTTGTCAGCTAGCTATGAGGGAAATCCATTTTATTTATTTTGGATTTCTAGCTTAGTTCTCTTTTCGAGAATTCGTTGTTAATTGGTCGCAGCCTTTTGTTGAAACTACCTTGAATCTTTGGAGATGTTTCGGAGTTTGAATACGATCTATGATGCCTCCATGATGAGGGCAAGTATTTTTCAGATTAGCGTCAAATCTTAAAAGATGACACAGGACAATTGATATTTAATCCGCACCCTATAGGGTCAAGGTTCAACCTTTGTCCAAACCCTGTTTAACAGTTGACCATTTACCATTATACCTAGAGTGGTTAACTAGTTGATGAGCTTTGGCACAACTTGGACCTATGACTCAATTGTAAAAGTTGCATTCAAATTTCCCTCCTTACACCTCTTTCTTTCGTCCTTCCTTCCTCATCTAGCCGAACCATATCTCCATTATTCTTCTCATTCTTTGTTGCCACCTTGTCTCCGCCTTTTTCCGCGTTGGTTTGCGTATTAGATCTCGTCCCACTAGTACTTCAAGATTTAAACCCAGTTTCTTCTCACCAATCATTTCTTAGCTCATAATACCTACTTGCACTATCTGATATTCTCGTGACATTTAAGTCTTATTGTTAGGGTTTGAGATCATTTAGATGGATCAGACTGAGCATAAGATTTCCTTGCTTTAGGGCTAAGAGAATTCTCGGACTTGCACCGGTCCTTTGCTTTGAAATTTTGGTGTAGGATCGTTGTTTGCGCAGCATCTACCTTTGCCATATCTTGCTGGAATATGTTTTTGACGAAGGAAATCATCGTTTCAAAGAAGAAGGTTGAGTTGTATTTAGGGTGCTCTTTTGGAGGAGGTCTTGATGAGATTTTAGAGGCATCCGTATTGTACATGGACTTGAATGGTCTTTGGTTTAACCGGTTTTGGAGATTTTGCAGTATATCTCTCCTTCCTAAATGTCTGTTTTTTTTTAGTTCACAAAAATATGTTCGGACTACCCATATAGATGTGTGATTCATTCAGAACATTAAGCGAAAGATGGGAAGTTACAACTGGATTTGTCTTATGATGTATGAATCACTCTTTTCTTTGATTGATGGTGTAACCATCATTTAGTATGTATCATATTTAATTCAACTTGTTGTCATTATGTGCTGTTTCGCGGAGTTGCTTTCTGTGTTTTCACCAATCCACTTTTACCTTTAGGCAATGTTAAGCGAATCTCCATGAATGCTAGTTTTGTGGTGGGTTTCTTTTTCATCGCAAAATTCTCCCTTATTAGAGATGGTGATGTGGGAACATCCAACAACACCAGCAGTGTCTGCAATATGAGATTGAGTTTTGGTGTTGTTGTTTCATTGTTATCTGTGTTCATTTTCTCTTTCCAGCAAACTTCTCTTGACTTTGTGGTAGTTCGTGCTTGTAACTGTTAGTGTTTTTGTTTCTGTAAATCATACGACAATTAATGAGATTCTATATTTAAAATATATTTTTCATTCGCGCTTATCTATTTGAATGGAATCTCATTTTTTTATCTAACAGTTGTCTTATAGTTGGAAAGTATAGAATTCTATAATAGATAAATTATAGCAAATGACAGGTTTTGCTTTGTTTCTCACAGGTATATTTAGTGTTTGTCGCATGTTCCTTTTAAACTAAAATTTATTTTTGAGTTTTCTTATGTGGTTTCGGTTTTTTCATTTTTGCGCGATCGACTTCCTTCAACGCCGACATGTGGTTTGGATCATTTAAGTTTCCACGTAATATTTTTTCAACTTTTTGCAAATGTTGTTTGAAAAAAACAACAAGCCTTTTTCCTTTCTAAAATTTCATATTTTTGTCTATTCTTGTATATCGTCCAGTTTATATACAAAAATAGATTTGGATATGGTAATTTAGATATGTTTAAATATCTATTTTGTATAAAAATATATTGCTTAAATATAGTAAAGCACATGTTAGCAGAATTTTGTTTTTATATGAATCCAATATGGAAGGTGAACATCACCAAAATAGAATTTCAAGTTCCGCATAAGGAATTCTTCAAGCAGAAATTTATTTTGATGGAATTTTTTTGATTTCTAATCAATGTAAAGCATAAGGAAGGTTTTGGATGGTTTGTTTGCGCGTTTTAGCAGTGCATTAAGAACGACAATGCATTAAATACGTTAATAACAATAAGGGAAAGAATATTTTAGCCGTGGAAATATTATTTCCATACTTGTCGGCAATACAAGTGAGTCATTAATTAACACTTTTTACGTTTCAGAACATGTGTCATGCCTCCATTGCAGTCCACTGATGGAAATTTTCATAGTATTTTGGGGCTATTGTGGAAAAATTCCATTATAGGACGGAGATTGGAATATTTATAAGTAGAAAGAATGTTAAATTTCTTCGCTTTGATTTCCTTTTTCCGGCTTAGGATAAATAAATAAGAGACGATTTAGATGCTTTAATGGGCTGGATGGTAGGATTTGGTTGCAAAGTTGGTTGCTTTGCACTTCTGTTCATAGAAGTGTAAGGATTATGGGTAAAAATGTTTTCAAAATTTGCATTCATATAGAACTAGCAGTATATTTAGGATGTCTTGCATCACGTTTTCAAAAGTGCTTTCAAAAATAAACTGCACACATATAGGAAGATTCGATTTAGAATCATTATGCATACATGTTTTATGGTTGTGATGCATTGTGTACACCATGCCCATGCACACTTGGTTGTAAAATTGGATGAACACTAATTGGTTGTGTAGTTTAGGATAATTAAGCGTCAATGCCATGACTTAGTCATTGATAAATTTTGGGATGAAATTTCTTCTAAGAGGGAAGAATGTAACAACCCATAATTTTTGGCAATAGTTAATTTAGTTATTTAATTAGGCTTTAAAAATAGAATTTCAGCAAATGATGGAATTTGACCACGAAAATGGATGAAAAATAAATACAAGAGATGGTGCTGCGAATAGGCTTTCTTCCATTCATATTTCCTCTCTCTTTCTTATTTTCTTATAGATCCACAATTATAAAAGATTCCCTTTTTGAATAATTGTAGATTTGTAATATTTTGGGAATTTTAGGCCTAAAGGATTATTCAGATTCAAATTTGGATAGCTTTCCGGTGATTATGAGACTTATATACATCGTTTATAATAATCTTATTAGTTCGTTTGAAATAGATCTAAAATGTATGCCTAACAGTTTATCAGATTTGTTTATTATTTTGTCAAATATGAAATAACAGGTTGTGGTTTGAATATTGGAAATTTGTAGGCCTATCTAGTTTATTATATTATTACCTACAATTGTATTTGGATTTGTTGTAGTTATTGCATACACCTTAGATCTGGAAATTAGTCCCAAAACCATTGTCAAATTTATAGTATTATTCCAGATCCTTAGTATTGGTGTTGATTTGAGGTTTATGTGAATTTAGATTAATATATTATGCCTATTTATATTTGATGTTGTTAGGGTTTTACTTGGTTATTGTAAAAATGCCCTTTTTGTTCTCTTTAATAAAAAGGACATTGTTTCAAATCAGCAAGAAATATGTACACATGAATTAGGAAGGGATGTGTAAATTTACGTATATTTGTGCGTAGTTTACAACAACTGTTCCAAAAACACATATTTCTTATTTTTTGTTATTTGAAATATGTCTATATGATATTTTTAATTATTTTGGGCAAATTTACAATAATTGTAGTTATTAACCTTTTTATAAGATTTTGAACTAACAATAATAAACATAAAATGATTGGTATTGGTCGTTAATTTAGAAAAAAACATAAATGGTTAATAATAATAAAATAAAATATAGTATCTATGTTAAATGCATTTAAATAAAAATAAAATATTCATATCCGTCTAAATCTTCGTAAATAAGGCAAATATATAATTATAATAAATGTTTGTTATTGTTGTATGTTTGAATAGTTTCCGTTTTTGTGCAAATGTATATGGAAATAAAATACATATTAAAAGAAAATAGGTATTATGACCGTTGTAGCAATAAATGGATTTGCTTTGCTATAAATAAGGTCATAAATAAAATAAGGAATGTTGTAACCATCTTTGATTGGGGAAGATAATTTGAGTAGGATAAACATGCAAAATGGTTACGATTTGAATTGTGTTAGGAATAGGAATTGTAACTCAAACTAGGGAATCTAATAAATAATAAACATATATGTATAAATACATAAATAATAAATTAGTTGAATCAAATATATAGTAATAAGTGGGAGTTACAGTATATAGATTAAAATTAAAATGGGACTGATATAAGTACGATAATAAATGCCTTAGGTAAAATATGACCGTTGGTGTCATAAATGACATTTAATAGGTTAATTGATGCCTTAGGAAGTATGACTGCTAGGGTCACTAGTGGCAGGTAACCTAATAACAAAAATAATAAAAAGTAAAAGAAAAGGGGAATTAATGGGGATGGATTAGCGTAGTAAATAATAAGTCCAATAAAGAAAGTAATAAGTAAACATCTTAGCGTAGGAAGTTATAAATTCCTAGTTAACATAGAATTATTATATTTGAAATAGGAATTGGACTTATTAGGTTAATGATGCGAGGTCAATTGCCTTGTTCGACAGAAGTTTGCACTTTCCAACAGTCGGATATATGTACAACTAATAGTTAATTGCGTAATGAGGGTTATTTCTTAAAACAAGGTTTATCTCAAGTGTGAGGTTCCCGCATCCCATCCCAAAAGAAGTAACCTTGAAAAGGAAATAATTCATAGCGTGGCCTGTTTCAGGGTAAAGGTCTTAATGTAGTTAGATCCACCCTTAAAAGGGTATTAAGCGATCGTGTATCTCACCTCCCCATAACCAAAAAGAATTAAATGGCTATTTGGTACGAGCTTGGTAATTCCCACATTAGTCCGCTTACTCTAAGTAGTAAGTAATTGGGTTGAGGGTCCGCCTTGGGATTAAGTATTAAATGACCACTCTGGAGGTACCAAAGGTCTGCCTATCTTGCGGGAAGTATTTAATGACTAAGGTGATTATCTAATAAGGCAAGCTAAATAGTAACGAGGGGGCCCGCTGGGGGAAGGTGTTAAAAGGTGAGATGTCGTCTACCTTTCCTATAGGTAATATTTGACTGCTTACTATCTTTTGTCTTATGCGAGGCATGGTTATATGCATGAATGATGGAAGCCTTAGATTAGTAGGACTTAGTAGCTAGTGTCTTCTAATTTATATTAGGGTAGAACAAACCACTGTATATAGTATTAAGTGGCCAATAGGTCTGCCTTGGGTATTAAGTGATCGAAAGTATCCACCCTTACTACAATATCCCAGATTTTTAGCAATTTAATAAGTAATTAATTTAATTATTTAAATAGTGATTTAGATATTTAAATGGTTGTTTAATTAAATATTTGGAATATTTAATAACTATAAAAAATGGAATAATATATTTATTTCTGAAATAATCAGAAATAGTTGAAATGACAATATTGTGTGAACTGGATCATTTAAAATATTTAGTTCAGTTTAGGATTGAATTATAATTTATTCATAAACATCGTTTGAACGTATAAATTATATTACAATTATAATCGAGCTCGTAATGGCGCGGTAGTTCGTGATATTGAGTCTTGAACTTTAATTAAATATACAGAATCCATTTTAAGTCGGATTTTTGCGAAACAAGAAGCGTTCAGATCTGGTGAACTATATTTTTCTAATGGAAGAGAAAATCGAGATTTCGTCGCGTAGATTGTGAGTTATGTCCAAATCAAATTTTCAAATAGTCGCTATGGAATTCTTTTATAATTTTTAACGGTTTATTTATATTAAAATGGTTTTTAATATAAATGGAATATCGATTTAACTTGGATTTGAGAATATCACGTTATAAATCCAAGTGTGTTTATTGTACAGCTGTATGACATTCTATGTGAATATATACGATAATATTTATTTATTGATATTAAATTAAATTGTTTTTAAATATATTAATATTTAATTGGTTTATTTAGAGCTTTAAAAATAGTCTTTTTACAAACGTACCTCTGTTTTCGATGAAATTAATTTTGTTGGATCTGGAATATTAAATTATTGTCAAATTTCAATTTTCATGATTTTTGGAGTCAGTATGTGGCTATACGGGATTTTTATGTGAAAATAGTTAATAATTTGACTTTAAAAATACACTACGTGAGCAAACAGACTCAGAATTTGACGAAACAAGTTTCATTGAGTCTGTAATGTCAAACTGTAGCTGTATGTCCATTTTCGTCGAATTTGGACATCATATGTGATCACACAGATTTTTTAATGACAAATATAAACAACAATTTAATATAAATTAATAAAATAATATAGCAAGCTTACCGTACAAGCTAGCCAACCCTTATATATATATACTCTTTACCATCCCAAACCCTATTCTCTTTACTTCTCTGGTCAAAATGAGTAGCCCCCAGTAAAAATAAATGATAAAAATCATGAGTCAAAAATCCAAACCAAATGCAAGAAATTTCTATAAATCGATATATATATATATATATATAATCCTTGAATGATCCTCTTCATTCTGGTATAATATTTATTGGGTGCGCACTTGGATTTCATTCGCTGGAAAGCATACAGCGCACACTAGAGTTATGGTAAGCAAGAAATTGAGGCGTTGATGCTAGAATTGTGTGTTGTTTTTGAGTTGTTAAGATCAAGTAGCACCTATATGCTCTTTTTATTGAATTCGGTGCCAAGAAGTTTCGTGTATCACTGTACAGAGCCGGAGAATGGTTGAGGTCGCATTTTTCATGGTCGGTGCGGGCTTTACAGTTCGGGTATGGTTTGAAAGAGGACGGAACAAGAAGAATAATGGAGATTTTTATTTGAATTTAAGTGGAGTGATGAGGGGGTTCTTGTGGAAGGAAAGGGCGGTAACGGCCATGATTTCTCGAGTGATGTTATACTGGAGGAGCTCGAACTCATGGGTTGTAGGAGAAAGGATACGGTGACGTGGGTATAAATTTTGGTGGGCCAAGAATTTAAATTGTAAGACCCAAAACAAAGAAAAAAAGATATGAAGAAAAGTTGCGTTCAAAGGTTGCCTGGAAGATCAAAAGTTGGCAAGTTGAGCACTATTTGAGGTATAGGATTTGCGTTCATGGATCAGACGGATATTGGGCTAAAATGATTTTGGTAAGGCCCAAGTGACAATTTAATATAAGTTTAATTTAATTAATTTAACGTATTAACTTGTTAACGTGATATTTCGTACATACGTTGTCAGTTTTACGAACAGTTGGTCACGTTGGGATCGTATGGACGAGTGCTATACAATGGAACTGATTTGGAGCAATTTGGAGCTCGTCTAAATTTATGGCAGAATAAAATGTCTGTCTGAATCGACGATAGTTTATCGTTATTTAAAGATAAATCACCAAACTGAGTAAAACTCACTAACTCTGTCCAGTTTATAAATGTAATTTAGTATTGATAAATGATGACTGATTTATGTGTGATGGTTGTTTGGTTGAAAATATAGACATAGTTATATATACATAAATCTTTAATTAAATATTGATTCAGTTTATCAGAATATTTCATATTGATACAAAATTGATGTTATTTATGTCGTTTAACATCTGTGAATGCAGGGAAACAGGTTGGAGGGATCCAACTGGATTCCTCAACATTTATGTTACTATTTTTCATATAATGTGATATATGATTTGATATATAATCTGTTATTGATTATGTGTGTGTGGATGGTACTGGTGTGGTATTTTAAATACCATAAGAAATATTAGAATATAAAAAGGAACTTTTGAAGTGGGTATTGAATTTAAAAATTTATATAAAATCAGTGGTTTTATGAAAGGAAATATTTGGAAAATTAATACAATTTATAAAAGTAAATATTTGGTAAGTTAATATAATTTATAAAAGGAAATGGCGAGATATAAAAGAACTATGGGATATGGCTTTAAAGTGGACTTTAAATAGAATATGTTTTAATAGATAAATTGAGAAGATTAATTTATAAATAATGTCTTATAAATTAAGTATAATATTTATCATTTGATAAATGGAATATATAAGTCTGAAGATATATAGAGAAGTAAAATCGGTTTCAACACCGATATTTGAAATTAAATTTGAACATAGCAGTTTTAAATGGGAATTTGACTCAGTAGGAAATTGCATTAAAATAAAATAGTGGATTCTATTTCGGAAAAAATAGTTTAGTTATGGATTTATAAAATGATCCGATAAACAAAATTTGAACCTGTAATAATATTTATAAATTTAAATCAAGTTTCGACTTGATAAATCAAGTCCATATCTCTGTAAAGAAATACTATTCACATTTTAAAGTGAACAATGATTTAAAAGCGAACGTTTTGCAGATTTAATTAGAGTTTAGGAAAAATTGAAACTGACTGGAGATTAGTTTTGTTGAAAGGATTTATGAGTGTCGATCTGATGTTGGTTTCGGCCTTTTGGGTTGATATTCAGGAAATTGTTCTCTCACTAGTTTATAGTTAGAGGCTGATAGATGTGGGATGATAGTGATGCGTGAATAAGAAATGGAAATGTTTTCCAATGCTAATAACGTATATTTTCTAAATTTAGAAAATAAGAATGTATGAATATATGGAAAAGGGAAATTGAATAAACTAATGATAAATTAAGTTAAAGGGAAAATGTTGACTGAAGATTGATCGATAAAATTTTCATTTGGAAATAAGATCGTTGTGTGTATGTTTTCCTTTGATAGTTAAATAACCGACTATCAAAGTTTTGATCAATTTTCCGTCGTCAATACGGAGAGACTGGGAATAGATTTGTTATCTGGGCATTAGCATCGCGAATCAAATACGATGAAGATAACTGAAGACGAAGTTTATGCAAGAGATGTTCTGGAAAATCCTAGGTAGAAATTGCCTAAGATGGGTTTATAGAATATTGCCTTCAGTTTGTCCAATCCCAGGACAACTTATATGGAAGAATGTCTGACATAGTATATTTAATAGATCACATAATTTGATCTCTTCAAACGTATTTACGTTTGGTGGCGGAGGAATTTGTTTCTCTTAGTGGTACACCCGTGGTATTTTTGGAGAAATAAATTTGTGATTCGGTAGGTATGATGATGTGGCGTTCAAAGTGAATAAAGGTGTGATCTATACATTATGGCCTCAAGCCTCCCAACTAGGAATTGTCATAAAATCGGGTAGGTCGCATGGCTAAGTGGGTAGCTTCCAATTAGGGTGTATTGTCACCTGATCTAGAGAAATTTCATGTACTTCTTTAACCTATTTCGATGTTGTCCCTTTTGGGAAACGGTTGCTGATCCCAACCATTGGTGATAACACATTCGGTACACTCAAGCGAAATGAGTGATCGATCATGTTTAGCCTAGGTTGCAAGATGTTCTTTTTGAACCCAGTGTATTTAGAGATACCACTACACCATAATGGCCATTTGGCAACTCTTATTTTTTTTAGCTGCCAACACTTATATGTGTTGTAGACCAGTGACACTAATATGTGTTACGGTAGCAAAAATGTGTCACCTAAAATGTGCCAACACTTCTATGTGTTGTTATACCTGATCAACTCTTCTTTTCTAAGGACAAAAGGGTAACTTATCAAACATAACACTAATCGGATGCTCAACACTTAGTCCTCAACACTTATTCCTTCCAGGCCGCAACATAAGCAAATAAACAGAATGGTCTTCGAAGATTGAAATCTGTGATTAGCTCATCAACATCAGAGACACGACGAACTCGAAGAATTAAAATCTGCGATTAAAAGAATGGACTTCGAATTGGGGCTTCTAGGAATTGGTGATTCTAGGAATCATGGCGGCTTCTAGGAATCACGATAAGAGGTAAAAAATTCGAATTCATTTTGTGTAAGGCTTAAAATGCCTATTGAGAATGTTTAAGAGAAGCAGAACTATCATTTACATATTTCAATGAGGTAAATCTAGTGGGAAGATCAACACGTATTCCTACTGATTAGGAAACTGTGAAGAAAATGATAGAAAAGGAGCCCAGTGTCACTGTAAATAGTTAAAGGATTAAAAGAAGGATATGTTTGGCTATTTATCAAAGGTTTCTTAACCACAAACGAGGTTCTGCTGTTAACCAATTTCATATGAAGCACATATAAAATATAATTAGTTTGGCTATTTTCATATTTAAAATACAATTTCATATGAAGCACGTACAAAAATTAATTAGTTTTGCCATTTTCATATTTTCATCAATATATGCATCACCATACTCATTTATCATTTATTAACTTCTTAGAATTTTGTTTGCCTTAGAACTGAATGTTATGACATTCAATAACATTCAAGGTTGTTGATATCCTAATTGGATAATATATTTTGGATACTGTTGCTGATGGGATTTTTTTAATATTTATTTGTATCAAGTTCATAGTTAGGAAAACAGATTGGGTATATATTTTATATAAACTGATGCTATAAAATAAATGTGCTTGGGGCCTTTCTACTAGAATTTTGATAACCACACAACTCTCAAATTAATATTCCTAAAGTTACCAATATTTTTTGCTCCAAAATATTTGATATAATATAACCATTAATTTTGTATGTTTCCTAACCTGAAGGTCCTTAGGGATGGGCAATGGAGTGAACAAGATACAGCAATCCTTGTTCCAGGAGACATTATCAGCGTAAAATTAGGTGACATCATTCCAGCAGATGTGGGTATTAGAGAAGTGCATTTTTTTTACCATTTAACCTAGTTGAGAAAAGAATTGCTCTTACCTACATTGATGCTAATGACGATTGGCATCGTGCAAGTAAAGGCGCTTCTGAACAGGTGAAAATCATACCTAAATTATCTTTGATTATTTTCTCGACATTCCTATGAAACTAACGTTTATTTGAATCAGATTATAAACCTTTGCAATTGTGCGAAAGATGTAAGGGATAAGGTTTATGATGTGATTAATAAGTTTGCTGAACAAGGACTTCGGTCTCTCGCAGTGGCTCGACAGGTTTTCTTTAATATCCATCTTGTAGTTATCATGTGTATCTAATTAATTTCATTACTGATTCATTATTATATCATATTTGATCTTATAACATGCAGGAAGTTCCCGAGAAATCTAAAGAGAGCCCAGGTGGGCCTTAGCAATTTGTTGGATTACTACCTCTTTTTGATCCACCGAGGCATGATAGTGCTGAAACTACTCGCCATGCTCTCAACCTTGGTGTTAATGTCAAGATGATAACTGGTAATCTAAAGAATTTATTCTTCTTGATTTTTGGAGATATTAATTTTTCTACTAAGCTGAATGTATAATATTGAATGCATTAGGAGATCAACTTGCGATTGCTAAGGAAATAGGTCGTAGACTTGGAATGGGAGTGAACATGTATCCTTCTTCCTCATTGCTTGGTCATAAAAGTGACGAGTCGTTAGCTACTCTTCCTATTGATGAACTAATTGAAACAGCTGATGGATTTGCAGGCGCTTTTCCAGGTTTATTTTTGGTGGAATACAACCATTTTCAAGTTTAATTTTTATTTTATTTTAAAGTATGTATGTAATAATAATAGGGTTTATATCTATGGCACATAACGTAAATATGAAATAGTACAGAAGTTGCAAGAGAAAAAACATATATGTGGAATGACTGGGGATGGCGTGAATGATGCACCGGCTTTGAAGAAAGCAAATATCGGAATCGTTGTTACTGATGCAACTGATGCTGCACGAGGTGCTTCCGATATTGTGCTTACTGAGCCTCGCCTTAGTGTTATTATTAGTGTTGTTCTAACTAGTAGTGCTATTTTTCAAAGGATGAAGAATTACACGGTTAGTCTTAGTATCACTAGATTAACTGTTCATTAAGCCGTATCCTTATCTTTTATGCTATTCAGTAAGTCAGTAACTAACCACTGCTAGTTGTATTTATTGCATCACAGATATACGTTGTTTCTATTACAATCCATATTGCGGTAAGTGGAACTTATAAATGTATGAAATGCACATGAGTTGTTACTTTGATGATTCTCACATCTTCATAACCTATTGCAGGTGGGATTTATGTTGATCACATTGATATGGCAATATGACTTCTCACCGTTTATGGTCTTGATTATTGCCATCCTTAGTGATGGTTTGTACAATTGTGTTCACTGTGGCACTTAACCCATCGAATTTAGCTTTTGTTTATGGTCTAATAATTAGGTTCTCGACAAGAACAATCATGACAATATCAAAAGACCGGGTTAAGCCATCTCCAGTACCTGATAGTTGGAAGTTAAAAGAAATCTTTGCAACATGAATAGTTTTGGGAAGCTATTTGGCAATGATGACTGTCATATTCTTTTGGGTTATTGAAAGATACTGATTTCTTTTCAAGTTTCTTAATTTCATATTTCTATAGTTCAGTGAGTACTACTACTATCAAGCTGAACGGGCAAGAAAATGTAGTAACACTAATTCGTTGGGCAAGGTAATTAGAAATGATAGTATTACACGAGTAGTCTTAGTATCACTTGATTAATTGTTCATTAAGCGGGATGTACAATGAAATAACAACCCATGTCTTAGCCTTGAGATATGATGTGATTAATTGTTCGTTAAAATTTGCAATTATCCTTTTCACTATTTCTAAATGTAAATTGTTTCCCTCAACGTATGGTATCCATCCTATTACCAATTTAACCATTTCACCTTGAATTATACTGTTTATGTTCGATAAATGAATTAAAAGGACTTGCATAGTCATGATTAGTTGTTGAATATTGTTAAAATTGAAATATTTTCTTAGGGTGCTTTACGAAATAGAAACATATAAAAGTGAGTTGTTAAACCTTCTAGAGGTTAACATGAGCGAGAAATTGAGCATTGCTCAGTTGCTCGAAACGGAGCAATGTTCAGTTTCGAGCAAAACTGAGCAATGTCTCAATTTCGAGAAAAACTAAGCATTGCCCAGTCGAGAAAAACTGACCAATGTTTGCTCGAAACTGGGCAATGCTCAGTTTCGAGCTCAGTTTGAGCAATGTTTGCTCGAAACTGGGCAATGCTCAGTTTTGAGAAAAACTGAGCAATGTTTTCTCTACGACCTATAGACATTACCATATGGATCAAGGTTTGTTTCCGTTTTACCTAAGTACCATAGTCCTTGAATTAAAGCTTTGATTTTACTCTTTCATTAGTTGGAGGTTTTTCTAATATAATTTGATACTTCCAAGTCGTACTATATCCATTAACTGTCACTGTGACAAAAACTTACTATGTGCCACCTAATTTGTTGTTCCGACAAACTATATAGACCTTTGTGTAAGGTTACACGTTTCCACTACAACATTATATTACTATATTAAGGCACAACAACAAGCCTAATATCAGTATGATTAGAATTCATTGCACTATTTTCCTAAAAGTATCAACATAAGTCTCATATATTTGCACTGCTCTGCGATAATCCGTAGAATTACTGCCCGTGTAGGAATAATATATTTATAACTGCAAAAAACATAAAAGCTATAATTATTAATTTTATAATGTAAGTTGGAAAATAATACATGACCATGTGAATATTTTTCTGCTTTTACAGCCACGTATGAACAAATATTTTTGGCACGATTTTAAATTTATTCCACGTTAATACAGTTCAAAATATATGTGTGTAGTTTCACACTAAATCGATGAAATTGCAGTTGTCTGCTGAATTTTTCTCTTTCTATATGTTAGCATATTTATTTATCTTTGGTCTAAACGATGTTTATGACTACCTCCTATTGAAAATCAAAGGCTGTATGGTTATATATTGAACGTTCATGACAGAGAGATAAAACAGATGTTTGTTATGATGTATAAAAATAATTAGTTAATCCATTCATTCTTATGTTTCAGTATATAAATATGCCTATGAAAAGATAGATATGGATTATTATTAATATTTTCAGTACAATACGTTCACATTTGTTCTATGCCAGAAACTTTTACTTTAGTTAAACAAAAATTAATCAATGAAGCTATCTAGAGTTGCAGAACCATCTTTCAGCATCACTCTAAATCATTCCTAAACGAATACTAATTTGTAATGAAACTCACTTTTGTGTATCTTTTGCAAGTTCATATCTCTGGTAGTTTCGATCTTAGTATGCAATATGAACTTCATAGTCAATAAATTTACTACAAAATGGGAATTGCGGATGATGTTAAGACCTCAACTTCAATGTGATTTCGTTTATACTACTTTTTTAGTTGCATAGCAGCATTTTTATGCCGATGGTGTTAAATTTAGCTTTTGTTTATGGTCTAATATTTAGGCTATTGACAGGAACAATCATGACAGTCTCAAAAGACCGGGTTAAGCCATCTCCAGTACCTGATTGTTGGAAGTTATAAGAAATCTTTGCAACAGGAATAGTTTTGGGAAGCTATTTGGCAATGATGACTGTCATATTCTTTTGGGTTATGAAAGATACTGATTTCTTTTCTGTAAGTTTCTTAATTTCACATTTCTATATTTCAGTGAGTACTACTACTATCACGCTGAATGGGCAAGAAGATGTAGTAACACTAATTCGTTGGGCAAGGTAATTAGAAATGATAGTATTACACGATTAGTCTTAGTATCACTCGATTAATTGGTCGTTAAGCGGGATGTACAATGAAATAACAACCCATGTCTTAGCCTTAAGATATGATGTGATTAATTGTTCGTTAAAATTTGCAATTATCCTTTTCACTATTTCTAAATGTAAATTATTTCCCTCAACGTATGATATCCACCCTATTACCAATTTAACCATTTCACCTTGAATTATACTGTTTTGTTCAATAAATGAATTAAAAGGACTTGCATAGTCATGATTAGTCGCTGAATATTGTTAAAATTGAAAGATTTTCTTAGGGTGCTTTACGAAACAGAAACACATAAAAGCGAGCTGTTAAACCTTCTAGAGGTTAACATGAGCGAGAAATTGAGCATTGCTCAGTTTTGCTCGAAACCGAGCAATGCTCAGTTTTGCTTGAAACCGAGCATTGCTCAGTTTCTCGAAACTGAGCAATGTCTCAGTTTCGAGAAAAACTGAGCATAGCTCAGTTTTTGCTCGAAACTGAGCATTGCCCGGTCGAGCAAAACTGAGCAATGTTTGCTCGTAATTGGGCAATGTTCAGTTTGAGCTCAGTTTGAGCAATGTTTGCTTGAAACTGAGCATTTGCCCAGTCGAGCCAAATTGAGCAATGTCTGCTCGAAACTACGCAATGCTCAGTTTCTAGCAAAACTGAGCATTGCTCAGTTTTTCTCGAAACTGAGCAATGCTCAATTTCGAGCAAAACCGAGCATTGCTCAGTTTCTCGAAACTGAGATTTTTGCAAATATGTTTCATCAGTTTCGTAAAAAATAAAGAAATCCTTGTTCAGTTAGTTAATACAAGATGTTATTTATCAGTTTTGCAATTTGTTATTTCTGTAAAAATGAGTGTGTTTATAATTTGTAGGCACTTGTGGAGGAGGAGGAAAAAAATAGGATTTGGAATGTAATAGCAACGAGAATGCAAATATGTAATAGCAAAAGCTTATACTGGTACGCAAACCATGTGTCATTTTAAAGAGATAATGGCAGATGTCGAGAAAGTTGTTTGGATAACAGAAGTTTTAGATCCGGAAGCACCAATTTACGATGGTCCTCAAAACGGACATTGCAAGCTTTGTGAATTTTTGGATGGAGGCTTTGTGATATGGTCCATGTTTCACCTTCATGATATCTAAAATTCTATGTATCTTTAGTAAAACTTTGTATTGTTTTTTGTAATTTGAACTTGATATTATGGTATTTTGAAATTGGAAGCATTATGCAAAAGTGACATTATTGAATTTTAAATATGGAAGTGTACCAAATACTTTTATTTGAACTGATATGTTGAATTATATATGTAATTGAAAAACATAAAAACATCTTATATAGGTGTTAGCAATTTATGTATGCCAACATTTATAAAAGTTAGTAGGATTATGATATTGACATTTATAGGTGTTACCATATCTTATGGTTCCAACATTTATAAGTGTTTGCAGTGAATATGTTTGCAACTCTTGTAAGTGTTACCATATATTATAGTTCCAACATTTATAAGTGTTTGCAATGAATATGTTTGTAACACTTATAAGTGTTTCCATATCTTATAGTTCCAACATTTATAAGTGTTAGCAATGAATATGTTTGTAACACTTATAAGTGTTAGCAATGAATATGTTTGTAACACTTATAAGTGTTAGCAGTTACTCTGTTTGTAACACTTATAAGTGTTACAGGAAATTCCTCACAGGCCGTTGGTGACACATAAAAGTGTTACAGAAATTATTTGTAACACCTATACTTGTTGGGAATCCCCTGTTTTGGTGTAGTGTACACTGTTGAAAGGTGGTCCCATACCTTGCCAGTTGGAATCCATTACCCAATAAGTGCCTGCGGGTTTTTGATTATATATTGTATAGTCGGAATGTGAGATGAAAGTGTTCCACTAAACTGCTATTATTTGATTTAGACACTATTATAATATTAGAAAAGCTTGATATAAAGAATATTTTGGGTTATCATAAGGTAAAAAACATCCTGTTTATGTGTGGATCAGTCTTACGACTATTCATTCTTTTAAAAAGGATTTTAAAAGTTAAACCAAGTCATTGGAGTTTATTCACACTAGTCTCATGACTGACTCAGAGTTTATTTTGTTTTACCCTAAAATCTTGGGTGCCCAAATTTGCATGGGCAGTCAAGTAGTCGGGATTTTACAGATATATTTGGAGAGCTTGGAGCAGGAGGCTTAGGATTATATAGCTGTTGTTTATTTCCGCTATGTTGTAAGTGTTGTACTCTGATAATGGTATTGTATACCGATGCTGGTTTTATTTCTAAGCTATGTTATGTAATATATTTTATTCATTCGGTTGTGAGATCCGTGTTTACTCTGATGTTATAGTTATGTTCTTCTTCTTATATTTTGATTTTCTTTCTTTCTATTTCTTACCCTCTAAATTCTCTCTATTGATGTTACGATATTTTTGATTCTTGAATAGGCGACGTAGAGTTTTGTGTTGATTTTCAGGGTTGAAAATCTCCCGGGACATTACACTTACCTTACATTGGTAGCAAGGTCTTAGGTGACTATACAGAAAATAAGTACCTTCCTTATGTGATAGCAATAAGTTAGTTGCCGACCTCTTAATCAGTTAATGGTGGTTTAAAGGCTTGCGTGAACGCTCTATCTTAGTATTGCGATATCGTCATGTTTACCTTGGATTTAAGGGATAGTAGGTTAGGTTAGAATTACTAGCCTTGTTGGACATATTTTTGGGTTTTGACCAAACAAATACATTTGTATATTGTTGACAATGTTATGCCTTTTCTACTCACCAGTTGTTGACAATGTTATGCCTTTTCTACTCACTAGGACTTGTTGTTTTGACCCCCACTCCTTATAGCAACTCTCTGGTTTATCTCGAGGAAGAAAGATCTTATCAAGTTTGGTTTCGGTTCTCGTCCTCTCATGCTCGATATCGACATTGTGATATGCCTAAGGTAGTCATCTTAGTCAGTATTTGTTATCTTATTTGTTTCCATTATGAGTTAATTTTAGTTTACTCTGATTATGCTCATGTTCATTAACTCCAGGTACCAGATTTATACTCACGGTACATGGATGGGTTTTAATTTTGATTTTTGTCAAAATTCAGGCTCGGAAAAGTGCAGGGTGTAACAAATCTAGTTGCCAGTCTCATACTTTGCGAGCATAAATCATACTCGCTAAATAATTTTATTAAACTCCAAAAACATAGGTCTTATTACATCGAGATACTGTTGGTTATCCTCCATCTAAGAGTGTGCCAAATGTCCTTATTGGGTTCCATACACGAGTAAATAGCACAGCTAGTTTATAATAAAAATATTTCCAAAAACAAGTTTAATGGTTTACTATATCTAATTGCATGCCTAAGAATCCCACAACTTATCGTGCATGGATAAGAGACTTAGACGTTTTATAATTCTAATTCAAGTCATCAATTGATGATGATGCCCCCTCATGTGGTCCTTCTCAGGTCTTGAGTTATAGATGATAGCTCATGTTCAATCATTGCATCCCTATTCAGTACATATTGTGCCAGCTGCACTTTACTTGCTTGTTACTCAGTCACATCTTTAAGTTATTATCGATTGTTTGTTTCATGTCCAAAAATTTCATAAAACAAACAATATTTTCTAGATAGCCGCTCCTGTTCTGTTGGTGCCCTTCTTATGAGTCTCCTGATCAGAAGATGTTCCCTTGTGTTCAGATTGTATTTAGATATGCATAAGAATAGTATTTCGGTCCTCCTTTTATCATATTATGTCGCCCAAAATTGTCCCTCGTTTTTTGCTCTTCCCTTTTCCATTATCATTGTTAGCTTCGGACTATCCTCCCCCTCTTTGACAATGATTAATTCATATGCTTCCCTACCTACTCTTGCATCTTTTTGTCCTAAGAACTTGTTTGCTTTGTGATAGAATTCTTGAAGATCCTTGAGGAATCATGTTCTAGAGATTTTTTAAAATTCCATATTATCCAAAGCACTAGATACTACCGCCACTGATACCATTGATGGATCTGACCAATTCATCAATTCCACTACTGCATTAAACCTTGCAAGAAATACTTGTTGAGTCTCGCTTGGGCTCTGTTTAACGATGGTAAGAATCATCATGTTCTTGGATAGTGTGATGTGAACTCAAAATAGTCCCATAAAATTTTCAATTAAATCCATCTAGCTATTAACCAGTCTATATTCAAACTTCCTGAACCACAAGGCAGCAATATCCAAGAGGAAGAGTAAGAAGCATTCAGCCTTAACCTCTTTGTATACCCACAACACTTCTATGTGCCTTAAATACCTTATCAAGTGAACTATCTAATCCATCCTCTCATAGTAAGTATCCAAAACCGGAAGTTTAATGTCCGGTGGATTCCTCCAATTCCTAATATTAAAAGAAAACGAAATCTGATACACACTCTCCTCATATCTATTTACTAGACCTCTCATAGTGTAACACCCCGAATTCCGACAGTCCGAATTTTTTTTCAAAATTCTAATCTATAGAAACCCGTATTGGTTTGTCTAGTATATTGCAGAAAAGACAGAGATAATAAACATATCAGAGCGCAGAAAACATCTCATAGCGGAATGGAATAAATATAATATAATCAAATATAGCCTTACTCAGATAATAATGTTGAATCTAGATTAACCCTAGAGGGGGGTGAATAGGGTTTATCACAATTTTTCGCTGAGTTAAAATTCTAATGGGATATTAATAATAAACAGATCACAGACTGCAGTAGAAATAAAAATCAGAAAAGAAATAACACACAGAGATGCCCAGCTTTAGCAAAATCCTGCCTACTGCTGCATTCCTAAGGTTTCCACTAGGTGTTACAAACAGATCCCGCATACAAGACCATGTACACTTGCAGCGCCTGCTCCTGTCCTAATCCTATACTCAAACCCTAGATCAGATTTTCCCTAGTTTTACAGACTCTAGTAAACTGCCAATTAAGCCCTTAACTGGATTCCTCTAGATTTTACAGACTCTAGAACTATTTGAATTGTGTTACAGAACAAAATAAAAACAAATACACAAAAGAAAAACAAATAAAACCCTAGAAAAAAAATAAAGGAGTTAAATAATAATGGGTTATCCCCTTTTCAAGTTTGGCCGGCCACATAAGAATTGGTTCCACCCTCCCTTTATATCCGATCACTTTGCTTTGTGAAAAAAAAGAAACGCGGTAGCACTTGAACTAGGGTTTTCTTTGTTCGTTCCCAAATCAAAATCGATTGCTTGATGAAATCTCCTGTGGATTCAATCTCGAATCGCTTGAGTTCTTCAAATGGGTGTTCTCTGATTTGGGAAGTATGGCGATCGAAATTTTTGTAAGAATCTCTGATTTAATAACTTCGATTTTGCTCCTGAATGTGTGTTTTTGTTTTCGATCTCTGGTTTTCCTGTAATGACATGCGTGTAATACAGGGTAAAATAAAACCCTTAACCTCTGATTTCAATTCAATATGATTTGATCTAATTTTCGGCTTTTCCCTTTTGCTTCTTTGATTGAATTGGTATTTGTTGTCCCATGAAAAAAAAACTTCCCTTGCGTGATTTTGGCCACTTGAAATTCTTTACTGGAAACAAAACATAAAGGAGATTGTTACCTTGACAGTTCCCTTGATTAAATTGAATTTCATGAGTTAATTTGTTAACCTGGACCATTGTAAATTAAAAAAAATCCTAATTTTTTCTTGTATGATTTCCTTTGGCTTTAGGAATTGGCATGAACATTTCAGGAAACATATTTTTTATTTTGTGGTCCCTTAGAAAACTTTATTTGTAGTTTTCTCCAAATAAATGCACAATGATCTTTGGACAAAATTAACTGCATCCCTTTTGTCATATATGAATTGATTCTCTTTCCATATATGTGCATGTGTGATTTTATTTAATAAGATATGAATCACTCATTGATTTCTAAAAAACAGATTAAATGATTTGTCAAGAAGAAGTACACCAGTTTGATTAATCACCATGTACATGAATGATCCAACTATGGCATGATTTTTGTGATCTGCACTTTTGTGTGCACCAACCTTACTTGCACCATTTGTGTCCACCTTATATGCTTGAGTTTGGCGTGAGTTTCTGCCTTGTTTCCTCGACATGAATTTTTCCCAAAATTAATTTGTGACATATCACTTTTGCTTACAATTTCTGGAAATAATAAATGCCTGAATTAATACCTATTTTCATAATTGGCTCATGCTTGTATTAGGTTCATACTGTTATGTCTTGCACAACACCGTTTGATCAATACTGCAAACTAATTAAAAATGATTTCTTGCTCCTTGCATTTCTCATTGCTTCTTGTACACCATGTCTGTGTACAATTCTGTGCACCAACCATTTGTATGTGCTTATACTTGTTGTTTTCTTCCTTGAAAATCTTGTTGTACATGAAACAGTAGCATCACTCATGCATGCTCTGATCTGTATGTTATCATCCTGGACTTGGGAACATGGTATGTCTTCACCATGTCTTGGTCAGGGCTTTGCATAACCTGAGTTGCACCTTTGCAAAAAAAATTTCTATATACTCTACCATACTTGTATACTGTTATGCTTGTTAGTGCTGGTCTGAAAATGCGACCTGATCATGCATTGTTTGTGTTGATCTGGCCATTTGAGCTTGCACTTCTATTAAGCGTACACAACTGCTTTATTATTTCTGAATGCTCACTCATGTATACTCATGTACACACACAGTTGAATGATTAATACTGTCCATGTATTTAGCTCGACCATTTTGGTATGTAAACGAATTTCTTGAACCATGAGCTTGTACCATGCTGAAATGTTGTTGCTAGCTTTTGGTTGCTCGACCATTTTCTTTGGGCTGTGCCTTGAATGTGTATACTGCATTTGAATTGTTCACACTCTTGACCATATTCATATGCACTGAGTCGAGATGGTCCACATCGCTACTCCTCAGTTGCGCGCTGATTAGCGAGGTAGTGCACATGTGTATATTTATACACGTGTATAATTGCAGCCATCAGACAAATTTTCTGCCCATGCACTATATACAAACGGACTGCCTTGTGATATTTACAGTGTTTCACTGTGAATATCACAAGCTGTCTAGTCACAGATGAATCGGATCAAGTCATGAAAAATGATGAGAAACACACCGAAATTCTTTGGCAATTTTGTTTTTTTAGAATTAAAATAATATTTTCTAGAGTATGAAATTATTTCTGTGCCATATACTGTGTGTGTTTTTCTGTATATGACAGGTATGAAGATGATGACTGGACTGACAGTGAAGATGCTGTGAAGACTGAAGACAGTGAATGAAGCAGTGTCAATAAATGTGTCTGTATATGAAAGTGAAAATGTATGTATATATGACAGAGTGACTGTATGAGTGTTGTAGTGATGCTGTAGTAAAAGAGCTATGCATATGAAAAAGATCATACTGTAATAAACAAGTTTGATTGAAATAAAATATTATTTTATTGTTGTCAAACAAACTTGTCTATTTTTTTCAGTTTATTTACAAATACCATATTCTTTGACTGTATATGAAATGTGATTTGTTCAAATAATGGAGTGATAAATAGTTGTACTGTTTGAAATATAATATTTAATTTAAATAAAATACTATATGAATATATGAATGTCTGTATATTCGTATTCTATTTAAATATAAATATTATATTCATGTCTATGATGTATATATTGAAACAGTACAATAACAAACACATTTCAAATAATAAATATTTGGTTGTTATCATCAAACAAAAATCATATAATTGTGTATACAACATTCTCCCCCTTTTGATGATGACAAACAAATAAAAGATTTTGAGCACGATAAATGTGTTTGACAGTGAAAATTGGACTCCCCCTACTCATTAGCTCCCCCTACAACAGAAACTCCACTTATAACTGTGCATGAGTGAATAGAGTGTTAAA
Source organism: Allium sativum (assembly GCA_030737875.1). NCBI lineage: Eukaryota > Viridiplantae > Streptophyta > Magnoliopsida > Asparagales > Amaryllidaceae > Allium > Allium sativum. Next base: position 776,598,625 of record CM060926.1, read on the forward strand.
ATGGATTGGAATTTTCAAAATTAAAATATTTTCAAAATATTCACACATAAATCAAAATTTCAATCCATTTCCCCCCTTTTTTATCATCTAAAGGATTCAGAATTTAAAATATAGATGAAAAGTGACTAATAAATATAAATTCAGCTGAAGAGGAAGTACGGTCATCATAAAACTCAATCAATCAAACAAAAATCATAATAAACTAAGAACAGGTGGCATATTTCACATTGTAGAGAATGACGGATTTACGATGAATTTTGTAAAAATGAGGAGAGTTATAAAAGTATGAATAGTTTCCAATTATTTTATAATAAAAAATTATAATACAAAGCACAAAACAGTGATGAATTTGGATTATAGTTAATAATTCAATTTAAGTGATAAAATCGAATAATTTCAAATCTCAATATCCATCAATCAACAAATCATAATACATCATAAGATTTCAACACATTTCACAAATTGGAAAATGGATTGATATGCTGGTTTCTATACACAAAAGAGAATTTCATATAAAAATTTATTTATTGCAAATTATTTTCTTTTGTTTAAGAGCACACTGACCACGCATAACCAGAGCTTGGATTTCTAAATGAGGTCAGTCGTAGCTTAAATTATAAGTTGTCTCATAACCATGCATGACCAGAGCTTGGATTTTTAAATGAGGCTAGAGACACACTTATATATTAATTATATTTATTATTTTCAGCATTTAAAGGAAAAAACTCCTAGGTATATAAAATAAATATATAGTTGATAAAAAATGGGGTAGGTACAGAAATGGACTGTGAAATAAATTTCTAAATTTATTATATTATGAAATGTGCTCGAATGTACTGGGATTATTGAAAATTTTCAATTATCACTAATTCTGAATAATAACATAGCCACAATTCCATCACAAATATTTTCACTGTTAATTCAAGATGATTTTAAAAATATTAACTCTCTACATTAATATAAAAACCCTATGGATGGCAGAAAGATGATAGATAAAGGAGATGGTCGTGAAATAATTGCCAGTTCAAAGATATTATAATAAATATTCAACCATCATGAAAACAATTAAATAAAATCTCCTCTTATTTGTGAAGTATACTGCAGTCACAATTCATCACAATTTCAAAATCTGAAATATAAATACAATTCAATTTGGATATTGATTTCAATTTCTGAATGAATAATTAAAAAATAATTTTAAAATTGAAAATCAATTACAAGAGGAATTTAACCAGATTTGTACAAAAAAAATATGGTGTCTATATAAGGTGAAAATTCAAAACAGATGGGTGAAAAAGAATGAAGGACCGATACCAATTGTAGTCTCCATTATTGAGGATTTTGATCACACCCCGGTGTCTTATCATGGAAATCTTAGACCAATTTTTTTTTAAACACAAAGCCCAATCAAACAAATTTTTCATACAAGAAAACATTTATCAAAGTAGTAAGTGGTTTTGATTCAAAACAAGCAGTATCAAAAGCATTTTCTAATGCGGTTCCTTCTATCAGAACAGCAGACCAAATAAAAATTATCAAAGTAAGCAGTTACCGAAAAAATTTCAAATCAATATTACGGCAGCACAAACACTTTGAAAGCAAACTTGTCAAGATGACAGTCACAAAAGATGATTCATGATCCAAGATTAAAAAATACTATTTATTTTAAATAATTTGATGGAATATGAATATATCAGGATTCAATGAATTGATCACACCAGATTATTAATTTTTGATTCGAGATATGTGTGTGATTCAATAAATCTATAATTTCAAATGATTTTAAACAAACAGATATTCAAATCAAATAACCATGAAATAACAATGAGATTTAAGACTAGATTTTCAAAGAATTTTTCCAAATTATTTCTGACAAGCCCAAAGAATTTTTCAGAATATTTACATCAAGTTTGAAAGATAATTCATGATCCAATAATAATGGTTTATTCGAAATCACTTGAACAAATCTAAAACATGGGATACAATGAATCAATCACACAAGATAAATAATTTCAGATCTGAGAGGTGTGTGATATTCAAAATATCAGATATTTCAAATGATCTCAAAAAAAATCTAAATCGCATGGTCATGAACAATAGTAAATACCAAGGTGTAAGCAATGGTTTAAGACAAATCAAAATATCCAAGCCAATCTGAAAATCAATGAAATTATCACCATTGAGAAGTCGTAATGTGCTGTAATGAGTATAATATTTCAAGTTTTTCTAAACTGAGTTAGAAGAAACTCAAAACAACAGTATTGTCTGAAATTCGATTAAACTTTCAGATCTTCAAAAAAATAATTAGAATTCATATTAACAGTGTTCAAGATATAACAAGAATACATCAACACTGTTAGGAATTCAGAAAACAGAAAATGAACTTCAAAACAATTGCATATATATACAAGTTTAGATTAAAGGTCTGGATAAGATTTAAAACAACAGATTTTCTTTCAAGTGAAGCAAATATCCAGAAAATCAAGAATTCTGCAACTGGAAGTTAAAGAAGCCCAAAGAAGAAAAATATAGCAGTGACAAATCAAAAACAAAAAACAAAAGGAGGTAGAAGGAGAAATAAACAAAAAAAAACATTTACAAAAGTGAGTTTAGAGATCATACTAGAATCCGATGTAAATCAGAATCTCTAACTCAACATATTTGGCTAAGGAACTGTGAATGATACAGAAATATATTCCAGCTTGGTTTCAAATCTCTTTTTGCATAGCAATTCCTCAGCCTCCTCAAGTACCTAATAGTTCAGAGAATTGAGTGGTCTAACAAAATTAGTAACACCACTCAAAGTTTTGTTTATGTCTTTCTGTACCCAAACTTGTTTGTATAACAACCCATTGGAATTTACCTTCATCCCCTTAGGAACCCAGATCTGTTTGACTTTAGAAGAATTCACTTTATTTCTTTTTGGGGTACAAGAATGTTTAAATGATTTGTTATAAAACTCTTTCTCATTTCTCTTTTGATTTAAAAACCCTTTGTAATTATTTGTATTCAAATTTTCAAAACAAATATTTTCAAAACGATTTGAAGGATTTTTAAAATCATTAGAATTCTGTTTTTCATAAACATTGTTTTTCCCAAAGCCAAGTCCACGTTTATTCCCAACAAAATTTTGGTTTTTTAACAACATATTCAAAGATTTTTCTCCATTAGAAAATTTACTCAAAATTGTTTCAAGTTGTTGAATTTTAGTTTTAAGATCACTGTTTTCTTTCATTAATTCTGAACATCAATTTTTAGTGATCTTACATCTTTCAAAGTCAGATTTCAAACCAAATTTTCATCATTAAGCAACTTAATTTTGGTTTGAGACTCAGCCATTTCAAAATCAAAATGTTTTCGACTCTCAGATTCAAGTTTCTTCAATTTTTCAATTTCGATTTCAAGCTCTTTCAAAATCAAATTTGATTTCAACAAGTTCTCCATTTCAGCAATTTGGAATTTGGAATTTATATCTGTTTAAAAAATTTCAAATTCCTTTTGCAGAAGGTTATTCAAATTTGATAACTCGGTCTTGTTCTCATTTAAGATCAGAAATTCATTTTCAAACTTTTGAATATTTTTATTGAGATGAACAAGATTGCTTTTCATTTTCAAACAATTTTTGCAAACTGAATTTGAATAATTTTTAACATATTCAAGTTGTGATTCCAAATCACTAATTTTGCTGGTCAACTTAAAATTCTTAGATTTCATAGACTTATTTTTGCGTTGGAGTTTATCAACAGATTCGTTAAATCAAGACACATGTAAACCAGATCTGCATATGAGAAATTTTTTGTTTCAGCATTTGTTGATTCTCCATGATCTGATCCGTCTGAAGTTTCATCGACATGACTTGTTAAGCATAGATCTGAAGCTGAGTTGTCATCCTGGGGTTTTGAGCTATTATCAGATTTTCCATACATCTTGTTGAGAGTTCTCCAGACTTCCTGCGCAGTCAAATAGTGAGAGATAAGATCAAACTAATTATTACTAAGATAAGAATAGAGAATATGCATAACACGGGCATTGATAACATTATTTTTTCTTATCTAACAGATCACCCATATTTTCAGTAATATTCCAATATTCAAAATTAACAGTTTTAGATATAATTCGAATTTTGATTTCCATATTAAAAAAAATTATTCCATTGAAAATTATTCGAATATCACTGGACTGACTATCAGAAGACTAACAACTAGGATTCACCATTCTAGAGTTAAAGAAAATACCTGCTCTGATACCACTTGTTGGATCTAGATCAACCCTAGAGGAGGTGACTAGGGTTTATCACAGTTTTTCACGGAGTTAAAATTCTAACGGGATATTAAATAATAAACAGATCATAGACTGCAGTAAAATAAAAAGAAGAAAAGAAATAACACATTGAGATACACAGCTTCAGCAAAATCCTGCCTACTGCTGCATTCCTAAGGTTCTACTAGGTGTTATAAACAGATCCCACATACAAGACCATGTACACTCGTAGCGCATGCTCCTGTCATAACCCTACACTCTAGACTGATCTAGACCCCTACATCAGATTTTCCCTAGTTTTACAGACTCTAGTAAACTGCCAGTTAACCCCTTGACTGGGTTCCTCTAGATTTTACAGACTCTAGAACTGTTTGAATTGTTTTACAGGAACAAAATAAAAATAAATACACAAAAGAAAAAACAAACAAAACCCTATAGAAAAATAAAGGAGTTAAATAATAATGGGTTATCCCCTTTTCAAATTTGGCCGGCCACATAAGAATTGGTTCCACCCTCCCTTTTTATCCGATCACTTAGCTTTGTGAAAAAAAGAAAGGCGGCGACACTTGAACTAGGGTTTTCTTTGTTCGTTCCCAAATCAAAATCGATTGCTTGATGAAATCTCCTGTGAATTCAATCTCGAATTGCTTGAGTTCTTCAAATGGGTGTTCTCTGATTTGGGAAGTATGGCGATCGAAATTTTTGTAAGAATCTCCGATTTAATAACTTTGATTTTTCTCCTGAATGTGTGTTTTTGTTTTCGATCTCTGGTTTGCCTGTGATGATATGCGCGTAATATAGGGTAAAATAAAACCCTTAACCTCTGATTTCAATTCAATATGATTTGATCTGATTTTCGGCTTTCCCCTTTTGCTTCTTTGATTGAATTGGTATTTGTGGTCCCATGAAAATAAACTTACATTGCGTGATTTTGGCTACTTGAAATTCTTTATTGGAAACAAAACATAAAGGAGATTGTGACCTTGGCAGTTCCCTTGATTGAATTGAATTTCATGAGCTAATTTGTGAACCTGGACCACTGTAAATTTAAAAAAAAAAACTTCCCAATTTTTTCTGGTATGATTTCCTTCGGCTTTAAGAATTGGCATGAACAATTCAGGTAACATATTTTTGATTTTGTGGTCCTTTGGAAAATTTTATTTGTAGTTTTCTCCAAATAAATGCACAATGATCTCTGGACAAAATTAACTGCATCCCTTTTGTCATATATGATTCTCTTGCCATATATGTGCATGTGTGATTTTCTTTAATATGATATGAATCACTCATTGATTTCTAAAGAATAGATTAAATGATTTGTCATGAAGAAGTTGTTCATCAATTTGATTAATCACCATGTACATGAATGATCACACAGTTTTGGCTTGATTTTTGTGATCTGCACTCTTGTGTACACCAACCTTACTTGCGCCATTTGTGCTCACCATTTGTGTCCACCTTATATGCTTGAGTTTGACGTGAGTTTCTGCCTTGTTTCCTTGACATGAATTTTCCCAAAAATAATTTGTGACATATCCCTTTTGCTTACAATTTCTGGAAATAATAAATGCCTAAATTAATACCTGTTTTCATAATTGGCTCATGCTTGTATTAGGTTCATACTGTTATGTCTTGCCCAACACCGTTTGTCTAATATTGCAAACTAATTAAAAATGATTTCTTGCTCCTTGCATTTCTCATTGCTGCTTGTACACCATGTCTGTGTACAATTCTGTGCACCAACCATTTGTATGTGCTTATACTTGTTGCTTTCTTCCTTGAAAATATTGTTGTATATGAAATAGTAGCATCACTCATGCATGCTATGATCTGTATGTACGTGTGTCATCATCCTGGACTTGGGAACATGGTATGTCTTGACCATGTCTTGGTCTGGGCTTTGCATAACCTGAGTTGCACCATTGCAAAAAAAAATGCTATATACTCCACCATACTTGTATACTGCTATGCTTGTTAGTGCTGATCTAAAAATGCGACCTGATCATGCATTGTTTGTGTTGATCTGGCCATTTGAGCTTGCACTTCTATTAAGTGCACACAACTGCTTTATTATTTCTGATTGCTCACTCATGTATACTCATGTACACACACACTTGAATGATTCATGCTGGTCCATGTATTTAGTTCGACCATTTTGGTATGTAAACGAATTTCTTGAACCATGAGCTTGTACCATGCTGAAATGTTGTTGCTAGCTTTTGGTTGCTCGACCATTTTCTTTGGGCTATGCCTTGAATGTGTATACTGCATTTGAATTATTCACACTCTTGACCATATTCATATCCACTGAGTCGACACGGTCCACGTAGCTACTCCTCAGTTGTGTGCTGATTGGCGAGGCAGTGCACACGTGTATATATGCAGCCATCAGACAAATTTTATGTCCCTGCACTATATATACAAATGGACTGTCTTGTGATATTTACAGTGTTTTACTATGAATATCACAAGCTGTCTAGTCATAGATGAATCAGATCAAGTCATGAAAAATGATGAGAAACACACTGAAATTCTGAGGCAATTTTTTTAGAACTTAAATAATATTTGCTAGAGTATGAAATTATTTCTGTTCCATATACTGTGTGTGTTTCTGTATATGACAGGTATGAAGATGATGGCTGGACTGACAGTAAAGATGCTGTGAAGACAGAAGACTGAAGATAGTGAATCAAGCAATGTCAGTAAATGTGTCTGTATGTGAAAGTGAAAATGTATGTATATATGACAGAGTGACCGTATGAGTGTTGTAATGATTCTGTAGTAAAAGAGCCATGTATATGAAAAAGATTGTACTATAATAAACAAGTTTGATTGAAATAAAATATTATTTTACTGTTGTCAAACAAACTTTTCGATTTTATTCATTTTATTTACAAGTACAATATTCTTTGACTATATATGAAATGTGATGTGTTCAAATAGTGGAGTTATAAATAGTTGTATTGTTTGAATGTTTGAAATATAATATTTAATTTAAATAAAATATTGTATGAATATATGAATGTCTGTACATTCGTATTCTATTTAAATATAGATATTATATTCATGTCTGTGATGTATACATTGAAACGGTACAATAACAAACACATTTCAAATAATAAATATTTGGTTGTTATCATCAAACATAAATCATATAATTGTGTATACAACACCGTTACATATAATGAATAATACTGCCTAACCAATATCCAAAGCTATTATATCTCTGCCACAAATCTAACTGTGAGTATGTTTTGAGGAGGGGGTCAGAACACATGTTCTGGTGACTGGAATTAAACTACACGTTCTGGATAACCCTACATATATCTTTCAGTTACATTTTCTTACTTATTAGGTTAATTGTGTTAATAGCTCTCAAGTCTTGCACAAACGTCGTACCCATCTACTCCCTAGTTGATTAACCTAATACAATATACATGTAGCCACCCCCAGTATTAAGTTACACCCCATGCTACCCTACTCGCACGGTCTCCATCGTAATGCCACAGAAACATAGCAGTCCCTCATCCTACGCCGGAATAGCGTATGGATCACTACACAACAACGCTATGATCCGCATAGAATCACTATGCTACGTAAGCTTATGGACTGCCACCTTCAAACCATTCGATTGAATCAGATTCCATCACATAGTAATCCCCTAGAGTCTACGATACACCACCCAGAGCATACATGCATGTATCGAGACTTTCTAATGTACGTATCGCTAATCGTACTCGATGCCTCAACCTCGATGATACACCATTCGGAAATGGTATGCATGTATGCTCACATGTTACCTACTGTGCACCGAGTTCCATAACAGGGCTATTTCAGATACACAGAACTCGATCGGGAGCCTTTTTAGATACCTGTATTCATAGATGCTATGGTCTACATTTTCACGGTGGCTATGGTCCCACCTGACCCATCCCTCAACTAGTGGAAGGAAAACATACATGAGAGCTAGTGATGTCGCCCTAACAAACAATCTACATCCAAATTTGCGTGTCCCACAACCAAAGCCTCGATAGGCAAAGGTAAATGGCCTTTTGGTTCAGCTCTTCACCTTTCCACATCACGCTGACTGTCAATGACTGGTACTCGACGATTACTATCAATCAGATGGTTAAATCCGCCTAAGGAAAATAGAAGAGATGGTTGTAACCCACCTAGTCATAAGGCACCAGATTCGTCGAATCACCTAAGACACCCTATAGCCTTCTGACTGCCCACTATCATGGTAATCAAGGTATACTCACCAGGTAGTAATGCGTGGACCCAACTTCTACGAGCATAGCCTAAACGCTGCCACCACACAGAGGACTACCATGAGTACCCTCCATGCCCTAGGAAGCCGGGGTTTCCCCTTCCAGTCCTTCGGGGCCAGTAGAATATCAGCAGAACATCAGGTAGAATAGGTAGAATAATTAGATGGACGTGCACTCCCCTTGTGTCTCATGACACCACGATGATCTACCCCGTTGGGTTCTTCATTTCTAGACATACAAACTGGTCCAAGAGCCTCAGGTTAACGTGTTATTAGACCCTATGTCCAAACATTTAATTACGCGCTTACTCTATCTTATTAGATTTCCAATTAACTTGGTTATTTCAAATCATATTAACTTCTTATTTAGGTTACCAATTTCTTCTTGCTTATTAATTTCAGTTATATAACTTACCCCATTTAAGTTTATTAACAAGCCTTTAACATGTTATTCTTATCAGCAGATTTCATATTCTCAGGTTTTCAGATAACATGTTCTTTTTATCAGCAGGATTCATATTCTCAGGTTTACATATTACTTAATGTATAATAATTACAACTTATTGCATTTCATAAGTTTTCCCTTCTTTTCTCTACTTATTACAAACAACAAGTTTCAGGTTTCTAGATTTACAGATTACTTAATTTATAATTAAGTACAACTTATCTCATTACATAAGTTATCTCATTTTCCCTATCGTTTATTATAATCTAAGTTATAATTTCCACTTATCCCTACGGCAAGCCTGCCTATTATCTTTCCCTTTCCCCATCAGTCCGGGCAGACTTCTACCACAAGTTGAATTTAACCTCGTGTCTAAGTGCGGTTACAATTTTCTATTTACTATAAATTTAGGCATATTCATTCTTCCAAATTTTACTGTAATTCTTATTTGTAATCATCTAGCATAATAATATTCTAAAACAAATATTCGTGTTCACAGTAAATTTCATAATTACAGCATTTGTAGAAATTTCCAATTCAGATAGTTGATTTATGGAAATAGGCTTTATACAGCAGAAATGTTCTCAATTCAAATTCCAGGATTATAGTATTATAGAAGTTCCATCATTTATACGAATGATTCAATTCATTTTTAATTACAACAATACTAATTTCAACAGATTTCAACAGGTGAAACATTTCAGTAGATTATCATTTCAGCAGAGTAAACATTTCAGCAGGTTACAACATGTTAAACATTTCAGCAGATTTATTACACATATTAACGGGAAATGCCAAACGATAAATATACCTTTATAAAAAAGGTATAACTTAATTACACTCACCTAATAGCTTTCCAATTCATGAATCTGGTCCAGACCTAGAATTTCATGGCCCTCCTAACTGAATCTAGAATCTAAATAGTGAAAATTAGGCATATATCCCTAAAAGAAAACTTAATTAGGCTCACATCCGGTCATAGTTTATAATATAAAACCGCCCCCTATTTTTGAATTTCCACCTCCTATTTTGTAGGATCCGTTTCCTACTTTTATGCATCCGCCTTTTTCTTTTTTGGTTATGCCTCCTTCATTTTGTGCAAGGAAAAAGTGCGGCACTGAGGTAAAAAAAAATCTAAAATCTAGAAATAATAGCAGAATTCTACACTAAGAAAAAAAAGTTGCTTATATGTATGCAAGTATATGCTAACAGTTTGCCTGTAGATATGTTGCACACGTGTGTGCATGTTTCGGATTTACTTGCACACTTGAATGAAAATAAAAATGAACTGAGTTGCACTATTATGAAATATTGCATATTTTTATGCAAGAAAGATGTAATACTTGCACAAAAATATGCGAAAAAATCAAATGTAGATGCAACACTGGAATACTATCACATACATATGCAAGAAATTAAAATTCGTGCATAAAATTATGCATTTCAATGCATATTTTCGCTATTTTTTCTGTTTTTTTTGCATGTTTTTTGATTTTTTTGAGTGATTTTTTTGTAAAATGCATAATTTATTTAAATATTAATTTTCATATTTTTTTTATTTTTTTTATTTGGTTTTTGATCTATTTTTGAAAAATAAGGACCTAATTTATAATAAGTTTCTGACTGGATTTGAGCCTAATTTTTAAACTTAATAGGGACCTGTAAAAAACGCACCCATCTAAATAACCATGGATTCACAATTCTCAAACTAAAATAAAGGGGGAAAAAGAAGAGAAATCTAAATTAACCAGGTCCAAGAATTTACCTCACTTCGATCAGAATTCTGAACACCTATTTGTAAATATACATTCTTTTCCCCTAGATCTTTACTCAGAATTTCCTAGGACTAATTATTCTATTTTCTAAAGAAATTCGAGGAGGAGGAAGAATGGCAGAGTCTTGATAGCCTCTCAGAAAGTATGAGATTTAGGCTAGGCTCTGCTAGCCTATTTATAGGTATTCAAGAAAGTGGATATGATCTTGTACACGCAGTGCTGAGTCAGCAATGAATGTGGTATGAAAAACAATCTAGATTCACCAAATGAACCTTCCCGGATCAGGGGTGGGTCAACCCACCTACCCCATGGGTTAACCCTAGGGTCAACCCAACCCTCCTTGGGTCGACCCATCGGTCAATCTAGGCACAGCTTGGGTCGACCCATATGGATCCAGGTGTGCATTGTCTTCAGTTTAAATTTTTGGTATATTGTGAACATTATATTTACATATAAACCCCTTATATGTATACATAACTTCCAATCCCCATTTTACACGGACATATATACGCGCAACTTTTATTTCATTTTCAAAATTCAAACGGTGTAATGCCATCATTTAATTCTTATCTATTTTCATTGATTGCAGGTTTATTCTGAATTTATCTTCTATATATGTATATTTTTGCACATATATATATGCATATATTTACATATACATGTATACATATATTTTTGTACTTCCTTATAAGTATATTTTTTCTTATATGTGCATTTATACATATTTTCCCTTTAGAACATGTATTATTTTAACCATTTGTCTAAAATAAAAATATGGTGCCCGCGAGAATCGAACTTGCGCCACTCCCTTGGAAGTCACATGCTCTTACCAACTGGACTACATAGGCTTTTGTCGACAACGATAAAAACAATGGTGGTCATTTTTCTTTTCTTATACCTCCTTTTCATGTTTGTTGTAATATTTCATTTAAAGGTATCTCTTTCATCTTAAATCTATTTTCTTCAATCCATAGGTCTAAATTAACCAGAAAATTGCCACGAACACAATGGCGCTAATCCCATGACCAAATTTTGGAAGCTCTTCAAATTTTATTTTATTTTACTTAATTAGAAATGTAGGGGGTTGCACATAGCCCATCGAATGACATTCATAAACCTGTTACCATTGTCTTGAAATTACATCCAATCACCAACATTAGTAACTCCTTTTTATGTACCAGATTCTCCAAGCCAGTGCGCTCAATTCCAATGACCACATTCGAACTGATATTATTCCAGTGGTTGGTACCAACTTCACTTCTAGGAATAGAGACAATCCCTAATAGCTCTAAATTGGCTCCGTGCATTAGATATCCTACTTCCTAGTTTGAGCTTCGCATATTCCTAGGTTCACTTCCAAATGTCCAAAGGGTATGCCCCAATTAGAACTGCAATGGTACCAATCCAAGCATAAGGATCGGTACTGATCCAAGTTTGTTGTTCACAGTTTTCCTCATGGTTCAGGGTTGTGCCTTGTCTATTTTCCCTATTCTATCTCATTGGCTCTGATTTCCTGGTTGTCCTGGTTGCCCAATTTGCTCAAGGAAAGTAGTCATTATCTCCTCTTGCTTTTCAACATATTTTCTCGGTTAACCAGCTTGGCTTATAGTTCATTTATCACATTGTCTATTTCCTCCCTAGTTAGGTACATAAAAGGAATTCTGCCAAAGGAAGCCTCCTGACTCACTTCTTGTCCAGTTTCTTTATCATTGCCCTAACCTTCTTCTTTTTAGTTATTGCTTTAAACTCTTCCAAATTTTAGATTCCAAGCCATTATTCAGATTTGCACCCAATTTAGCACATCAAAAGTATTATCACCAAAAATGGCATTAACATCTCAAAGTAAACAATCTCAACATAAATCCAGACACAAAAATGCAGAAAGTAGTAAAAAACATAAAGTTTTGTTGAGGCTCGATAAAATTCAACCTACATTAATTTGTTGTAGTCTTTTATTTATATTGCTAATTACAAGTATAATTTTCATTTATATGACGTTGATGATAACAAGATGTTGTTTAGTCTAACGGAAGAGCTTCAGCGCCCCGAGGGACAAAGAATATTAACCCCTTTTTTAATGCTATATGACACCATTTATAGACGTAGATTAGTTTGAATCAATCTGAAATTCTATGGATAAGTCCAGGGAATTGAGAAGATCAATTCCTATGAGTTTGGACTAGATCGCTATGGGTTGAAGTTGAGACCGATACTGATTTGATGCAATCGATCGATAACAATCCAGATTGGTTGAACTAGAATCGAACCAATCTGGATTGCAACTTCTCTTTTTTTTCTCGTTTTGTTTACCTAACCCAGTGTATTCCAAGTTAAGTCGATCCGAGTTCGGATGTGTAGGTCGTTCTGAAGTATTTTCGTCATATCAATCCAAACTTTTATAAGAAATTTTGTTGAGTTGTTGAAGTGTGAAGTCTTTGGGCACACCAATTTGGTGTGACCTGATCTGCAATGTTAGAGTTGTATTAGTTTATGTATTGCCAACCTAGGGGAATGTCGATCCTAATCCTTTTCTTTTTATTTCTGTACCTAGTCAATTGTAACAACGCGTTCAATCCATCCTAGCCGTATATAGTTCCAGGTACTTATCCATGCTCGAGTCTGAGTCATCCAGTCGTTTTTCTGTGCAATCCACTAAGGTTACTAAGTAATTCATATGTTTGATTCTGATGTGTTATAGCCATGCAAAAAGATGAGTTAACATTCGTAAAATGAATGTAATTGTTGGCTCTCCTTTTGACATGACCATCAAGTTCACGAAGATTCAAAACCAGGGTTCTTAAGATGTGACTCATACACATTCATACACAAAGGGATCAAACGAAGCAACCAAGACTGGGTCCCATATCTGGCTTGTTCAAGCCTGGCTCGACTAAGTTGGATAGAGAACCAAATCTGAATTAGCAAAAATCCGACTCAGTGAAGACGTTGATGAAAAATCTAGATTGACTAACATTCGATTCAACTATGTCGACCCCAGCATAGTTTGAGCCAAATTATAATTGCTTGTTAACTAGCTCCACTGCATCGCGACCCAACCCACGACTGTACCATTCACGGATCAACTACCACATGTCCATGTTGAGCCAGGTTCAAATATCATCTATAAATAGCCATCAAACCAACATTAAAGGGACTTTTGGCTTCTCTAACATACTTTACTTCCTACAAACACATTGTACTCGATATTTTAATACCTCATACAATGTAACCCTAATTTCTTATAAATATTAAGAGAAGATATAAAGTGGACGTAGGTAATGCATAGCCATACTAATATAAATTACTTATGTGTGCTTTTTCCTCATTTTCGTTTACTTTTTCTTCACATTTAATCTTTTCATCCTAATCTTTGGGTATTTGGACCACTTTTGGTGTAAACATTTTGGTGTTTTGACTGAGAGCTTTGAATTCTCAACGTTTGAATTTTTTAATCTACTATTTGGATCACCAAGTTCAAATAAAAAAATCCTCCATTCCTTCAACTACAACGAAAATGGCTTCTACAAGAAACCCAACCTCCTCCAGGCCTTCTAGCAACCGCTCGTGTAATGAAGCTATTTAATATGTTGCTGCTCTAGAATCAGGCTCGGCTATGCCGACCCGGATTGGGAATTTCCTCACCACCACCAACTCTCCTACAAATAAAGCTTTAGCTTTAGGAATTCTTTCCCATGATGATTTCATGGAACTCATAGCGAAGTTAAATGAGACAGTTAACACGTTGATCAAATGCACGAAAATAAGGATTTAAGGTAGGATATGAACAATTTGGCTACTCAATGAGATGAATTCAGGAGTCAGAGGGCTTCTACTCCTGTAGTCATCATGCTGAAGCCTCATCTTCATCAAGAAGAAGGGAAGAGGTCACGCAACAACAATAATAGTTTGCCAGACCGTAAAATGAGAAGCAACTCTGATTCATAGACTTCTAGCTCAAAATGCCGAGTCGACCCAGTTCGACAATGTCAAACTAGAGAATGCCAAGCCAGATGATGACAATCCAAACTGTTCACCAAACCGGATTCCTCTTAATAATAGCAACACTCCCAGGACTTCTCATGCTCCCATGCTTCCCCCATTGTGTCTTATGATTGATCAGGACAACATGAGCCAAGGAAGTACTACTCAGATGATGGTTCAGGTGATGTTGCCTGTAGTGGGAGCAGATAAAGCTAAATTGGGTTAAAGTTCAAACCCAGAATTTGTTTTCAATATTCGGAGTTGGCACCTATAGTAATGCTAATTAGGAATGACTGCCGAGGATACATTAACATGGACTAGAGAATCGATCGCAGCTATATACCATTCATCGATGACATCTTATAGGAAGAATTCCCCTGAAGATTTAACTTTCCTCAAATGAATCACTATTCAGGAAAGATTGATCCTCAACAATATTTGATGAGATACACATGATTTATGGATTAGGCCACAACCCTGGATGCCATAAAATGTAAAGCATTTTTTTATCTATCTTGATGGAGTAACACTCATGTAGTTTACTCAGTTACCCCTAGATCGGTGCCAAATTTTGAGGATTTGAGTAGAAAGTTCATGAACCAACTCCACTTCATTCCTCTAAGTCAAAGCTTGCTATGGCCCTATCTCGCGTGGATCAAGCCCGCGGAGAAACACTCAAGGATTATCTTGATCATTTCGATAATGCCATAACTGAGATCAATAATCCTAATCCTGAGATGACATTGATGGCACTAGATGATGACACCGATCCAGAGACTAAATTTGGGAGAAAATCGACTAGGAAGCCACCTTTCACTTTAGATCAATTTTATGAGAACGCTAATGTATTTTTGAGAATTCAAGAGGTGGGTAAGAATCAAAAAAGGATAATCAATGACATGGTGAATGAGGATATTCAAAGTAACATAGCAGTGTAGAAATCTGGACAAAACCCAGAAAAGGTCAAGGTCAATGTCCAAATTCGAAAGAAAAGAAACAATAACAAGAGAAAGAATGGCAACGGAGTAGGCCATAATCACAAATAGGATGCTAAGAAGCGACTTCGATTCAAAATATTTCATAATTACACACCATTGAAATACACCTTAGAGAATGTGCATTAGGATATATGCAATGCGATGCAATATGAGAAGCCTCCTCCATGAAAGTCCATGGAGAAAGAAGTAAAAACTGGGAAGTTTTGTATATTTTATGAGATATACGGTCACATGACAAATGAACATCTTCATCTATGGGATATCATGGAGAAGTTAATTCATGAAAGTAAATTAGATGAGTACAAGGTTCCCTCGAGACAAGTGGCAGGGGACTACATACCCCAAATGTCAAGGTAAGGCAACCCATAGAGCTGACGCCCATCCCAAAAACAAAGAAATTATCATAAACATCATCATCGGAGGACAACACCAGTGGATTTTAATGTCGAACTATGGACTAGTACACAAACGTGGTAAAGCATGTTGAAGTCTAAGAGTGCAATACCATAGACATGTAAAGTAGCAGAGGACGATGATGGATGATATCATTTTTCGTAATCCTGAAGCTGATGGGATGGAAGTTCCAAGTATTGACCCTCTTGTTATTTCATCCATGATTGACCCAACATTGGTACAGAAAGTCCTTATTGATTGTGGGGATTCCATTTATATTTTGTTCAAAATATCCTATGAGCAGATGATGTTGGAGTCAAGGGATTTTAGGCCACATAAAGCCAAGATTCACGGCTTTAATGGCCCAACAAACAAACCAGTAGAGATGGTTGAATTACCATGGAAATGGGTGAGGGAGACCATCAGAGAGTACGTATCTTCTTATTTCTTGTATTGGACATAATTTCTCCATATAATGCCTTTCTATTCCGACCATCCCTAGTCAACTTTAGAGCTTCGTGGTGCTTGCTCCTGAAGTTTCTGATGGAAAATGGAATCAGAGTTATATAGGGAGACTAGGTAGCAAGACGAGCTGCTACTTGGCAAAGTGGAGAGACATCCGAAGCAATTAGAAAGGAAAGGTTTTAGATAATTCTTATTGTATCCGGGAGGTTGCTGCATATCAAGTAAAGAGAAAATCCTGGCCTAGACAGTTTAGCTGTCAATTTAAAGACATGATCAGTGAAAAGATGACGAGCCAGGATGCCAAAGGGCAACCCCACCCAAATGAAACAATGATGGTGATCTTGATTGATAACGACGACCAATCTATGGTCCTAAAGATAGGATCTTACTTTGGACCCTTCCAGACGAGGAAATCGACTAACTTCCTCCATGCAAACCTTGACTTGTTTGTTAGGACCCATGCTGACAAATTTAGGATATCACCGATCATTAAGAGTCATTCGCTTAACACTAACCCAAAGCACGTAGTGAAGTAGAAGAGACGTATGCTTGGTCCTGAGAAGTCAGCAACTTTGAAGGAAGAAGTAGAAAGACTAACGAGCAATGTGTTCATTCGAGATTAGATGTACTACAAGCGAGTATCAAATCGAGTTCTCTTAAAGAAATATAATTGGGGGTGGCAGACTTAAATTGATTTCTTTGACTTTAACAAGGCATTCCTCAAAGATAGTTTTCCGCTTCCGACCGGCTCATGGACTCGACAACTGAGCATGAACTCCTGTAACAACCGGCATTTTAGTTACTGGAAGATCGTAAAATATTTTTATTTTATTCTATAGGGATTGGATAAATCTCATCTTCTAATATGTTGCTTATGGGCATGCGAGACATGTCCATAATTTTTACCAATTTTGTTTGTGACCATTTCCCCCTGTCAGTCTTGTACAGGGCATAACTTTTGACTCAGGTCGAATCAGAGGGTGAGACCTGTGCCATTGGAAAGGAATTGATGTTTGCCTTTCCGTAGAGTGGTTATATTAAAGAGTTGGCTCAATGGTTTGGGAGAAATCGTTGTTTTACGGTTTTTCAATTGGTGTCCAAGTTTTGGGAGTCTAATGGGCTGATTTGGGGAAGGCCCATTAGTGGGGTGATGGAAGAGTATAAACAGGGGGTAAGGGATATGAGAAACAGTTTTAGTTTTTAATTCTCTCATTTTGTGCCTTGTGCTCCTCCTTCCTCTAACATCTTTCCACCATTAAAAATCATAATCCAAGGAGGGAAATCAAAGATCTATACCATTGGAGGCTAGATCTACATCAATTGGAGCAAGGATTCATTGGCTCGAGGTGTTTGGTGCAAGGTTTTTGATGTTCGGATTCCTATTTCGTTGATTTTTGCTTGTTCTCACATGGATTCAATGAAATATTTGAGTGTTTGTGCATGTTTTCCATCATATGCAAGTGTTTTTCTATAGATCAATGCATTGATAAGTCCATTTTCATATAAATCACCTTATGTTCTAATTTAGCAAGTTTAAATAAGTAATTTCTATGATATTTCACATGAATGTGCAAGTTAAACCCATGATTTTGTTCGTATGTACATTTATGGAGATTTTGGTGAATTTTACATGATTATTGATGGAATTACCATATTAGTGTTATTGTTGACTTCATATCACTTTTGTGGTCATATTGGATGAATTGGATGAGTTGGTTTTGTCGAACGAATCGTTTTGGCGAAGTTTTGATTGAAATTGGAGTTGCATTGGAGAATGCAGGTTTTGGGTCGAGCATGGTGGGTCGGTCGAACATAGTGGGTCGGTCGAACATGGTGGATCGGTCGAGCATGGTGGGTCGGTCCAGAGTGTGTCTTGGAGAACAAGCCAGAAGCTATGCCTGGTCATTCGGTCTTACTTGGGTCAGGTTGGTCATCTGGGTCGGGTCGGTCTAGGGAGGGTAGGTCGAACAGATATGGAGGTTCTGGGTTGGAGGAAGTTTGGGTAGGGTCGTCACATTTGGTATTAGAGCTCTGGTTAACGATTTTAGCCAAAGTTCAAAAACTTAATTACGTATGAGAGACATACTTGTAGATTTCAGTTGGATTCTTATTATATATATTAGCATATATAGTAGTAGCAGTTGTATCTCTTTATTAGTTTTTCTTAAAAGTGGCAAATTATTCTAAATTGCAGATTTAGATTGAGTAGACGAGAATCAAGACACATTGCTAGGGGAGCTAATACTGGAGGGGTACAAATTACCTGACCATATTTGAAGCCAGGAAGAGGCAATCATGCAAAGGTTACCCGTTCCAGTAGCAGCAACAGTCGATGTAGGTGTGCGAGTTCCTAGAGTTGTAAATTTTGCAAAGTTGTGCAAGGACTTTACATCTCTAGGAGGAAAACCATTCAAGGGAACTGAACCAGCTGAAAAGGTTCATAGGTGGATGGATTCATGTGTCTGAATCTTTAGAGACTTGGGTATTAAGGATGCAATAAAGTGAAAGCTTGAATCAAGGCAGCTGCAAGGTAGGGCCATAGGGTGGCAGAATTCTGCCACACTCGAGACTCCAGAAGAGGAGATTTCATAGGAGCAATTCCAAGCTAAGTTTGAAGCAAAGTTTATCTCTACTGCTCAAAAGTCCGTTCTCTTCAAGAAGTTTGTAGAATTGAAGCAGAATGGAAGATCAGTTCTTGACTATATTTCTGATTTCGAAGCTTTGTCTAGATATGCTCGTTCATGCGTTGATACACCCTATCAGAAGAACGAGAAGTTTGTCTTGGGTATGGATACCTATATTGGAAGGCCGTTGGTGGATCATCTTTACGATCAATTTGAAAAGATTGTGGAAAAAGCTATTCGCCATGAGAGCTTGTTTCCTAAGGAAGCAAATGTTGTCGCTACAACCAAAGAAGTTCAGAAACCATAGCAAGGTGGTAATAATAAGAAGAGGAAGCATCAACATCGGAAAGGAAAGGATGGCCAAAATAAACCCAAGAGGGAGGAGGTTTTCTTTAACTACCAACAGAAAGGCCATTTTGATAATGAGTGCAAAAATACGAAAATTGAAAGGAAGTGTCACAATTGTGGCAAGCATGGGCATCTCAAGAAGGACTGTCCAGAATCACCTAAGAGTAAGCAAGTTGTGAAGGCATAAGCTTTGGAAGCTGTGCCATCTTCTTTGAGAGCTCCTAGTACTGAGGAAAAGGGAAAGGGTGTCGTGGTGCAAGGTATTCTTTCTATTCATGGTGTTTCGGTTTGAGTTTTGTTTGATACTTGAGCATCGCATTCATTCATTTGCAATGAGCTTGTTTGTCACTTGGGTTTGGAACCCAAGATTTGTGATAGACCATTGATCATGACTAATCCAGTTGGGAGTTTGTCCAGTTTGTGCATGATTTGCCGTGGTCTAGTGTTGTCGAGTAATGGTTACTCTTTTGTGTTTGATTGCTTTGTTCTTAACTTCGCTGGGTTTGGGATCATCTTGAGCAAGGATTGGCTCAAGAGGTATGCGGCAAGGGTGAATTGCGAGAAGCTAGAGGTGAGGGTCGGGGATGTGGAAGGGCGAAAGGTATTGATTAGATGTACGCGCGAAGATGGGTCTTCGTGAGTTATCTATATTTTCTTGGGTTTAAGAAGACCTATCATCAGTGCCGATCGCTAATGAGTATATATATATATATGTACTTGATGAGGTCAAACGGTTGCCGCCGCATCTGAGATCGAGTTTAGAATCGATTTGATCGAGGGTGCTAGACCAATCGTTATGCCTCTTAGGCGGATGGCGCCTAAGGAACAACGATAGTTGGAGGTGCAAGTTAGAGACCTTTTGGGAAAAGTATTCATTTGGAGGAGTGTATCCGAATGGGGTGCACCGGTCGTGTTTGCAACCAAGGCGGATGGCTCGTTAAGAATGTGTGTAGACTATCGTGAGCTGAACAGGGTGACAAAAAAGAACAAGTATCCATTGCTAATGATAGATGATTTGTTCGATCAGCTTCACTTAGACAAAGTGTTTTATCAGATAGATTTGGCAACGGGGTTTCACCAATTGAGGGTGGCTAAGGATAGTGTGCCAAATACTGCTTTTAGGACACCATCCGGTTTCTTCAAATGGTTGGCGATGCCATACGGGTTGACTAACGCGCCATCGTATTTCGTGGATCTTATGAACACGGTATTCAGAGATCAGTTGAACAAGTTCGTGCTTGTGTTTGTGGATGATATTCCGGTTTACTCCAGAAATGAGGAAGAACATAAGACACACTTGAGAGTTGTGTTAGAGATCTTGCGAAAGCATCAGCTGAGAGCTAAATTTTCGAAGTGTCACTTCTAGAGGAATGAAGTGAGGTTCTTAGGTCATGTTATTTCTGGAAATGGGATAGCGGTTGACCCCGCTAAAGTGGAAACAATCGAGGACTGGGATAGACCTAAGAGTGTGATGGATGTTCGGAGTTTCCTTGGGTTGGCTGGTTATTACCATCGGTTTATCAAGGATTTATACAAGATAGCTGCACTGTTAACAGGATTGACGAAGAAGAACCAATTGTTCATATGGGATGCGAAGTGTGAACAAGCATTTAGGATCCTGAAGGAGAGATTGATGAGTGCACCTGTTTTGATCATTCCAAGTAGGAGTGAAGAAATGATGGTGTATACCAATGCATGTGGTACTGGGCTTGGAGAAGTACTGATGCAGAAACACAAGGTTGTGGCCTACGCAAGTTGACAGCTGAAGCTGCATGAGAAGAATTACCTAACTCATGATTTGGAGTAAGCGGCGATTGTGTTTGCTCTGAAGATGTGGAGACATTACCTATTGGGGGTTCGGTTCGAGTTGTTTATGAACCATATGTCGTTGAAGTATCTTTTCTCCCAAAAGGATTTGAATCTTCGACAACAACGATGGTTAGAGTTTCTGGCATCGTATGATTTTAGTATAGCGTATACTCCTGGCAAAGGCAACGCAGTTGCAGATGCGTTAAGTCGAAGATGCGCGAGTTTGGAAGCAATGTTTTCAGAATGGAAAAGCCACGAGTATTTGGCAAGGTTTGATTTCAGGCCAAGATGTGAATTGGAACGTAAAATGTTGGCAAGCTTATCGATAAGACCGACACTTATCGAAAGAGTTGATGAAAGCCAAAAGACAGATGCTAAGCTTGTTGAGTTTGTCCCGAATCTGGAACCAGAGAATAAAGAGTTTGAAGTCGATCGAGAAGGTTGGCTTCGAAAGAAAGGGCGATTAGTTATTCCTGGTATTAATGGATTAAGAGATGAGGTTTCATCACTTGAATTTGACGATTCATCCTAGTGGTAATAAGATGTATCATGACAAGAAGAGAGTCTACTACTGGGAGGGGATAAAGCAAGATATTGGAAAGTTCATTTCCAAGTGCATGAACTATCAGTTGGTGAAAGCTGAACAGAAGAAGCCAAGTGTTTGCTTTAGCCATTGGAAGTTCCAACGTGGAAGTGAGAGTAAGTGTCGATGGATTTTATTGATGCACTACCTAGAAAGAGGACAGGAAATGAAGGGATTTGGGTCATTGTGGATCACTTGACCAAAAGTGCGAGATTGATTCCTGTCAAGTCGGCTAGGACAACATCGAAACTGGTTGAACTTTATGTGAAATGGATAGTTCGATTCCATGGTGTCCCAAAGAGTATAGTGAATGACCGAGATCCATTATTCATGAGTGGATTTTGGAAAAGTTTTCAAGAAGCTTTGGGAACCGAGTTTTGCTTAAGTATGGCATATCATCCCCAAACTGATGGTCAGACCGAGAGAGACAATCGAGTTTTGGAAGATCTCCTGAGGGATTGGGTGTTGGACTTCGGTGGATCATGGGAGGACCATCTACATTTGGCTGAGTTTGCATATAATAATAGTTACCAGTCTAGCATTGGGATGGCACCATACGAGGCGTTGTATAGGAGGCTGTACAATTCTCTGTCTTGTTGGTTAGAGACTGGAGATAAGTTGGTACTTGGGCCTGAGATGATTAGAGAAACCCCGGATTGTATCGAGATTGTTTGGGAATGAATAAAGGCAGCCCAAGATCGTCAGAAGAGCTATGCTGGTAAACGTCGTAAGGATTTGATAATTCGACGTTGGCGATATGGTTTTCATGAAGATTTAGCCATTAAAGCATGTGGTTCGATTCGGGAGTAAAGTGAAATTAGCTCCAAGGTTTTGGACCATTTCCGATAGTCGAGCGAATCGAAAAGTTTGTATATAGATTGGAGTTACCCGAGAGAATGTCGAGTGTGCACAATGTGTTCCATGTGTCGCTTCTATGGAAATTCGTGCATGATTCGAATGTGGTGGTATCTCCAGAGCAGTACGAAGATCTAGAAGTTGAGACCGTAGTTGCAAAACCTCGTAAGCCGCTTCGTGTTGTGGGGAATGACACGAAACAGCTTAGGAGGAAGACGGTTAAGCTAGTCAAGGTACAATGGAGTGAAGATGGTGATGATTGTAAATGGGAGATGGAAGAGAGCATGAAGGCGACTCATCCAGAACTCTTTGTCGGTAGGACCCTTTAATATTGTATCATCGTTATATCGTTGTATCTTGTTGTTGTTTGGTAGAATTCTGCGTACTAGGATAAGGCTATGGATGTGATAGAATTGGTTTCTCATGGATGATAGGCATGCGGAATTGTTGTGTTTGCTTTTGTTTGCTTGGAATTTCGAGGGCGAAATTCTTAAAGGGGGGGAGGGGAGAATGTGACATCCCGCATTTTACGTATCGGAAGATTGTAATTTTTTTATTTTATTCCCTGAGGGTTGGACCATTCTCATCTTTTAATATGTTGCTTATAGGGATGTGAGACATGTCTATAATTTTTACCAATTTTGTTTTTGACCATTTTTCCCCTGTCAGTCTTGTACAGGGCATAATTTTTGACTAAGGTCGAAAGAGAGGTTGAGACCTATTCCATTTGAAAGGAATTGATGTTTTCCTTTCCGTAAATGGTTACATTAAAAATTTGGCTCAGCGATTTAGGAGAAATCAATGTTTTAAGGTTTTTCGGTTGGCTGTCCAGGTCTTGGGAGTCTAATGGGCTGACTTGGGGAAGGCCTATTAGTGGGCTGATGGAAGGGTATAAATAGGGGGTAAGGGATATGGGAAATGGTTTTAGTTTTCCATTCTTTCATTTGGTGTCGTGTGCTCCTCCTTCCTCTAACACCTTTCCACCATTAAAAATCATGATCCAAGGAGGGAAATCATAGATCTATACCATTGAAGGCTAGATCTGCATCAATTGGAGCATGGATTCATCAGATCAAGATGTTTGGTGCGAGGTGCTTGCTGTCCGGATTCCTATTTCTTTGATTTTTGCTTGTTTGGGAGAATCGGTGAGTGATTTGTTGTACTCACATGGATTCAATGAAGTATATGAGTGTTTGTGCATGTTTTTCATCATATGCATGTGTTTTTCCATAGATCAATGCATTGGTAAGTCCATTTTCATATAAATCACCTTATCTTCTAATTTAGCAAGTTTAGATAAGTACTTTCAATGATATTTCACATGAATGTGCAAGTTAAACCCATGATTTTGGTCATATGTACATTTATGGTGATTTTGGTGAATTTTACATGATTATTGATGGAATTACCATATTAGTGTTATTGTTGACTTCATATCGCTTTTGTGGTCATATTGGATGAATTGGATGAGTTGGTTTCGTCGAACAAATCATTTTGGCGAAGTTTTAGCCGAAATTGGAGATGCATTGGAGAATGCAGGTTTTGGGTCGAGCATGGTGGGTCGGTCGAACATGGTGGGTCGGTCAGCACGGTGGGTCAGTCCAGAGTCCGTCTTGGAGAACAAGCCAGAAGCTATGCTTGGTCGGTCCTCTTACCTGGGTCGGGTCGATCATCTGGGTCGGGTCAGTCTTACCTAAGTGGGGTCGTTCGAACAAATCTGGAGGTTCTGGGTTGGAGGAAGTTTGGGTCGAGTCGTCACAACTCTTTTCCTTCATGGATGCGTATTCTGAGTATAACCAAATCCCAATGCATATGCCGGACTAGGAATGCACCAGCTTTATAATGGACCTTAGTTTGTATTGTTATGTGGTAATGTCATCCGGGTTGAATAATACAAGAGTGACGTATCAGCGTTTGGTTAACCGCATGTTTCAAAATAGGATTGGAAAGTCGATGTAGGTATACGTGGACACCATACTTGTTAAGTCATGGCAATTGGATAACCATTTGGAAGTCCCAGCGCAAAAATTCAATATTCTTCGCCAATATGGGATGAAACTCAATCCTTTTAAATGCTCTTTTGTTGTTGCACTAGGAAAGTTGTTGGGTTTCATTATCAGCTACCGTGTACGGATGTCAACCCCAAATTGATAGAAGCCTCATCTGTAACAACCCAAATTTTAGCAAACCAAATTTTTCTCAAAAATCGCAATCTATCGAAGCTCGAGTTGGCTTGTCTGGTATCCTAATGAAAAGACAGAGATAATAAATATATCTGAGCTTAATAAAACATCTTAAAATGGAATGGACAAAATATAGTAGTCAAATATAGCCTTATCGAAATAAATAACACTACCTAATAAGTGTCCAAAGGCTACCAAATCTCTGCCATAAATCTAACATGCAAATTGTTATGAAGAGGGGGTCAGAACACAAAGTTCCGGTGAATGGACAAATTATACGTTTGTAGATAACCCTACTTATACTAATCAGTTATGTTTTCTTAACTATTAGGTTATTTGGGTACAACACACAAGGCTCTACACTCATGTTGTACCCATATACTTCCCTGTAGATTAAACCTAATATAGTACATATCTAGCTATACCCGACATCTCAAGATAATTCCCATAGTACCCTCCTCATACGATCTCCGCCGTCACACTATGAAAGCATTCACAACCTCCATCCTATGCCAAACCGCATACGGAAATCTATATCATTACGCCACGTAATCACATAGAACCACCATAGCTATAATACATAAACATACAGACCCACATATTTGAACTCCTTGGTCGAATCATGTCTCAACGCGTAGTAAAGCCCTAATGTCTAAATACACCACCTAATGCATGGTATTGCCTATTATAACTCGAGTCCCATAATAGGACTGCATCCAATGCATGGAACTCAGTCAGGAGCTTTCTATATATGTAAAGGACATCTTCATTAGGCCAACAATACAGATATTCACATATGGTATGTCTTTTCACGGTGGTTATGGCTCCATCCTGGCTCCTCCCTCAACCATTGAAAGACTTCTTCAAGAGCTAAGTAATGTGCCCCTAACAACCAATCTAAGCATCCAATTGGTGTGTCCCTCATCCAATATCTCGATAGTGAAAGAACATTGGCCTCTTACTTTAACTCTAGTCTTAACGCATCCTACTGACTTCCGATGATAGGTATCTGATGATTACTATCATTAATTTGGTCCTGACCAACCTCTCCCACTGGCGAGGCAAATCGTCGAATCACCCAACGCCATCTGCCACAACCTTTTGATTGTCACTCACTAGTTGTAATTAAGGTATACTCATCGGATGGTACCATATAGACCAAACCTCTATGGATACAGCCCGAAGCCTACCACAGAGGACCATCACGGAGTACCCTGCCACATCCCGCAGAAGCTATGTGCCTTCCTCAAGTCCCATAGAATAATCAGTTGGATGTGCTCCTCTCATGTCTCTAGACACCGCGATGACCTACCCTGTTAGGTTTTTCATCTCCATACGTATGGACTGGTTCTAGTGCATTACGCAATCACGTCATTAGATCCTACATCTAAATTCTAATTATGCACTTGCTGATTAACTTGGTTATTTGCATATTTACTTTTATTCAAGTAATGGTTCATTAGCACACATTTAGTTTTTTACCTTCTCTAATCAGCCCTATGCCGCCCGGGCGGACTTCCGCTTATTATTTATTACGTGCATTAGACATAATACTTCTTGTAACAACCCGTATTTTCAATAACCTGTAATAACATAAATCGAGGCAGAATTTAATTCTAAAATGGGAATCAAGGGAAACGGGCTATGCCATTGCGTTCGTCTCGGAAAAATACGCGAAATAGAGTCCGAGTTTTCGAAAATCGGAGTCCGTATGACCAAGATATGGCCTCGCGAAGTTTCACGAAAATTCCCAAATTTAAGTATACTTAATTAAGTGAAATGGGCTGTGTAGATATATATATATATATATATTGATATATATATATATATATAATTGAAAATTTAATAAATAAATATGCAAAAATGCTCAAAACAGCGAATTGGGAGAGGGGAATAACCGAACCGGCCGATTTTTGAAGTCGACCCGAGCCCGCTGGGTCGACTAGGGGTTAATCCAGGGTGTTTGGCTGTCAACCCGTGGGCCGATTCGCTCAAGTGCAGATTTTGCATTTGAATGGTTCTCATGGTCCATCTTTAATCTAAAGGCCCTAGATGGTTCCTACACTTGACTTCTTCCCCAAGACATGCTTTGATGGCTTGGATTGAATCTAGGGTTAATCCTATGGCCTAAAACACTTGCCTAATCTATAAATAAGACCCTAACCTACCCTAATTCATTCATAATTAAACCTAGTAACTAAACTATGGCAAAATGCTAGCTCTCATGGCCTCCACTAATTTTATGAAGAGGGTTGCATACTAATCACTCTCTAATCAACTTCTAATCCCTTCTTAGCATCTTATTCTTCTTCATTTGGTGTTCAAAGTTGCTAGTTGTGAGTTTCTATCACTTTGATGATCTTTTGGTAAACTAATTAGATGAGATGTGATGAGATTTATGGTTTTGTATGTGGGTTAATGAGCTTTGAATCATATGATATGATGTTAGCATTAATCTTATGTTTATGCATGTTGAGTATGTAAGCTTATGCAAGTTTAATATGATGTATGTTATGTTTGCATGATGCTAAATATGCAAGTTGTGGGCTATGTAATCATATGCATGTTATGCAAGTTCATGGTAATATGCTATGCAAGTTACATGTATGTAAATATGCAAGTTACATGTTTGTTAATATGCAAGTTACATGTATGTAAATATGCAAGTTACATGTTTGTTAATATGCAAGTTACATGTTTGTTAATATGCAAGTTACATGTATGTAAATATGCAAGTTACATGTTTGTTAATATGCAAGTTACATGTTTGTTAATATGCAAGTTACATGTATGTAAATATGCAAGTTACATGTTTGTTAATATGCAAGTTACATGTTTGTTAATATGCAAGTTACATGTATGTAAATATGCAAGTTACATGTTTCTTTATATGCAAGTTACATGTTTGTTAATATGCGAGTTACATGTATGTAAATATGCAAGTTACATGTTTATTAATATGCAAGTTCATGATGACACATTATGCAAGTCTATAAGCTAATATGCAAGTTTGTTATGCAAAATGAATATGTAAGTTATGTGACATATTATATGCAAGTTATGTGACATGTTATGCAAGTTCATATGCAAGTTATGTGTTTGTTAATATGCAAGATGGCACCTTTGAAACATGTTCATTCATATGCAAGTTGACACCTTTTATATGTGTTATATCATGAACGAAATTACGTGGGAACGATGGGGTAATTAAATGCATAAGTTAATAAGATTGTGTGAAATTAATATAATTATGCATAACACAAAATAAATAAACATAGTATGGGAATTTGCCTATTTGGTTAGGTGTACCCATACTATGTGTTGGGAATTTACCTATTGAGTTAGGTCTACCCCATGGGAATTTACCTATTAAGTTAGGTCTACCCATGTTAAGAAAACTTGATTAATTAGGAATAATTAATATAAAATTATGAGGGTGATTAATTAGGTGTAATTAATTGACTAAGACACGAGGTTGGACTCAGTTGTAGCGTAAAACTGCCCGGACCCAACCGGCTTAACCAGTTGCTACAAATGTTAGCCCAATGTGAGAGGTCTTAGGCACAAACTAAATACGTAATTAATGTAAAGACACGAGGTTAGACTCTGTTATGACATAAGGCTGCCCGGACCCAACCGGCTTAACCAGCGGTCATAAAAGACAGTCTAATGTGAGAGGTCTTTACAAAGGTTACGTTCTTAATTAATTAATTAAGAAACACTTAACCACATTAGCATGTAGAGGGACATGAGGGGTTAAGTGGGTGCCTCGGGTGGCATGAGAAAATCTAGTGGTTGCCTTGGGTGGCAATAGAAAATACGATTAGAATACTTAACCAAAATGGAACATGTAATTAAAACATGATTAAAGGGTTAAGTGGGATATACTAGAAAAAGGGACAAGCTTAGGTGGGTAGCTTGTGGAGGCCCATTTCAACCAGTAACCCATACGTATCTTTGTGGGCTCGACCCATGTCGAGGACGGGACACGCATACTGGGCTTGACTGTAAGAGGCAAACGGGTTAGCGGTGGCAACGCAAGTCCAACGGGCTTCATATGCGTGAGTGGGCCCGGGCTGGTAGGTAAGCCGTTGTTGCATCGAGTAGATATAAGCCGTGCACCTTTAGTTTCATCAGGTTGCCACATTGGGGAATGATACATCCCACGGTGGGGCCAGCACGGGTATCTACGTTAGGGAGCCGATCGAATGGGAAGTAGTGTGTACACCTAGTGGATTGTAGGGCCCCGTGGCGCCTACTTGGTCACCTAGGGGTACGCAAGTACTAATTAGTAAATTTTATAAGTCCTTGGGTGGGATCAACCTTTAAGTTAGGAACGACTGGTGTGGTGCAGTTTAGTAATTTACCTTAGGGAGGGTAGATGCGTCTTTATCCTTTATCTTCGTTTAGTTGACTGCTTAGGGTAGCCATTCATCCCTATATGTTACCGTATATCAGTTTATGTCTTCTCTGGTTACTTTAACGATTGTATTGTTAAAGTTATAGGACTCGCTCAGACTTATGTCTGACCCCGTTGTTTTTATCTTTTTCCCAACCCTCAGGTCCTACGGTGGATCCTAGCAGTAGTGGAGCTTGATCGGATTGCTGTTCCAGTCTTTAGGAGCTTGGATAGATGTAAAGCTCCAGTTATCCAGTTATCTTTTCTTTTGTTTGGCTATTGTATGAGAGTGGGATTATGTACTTCTTTATTTTGATGGATATTGTACTTGACCTTTATTGTGGTTTTATGATGTAACCAGACATGTTTTACTTCCGCTGTTATGAGATGATGTTTTAAAATTTCAAGTACTATTTATATCTGTCTTGTTGTAATTTTTCTGTTCTATATTCACTAAAATACTCCACCGATGCTATGGCATTCCCTTAGTGAGTGATCATAGCGGGAGTGGGGTGTTACACGTGGTATCAGAGCTTAAGGTTACCAGAACAGATAAAATTTTTGAGAAAAACTATTTTCTAAGAGTATTTTCGAAGAAAGTATTTTCAAAAGCATGTCTTCTAAGAGAAAAAGTTTTTGAAAAAGAAAAGCATAATCCCCAATAGCCATATCTTTATCTTTCGGAATCTCCTTTTTGAATCTTTCCTCTTTCGTTTCAGCATGGCTGAAGATCTTAACATCCCGGAGGGTTTAGTTATACCACTATGGTATAGGAGGTTGCAAGAGGCTAGGGCCGCGGCTGCGGGTCCGGCCAATGCTACTATACCAGAGACAACCGCTCCTCCTCCTCAGCCTAGAGTGGATAATTTTGCTAAGGTTTGCAAGGAGTTCAAGGCTATAGGAGGAAAACCTTTTCTTGGTTCAGAGGCTTTCGTAGAGGCTAGAGATTGGCTTAAGGAAGTGGAAGAGTTGCTAGATATCTTTGAAGTGGAAGAGGGAAAGAAAGTCAAGTTGGCGGCTTGGTTAATGAAGGGAGAGGCCTCATTCTGGTGGGAGGTCACTAATGGAGAACGCCCTGTTGACTCTTGGGCAGATTTTAAGCAAAGGTTTGGGGCTAAGTTTCTCTCAAGGGCGGAAGAGAATCTGTTTATGGAGAAGTTCTTGAATTTGAAGCAAGGGAATCTCACGGTGAAAGAATATGTCAACAAATTCAATCAATTAGCAAGGTTTGGCATAGAGTTGGTGAATACACCGGAGAAGAAGGCTTTGAGGTTCGTTAGAGGCTTGAACGAACCATTGCAAGGAATAGCTATGACTCACATTCCTATGGGGGCCACTTTTGAGAAGCTTGTCTACATGACACTTATGCATGAGGATGATAAGAATTCTAAGGCACCAGAGAAAAAGGGGGATCAGAAGAAACCGCAACAACAACAACAAGGCAAGGGCGGAAAAGGCAATGGTGACAAAAAGAAGACGAAGAAGAAGTGCTTCAATTGTGGAACACCAGGACACCTCAGTAAGGATTGTCGCAAAAAGAAGAAGACCGGTTGCTTTCATTGTGGTGAAGCAGGGCATCTTGTGAAAAACTGCCCAAAGAAGGGGCAGAAGACGGGGTCTACCTCAGGAGGGCAGGTGCAAGCTCTTATAGCACCACCTCAGTCAGGGGGGCAAGTTCAGGTTCTCTCAGTTCCACCGATTCAGCAGAGAGGTAGAACTATTTCCGTTGAAAGTCTGGTTTTTCTGTTTGATCATCCAGTTCGTACTTTGTTTGACTCTGGCGCATCGCATTCTTTTATCTCATCATCGTTAGTTGAGTCACTGCACTTAGACACCAGTCTAGTTGATGATCCCTTGGTTGTCTCAAACCCAATTGGGGGCTCCATATATCTGTCTATGATATGTTTGGGTTTGAAGATTTCTATACTTAGCGTTGAGTTTAGATGTGATGCTTTTGTATTGGGCTTCACGGGCTATGGGTTGATCTTGGGCATGGACTGGTTATCCAGTAATGGTGCCGTTCTTGATTGCGAAAGGAGAGTTGTCAGGCTCATGACCCGCTTGGGTAACACTCTCGAGATCTCTTGCAATCCCATGGAATCTGTTTTGCTAAGTTATCTTGAATCGCTCGATGCTTCGGTCGAGAGTTTGCATTCTGTCAGAGTAGTCCGGGAATATCCGGATGTGTTTGAAGAAGTAAAGGGTTTGCCTCCGAAGCGGGAGATAGATTTCCGAATTTATTTGGTGGATAATGCCAAACCAGTGTCTTTGCCAGTGCGCCACATGGCTCCTCGGGAGAGAAGGGAACTTCATAAGCAAGTAGGGGAGTTGCTTGAGAAGGGGTTTATAAGGCGAAGTATATCGGAGTGGGGAGCTCCAGTAGTGTTTGCCACGAAGGCGGATGGGTCCCTCAGACTTTGTGTGGATTATAGAGAACTTAATAAGCTCACGAAGAAGAATAGACACCCATTACCGAGGATAGATGATCTCTTTGATCAGTTGGTTGGCGCGTCAGTATTTTCGCAGATGGACTTAGCTACAGGGTTTCATCAGTTAAGAGTGGCGGAGGACAGTATAGAGAAGACTGCTTTCCGGACTCCGGATGGTTTTTATGAGTGGCTAGTGATGCCATTTGGGTTGACAAACGCCCCCGCATACTTTGTTGATCTCATGAGTAGAGTGTTCAGAGAGTATCTGAATAAGTTTGTAGTAGTTTTTGTGGATGACATCTTGGTCTTTTCCAAGAATGAAGAAGAGCATGCCTTACATCTCAACGAAGTGTTGGAGACTCTTCGAGCGCATAGTCTTAAAGCTAAATTCTCTAAATGCCATTTTTGGAGAAGAGAAGTGCGATTCTTAGGGCATGTGGTCTCTAAGGAAGGGATAGCTGTGGATCCCGCAAAGATAGTATCTATCCAGGATTGGAAAGTTCCTAGAAATGCTACCGAGGTAAGAAGTTTCTTGGGGTTGGCAGGATATTATAGGAAGTTCATCAAAGACTTCGCGAAGATATCAGCCCCATTAACCCGCTTGACGAAAAAGAATCTGGTTTTCTCGTGGGATGTAGATTGTGATGATGCTTTCCGACGGTTAAAGAGAGCTTTGACCACCGCTCCAGTTTTAGTGCTCCCGGATGGGAGTAAGCCGTTTGTTGTTTATACCGATGCTTGTGGAACAGGATTAGGCGCAGTCTTGATGCAGGAGGGAAGGGTAATAGCCTATGGAGGGAGACAATTGAGAGTGCACGAGAAGAATTACCCTACCCATGATCTAGAGTTGGCCGCGATTGTTTTCGCACTTAAGTCTTGGCGCCATTATCTTCTTGGTGAGAGATTCGAGTTGTTCACCGACCATAAATCATTGAAGTACTTATTCTCTCAGAAGGATTTAAACTTAAGACAGCAAAGGTGGATGGAGTTCTTAGCATCCTATGATTTCGAGATAGCGTATACCCCTGGTAAGGGTAACGTGGTGGCAGACGCCTTAAGTAGAAAAAGGCTATCTTTGAGTCCATTGTTCGTGGAACGGCGAAGCTTGGAGTTTCTTTCTTTGTTCGACTTCAGACCTTCTGTTGATTTTGTACCTGGTTTGTTGGCATCCTTGGAGGTTAGACCTACTCTTTTGAGACGGATTGGCGAGGCTCAGCGAGACGACCCACAGTTGGTTGTGTTGGTAGAGAAGCTTATAAGAGGGGAGTCGTCCAGCCATTTGGGTAAATACACCATAGATGATAAGGGATGGTTGCATAGAGACGGTAGACTTTGTGTACCGCAAGATGAGGGTTTGAAGAAGGCTATTTTGGATGATGCACATCGTTCAAGAATGACTATTCATCCCGGTGGAGACAAAATGTACCAAGACATGAAGAGAGTTTTCTTCTGGGCCGGTATGAAGAAAGATGTGGCCGAGTATGTGGCTAGATGCTTAGTGTGCCAACAAGTTAAAGTGGAGCAAAGGAAACCCGGTGGGTTGCTACACCCATTGGAAGTTCCACAGTGGAAGTGGGATAGTGTCTCGATGGATTTCATCGACGGGTTACCGAGATCGAGGAAGGGCAATACGGGAATTTGGGTTGTGGTAGACAGACTTACCAAGAGTGCCCATTTTATACCCGTGAAGAGTAAGAGGACCGCTCCATGGCTTGCTTCGGTCTATGTTAGGGAGATTGTTAGATTGCATGGCGTGCCATCCAGCATTGTGAGTGATCGAGATCCTATCTTTACTAGTGAGTTTTGGAGAAGTTTGCAAGAGGCGGTAGGGACTCAGTTGTGTTTGAGCACCGCATATCATCCTCAGACGGACGGTCAGACTGAGAGGGTGAACCGTATCTTAGAAGATCTTTTGAGGCTTTGTATCTTGGATTTTGGAGGTACATGGGAAGAACATCTTCCTTTGGTGGAGTTCGCATATAATAACAGCTTTCAGTCCAGTATTGGTATGGCTCCTTTCGAAGCTCTTTATGGAAGGCCTTGTCGATCTCCTACATGTTGGTGGGAATCTACGAATAAGATCCTGCTTGGGCCGGATATGGTTAGAGAGACTTCAGAGAAGATTGATTTAATTCGAAGAAGGATGAAAGCAGCGCAAGATAGACAGAAATCTTATGCGGATCGGAGAAGGACGGAACTTGAGTTTGAGGTTGGGGATATGGTTTTTGTCAAAGTATCTCCATTGAGAAATGTGGTTCGCTTTGGGTCCGTTGGGAAGTTAGCACCGAGATTTGTTGGGCCATTTCCTATTAAGGAAAGGATTGGACGGATGGCATATATGGTGGAGTTGCCCGACAGACTTAGTGGTGTTCATGATGTATTCCATGTATCACATTTGAGGAAGTGCTTACATGAGACCGCAGAGGTGGTAGAGCCGAGTTTGCTTAGAGATGTAGAGGTAGAGCGTGACGCGACGATTCGACGAGCTCCTACTCGCATCCTTGGGTCAGAAACTAGGAAGTTGAGGAACAGAGAAGTTCAGCTAGTTAAAGTGCAATGGGGAGATGACGAAAGCAATGCTACTTGGGAGACGGAAGCAAAGATGCGTTCTTTGTATCCATTTCTTTTTGAGAGTATGTCTTTTAACTTCTCCTTTATTGCTTGTCTAGTACTTATCTTATCTTTAGTATATCCTCTCGCTAATACCTATGACCTTTAGATAGGGTAAAACCTATGGTTGAAACATGTGTTTGAAACATGTTATGGTTGATGGATGCATATGGATGCAATTGTTTGCTAGTGGTTGCTCGTGGATGCATATACACACACATTAGGCACTAGATCGGCTCAGTCACTTCATGTTGCATATTGCATAAATGGATGTGGTAGTTAGATTGATGGATGTATCATGGCTGTGTTATCATATGGATGATGCATTTTTGTGTATGGTTGTGCACGCATGTAGAAATTTGTATGTGTCAATAGGGTTTCGCATACATATTGGATGCATGGCACTATCATGGTTTGCATTAAGGAGGTTTACTGTATCAGTAACCGCCTGATTTTCGCATTAGGTAAGTACATATACACACACTTTTGCATATATCCATCCAGCATTTAGAATCTTGTAAGGACAATGATTGCTCGGGGATGATGCTTTGAGTAGATGGATGATTGGATGGTAGGATACGTTCTTCCTAACTTGAAGATTTCGGGGACGAAATCCTTTAAGGAGGGGAGAATGTAACAACCCGTATTTTCAATAACCTGTAATAACATAAATCGAGGCAGAATTTAATTCTAAAATGGGAATCAAGGGAAACGGGCTATGCCATTGCGTTCGTCTCGGAAAAATACGCGAAATAGAGTCCGAGTTTTCGAAAATCGGAGTCCGTATGACCAAGATATGGCCTCGCGAAGTTTCACGAAAATTCCCAAATTTAAGTATACTTAATTAAGTGAAATGGGCTGTGTAGATATATATATATATATATATTGATATATATATATATATATATAATTGAAAATTTAATAAATAAATATGCAAAAATGCTCAAAACAGCGAATTGGGAGAGGGGAATAACCGAACCGGCCGATTTTTGAAGTCGACCCGAGCCCGCTGGGTCGACTAGGGGTTAATCCAGGGTGTTTGGCTGTCAACCCGTGGGCCGATTCGCTCAAGTGCAGATTTTGCATTTGAATGGTTCTCATGGTCCATCTTTAATCTAAAGGCCCTAGATGGTTCCTACACTTGACTTCTTCCCCAAGACATGCTTTGATGGCTTGGATTGAATCTAGGGTTAATCCTATGGCCTAAAACACTTGCCTAATCTATAAATAAGACCCTAACCTACCCTAATTCATTCATAATTAAACCTAGTAACTAAACTATGGCAAAATGCTAGCTCTCATGGCCTCCACTAATTTTATGAAGAGGGTTGCATACTAATCACTCTCTAATCAACTTCTAATCCCTTCTTAGCATCTTATTCTTCTTCATTTGGTGTTCAAAGTTGCTAGTTGTGAGTTTCTATCACTTTGATGATCTTTTGGTAAACTAATTAGATGAGATGTGATGAGATTTATGGTTTTGTATGTGGGTTAATGAGCTTTGAATCATATGATATGATGTTAGCATTAATCTTATGTTTATGCATGTTGAGTATGTAAGCTTATGCAAGTTTAATATGATGTATGTTATGTTTGCATGATGCTAAATATGCAAGTTGTGGGCTATGTAATCATATGCATGTTATGCAAGTTCATGGTAATATGCTATGCAAGTTACATGTATGTAAATATGCAAGTTACATGTTTGTTAATATGCAAGTTACATGTATGTAAATATGCAAGTTACATGTTTGTTAATATGCAAGTTACATGTTTGTTAATATGCAAGTTACATGTATGTAAATATGCAAGTTACATGTTTGTTAATATGCAAGTTACATGTTTGTTAATATGCAAGTTACATGTATGTAAATATGCAAGTTACATGTTTGTTAATATGCAAGTTACATGTTTGTTAATATGCAAGTTACATGTATGTAAATATGCAAGTTACATGTTTCTTTATATGCAAGTTACATGTTTGTTAATATGCGAGTTACATGTATGTAAATATGCAAGTTACATGTTTATTAATATGCAAGTTCATGATGACACATTATGCAAGTCTATAAGCTAATATGCAAGTTTGTTATGCAAAATGAATATGTAAGTTATGTGACATATTATATGCAAGTTATGTGACATGTTATGCAAGTTCATATGCAAGTTATGTGTTTGTTAATATGCAAGATGGCACCTTTGAAACATGTTCATTCATATGCAAGTTGACACCTTTTATATGTGTTATATCATGAACGAAATTACGTGGGAACGATGGGGTAATTAAATGCATAAGTTAATAAGATTGTGTGAAATTAATATAATTATGCATAACACAAAATAAATAAACATAGTATGGGAATTTGCCTATTTGGTTAGGTGTACCCATACTATGTGTTGGGAATTTACCTATTGAGTTAGGTCTACCCCATGGGAATTTACCTATTAAGTTAGGTCTACCCATGTTAAGAAAACTTGATTAATTAGGAATAATTAATATAAAATTATGAGGGTGATTAATTAGGTGTAATTAATTGACTAAGACACGAGGTTGGACTCAGTTGTAGCGTAAAACTGCCCGGACCCAACCGGCTTAACCAGTTGCTACAAATGTTAGCCCAATGTGAGAGGTCTTAGGCACAAACTAAATACGTAATTAATGTAAAGACACGAGGTTAGACTCTGTTATGACATAAGGCTGCCCGGACCCAACCGGCTTAACCAGCGGTCATAAAAGACAGTCTAATGTGAGAGGTCTTTACAAAGGTTACGTTCTTAATTAATTAATTAAGAAACACTTAACCACATTAGCATGTAGAGGGACATGAGGGGTTAAGTGGGTGCCTCGGGTGGCATGAGAAAATCTAGTGGTTGCCTTGGGTGGCAATAGAAAATACGATTAGAATACTTAACCAAAATGGAACATGTAATTAAAACATGATTAAAGGGTTAAGTGGGATATACTAGAAAAAGGGACAAGCTTAGGTGGGTAGCTTGTGGAGGCCCATTTCAACCAGTAACCCATACGTATCTTTGTGGGCTCGACCCATGTCGAGGACGGGACACGCATACTGGGCTTGACTGTAAGAGGCAAACGGGTTAGCGGTGGCAACGCAAGTCCAACGGGCTTCATATGCGTGAGTGGGCCCGGGCTGGTAGGTAAGCCGTTGTTGCATCGAGTAGATATAAGCCGTGCACCTTTAGTTTCATCAGGTTGCCACATTGGGGAATGATACATCCCACGGTGGGGCCAGCACGGGTATCTACGTTAGGGAGCCGATCGAATGGGAAGTAGTGTGTACACCTAGTGGATTGTAGGGCCCCGTGGCGCCTACTTGGTCACCTAGGGGTACGCAAGTACTAATTAGTAAATTTTA
This sequence comes from Allium sativum, assembly GCA_030737875.1. Taxonomy (NCBI): domain Eukaryota; kingdom Viridiplantae; phylum Streptophyta; class Magnoliopsida; order Asparagales; family Amaryllidaceae; genus Allium; species Allium sativum. The sequence continues at coordinate 776,636,429 of CM060926.1, forward strand.
TAAGTCCTTGGGTGGGATCAACCTTTAAGTTAGGAACGACTGGTGTGGTGCAGTTTAGTAATTTACCTTAGGGAGGGTAGATGCGTCTTTATCCTTTATCTTCGTTTAGTTGACTGCTTAGGGTAGCCATTCATCCCTATATGTTACCGTATATCAGTTTATGTCTTCTCTGGTTACTTTAACGATTGTATTGTTAAAGTTATAGGACTCGCTCAGACTTATGTCTGACCCCGTTGTTTTTATCTTTTTCCCAACCCTCAGGTCCTACGGTGGATCCTAGCAGTAGTGGAGCTTGATCGGATTGCTGTTCCAGTCTTTAGGAGCTTGGATAGATGTAAAGCTCCAGTTATCCAGTTATCTTTTCTTTTGTTTGGCTATTGTATGAGAGTGGGATTATGTACTTCTTTATTTTGATGGATATTGTACTTGACCTTTATTGTGGTTTTATGATGTAACCAGACATGTTTTACTTCCGCTGTTATGAGATGATGTTTTAAAATTTCAAGTACTATTTATATCTGTCTTGTTGTAATTTTTCTGTTCTATATTCACTAAAATACTCCACCGATGCTATGGCATTCCCTTAGTGAGTGATCATAGCGGGAGTGGGGTGTTACACTTCTAATTATAAGTCTACCAATAATAAGCCTACTCTATTCTTTTCTCATTTGATTATATTCTTATCATACACTGTTACCACAACAGTTGTTGTGGGTTTGCTTATTAACTTAATTCCCTTGACTATGGTTTATTAATAATTTCTTTTGTCCATCATTAATTATAGCTTATGTTATAATTCCACTTATCACTAGTCTTACCTATTATATTTCATTTCCATTCATTTAATTATAATAGGTTATATTCCCCGTTCGTCACATTTTCCTTAGGTTCCTTTGTCATTAAACAAACTTTTACTATTGTAACCTTCCTTTCTTTATCGTTCTATATGTTCATATATATGCAGGAAAATATTTCGCACTCCTCATTAGATTGGTTAGTACAAAGATCCATTTTCATAGTGTACATTAATTAAGATTCGTAGTTGCAAGTTATTTCTTTTACTTTCGTTATGGACATATATTTTTGTTTGATTAGTGTGCAACATGGTAAAAGAACCCCTATTTCACACTAATCCCTTTTTCCTTCTTTTTCTTGCAGCTATGTTTTCATTAATTTTACCATAACGGTAACTATCGAAACGTTTCCTTTTTTCCAAACCCAACTAACTCGGTCTACTACAAATTTTCCCTTTTCTGAGTTAGATATTAATTCCTTTTTTCATATACCATTTCCAATTACTAGAAATTTTCTGTACAAAATCATACATACTAATTCTTTTTCTATTATTCTCAATTTACAATAATTCTATTTACAATGTATCCAATTTGACGTGGAATAACAATCTTAAGAACATAGTCATAATTATTGTAAATCCATCAATTTCAGTATTACGATAATACTCAATCCATACTAAAGATAATGGAATAGATTTGTACAACAACAATATTCTTAATGTACTTATAAATGGATTATATCGCAATTACCATAAATTTCAATTATTAATCACATTAAGAATTATAGGGAATGTAAACAATAAATATATCGTTACCAAAATGTATAATTTTAAATCCACTCACTTGACTGTTTTCCAGTTCTTGAATCCACTTCAGACCTCTATTCCATGGTCTGTTTAATTGAATCTAGTATTGAGATAACGATGGATTTACAAATATGATGCTAAAGAAAGAGTGAAAGAAACCGTAATAATTGAGATTCACAAAATTTACGTAGACAAGAAATCTGAACACCTATATTGTAGATCTTCATTCTTTGTCTTCAAAATGTTGAATCAGAATTTCTAAAAGCTAGGTAGAGCCTTGGAATCGTCTCAGGAAATATGAATTAGAGGCTAGGCTCTGCTAGTCTATTTATAGGTGCATAGAAGATTCTCATTCGTCGGGTAAAATAAAATAAAATCTGAGAAAATCAAATCAACAAAACAATTCATCTTTGCCAGTATTGGGCCGACCCACATATTGCTTTGGTCAACCCTGTTACTGGGTCAAGAACGTTGATTTTGCCGATTAATAATTTTATTTAGCGTTGAGTGTTAACGTTTGGTTTATTTTCAGATATTTCTTATAGAAATTATTTCTTTCCATTTATAACACATATCCAATTTCAAACTTATGTTCATATATACGCATATAACTTCTAAAAAATTTATTTGTTAATAACTTCTCCATACGGACTCCGTTTAGGGCAAGTCATATATGAAAATAAATCAGAAAATTTCCACGAACACAACGGTATATATTTCGGGGCTAAATTCTGAACTTATAAATTATCAATATTTTCCGTTAACTAATTAAATATTTATATAAAAATACGGGGTGTTACATTCTCCCCTCCTTAGGAAATTTCATCCCCGAAATTTCATACGAGTAGAGTTATGCTATTCCTTGTATAATTTACAATCATCATGTGTACATCTAATTTTTTGCAACCATCTGTGCACTTATCCAAAGTGTAACACAACATAATAATACATGATTGCAATGAATGCCTAAGCGACACCTCCTATATGAATGCAAATTTTCTTGATAACCTTTTGGAAATATGATGCACACATCCTAAATATACTAGCAATTTCTGTATGAATGCAATACTTTGAAAAATCAAAAATAATTTTCATCTAACTTTTCCCACACTCTTACAAGGTAAGAGTGCAGTTCACCCAATTTTTGCATCCAAACCCTATCATCCAACTTTAAAATTGCGAATTTCAGAAAAATCTATTTCTCTGAATTTCCATTCCTTATAAATTTTCCAAGGAAAAATTTAGTTTATGTTAATTTCGTACAATTTCTATCTTTTCCACTTTCTTTTCTTGTTGGATTATATCTGTTGTGATTTAACAAGAGCTTCATCAATTAAAGAAAAGTGTCTAACACAAAGATAGAATACCGCCACAACTAAAAGATAACTTCTAAGTACAAGCTTATGCTACAATTGTCAAACTAACAAATGATAGTCAAGTTCTAAAATAAAAGAACGAGTCCTACATGAAGTAACACCGATATCAATCTACTCTCAGAATAGAAGCCTGGGTCCCTATCCAAATATATCCCTAAGGAAAAAATATAATCCACCTAGGCGTTCCTCCTAGCACCTAGTGCTATCTCGAACCTCCGAGTGCATGTCTCAAACCTCCAACTGTATCTTCTCAAATTGCAGCTGGTCCGCATATATCTCCTGTAGGGACTGCTACTGGGTCTGGACAAAGTCAAGTTGTCTGCGAGCCATATCTTGCTGTCCAAGCAAGATCTCATGTTTCTCCCGGGTTAACTGGCCATGTCTCTTAGATATGGACCTGACCTCTCTCCTCAAATCCTATGGCTCCTCTCCTGGCCATAGGCCCTAATGCAATGATTGGAAAGACCCGACGATTCCCCGCTATGGCTCTACACCCTGATAATCCTGTCATGCTGGAGGGTCAAAACACTAATAGGGCTCCTCCATGCCTTGCGCCTCCTCCTGTGCAAACTGATCCCCAAATCCTACCTCTGGTTGATAACCGGCTGGATATATCTGTTGATCCCTCTGGTCCTGCTTACCCTCGTCCTCATCATCGCCATCATCTCCCTCATGCTGCATGGACTGGGCCTCCCATAACTAGGTAAAATCAATATGCATCCTAGTCAGAGTGGATGCATCTATCAGAGAGTGGGTCTAAGAAAATGAACTCTCTTTCCCTAATGCAACATGAAACTGTGTAAACACAACTGATCATAAATATCCAAAGGGGATCATAGACTGTCTCATGTCTGTAGTACTTGCAAAATAGGTCATAATCTCCCTTGACCAATTAATCTTAAGCCCAGCAAAAATAGCATAAGTGGCATCTTAAAAGTGCTAGTAACCCTATCGAAATGACCAGTCCGGGCAATCAGATTATACTGCAATATGCGTATAACTACCTTAGCTATTGGGCGCAAATTCCCCATGTCCCAAGCTCTATATCAAATGTCAATAAAAATCCATCCCAACATGGCCTCATCAGTCATCTCAACATGCTGTAATCCAAAACCCTCTCCCCTAATACCAAGCATAGCCCTAAGCTAACTCTCAATAAAAACAGCTGATATCCCTTTCACCTTAGTATCAAACACTGCTTCATCATTCTCCTCTCTATAACTCAAATTAGCATTAAAAAGGCGAACTAACCTGACGCATGCAGTTCTCTCTACCGTAGCATGGTAAAGTACTGAAAGCAACCACGTACTAAGAAAAAGTTGCTCCAAGAGGGTGCCCACAAATTCTGGAAATCTAACCGGTCTCCCAAGTAAAATCCGGTATCCCATAGAATCCACATAGGCCTGCTCTATGTTGATGATGTTCCGGCAGCAAACGATCTCCTAGGGGTTTAATTAGGGAAAATTAAAGACTAAAGAGGGTCGCGAATGCATGGAAAAATTTCTTCAAATTCATGAAAAAAGAGTATAGATCTGGATAGAGTAAGTTACAAGCTTCGATTTGATACTAATTTTGTGAAAAACGATGGAGATTTAGAGCAGTGGCGGGTGTTGGAAATGGGGGGAAAAATGGCTTCGCTGCTTTTTTTTGGGGGAAAACGAAAATGACAAAGCTTCGGTTTTGTCATTCCTATAGAGCCAAAAATGATGCAATTGGGTCGACCCCCCTATGCAGTTGTGTCGACCCCTGTATCGACCCGCCTTTAGGGTGGGTCGAAACAGTGTTTGACCCATCTGAAAAACTGGATCATCCTGACCCACTTTATATTATTATTATTATTATTATTATTTCAGCTACCACTCCCGATTTTCCTACCGAGTATTTGCAATTCTAAAATTTGAAAATATTCTTTGGTCTGGTCGACAGACTGTTCTACCTCTCATGCGTTCTTCCATTGTTGTAACGATGTTTCCAATGATTTCTTAAACCCAATTAGAATTCCAAAAGTTTCTTGAACAAATTTATTGTTTATTTCCTTCCTTTATATTTTTCAACTATTCTGTACACTTTCTAGATCAACCACTTAGTGGCTCATCTTTCCCATATTTCCATGATCATTGCTCTAGTGTACAAGTTTCGTTATCTCAACTTCTTCCATGTATATATATATATATATATATTTATATAAATATAATATCCTTTTAGAAATATACAAATATGTTCACTGCCTATACAGGAATTCTAAACTTGAGTTCTGATACCAGATGTAGCAACCCGAATTTCGATAGACCATATTTTTCTCAAAAATACTAATATATCGAAGCTCGAATTGGCTTGTATGGTATCCTGTAGAAAAGACAAGGATAATAAATATATTAAAGCTCGACAAAACATATCACATGTGGAATGGATAAAATATAATAGACACATATAGCCTTACCGAAATAATAACACCGTCTAACAAGTGTCTAAAGACTACCAAATATCTGCCGTAAATCGAACCTATGAGTATGTTATGAGGAGGGTTTCAGAACACAATGTTTTGGTGAATGTACAAGTTATATATTCTGAAATAACCCTACATATATTGTTCAGTTATGTTTTCTCAATTAGTAGGTTATTTGGGTTAATAGTACTCAAGGCTCTGCACTGACGTCGTATCCATCTACTCCTTGTAGATTAAATCTAATATAGTATATATATGGCTATACTAAACATCTCAAGGTACTTCCCATAGTATCTTCTTCGTACAGTCTCTACCATCACACCACAGAAGCATTCACAACCTCTATCCTACGCCAAATTGCATATGGAAATCTATATCGTTAACTACATAATCGTACATAACCACCATCGCTATGCCACAAAAGCGTACAGATCCTCGTATCTGAACTCCTTGGTCGAATCACGTTTCAACACGGAGTAACTCCCTAATGTCTAAAATACGCAACAAAGAGCGTATACTTAGACCCTCACACGAATGTATTGCCTATTGTAACCCGAGTCCCATAATAGGCTGCTTCAAATGCACAGAACTCAGTCGGGAGCTTCCAATATTAGTAAAGGACAACTTCATTAGGCCTACAATATAGATATTCGTATATGGTATGTCTTTTCACGGTGGTTATGTCCCTACCCTGGCCCTTTCCTCAAATAATGGAAGACTTCTTCAAGAGCTAGGTGACATGCCTCTGACTACCAATCTAAGCATCCAATTGGCGTGTCCCTCATCCAATGTCTCGATAGTGAAAGAACATTGGCCTCTCGGTTTAGCTTTAGTCTTTCCCTATCCCACTGACTATCGACGACAGGTATCCGACGATTAATATCATTAATTTGGTCCTGACCAACCCTTCCAGTGTTGAGGCAATTCGCCGAATCACCCAACGCCATCCGCCATAGCCTTCTGACTGCCACTTACTAGTTGTAATTAAGGTATACTCACCAGATGGTATCTTACAGACCAAAACATATGGGTACAGTCCAAAGCCTACCACAGAGGACCATCACGGAGTACCTTGCCACATACCGCATAAGCTACGTGCCTCCCTCCAGTCCCGTAGAATAATCAGTTGGACGTGGTCTTCTCGCATCTTTAGACACTACAATGATCTACCCAGTTGGATTCTTCATCTCCATACGTACGGACTAGTTCCAGCGCATCACACTATTGCGTAATTAGATCCTAGGTCAAATCTCTAATTATCTGCTTGATTTACCTCATTACATTTGCCGATTAACTTGGTTATATGCTATTTACTTTTATTTAAGTTACTTGGTTTATTAGCACACAATTAGATGTTTACCTTCTCTAATTAGACCAATGCTACTGGGGCGGACTTCCGCTTATTATTTATTACGTGACATTAGACTTAATACTTCTAATTTTAAGCCTACTTTATTATTTTATCATTTGATTATAATCTTATCCTACACCGTTACCACAACCGTTGCAGTGGGTTTTCTTATTAACTTAGTTCCCTTAAATAAGGTTTATTTATAGGTTCTCTTGTCCATCATTAATTATAACTTACGTTAAAATTCCACTTGTCCCTAAAACAAGCCTACCATTTATATTTCATTTCCATTCATTTAATTATGATAGGTTATATTTCCCTTTCATCACATTTTCTTTAGGTTCCTTTGTCAGTAACCAAACTTTTACTGTTGTAACCTTCCTTTGTTTATCATTTTGTATGTTCTTATATATTCAGGAAAATATTTAGCACACCTCATTAGATTGGTTAATACAAAGATCCATTTCTGTAGTGTACATTGATTAAGATTCATAATTTCAAGTTGTTTCTTTTATTTTCATTATGGACATATATTTTTGTTTGATTTGTGTGCAACACGATAAAAGAACCCCTATTTCAAACTAATCCCTTTTTCCTTCTTTTTCTTGCAACTATGTTTCCATTACTATTACCGTAACGGTAACTATCGAAATGTTTCCTTTTTCCCAAACCCAACTAACTCAGTCCACTACAAATTCACTTTTTCTGAGTTAGATATTAATTCCTGTTTTTTCATATGCCATTTCCAATTACTATAAATTTTCCATACATAATTAAGCAAACCAATTCTTTTTCCTATTCCCAATTTCACTGTAATTCTGTTTACAATATATCCAATTTGATGTTGAATAACAATCTTAAGAACATAGTCTTAATTATTGTAAATCCATAATTTCAGTATTAAAGTAATACTCAATCTAAATAGAAGATTAATGGAATAGATTTGTTCAACAACAATAGTCTTAACATTCTTAGAAATGGATTATAACGCAATTACCACAAATTTCAATTATTAATTACATTAAGAATTATAAGGAATGTAAATGATAAATATATTGTTACCAAAAGGTATAATATTAAATCCACTCACCTGGTGCTTTCACATTCTTGAATCCGATTCAAATCTGTTATTCCGTGGTCTTTTTAATTGAATCTAGTATTGAGATAACCACGGATTTACAAATCTGATGCTAAAGAAAGAAAGAAACCCTAATAATTCATATTCATAGAATTTACCTCACATAGACAGAAATCTGAACACCTATATTATAGATCTTCATTCTTTATCTTCAAATCTGGAACCAAAATTCTTGAAAGCTAATATTCTAATTTCTGAAAGATTTGGAGAAGAAAGAAAATGGCAAAGCCTTGGCATCGTCCTAGAAAATATGAATTGGAGGCTAGGCTCTGCTAGTCTATTTATAAGTGCATAGATGATTCTCATTCGTTGGATAAAATTAAATTAAATCCAAGCTATTCAAATCGACAAAACAACATCATCTTTACTAGTATAGGGTCGACCCGATCCCCAGGTAGGTTGACCCCCAGGTCGAACCAACTCAGTATGGGTCGACCCATGGATTGACCCTCATATTGCTTGGGTCGACCCAGTTACTGGCTCTAGAATGTTGATTTTTTCGATTAATAGTATAGTTTAACGTTGAGTGATAACATTCATTTTATTTCTAAATATTTCTTATATAAATTATTTCTTCCCATTTGTAACACAAATACACTTTCAAATTTCAAACTTATGCACATTTATATGCATATAAGTTTTTAAATCTTTATTCGTTAATAACTTCCCCGTATGAACTATGTTTAGGGAAAGTCATATATGAAAATGAATCAGAAAATTGCCACGAACGCAGTGGTATATACTTGGGGGCTAAATTACGAAATCATAAATTATTGATATTTTTTGTTAGGGTGTTACAACATGGGACATTCAGGAGCCTTAGAAGATCAGAGACGTATAGAGCCTGAGTGGTAAGGTAGCAGCCTTGAACAGATTTATATCCAGCGCAAGGCAAAAGTGCATTCCTTGCTTTGACTTGATATAGCGAAGGAAGTGCAACTTTGCTTGGATACCTGACTGCGTTGAAGCCTTTCAGAATTTGTTGATCATTGTAGATACCTTCGATACCATCGAAGCCGATTGATCATGGGGACCTATTTGTGTATTTGGCAATATGCTTACATGTTATCATCTCAACACTCATTCACGAGGAAAATCAAGTTCAGTGGCCAGTGTATTATATAAGCAAAAGGTTGACTGGGGTAGAATACAGCTACCCAAAGATCGAGAAGCTCACTTGTAACCTTACGATAGCCTCGAGAAAAATATGACACTATGTCCTAACTTATCCCTTCAAAGTATATACTCACCAGCCGCTATGACATGTCCTTTGATGACCTAATGCATCTAAAAGACTACTTAAATGGAACATTGAACTAAGTCGGTTTGATATTACATTTATTCCTCAAATAGCAATTAAAGTTCAGGCATTAGCAAACTTTATAGAGAAGTTTACATTTTCATATGATGCTGAAGTGGAGGTTGATCCATCAACTGCCATATGGAGGTTATTCACATATGGAGCATGAAATGATTAACGTTTTGGCATCATATTTTTTTATTCACTTCTGAGGAATGATTGATCTCTTATGCATTGAGGTTGAACTTTCCAGTGACCAATAATGAAGCCAAGTACGAAGTCCTAATTGTTGGGCTGAAACTTGCAAAAGAATTGGGAGTAAAAGAGATTGACATTATACGTGACTCACAGGTTGTTGTAGTTCAGGTTAGGAGGAAATTCTAGATAAAGAGGGCATGAATTGCCGACTATCTTGATCAAGTAAAAGAGCTATTAGTTTTTGTCGACTACTGCAGCATCTCTTACATCCCACAAGAGCAGAATAAAAAAGTCAGCTCTTTGGCAAAGCTGACTCTTTGGAAAGTTGGCTAGCTTAGAGAATTAAATGCAAACAAAGGTGGCCCCGATAAAGACGTTGACTACCCCCAACATATATCAGATGGAAGTTGATTAGGCATTTGATGTCGATCCCGAATCATAGATGACCCCAGTCAAGAACTTTCTCTAGCACAGAAACGTACCTAAACGAAAGAATGAAATGAGTTCTCCTCTATGTAATGATTCAAGGTACATCATTTAAGGAGACACGTTTTACTGAAAGGGTTTCTCCATCCCTCTGCTCCGGCGTGTGGCTCACGATGATGCCAAGCAAGTACTGCATGAAGAGCATGAAGGCGAGTGCAGGAATTATGCTGGTGGCAGACTCTGGCTAAGAAGATACTTCAGTACGACTATTTTCGGCCCATCGTTAACCAAGATGCTATTGATTATTCATGACACTGCGGTGAATGCTAGAAATTTTCCAATATTTCGAGAGCTCCACCAACTCAGCTCTCAGATGGTTAGTCCTTGGTCATTTACAGTGTGGGGAGTAGACACTATCAGTAGCCTTCTAATATCCAAGGGTGGAGCGAAGTGCGCGATTGTGGCCGTTGACTATTTCACGAAGTGAGCCGAGGTTGAATTGCTGACCACGATATCGATGAAGCCGGTGATCAACTTTATCATCAGAATCATCATATGTCGATTTGGACTTACTAAGACCATCATAGCTGATAACGGGACTCAATACAATAACATAGAGTTTAAAGACTTTTGTTAATGTCATCACATCAAGAAGAGATATAATGCAGTTGCATACAACAATCAAATGGGTAGGTTGAAGCTATGAACAAGATCATAAATGCCATCTTAAAAAACCAACTGGAGTAGGCTAGAGGCAAGTGGGTTAATGAGATATCTATCATTCTTTGGACATATTGGATGACCCACAAGTCAGTTATTGGCCACACTATGTTCGCACTGTACTACGGCTACGAAGCGGTTATACCAGTTGAGCTTGAAGTCCCCTCTCATTGAACGATGTACTATGATCCTTTGGCTAATAAAGAACTTCTCCCAGAATCGCTTAATGCGATTGACGAGAAGAGAGAGGAGACTGATTTGCGTGGCTTAGCACATAGATATTGGTTTGTCTGATACTACAATAAGAATGTCGACCTAGAACCTTTGAACTTGGCGACCTCGTCTTGGAAACATGTCTTTCATGGCTCTATCCACATGGGCCCGAAGGGTGAAGGATCTTACGTCATCCAACAAAGGCTTGATAATGGAGTTTTCAGGCTAATGAAAATTGACTACGATCGACACCCAAGTGCATAGAATGTTGAGCATCCACGACATTATTTTACTTGAGATTTTATTTCTATAAATATTATTTCAGTTTCATGCTACATAATGAGGCATGACTCGCCGACTACCATTGTGTTATAAATAAAAGTTGCTTCATGATCTATGACTATATATAGTAATATGGCTAAGTGTTTTGATTCGACCGGCCTACGCCATAACTTAAACAAAGGGAATGGCTAATTTCCCAACAATGTTCATTTTCTCTCATTTTGATGAGCTTACTCAACTTCGTGACTAGTAGGAGGAGAGTTAACAAATTTCAAGATTGACTTAGACGCTCAATAAGGAGACCCTCACTTTAAAGACTAAAGTGTAGGAATAACGCCCAAGTGAATGTGAAATGACCATTCACATACCAAACTCTAACTCCTACTACCTGAGAGAGAGAGAGTGTATAAAACAATTGGGTTAGTGTGAACAACGTGCCATGTCTTAAGATCACTTAACTCGCAACTCTAACCTGAATTAACAATGGAAGAGTACAAAGACTTAAGGATCGGATATTCGATAAACTTAGCTCAAGCCCACTAATGATGGATTCATGAGCACGGACTTATAAATTAACTATGAAAACACCCCTTATGTTGCATGTGATTCAAAGTTTAATTTGGGCATATACACTATACCTACGGACTACGACACTTGCTTATTTTAAGCGAGACAGCTTACGAGTTAATTATTGCTCATTCCAACGAGATAGCTTTATAAGGTAAATGAGACTTAGTAAAAATCAAATCACAATTACATTAAATGAAATGTGAGATAACCTTAGAAACAAATAAACTATTTTATTCACATTTCAGGTTTATACAAAAAAGTAAGTCAAAAACGCAAAGTAGGCCTATAAAACAAAAGTTACAAAAAATAGCCATCAAATCTTTGGCTTGCTTTTATTTTTTGTCTCAAGCTCCAACTCCTTAAGAAAGAGCTTTCGGTATTTCTCACTAGAAAATTCCTCAGCCCCTGAAGTGGGTTGATCATGCTTCTTCTTTGAGAGCTTTTCTTGGTTTGGTGACTTGGCTTGCTCAATCGACACGACGATGCCAGAAGGAGGGATAATTTGTAACAGTTCAACCAAGAGAGGCTCGACACTGACTCGACTTTAAGCTCAAGGTGTTTGACTTCATGCAATGCCTTTATCTCTACCATGCCCAAGGCACCAGTTTTCCCAGACTCGCTCGTGTAGATTATATCATTATTGCCCTCAGTATGAGCCTATTTGTTGTCCAAATTCTTAAGGGTATCGATCATCCATTCCTCCTTGGATGCACGTTGTTAGGAGGTACTTCAGACTCCTCCACTGCTTTTGCTTCTACTTCGGGAGAAGCCTTAGCCAGTGTTGTGCCAAGAGCAACAGCTATCTGTCCTCATGGGACAACGGGTCTCCCAATTGGATATCGCATAACTTGGCAACATGTAATAAAGACTCTCTAGAATTGTGGAGAAAGTAGAGAAATACCTTCGGTGGAGCCATTTCTAGGAATTGCAGGAATTTCGATATCAAGGATCAGAGTTAAAGGCTTGTGCGTACCAAGACCTGGTTCGTTGAATTGAATTCCTCTTCTCCTTCAGAGCCCAAGGCAGGTGGAGGCAAAATTATTATTCCAGATGCGAGTGGATCTACGACATGGATATGCTATCTGGTTAACTGAGTGGCTAGCTGATTGATTGAGTGCAAGTTGTATCATCCTTGGCCATATCAGTCTCCATCTTGACTATATATTTTCCTTTGAGTCGGAGTCGCTCCGCATCTTGGTTCTCCTTAAGAAGCCTTCGACCTTCGACGAGAATATTTGGCTCGTTGCCCTTCAGAAATTTGGCCTTTAATTCCTATTCATTCACCGCACCATCCTCAGAAAACCAGTATTTTATCCTTTAGGAAACGCTTCTAAATGTCAGCTAGGTTTGTGGGTAATCTTAGATCCATGTCAAATTCCAATAACTGATGACTTAGGCATAGAAAATCAACACTATGGAGCAGAACACCTCTTCCAAATTCTCCGCCTTAGCCATTTCATCTCTGATATTATGGATTTCTTTATCATATTGGGATTGGTTGTTGACGACAGACTCAAGGAGTGGCATGAGCATTTTCCTCCACCTTCTTCCTGAATTCTTCAGTGGCGGCCAATTGGGCCTTAAGTTGTACATTTTCTTGGGCCAATTTCTTCTTGTTCTTTAACGCCCTGTTCTCGGCCATGAGAGATAGGTTTTTCTCCTCAACCAGGTCTTGGTTTTGAGTGACCATAGACTAAGCTCGCTATTAAATCTCGCGCAAAGACCATCAAGCTCAACCTGGAACTTCCTATACGAGTTTTTCGTGGTTGTGAGTTGGGCCATGCATTCTTCCAAGTTCTTCTTGGTGTGCTCCAGGACGCTTTTGTCACAATCCCACTTCTAATTCATATTATCGATATCCAGCCCAAGCCTCCTAATTACTTTGGAAAGCCTTCTCAAGTAAATAACCATTTTCTGGTACTGGGAAAGTATATCATTAACACCCGCTCGTAGCTTGTCATCGAAGGACTATGGCACAGGATGCAGTGAGGAAGTGTGTTGGATTCGAGAGAAATAATGTTGGGGAAAGGACTTTTCCATCTCCTTTTTTCATTTCTCATTCGTCATCTCCTACTCCTGGGTAAATGTGACTTGGTGCTCCTTCTCACTTTTTCTGTCGGGCATGACGTCCCCCATCCCTTGGATGACGCATGTCAAGATTGCGAAGTCATTTCAGTGGGAAGCTTATGTTGAGACGATCTCTTGACTTGAGAAAGCTCACTGAGGGTCCTATCGTGGGATCAGGAGGACTTGTCATGAGGGCGAGGAATGTATTCACGATGGCACTATTCTCTTTCGCACTCCCTCTTGTGGCCACGTTCCCTCTCCTCTCTCTTCTTCTCCGTTTCTCTTTCCTGTCCTCACAGTCGTGCCTTTCCTTGTATTCACAATGGGAGGAGGTTTTCAAGGTAGGACTGCTCCTGGAAATGGTGTCGAAATGCCTGTGGTACTTGGTTCCTTTAGTCATGGAGCCTATAATTTAAGAAAAAACTCAATTCAAACCTCGACAAACGTATTTCAAATGAGTGTTGTGACATGAAGTGCTTGTGGCATGTGTATCCTAGTGATCCCCCGACGGTCCAAAGCCCAAAGTTAGATTTGTTGGAGTTGTCTTTTCGGCCTTAACAGTTGTCTCTTCTTCAGATTTTGGGAAGAACGCAATGAGAACCAAGTTCTAAGTAGAGTAAATGACTTCTGGCATCGCCAGGTCACTTATATCCCTAAACGACAAATTGGTGTTCCCTATCAGGGCATCGTGAGTTAGAGACTTGGCTAGGGATGGAGTTCAAACATGAGACTTTTCTGTTGCTGCTCTTTTGGAGGGAAGTTCTTAGATCCTTCTTCAACAACTTTTCACGAGATTTCTCCCTCTGCTCTTCTACGAGTTCCCAACTGGACATTGACGTAGTTGCTCCCTTGGTGGCACGTTTGACCCAAAACCGGGATCGAGTTTCAATAGCCGCTGACCCCCGACTGGGGGCATGTACATCGTTGGCACAATTGGTGCAGTTATAGCACTACCTATGCCTAAGTTTCGATCTTTAGTAAACAAGTGGAAACGCTGTAAGAACTCATCGACGATGGATCTCTTGACGCTCCGATAATTTATCGAAACGTTCTCAAAGTATCCAAGCGAGCGCGATACACGTTACCAGTGAGCTTGATCGAGCTGTCGGGTACAGAGGGATTCGAATGTTACAAACCCTCGAGGGAATTCAAGGAAAGAAAATTAGAACTTAGCACTTATGACATTAGATCCATCTCTTAACACATCCTTCCTACTGAGAGACATACAGGTATTCTGTTCTTATGTTCCCCAATTAGCTGACCCATTCATTATCACTCAGTTACCCGAGGTGGATTCGAAGAAGAGGTAGGATGGGATATCCTTCCGATGCTTAAAGTTGTAGAAGAAAACAATGTATTAGAGGGCGGGCTCTCGATGCAGATGCTCCTTGTATAATATGTAAAACGTGAAGAAATATGCGTATGCTGTGGGGTGTAGTTGAATGGGTGTAAACTTCATGCCATGAAGGATGTCAGTGATGAATGGAAGAAATAGAGGAATATACCCTACTATGCACATCTGTCGGCTGACATTCATATAGCCTTCTAGAGGGTTATGAGCAGTCTTTCCCTGAGCTAACACTCGAATTTGGTCAAAAGAGATCCTATGCTTTGCACACAATCTCTTTAACTTTGGTTCATCCATCGAGATGGACCAAGAGCGGTGCAGTTAATTCCCTTATATTGCCTTGCAATATCACCATAATATCGTATAGCAGATTTCTACTGCTATGTTATTTCTGAATAACTTATGAACTAGCCTTTCCACTTTAAGCCCCACTATATTCTGATATTCCGTATATATCCCATTATTTCGGCTATATTTTGCTATTTTTGCTATATCTTATATAAAAGAAATGAATTTAGAAATGACATTTGTACATTATAAAATTTGTAAAAATAGTTTTCTAATATAATTTTTTACCGTATATGTAACACCCCGCATTTTAATGAAATTAAAAATGTGGAAGTATGTATGTATATATATATATATATTATATACACAGATATGTTTAAGAGAAAAATTAAATAATGACAATTAAATTTTATGTAATAAGTTCATGCAGTTAAATGAAGGAAAAAGATTAATAAAAGAAATTAAATGCAATACATGAAATGCGAAGAAATGCATGCGAACAATTAAATAGAAATAAAAAGGAAAATTTGAAGAGCTTCAGGAATTTGGTCACGAAATTAGTGTCATTGCATTCATGGCGATTTTCTAGTCAATTTAGACCTATGGTTTGCAGAAATCCAATTTAGGATGAAAAAGATATCTTTTAATTAAATATTGCTACAAAACATGAAAAAAAAGAGGAATAAGAAAAGAATAATGGATTCCATTGTTCTAAGTCTTGTTAACAAGAGACTAAGTAGCCCAGTTGGTTAGAGCATGTGACTTGCATAAAAGAGGTACATAGTTCGATCCCCGCCAGCGCCATATTTTTGTTTTAGGGGAATGACTAAAAAGTGCCTTAGTGTGAACGCAGTTCAATTAAAAAGCAGTTTTCAAAGGGTTAATTGGAGGATTAATTGGAAAAATGGTTAAAAAGGTGTGTGTGTATATATATATATATATATGACGTATGGATGTCAACACCCCTGTTGATGCACATCATGTTGCACACATGGCACGTTTTTATTGGTTAATGATTGTTTTTTTCGCAACATGGCTTTTTTCTATTAGTCGAATGACGTGGACGATTCCTATGGCTCCTGATCTAATCTAAAGGTCCTAATACACCTATAAATAAACACCTAACCTAACCCTAATCTCATTGTTTTCATCCATGGCGCCTCCATGTTGCTCTAATCTAAATTAAAACAAGCCTTTCTTCTCCATCAAGACAAATTAGAAGATCATAATTTCTACAACAACTTCTTAGCAAATCAAATTTAGAATTCTAGATCCGTTCTTTCTCAAATCTCTAAACCTCACGTCGTTAGTTTCTAGATTACTTTTAGGTTTAGATAAATAAAAGTATGCTTTGACAGACAATGAATTGGATATGTTGTAAAATATGACTTTGTGTTAAGATGAAATTATATCTTATGTCATGAAAAATCTAATTTCTTAGATCTAATATAATTGTGGTGATTCGAATTATGATGTTTATATGGATCTTGACTTGTAACCATGTTGTGATGGAAGTACATCTATTAGTTTGGATAATTGTGACGTTATTTGGATCTAGATCTTTATGTTAATCTACTTTTTGATCTAAACATGTTGCTATGTCACGCTTATTATGCTAGATCTAGGTAATTGGACACCTAATGTTAAATCTAGATCTATTATAAACTTGACATGTTACATTTATTTAATTAGACAGTTGGATCTAGTCGTTTATATGAGTCTCCTTATTGTGGTAAATCCAGATCTATTGTAAACTTGAAATGTTACATTTATTTAATTGGACAGTTGGATCTAGTTGTTTATATGAATCCCCTTATTGTGATCTATCTAGATCTGTTGTGAACTTTACATATGAATCCATCTTTATGTCACCCTAATTATGCTAGATCCAATTAGGAGACATTTAGATCTCATTATCCTTGATTTGATATTTTAGGAATTGCCACAAGTTACCAGTTTTATATATCCACACCGTTATGATAATTACATGTCCTTTCACTTTTTTATCATACCAGTATATTATGTTAATCAATATGTGTTGAAATTATCACCTTTATCATATTCCCTTTTAATTGTTATGGCTGGGCTACTTTATAACCTAGATGCCGCCAAAATACGTGCGAATATGTTAGTTAAGGAAACGGGGGAAAAGGGATTTATAATTGGCATGTAATCTTTATTTGAATTCAAATTATCATTAAGATAGGTATTGACACCTATAAAAGGAAAGGATTAATTCATAAATAAATAAATCAAAAAATGGAATGTTTAGTAATTACAATAAGGAATTGTAATTGTACTTATGACATGAGGTTAGGTTACATTTGTGGCGGAAGTCTGTCCGGACCCGACCGGCATATCCAACAGCCACTATGTTGAACCTAATGTGGGAGGTCTAAGTATGTAAATACGAATTGGGCTAAGACACGAGGTTAAGCCCAACTTTGGAATAAGACTGCCTGAAACCGACCGACATATCTAGCATCCACATGTTGTAGGCCTAATGTGGGAGGTCTAGCCCATTGTAAACCATAAATGGACATGGTAATGAATTGGACTATTAACCAAATCTAATCCATAGGGATTGTGTGAACTTAGACTTAAGTTGAGGTTAAGTAAACTTGATTAAGCAAAGTGGGAGGGTTAAGTAAATCTTGGGTAGGTGGGTAATATTAGTATATATAAGCCCACAAACTTAACCGTTGAATAAACATGCTTGAATCAGTGGGAGGGTTAAGTATATCTTGGTTGGTGGGTAATATTTGTATATATAGGCCCACAAACTTAACCATTATAGAGTTGTGTAATTAAAGATCACCTTTTAGGGTATACATAACTGGTATAGGGCTATGTAATTAAAGATCACCCTTTAGGGTATACAAAGTCAGTGGAAAGCCTAGTGGGGATACAAGACAAAGGGGAGAGGTGGTATCATTTTGTGTGGGAGTTATGTAATTAAAGATCACCCTTTAGGGTACACATAAATAGTATAGGTCTATGTAATTAAAGATCACCTTTTTAGGGTATATATAGTCAGTGGAAAACCTAGTGGGGATACAAGACAAAGGGGAGAGCTTGTATCATATTATGTGGGACCCGTTTCAGTCAGTAACCAGTAGTTGGTATCAGAGTAGAGAACTCCATACTAGGCGGAGAAGGGGCACGCTTACTGATTGATTATAAGAGATCCAAAACGTGACCGGTGGTGTAGATGGCGCAAATCGACTAGAGACATGTGCGTGCATGGGCCGGGCAGAGGGGGACAAGACGACCGTGACACCAGTAGGTATGCCTGTGCACATCTTAGGTTGCCACTTTAGGGAAGTGATACCCCCTACTGTGGGGCCAACACATGATATCTACAGAGTAGGGAGATGATCGATTAGGGTAGTGATTAGGGTATACTCGGACGTATGCCCTAAGTCTACCAACTCATAGTGGAAGGGATCATCTCATTTTCAAATTATACTAGTAATAGTGCAGAATAATCATTAGAAGCACTTACACCTTAACTTGCTTAACTTGCTTACCTTGTCACACCTTCCATTTATGTAGTGATCTCTCTCTTATCCACTTTATATGCCTATCATGTTGCTTTTAATTATCTGCTGACTAAAAATAACTAGACTCGCCAGACTTTATGTCTGATCCTATTATTTCTCCTTCTTTTTTCCGTTCCCCCCCCCCCCCAGGTTCTCAAGGAGGAAATAATCAGACTTAATCGGGAACCAGATATCATCTTGCTACGAGCTACTTCTAAAGTATGGCTCAAGTTATTGACTCTACTATGGCTTAACTCTTCTTATTGGGGAAATGATGCTTTTTATTTACTTATGTACTCTGATGGAAGCAAGACATAAGTATTTTATTGTAATGGTTTTTATAGCTTATGGTATTGTGAACAATGGTATTATGATTAAGTCTGAAATAAAAAATTTAATTTTTCGTTGCTATATATATATTATTATTATCTGTCTTGTAATATTATGTGTCTGTTTACCTAAATGCTTCATGAAACTTAATGCATTCCCTTTGTGAGTAACATTAACGGATGTGGGGTGTTACAATATATTTTTCAAAATATAATATTTTATTAAATTTAATCAAGTTAAATAAAAGTTTACAATTTACATATATTTACTTGTGCTTTTATTTAAAATTACGAATTCACTAATTATAATTAAGTTGGGTGTCAATTTTCCATTTATTTATCATTTATATATTTGTGAAAGTATTATATATGAGGTTTATATGCTATTTTAGACTCATTCACAATATTCCACTACTTCCTCTCTTTATCCCAACTACAACTTTTTGCACCTCTGTCGTATTGGATCCGCTGAGCACTTTAAGTGTATAGGCCAATTGTAACAACCTGAAATTTGAGAAATAGTAATTTAGTTATTTAATTAGACTCCAAGAATGTAATTTTTGCAAACGATGAAATTTTACCATGAAACTTGCACCGCTGCGTTCGTGACGGAATTCTAGTCAACTTTCATATTTGCAACTTCACGAACGGAGTCTGTATGAAAAAGTTACAGACAAAATACGAAAATAGGCGGAAAATAAATTAACAAAAAATATAATACCATTTATAACCCATCCTCATTGGACAACTTGACCCAGAGCGATCGACCCTAGTGGTTGATTGTGTGGTCGACCTGGGGGTCGAACCCTCTGGCCGAATTTTCCCATTGACACTAGGTTTTTTAGGGTATTTTCATAATATACTATTTTATTAATGGAAGGATCTTTATTAAAACCAATCTAACGGTCTAGGGCCTTTCTAATCCCAATAAATAAACGGATAGACCCCATCATTTTGCGTACAATTCAAAGGCAGCAGCGAAGCTCTACCATTTCCCTCTTCTTCAAATTCTCTTCTAAATCAAACCTATATGTGTAAGTATATATATATATATATTGATATGTGTATATATATATGTATATGTATATATATATATAAACAAAATAAACATAGATTGAAGAAGATTAGAACCAGATTCATGTGCAAAAGAGACGGTGCTACGAATCCAAAAGAATCCCCTTTTTTTAATAATTGTAAATCTTTAAGAGTACGTGAATTTATGCCTAAAGGTTTATTCAGATTTGGATATCTTTTAAGTAAGGGGAAATTTATATACATCATTTATAATTAGCTGATTAGTTCGTTCGAAATAGAACTAAAATATATGCCTAAGAGTTTATCATATTTGTTTACTGTTTTTGTCAAATGCAACAACCTTGATTTTAGAGTAACTTGGAGGTATGGATTTAATCGGTTTTTTGATTCTTAAGATAATAGGTTGGTGATACGAGTTTGTGAGACTAACTCGTATAACATTTAAATTGGAAAATTAGATTTTTGAGCATTTGTTAAAATTAAACACTTGGAATAAATTATATAATTTTATTATAATAGAAAATTATTCCAATTTATAACATTAAGAATATAATTAAATAATTAAGTGGATATTCAAAGTATAGATATATTGATATGGAAATCAACATTTAAAAGGGGATAACATATTTTCAATATCAGAGATAAATTTATTGGTTGAAATTATTAAATTAATAATTAGGTTTTAAATACCAGATGTACTATTGATAATAATATCAATAGAGGAATTGTATTTAGATTACAATAATGAATTTAAAGTTTAAACATGGCTTTTAAATATTAATTAATGAACAAGATGGTTTGTTAATTGTATGAGAACACAAATACTGACGTGAATCAATATTTATAGGAATGGTATGTTTTATTATCGTTGATAGTAAATTTAATTTGCTGAGTTAATAAATGTACAACAACATTGTTGTATCGATAAATTAGGAAATTTATATTTTTAAACACGTACAATACATATAAATATGTGTATGTACTGTAGTATTGAAGTAAAAGAGTAAAAGTGTTTTTATATTGTAGTTAATGAGTTAAAAACCATTTCATTATGGTTTCGCGACAAAAATTGTAAATGTTGGTTTATCTAAACAATCATTATAATTTTGGGTCATGATATATAAATTGTTGTATTTAATAATAAAGACAAAATTGTGTATTTTGACATGTTAATGACATATTTGGTTAAATAAGTCATTGATGACATTTGTTTGTGTATTGTAGAGATTTCACGAGTATAAATAAGTATATTTTCGACAAACATATTTATTTTAATGTGTTATGTCAAAATTGAAAATTAAATTTTAGGTTAAAAATGTTTTTTGGTTAATTATCGTGATATGTATGTTGTGTTTTCTAAATTAACACGATTTAATTAGTGTATTGAAGTATGTGTAAATGAAATAATAGTGTGTTAAATATGTGTTATAGTATATACAAGCTAAATTTTCTAAAGTAGTGTACACTTGGGCCTAAAATTAAAAGATTGGACGAAATGCTAAATATTAAAAGTTGGGTTGTTTAATTTATTATAAGTAGCAGGGTTTTTAGGGAAATTTTCCCACCCTAATGTTGAAATGTAATTCAAACCATGATGATGCAAGTTCTCAGTAGAAGCATTCAATAAGAGAGTTATTCTCTCTCCTATACTTTGTTTGTTTAGTTTTTAGGTCCATTAAATAATTTAGACTGAAGTAATCTATGTATGCAGTGGATCGTAGGCTTAGTTTAGATATTTTTTAAGCTTATTTAAATGTTTTACTGCTCATTATTTTAACAAAGAGACGATTTCGTGTGCTTCCTCTTCTAAAAAGATAAAACGGCTTATCTTTTCCTTCTCTGTTATAAGCTAACATTTGATATCAGAGCCAAGTTCTCATACAAGTTTTTTGATTATGACCGTCCCACTTTGGCAGCGGTAGCCACCGTTTAAGGCTATCGTCTGCTGGGTTAGTGTCATCAATATCGTGTTTATTAGATCGTGAATTAAAGTTTGATGTTTCTACCGAAGCCAGCGGGGATTTGCCGCCTGCTAGAACAAGTCGTTGTTGCCGTCGAGAGAGATTCATTCGGACTTGTGTGTTACGACGTCATTGAATATTTTAATGTCGTTTTGAATATCCGTTGGATCTAATAAACACACCGTTGTCTGATGTTGCTGGAGAACGGTGATGTGATTTGATACTGCATCTGATTGTGAACTCTAAAGCAATAACCGAAGTAGATCTGTTTGTGATGGAGGGTAGAGTTGGAATGGACGGATGACGTAGTTATGATGAAGGCTGGGTGTTCAGGTAGGAGCAGAAGGAAGTTTTTTGGTAGAGGCAGCAGATGTTTGAATGTGTGGTTGCTGCTTGTCTAAATCATGGAAGCTGTTGCTGCCAAGAAAAGGTCTTGGATAGATATGCTCGTGTTGAATGAAGATAGAGCTTGGTTTTATATGTTTGTCACAGTGGTGCTATATGTTAGCATGAAGAACACGTTCAGAAGAACGTTAGTTGCTGATGTGACAATGATGAAGACGAAGACGATAAAGGATGTAATGTCGTTTAGTGGGTTGGATATTTATGAATG
This sequence comes from Allium sativum, assembly GCA_030737875.1. NCBI lineage: Eukaryota > Viridiplantae > Streptophyta > Magnoliopsida > Asparagales > Amaryllidaceae > Allium > Allium sativum. The sequence goes on from CM060926.1 coordinate 776,659,232, forward strand.
CTCGGGACAATTGTTCGATGAAATGCCTATTAGAGAATGGGTATAAGCCTACAAGTGAAGTAGATGAGTCTGAGAGTGAAACAAAAGTGTTTTTTGTGTCATCCAACAAGCAAATGAGGAAGAGCCACAGCTATAGATTGTTAGGGGATGACAAGTGTTGAGGGAAGGTACATATGCAGAGATCAAGAGGGTTCCTCAAAGAAAACATAGAGTAGTTGATGGTCAAAGTACCAATCAACGTGAAACAGTTGAGCATGTCCAACCAGATAGAGATGAAGATTGAAACTGAGATTATCTATGCAAAGATTTCAACTCTTCTCAGAAATTGCTAAGTGAGTTTAAAGCAGTTATGACCAAGAATCCAACATTCCATGCAAGGACCAAGCATGTAGAAGTTCAGCATCATTTTGTAAGGAAGTTGGTTGCTGAGGAGAAATTAGTAGTGAAATTCTATGGAACAAATGATCAGGATGTAGATCTGGTCACTAAAGCATTAAGTCAAGAAAATATCAATCCTTCATGGAGAAGATTAGAATGCGGGAGTTTGAATTAAGGGGAGGTGCTGAAATGTAATTCAAACCAAGATTATGCAAGTTTTCAGTAGAAGCAGTCAATAAGAGAGCTACTCTCTCTCCTATACTTTGTTTATTTAGTTGTTAGGTTCATTAAATATCTTAGATTGAAGTAGCCTATGTATGCAGTGGATCGTAGGCTTAGTACAGACATTTTTTAAGCTTATTTAAATGCTCTATTGCTTATTATTTTAACAAAGAGACTATTCTGTGTGCTTCTTGTGCTAAAAAGATAAAAACTTTTATCTTTTCCTTCTCTGTCATAAGCTAACACCTAAATCAAAAATGAGAAAAGAAGAATACGTTCTTTTCTATGGAACTCTTCTCCTTCTGCTTATTCTTCCCCTTCCAATAAAGAGAAATGATGGCCTCTTCCCCATGGCTTCAAAATTAAAATTTCCTTATAAAATTATGAATATTCTTTTGATAAGGTGGCTTCTCTAGCCTATATCCAACTCATGCAAGCCTTATTTCCAAAAAAATAAAGATCTTAGAGGAAATCTATTGCTGTAAGTTTACTAGAAGCTATGCCTGTCAATTTCTTCAGGCTTTGCCAGCCTAGGATGCTTAGATTGATCTTGTGCAGCCTTAAAATCAGCTCAAATCCAATCAAGGTGAGTTGATTAACTCACACAATCATGTTTATTGTTCTTTTAAGTAATTAGTATAATTTATGTTTTGATTCATTGAAAATACGCTGCTTTCCTGAGAAATATTAACATATATGTTGGTGTGCTGAAAAAATAGCCAATGCTCTACTTTAGCTGATGTATTTTGCAATTTACTTAGTGTTTTTAAGCGATTCTTTTTTATTTCAAAGTTTGGGACCTGCCCCATAAGTCTGCAAATTTTCATTATGTTTCGATCATAAAAAGTTGGTGAGAACAGCCCTCAAAGTCAGGGTTTTGTCGTGAAATCATCTTATTCTGAGTTGCTGAAACACAGCCAATGCTCTACTTTGAGCTGATGTATCTTACAATCTACTTGGTATTTTTGAGTGATTCTTTTTTTGTTCCAAAGTTTGGGATGTTGTCAATAACTCTACAAATTTTCATTGTGTTTTAATCAATAAAGTTAGTGAGAACAACCCTCAAAGTCAGGGTTTCGTCGTGAAATCATCTTTTTCTGTGTTGTTGAAAACACTGCCAATGCTCTACTCTGAGCTGATGTATCTTACAATCTACTTGATATTTTTGAGTGATTCTTTATTTTTTTCAATGTTTGAGATCTGCTCTATAATTTTGCAAAGTTTTATTGTGTTTCGATCACCATAAGTTGGTGAGATCAGCACTTAAATTTAGGGTTTCGTCGTGAAATTGACCTGGAACAAAACAACGTCTAGGTCCAACTTTTGGGTGTTGTATCTCCTTCATATTGATCTAAATTGAGTGATTCTTTTTTGTTTCAAAGTTTGGGATCTTGTCTATAAGCCTATAGATTTTTTAGACTAATCAGATATCGTTTGATCATCTGAAGCTTACCTGAAAGTTGCAACCTGAATTGATTTGGTGTGCGTTAACTTTTCTCGACACTTGATACTTTATGATTCTATGTGTGTTGTTACGACTTGGCTATTACTTCATTAGCTGGAGTAACCAGGTTCACATCTTTACCAATCCAATCTCCAAATTATGAGATAATTATGTTGATTATTTTCAAAAAATTTGATGAGATTAGGTACACGTGCACGGTTTAAACTAGCTTTCCAATATGTAAATAAATATCGATTTTACTATAGTTTTGGGGCTAAAAGAGTTTTATAATTTTGTTATTTTTTTAAATTTAATGTCCTCAAAACAATAGTATAAATTTATTTTCATAAACATATGGATTTCATAAAGAAAACTATTGGTTTCGTAAATTGTTTCAAAACTTGTTTGGAAATCAAGTAGTTTCTTATATATAAACTACACAATCTTGCACCCTTCAAGATAGCGTATTGTTGTTGAATAACATCGTACACTCTGTGGTACGGAATAAAGAAGTATACAAAGTTGGTTAATTCCAGTATAGTTAGATTGAAGCTGATGTCTTATTAATGATGAGTTGGTGTTTTCTATGTTGTCAAATGCGGAGTTGGCGAGCGACAAGTAACCATGCAGTGAGAACGTGTGGTATGAGACACACTATTATCACTATTTGGGTTACTTACTGGGAGTCAGTGATGCATTCTGAGGTTTCCAAGCCAGTACTTGCTTCAGGGTGAAGCAGAGACTCGAGGAGAGTCAAGTATATGTATCCACTTGATCAGGATGGTCAAGATACACTCAGCTAGGGTAGTCGTAGTGAGAGGCGCCTAATTTGGATATGTATACATACTTGACAAACTACCCGAGAGGGACAGTACATAGCTGGGGTAGCTACATCATGTTGGCACGTGCATATTTATCTGAGTTGGATCCACAATTTTCATGTTTTTAGAAATGTGAGAATTTGAGCTTTATGATCGTATTTTGAAATTGGAGTTTTCATGTTGGATTTAATTGGATCGGGATGATCCTACATTTTAGTTCAGTTTTGGATCTATGATCCATATATTGAGATTTCGAGGTCCTAAAGTATGGAACTTCTTTATACTGTTGATTCTAACCTCTTGAGTTTCTTATGATGTTTCTAGAGATTTTTGTGGATTTTGTTACTCGTTTTGGGAAGTAGAGCTGCATTTAGTCGAGGGCCTAGTGTATGAGATTTATTTAGTATCCTTTATGTGTGAAGTGTGAGTTTAACTTAAAATATTCTTACATGTTGTTTATTCACAACTCTTGAGTAAAGAGTTGTATATCATGTGCTATCTATCACTTATACTAATTTGTAAACTAGACTGACCCGTGTGTTTATTACTCGGGTCAGACTGAGATGTTTCAAGTATAGTTACTGAGCTTGGATTAGCGAGTTCTCTTTGGACTATCTTCACCAAAGCTACTTTCATTTGAGTTTATGTAGTTGAGTTACTTATTCTTCTGATTGTGTCATGTTGTATAAGTATCATGGTTTTATCTATTCATGTATAGCTTATGCAATTGTTGTACTCTAACAATGTAATATTATGAAATTGCTCTGTGATCTATGATGGCGTATTTATATGTACTGTGTTCTGAGCTGATTCTGGAGCCACCATAGAATTGTACTACATAAAGTATTAGGTATATTGAGCTTCTTGAAAGAAAATCAAATATAGCAATCACTTTAACGACATACTTAAGACTTGTTAATGCAAAAATATAAGTGGTCGCCCTCAACCAGCCCTATTCTCCGCTCTAATAGACAACGTTACCTAGTAATTCTCTTTATTAGGGTGGATCTCAGGGTGGGGCGTTACAAATGGTATCAGAGCAAAGGTTCATGACAAAGTACATTAAGCACAAAACAGAACCATAATAGTACATGTGTTATAACGTAGAAGGATAACAATCATGACTACTTTATTGTTTCCTTTTCATCCTATCTTGAGTTTCTTGTCTGAGAGTGATGAGGATCCTTGTGGTTCAGGAACACATGTAGGAATAAGGGATTTATCCCATATGCATTCCATTGTTAATATCTCTTTTCATAATGTGAGTTGATAAGAGAATATTTCCATCCTCTTTAACGATATCAATAGGAATTACTTAAACACTTATTCAAGACTATATAACACTGAAGATGAGTAGTGAAATATGATTTGTTGCAAAGTAAGATATGAAACTATCACATTGGAATAGTGTTAAATCACTATATGGGATGTGGAGTATAGTGACTTTGGAGAGGCAATGACGATGATTTGTCGACATCGCAGCCAAGAACTAAGAAGGATTGATGGAAAACAGTGGTTAACATTCCAATCAAATTGTAAACATAAAATTAAAATGGATTGACCATAATAACATTCTAAATATACAACTTTCTAAAACAAGCGCTTCACTTTTGGGATACAAATTCTAATTACATTAACTTGACAAGTTGCCGCCAATAATTTAGATATGGACCCTGGAGAATGGCGAGGCTATTTGATGATTGAAAAATCCAAGTAGCTGCCATAGTTGAAAATTTTAGATAATTTCGATGGCAAGCTAGCATCAAGTAATGATGTGGGAGCGAAAATCCTGAGTGTGTACCTCAAAATGCACCTTGTGAAAGGTAAATCGTGTTGTTTAAAGCTTGATATTAGTGAGTTAATGAACAAGATTAAAGCTTTGTCTAAAGTTTTCAGTAAATTCAAATGGAAAATTTTGAGCTTCATGGGGTAGTTTCTTAAATTAAGGAATTCTTGAGAAATAAATTGAGATAAATAACTTGTAGAATCAAAATTAATGAAGTTCTAATCATAGCAAATTGCGAGGACACAAATTATTTAAGGGGGGAAGTCTATAACAACCCGGATTTTAGAGTAACCGGGAAGTAAGGATTTAATCGGTTTTGTGATTCTTAAGATAATAGGTTGATGATAAGAGTTTGTGAGACTAACTTGTATAACATTTAAATTAGAAAAATAGAGTTTTGAGCATTTGTTACATTTGGAATAAATTATATAACTTTATTATAATAGAAATTTATTCCAATTTATAACATTAAGATTATAATAAAATAATTAATGGGATATTGAAATTATATATATTGATGGGGAAATCAACATTTAAAAGGGGATAATATATTTTCAATATCAGAGATAAATTTATTGGTTGAAATTATTAAATTAGTAATTGGGTTTTAAATACTAGATGTACTATTGATAATAATCTATATTATAATGAGAATACCTTGGAATGAAGCTTTTGAAATTCCCGAAACACCCTTCTATATTTGTACTGTTTGAGTAGGGCATTTCTGTATCTTTTGCGCCAGGTCGTTCCCCCACGTTTCCACCGCTTTCCACGACATCCACTACCTCACTTTCATTTCCAATCGTTTCCTCCACTTTCCCCTATTCAATCATCTCGCTGAGGAAATTAATGGCGACTCTTCTCATCAATTTTCATGTTTTCCATCTTCTCGCCCTCATCTTCTCTGCTTCCCCAACTGTATAAAAAAACCTAATTTTGCGATTTGTCAAAAGTAAAATCGTAACGTAGTCTAACCTTTTACTGCTTTGATTTTTTAGGGCTTTCTTCTCACTGTCTTCGGCTGGAATCCTGCAGTACGCTAATCTTTCACGAAGCTTATACGGAAAGTACCACGGAGACGCAAAACGTGACGATTCATCTCCTTTTCTGTGAACGCATCAGGGTAAACTTACTCTAACCGTTTACTATTTTTTTTAAATGCTTTTCTTCTGAGTGTCTTCGTTTGGAATTCAACAGTTAGGTAATCATTGATTAAGCTGATATGGAAACTACTAAGGGTCTGCAAAAGGATGCTTATCGGATGATAAACCGTCTGTTGCTAACATGATCAAAAAGATGCTTATGTATAGATTGAGAGGACGATTAATTCGACCAAGGTACAGATTGGGAGGTCGCATCTGAATTTAAGGTCGAGATTGTGCCTTTTTCTTGCGGAAGGTACATATGTTTCTCAACTTCACATCGGTTCATGATCAGGTTTTCATGCTTAGATCTGTTGCAAGTATTCAAACGTTGGAAAATTTTATGTAATCTTTTTTTTCTCTAAATTTATAAATTGACAAATAAGTCAATGAGGCCGAGATTGATGCCTATTTCTTGATGAAGATACTTTAGTTTCTCAACTCGCCTAATTTGGAATTAAACAGATAGGCTCATATTCAAATAATTAGAATCCTTCATTTCAAAAAGAGAGAATGATGCATATTGATTTTTTTACAAAATGATGGGTTTCCTTTACAATTCACTTTTAACATGCTAGATGCCATTTTATACCTACATATTTAATTTTTTTTAACGACATACTTTTTGCGTTTGTTATTAAAGAGTACCTGACTGCCTCATAAAAGCTTCTTCTTTTAGTTCGTATAAAAAACTAGCCAGCTTGCTTCTTAACTTATCTTATTATATGTCTGTGTTTTAAGTGCATCAATTTTATAAAGGAGGTCTTTTGAGCTTTGTATAAAACTGATGTGCATAAATAAAAAATTATGTAGATCTATGTAGTTTTTGTTGTGATCAATCGAAACTTTAAAATTTGAAAATTATAACTGTGAATTAAGTACATAGTTTCTAGGCTCACTAACAAGGAAATAATATGAAAATTTAAAACTATGTGTTTCATTTTCTAATTTGTGTTTATAAAATAGTAATATTCTCATATTGAATTGAACAATCTATTAAGTGATCCCTTATTGATGTAATATGAATACTCATCATACTAGCATTATATTTCAGCCTAAATTTTTTATTTCACAATAAAGCGATCAAATTATAAGATAACTATCTTAAAGCTTGAGCTTTTGGCATCCTCAAGTCACTTGCTATAGCTATAAACCGACTGATCATGCAATATTTGTTTTACAGATTGTGTTTTGCTCTCGCAATCTGCTCTCATAAATTTGATATAAGCACAGTCTTATGGTATTTGTTTCTTATTCCGTTTTCTATATTCGTCATAATTTAATAGCCTTATTTAATGCCAATGGCTATTTACAGCCAATTTTTGGTGCGTTAGATTTTAGGTCGATATGTTGCTATAAAGTTTAGTTATTCAATCACATATTGGGATTTAACGATTGTTACATGAAATTCATCAAATTTTCGTTTTAAATTTGTAAATTAAATTTACCAATATTTAATACTTACACTTTCACCATTAATTCTCACTACTGTGTGCTCTCACAAGTTTTTCTCAAATAAATATTGTGAATAGAGTTAAATCATTATATTATGAGCTTGCCAAAATTTTATTGGCATAATAATTATCTTTACTATATGATCAAGGAAATTTATAGTATGCATTTAAATCGTATTTAATACTCATCTAATGAAAATTAAAAGTAGAAACCTCATATAGGTACTATTCGTATTATCCTATTTATATGCATCTCTCACGAATAGTTGTATAAAGTATATATTTTATATAGTCTAATAAATTTGAGCTTCTTTCAATTCACGCTTTTGACGTTAGTTTTTTTCAACTTTTCATCATCACATTTTACCAAGTGGGATAAGGAAAGTTTGTATTTATGAGTCTACAAGCTTTGACAGTTAATAGCACAAAATATTGAAAAATAATTTTCATTACTAATATGGTTAATATTCATAATATTATTTTATATTTTATACCCTTTTTATGAAGGCAATTGATAAGTAAAGTTGTAGGTTGTTTGGAGTTGCTTCAGTAGATGTATTGGCTTACTGTTATTTATCTTATTATTTTATTTGCAATAAAAGGTGCGGGTATAAAGTAAACTAGCATATATGTAAAGCAATTGTTTGAACATGGTTTGATACTTAAATATGAGGAAAATAAGCGTTTAAGCAAAAGAGGCTGGGTTTAAAAGTTTGGTAGGCTAAATTTGTATGGTCTATTCATCACCATTAATACTTGGTTACGAAATCAAATTATGAGTTTGCAAATGGACAAAGTTAGAGAAAGGTGTTAATATATTATATATAGTCTAATAAATTTGAGCTTCTTTGAATTCATGCTTTAGACGTTAGTTTTTTCCCAACTTTTCATCATCACATTTTACCAATTAGGATTAATGAAAGTTTGTATTTATGAGTCTACCAGCCTTAATAGTTAATAGCACAAAATATAGAGAAATAAATTTCATTACTAATATGGTTAATATTCATAATGTTACTTTATATTTAATACCCTTTTTATAAAGGTAACTGATAAGTAAAGCTGTAGGTTTTTTGGAGTTGTTTCAGCTGATGTATTGGCTTACTGTGGGTAGTTTTCATCATGGATAGTTCACAGTATGGCTTTTGGTTATGTAATACATGCTTTGAATATGTGCAATTAGTATTATTAAGGTCCCATATTTTCCATTGTAGGGAAAATTTGTAAAGATAAAGGACCAATTTGTTTACTGATCCCTTAAAAAGTGCACAAGCTTTTACTAATACAATTCAATATTTCCAGCTGAGGCTATTTGGGTTTAAAAGTAAACAATAAAGCAAACATTAGAGATTTAGGTCGCATATTTGGTATCTTTAATAAACTGTTATTTTTCATGTCTCTACTTTCCTTCTCTTTCATTCCCAACCATAGATTTTTTTTCACTTTTTTTTTAAGTTTTGAAATATAGAATGTATTATTTTGTAAGATAGCTTAGTTGATTTTCAGCAGTATTTTTTGAAAAAAGGGATAATGTCTCTTCTTTACGATAATGATATGTTAGCCAAATAATTTGGGACTCAATTCTGATGAATTTTATAATACTTCATTTGAGTTTGAATAGCGTTTTTTCTTTTTTCAATCCATACAGCAAACTCAAACTACCCGAACTCTAGCATACTACATTATGTATATAGAAGTAGACAACAAACTGTTTCTACGTTATGTATTTAGAATTTCGGACTCAAATGTTTTTTCCTTCTGAAATAATACTTTATCTTGGTTTGTAATTTTTGTTTTTTTAACATTTAAAGATTGTATTGCGTCTTTCATTAAAATAGCATAATGTTCTTTTTCATGTTTCTTCTTTATACACCTTAGAAACCGCATGTCCATAGAGGAGTCCATCGCTGCAGATATGGTGGCAGTGAGGCTTGGGCATGACTAAAGCTGCCTTGGCCAGGCCTGCTGTGCGCATAAAGATGTGTAAATAGGTAGCTTGACAGTGCGTGTCTGTGTTAGGTGTTAACAGCTGGGTTCAGACAGGGAACCATTCAAAGATTAGTAAAATATGACACTATTTGAACATCCGATATGTTTATTATATAAATTCTGAAACCTTATGCGTTGATCTTTTTATCATGTGTAAAAATTCCAATTTAGCAATTTAGTGCGTAAGTTAATAGGGCAAATAAGGATTGTAGGCCAAAGGCAACGGTTACCAATTTTTGTCATAACTGTTGATTACTTCTGGTTTAATGCTAGCATTTAATTCTTTTGTAAACGAAGCTACTATTTTAGAATTCCTATTTAATTATGCAGTATTTAGTCAAATATATAACAACTTTTGCCATGACTCCATCATAGCAACTGCATTACATAACTAAATGGTTCTTTTCCATTTTAATGTAAAACTTTGCGAATTTAGTAATTTCATTAATGGTATCAACCATCTATATGCACTGTTGAATGGGGAAGACATGATCCTGCGTAATAGAATAGAGGTGATGATCACAACAACATTGGAAACAGTGGAGTTGTACTTATCTAATTATTACCAATAAGATTTCCTCTGTCTAGGATGATGTTTACAGTGTACTAATCCTGTTTCGTCTTATTCAGTTATAGAGAGTGCACGACATCACCAACGACATCTATGGCAACTCAGGTAATTTGATCTTTTTTGCATTTTGATGGCTCAAACTCTGAAACCTAGGGATCTTGGCAACACAGTGAATTTCGCTATAGCTGATACAAATAAGATTTTGAATCTATAATGTAAAGAGTTGTTTAATTCCAGTTTGTGATTTCTTGCATCATATCAAAATATCACATTCTTATAAGCTTCATTTCGACTTCTTCCATTTAGCACTCCGATACCATCAAGATTAATTCTGCTTCTATTTTCTTTCACTTTAATTAATAATAGAAGTTTCATTTCACCGGGTTGTTCTTTGCATGCTCTTTGATTCAGCAGCAGTTTTAAAGGTTGACAATGAAAAATAATACAACTCTACTAGAAAATATAACTAATGTATTTTTTTGTTTTGGTATAGTGTATTATGCTGACTTACTCATGTAAGAACAAAAATCTCTATAGCAATGCATATGAGTACCCAAATGCAGTATCCACATCTATGTTTGATAGATAAAGAAGGAAGATTATCTGCAAATAAAGGAGGTTGTGGAGGTATGATTTACCACATGGCAGCTAGAACGATCAGATATTCATTAGCATGAACTAAAAAGATCATTTTCATAACTTGAATTTCCGGTTGGAAAAATAAACGAAGATGAGGGATACGACCGGAAAATTGTTGCAGTCTATTTCATGGCAACTTGAATGCATACTTTCCTTGGCAATTGGTACCAGAGACTTCCAGGTATGCAATATTTGCCACATTTACATGCATATTTTATCTTCAAGTATATTTTGCATACAAATTTTCAGATAAATTTTCGATTGTGAAACTGATTTCACTGCTGAATTTTTGAACCGACCATTCAAGTTAACGTTTTATCTATCTTAACTTTTATTAAAGATTGATGTTATGCAGTAAGGCCAAATCCATAAACTCCATACTCAAGTCCAGAGACAACGCAAACTCCTCTAAACGCCTCTTACCATGTTTCGCGCACTGCATTCTCATACACCGCACCCAAACCTCGGTAATCAACGGCCGTCACAACAACCAAAAAGATCTCCTGATGGATTTCCAGGACCTGCGCCTGGGGTTAATGTCTGCATACACAGACCATGGGAAAAGATATTACGGTGTCACAGGCAAAGAGCCCGAGCAAGAAGTGCCAGAAAAGGTAATTGCTGCCCTATATTTTTTAAGTCGTTAATAGATATATTTTTATGGCATACTTAACTTCTACGATATGTTTGATGTTTTGGCTTGCTTTGATACAAAGGGTATTAATATATTTTTTTAAAATTCAGAAACATTTATTCATGAGATAGACAACGCCTTGCTTGGTCTGCATCTGCAGGTGTTTCTCTACATGGTCTTGATGGTGGAGGTGCAGGGAAAGATATGTCTTAATGGTTTCAGCCAGAAACCAAACCTTGCTGCTCGGCCTGAAACAGGGATTAAATCCAGGAATTGAGTATTGCGAGACAGCGGGTGCAGACGAACTGGAGCCACATACATATTGCAGGTTGGAGCCTTGGGTCGTGGAGGAATGTGGTGCAAGCAATGATAGAAGATGGATGATATTCAGCATCATGTTTCCTTTATGCACTGATCTTTACAAATATACTTGGAATGACATGCTTGATTTGGTATCTATCATAGGTGTAAGTAATATGGAGAAGATCATCTGAAGTATGAGCATTCCATGTTAATGTTATCTTCCACTTTCATTATTTCCTCCCACCACAGTCCATCATTTTGTGATGAAGCAACTTTGAGCACTCCTCTAGAATCAGTAAATGCAAAGAGAAAGCAAGCATCCTAAAATAGTGTGCAAATTGGTAAACTGAAAAAAAATCATGAAGAAAATGGAAAAATCATGAAGAAAATGAAAAAATTGTAATATATATATATATATATATATATATATATATATATATATATATATATATATATATATATATATATATGTGTGTGTGTGTGTGTGTGTGTGTGTGTGTGTGTGTGTATGTGTGTTCTTATTGTATTGCTTTTTGTTCATGCTTTATTCACATAAGTAAAATGTATGGATGTGTGTTATTTCTTGAGTTTATGTTATTTGTTTAAATTAGTTTTTGCAAATATTTCCTTCGCAATTCAATGTTTAAATATTTCAGTATATTTATTTAAATCGTTTACTCTTGCCTGTACCGTTTTGTTTTCGCTTACTCCCTCCATTTTGGCATTTTATTAAGCGGAAATAATTACATGTTGTACTAAAGTACTAATGTCATTGCAAAGTGGAAAAACATATTTAGATTCTTAGCATGGATTTACACAATAAACAAATACATCAATCTTTTGAATGAATTGATGTGGTTCAGGGACACTTTGCCACGCATTATAGTATGAATTTAAGAACTACGGTTATGTGCATGGAGTGTAATGTGCTTTGAAGTATTTTTAATCAAAAACAAAGATTTTAGCTGGTAAATTTAATTTCTTCATACAGGAAATATAAAATTTTCCAATGTACTAAATTACAACTACAAATTTATATGGAAAGAAATTATTTATTTGATCATTATTTCGCTACTACCAACATTGGTCTCAGTAGTCTATGCACACGTCCAACGGACGTGCTGGACATACTGGTATCAATAGAGGAATTGTGTTTAGATTACAATAATGAATTTAAAGTGCACACGTAGCTTTTAAATATTAATCAACGAATAAGATGGTTTGTTAATTGTATGAGAACACAAATATTGATGTGAATCAATATTTATAGGAATGGTTTGTTTTATTATCATTATAGTAAATTTAATTTCTTGAGTTAGTAAATGTACAACAACACATTGTTGTATTGATAAATTAGGAAATTTATATGTTTAAACGCCAGCAATACATAAAAATATATGTATATATTGTATTAATGAAGTAAAGGAGTAAAAGTGTTCTTATGTTGCAGTTAATGAGTTAAAAACCATTTCATTATGGTTTGGTGACAAATATTGTAAATATTGGTTTATCTAAACAATCATTATAATTTTGGGTTATGATATATAAATTGTTGTATTTAATAATAAAGGCAAAAATGTGTATTTTGACTAGGGCTGTTATGGTAACGGTAAATTTACCATTACCATACCATTACCAATCGATCGGTAACCCTTTTTGGTTGAAATCGGTATACCAATTAAAACGGTATGGTAACGGTAAATTTACCATTTTTAACGGTAAATTATCGGTAACGTTTCTTGAATACCAGCGGTAACGGTAATTTTACCAGTTAATTCAAAACATAAGTATACTCATCTGATATGCTTTATTACATGCACGTAGAACCAAATAAATGATTATATTTAGTTCAATAATCAGATGAAATAATTACAGGTACACTTATTTTCTTTTTCATTTATGTTTTTTATAAACTAACACCACATATAGTATAATAAAAATGCACAGTGTATAAAAAATATGTTAAGATATAAACTTTGATCGCCAAACGGTAATTTACCATTACCAGTGTAACGGTTACCAGATTATCGGTATACCAGTCAATGGTATACCAGTCGATCGGTAACGGTAACGGTAAGCAATTCTGGCTTACCAGTAAAAACGGTACGGTAACGGTATTTGTCAAACGGTAACGGTAACTATTACCATAACAGCCCTAATTTTGACAATGTTAATGACATATTTGGTTAAATAAGTCATTAATGATATTTGATTGTGTATTGTAGAGATTTCACGAGTATAAATAAGTATATTTTCGATAAACATATTTATTTAATGTGTTATGTCAAAAGGGGTTTTTAGGCATAAGAACAAAATTATGGAAAAAAATTAGGCACAAGGACAAGAGGCAAAAAATTTAGGCACAAGGATACTTTTTATTGTAAATCAAGGATATCAAGGGCCCACTATCATTTTCTATTTTAAACTAAAAAGTGTCATTTACCTAAATCTTTGGCCTCTTGTCCTTATGCTTAATTTTTTCTCTAATTTTGTCCTTCACACTATTTTCCTGATGTCAAAATTGAAAATTAATTTTGGGTTAAAAATGTTTTGTGGTTAATTATCGTGATATGTATGTTGTGTTTTCTAAATTAACACAATTTAATTAGTGTATTAAAGTGTGTATAGATGAAATGATAATGTGTTAACAATGTGTAATAGTATATACAAGTTAAATTCGCTAAAGTAGTGTACACGTGGGCCTAAAATTAAAAGATTGGACCAAATGCTAAATATTAAAAATTGGGTTGTTTAATTTGTTAAAAGTAGTAGGGTTTTAGGGAAAATTTTCCACCCTAAATCAGAAATGAGAAAAGAAGAATACGTTCTTTTCTCTAGAACTCTCCTTCTGCTTATTCTTCCCCTTCCAATAAAGGAGAAATCATGGCCTCTTCCCCTTGGCTTCAAAATTAAAATTTCCTTGCAGAATTATAAATATTCTTTTGATAAGGGGGCTTCTCTAGCCAATATCCAACTCATGCAAGCCTTATTTCCAAACAAATAAAGATCTGAGAGGAAATCTATTGCTGTAAGTTTACTAGAAGCTATGCATGTCAAATTCATCAAGTTTTGCAAGCCTAGAAATCTCAGATTGATCTTGTGCAGCCTTAAAATCAGCTCAAATCCAATCAAGGTGAGTTGATTGACTCACACAATCTTGTTTACTGTTATTTTAAGTAATCAGTATAATTTATGTTGTGATTCATTGAAAATACACTGTTTTTCTAAGAAATATTGGCAGATATGTTGCTGTGCTGAAAACAAAGTCAATGCTCTACTTTGAGCATAAATATTTACAATCTACTTGGTGTTTTTGAGCGATTCTTTTTTAATTTCAAAGTTTGGTATCTGCCTATACGTGTACAAGTTTTCAATGCATTTGGTTCACCAAAAGTTGGTGAGAACAGCCCTCAAAGTCAGTGTTTTATCGTGAAATCATCTTTTTCAGAGTTGCTGAAAACACAGCCATTGCTCTACTTTGAGTTGTTGTATCTTACAATCTACTTAATCTTTTTGAATGATTCTTTTTTTGTTCCAAAGTTTGGGATCTTGTCAATAATTATGCAAATTTTCATTGTGTTTTGATCACTAGAAGTTGGTGATAACAACCCTCAAAATCAAGGTTTCGTCGTGAAATCGTCTTTTTTTGAGTTGCTGAAAAAACAGCCAATGCTCTACTTTGAACTGATGTATCTTACAATCTACTTAGTCTTTTTGAGAGATTCATTTTTTTGTTTCAAAGTTTGAGATCTGCTCTATAATTCTGCAAAGTTTCGTTGTGTTTAGATAAACAGAAATTGGTGAGATCAACCCTCAAATTCAGGGTTTCATCGTGAATCGATCTGGAACAAAACATCGCCCATATTCAAATTTTGGGTGCTATATCTCCTTCATTATTGATCAGAATTGAGTGATTCTTTTTTTTTCAAAGTTTGGGATCTTGTCTATAATCTTGTAGATTTTTAGATTAATCGGAGATTGTTTGATCATCCGAAGCTTACCTGAAAGTTTCAACCTGAATTGATTTGGTGTGCATTTTCCTGTCTTGACACTTGATACTTTGTGATTTTGTGTGTGTTGTTATGACTTGGTTGTTACTTTATTAACTGGAGTAACTAGGTTCACATCTTTATCTATCCAACCTCCAAACTATGAGATAATTATGTTGATTATTTTCAAGATTTTTGATGAGATTGGGTACACGTGCACGGTTTTAAACTAGCTTTCCAATATGTAAATAAGTATCGATTTTACTATAGTTTTGGGGCTAAAAGAGTTCTATAATTTTTTTATTTTTTTAAATTTAGATGTCCTCAAAACAATAGTATAAAGTTATTTTCATAAACATATGGATTTCATAAAGAAAACTATTGGTTTCGTAAAATGTTTCATAACTTGTTTGGAAATCAAGTAGTTTCTTATATATAAAATACACAATCTTGCACCCTTCAAGATAGCGTATCGGTTGTTGAACGACATCGTACATCTGTGGTATGGGACACAGAAGTATACGAATTTGTTTAATTCAAGTATAGTTAGATTGAAGCTGGTGCCTATTAATGATGATTTGGTGTTTTCTATGTTTTCTAATGCAGAGTTGACGAATGGTAACTAAACCGAGCATTGAGAACGTGTGGTATGGGACGCACTGTTATCCTTGTTTGGGTTACTTACTGGGAGTCAGTGACGCGTTCTGTGGATTTCAAGCTAGTGCTTGCTTTCGGGTGAAGCAGAGACTATGGGAGAGTCAAGTATATGTATCCACTTGATCGGGATGGTCAAGATACACTCGGTTGGGGTAGTCGTAGTGAGAGGCGTCTGATTTGGATACGTATAAGTACTTGGTAAACTGCTCAGGAGGGGAAGTATATAGTTGGGGTAGCTATGTCATGTTAGCACGTGCATATTTATCTGAGTTACCTTGGATCCACAATTTTCACGTTATTTGAAATATAAGAATTTGATCTTTATGATCGTATTTTGAAATTGAGGTTTTCATGTTGGATTTAATTGGATCAAGATGATCCTACATTTTAGTTGAATTTTGTATCTATGATCCATATATTGAGATTTCGAGGTTCTAAAGTATGAAACTTCTTTTTTACTGTTGATTCTAACCTCTTAGTTTCTTATGATGTTTCTGGATATTTTTGTGGATTATGTTACTCATTTTGGGAAATAGAGCCGCACTTAGTCGAGGGCCTAGTGCATGAGATTTATTTAGTATCCTTTATGTGTGAAGTATGAGTTTAACTTAAAATATTCTTACATGTTGGTTATTCAAAACTCTTGAGTAAAGAGTTGTATATCTTGTGATATTTATCCCTTATACTGATTTGTAAAGTACACTGGCCCCTGTGTGTATTACTCGGGTCAGACCGAGATGTATCAGGTATAGTTATCGCGCTTTGATTACGAGTTCTCTTTGGACTGTCTTCACCAAAGCTACTTTCATTCAAGTTCATGTAGTTGAGTTACTTATTCTTATGATTGTATCATGTTGTATAAGTATCAGAGCTTTATTTATTCATGTGTAGCTCATATAACTATTGTACTCTAGCAATGTAATATTATGTAACTGTTATGTGACCTGTGATGGTGTATTTATATATACTGTGTTCTGAGCTGATTCTGGAGCCACTAGACAATTGTACTACATATAATATTAGGTATGTCGAGCCTCTTGAAAGAAAATCAAATATAGCAATCACTTTAACGACATACTTAAGACTTGTTAATGCAAAACTCTGAGTGGTAGCTCTCAGCCAGCCCTATTCTCCGCTTTAATAGACAACATTACCTAGTAATGCTCTTTATTGAGGTGGATCTCGGGGTGGGACATTACATCAAACCTGAAATAATAAAGTGTGGTATGAACATCTAAATTTGTAGGCCTATTTAGTTTATTATACTTTTGCCTACAATTGTATTTAGGTTGTTGTGGTTATTGTATACACCTTACATATGGAAATTAGTCCCAAACCATAGTCAAAAATTGTAGTTTTATTCCAGATCCTTAATTTTGGTGTTGATTTGAGGTTTATGTAAAATTATATTAAAAGATTATGTCTGTTTATGTTTGATATTGTTGGGGTTTTATTTGGTTATTATAGAATTACCCATTTTGTTCTTTTTAATAAAAAGGACATTGCCTCAAGTCAGCAAGAAATATATACAAAACAATTAGGAAGGGATGTGTAAATTTTTTACTTAGCTTACAATAGCCATTCCAAAACCATATATTTCTTGTGATTTGAAATATATCTATACTCTCTTTTTAATTATTTTAGGCAATTTTACAATAACTACAGTTGTTAACCTTTTTATAAGATTTTGGATCTTAAACAATATTAAACATAAAAAGGTTTGTTTTAGTCGTTAGTTTAGACCAAAACATAAATGGTTAATAATAATAAAATAAAATATTGTAACTACGTTGAACAAACTTAAATAAAAATGTATATGTATACCCATATCCGTCCAAATCTACGTAAGTAACGCAAATATATTATTATAATAAATGTTTGTTATTGTTGTATGTTTGAATAATTTCCACTTTAATGGAAATATATATGGAAATATAATCCATAATAAACGGAAATAGGTATTATGACCGTTGTAGCAATAAGTGGATTTGATTTGCTATAAATAAGGTCATAAACAAAATAAGGAATGTTGTAGCCATCTTTGTTTGAGGAAAATAAATTGAATATGA
Organism: Allium sativum; assembly: GCA_030737875.1. Lineage (NCBI taxonomy): Eukaryota > Viridiplantae > Streptophyta > Magnoliopsida > Asparagales > Amaryllidaceae > Allium > Allium sativum. The sequence goes on from CM060926.1 coordinate 776,677,330, forward strand.
TAAACTTGCTGAATGGTTACAATTTGAATTGTGTTTGGAACAGGAATTGTAACGCCAATTAGGGAATCTAATAAATAATAAATATATATGTATGAATACATAAACAATAAATAAGTGGAATTAAAAATATAGTAATATATGGAGTTACAATATATATAGTAGAATTAAAATGGAAGTGATATAAATAAGATAATAAGCGCCTTAGAAAAATATGACTGTTATGTCATAAATGACATTTAACAAGTTAATTGATGCCTTAGGGTATATGACTGTTAGGGTCATTAGTGGCAGATAACCAGATTAATAATAATAAAAGGAATAGAAAAAAAGGGAATTGATGGAGATTGATTAGCGTAGTAAATACTAATTCCAATAAGCAAATCAATAAATAAATATCCTAAGAACTGAAGTTATAAATTCCTAGTTAATATAGAATTATTATAATTTGAACTAGGAATTGGACTTAGTAGGTTAATGATACGAGATCGGTTAACTTATTCGATAGAAGTCTACACTTTCCAACAGTCAAATATATGTTCAACTGATGTGAGATATCATTAGCCATATGAATCTATGACGATGGTTAATTGTGTAACCAGGGTTATTTCTTAAATCAAGGTTTATCTCAAGAGTGAGGTTCCCGCCTCCCGGTCCAAAAGAGGAAACCTTGAGAAAGAAACAATTCATAGTGTGGCCAGTTTCGGGGTAAAGGTCTTAAAGTAGTTAGATCTAACCTTTAAAGGGTGTTAAGAGATCGCGTAGCTCACCTCCCTATAATCAAGAAGAATTAAATGCCTATTGGGTACGAACTTGGTAATTCCCACGTTAGTCCGCTTCATCTAGGTAGTAAGTGATTGAGTTGCGGGTCTGCCTTGGGATTAGGTATTAAATGACCGCTCCAGAGGCACCAAAGGTTTTCCTATCCTGTAGGAAGTATTGAGTGACTAAGGTGGTTATCCAATAAGGCTAGCTAGGTAGTAACGAGGGGGTCCGCCGGAGGAAGGGCATAAATGACGAGATTTCATCTACCTATCCTGTAGGTGATAAGTGACTGCATACTATCACTTGTCTTATGCAGGGGATGTGAAACGACCCGCAAATCCGTGCTATCAGAGTTGACTAAATACACCACACGTCCAACCCAAATAACACAGAAATACGACTCATTTTTAGAAAGAAGTTAGAGGATGAGAATAGATAAGATAGAAAACTTAGAATAGAAGAAAACGAAGATCACAAACTCACAGCGGAACGAATAAAATATATTATATAACATAACTTTTGCAATACAATCTGTTTTGTACATATATACGTACCATCATCAGAGTGCACATAACATTTGATTCAGCGGAAGTAACTCTAAATAACTAACGTTGAAGCCTCCTGCTTCAAGCTCCTCCAAGTGTATCTGTAAAAGCCTGAAACACTTGACTGCCCGTACAAATTTGGGCACCCAAGAGTTTAGGGAAAACAAAACAAAATAAACTCTGGGTCAGTCATGGGACTGGTGTGAGTAAACTCCAACCACTTGTTTAACTTTAAAAATCCTTTCAAAAGAAAAGATAATAGTAAGACCAGCCCACACATAAACATGGACGGTTTTTACCTTACTATAACCCAAAACACTTTGATACAAGAATCCAGTGATATTATAATAATGTCTACATCAAGTAAATAACCAACTAGCAGAACGCTTGCATCTCACGCTCTACATATATAGTATAAAATCAAAAACCGCATGGCGCTTATTGGAGATTGGATTTCCAACATGACAAGGTATGGGACCACCTTCCGACAGTGCATCTCTAGAGGCGAATACACCTGGGTTCAACAAGAACGTCTTGCAACCCGGCCCACACATGACCGACCACTCATTTCGCTTGAGTGTATCGAATGTATATCACCAACGGTTGGACTCAAACCACCGTTTCCCGAATGGGCAGAATCGATAGATTTAGAAACAAAAGGAATTTCTCTAGATAGGTGATTATACACCCTAATGGGAGCGACCCACATAGCCATGCTGCCTGCCCGATTTTTGTCCTTTCCCGGTTGTTGAGGCCTGAGGCTACGCATACTTACCATTCATCGATAACACAATCACTTTGAATGCCACATCGTCAGATCCGTTAATCACTAGTTGAGTTTGCACAAATATTCTGGATGTTATGCTAAGGGATAAATCCGTTGCAACCATATACATTCATACAGACCAACCCAATTGATCATTGGAAATACTCTGTCAGACATTCGTCCATTTACGTTCGTTCTGGGATTGAACGAAACCGAAGGCACTATTTCTATAAATAGAAAAGCCCTTGCACTTCACTCCGTCTTCAATATATTCAGCATACTTGGTTCGCAACGCTTATGCCGATACGGAGTGGTTCACGGATAATAATCCAACCGGTCTCTCCATATTGACAACGATGGTCAAAACTTCGATAGTCTGTGATTTAACTATCGAATAAAAACAAGTGTTCATCCAAACATTTCAAACAAATCACTGGGCTCTTTAATTAATATTTCATTAATTAAATCACTTCTCCATTTCCTTATCAATATTTGTTATCCAAATATTTCAATAACCATATTGGCCCTTTACGCTACTTTTGATTTCGTTTCCTTATCGAATTCTATATATATATCGATATATAGATTTCTAATTTGTCAAATTTCTTAAAAATATTCTAACTCCTTAAATTCCCGGAAAAAATTCGCCATAACCTCCCCTGTATCGGGAGCATCGGGAAATTTCAAATAGCTTCCCGGTATCTTCCAATCTCAAAAAGAAAAAGAAAAAGCCAAGCGGCTTGCCGATACGGCGCATAAAATCTCATATATGAATTTAAACATGTACCTTTTTGTCGGGCACCTAAATAAAAATCTTCATATACTCCGTCCCATATCTGTTTAACACCTGTTCACCTGTTTCAATTCAATTCAATACCATCTAATCGTTTGAATTCAGTTTCGCCCGTTTACTCTTTAAATCGGCCATTTTGCCTATTTCACTTCTTTGTTGAACATAACATGTTCAAACAAAATGTTTAACTTGTTCATAACTAAATTGAATTTCAATTTCAATTCCAGTTTCCTTTTCTATTTCGAATATAAATTTTCAAATCGAATTCACTTATTCAAATCCCAATATCCATTCAAAAGCTCCTTAACTAATTTCTATTCAATTTAGTTAATTCCATTCAATAAATCAAAATCTGGTTTCTGTTTCAAAAATCATATTCATTTACACAACTTGAATTCGCATATATTTTGCAACTCACTCTGAAATTTTCCAAATAGAACTTCGGATTTATTTTGCTTAAAATCCTTTTATAATATTAAATAAACCATTATGGTTTTAAAACGATTCTGGCGCTGTTTTTCTGAAAATTTGATTTTGACATATCTCAAAATCTATACGACGAAATTCAGATTTTTCTCTTCCATTTGAAAACTATTATCAAACCGGTCCTGACGTTTCTTGTTTCGCAGAATTTCGACTTCAATTGAGTCCTGTATACTCGATTGAAGTTCGAATCGCTATTTTACGAACTGCAGCGCTGCGGCGAGTTCGTTTTAATTATATTTATATATATAAACGTTAAACTTCTTTAAATGAATTCAACTTCATTTAACTCCACTTGAATCCCTTGATTCCAATTTCAATCTTCTTTTGAATTCTATATTTCAAATCCCAATTCCTTTTCAAATTCAATATTTGAATTTCTATTTGAATTCCCTATATTCAAATTTGATGTTTGAATTCATTTGAATTCTCTTATTCAAATTCTATATTTAAATTCCATTTGAACTGCTATAATCCAATTTCTATATTTGAATTCTATTGGAATTCAAATATTCAAACTCCTTTTTAAATTCTATATTTGAAATTCCATAGTTTAAAACTCATTTGAATTTCATATTCAAATCCCATAGATCAAATCCTATTTGAATTCAATTTGAATCTTTTATATTCAAATTCCATTTTTCATTTGAATTCTAATATTCAAATTCATTTCCAGCCTCATTTGAATTCTAATATTCAAACTCATTTCAACACCATTTGAATTTCCATTATTCAAAATCATTTTCAACACCCTTTGAATTTCTATTATTCAAATTCATTTGAATTCCCTTGAATTCAAATTCCATTTCAAAACTATTTGGATTTCCTATTTTGAAATCCTATTTTCAAAGTTTATTTCAAATTCTATTTTGAAATCTCATATTCAATTTCTACTTGAATTTCTATATTCAATTCCATGTTCAAATTCAACACTCGAATTTCTATTTCAAATCTCTATTCAAATTTCATATTTGAATTCCAATTCAAATCTTTATTCAAATTTCATATTTGAATTCCAATTCCAATCTCTATTTAATTCTTCTTTGAAATTCTATTTTCAAAGTCTATTTCAAATTCTCTTTTGAAAATTCTATTTTTAAATTCTATTTCAAATTCTATTTGGAAAATTTTATTTCAAATTCTCTATATTCAACACCATTGCACGTTCTATATTCAAATCCACCTTGGGTTTTCTATTTGAATTCTAAATTCAAATTTTCCATTTCCTTTTCTTTTTTAATTCAAATTTCCATTTCCTTTTCTATTTGAATTCAAATTCTATATTTAAATTTCCTTTTGAATCATATTTTCAAAACACTTGGATTTCTATTTCTGAATTATCAAATGATAATTTTTTTCACTTCATTTATAACTTCGTTATAAAAGAACTATTTATAAACTTCGTTTATAAAGGAACTACTTGTTTTATTTTTCAAACAAGTTTATATTTTATTCCCACTTAAAAATTCAAATTCTATTTAAAAATAGAATTTTTTCCTTTTTAAATCGCCCATATCCTTTTTACGATATTTTAAAATATCATTACTTAAGCCCAGTGATAAAACACACAAAGCAACCAATTATTTATTTTTCTAACACATCATATATAACAATATATATATGCAAACAAATAAACAAACAGATAATATTTTTTTTTGAGGAATCCAGTTGGATTCCTCCAACCTGTTTTCCTGCATCCACAGATGTTAGCACATAAATAATACCCATTCTGCTTCGTGGCAGAATATCGCGGTATAGAAGGTCATCCACTAATCATAGCGTGGGGCGTATAGGGTAATCATCCGCTATGAAACTGCGGGCATCCGCTAATGAGACTGCGGGAATCCAACCAATCAATCAACCCAATATATATATATAGCCTAAATAACTAATATAAAAACAACCAGAAAGCATTCACACAAGCAACAAACAATTATTTTTAACGAAATAAAAATAATTAAAAATAAAAGGTGAGTGAGATTTACTCACCAGGATTTTTGTTTTGCAGAATATCCAGTTAAAATTCCATATCGCCCCTTTTACGGATTTACACAACCTCTCGAATGACTTTATACCTACGATGATTTATTTTAATTTAACGATTTAACACTTTTTATTTAAATTATTATTTAGACGAATGAATAAATTTGCTATATATTTAATCTAACGGAAATTTTAAACCTAATGAACATAAATGAACTAGGTAAAAATATATACCTTGTTACTTTTCGAATACATGGTTAAATCCATGAAGTAACCTCCGAGCATTTCCAAATTTGCATCAGCCCAAAACTGCGATTCCCATTTCGGCATTTAACCAAACATCTTGCAGTCAACTACTTTCAGATCTGAACCCATACTCCACAATACCATCATGTTCGCGCTCCACCATTCAGATATTCAACTCCTACTTCGCACTCCTAAACACATCGTCATCATCAATAATCCAACATCGCACCATCTACCAAGCTCTGCAGACCCGAACCTTTGACCTACTTCAATTCAATGTCGCTCAAGGCTAAAGCATTGCAAACACCATCGCGTTCACCCTCTTGAACCCACTGCGCCTTCCCATCCCATCGCACCATTCCAGTTCGCCACTAATAACCATATCGACCCCCCCTGAGTACCCAATCGCACCCCTCCATCACTCGTAATTCGCGAGCCTCTCACAGCTTTCAGGAATTCGCGATGTCCCCTGCGTTCCTGGTTATAACGAATCCGACTTTGTGGATTTCCATTTGGTATTGAACGTGATTTTGGGGTTCGAGGTTTTTGAGAAGGGTTGGGTTCAATTAAATTTCCTCTGAAGAAATAGCAGTGCGAAAATATCTGGGAAGAAAAGAGAAGGGTTCTCGTGATTATATAGGCATGAGGAAGGAACCGAAGTACAGAGTCATTAAATTGATGTTTGCTTGCTACGAAGTTGGGGAGCAGGAATTTGTGCTCGAGAAAACTTAGGTCTGCAGCCTCAAATGGTTAGGTCGGCTTCGTTAATCATAGGTTAGCTGAAATGATGTGATTTTATTTTGATTTGATTTTTTTTTTCTGAATTAAATAACTAAAATATCTTGCGGTCTCTCAATTCGAAGTCCTAAACCGATTTTAATCGTAACGACTGACGCTCTCAGATTATATCGTTATTCTGAGCTCTACGGAACAAATTCTAAAATTAAATTTGACTATATAGAAGAGATAACAACTTCAATTAACGATTAAAACTAAATTCGATTTAAAATATAAATTGATTTCAAACAATTAAATTTATCGATAATAAATAATTATTATCGTTCTAGTTCAATACAGAATTTCTATTAATCGGCTGTATTGTTTCGATTTAGTGTTACACTGGGAATTCAATTGTTACTATTACGATAATTAAATATATTTGATATTAAATCATATATCGATAATTAAATTGACAAATCCAATATAAAATTCATTTATATTATGAATTCAATATTTAAAACTATACTAAATATTTAAAATAAACTGTTCAAAAATCTGGGTCGTTACAGGATGGTTATATCCGTGAATGACCCAAACCTTGAATTAGTAGGACTTAGTAGTTAGCGTCCTCTAATTTATATTTGGGTAGAATAAACCACCGTATAAGGTATTAAGTGACCAAAAGGTCCGCTTTGGGTATTAAGTGATCGAAGGTATCCGCCCTTACCTTACATTGGTAGCGAGGCCTTATGTGGCTATATATATATAAAATAAGTACCCTCCTTATGTGATAGCAAGAATTTAATTACCTACCTCTTACTTAATTAATAGTGGTTTAATGGCTTCCTACTTATGCGTAAACGTTCTATCTCAGTATTGCAATATCGTTATGATTACCTTGGGTTTAGTGGTCAGCCGTCGTGCGTAAATATATATAAGGTTAGGTTATAATTACTAGCCATGTTAGACATGTTTTGTTTTTGACCAAAGGAGTACATTTTTGTATTATAGATAGTGTTATGCATTTTCTGCTCACCAGGACTTGTTGTTCCAACCCCCTCCTCATAACGACTCTCAAGTTTACTCCGAGGAAGGAAGGTCTTAGTAGGTGTTCAAATTAGGTTTTCGCTCTCATGCTCGATATCAACGTGGTGGTATGCCTTAAGGTAGTCACCTTAGTCATTATTTGTTATCTTATTTCGTTTGCATTGTGAGTTAGTTTTATTTTACTCTGATTTTTCTCATGCTCATTAATTGCAAGTACCAGATTTATACTCTCCGTGCTTGGATGGGTTTGAGTTTTTCAATTTTTATCGAAATTCAGGCTCTGAAAAGTGTGGTGTGCTACACCAAGAGTCAGTCGACTGATTCAGAAAGATGGCCCCAGAAATAGTTTCAGGAGCGCCTTCGCCCTCACCTTTCTCTCCTCCCGATGACGATTCGTCATTAGACGATGAGATAGTTGGATCCTGGTCGTGAGGTTGTACTACGAACTCCGAGCCCTCATCTGATTCGGCCTCAGAGTTGGACTCTATGTCAGTATCTCGAAAGATTGTTTTCCCTTTCCAGCTTCAGAAGCTCATGTTTCATATCTTCCAGATGTTGCAGTTGTGGTACCTAAGAAATACCATTAGGTAGAGTGATAAACCCGTAATTCCCTGTGTGTCAATTAATGTAGTGCATGTAGTGGAAACTGTGAGAAGATGATAAGAGAAATATAATGCTGGAGATATGCGGCAGATTTCGACCTGATAGACCATATTTTCTGATCGTCTTATCGAATCGCGATTGTGGATGATTACAATTCACAATCTTGCAAGGCAAATGTTCTGTTATTTAGGTAGTCTAAAGTTATATATGCACATCAAGCTATGTTTATGTGCAAATCTGAAAGTTTTGATATGCTCTATCCTAACTGTCCAGATATACCAATGGATTCAAGTTCAAAATTGATTCATTATTATGATTCCGTTCAAGGTTGTTTTGACCATCAAGTTTGGTTGAAGCGTCGAGTTCAAAGAACCCAATCAAATTAATGATTTCCGGGACAATCAACACCGGATCGATCATTTCCGGATCAGTGATTCTGGATCGACATATCTAGCTCTACCTTTCCGGTTCGACCGATCTTTGGATCCACTAAGGGATGTCATGCTAGACATATGTGTTTTTTTTAACATTTCTCCAACTTATCTCCTCTAATCTGTTTCCTTCATGGGTCTCCCACTATACTCCAGAACTTTCCATGGCATTCCTCCTGATAGTTTCTCCATCTCGTTCCAGCTGATTCGCCAATGCTTTGGCCACTAACACCAACATTGCTTAACCTTTCTCCTATTGTTGTCTCCAATTCAGAGTCGCTAATGCTGCCACCTATGGCAATGGCGACGACGAACTCAAGTACCATTGAAACCCAAATGCAAGATTCGATTTGAATTAAAAAGCATGAAACAAACAAATCCATACCCACCTAGTTGATTCAAGGTCGAGATTAAAGGAGTAATCTATTGTGGACTTAAGTATTGTTTTAGATTTGGAATTGGACTGGATTAGGGTTCGAAGAAATTTGGAGTATCGGTTCGAAGCAGTAAAAAGTAAAAGAAATGGATAAGCGCGTGGGCCCAATATATAGGTGAAACCAAAGACTTTTCAGCTTCCCAGCGATGTGACTAGTATCTCATTCCGAATCAGCTATGTCGATCCAAGATCTGCATCGACTATGTCGATCTGGAATTTGGTTCGACCGTCGATCCAAAATATTAAAAAAAAGGAGGAAGAAAAGAGAGAAGAGAAACTTCCATAGTTCATTGAATTGGTCAATGACTCCAGGTGTTGGCTCGCACACGACAGTTGAGTATACTTGACCATGCGCTCGACTCATGCAGAAAAGACAACATCGTTTGGTAATGACCTGTATGTGAGCAATCACATGCGAGAGCCAACGACTTGACACAACTTGACTATGTGACAAATATAATCAACCTCTTGACTCAACGAGGTTTGAGTAACTACTGTGTTTCATGATAACTCATGTCAAAATCTTTGACCTCGCGAGTGCCGTCGGACATAGTACAAAGCATGACTAGCTATTTATATAGAAAAGGAGAACCTAAGAATTGTGACTAATCAAAAGGACGCGACTATTCATCATCAGTTTCTTAAGAACATATGACATCTCAAGGTGGTGTAGCTCAACCAGTTCAAAGCACATATCTTCTACAATGCGATGTACTTTGGAGTGGAGGGCGCAAAATGTTGACCTGCCTTTCGACAAGGCCATCAAGTTCATAAAGGTTCATAACCAAAGCACTCAAGACGTGACTCATACTCATTCATGCACCAAGGGATCAAACGAAGCAACCACGACTAGATCCCAAATCTAGCTCGATCGAGCCCGGCTCAACTAAGTTGGATAAAGAGCTAAATCTGTATCGACAAACATCCGGCTCGACGAAGACGTTGATGAAAAATTCGTATCAGCTAACATCCGGGTCGACTATGCCGACCCGGGCATAGGTCGAGCTGGATTATAACTAACTGTTGACTAGCTCCACTATATCGTGACCCAACCCACGATCTCCATTATTCGTGGATTAGCTGCCACGTGTTCATGCCGAGCCGGGTTCAAATATCATCTATGAATAACCCCTAGAGCATCAGAAAAGAGACTTTCGGCTTTTCTAACACATTTTACTCTCTGCAAACACATTGTACATGAAATTTTACTACCTCATAGCATTATAACCTCAATTTCTTATAAATCCTAAGAGAAGTTATAAAGTGGATGTAGGCAATCTATAGCCAAAACGTTATAAATTGCTTGTGAGTGTTCTTTCCTCATTTTCATTTTCTTTTTCTTCGCTTTGAATCTCTTCATCATAATCTATGGTTTTTTGGACCATTTCTGGTGTAAACAGTAATAAATTATAAAATGGATCATGTATACTTATTTAACACTAAATGAATTGCTGTAACATTTGAATTTGGGTTTTGACAGAATTTGCAAAGGAGGGAGAGACTAGGGGTGTAGATCGGTTGTACTGGACCGGACGGAGGTGTATTCAGTTTTAATTCTAAAATAAATCGGATCGAACACGGACCGAACACGGACCGAACAAAAAAATTTCTAATACAAATTTTCTTGTTCTAACTCGTGTCCTAAATGAAATCGATCGGATAGAGACGTATATTTTTCAAATACGAACACGAACGGGCATGGTCGTACATGGTTATTTATATCAAATTTTTCATGTTTTATTAGATTTTTCTCAATTATACATCGAATACCAGTAATTCAGACGAGTTCGAACGAACATGGAGTAAACGTGATTTTTTCTCGTAAATTTTTTGTTGTTTTAACTCGTCCTAAATGGAAATCGGTCGAAGCTGGATGGACGTATTTCGGTCGCTGACACGGACGAACATCGATCGAACATTCATACAAAATTTATTGTCTTAAGAGAGACCTAAAAGGAGAAGTGAAGTTGTAGTTTTGACCTTCATAATCCAAAAATACGTTTGATGGAATGAAGATACTAGGATTCACACATTACCCTTCTTTGAAATATTTTAATTCTAAAATTATGCAAAAATCGAAAAAATACACCGAGAGATTAAGTAATAAGATATAGTAAATACCTGTGGAAAGTACAAAGAACGCTAGACCAACGCATGCTATTGCAAAACAAAAATGCTGGTATGACAAAAAAATATTTTGTCAAAAAGTACACCAGAGACAAAACAATAGGAGGTCCACCCCTTGAATTACACAAATACCCCCTGAATTCAATGCTTACCACCCCTAAATTCCGGAATTACCCCTATTTCTTACTTTTTGACAAAAAAAATTTCGGGTATTCTAGCATATCTCATTGCAAAATGGTTCAACTACCTAAATAGATCAACGCATACTATTGTACACATATAAAGATACATAATTCATCACTGCGCGAAAAAACAGCCTGATGTATGTTACTGGCTGCTCGTGTTGGGTGGCACTTGAAATGAAACATCATTTTCTAAGCAACACGAATGGCCAGAGTGTAGCATATCTTCAAAATCTGCCAAAAAACAAAACGAATAAAAATTCAATTTGCTTGTTCTCTAAACATGATTGACTTTTTTTTTTTTGTAAAATAAACATACAAAGTTCTCAACGTCACACATAGTTCTATAAAATTAAAGAAGCATTGGAAAGCAAACATTCATCTCAATCACACCATTAACAGTTGTCCCCTTAAAACCCTACACCTATTGCTTCTTCCCATCCCCACACATATCTTCCTTCTCCTAATATATTCACATTCTTCTTCAAAAGTATCACTTACTAATACATAAATCTACATGGCATATTCAAGCAGTACTGGTTCCCCATGTGGTGCATGCAAGTTCTTGAGAAGAAAATGCGCTTCCAACTGCGTATTTGCTCCCTACTTCAGCAATGAAAATGGCGCTGCTCGATTCTCAGCTATACATAAAGTGTTTGGTGCAAGCAATGCATCCAAATTGCTTTTAAATGTGCCTCAGTCTGATAGATCTGAAGCTGTTCTCACTATTGCATATGAGGCTCAAGCTAGGTTGAGAGATCCTGTTTATGGCTGTGTTGGCCATATTTTCTCTCTTCAGCATCAGGTACATGTAATCCTTGTATCATCATTACAGTTTTATGTTGTGGTGAATCAATCAGCTAATTATGCAATAATATTAAACAGGTGGCGATCTTGCAAGCACAGCTGATGCAGACAAAGATGCAGATAGCAGGCATGGCAAGCTCGACATCGTCAATGGAAAACCAATGTCAAGTTGAAAACAATGAGTACATGAGTAGTTTTATGCAGAATTTTTCAGTTGACTACTGCATGGGATATCACCCAGAAGTGCAGTCCAAGTCAGATTTTATGCAGGAGATTGGAGCAGGAGAATGGAATTGATGCTTGTTGATGACGAGACTGATTTTGATAGTTTAGCTTCAAGAATTATGAGGAATTAGATGTTTTTGCTTATGTTTTTTGATGATGGGATGTAAATAAGATGAGCTGAATGGGAGTTGCTGCAATCATGCAATGACATAATAATTTATTAGTCAAATGATTTGAAATGTTGTGTTTGATAATCTATATGAATCAAATGATTTAAAAATCACTTTACATGTACATTATTTTCCCAAAATAATCTATTACTAAAACATCTTGTTTTCTTGTATAGTTGCTTTTTTTCGTTTTCTTTCAATCCATCAAATAAAAACCATAATGAAATTTAGTCAAATATATACATTTTGATGTTGGCAGAAATGTAGTCAAACCTAACTATCAAATAGTATTTTCAGTTAATGTAATGCAGAAGATTTATTTTATTTTGAAATTGAAGTTGATATAGTTGAAATTGAGATATCTATAAAATAAAAATAAAAAAAATAAAACGCTGCACTATTAGTGACAAAAATTAAGTTAACTCTGTTGAATCTAGCTTAATTTAGTATTAGTAATTTTTAATGTCATGTAAATAACTTTAAGTTTGAAAGAGAGAAGATAAATGGGATGATCGAACAAGGTAATTATGTACAAAAGAAATGATGCATGGAAAGTAATATTTAGTGTATCCAGAGGCATTTATTTTATATTTGTGTATGTAAAACAACTCTTGATGCATGGATAAATTTAGCTATGATTCATTAATTGTCTATTAATATTAGTACTTAAAATCTATGATAATGTTAAGTTGTTACCATATAAATTCAGTTCAGTACTGCAGTCCAGCTGCCAGATATATTTTTAACAATTATCATTTGCAAACTCGTCATCATTTCTATTATATATGTATTATTTGAACATCATACCAACCATGAACCTTACTGGTTTGGCTCATCTTTGCAAATTAATAACCATGTTTGTACATTATATTGCTTATCTAATGTAAGCTGTATAATAGAAAATGAAAATTTTGATGAACAGAACTCTAAATCTTTTTATGTGCTTGAATCAGTTAATTAAACTACCTTGCTTTAGTTGAAAAATGAAAATTAATGCCTCATTCTCGATATTATATTTTCTTTTCAATTCATTTCTTGAGCGGCTAACAAAATTACATTATGTTCTGTACCATAGTTTTTCAAACTGTGGTATTATATGCTAAACATATGGTGTAAGAACATTTTGAGCATGATGCTTCCAGTTTGCACCATTTTAAATATATTACACACTATGATTTGAACCAATGATTGGTGAAAAGAGTTGAATTCCTTATGGTGTAAAATTCAAATAGCGAACTCCTAACTGTGTCTTCTTCTTCTTCTTCTTCTTCTTCTTGTAGATTAAACATAGTCCAAATAGTCAGAATTAAAGCTGTAAACAATACGATGAGAAGAATAATCTATACGCACACGAGTAGACAACATGTCTCCTGAAGTGTTAGCACATGATGAAATCAAAGCATTTGTTTACAAATCTCTTCCTTTTGAAGCATAAATAATAGTCAAGGTAGTACTTCCTTTTCCCAAAAGCAAACCTACCATAAACTTGTATACACAAAAGTTTGTACGGAAACAAATTAAGAAATGTATCGTATACTTAATTCCTATCTGTTTAGTTGAGATAGGTGAGCCTTTGATACCGGCGACTAATTAAGAAATACAAAGGAGTATTATAATTTTCTCTACGGTTAACACAAATATTGGATCCCCTTCTCTGCTAAAATGTAGAGAATGGATTCATGCTAGCATCTCAGCCATTATCGGAAACCAAAGTGTTAAAACGTTCCTTTATATCAGTGCAAACCCATCCAATCCTACACGCATTATCATTTCAAATAAAGTAAAGAATATTCGAGTTCAGTTTTCCATCCTCATGTTCTCTATGGCTCATATGCTACAGGAATCTTAATCATCCAGCACAACAGATCAATAAATTAGTAGAATCCATAATATTTGATTAAGGAACGATGAAACGAAATAAGTGTTAAGGGACATATGATTTGAGCTGAGCTGATTTCCACTGCAAATTTCTAGAGAATTCTAAAGTATTGAAGATGATACAAATTTATAGAATTCTCAAGAGATTAACAAATTGCTTTTTGTATTATTAAATAAGCATTTCATGTTTTATCTAAAGTGTTGTATCTAGAATATTCTAATAATAAATAATTAGTTTGATGTGCCTATAAATATGAGAAGAGACACATTATATCCATGTACTACAAGTAATACAACTTGGACCAAAAAACATCAAAGTAATAAAGTTCTTCCATTACAAAATCTTTGAAGCCATTTCTCCATTAAACTTTTCATCCAAATATGTCAACTATTCAACTATTTTCCACTACTACAACTACTAACAAGTGGTATCAGAGCCTTGTTCGTTCGCATATTGGGCCAAAAAAAATAAAATCCAACCATTATAAGGTATGACATTTCTACTTTTTTCGTCATCGTTTGTTCTCACAAAAGAAAACTTTGAAAAATGAAGTAACAACAAGAAAAAGAATTGTTCTTTAAAGGGTTATGGAAGATCGTTGAAAATGACTACGGATGGTCAGAAAATACTAAAAATATAATAGAGGAGGAAAAAAATCATTTACAAGTTTGAGATGGAAAGATCTTCAAGCTCATGTTGTGATGAGTGAGAACGTCGATGAAGTAGCATGAAATCATATTACTGGAGAATATACTGCAAAAGAGTCATTGAATCTATTGAAAGAAATATATGGAAAGAATGACACAAATATAATAGAAGAAAACAAGAAGAATAGTGACCTGGAGACTAATATTGAAGATGAAAAGTTGGGAGTAGAAAAGGAGAAGAAATTCGATGAAGAAGAAAGTATACTTGCAAAAGCTACAGATCCTATTGAAAAAAGAGCAGTGCAAAACAACGAAGAAGAAGAAGCACCTGCTAAAGGAAAAATAACTGCTAAAGAAATGTAAGTGACTGCAATGAAGAATATAGCAGGTTATGTTCATGAGACAACAGTAGAGATCAAAGAAGAAATTGATTTCAAAACTGGACAAGACAGTCTTAAAACTGTAACGGAGGAAATAAGTCTCTCAATTGGTGCAAAACACAATACAACGTTATGGAAAACGATGGAAGCTTGGAAAAAAGAATTGGGAAGACATAGTAAGATTTCCAATGTGTAGCTCTACCCGGTTCTCATATGCACCAGGTATAGCTAGAAAATGTACAGTAAATAGGTATGCGCTGCATAGTAAGTTGATGTCCCTACAAAAGAATAAAACAAAGTAAAAAAGAAAATTCGGATAATATCTCCATTTTTACTGAAACATGTAAAATATAAAGATTGGATAGCATATGAAAGAGTACAAGTACTGCTGGACAGAAGAGTAAGTTGCAGACATTTTCACAAAAGCATTGCCAAGAGCTAGATTTGAGCAACTTCGAACTATGCTTGGAGTTTTCAAAATTTGCATCAAAGAGAAGTGTTGAAGGTGTTGCAAATTTCTAGAGAATTCTAAAGTATTGAAGATGATACAAATTTATAGAATTCTCAAGAGATTAACAAATTGCTTTATATATTATTAAATAAGCATTTCTTGTTTTATCTAGAGTGTTGTATCTAGAATATTGTAATAAAAAAAATTAGTTTGATGTGCCTATAAATATGAGAAGAGATACATTATATCCATGTACTACAACTATGTACTAAAACTTGTACTACAACTACAAGCAATAAAATTGTTGCATTATTAAAACTTTACTTCCACTATTTCAACTATTCAACTATTTTCCACTACTACAACTACTAACAATAATTGAAAAACACAAACTCTCAAGCATTGCATGTCACTGGTTTTCATTCCTTATATAAAGACAAATTGATCCAGTGGCTGAGATTTTGTGTCCATTGATTTTATCAAATTTAAATGTCCAAGTAGTCGTTCTCATAAATAAATCAATATTTATAGTTGGATTTTATAAAGAGACTATAAAAAGGTTTACGTAGCGAAATTCTATTTTATAAATATGTTTTATAAATAAGTTTTATAATTGGATTTTTCGAGTGTTAAAGCTTTACTGCGAAATTCTTGTTTTATAAATAAGTTTTATAATTGGATTTTTCGAGCGTTAAAGCTTAATTAAGTTTTATAATTAAGTTTTATAGGTTATAAAACCAAGTTTTACAATTAAATGAGTTTATAAGTGATTTCAACTATTTTTGAACAAGTTTAACAAGTAGCCTTATCTAACTTGTAACATGACATAGAAATGATCTTGATTTTTAGAACTGAAATTATGAAAATTTAGATATTTATAAATGATTTAATCTGGTTTTGAAATAAGTTATAAAAGTCTGGATTTATAATCAAACAAGTCTTGGTAAGCTTTGACATTTAAGAAGAAATAGAAAAAAAAAGTTTTATAATAAGATCTTTAAATGAATTTTTGTAAAGGATTTTATAAAAAGGATTTTTATAGTAAATCCAAGTTTTAAAATAAGGTTTATAAAAGAGATTCAGAATAAGTAAAATGATTCATAGACCTATATTAAAGGAATTTAATATAGACTACCGAATACATATATATATATATTAACTAGAGATTATAAACTTTAAGTTATTTCAAAGGGTAAGAATCTTGTCGAGTCAAGGTCTGAGACCGGGAGCTCCCATTAAAATATGATCATTCCATATTTAGAGTTAATTTCCTTGTATGCTTTGGGGTCTATTATGGTTATTTATCAACTTATGCAATCATTTTCGGCGTTATCCAGTCTTTAAGGACTGTTGTGGTCCTGATTTGCCAATGTGAAAATTAACATAGTTTCCGTACATTTTGTCTAGAGATGTACATATTTGACGGTTAGACCCTTATCATTTCATAATTGGAATCCATTCTCTAGTTCAAAATTTTGATATTGATTGTGTACTTATTATGTTGGAACGTGAGATGCAAGCATTATGACTATTTTAATACATTAACTTGTGAATTATAGACATTATTATAATATGACTAAATATTTATCATAAAATAGTTTTGGTTATCGTAAGGGAAAAACACATGCTATGTTTATTTGTGGCCGTGTCTTATGAGAGTTCCATTCTTTCAAAAGATTTAAAAATTTATGCAAGTTGTTTGTGATGTGAGTTTTCTCACTTTGTTATTCCAGAATGGTCCGGGTTATTTTGCTTTCCCTCAAAATGCTTTCAGGTCAGACTGGGTATGTTTTTCCATATTTGCTTCGGATTTGCTCGGAGCTGCAAGAGAGGAGATGGAGTCAATATATTCTTGTATTTCTGCCTATTTTATTTTCATTGTTTGTGTGTGTTGTATTTGTCATACATTGTGGGGATAGATTATTATGATTATATAGGTTGATCTAGCTAGTTGTGTACACTGATTATGTATACATGCATATATATATATTGTTTTTCTTTATGAGTATTAGTATATTGTATTTTATTCATTCCACTGTGAGATTTAGTTCTGCTCTTTTTCAGTTAGGTTTGTGTTCCTTCTTTTCTAACCATTCTTTCTTCTTTCCCACCTTATAACTTCTTTCTTCTAATATTGCGATTTTTAAGTACTTGAATCTAGACACGAGAATAAAGATGTTGTATTAGTCTTGAAATTCGAGCATCCAATTTCCTGTTCATTACAAATAGATAGTTTTATTTTAGGATATCACTTTACGATAGGGGAAGTGAAGTGCTTGTGTTGCGTTGCCTTGAGTAAGTGCCATTATCAATCCTATGGGGGTTAGGAAATTTTGGAGTTTGAAGATTAACCTAGGGGAAGCTTCATATTAGAAGCCTGAATTGGAAATCGACGAGTGTATCAGCATTACTCATTGCTTGAGAGAGTGAGGAGCCAATAGCACCCATTTGGTAGTGTTGCTTTAGTAGTGTGACACCCTATGTCCGTTAATGTCACTCACAAAGGGAATGCATTAAGTTTCGTGAAGCATTTAGGTAAACAGATACATAATATTACAAGATAGATATAAAAAAATTTGCACCGGAAATAAACAACTTTATTAATCATCAAAATACCGTGGTCCAAAGCATTATTTTTTTGAAATATAAAAACTCGTTACAACATAAAAACCACTGTCTTGTGCTTCAGAAATATCAGAGTACATAAAAGAAAGAAAATTTCCCAATAATAAAATATAGCCATTGCAACGAGAATAGGAGCTTGATCCATACATATCAGCAGCTCCAGCAATCAAGCAAAATCACGGTCAAGCCTGAGTGTTTCCTCCCTAAGAACCTGGGGGGGAGGAATGAAACAGAGAAGGAAAAACAAATTAAAAGGGGTTAGACATAAAGTCTGGCGAGTTTAGTAACTTTTAGCCAGTAAATAAATAAAGGTAATCATGACAGACATAAAGTGGATAAGAGAGATCACTATACAAATGGCAGGTGTGACAAGGCAGATAAGATAAGGTGTATACATGCTTCACTAATAACTACTCTGCACTATTACTAGTATAATTTAAGATGAGATGACCCTTTCCACTATAAGTCGGTAGACTTAGGGCATACGTTCGAGTGTACCCCAACCACTGCCCTAATTGATCGGCTCCCTACTCTGTAGATACCCTGTGCTGGTCCCACAGTAGGGGGTATCACTTCCCTAAAGTGGCAACCCAAGAGGTGCACAGTCATATCTACTGGTGTCACGGTCGTCTTGTCCCCCTCTGTCCGGCCCATGCATGCACATGTCCCCGATTGGTTTGCGCCGTCTACACCACCCGTCACGTTTTGGATCTCTTATAATCAAACAGTAAGCGTGCCCCTTCTCCGCCTTGTACGGAGTTCACTACTCTGATACCGAATACGGGTTACTAACTGAAATGGGTCCCACACAATATGATACAAGCTCTCCCCTTTTGTCTTGTATCCCCACTAGGTTTTCCACTGACTATGTATACCCTAAAGGGTGATCTTTAATTACATAGCCCTACACCAGTTATGCTTACCCTAAAAGGGTGATCTTTAATTACATAACTTTACCAGGTTAAGTTTGTGGGCCTATATATATAAATATTACCCACCCACTATCCAATCCATTTTACTTAACCCTAACTTATGTTCATAATCATACAGTTCTAATGGACCAAATTAGGTTAAGTAGTCCTTTCTCATTACCATGTCCAATTATGGTTTATATTGGGCTAGACTTCCAATATTAGGCCTACAACATGTGGATGCTGGATATGTCAGCCGGGTCCGGGCAGTCTTATTCCATAGTTGGGCCTAACCTCATGTCTTAGCCCGAGTCGTATTTACACACTTAGACCTCTCACATTAGATTCAACATTAGTGGCTGCTGGATATGCCGGTCGGTTCCGGGCAGACTTCCGCCACTAATGTAACCTAACCTCGTGTCATTAGTATTAATATAATTCCTAATTATAGTTGCTAAACATTCCATTTATTAATTAATTTACCAATTAATTAATCTTACCTTTTTGGGTGTTATTGCCCATTCTATCAACAATTTGAATTACTAGCCCAAAAATGTTTATTTCCCAATTATGTCAATATACACTTTTTCCCCCGTTTCTAACTAACATCCTCACAAAATTGACGGCATGTCTAGGCTAAGAAATTAGCCAAGCCATAAGCGATGAAAAGGAAAACTAATAGGAATGTAACACAAGTGATCGTTGAATACGATTTGGCATAACATAGATTAACATGATCATAAGTTTGTCATATGAACTTGTGACAATTTCTATGATGTCAAAGTGAACAAAATGAGATCTAAACTAATCATTTAGATGTCCAGCAATTCAGATCTAGCATAATTCAAATTAAGATCCCAAATAATAACATAGCAGAATACTCACAACTGAATTGGATCTAAAGAAATAGATTTATTAGGACATAGTAGAATAATCATAGTTGAATTGGATCTAAAGAAATAGATCTATCATGACATGGTAAAATATTTAGATCTAAAGGTGACTTCACATGTCAAGTTTACAACATATCATAATTAATTACAACATGATAGGCGAATGGTGGTTTACATAAAGGATTAGATCTAAACTAACAAGTTCGCATTTACTATAATATAGTTGCAAGTCAAGATCCACATAGGCAACATAGTAGAATGTCCATAATCATATTAGATCTAGAGAAAATGACATAATATACTTGCATAGGTTCATGATTTACAGCATATACCCAATTCACAGTCTTTCATAATTCACATTTATCTATTTAAACCTAAAAGTGACTAGAAACTCACAGCATTTGGTTTAGAGAATTGAGAGAGAATAGATCTGAATTCTGAATTCTGAAATTTGAATTTGATTAGCTAAACCGTTGTTGTAGGACTTGATTTTGTTTCAGTTTGCAAC
The DNA here is from genome assembly GCA_030737875.1 of Allium sativum. Lineage (NCBI taxonomy): Eukaryota > Viridiplantae > Streptophyta > Magnoliopsida > Asparagales > Amaryllidaceae > Allium > Allium sativum. The sequence continues at coordinate 776,697,950 of CM060926.1, forward strand.
CAGACAACATATGGCTCCCATGATCTCCAATGAAGAAAATAGGATAATAGGGGACCATATTTATAGCCTAGAACCAATGAATCAGACCCAGAATCAAGTCCAGGTACGTAAAATCAATTCTACCCAGATCTGCCCGGGGGGTCGACACCCCTATAGGGGGGTCGACACCAATGTCGACACCTCCTGGGGGGGTCGACACCCACGAGCGGGAATTTTCCCGCTCAGCCCGCTTTGCTTGAATTTTGATTTTTGACTGTTTTGAAGGTATATACATATATATATGTTCTTCCTTATGCGTATACAAACTTCTAAGGCTTATAACTTCTCTATATGATATCCGATTTACACAAACCCGGAATCCACCCTAAGAAGAATTCAGAGACGAATGCAATGGCGCAGACCATTTCCCTTAATTCTTCTTCTAAAAATTAAGTATTCTTTAATCTGTTAATTTTTAAAATTTTAAATTATGGGGCGTTACATTCTCTCCTCCTTAAAGGATTTCGTCCCCGAAAACTTCAAGTTAAGAAGAATGTAACCTACCATCCATCATTCATCTACTCATTCATCATCCACAACCATCCACTGTCCTTAAAAGATTTATAATGCTTATATGAGCATATGCAGAGGTGTGTGTATATGTCCCAATATTAATGCGAAAATCAGGCGGTCTACTGATCCAGTTGACCTCCTTAATGCGATGTATGATTAGTGCCTTGAATCCAATATGGATGAAAATAATCCTATTATAACATGTAAGTTCTATATGTGTGCACATCCATTCGTCCAAGTGCAACATCCATATGCTAACTCATCCATTTTCATCCATAAAAGAAAATGCACACGCATCCATTTGCAGTATGAGAGAGTGATTGAGCCGATCTAGTGCCTAATGTGCGTGTATATGCGTCCATAGGCAACCACTAGTGAACACTTGCATCCACTAGCATCCATCAAACAAAACATGTTTCAAACACATGTTTTCATCCATAGGACTCCCATCTAAATGTCGAAAACACTAGGGTTAAGATATGCTCGATTGACAAAAATAAGCACAGATAAAGCTTTGGAAAAAGGAGTTAAGAACATACCCTCAAAAAGGAAAGGGTACAAAGCACGAATTCTATCTTCGGTTTCCCAAGTTGCGTCTTCTGAGTTGTCTCCCTACTGAACCTTCACCAACTTGATTTCTTTGTTGCACAGCTTCTTAACTTCCGATCCAAGAACACGGGTAGGGACTCGTCTGACTGTCGCCTATCGTTCCACCTCCACTTCTTCCAACATACTCGGCTCAACGACTTATGCGGTGTCATGCAGGAACTTCTGCATATGAGAAACATGAAAAACATTATGAACACCGGACAAATTCTCTGGGAGTTTTACTTTATAGGCCATTTGGCCAATTCTCTCGGTTATGGGAAAGGGTCCCACAAACCTAGGTGCCAACTTCCCTACTGAACCGAAGCGGACCACATTTCTCAGAGGTGATACTTTGATGAAAACTAAGTCTCCTACTTCAAACTCGATGTTGGTACTCCTCTTGTCTGCATATGACTTTTGCCTATCTTGAGCTGTTTTCATTCGCCGTCGAATAAGGTCAATCTTCTCAGACGTCTCCCTAACCATATCAGGACCAAGTAATCATCTTTCTGTAGATTCCCACCAACAAGTTGGATACCTACAGGGTCGCCCGTACAATGCTTCGAAGGGTGCCATACCGATGCTGGTTTGATAGCTATTATTATAGGCAAACTCTACTAAGGGAAGATGCTCTTCCCAAGTCCCTCCGAAGTCTAGGATGCACAGCCTCAGAAGATCTTCTAGAATTTTGTTCACTGTATCCGTCTGGCCATCGGTCTGAGGATGATAAGTAGTGCTCAAACACAACTGTGTACCCAATGCTTCTTGCAAACTCCTTCGAAATTTGCTGGTAAAGATGGGGTCATGACCGCTCATGATGCTGGAAGGGACTCCGTAGAGACGAACTATCTCACAAACATAGATTGTTGTCAACCATGGTGCCGTCCTTTTACTTTTAACTGGAATAAAGTAGGCGCTATTAGTGAGTCTATCCACTATCACCCAAATACTGGTATTACCTTTCTTCGATCTAGGCAAACCATCTATGAAATCCATAGAGACGCTCTCCCATTTCCACTACGGGACCTCCAACGGATGAAGTAATCCACCGGGCTTCTTTTGCTCAGCCTTGACTTGCTGGCAAACTAAACATTGAGAAACAAATTCGGCCATGTCCCTCTTCATCCCAATCCAAAAGAAAACCCTCTTCATGTCTCTATACATCCTTTCACCGCCTGGATGTATGCTCATCTTAGAATGGTGGGCTTCTTCTAGGACTGCCTTTATTAAGCTTCCAGGTTGAGGAAAACAAAGTCTTCCATCTCGTCGCAACCACCCCTTTTCGTCTATGGCATACCTACTGAGGTGACTAGAAGTCTCCCCTCTTTTCAGCTTATCCATGATGTCTAGAATCTTTGGGTCACCTTGTTGCGAAGCTCCTATCTGCTCCACAAGAGTCGTCGTATCTTCAAGGATGCAAATAAACCAGGCAAAACTTCGATGGAGGGTCTAAAATCAAAAGCTGATATGAACTCCAAGTTCTTTCTTTCCACAAACAGAGGACTGAGGGCCACCCTCTGCCTACTTAGTGCGTCTGCCCCCACATTACCCTTGCCGGGGGTGTAAGCAATCTCAAAATCGTATGAAGCTAAGAACTCCATCCACCATTGTTGTCTTAAGTTGTGATCCTTTTGTGAGAATAGATACTTGAGAGATTCATTGTAGGTGTACAGCTCGAACCTTTCTTCAAGCACATAATGACGCCATGTCTTTAACGTGAATACTATGGCAGCTAGCTCTAGATCATGGGTAGGGTAGTTCTTTTCATGAATCCGCAACTGCCTACCCCCATAACATATTACCTTCCCCTCTTGCATTATAACCGCACCAAGCCCTGTACCACACACATCAGTGTAAACTGTAAATACTTTACTTCCAACGGGTAAGGGCAAGACTGAGGCTGTTGTCAGAGCCCTCTTCAGTCATTGGAAAGCAACATCACAGTCTATATCCCATGAAAACACCAAATTCTTCTTTGTCAGCCTGGTGAGAGGGGCTGATATCTTCGCGAAGTCCTTAATGAACTTCCTATAGTAACCTGCCAACCCAAGGAAGCTTCTCACCTCGATTGCGTTTTTAGGAATCTGCCAATCTTACATTGCAACCCCCTTCGTGGGATATACAGCTATCCCTTCTTTGGAGACTACATGCCCCAAGAATCTCTCTTCCTTTCTCCAAAAGTGGCATTTAGAGAACTTTACTTTAAGATGATGGTCACGGAGAGTTTTCAAGACTTCTCTCAGATGTTGGGCATGCTCTTCTTCGTTCTTGGAGAAGATCAAAATATCATCAACGAAGACTACGACAAGTTTGTTTAGGAATTCCCAAAACACCCTACTCATTAAATCAACATAGTAGGTGGGTGCATTTGTCAGCCCAAAGGCATCACAAGCCATTCAAAGATATCGTCCGGAGTTCTAAAAGCAGTTTTATCTATGCTGTCTTCAGCCACACTCAGCTGATTGAACCCTGTAGCCAAATCTAACTAAGAAAACACCGAGGCACCAATAAGATGATCAAATAAATCATCAATCCTCGGAAGCGAGCGTCTATTCTTCTTACTGAGTTTATTCAACTCTCTGTAGTCAATACAAAAACGAAGCGAACCATCTGCCTTAGTTGCGAATACTACTGGAGCACCCCATTCAGATATGCTTCGTTTGATAAACCCTTTCTCAAGAAGCTCCCCTACTTTCTTACTCAGCTCCCTCCTTTCCCTTGGAGCCATGTGGCGCACGGGTAATGCAACTGGTTTTGCATTGTCCACCAGATATATATGAAAGTCGATCTCGCGCCTCGGACGTAAACCCCGTACCTCATCAAAAACATCAGAAAAATCTTGGACTACTGGGACAGATTGAAAATCCTCTATAAATGCATGAAGAGATTCTAAGAACTAAGCATAACAGACCCTTGTGGGTCACAAGCAACTTCAAGGGTCCTCCCATGACAAGTCAGGAGCGTAGCAACCCTCCTCTCACAATCCAGAACAACCCCATACGTAGTAAGCCCGTCCATTCCTAGAATCAACCCATAGCCCATAAACCCGAGCACATAAGTGTCATATTCAAATTCGATGCCTAACACAGATAATTTCAAACCCCAACAAATCATCGATAAATGAGCCGAACCACCAAATTGGTTTGAAACAACTACGTGATCTACTACAATACTAGTAATTAAGTGTAGAGATTCAACTACAGAACTAGATATAAACGAGTGTGAAGCACATGAATCAAAAAGTGTTCTAAGTGGATGATTTGAAAGAGAAACTAAACTTTCTACAGAAATCTTTCTACCTCTTTCAAGAGCACTGATCGCGAGAGCATGCACCTGCCCTCCAGAAGTTCCAGCTCTTTGACCTTGTCCATGCGGTCCTTGTTTCTTTGGGCACTCTTTAGAGTAGTGTCCAAGCTCTCCACAATTAAAGCAACTAATCTTTCTTTTCTTACAATATTTAACTAATTGACCTTCCTCACAATGGTGACATTTTCTCTTATCCCTACCTTTGTCATTCTTCCCCTCTTTCTTCTGTTGTTGTTGCTGCCGTTGATGCTGCTGTTGCCCCTTCTTGGGCCACACCTTCTTATTCTGCGATGACTCCTCAACTTTCACTTCCTTCTTTTCCCCTTGTCCCCCTCATGCATTAGGGCGATATCAACAACCTTTTCAAATGTGGCCCCCATTGGAAGATGGGACAAAGCTAAACCATGTAAAGGCTCATTCAGCCCTTTAACAAACCGCAAGGCCTTTTTGTGCGGTGTGTCTACCAACTCTAGCCCAAACCTTACCAACTGGTTGAACTTGTTCGCATATTCCTTCACCGTCAAATTTCCTTGTTTGAGTTCTAAAAACCTCTCCATCTGTATGTTTTGCTCCGCTTGGGAAAGAAATTTCATTTCGAACCTCTGTCTAAAGTCTTCCCAAGTCTCTACCGGATGTCCAACTTGGGCGACTTCCCACCAAAATAAGGCTTCGTCCTTTAACAGCCAAGCAACTAATTGAATTTTCCTTCGGTCCTCCACTCCAAAGATTACGAATAAGTCCTCGGTCTCCTTGAGCCAATTCCGAGCTTCTATGAATGTCTCGTTCCCATGGAATGGCTTCCCTCCCATAGCACGGAAGTCCTTGCAGATCTTGGCGAAGTTATCTGCTCTTGGAGGGGGAGGAGGAGGAATGACTGGTGCAGCTGGGGGAGGATCGTCTCTTTGGCCTTCGGCTGGCGCCGTGGCCTCCAAATACCTACGGAACCATCCGGGTATAATGATGCCCTCTGGGATATTAAGGAGGTTGTGTTCCCCAGACATGCTGGAAAAAAAAAGGAAAATGAAGAAATTTAGATGGAGGACCGAGGGGCTGCTACATACGGCTTTTTGGGGAATGTTTTTCAAAACAGACTTTTCTTTTTGAAAATACTTTCTTTTAAAACTCATTTTGATTTTTTTTCAAAAACTCTTATCTAATCTGGTAACCTTCAGCTCTGATACCAAGTGTGGCACCCCATGTCCGTTAATGTCACTCACAAAGGGAATGCATTAAGTTTCGTGAAGCGTGTAGGTAAACAGACATAGAATATTACAACACAAATATAAATTTTTTTGCAGTGGAAATAAACAACTTTATTAATCATCGAAATACCGTGGTTTAAAGCATCATTTGTATGAAATATGAAAACCCATTACAACATAAAAACCACTTTCTTGTGCTTAAGAAATATCAGAGTACATAAAAGAAAGAAAATTCCCCAATAACGAAATATAGCCATTGCAACGAGAATAGGAGCTTGATCCATATATATCAGCAGCTCTAGCAATCAAGCAAAATCGCGGTCAAGCCCAAGTGTTTCCTCCCTGAGAACCTGGGGGGGGTGGGGGAACGGAAAAGAGAAAGAAAAACAAAAAGTGGTCAGACATTAAGTCTGGCGAGTCTAGTAACTTTTAGCCAGTAAATAAATAAAGGTAATCATGACAGGCATAAAGTGGATAAAAGAGATCACTATACAAATGGCAGGTGTGTCAAGGCAGATAAGGTAAGGTGTATACATGCTTCACTAATAACTACTCTACACTATTACTAGTATAATTTAAGATGAGATGATCCCTTCCACTATAAGTTGGTAGACTTAGGGCATATGTCTGAGTGTACCCCAACCACTACCCTAATTGATTGGCCCCTTACTCTGTAGATACCCTGTGTTGGTCCCACAGTAGGGGGTATCACTTCCCCAAAGTGGTAACCCAAGAGGTGCACAGTCAAATCTACTGGTGTCACGGTCGTCTTGTCCCCCTCTTCCCAGCCCATGCACGCATATGTCCTCAGTCGGTTTGCGCTGTCTACACCACCCGTCACATTTTGGATCACTTATAATCAATCAGTAAGTGTGCCCCTTCTCCGCCTTGTACGGAGTCACTACTCTGATACCGAATACGGGTTACTGACTGAAATAAGTCCCACACAATATGATACAAGCTCTCCCCTTTTGTCTTGTATCCCCACTAGGTTTTCCATTGACTATGTATACCCCAAAAGGGTGATCTTTAATTACATAGCCCTATACCAGTTATTCTTACCCTAAAAGGGTGATTTTTAATTACAAAACTTTACCGGGTTAAGTTTGTGGGCATATATATATATATATATATATATATATATATATATATATATATATATTACCTACCCCCTTCAGTTATACTTAACCCACCCACTATCCAATCCATTTTACTTAACCCTAACTTATGTTCATAATCATACAGTTCTAATGGACCAAATTAGGTTAAGTAGTCCTTTCTCATTTCCATGTCCAATTATGGTTTATATTGGGCTAAACCTCCTATATTAGGCCTACAACGTGTGGATGCTGGATAAGCCGGTCGGGTCAGGGCAGTCTTATTCCACAGTTGGGCCTAACCTCGGGTCTTTGCCCAAGTCATATTTACACACTTAGACCTCTCACATTTGGTTCAAAATTAGTGGCTGCTGGATATGCTGGTCGGTTCCGGGCAGACTTCCGCCACTAATGTAACCTAACCTTGTGTCATAAGTGTTAATATAATTCCTAATTATAGTTGCTAAACATTCCATTTATTAATTAATTTTCCAATTAGTAATCTTACCTTTTTGGGTGTTATTGCCCATTCTATCAACAATTTGAATTACTAGTCCAAAAATGTTTATTTCCCAATTATGCCAATATTTACTTTTTCCCCCATTTCTAACTAACGTCCTCACAAAATTGACGGCATGCCTAGGCTAAATAATTAGCCTAGCCATAAGCGATGAAAAGGAAAACTAATAGGAATGTAACACAAGTGATCATTGATTATGATTTGGCATAACATAGATTAACATGATCATAAGTTTGTCATATGAACTTATGAAAATTTCTATGATGTCAAAGTGAACAAAATGAGATCTAAACTAACCATTTAGATGTCCAGCAATTCAGATCTAGCATAATACAAATTAAGATCCCAAATAATAACATAGCAGAATACTCACAACTGAATTGGATCTAAAGAAATAGATTTATCAGGACATAGTAGAATAATCATAGTTGAATTGGATCTAAAGAAATAGATCTATCATGACATGGTAGCATATTTAGATCTAAAGGTGACTTCACATGTCAAGTTTACACCATATCAAAATTAACTACAACATGACAGGTGAAAGGTGGTTTACATAAAGGATTAGATCTAAATTAACAAGTTCGCATTTACCACAATATAGTTGCAAGTCAAGATCCACATAGGCAATATAGTAGAATGTCCATAATCATATTAGATCTAGGGAAAATGACATAATATACTTGCGTAGGTTCATGATTTAAATTTACCACATATACCCAATTCACAGTCTTTCATAATTCACATTTATCTATTTAAACCTAAAAGTGACTAGAAACTCACAGCGTTAGGTTTAGAGAATTGAGAGAGAATAGATCTGAATTTCGAATTCTGAACTTGATTAGCTAAACCGTTGTTGTAGGACTTGATTCTGTTTCGGCTTGCAACCCGACAACATATGGCTTCCATGATCTCCAATGAAGAAAATAGGAGAATAGAGGACCATATTTATAGCCTAGAACCAATGAATCAGACCCAGAATCAAGTCCAGGTACGTAAAATCAATTCTGCCTAGATCTGCCCTGGGGGGGCACCCCTATAGGGGGGTTGACACCTATGTCGACACCCTCTGGGGGGGTCGACACCCACAGGCGGGAATTTTCCCGTTCAGCCTGCTTTGGTTGGATTTTGATTTTTGAACTATTTTGAAGGCATATACACATATATATATGTTCTTCCTTATGCATATACAAACTTCTAAGGCTTATAACTTCTCCATACGATATCCGATTTACGCAAACTCGGACTCTATCCCAAGCATAATTCCGAGACGAACGCAATGGCGCAACCCATTTCCTTAATTCTTCTTCTAAAAATTAAGTATTTTTTAATCTGTTAATTTTAATATTTTAAAATTATGGGGTGTTACAAGTAGGTATAGAGTTAATGCTAAAATGGGGAATGTTACATTCCTAGTCGATAATCGAAGCCGAAGAAGGAGTATCCGACTCTCGGTTCGAATTCGTGGTGATAAAAGATGCTTTGCAGATATAAAGGCATTAATTATTAAGGAAGGAGCTAAATTTGTTTAGTGATGTATCATCAGTAGGTTTATCCTCTTCAATAGTGATCTCGACCTTCTTCTATGGCGAGGGTTAGAGTTCTAGCCTCCTAGTGAAGTTAGGTGTGTTCAAGTTAGAGATGTACAAGTTTAGGACTGATATTCCGTTAGTGGACGAGGCTCGTATTTACCGTTGCTGATAGCATCCAAGTTCATAGTGAAGTGGTGTAGACTCAGCCATGGTCAATGGTTCCATACGGAAGAGGTGTTATTGTTCCTGATATGGGCGGAAGAGAGTGATTGGGAATTCATAAAGAATGGACGAATGATTAATTAGTAATACTGAATAAGAAGTGTCGAGTGGTTCTCTATAACTAGTCGAGTTTTGAAATAGGATGCGGGAACAATTATCGATTATTTTCATGGATAGATTGTCAAGGAGTTCATATTAGTACGATAACACTCGAGTCATATCCGATTCATTAATGCAAGATGCTGGATTGATATTACCAATGGTATGGAGACCAAGTTTATCGAGTCATATGTGGATTTAATGTATCATATTAGGTAGAATAGGATGCTATGTTGGACATGGATGTTATATTTTTATGGTTTTGTAATTTTTCATATGTTTATTTAGTTATTGATGTTCACATGACTACTAATACTTATGTGATTGTTAGGTATGCCTGATAGCCTTGTTTTTCTAGTCTATTTATTTATATATATGACTGGATAATAAATATCGTATTGAGTTACGGTCTTGAATCTATGCACATTTTTGATGACTTAATGACCTAGATGCAAGAGACTACTTTGGGCCTTTGTTCTCTTTTATTAAATGAGCTTGATTAGGGTAGTTGTAATTTTCCAGATCGAGCCGCATAGAGGAGGTTTGTAACTACCCATAGAGAGTGTTGGGTTGTTTTTTTTCTATCCCTGAAGATTTCGGGGATGAAATCCTTTAAGGTGGAAGAATGTAACTACCCATATTTTTACAATTGGATATTTAAATATTAATTGTTGAATATTGGATGGTTCCAAAGTGGGATTTTTCATAAATGACCGAGTTAAGACGTGAGACCATATTCATTGAGTTCATATAGTTCGCTAGGTGGAGAAAAAAGTATATAGATCGCTACATTTCCAGATTTGATGCTCCAAGGGCAAAATAGTTTCAAAATACGTGGGAAAACCATCGTTCTAGGCACAGTGTTGGATTTTGATGAAAATTATATTTATGGAATCCTCATAGAGAGTTATTGCACGATGTCAAGTTTTGGAGTAATCAGATGTACCATTTTTTTCATGATAAATTAAAACATATGTTAGTTTTGGATACAAAATCCTGGACATCTGGGCCTAATGAGATTATAAATACCTCCCTACTTAGTCAATGATATAAATCTATCATTAGTCGTATACGATAGCTACCATCTTCTTTTCAAAACTGTGTCGTTTCCTTCCTCTTCCTTTGATAAATCATTCCAATTAAAAAACTTTTCCTAAAATCACGAAATCAGTTACTAAAATCATGAATCGATGAGATCTTCACAGCGATTGTCTCGGAATTTGGATTTGTTGACTTTGGCAAACCCAACATGGTTTTGCCGTAAGGACCTATGAAGCTAGGGATCCAAAATTCACAAGCTATGATTATCGATCAAAGGCGAGGAGGCCGAAATTGTTTCTAGCTTGGAGAGTTGCCACATTCGCTATAGTTTGAGGATGTAAGATGGCTTCTAGAAGGGTCCAACATGAGGAAAGTTGCGCATATTCAGCAGGTGGTTGGGGAGGACACATTTTGCTAGGCAGTTCCTCTCGGTGTGAATTTGGGGTGAGCGAGTCTAGAATTAGAATGGAAGTTCAACGGAGAAGACAGTTCGTGAATTTGACAAGCGTAGCTCTGTAACACTGCTGTTGACGTGGGGAATTGTCGCTATTCACGCACGCCAACGCTTGAGTCGACATTTTGTAGAAAAACGATAATCCAAATCGAAAGTAACGAAATGCAGAGAGAACACAATTTTTTATAGTGGTTCGGCACTAACGCCTACATCCACTTTACAGTAATCATTCATCATATAATAGTTGATTACAAAAGTTGTAACGTTTGGACAATATTTGTGTACAAAGTTGTGTAATGGAACAAAAAAATATTTGTTAATTCTAAACTTTGACCAGAATTCCCTTCTTCTTCGCTGAGAAAAAAAATATGGAGCAATGTCCAAAAAGTTGCTCCAATGTCCAAGAAATTCCAGAAGTATCCAAAAATGCCCAAAAGTAGTGTAAATGTCAACGAAAATATCCAAATGTTTTAAGAAAACATTTGTACAACGTTTAGAAGTCCAAAATCCATAGGGAAGATGAAGGAAGCCATTAATGGTGCTTGAGAGCTTCAATCCCTATGTCAAAGTGTGGGAAGAGGGTTAATGATCTGCCAACCTCTTTGAATGCCAGGCTAGGGGCTATTTATAAGTGAGATTTGGGGGTAACTATAGGAATTTTGCATCCCAAAAACAATTACAAAAAAACCATGATGATCTCGAAAATTCGCATCCTTCCATTTGCCAAAAATTTGTATCCCACTTCACCACTTCGCACACACAAAATATTTCATCCGTTGTGATGCGATCAGGAGTTTGTCGCATCCCCGAACCAAGCCAAAAATCGTATCTGAGCCAAACCCAAAATCTCACATCCCTCCTGATGCGATCACGTAGAAAATCGCATCCCTCTTCATGCCAAAAAATCGCATCCCTCCAAGCTCCGCTTTTTCGTATCCATCCCATGCCTGATGCGATCATCAATTTTCTACATCCCTCGTGATGCAATCAAAGTAAGTTTGCATCCCTCGGGTGACGCGAATTTATGGGATACAAAATCACATTTTTCCAAGCTAGAATTCCAAAGGTGGTCGGGCCGATGCAATCACATGTTTTCGGGCCAAAACCCTGTGTCAATCCATTATTTTTTACATGCCAAATCCAATAAGCCACTTGCCAGATGTGATTTTTTCCTTGATCCAACCATGCAAGTCCGGTGTTTTGAGGTGATTGGTATGTGAAAAACCTATTTCTGGTAAAACCACTCGAAAATGCCAGGTTTTAGTGCTGCTAATTGCACAAGCCATTTTTCGTGATTGGTGCATGTCGATAATCTATTTTTTAGTGTGCGACACTGCTTTTTACCAAAATCCATATTTTTTCCATGACGAGTTTTGCCACGTGATCGGAATGACACGCTCAAGTATTTTGAGCTAATCGGACATAGTCGATCACGTATTTTTATCATGCCAGTTTTTCCGAGTCCATCAACGACGATTTTAAGAATCAACGCCGTTTCCAACCTTTTTCCGAACACGCCACAACTTCGACCAAATCGCTTTGTGTTTTTCTGACGACGTTTTCAAAACTTGAGCACGTCGCTAACCAAAATGTTGATGTGTGACAGCTTTACCAAAAAGCATGTCAAACTTTACCCCCAAAACATGTCTTGCTTGATGGTAGAAAGATGTATTTTGAGAGAAGGCCATAAATGTTGAAATCAAAGCCAAGGGAAGTCCCAAGTGAACTTCTATAACTAGAAAACCGAAGAGCCATGGTGACGCCTGACAGTATTAACCAGAAATCCAAAGCCGATAAACTAGAAATTCACGATCGCTCCTGATCGTATTATCCATGAACCAGAAAACCAGACAGCCTGAAACCCAATGAAAGCCAATGATTACTCCAGATCATTTTAGAGATAACCAGAATTATCGAAATAACCATAGTAGCCACATATCTGAAGGACTACAGGAGTCCAATAACCTGAATGACTGAGTTTGAAATAGATATATGGAGTTGACTAAAATCTTATGTGATTCAGTAAATAGAATATACATTCTCTATTATTGTATTTGTTCTTGTTTCCCTCTCATCTAAAAACAACATGAATGTCCGAAATCCATATTATGCAAGGAAACATTGCTTTTGCTAATTCGAATTGAAGGGTGATATCAAATCAGTCTATATTCGACGTAATATACATAGTTAGCACATTCGTCATAGTTACCAGCTCCTATCAAGGTCGTCATCAATATCGTCACTATCATCAATATGAAATAAGACTCTATGTCCATATTCTCATACAAGTACGTTTACCAGCTATAATTCATGTTTGGCGCAGTCAAGGACGAGGCTTCCAAAGCCTTGGCTTGGGGGGACTCTGCAAGAGTAGGCTATTTGTCAAGAATGACTCTACCAAGAAGGGTTAGATGCGTCTTCTATGTATAGTTCAGAATTCGTTTGTTCCTGGGTTTACCCTACCTTTATCCTTGTCTTTTAGCTTATGGTAATAGTTTCAAAGATAGACGTGTCACATAATCACAAAATAAGTTGCGTAGCATGTAGGTGTAACTTAACGTAATGATAGAGTCATCTTAGAGAAATAGGTAATGCTAGAGTACAGTTTCTAAAGTTAGTGATCTTGGCTCGGTGGGTCCCTTCCTTCATGATGAACTGTTGGCACTAGTCCTACATTTTGTCTCTGTGGACCGAGGAGAAAGGTGGATCAGCGGGAAGAGGGTTATACCATGAGCTAAGCAAGGGGTCAACTACTTCAAATATACAAGAGAATACATAGCCAGGGAGTCGAGAAAACCCGAAATATGTATATCCAGAGTATCCAATAACCATTAGCCAGAGAACTAGACAGCCAGAGGTGAGCGACCTTGTCGTGTCACCAACGAGACCACCAAGATGTTCAGAGTTTTCTGAGGTGAGCCTGCCAAGGTAAGATGACCAAGGGTTGTTTGTGTTTTCCAAGGTGATTCTGCCGAAGCAAGACGACTAAGGGTTGCTTGAGTTTTCCAAGGCGATCATGTCGAAGCAAGATGACCAAGGGTAGCCTTTGTTTTCCAAGGCGATCCTGCCAAAGCAATACACCAATGATTGTCATATCCTTTCCCAAGGTAATTTTCCAAAACAAGACGACCAAAGGTTGTCATTTTTTCCAAGGCGATCTTGCCAAAGAAAGACGACCAAGGATTTCCGTTTTTTCTAAGGTGATATTGCCGAAGCAAGACGACAAAGGATTCCATGTCCTTTCTTAAAGTTTGCAATCTGATTCTAGATTTTGTTACCCACAACCGGCGTCCCGACAGACAAAGTTTTTTTTATTAAAGTTAAAAAACGTTGGGGTTTTTAGTAAATATATAAGGAAAACTCAACGGTTTATCATCCATAAAGAGCATGCCTAGGGATGCATGTTCTTGTATATGGGTAGGCGGACTTAGTCTTCTTTGATTTCAAATTCATTTGTGAGGGAGAGTAAATGATTTATCTTTTGCGAAGAGCACTAGGAAAGTTTAGCCATTCAAGGTCCAAAACCAGGGTTTGCCTCAAGGCGATTTTATCGAAGCAGGACGACCAAGAGTTACCTGTTTGTTTAAGGCAACCTTACCAAAGTAAGATGACCAAGAAAAGCCGGAACATATCCATTTTATTGATAACCAAAGGGTGATGGTCGACTCAACCACCTACAATATAGAAATCCAAAAGATACATCCGGAGGCCGAAGCCTACAAAGACAAATCAATGGGCCAGAGCCTGAGTATCCAAAATTTAGAGAAAATCCAGGAGAGCCAAACCATGAGCTTAAGAAATCCAAAAATCGGAGAACTAGAAATGAGAAAGCCATAAGTGGGAAGCCCCTAATCCAAGAGCCAGAAAATCCAGAAGCTAAGAATATAAAGAAAGCTGAATCCAAAGCTTAAGCAGTGGAGGCTAGAAAACTGAAATCCAAGAAACTGGAGAGGACCAAAATCAAGAAGCCAAAATTGAAATATCGAAAAGCCAAGACTAATATCCAAAAATCCAAGTAGAACCAAGTGCCAATAATCCAAAATATCCACCAAGTCAGAAAAACAGAACCCACAAGTCATAATATACTGATGCCTGGGAGACTTGCATCCAAGATATCAGAGCTAGTAAGGAGTCTAATTGATAACAATGTGGTTGGGACGAGTACCGGTCCCAGCCCTGTCATGATTCTCATGAGGAGGTTGTGCTTGTCTTGGCACCACAGCCTGAGTTCGAACGAATCATGTCAGATCTCCACGTCTGACATGCTCTTCAACCATATCCTTGAGATGTCGACACTTGTTTGTGTTATGACCATGGAGATCACGAAACAAGCTATGCTGACTAGAATCCCTTTCTTTCTAGGTCGACTCTCTTACGGGAGGCTTCTTGAAGGGAGCGATGGGATGAACTTCCTGGTAAATTTCTTCGAGGGTGTGAGTAAGTTCTGAATAAGATTGGAACTTAGGTTTTCTCCAAGTCACATTATAATCATTCCCCGAAGAAGTTTTACCAGCGCCAGAATCTTTTGCTTTGCCAGAATCGGACTGTTTCCCACCCTTAACCACATTAGCTTGGAGAACCTTTTTATCAATTCTCGCATCCTCTTCCCAAAGGAATCTTTCAGCTTCAAAATAGAACTTGCCAAGATCCATTAACGGGTCCCGATGCAAAGAAATCTTGAAGTTGGATTTATCCAAAACACCAGAAACTACGACCATCAATACCATATACGGGTCGGATTTGTCTACCGAAGCCACTGCAACATTAAACAATTTCAAGATTTTAAGTAGAGTCTCGCTGGACTTCTGCTTAATTCTATTTACAGTCATAACGCTTTCTGGGCAAGTAAAGTTGACTTTGAATTGTTCCACAAACTCGCTAACCAAAGCATTCCAAGTAGTGATAGAGTCCATCTCCAGCTGCTTGAACCACATAGCAACAATATCTATCAAGTAAAGCGGGAAACAATTCGCCATGATACTTTCTTAAGCGTAGAGAACTTCCATATGGCAAATATAGCGCATTAAGTGAGCAGTCACATCCTTTCGACCATCATAATCTTCCAACACCGGTAGCTTGAAGTCTAGTGGGTTGCGAGAAATCCTGATATCCAAAGAGAATAGACTACGTGTAACACAATCCAAGTCTGAAGAAAAGGCATGGCTCCAAGTGAATCGATGAATAACATCCATGATTTGAGATCCATTACCAAAAGCAAGCAACTGATTCAAGTTATCTAAATCGACACTGGTGCCTCCAATGTTTAAGTCCAAATTAGTAATCTGTTGGTTAATGGGAAGGATATCCGGTTGAATTCCAACCTGAGGAGCCTCATCGGGTACAATCCTAACTCCCAGAACTATAGGAGCACTAACATCCAAAGTTGTGTGCAACCACACTTGCACAACATTACCAACAGCGGAGCCCGCAACTTGACGAAAAAAACCGTCACGGGCTTGAGTGATGTCTAGGGGTGCCCCCGAGTATAGCGCGACCAACACCAATTTGAGGATCGACGTTGGCCTACTGATTAGTTTGCGAGGTTGCCTCCGAGTCCCAAGTCGCAGCTTGAGGAGCACTGGTACTTGTCCCAATAACATCTTCCTGGCTAATCAGCCTTTTAGAATTCCTTACCCTATACTCGATCTGAGCGAGAAAGATAGTGAAAGCTTCTTCTTATCGCTCGAGTTGAGCATTCAAATCCGTAGTCAAATTCTTAGTCATCGCATCGACATCGCCACAAGTGATGTAATTCGAGGGAACTTCAGTTAAAGAAACGTCTTGACTTCCCTCCGTCCTGCACCTTGAGCTTCAGCAATAGCGTCGAGCTTCTTGCGCTTAACCATGATGAAAAGCGAGTAACAAAGTTGAAGTCGAAAACAGAAACCAAATTCGAAAACAAAAACCAAATCTGAAGATGAAATATGAAGACAAATCCGAGAATCTAATCCAAAGAAGAAGTCAAAGCTATATGCCCCTTTCCTGGCGCGCCAAAGTGTTGATGTGGGGAATGATCGCTATTTGCGCACGCCAATGCCCGAGTGTACATTTTATAGAAAAATGATAATCCAAATCCAAATCAATGAAATGTAGGGAGAACACAGCTTTTTAATATTGTTCGGCACTATAGCCTACATGCACTTTATAATAATCGTTAATTATATAACAACTGATTACAAAAGTTGTACAAGTTCAGACAATATTTGTGTACAAAGTTGAGTAACAGAACAACAAAATATTTGTTAATTCTAAACTTTGACCAAAATGCCCTTCTTCTTCTTTGTTTTGCAAAAATATAGAGAAATGTCCAAAAAGTAGCTGCAATGTCCAGAAAATTACAAAAGTATCAAAAAATGTACAAAAGTAGTGTAAATATCCAAGAAAATGTCCAAATGTTGCAGGGAAACATTTGTGCAACGTTTAGTAGTCTAAAAGAAGTCCAAAATCTATGGGGAAGATGAAGGCAACCATTAATGGTGCTTGAGAGCTTCAATCCTGTATGCTAAAGTTTAGGAAGAGCGTAAATGAGCTAAACCCTTTGAACGCCAAGTTAGGGGCTATTTATAGGTGAGTTTTGAGGGTAGCTACAGAAATTTCGTATCCCGGAGGGATGCGAAATTCGCATCCCAAAAACAATGCCAAAAACCATGTCGATCTCGAAAATTCGTATCCCACTTCATCGCTTCGCACAAACGAAATATCGCATCCCTCGTGATGCGTTCAGGAGTTTCTCGTATTCCCGAACTAAGCCACAAATCATATCAGAGATAAACCCAAAATCTCGCATACCTTGTGATACAATCATACAGAAAATCACATCCCACTTCGTGCCAAAAATCACAACCGATCAAGCTCCGCTTTTTTGTATCCATCCCATGCCTAATGCGATCATCAATTTCCGCATCCCTCATGATGCGACCAAATAAAGTTCACATCCCTCGCATGATGCAAATTTGTGGGATACGAAATCCCACTTTGTTAAGCCAGAATTTCAAAGGTTATTGGGCCAATGCGATCACATGTTTTCGAGCCAAATCCCTGTGTCAATCCATCATTTTAGGTGTGCCAAATCTAATGATCAGCCACTTTCCAGATGTAATTTTTTCCTTGATCCAACCATGTTGATCAACTGTTTTGAGGTAATCGATATGTGAAACACATGTTTCTGGTAAAACCTATCTTATACGTTAGTTTTGAGTGTTGCGAGCTGCGCAAGCCATTTTTCAATCAGCTATTTTTGAGTGCACGACACTTCTTTTTACCAAAATCCATATAGTTTTACACGATGAGTTTTGCCACATGATCATATTGACACGTTTAAGCATTTTGAGCTGATCGGACCGAGTCGATCTCATATTTTTACCACGTCAGTTTTTCCGAGTCCATCAACGATGATTTTAAGAATCGACGTCATTTCCAACCTTTTTCGAACACATCATGACTTCAACCAAATCACTTTGTGTTTTCTAATGACATTATGGAAACTTGAGCGTGTCACTAACTAAAAACTTGACGTATGACAGCTTTACCAAAAAGTGTGTCAACAACTACCATGGGTGTACAGCCTATGATGGGTCTGTTACATGTACATTGCTTTTGGAGATGATGATTATAAGATTAGGAAAGGTTCAGGGAGCAAAGTATGATGACAGATGTAGTAGTCTATGCAGTTCTCAACCAAGAGGCTTCTAACTGGAGTAGGAAGACAGTTAAAGAATAACTCTACAATGGAGATACATATTGTAACAACCCGCCCGTAGTGGGCCTAAATTCCAAACTAGAAAAGGCCTATCAGAACTTAGAGTAATTCTAAATGGATCGTTGGTTCCTACAAGGATTAACTTAAACAGATATAAAGAGCAATCTAAAATAGATATCAGATCTCATGCAGCGGATGGGACAAAATATAAAAACATAAATATAAGATGTACCCATTATTAAAAACCACAATTTAGAGATACAACATGTCTCATTTTTCAAGTTACATCATTATTATTCATCCCAATTACATAACAATAGAAGTAAATAAGCAATAGCCACAATAACCAGATCTTCAAGAGGTTTCTCCTCCAAGAGATCATCCTTCATGCTTAATCACCTCCTATTGTCATGTTAATGTTAAGAGGAGAGAGGTCAGAACATAAAGTTCTGGTGAATGAAATATAAGTAAGTTTGGAAGGCTATTCCCTATAATTGGCAGTTGTAAACTTTTCAGGTTATATTTTTGTAACAAAGACACAAGGCAAACATATAAGGCAAACATCTTAACAATCACTTAATACCGCAGAATTAAATTAAGGGTAGACATCTTCCTATAGTCACTTAATACCATATTTGTTTCGGGTGGACACCTCTTTAGTCACTTAATACCCAACGGTGGGCCCCATGTCACTTAAGATCCTGTTCTAACACTAATATTATTTTTTGAAGAAAAGATATATATATATATATATATATATAACACAAAAGGGAGAATTTAGCCATTCTCCAAAGGCTCACAAAAACAGATCATGTAGAGATGGCTACATAAACTATGCACACACACAAACAATAGTAAAAAAGAAAGCAGCTCACAAAGCAAATAAATACAGCTAAATCCAATTGACAATAGGAGAGTCAAGACCAAGCGGACCCTCCCAAGTAACTCACCACTGGCGATAAGATGCCCAAGCCTCCAGAAAACCAAAGAATAAGGAAAGAGATCTAGGACTAGCCACTCTAAGTGGAAGTGAAGTCCGACATCTGGAATCTCCAGCTCCCAAAAAATTGAAACAATCCCACTGACAGCTCCAACTCCAAAACCAAACCTATGACTCCAAAATGCTCCAATGAAGCTCCTCCCGCAAGCAAATCCCCTAAGAGCTTCCATCCAAAAGAACCTGTAGAACTGGGACCTGCGACACTAGCAAAAAACATAAGAAAAAAGGGAGGAAGGTGAGGTAAGGGAACGGGAAATAGAGGGGAGAAGCTGCCTACATTCACAAAAAATGGAGCGAGTTTAACTGATCCCCGCCCTAGTGGCTGACGATACTGTGGAAACAACCATAATACTCGCCAGCCTCCTCGAGCGAGAGCCAATCACGCCCCAGAACGGTCTATCTCAGATTGCAAGGAAAACATCGTTCCTTACCCTTCGAATGACGGTAGGAGGATCCATAGGAATTTCGTCAAATAGTAACGGCTAGTTAAAACCAGGCTGTGGGTCAGGAACACGGCTTCTTATAAGAAGAACCCCCTTGTCGAACCCTCTTGTTACTATGTAGGTGTCCCTACGGGTGAACTCTAGGCTCTTAATACTTCCCTTAGATGGTGGTTCCTTCGGCAAGTAGACATAATCCGTCCCTAGGTCAGCCCTCACTAACTTCCTAGATAAGAAGCGGATATTACTTGGAGAAGTACCCCACACACGTTATCGTCTATTAAGACCATTTAATACCTTATAGGAGAAAAGAGGACCCAACAACCATTTACTTGTCAAGGGCGGGCCTAATGATTTAAGCCTTGAACCAAGGAGTGAACCTTAGGAACAAACCCAGTCTTAACCACTTAATACCCAATAAGAGATAGGTCAGCCACTTAATACCTTTTTCTCAAGCTGGCTTACTTCGCACACATAACACACACAATATATGTGTATGTACATAATATGACACATTAGGCCTACCACTTGTAGATGTTGGATTTGTCAGGCAGTAGCGGGCAGACTTCTACTACAAGTTGGGCGTAACTTTGCATCGTAGCTTACTAATTATAATGGCCCATGACAGCTAGGCCTCTCACATTAACCAGATTCACTTGTAGATGATGGATATTCCCGTCAGTTCTAGGTAGGTTTCTGTTACAAGTAACGGTTAACCACATGTCTATGTGTCATTATATTAGTTGAGATAGTAACCCATACACATACATGCATACAGATCCTATGAGGACATTTAAATTTTGTTCCTATTTTAATCACATTTATAATGCACTAAATACGCATTTATATCCATTGATTTCGTTATAGATGCAAATATAAATATAAATGTAAATTAAGCGAATGGAATTAACGTCCTTACCACGTATTTGAAATGCCAATCCTACCAAATTCTTAAGATATACAAGTCAAATTTCCCGTATTTTCCTTAATCCATAACATAAGTGTGCATATGACAAAAAAAGGAAAAACAACCACCATAACATATAAACTTGCAACCGAGGTCTTGACTTGGTTGTTACAACAACAAAAGATGAACATATCGTTAAATATATATGTTTATAACTTCTTTTTGAAAATATTCCTTTTTTCGATGTTCGTTCATTAACAAAACATTAATATTTAAATATATAGAAATTAATTTGTTCAAGTACTCTATTTCTAGTAATTGAGATACAAACCTATTGAATTTACAATTATCTAAATCTTAATCATTTTCCCAAAAACCAAACACGTGAATTTACAATAAAAATAAAATAAAAAGGAATGAATTCAATGTAGAAAATTCAAAGGATATAGAAAATCATATAAAAGAAACTATATCCTTTTATTATTACAACAACCCAAAACCTAGTAACTTGATCGAACATTTCTACGAACAATAAAATAAACGAAGGATTTGGGGGATTTAATCTTATTTTCTTTTCGCATATCCCAAATCCCAAATCCCAAAGGCACAATAGTCATATCCATAACTATCAGATTATAGAAAATAGTAACTTAGTTAGATTTCACCCATAAAGTTACAAGAAGAAGTACCAAGAGAATTGAATGGATAAAAATATGGATTTGGCCTTCGCGAATAAACAACCTACAACCTTTCAAATATAAGAATCACATATATTAGAATTCTTACACGTATAATTCTAAATCTTGGAATAATTCTAAATCTAAATCTCAATAGAATAGAATTGAAGAAATGAAAATAGATTAAGAAGAACCTATTTTCTTTTCCGAAGATTTAACAATGGCATAAAAGCAAGGCGGAAGCAGCGAAGAGAATGGAGATAAGGTTTAGAATGAGGGTTTGAGGGCTATTTATAGTTGATATCGTGTGTTTGAACCGTTAGATTAATTTGATTAAATCTAGACAGTCCAATTGATATATATTATAAATAAGTCCCAACACAAAACAACCCTCATTGGGCTACCCAGTAGAAGCGCGGTCGACACCGCTCCTAGAGGGGTGGTTGACCCCCTTTGGGGCCAGGCCATGAGTAAATTCCTCTAGAACGTTACTTTTTTCATCGTTCCTTATTTAATTCCTTTTATTTCTTTTTTATTTGGTATATTCTTGTCCCCTACTATGTGAATATACATACAAAAATTTGAAATGAAAAGGGAATATTCTTTTCATGCTTATCATATTTGATATATTTCCAGCTTGTATATATATTTATTTGAATTCAAACCTTTGAGTATTAATATATACGTACAACTTAATTAATTAATAACTTTAACATACAAACTCCATTTTTAGCAAATAGAATACGAAAATAAATCAGAATCTCCCCACGAACGCAACTAATATACTTTCGTGGCCCAATTCTTAATCATCCAAAATTCCATTTTCAACTTTTAATTTATTATTAATTATTACTGTTATTTTTAAGTTAAATTAATATATTTCTAAATTAGGTATATTTTTCGGGGTGTTACATTCTCCCCCCTTTCTAGAGATTTCCTCTCAAAATCTTTTGAAGGGGCGAGGAACACAACTCGCTCTAAGAAACCATGTTGTATACCCATGTTATTTTAAAAACATCAATAACTCATAGTGATTATGAACTGTGGACTTTCTATAATGAGCTCAGTCCTAGCGTTTAAGTGTAATAAGTGATGTAATACATATGCAAAACATCCTAACATGCATTTAATTCTATGTGAGTACGTAATGCATTTGTTTCACATCCATATCTTACTATCCAATCTAGGAACTGCAATGCAACCAAAAATGATAAATTAAGGGAAAATAATTACCCTGACAAAAGTTTTGGATGAGTAAGTCTCATCTTCTTTCGGTCTCATGTGTGCTCTTCACAGGATTATCTCCCCATTGAACTTAGATAAGTCAAATAGATTTATTGCGGAGTCGTTTGATTCCGTTCTCCATTATCCTTGCGGTGGGACGTGGCACCCTAGACTCCAACTCGAGGCTTCCTATATCCCCAATTTCGTCAAGCTCGAGTCTATTGGCTGAATCATGAAGGCATTTGCAAAGATTGAAAACATGGAAATGTTATGGACTCCCGACAAATGCCCAGGAAGATCCTCTCAAGAGTCCATCTTCCTAATCCTATCCAAAATCTTAAAAGGCCCAATAAATCTAAGAACTAACTTCCCAATCTTTCCGAACCAAACGGTCTTTTTAAGAGGAGAGACCTTAATAAATAGCAAATCTTTAACATCAAATTACGATTATCTCCTCCTCCTATCAGCTTATGACTTTTGTTGGTCTTGGGCAAGCTTCATTCTCTGCCAAATCAAAGCGATAATCTCCGTGGACTCACAAATAAGGTCAGGTCTGTGTAAAGCATTGTCGGTAGTTTCCCACCAACAAGTTGGCGATTTGCATGGCTTCCCATACAAAACTTCAAAATAGGCTATACCAATCGTTGCTTGGTAACCATTATTGTAACAAAAATCGATCAAAGGAAAGTGCTGCTCCCATGCTCCTCCTAAGTCGACTATGCAAGGTAAGAGCAGATCCTATAAAACACTATTAGCTCTTTCCGTCTGGTCGTCTATCTGCGATGATGGGCTGTGCTTAAACTTAAAGTCATTCCCAATGCTTCTTGAAGACTTTTCCAGAACTCGCTAGTAAATAACGGATCTGTATCACTTACAACAGTAGTTGGAAACCCATGTAGCCTAATAATCTCCTTATCATACAAGTGGAGAACAAGGCGACAGTCTGCTCTTCTTAATAGGCATAAAATGGGCACTTTTTGTTAATATGTTCTCTATCACCCAAATGACCTCATTCCCTTTCTTACCCCTAGGAAGCCAATTAATAAAATCCATAGAAATATGCTTCCGTTTCTAAGTGGGGACCTCTAATAGTAACAATATTTTTCCAGGCTTCCCCTATTCCGCCTTTACTATTTGGCAAGTTAAGCATATAGGAACTAACTCTTCCACGTTTCTCTTCATTCCTTCGCAATAGAAACTCCTCTTCATGTCCTCAAAATTTTTATCACCACCGAGGTGAATGGTCATCCTTGACCAATAACACTCTCCTATAATCTCCTTCCTAAGATCCAAACTCATAGGGACACTAATCCGGCCATCTCTTCTTAAGCTATTATCATAATTATCAATAAAATATCTACTAGAATGAGGGAAAGATTCTCCCCTAGAAACTTTTTCCTTTAATGCCCTCAGCTCATAATCAATGTCTTGTTCACCCTTGATTCTTTCAGATAAAACTGGTCTTCTCTCGATTGCTCCAAGAAACCCTTGAGCTGCCTCATATGGTGGTTGCAAATTAAACCTAGAAAGAAACTCTAACTGCCTCCACTTGGTGATCTCACTAAGGACAACGTGCTTTCGACTCAAAGTGTCGGCCACGACATTACTCTTCCCGAGGTTATACTGAATGGAGAAATCAAAAGATGCAAGATATTCCATCCATCCCTGCTGCCGAAGGTTCAGATCGTTTTGGGAAAACAAATACTTAAGGGATTTATGATCTGTAAATAACTCGATCTTCTCTCCAAGAAGATAATGCCTCCATATCTTAAGAGAGAAAACTACAGCTGCCAACTCTAAGTCATGGATGGGTACCTTTTCTCATGATCGTTGAGTTGTTTACTTGCATAGGCAACTACTCTACCCTCTTGCATGAGGATTGCTCCTAACCCTGTCCCACATGCATTGGTGAAAACAGTAAACATCTTGGCTCTGTCTAAGATAATCAAAATAGGTACAATTTGGAGAGATTCCTTTAATCTCTCAAAGTCACTCCCACACTTCTCAACTCCATGCAAATTTATGATCCTTCTTAATTAGTTAGGTTAGAGAGGTAGAAATCTTTGCAAAATCCTTGATACATTTTCTATAATAACCTGCTAACCCAAGGAAGCTTCTAATCTCAGTCACATTTCAAGGTATCTTCCATTCCTAAATAGCTCAACCTTAGCGGGGTCTACTACTAATCCATTCCCCGAGATAGCATGTCCTAGAAACTTAACTTATTTCTTCCAAAAAATGCATTTTGAGAATTTGGCATTAAGTTGGTTACCTCTAAGGATTCCTTGCACCCTTCTCATGTGATCTTCGTGCTCCTTATAGTCCTTTGAAAAGGTAAGGATGTCATCTATGAATGCTGCTACGTATGCCCCGAAATACCATACTCATTGGGTCTACAAAGAAAGATGGGGCATTTGTCAATTCAAAAGGCACGACCTCCCACTCGAATAGACTATTTGGAGTCCTAAATGTCGTATTGGGCTTACTCTCTTCTGAGGCCATTAATTGGTGAAATCCAGTAGCCAAGTCTAACTGGGAAAATATTCGGGCTCCTCCCAAATGATCAAACAAGACATCAATCCTAGGTAAGAAATACATATTCTTCTTGGTCATCTTATTAAGTTACCTATAGTCAACACATAATCTTAAAGACCCATCTGATTTCGTGGCAAACACTGACAAGGCACCCCACTCTGAGGTGCTCCTTCGAATGAATCCTTTATGCAACAATTTCGAGATATGCTTGGCTATCTCTATCCTTTATTTTGGACCCATGTGCCTCAAAGGCAATGCTACGGGCCTCGCATCCCTTTAGAGGTCCAAAAGATATCTCTCGTTGGGGGTGGGAGTCCTATGACTTCCTCAAAAATTCCAAGGAACTCACATACAAATTGTACCAAGGAAGGTCCTTCTAAATTAGGAGATAGAGAAAATAAGGTTGAATTCCTACTCCTTGTCATACAAGGAGACTCTATGTTGCGGCCTCCACGGCTTCTCAAACAAACTATTCAACTATCGTAGTTAAGGACGACCCCATAAAATGATAGCCAATCTATTGAAACACTTTTTGGTAAAAGCTGTCACATAGGGAATATTTGGATAGCATCGCGCTCAGGCATGGGAAACGTCGTAAGAAGATACAAAGTGATTTGGTCAAAGTCGCAACACCATCATAAACAGGCCAAAACTCCTATCAGACGACCTCTTTTGGGCCTAAAAACATCATTTATGGTGTGCACCTTAACTCTTGTAGACCTCTAAATGAGCTTCAAGAAGTCCTTTCGTTTGTCCCAATCGGACTTACGGTTTGAAAGCTGTCCGTAAGCGCGTATAGAAGTATGGACTGGCCAACACTTGGATGAAGTGATAAAGCGTCGCTAGCTTGATGTATAGACCGGCTCTCCCTTTTGGTCTTGTTCCTCACCCCGGCTCGTGGTCCACCTCTGGGCCAGGACCCAGCTCGTGGTCCACCTCTATGACAGGACACGACTCGTGGTCCATCCCTGAACCAGGACCTAGCTCGTGGTCCATATCTGGGCCAGGACCTAACTCGTGGTCCACCCTTGGACCAGGACCCAGCTCATGGTTCACCCCCGGACCATGACCCAGCTTGACCTTCACCACTAGACCTCACCTCAGCTCACCATCCCAGCTCATGAACCATAACCACAATCCGCCTGAAGCATCACCGTTGCACACGATGGTGACCTCTTCTCTTGGCTATTCTTCTTCCTATCAACCCAGATCTCATTACACATGGCATGGCACGACTTGGAGAGGATTTCTCCAAGTCTTCCACCTCATTTCGGGATTTTTGGGATGCACACCATGTGTCCCATGAACCAGTATCAGGAAATGTCTATAAATACACCACTAGAAGGCATTTTCAGGGGATCTCTCTGGCTTTTTGGTACTAACACCTCTCGGCCCCCATTACCAAGGACACATGGACATTGTGTCTTCTTCAAATCAATCTAGAACGAGGATTTCATGTATAAAACCATTCTCTTTTCTCCTCTTCTTCGTTGTAACACAAGGATGTTGTGTATAAAGGGATCTCACGGATTGTGAGACGACATTGTACTTGCAATTTCTTAGGATTTAAGAAACTACAAAGTGGACGTTAGCTTGGTTTGGGTCGAACCACTATAAAAATCTCATGTGTACCTTGTTATTTTCTATATTTATTATCTATGATTCGTGATTGTGAGGATTTCACACTGCATTTGGGTGTTAGAGCCAAATTTTGGTCTAACATTTTGGTGCGCTAGGTGGGGGGAACACGACAACTTCTTCTTCTAGCTTAGAAGGAAGCAGATTATTTAGCTATTGGATTAATGGTGGCCAAAAGGAAGGAAGATGGAACCTTCTCTCGTACTGAGGATGTTGGTACTGAAGGCGCAAGGAATGGGGATTGTCAGCAGGCGTCCTCTCATGGAAATCCATCAGCATACTTGACCAGAGAAGAGATGGATGACGTTCTCACTGAACTAAGAGCTCAAATGGCAAGGCAAGATGATCTTCTCCAAAAACAACAGGAGATGATTGACGGATTCTTCTCTCGGTTCGATGGAAGGCCAAGCAACGCTCAACTCGCTGGAAATGAAGCCAACGAAGCGGCTCTCATAGGTAATCGTGATCGGGTCACCCGACCCGTAACACAACATGAGCTCGGGGGCATCCCTCTCTCTCTCTTGTAAATGGTCAGGCTCGACCCTCTTCAGCTCCGAATCAGATGGATACCGGAACACAAGCTCCAGCTCAACAACATCAACCGGCTCGATATATGTGGTTCGGGACCTGCCCCTAAGACCCTTTCGGGTCACACCCCCTGGCTCACCAACCGATCACCACGACCCGCTCCCAGCTGCTCACCAACAGCTTCCTTCTTCTCTTACACTTAACACTGGGGGCACCAGCTCTGATATCGGCAATTTGCAACCGCTTTTCGACGGGAATCAACTAGCAAATCTGATACAACGCCTCATAAGAGGCCGTACATCTCAAAACGACGTGGATGACGTAACCACTCTCCTTTCACTCAGGAGATCAGGAATTCTCGTAATCCCCCAGATTTCAAACTCCTAGTTCTGGAGCTGTACAACGGCTGGACGGATCCTTCTGTGTACATGATGCGCTATAAATGGCATATGGAAGTTCTACCGGCGTCGGAAAACATCATGGAAAAGTGTTTTCCCTTTTTTTTGATGGATACCGCTGCTATGTGGATTCGGCTGCAAGCACAGGGATCAATCAATTGTTGGAACGTGTTGGTCGCTCGTTTTCTGGAACAGTTTTGGGTTCATATCGCTAGACCCAAGAGCGTCATGTCGCTAACTTCAATCAAGTAGAGGTATGGAGAAACTCTGCGTTCATTTCTGGAAAGATTCAATGCTACAGTAGCATCCGTTAATAAACCTGAACCATCTATGGTGTTGATGGCTAGCAGATCTGGTGTTCTGGATACATCGGAATTCAAAACATCTTTGCACCGAGACCCACCGCAAGATCTCAGCGAATTCTACTTTGAAGCAGATAGATTTCTTAACGAGGAAGACGCAAAATCCAAGAAGGTTGTTCTCAATGTCAACATGCTTAAAGGCAAAGAACCGTCTGGAAAAGGGAAGGCTGCTGTCAAGAATGACCACAATGCTCACCCCTGGCGAGGGCCCCGGTATGATAAGTACACTGAACTCAATGCTTCACTATCCGACATTTACATGGATACAAATGGAACAATCTAATATCCAAAGCCTCCTAGCGGGAGCCACCGTAAAGAGAATGCAATTATGGATTACACCGCATATTTCATGATACGGATGGTCATGACATGAATAAATGCAGGCATCTCAGAGATCTAATTGAGGAATGAGTTAGGCGTCGAGAGCTAGCTAAGTATGTGAAACAACCTACAGCGCTCACACCAGCGCTGCCACCACCTGCTCCTCGGAGTGGAAATAATACTGGATCGAGGTCTTGCGGGATTATCATCAGCTGTTCTGGATGAGATCAGTCCATATTTTATGAATTTCTTAGGATTTAAGATTTGTTTAGACCTCCTAATTGTCTAAATCGAAGTACACACGTTTGGGGTTAGGACTTAACCCTGAAGCATGATCTGGATTCGATGATAAACCAATCAGGATTTGCTTTGGTTTCGTATTTTGAATTGAATAAGGAAGGATTTCCCAAGCTTGGCTTGTGTTTGGTAAATTCAAGTGGCTTGTCAGGTTGTGGCAAGATTCCAAATTTCGGCAAAGTATTGTTTATACTCACTTTGGAATCCTAAGTATGGATTGTATTTAGGAATGACAAATGGTCTTGTCAGGATATGACAAAAGAAATCGGGTATGGATTATGCTCGGTTTGAACTTCTAGGTATGGTTGATGCCTAGAAGGTCATGACCCTCACCAGGGCTTGGCAGGATAACTCAAACGTCTCTTGAGTATGGTTTATGCTCGTTAGATGTCAAAGCATGGTTTATGCTCGGAAAGGTCGAACATTGCTCTCAGGATTTGACGCATTTGTTTTACCTTATTATCTTTACAGGTATGGATTATACTTGCAGCTGGAAGGACCGAGCGAGGTACTGGTATTCTTGGACTTCCATGGCTTATGGGTTTCTCGGACTATCCAGAACACATCTTCCTTTAACCAGCAAGATATGTTCTGGAAGGCAAAATGTTGACACACTTTTTGGTAAAAGCTGTCACACAGGGAATATCTGGATAACATCGCGCTCAGGCGTGGAAAACATCGTCAGAAGATACAAAGCAATTTGGTCAAAGTCGCAACATCAGCATAAATAGCCCCAAAACTCCGAGCAGACGACCTCTTTTGGGCTTGAAAATAGCAATTATGGTGCTATGCATTGTAACTGTTATAGCCGTCTAAATAAGCTTCAAGTAGAGCTTTCGTTTGGCCCAATCGGACTTAGGTTTGAAAATTACGCCCGTTTTCGTAAGTGCGTATAGAAGTATGGACTGTCCATTACGTGGATGAAGTGACGAAGCGTCACTAGCTCAATGTATGGACCGGCTCGCCCTTTTGGGCTTGTTCCTCACCCCGGCTCGTGGTCCACCCCTAGGCCAGGGCCAGGCTCATGGTCCATCCCTGGACCATGACCCATCTCATGGTTCGACCCCGGGCCAGGACCCGGCTCGTGGTCCACCCCTGGACCAGGACCCGGCTCGTGGTCCACCCCTGGACCAGGACCCGGCTCGTGGTTCACCCCTGGACCATGACCCTGCCTGACCATCACCACCAGATCCTCAGCTCACTATCCCGTCTCATGAACCATGACCACAAACTGCCTGAAGCATCAGCGTTGCACACGATGGTGACCTATTCTCTTGGTCATTCTTCCTCCTATCAACCCGGAGCTCATTACACATGGCATGGCGCGACTTGGAGAGGATATCTCTAAGTCTTCCACCTCATTTCAGGATTTTGGGATGCGTGCCACGTGTCCCATGAACCGATATCAGGAAATGGTTATAAATACACCACTGGACGACATTTTCAGGGGATCTCTCTGGCTTTTTGGTACTAACACCTCTCGGCCTCCATTGCCAAGGACACAAAGACATTGTGTCTTCTTCAAATCAATCTAACACGAGGATTTCGTGTATAAAATCATTCTCTTTTCTCCTCTTCTTCATTATAACACAAGGATGTAGTGTATAAAGGGATCTCACGGATTGTGAGACGGCATTGTACTTGTAATTTCTTAGGATTTAAGAAACTATAAAGTGGACGTAGGTTTGGTTTGTGCCGAACCACTATAAAAATCTCGTGTATCCCTTGTTATTTTCTGCTTTATTTATCCATGATTCATGATTGTAAAGACTTCGCACTGCATTTGGGTATTAGAGCCAAATTTTGTTCTAACACAGTCCATGCTCAAAATAAGACCATACCCCTCAAAATCAAGCACATATGCGTTGCAAAAAAAGTCTACATCACCGATATCTAATACTTGGTTTTTACAAACAAAGTTGACATAGCCGATGTCTAATACTAGGTCTTTACAAAAAATCGAAAGGTGCATAGCACCTCTAATAGGGTTGGACACCTCTGTCGGATGGCTAGCAAAGGATAAGGGAAGTTTCAAAGAGTCTATAATCCTCCTCAAAATAAAAAAATGGGTGGCTCCAGAATCAAATAGGGTACATAAAGAATTCCCTAGAATAGAAATTATACCTTTCAATGTGGAATGTCCCTAATCCGTAGGGGGCTGACTACGAATTGGCACAACTTCTATGCATAGTTCTGGCCTTCTTGTACCATCCTTGACTTTAGAGTGTTCTTCGCTAGGTGTCTATCTTCATGGCAGTTAAAGCATTTCCCTTTAAACTCTTCCTTCGCCAAGTTTACTCTACAGTCCTTCGCTTTGTGCCCTATCCTATGACATCTAGAACAAGTCTTGGCTTCCTACTTGAATTCACCACCCTTCTTCATCATAAGCCAGTAATTCTTTTTCTTCTTGTTCCCATCACCAGAAGTACTTTCTCCTTTATTAGTTGTCTTTGTTTCCTTAACATTTCCAGCAAAATATAAGACGGTTGCCTCAACCAAAGCCTTAAATGTAGCTTCAAAAGTAACTTATGCCAAAATCATCTCTTTTAATGGTGAATTTAGCCCCTTCATGAACTTAAGGGCTTTATCCGTTGAGGTATCCACCAACCCCTGCCAAACTTGGACAATTCAATAAACTTCGCCACATATTCCTTCAAATCCATTTCTCCTTGCTTTAAATGGATAAACTTTTTTAACTATTGGGTCTTCTCTGTATTAATTAGGAATTTGTTCTCAAAACGGATCTTATATAAACTCTACCTACGTTCTTTTGAGAGACTAGCTTCCACCACTCCAAAGCCTCCCCTTTCAAGTGCCAGGCTGCTTCCCTACGCTTTAATTCGTCTTCCCATTGAGTAGCCTAAAAAATCCTCTCACACTCTGGGATCAAAGCTTTTTCATCCACAAAGTTCTCTGTCTCCGAAAAGGCCTTGGCTCCTAAACTTATAGAATCTTTACAAAGGCAAGGGAATTTGGGTGCCCTTTCAGCGGGATGAGCGGCTGGTTCTATTGGGGTAGGATTAGCAACAAGAACTTGTTCCACAGTCCTAATATATTGCTGAAATCATGCTGGTAAGTGACAAGGCCTTACCTAGTTTCCCTGTTCGGGCTGATTGTCGGTTATTTCTACTATTTGAAAAATGAAAAACCTTTAGTGGACTTCCTATGATAGTATCAATGCCCAAAAAGAAGGATAAGATTGCCCAGTATAGTCGCGTATGTTTTGGGGTATAGCACATGTATATATAAATATATTGTTTTGAAAACCCTTTTCAAATAACAAAAACATCCCTCATGTGTATATTTCCCCGTAATCCGGTAACCTATGCTCTGATACCAAATGTAACAACCCACCCGAAATGGGCCTAAATTGCGATCCAACAAAGGCCAATCAGAACTTAGAGCCATTCTAAATGGATCATTGGTTCCTATACAGATTAACTTAAACAAATATACAGAGCAATCTAAAATGGAAATCAGAACAGACACAATGGATGGGACAAAATATAATAACATAAATATAAGATGTACCAACAATTAAAAACCACAATTCAGAAATACAACATGTCTCAATCTTGAAGGTACATCATTATTATTCATCCCAATTACATAACAATAGTAGTAAATAAGCAATAACCCCAATAACTATATCCTCAAGAGGCTCCTCCTACAAAAGATCGTCCTCCCTCTTTAATCACATGTCTCACCCATTGTCTTGTTAATGTTAAGAGGAGGGAGGTCAGAACATAAAGTTTTGGTGAATGAAATATAAGTAAGTTAGAAAAGCTATTCCCTATAATTTCCAGTTGTAAATTTTTCAGGTTATGTCTTCGTAACAAACACACATGGCAAACATATAGGGCGGACATCCTAACAGTCACTTAATACCCCGGAGTTAAATTAAGGATGGACGTCTTCCTACGGTCACTTAATACCATATTTGTTTAGTGCGGACACTTCTCTAGTCAATTAATACCCAGTGGTGGACTACATGTCACTTAAGGTCCTGTTTTAACATTAATACGTTATAAGTGTAAACTCTCTTGTAGGGAGAGAAATGGTAAAGGCTACTCAATACCCAGTTGTGGGTCAAGAACACGGCTTCTTATAGGAAGAACACCCCCGACGAACCTTCTTGTTACTATCTAGTTGTCCCTACAGGTGAACTCTTAGCCACTTAATACTTCCCTTAGACGGTGGTTCCTTAGACCATGTATACATAATCCATCCCTAGGTTAACCCTCACTATCCTCCTAGATTAGAAGCGGACATTACTTAGAGAACTACCCTCACACACATTATCGTCTATTAGGACCATTTAATAACTTATAGGAGAAAGGCGGACCCAACGACCATTTACTTCTCAGAGGCGGGACTAATGACTTAGGTCCTGAACCAAGGATTGAACCTTAGGAACAACAATATGAGATAGGTCAGCCACTTAATACCTTTTACCCAGGCAAGTCTACTTCACACGCACAACACACACACACACACACACACACATATATATATATATATATGCATACTAGATATCTTACATTAGGCCTACCAATTGTAGATGTTGGATTTCTCGAGTGGTTCCAGGCAGACTTCTACTATTAGTTAGGCCTAACCTAGCTTCATAGCATTCTATTTATAACGGCCCATGACACATAGGCCTATCATATTAACCAGATTCACTTATAGATGTTGGATATGCCAGTCGGTTCCGAGCAGGCTTTTCCTACAAGTAACGGTCAACCTCGTGTCTATGTGTCATTAATGTTAATTAAGCCAATAATTCACAAACAAACAAGCATACACATCCTATAGGGACATTTAAATTCTATTCCTATTTTAATCATATTAACGCATTAAATATGCATTTATATATGTTGATTTCGTTATAGACATAGTTATAAATGTAAACGTAATTTAACCGAATGGAATTAGATTTCTTACCACGTATTTGAAATGTCAATCCTATCAAATTCTTAAGGTATACAAGTCAATTTATCATATTTTCCTTAATTTATAACACAAGTGTGCATATGAAAATAAAATGGAAAAAACAATTGCAATAGCATATAAACTTGCAACCCAGGTCTTGACTTGGTTATTACAACAATAAAAGATGAACATATCATTATCTATATACGTTTATAACTTCTATTTCGAATAGATCCCTTTTTCTTATGTTTGTTCATTCTCAAAAGATTAATATTTAGAAATATAGAATTTATATGTTTAAATTCTCTATTTCGAGGAATAGTGATTCAGATCTATTGAATTTACAATTATCCATTTCTTAATCTTTAGCCCAAAAATCAATCATGTGAATTTACAATAAAAATAGAATAACAAAATGAATTTAATATAGAAAATTCAAAGGATATAGAAAATCATATAAAATAAACTATGTCATTTTATTATTACAACAACCCAAAACCCAGTAACTTAATTGAACATTTCTCCGAACAATAAAATAAACGAAGGATTTGGGGGGCTTAATCATATTTTCTTTTCGCATATCCCAAATCACTCAAGGCGTAATAGTCCAAATCCATAACTATCAAATCATAGAAAATAGTAACTTAGTTAGATTCCACTCACAAAGTTACAAGAAGAAGCAACAAGAGAATTAAATGGATAGAAGTATGGATTTGGCCTTTGAGAACGAACAAGCTCCAACCTTTAAAATATAAGATCACATATATTAAAATTCTTATATGTATAATTCTAAATCTCGGAATAATTATAAATCTAAATCTAAATAGAATAGAAGAAATGAAAATAAATTAAGAAGGTAGAAGAAGAACCTAATTTCTTTTCTGAAGATTTAGCAATACCAAAAAGGCAAGGCAGAGGCAGCGAAGAGAATAGAGTTCGGGTTTAGAATGAGGGTTTAGGGGGCTATTTATAGTTGCTATCATGTGTTTGAAGTGTTAGATTAATTTGATTAAATCTAGACAGTCCAATTGATATATTATAACAAGTCCCTACACAAAAAAACCTCATTGGGCTACACAGTAGAAGGGAGGTCGGCACCCTCCATAGAAGGGTGACCGACCCTCCTTCTTAGGTGAGGCTAGGAGGAAATTCCTCCAGAACTTTACTTTTTTGTCAGTCTTAATTAATTACTTCTATTTCTTTCCTTAGTTGGTTTATTCTTGTCTCCTGATGTGTGTGAATATATACACATAAATTTTAAATGAAAATGGAATTTTCTTTTCATGCTTATCGTATTTAATATATTCCTAGCTTGTGTGTGTGTATATATATATATATTTGAAATTCAAACCATTGTGTATTAATATATATGTACAATTTAATTAATTAATAACTTTTACAAATAGACTCCCGTTTCAGCAAATAAAATATGAAAATGGATCAGAATCTTGCCATGAGTGCAACTACAATAATTTCATGACGTAATTCTTAATTGTTCAAAATTCTATTTTCACCCTTTTATTTATTATTAATTATTACTGTTTATTTTTAAATTAAATTAATCTGTTTCAAAATTAGGTATATTTTTCGGGTTGTTACAAATATGCAAATGGATCATTAGTATAGGTTCAGGTGGGTACTTGGAGAGATAAGGCTTAAGTTTTTATCAAGTATTCGACCCTATGTAGGTTGAAAGCCAATTCGAAGGCTGCCCGTCGGATAATTAACTAGATTACAGGTTGTTTATCCAGGGAGACTCGTGACTTCTATGTATTCTAATTTGCAACCAGATATAAGTTGTCAACCAGATGTAGATTGTTTTAGCTTAGATCGTGTATAGCTACCATGAGACCAAACACAATTTATATCCAATGCATTTTGTGCGTGTATGTAAGGATGGATGATGTATGTTATGTTTTCTTAGTAATTTATCACTCTTAGGGATGTCATTAGATGTAGGTAGCGTTAATACATAAATTTAGATACCAAAATATTTTAACATTGGGTACACCTAAATTTATTATCATAGAGTAATATATTATTTTATGTAGTAACTTTTTGGATGTGGGAGTAAGTCAGGTATGAATTCCTATACTTTTGGTCCAATTACTATTACGACTTTAACAATATTTTGATATTGTTTAATTATCACTTACACTAGAC
Source organism: Allium sativum (assembly GCA_030737875.1). NCBI lineage: Eukaryota > Viridiplantae > Streptophyta > Magnoliopsida > Asparagales > Amaryllidaceae > Allium > Allium sativum. Next base: position 776,733,684 of record CM060926.1, read on the forward strand.
TATCATTTAGCCTAAGGTTTTATGTTCCCTCTTATTACCTTGGGTACTCATCAAACACATCGGTGATTAGGATAGGTAGGAGGTGTAGGCATTATCTGGAGCTGCACAGTTGGACTGGCAGGAGGTTGCATATTCTCATATTATATTTGTATTATTATTTATTCCACTGTGCAACACTATGGAGCCATGTCAGTGTTGATTATTTATTCAGAGATAGTTTTTCAGTGAGTTTGTTTGTGTCTTATATAAACTATATTTACTTAAGACTGTACGAGCTAGTATACATTGAATATACGACTTATATAGTTATTATTGTCTTGTCTGTTTCCTATTTATGATTTCTACTATATTTTATCTAATTTGTGGTGAGATATACAACATGTTCTGTGCATTTTTTCTTGGTGTTTCTTCTCTTTTCTTTTATTTTCTTTTATTCTCTTCCCTTCTTGTATATTCCTCTTCTTTTCCAATTTCTTTTTCTTGCCAATTATCATGCATCGATCGGGCACCTGTACAACACGCTATAGGGTAATATAAGTACCCATGGTGTATGGAGGTTGTTACAAAATGTCCATGCAATTAACAAATTAACATTGCATTAAACAACTTGAGAACAGTGAAGCAGTAAAAGGAAAGCAACGAGAACTCATGTTTTAGAATTCGATTATGCATCAAAGATGTTTCCATTTTCTGATGACTCGTTCAATGACATCATCAACATGCAATTTATGTGCCCACTTTCCGTACATAGCATAAAGGCAGAATGTCACCATGTTCGACCCTTAAATTTGATCTGATAACCTTATTCATCCTAATTTTAGGTTCTACACATGATTCATCGGTAAGAACGATACAATACAATTGCAAAACATTAATGACATAAAACATTATGGAACCCCAAAGAAAGAAAACATGGCATCTACACATAATTAAACCAAGAAGCCAAAGAAACTAACTTGCTTCAAACAAAATCGATTGTAGAGAATATAGAGCCAAGCGCTGCATGTTAACACATATATACATACAAATATGACTAGGCAATGGAATGTGATTTGGATGATTATTGCAATTTTTCGGTTAAAATTAGATAACATACCAACGTAATCTTGATGATCCATACTTATATCCATTCGACTGAAAATTTTAACTGTGCCTGGACGTAAAAATAAATTTGGATATAATATTAAAGTAAGCATTCGGATATTAAGCCTTGACCTTAAAACTGATTGTTAGTATTACATAATATGCTGGCATACAATTTGTATGATACAAAACCAAAACATGCACGCATAGAAAGACTAATAACGTAGAGCTTGTTAAATATAACAATTAACGCTTCATTGTTTTAGGTTCCTAAAAATAAAATAGAAAAGATAATCTCATATGCATGACCTTCAGTCATCAATCTATAATTTTTACTTACATCTGTAAGGTGCGTTACTTTAATCCTAATATGGAGATTTTTTTTTTTCCTGTAGAAATTAATCCAACAAAATGAAAAGAAACAATCATATAGTAGCTGTTAACCTGATTATAAACCCGATAGATATTCGCGGTAGAGTCAAAAGTGAAGAGAAAGATCATACAGCCTTGGAAATAGATGAAACTGCACAAAAGTGATTAAGGCAACATGGCACATCTCCTCCGAAAGTTTCATTCCCTGAAACATTAAGTCTATGGACCAGTTCTATCCATGATGGACTGATACCAATCCATAATACTTACCCTATTGGGCATGCGGCCCATACCAGTGCCTTCCTAGCCTTGTATAGAGGCTATATGTGAAGTTTCAGGTGAATCCAACTTTTCTAGGTATCATTACTCGATGGACTAAAAGACAAGATCAAGGCATGAAGTAAAGCTCAACATAGCATCAAATCAAACCCAAATCATACCAAATTGAACCCAAAGGCTAAGTGAGGCATATGGATCTCAATCACGAAGTATGAAATATAAAATATGCTAACATTATGGACTAATATCGGTCCATCATGGACCGATATCGACCCATGAGGTTAAGGTATTTTGACAATCAGTTCTAGAGGCAAGGTCTTCAAGCTATTTCTTGGTCTCTTCTAAGTGAACATGGCCAACCTATTCTAAACACATATAAATATCTCCCATGCTCCAACATGAAATGGGATTGATTTCTTTGCTTTGCCAAAGCTCTGCAAACATATACCTTCGTCTCCAGCAACCATTATTTTTTTCCTACAGCAAAGCTTCTTCTCCAAAGATAGCAAACCTAGGTCACCTAGATTGATTATCGTCATTCTCCGATAACCAATAGTACTAGTGATTTTCTGTTACTCTCCACTTTGGTGATCTTTGTAATCATTTATAATATACTATATTTGGCATGGAAAGGATTATAATAATATTGTTCAAAGTGGATGTAGGCTTGATCTCATGTTGAACCACTATAAAATTGTCTTCTTCTTTCTCTGCTTTCTATTTCTTTCTCGTTTTCATTTATTTTTACTTATTTATTCTATTTCCCCATCACAGGGTGGTGCTTTCGCAATTAGTCAGGTGTTACCGCCATTTTGGGAGTTAACATTTGGTTTTTTCATTGAGAGCTAAATCTAAGACCTAAGTCTGCGCTTATACTATAGATCATCAAGGTCTACAAGACATATCCACGGAGAAAATTGCATTAAGAACTTAAAGCTTGGTAGATATCATGGCTGCTCCTAGGAACAACACAAGTAAGAGCAAATCTGGAGCAGCTACAACTTTTGAGAACGTAGCTGGTGGTACTCAGGTCTCTCTTATAGCCGATAACCTTAGAGAAACTCCAACCTCGGGGGAAGCCGTTACTCGAAGAGAACTTGATAATATGGTAGAAGGTATAAACAACGGCTGGAGGCCGCAAAACGTATGTTAATGGAGAATTGGATGATCTTTTCACCTCTATGCCAAACGTGGGGACAAACAGAGTTGAGATTGATTTGGAGGAACATGCACATTCTTCAGCCTTACATCGAACAAGAGGAAATCTGGGAGGTGCCCCCAGAATACATGGCACCAATACCATACGAGCCAGTGCGGGAAGGAACGATGACGTTATTCCTAGAAATTTGAGTATGTAAGGAGATCAGGAACATCAGGCTAATCTCGGTAACGATCTTGATAAGATGTCAGTTTCTAATGAAAATCCAGGCAATAACACGGGAGCCAACAATGAAGAGATTGATGGTTACTAGGTTAAGCATAAGCTGTTAAATGTATTGGCTACCGAATAGTCTTACAGCAAAACACAGTAGGAGCCACGAATAGTCTTACAGTGATATAAGGCAAAGCAAAGAAGGAACACAGCAGGAAAAAACTCTATTTTTTTTTAATTATTACTTTCACTTTCGTTCTGACTTTCTAAACAAAAAGCTACCTATATATAGATTCAAGAATGCTAAAAAGTAGGATCATAAATTTGAATTGTTACTTATTACGCTAGAATAGCTGCTCCTAAAAACTTGGTCTTCTCACGCCAGAATAGGACTTATTCTCTCTATTATCTCTGCTCCTAAAAACTTGGTCAAAGTGCTGAGCTTAATTTGTCAACAAATCCCTCCTTTAAACTCAAGCATTTACCATCCTTTATTCCAAGCATCTTCATGCAATTTTCAAACAACAGCTTTGGCAACGGCTTAGTGAAGATATCTGTTACCTGATCATGACTCATTACATGATTCAGCTGAACATCTTTTTCCTTGACATGCTCTCGGATGAAGTGAAAACGAACATCTATGTGCTTGCTCCTTTCATGATGAACATGATTCTTTGCTAACTCGATCGCAGACTTGTTATCGACCCGTATCTCAGTGGACTCATGTTGTGGGAGCTGTAACTTGGATAGCAGTTTTCTTAGCCATATTGCATGGCACACACAGGAAGAGGCTGCAATATACTCTGCTTCGCAGGTTGACAATGCCACTATCGACTGCTTCTTTGAGAGCCATGTAAAAGCTGTGTCGCCCATGTAAAACACATATCCGGATGTACTTTTCCGATCATCAATATCACCACAACAATCACTATCTGAATAACCGATCAGTCTGTACCCATTTGTTTTCGAGTAAAATAACCCGAGTGACTTTGTTCCTTGAATGTATCGAAGAATTCTCTTGATAGCTTTCCAATGCGAGTAGCACGGATCTTCCATAAATCGACTTACAATGCCAACGCTGTATGCTATGTCTGGTCTTGTACTCACGAGATATCGCAGACTTCCGACTAGACTTCGATATATGCTTGCATCGACTTTTTCTCCTCCCTCAAATTTTGAAAGCTTCGCACCAGGTTCCATTGGCGTTGCAACTGGGTTGCAATTCTCCATTTTGAATCTCCTCAAAATATCATTAGCATAAGCTTCCTGCGACACAAAAATTCCTGATTTTCCTTGTTTGATTTCAAGACCAAGGAAATACTTCATTAGCCCCAAGTCCGTCATCTCAAACTCACGAGTCATGGCGCTTTTAAAATCTTTGATCATCTCCTCATTATTTCCCATGAAGATGAGATCATCAACATAGAGAGCAACAAACAATTTTTTTTTTCTTTTTCACATACAACGCATGCTCATAAGGGCATTGCATAAATCCATTCTCCTTGAAGTAAGTGTCAATTCGAGTATTCCATGCTCGCGGTGCTTGCTTCAGTCCATATAGCGCTTTCCTCAACTTCAAAACTTTTCTCTCTTCGCCGGCTTTCATGTACCCGGGTGGTTGCTCTACGTATACTTCTTCTTCGAGCATACCGTTCAAAAATGCAGATTTCACGTCCATCTGATAGATCGGCCATTGGAACTGTGCTGCTAGAGATATAAGAAGTCGAATTGTTTCCATCCTTGCTACTGGAGCAAAAACCTCGTCATAATCGATCCCCGCCTTTTGTCTATAGCCTTTAGCAACAAGTCGCGCCTTGTATCTTTCTATCTCACCTTGGGCATTCATCTTCTTCTTGTATATCCATTTTACTCCGATCGGTTTATGTCCTTCCGGTAACTCGACCAAGTCCCAAGTTTCATTTTTCTGAATGGATTTGATTTCCTCATCCATTGCTGCCTGCCATTTCTTGTTCCGCACTGCCTCTTCAAATGTAATATTTTCTGCATCTGCCAAAAGGCATACTAAGTGAACCTCTGGTGCTGATTCGTGCAGATCTTGCAAAGTCCGTATTCTTGGTTGTCTTTGCTGATCCTCGTCATCGGATGTACATGGGTTGGCAGGTGTAAATGTCGGTACAGGAACCAATGCTTCGGCTTTTTCTCCCTTGTGCATTATTTCCTTTTGATTATTCCAATCCCACGCACTTTCTTCATTAACATGTACATCTCGGCTTACGACTACTTTATTCTCGATCGGATCAAACAACTTAAAAGCTTTTGTCTTTGTGTCATATCCGATAAACACAAACTTCTTGCTTTTATCATCTAGCTTAGTTCTCTTCTGATCTGGTACATGTGCATAAGCCACACTGCCAAATATCTTTAGATGTGACACAGTTGGCTTCTGTCCACTCCAAGCTTCCTGTGGTGTTTGATTCGCTAATTTTGCATGTGGACAACGATTTTGTAGATACACAGCACACTGTACTGCTTCAGCCCAAAACTCCTTCGGCATGCCTTTAGTTTTCAACATTGACCGCACCATATCAAGAATAGTCCGATTCTTCCTCTCGGCCACACCGTTTTTTTGTGGTGAGTAGGCTGTAGTCAAGAACCGCTTTATGCCTTGCTCTTCGCAGAACCTTATGAACAACGTTGACATGTACTCTCCTCCTCTGTCCGATCGTAAAGCCTTTATATGACAGCCGGTTTCCTTCTCTACTGACAACTTGAACTTCTTAAATGCCTCCAAAGCCTCTGACTTTTCTTTCAGAAAATAAACCCATGTCTTTCTCGTGTAGTCATCTATGAACGTGATAAAATATCTCTTCTCGCTAAATGATTTAGGTGTGATCGGACCACATATGTCGGTATGTATTGTCTCAAGAGTTTTCCGTGCTTGATATCCTGCCTTCCTTTGGAAAGTACTCCTTGCATGCTTGCCAAACACGCATCCTTCACAAAATTTTCCAACATAATCCATGGTAGGTAGCCCATGAACCATGTCCTTCTTGACTAATTCTCTTAGTCCGCCAAAGTGTAAGTGCCCAAACCGCAAATGCCATAGCAAAGATTTGTCCTTTAGGTCAACTTGTAGGCATTTTTCTCGTATGCTTCTCAAGTTGAGTTTGAACATACGATTATTGGCCATATCCACACGCGCGATCAATCGACCTTTCTTGTTCTTCAAATACATAAACCTGTCTTTCATGATAACTAGATATCCCTTTTCAAGTAGTTGCCCCATGCTGATAATATTATTCTTCATGTCTGGAACATAATATACATCATCGATCAATACTGCTCGGCCGTCTTCTTGGAAAAAACGAATTTTTCCTCGACCCTTTACTTGGACCTTTGAAGCGTCTCCGAACGATACTTCTCCTCACTCTATGTCTTGCATCTCCATAAATAGATGTTTGTGTCCACTCATGTGATTGCTCGCTCCGGTGTCTAGATACCAGACTGTGTCGCTGAATTGGTCGGTATCTCTATAGGCCATCATCAGAACACCTTCTTCTATTGTCTCCTCTTTCTCGACTAGATTAGCATCTTCTTCAACCTTCTTATCTGACCAGCACTCTCTAGCATAATGTCCATACTTTCCACAATTATAGCATTGAATGTTTGATCGATCCGACCAGCCACCATTTCCACGTCCGCATCCTCGATTATGCCAACTTTGTTCGCTCGACTGTCCCCTTTCCTCGGAATTGTTGTCTCTACGTCCACGGCCTCTCCCGCGACCAAAACTAAATCCTCCACGGCCGCGTCCTCTTCCTTGGTTCTGCTGTGCAAGTAATGACTCCTCATCTTTGATTTTCACCTTGGCCTGTAAAGCTTCCTCAAGCGACTCATGCTTCTTCTTTTTGCGTTGCTCATGTGCCTCGAGAGAGCCTACGAGTTCATCGATGGTTAACTCTCCTAAATTTTTCGACTCCTCAATAGCGCAGACGACGTTCTCAAAATTCTCGGTTAATGACCGCAAGATCTTTTCAACAACTCGGGCATCGGTCATAGTCTCTCCATTACGTTTGAGTTGATTCACCACCGTTTGAACTCGGGTGATGTAATCGGCTACAGCTTCAGACTCCTTCATCTTCATGGTTTCCAATTCTCCTCGTAGAGTTTGAAGTCTAATTTGTTTAACACGATCGACACCCTTGTAGGCTTTTTGCAAAGTCTCCCATGCTTCCTTTGACGTCTTTGCACCGGCAATTTTTTCAAAACCCGACTCATCCACTGCTTGATACATGATATAAAGAGCCGTTTTATCTTTCATACGTGACTCTTTCAATGCGGTTAACTGGGCTGCCGTGTAGTTAATGGTATTCTCCGACTCCGTGTAGCCATTCTCCACTACCTCCCATGCATCCTGTGCACCGAGCAATGCTCGCATTTGTATACTCCAGTTGTCATAGTTCGTCTTTGTAAGCCGAGGCAGCGGCATATTCCCCAAGGACGTGCTTCCGGAACTTGCCATCGGCTCTGATACCAACTTGTTAAATGTATTGGCTACCGAATAGTCTTACAGCAAAACACAGTAGGAGCCACGAATAGTCTTACAGTGATATAAGGCAAAGCAAAGAAGGAACACAGCAGGAAAAAACTCTATTTTTTTTAATTATTACTTTCACTTTCGTTCTGACTTTCTAAACAAAAAGCTACCTATATATAGATTCAAGAATGCTAAAAAGTAGGATCATAAATTTGAATTGTTACTTATTACGCTAGAATAGCTGCTCCTAAAAACTTTGTCTTCTCACGCCAGAATAAGACTTATTCTCTCTATTATCTCTGCTCCTAAAAACTTGGTCAAAGTGCCGAGCTTAATTTGTCAACATAAGCAACACATGAGGCCCTCTTCCCAAAAGTTCTTAGACACCATCGAAGGGGCACCTCTGTGAGTCCCGGCCAGTTAACCTAGGTCATCTACCAAGTCAGATGCCTAGAAAAGTAGCCGGCGTCAGCCCCGTGGAGAAAAATGACAGTGAAGAGTATATTTCGGAAATGATCAAACAGATTATGAAGGAGAGTTTGGCCAGAAAAGAAGATGAGGAAGACTAGGATTTTTCTACCAGCATGACTCCCATCACTAGTATGATATTGAAAGATGATTATCCAAAGAAATTCATTCCACTAACAATTCCGTCATGCAACGGAACGACGGATCCCAGCTTATCTCTATTTAAGTACGACCGCCATATGATTGATGCTCGAGCAACTAATGAACTAAAATGCTGGCACTTTCCGGTCTATTTGGAAGGAGTCGCATCATTATTCTTTATGAAGCTTGCTCCAAATTCGGTTGATAATTTCAAAGATTTGTCTCGAAAGTTCAAGCAACAGTTTAGACTATATACTTCAAAAGAGAAAGATATCATGTTCTTGTCCGGAATGGTTCAAAAGCTGGGAGAACCATTAAAGTCCTTCTTGAATTGGTTCAATTCAATGGTAACGGAAGTTGGCAATTCCAATCTAAGAATGGTGCTGATGGCTCTAATGCAGGCTATTGATAAAGAAACTGAATTCGGGAAGTGGGTAAAAATTAAAGTACCTGACACTCTGGACAAGGTCTACAAAAAGGTTGATGAGTTATTTAGATAGGAGGAAGATGACCCGATAGATGGAAATGTTGTCGGTTCCATGCAAAATCATCCCATCAACAGTCACAAGGAAGGTGAAACTACACAGGAAAAAGGAAAAAAAGTCGGGAGGTCAAAAAAGAGCCAACGAAGGAAAAGGCAAGTGTAAGAAGGACGGAAAACACATAGGAACCTGAAGACTTTATACCTCTAAATGACACGCCCGAAAACATCTTCTTGACTATTAATGAGGAAGAACGATATCCTAGGCCACCTCCTATGAAGATGAAAGATAATTAGAAAAATTCGGGAAGGTTTTTTTGCTTCCATAATCAGCCGAGGCATAACACTAATGAGTGCAGACACTTGAAAATTTTGATATAAAAATTTACTAGGGATAATAAGTTGTAGTAGTACGTCGAGAAACCTCAGGCAATTCAGCCATCCCCGCCAACTCTGGGGCAAGTTGCCCCTACAAACCATCCTAGGCCCAACAACTGAAGTGGAGTTCAGAACAATGGGAAGTTGGTCATTCATACCATTTTAGGTGGCTCGCATCCTGCACAGAAGAGTAGGGGAGAGATGGAAAGATACTCAAGTGCCCTGAAGTATGCCCCAAAGAACAAAGCTTGCCTTGTTTTGGAGGACACGTCTAGGGCAAAGCAGCAGAGAAAATTCAATGATGACATAGTTTTCAGAGCTAGGGATACATAAGGGGTGGAAGCTCCCATGCTCGATCCAATGGTGGTGACAATTGGCATTGGTCCCGCCGTAGTAAGAAGGGTACTCGTTGACTGTGGAGCATCCGTAAACATTTTCTTCAGAAAGACATTCAACTATATAAAATTGTCGATGACAGATATGTCAGCCAACCAAATCAAAATCCAGGGCTTCTCTGGTGAGCCGCAAAATCCATGGCTTCTCTGGTGAGCCGCAACAACCTATCGGTACAATCGATCTTCCTATCTGGCTCGAAGAGGGCGAAAGGAAAGTGGTGTTAATTCAAACTTTTGTCATCGTTTATGAGGTACCGGCGTATAACGCATTCTTCGATAGACCCACGTTGATGGATTTCAAGATCGCTCTAGAACCGTGATGTCTCGTAATGAAATTCCCAACTGAAAGTGGTGTTGGCGTAGTTAAAGGGGACCAGAACGCGGCTTTAGAATGTTATATAACCGAATTACAAGAAGCCAAGAATAAAGAAAAGACGAAGAATGTGGAGGGACCCCTCTGCGTTCAAGAGCCCATCTTATAGCAACTAAAGGGAAACCAGTGCGTTAGAGAGCACAACCTCACCTGAAAAGTTATGGATCCTCGAAAGAATAGTACATGGGATAATAGGGAAATGCCAGCAGAAATGACAATATTTGTCTTGGTAGTCCCAAAGGATTGGACCGGAATGTTCAACAACGGATCATAACTTGGTATGAGAATGCAAAAGGTGTCGATTGTTTTTCTTAAAGCTAACTTGGTTGTGTTTGCCTAGAGTCGCACAGATATGTGTGGAATTTATCCAAGAGTGGGAAGTCATGCTCTAAATATTGGTCCTCGGTATACTCGGTAAAACAGAAAAGAAGAAATCAAGGTCCATAGAGATCAGAGACCCTAAAGGAGAAAGTTGATTGTTTGGTGGAGAACGGGTTCACTAAGGAGTTAATGTATCTAGACTGGGTACCTAATCTGGTTTTGGTCAATAAAGCAAATAGCAAGTACGCATTAACTTCTCAGATCTCAATAAGGCGTGTTCTAAGAACAGCTTCCCATTACCACGGTTTGACCAACTTGTGGATGGAACGACATGGCATGAACTACTATTCTTCATGGATGCGTATTCGGTTTATAATCAAATGATGATGCATGAGCCTTATCAGGAAAATATCAACTTTGTTGTGGACTTGGGATTGTATTGCTACAAAGTAATGCCTTTTGGCTTGAAGAACGTCAGGAAAACATAACAAATGCTAGTTAATATGATATTCAAAACTCAATTTAGCAAGACCATGAAGGTGTATGTAGATGATTTGCTTGTCAAATTATAGAAGGTAGATAATCACATGGATAATATAGTCGAGATGTTTGCAACTATAAGGAAGTATGAAATGAAGTTAAATCCGCTGAAGTGTTCATTTGGCGTATCACATGGAAAATTCTAAGGATTTATGGTCAGTGCAAGGGGAATTAAAGCCAACCTGATGCAAGTGACGATCTTGAGGGGAGTATGGGATCCTCGAGATAAAAGAGAACTGCAGAGTCTGGATGGAAAGATTGCAATGCTAAGCAGGTTCATATCAGAGGCAACCGACAGATGCATACCTTCCTTCAATGCCTTGAAGAAGGGAAGTAAAATTTTTGAATGGACATCAGAATGCCAAGTAGCCTTCGAAGAACTTAAATGGCACATGGAATCCCCGCCAATGCTCTTTAAACGTAGAAATGGGAAATTTTATTTATTTATCTAGCGGTGTCCTTTCACGCCCTGAGCGCAGCTTTATTATGGGAAGAATCACAGATCCAATAGCTAGTATACTATATCAGCAAGCGGTTAACTGAGGAAGAAAAGAATTATCCAAAAATTGAGAAGCCACGTACTGTTTTCTGATCGCATTATGGAAATTGCGACCTTATTTCCAAGCGCATCCGATTAAGGTACTAACAGATCAGCCATTGAAGCAAGTTTTGTTCCGACCAGAGACTTCGGGATGTTTGTTAAAATGGAACATTGAATTAAGACAATATGTGATAACCTACTATCCCCCGAAGAGCGATCAATGGGCAGATTTTATTGTAGAATTTACCTTTTGGGAGGACGATGAGGAATAAATGGTAGAAGTAAACTCTTAATGGAAGCTGTATCTTGATGGGCCTATGAATGAATATTGCTCGGGTGCAGGGTAGTTTTGGATACCCCCAAGGGACGTTCAGTCTGTTATGCGTTACGATTGGGATCTCTAGCCACCAACAATGAAGCGAAATACAAGGCTATGATAGATGGATTGAGGATAACCAAAGAATTTAATCTTCGAACTTTTCAAATATTGAGAGACTCGCAGCCTATGGTGTGTCAAATCAGAAAAGAATTTCAAGCAAAAGGAGGGAATTCGGCATCATATTTACCAAAAGCATGGGAACTTCTCGACAATTTTGAACAATATTCCATTACCCACATCCCTAAAGAAGAAAACATGAAGGCAGATTCGCTGGCAACCAGTTCAGGAGACACTCATCTTTTAGGTTTGGTGCCAGTAGAAATTCTCAGTAATCAAAGCATTGATGAAATGGAAGTCGAGTATGATATGTAAATGTCAGAGGAACCGAAATCCTGGATGACTCATGTTCGTCGCTTTCCTATGAATTAGAAAAGCGCGAATTTTAAATTAAATACTGCAAGCGCACAGGTCGCGTAATATGCAGGTCGAATCACAGGGAGGTGTTTAAATCTTATTATTTATCTATTCTTAGGCGAGTTAGGCAAATTTTGGAGAAGTTTTTGTTTGAATTAATGTTATTGAAACTACTACGAATCTGAATCTGATCAGACCGATGTCAAATTCAACAACTGAAAAGAAGGGAATCAATTACTAGAAAAAGACAATAATAACTAGAAAAATAACAGAAAATTAAAAGCAGAATGTACCGTTGAATCTAATCAAATGGACATTCGCTAACATGCAGTAATAAAAGAAAATAACAATATGTGTTCTATCAAAACTAATTGAGTAGACACACAAATCGTTATAGAAGAAAAAGACAGTCAACTAACATGAAGAAAAACTTTTTATTAATAAACGAGAATACAAAATAGTGGAGAGAAAAAATGGAATACTTTTTACAATGATACAATGGTCCTTTTATACAGGATGTAGCCTTCTCCTTTTATTTGAATACAAGGCCCACAAAATAAATATATGAAAATATCCTTTCCAAAGATGAAGGAATAATCCTTTCATGACGCTTGCTTGGCGACCTGTAATCAATGTCCTTCCTTTTGATGCATTGCACGGTCAGTGAGAAGATAAGGATGTGTTTAATTGAAGATGTGTAATTAAAACTTTCTCCTTCTCTTTGCATGATAATCAAATGTGATTTATTGGATTTCAATTCTTGAGAGGATTACGCCAAAATTCAAAAATCCTCATTAAGTGCATATTATATATATATATAGATATAGATAGATGCATTATTATGACTATATATATATAATATCACTTAGTTCATTTATTCTTCAAAACGCATAAGGCAGGGTGTGAATGCATTCATGTTCCTTTCTTCAAAAAAATATAGCACTTGTCAAGGATCGAACTCAGGCCACTCTGTACACATTTCTATATCTTTACCATTGGGCTACTTCTTTTGCAATTGAGATGGCTTTGATATGGGGAAGTAGCTTTCTTTGTAGTTGGCCTTTAATTTGAAACGAAGGAGGCATCACTTGAAATCTGTAAAAACACATAAAAATACCCAAAGTATCATTTATTTATTTACAAAAGATAAAATATAAGAGCATAAAATAAACACATTTCTATGTTAATCAAATACCCCCACACTTATCTTTTACTCGTCCTCGAGTAAAACAAAAATAAAAGATTAAACTAGATGGGTCACACTTTCGTAAGAAACATGATTGCATTGAGCGTATGCAACAAGCCGTTAAACCTCTAGGTGTCCCTAGTAGGATGAGTGGTGTCTCGTGAGGGTATTCCCCGGATACTACCCACAAAATCCAAATGCAATATGCTATGATTCTAATGAAACTACAAGAATGCAATGGACATATGCAAAATAAAAACAAAAAAATGAAAACAAGACTTGTTTAAACTGGTACAACAAATTAAATTAACAATTTCTAGTCAGTTGATTTTATTTTAGATATCTCAACTTGTCACAAATTTTCAATATAAATCAAGTTTTCAAATGTTAAATTCCAGTTTGGCCAGTTAGTTCGGTCGATAACATAGTGCAACCATGAAATAAATTCTTAGTTTGCTTGTCACAGTTTGTAAAGTGGTATTCTAATTTCCTTGTGTATGGCTAGTCAAATCAACAAGGTCAAGAAATGTTTGGGCATCATCGCTTATTCTCTATCGCTATAAAATTAAAATTTATGATTAAGTACATACACCTAACTCAGAAGACCAAGGATTACCACACATGCACTGCCTCACGGACTAACGGAGAGTGGGTAAAGAGCTTGGCGGATTGTGCAGACCGACTTTGACTTTGTCAACAACGTGTCGGTAATCCTTAGGTGTCCAATCTCATAAATTGAGACCAAGATATTCCAACGCTGACTTTGTCAACAACATGTCGGATAGAGCTTGGCGGGTTTGCACACCAACGCTTGATATACAAGCAATGTTGGGTACCCTTGGATTACTATTACTATTATTATTGAAAATTTAAGAACAAGAGGGATTACGCGAATTCAGCTTAACACAACTTAGTTTTAAAGATTCAAAAAGCTAATATAAGTATTTTAAGTCCTCCACTCAGTAAACAAAGACTACAATTTAGAATAAACTTCATGGTCATCACCTAAGAATCTCCCTATGTACCAGTTACACTATTATCCCTCAAAATTCAACTTTTCATTATAGTTCTTATTTGATCTTAGCTGAGAGAAAAAATACTATCAACTGATTAACAATCCTTAACTTATTTTGTTGTATCAATCTAAAATGAGTCATGTTTCAAAAAAAATAAAAAATGGCATGTTACTACAATCTAAAATGCATGATGGTCCTATTTAAATGGCTGAAAATGAAAAGAAATTTTTTTTAAAGAAAAAACGAAAATGAATGAAATGCAGACTCCCCCCACACTTGGACAAAACAGTGTCCACACTGTAGCACGTTTCCTAAATTTGAATGATAAAACCCATAGATGGATTAGATGCAAAATGATTTGCAGAATGAAATGCAGCCTAACTATATGTAAGAATGGATCATATGTACAATGATATATGTGTTTACGATGCATGCGATGCAAAGAATGCCACCAACTTTCCCCCCACACTTGGTTCTAGCCCGATGAATTTCATTCCCACTATGTCTAGGCATGTTTTCTAATAAGCAAAAGGTTTTGAAAACCATCTCATCTTTATACCTAGATTTATAGTCCAGTAGATAAATGTCCAAGGTCATCCTAACATGAAGTTTTTCAAGCAAGCCAGCATTCCAAAAATAATTCATGTGTTCCACAAATTTATCAGTGTAATTGTTCAAAAATTTGTGATCGTATATAAACTCAGTTGCAATCGTGAAATTTAAATTCTGAGTGTTGTTCAAGATTATGTGATCACATTTCTCAATTTGATTCATTGACAACGTATTTTTGACACTGACAACTTCAAATTCGTTGGAAGTTTCCTCATTTGGCAACTCATCCTCATACAATTCAAAAAATTCATGTTCATTAAAATCTTTTTCCAATTCTGAATTTTCAAAAAATTCAACATTTTCATTTAGTTCAAATTCAAAATTTTCAAATTTTTTGCATCCTGAAAGAGAGAGATCAAAATCTGAGCTTAAATCGTTTTCCTGAAAAGAATCGAAGTCCAAATCATTTGTTGAACTTTGAACAACTTCATTTAGATCGTTATTCTCAATTTCCAAAGTTGTTATCTGAAAATTTTCACTATCAGTAAAGAATGGATTATTTTCTGATTTATCGCTTGTTTGAATTTGATTTTGTTGCTCTCGTTGTTCTTTCAAAGATGCCATTAAACAAAGAAGTTCATCCATCTTTTTATTTAGCCTTTCTTCACTCTCATCAAAATGACATTCTTCAGAATCATTGATTTGAGAGGTCTCATTTTGGATTTCTTGATTCTCAAAATTATAGGCCACATCAATTTCACAATCAATATTATTTCCAATGTAGTAGTTGTTTGAATTTTCATTTTGATATTGGAAATCATCTTGATTGTAAAAATTATGTTCGTAACCCAAACTGTTGAAATTCGAGGGAAAATTGCAATTTTGGTTATTTTCAAGATGTTGATATGGGCTATAATTTTGAAAATTTTGATTTTCAACCTCATATTGATGTGAATCAAAGCTATGTTGGGATTCAAAGCTATTTTGATTTGGATGTGGATCACAATCAAAATTATTGAAATTTGAATTGAAGTCGCAATTTCGATCATTTATATGATTTTGAAAATGTTGGTCAGTTGGAAAATTTTGAAAATTGTTGACATTGGACTCACGAAATTTTGGAAAATTTTGCTTCATGAGTTGTAATTCATAGTCATACTCTTCAAGAGGACGTCTACTCCGATTATTATCCCACATTTCTCTCAATGATTTTTTTGAATCAGACATTTTAAGAAGTCAAGGAAAGATAGAAATTACTCTCACTTCAAAAATAGTATAAAATACTAAGTTGTGCTCTATTAATTAACTGACTCAATTAGAAGGGGGAAGAGGGTCTTATGGCCGTTCACGTATAGCATAAATACTAAGGGATACGACCAATGTTTTACAGGTAGTATGCAACCTCTTTTGCTAATAGTTCAATAAATTGAACTACTATATATCCGCGATCCAATTATACAAGACAAACAACTTCACAAAACACTACTTTTCAATTATATTATTTTAAATGAGCTTGTGTTTTCCTAGAATCGAAGTTTAATGAGAGTGATGAATTAAGTCATGGAAATTCATTTCTAACAAACACATTCAGAAATTTCAGTCACAGAACAATCACAGAATAATAGCAAAATTGAAAAAAATTGTACAAGCAAGTCGCTGCCCCTGCAGAAGATTTTTACAAGCAATTTCAATATATTTTTAAGCAGCGTCAACACCTGTAGAGTTTAGAAAATTTTACAGTGGGGTATGGCTGTCCGTCCAAAGAATTTGAGTAGTGCTAGCTATTCAACTCTACTGTTTTACTATTTGCTATCGGTTGACCCCTGAATTTCTTGTTCGTTTGCTGAGTGTGTTCCTTCACTTTGGCCCTTCGATTTGTTTTTGAATATTCCACTTTTTTTTAAGAGAAAAGAAAACGAATAAAATAAAATAAAAAACAAACGAAAGGCAAAGGGAAAAAACACTAAGTAAAAATTAAAACAAAAACTAGAAGAAATATGACTAGATAAAATAAAATTCAACACTAGAAATAATTACACCTAATCTAGAAGAAACGAAGGACCGAGCTTAGCAAACAAATCAACTAGGCTGAATAAACAGACCTAAGGTTCGCACTCAACCAAAGTAAATGGCTTACACAAATTTTAAGCACACAATCTGAATGAATGGAAACAAATAATTTCCCAAAATCACAGCAAAATCAGTAACCACACCGCTGTAATAATTCCTTGTGTTTCTCAAGGAAGTAAATCACAAAACCAATTCACAAATCAAGGCGCCAAAAATGATGCAAATCCAGTAAAAGCTTTCTTCAAATCGCGTTTGGAATTCTCAGAAAAATTTCGCGTCCTCTTGTCTTCTATTCGAAATCGTTCTGGTTCGATTTTTTTGTGGAAAATCAATCAAAATAAATCGAGAATCAAGGCTGAATTGGATTTGGCTTTTGCGGCAGAGTTGTTTGAGATTTAGAGGTGCGGTTTTGGCTCCTGTGAATCTGAGGAGAGGGTTTGTTGAGGTCGGTGGACGGCGTTGGTTTGATGCCGAGGCTTGATGAGGGTGGATCTGTGTAGGGGTTGTCGGTTTCAGCTATGGATTGCGTGACTGGAGTTGTGGAGTATGATGGATGTGTGAGAGGATGGTATGGCAGTTATTTGTTTTTGTGAACATGGGATTTGGAGATGATCAAATTGATGAAAGTGGTGTGATGAAGTGAATTGCGTGGAGAAGAATAGAGGAGGGAAGAAGTTGGGTATGGTGGTGGACTGTTTGGGGATGATGAGGGTTGGGTGTTGATGGGTATTTGCTTTGGTAGAGATTATGGATAAGGGCAGTGATGGATGATTGTTTTGAGGAGGGACTGATTGTTGAATTTGCGTGGAGATTAGGTATGGTGAATGTTGATGGTGGAGGGTTGCTTGTGTGTTTATTGCTGGAGTATGGCTTTTGTATCAGTGTGTAGCTGATGAGATTGAGATGAGGATAGTGATGAGGATTGTGGTGAAATGATGTATTCAGTGGTGGTGAAAAGGCAGTGAAGAAGATAGAAAAGGAAGTTTGCTTTTTTTTCTTTTTGAATTTTTGTGAAATTGTAAAAGGGGCGGATCGTAGAAGATTTGGGAAGAAATTTGAAAGAGGGAAAGAAATAAAGCAAAATTGAAAGTTGTTTTTTTATTGAAGGAGAGAGCAGGAAAGAAATAAATGAAAAAAAAATGGAAAGAGAGATTGTGGGAGGTGAATGAGAAATGTAATTGGAAAGAAAAAAAAAGAATACAGTTTTTTTTAATGAGAATTTGAAAAAGAGAAAGGGAAAGAAATGAATGGGAAAAAACGAAACAAAAAAAGGAAAGAAAATGAAAAGAGGAAGGAAATAAGAAAAAAAACAAGGTTTTTTTTTCTCGTGTTTAGAAGATTATGGTATCGATGACAAATACCAAATCAAGATTTTTTTAATATGTATATATACAAAAAAAGGGAAAAAAAAACTAACACAAATCAGAAATTAAATAAGTAATAAAATTTAATTGTTACCTCCCCGGTAACGGCGCCAAAAACTTGTTCGTCGCTTTCCTATGAATTAGAAAAGCGCGAATTTTAAATTAAATACTGCAAGCGCACAGGTCGCGTAATATGCAGGTCGAATCACAGGGAGGTGTTTAAATCTTATTATTTATCTATTCTTAGGCGAGTTAGGCAAATTTTGGAGAAGTTTTTGTTTGAATTAATGTTATTGAAACTACTATGAATCTGAATCTGATCAGACCGATGTCAAATTCAACAACTGAAAAGAAGGGAATCAATTACTAGAAAAAGACAATAGTAACTAGAACAATAACAGAAAATTAAAAGCAGAATGTACCGTTGAATCTAATCAAATGGACATTCGCTAACATGCAGTAATAAAAGAAAATAACAATATGTGTTCTATCAAAACTAATTGAGTAGACACACAAATCGTTATAGAAGAAAAAGACAGTCAACTAACATGAAGAAAAACTTTTTATTAATAAACGAGAATACAAAATAGTGGAGAGAAAAAATTGTATACTTTTTACAATGATACAATGGTCCTTTTATACAGGATGTAGCCTTCTCCTTTTATTTGAATACAAGGCCCACAAAATAAATATATGAAAATATCCTTTCCAAAGATGAAGGAATAATCCTTTCATGACGCTTGATTGGTGACCTGTAATCAATGTCCTTCCTTTTGATGCATTGCACGGTCAGTGAGAAGATAAGGATCCGTTTAATTGAAGATGTGTAATTAAAAATTTCTCCTTCTCTTTGCATGATAATCAAATGTGATTTATTGGATTTCAATTCTTGAGAGGATTACGCCAAAATTCAAAAATCCTCATTAAGTGCATATTATATATATAGATAGATGCATTATTATGACTATATATATATATATAATATCACTTAGTTCATTTATTCTTCAAAACGCATAAGGCAGGGTGTGAATGCATTCATGTTCCTTTCTTCAAAAAAATATAGCACTTGCCAAGGATCGAACTCAGGCCACTCTGTACACATTTCTATGTCTTTACCAGTGGGCTACAACTTCTTTTGCAATTGAGATGGCTTTGATATGGGGAAGTAGCTTTCTTTGTAGTTGGCCTTTAATTTGAAACGAAGGAGGCATCACTTGAAATCTGTAAAAACACATAAAAATACCCAAAGTATCATTTATTTATTTACAAAAGATAAAATATAAGAGCATAAAATAAACACATTTCTATGTTGATCAACTCCTATAAAGGAATACCTAAGTAATGGAACACTCCCCACAATTCAAATGAAACAGAAGAAGCTACTTAGGAAGTCCCCAATATTTATCATGAGGATTTAAAATTGCATATAAGGGGATTTTCTATGCCACTACTATGATGTGTAACTCGGGAGGAAGCTAAAAGGATCTTGTTTGAGGTGCATAAGGGGGAGTGTGGAGATCATTCCAGCAGTCAGACTTTAGCAAAGAAGATACTTCGATATGGTTATTTTTGACCCGAAGTGAATAGAGATGCTGCGGATTACGCTCGAAAATGTGATAAATGCCAATGATTTTCCAAAATCCAAAGGGCCCTATCATCCGAACTAACAAAAATGGTCAGCCCATGGCCATTCGCGATATGTGGCATCGATTTGATCGGAGTACTACTAATAGCCAAAGAGGGCGCCAAATATGCAATAGTGGTTGTTGACTATGTTACAAAGTGGGCTGAAGCAAAACCGCCGACAATGATTGCCACTAAAAAGGTTATTAACTTTTTTTACTAAAATGTCATTTGCAGGTTCGGCTCCCACAAAAAACAATCACTGAGAATAGGGCACAATTTGAGAGTGGGAAATTTCAGGATTTCTGCAAGCGATACCACATTTAGAAAAGCTTTACAACTGTAGCTTACCTGTAGGTGAATGGACAGATGGAGGCTATTAACAAGATTATCAAGTCCACATCAAGAAGCGACAGATGATAGCCAAAGGTGGATAGGTTGATGAATTACCGCTCGCTTTTTGTGCCTATTGAACAACTCACAAATCTGCAACCGGGCACTCACTATTCTCTTTGGCATTCAGTGCAGAGGCAATGATTATAGTGGAGTTAGAATTCCTAACCCACCGAAGGATTCACTTCAGTCAAGTTGAGAATGAGCAGTTGATGTTGGAAGGTCTTAACCAACTAGATGAAAGAAAAGAGGAGGCCGAACACAGATTGGTAGCACATCAGAGGAAGTTGATAATACACTTCTACTCTAGAGTTCGCCACTGCACTTTTGGAGTCGGTGGTCTCGTCTTGAAAAAGATAATGACCAACACAGGTGCATTCGGACCAAGTTGGGATGGACCTTATGTAATTGGGAAGAAACACTCTGATGGCTCATTCAAGTTAACCACATCAAATGGGATCCTTATTCCTCAGGCTTGGAATAACGACCACTTACATACTTACTTTCCGTAAAACTGGTGTTTGGAAGTTATAATGTTTGTTTGCTTTTCTTTTGCTATTTGAAAATAAGCCACGGCTCATGTTAGGGCACAATATTCAAACTTATGCTATTTATGTTATTAACAAAATTTGTTGTTGGACGATTACGAATATATACATGTGAGATTTGTTTCTTTTAGTTGAAAATTTCATTCTTTTATTTGAGATTGTAAATTACTAAAATTCAATTTAAAGTTTTGCAGGCAACAAGTCCAAAAGTGTAACCGCTATTTACAGAAATACAACATAGCCTTCAAGAAAGTTACCCTCAATATGGATTCAAGCACAAAAATTTAAACAGAAATGTTATAAAAAGCCAAATACATAGGGGTAAACATGAAGGAGATCACGTAACAAAAATCTAGTAAAACCCTCGCTCCAATGAGGAGCTCAACATACATCATGATAGAGTCTATCCTCGAGAAACGCGGCCAGCAAACTTGTCCCGACCTTAAATAAAGACACACGACGATCAATGAACATCGAGTGGGTAAAAGTCCTCGCTCTAATGAGGCGCTCGATATACATCGTGATAGAGTCTGGCCTTGGGAAACGAGACCAAAAAAGGGTTGGTCCCGACCCTGAATAAAGGCACACGATGATCGATAAACATCGAGTGGGTAAAAATCTCACTCCAATGAGGTGCTCGATATACATCATGATAGTCTAGCCTCCTGAAACACAACTAGCATAGACTGGTCCTGGCCTCGAATTAAGGCACATGACGGTCAATAAACATCGAATGGGTAAAAACATCACTCCAATGAGGTGCTTGGTATACATCGTTATAGAGTCTGACTTCGGAAAACACGACCAAAAGGCTTGTGACAATAAAAAAACATCGAGTGAATTATGAAACTCACTCCAACAACACGCTCGAGTAACACGTCGAGGAACAATGCCTAGAAAGAATATTGAGAACCGGAGATCGATAAAATCGGACATCGTGCGAAAAGTGTATGAGTTGGAGTCATCATAAAAACTGTGACGACCCATGATATGGGGGAAATACTACTTACGATGATTCAAATAACATCAAGATGAGACATATCATAGGGTCGTCCCCATCACTACAACAAGATATACAAATATAAAGGAAAACTACGTATAAGAGTTACGGTAAAAGCGAAGTATTCAAAAAAAAAGTGCACTAGAAAATATCACAATTCAGGTAATATAAAGTGTACAATAAGAAAGATATATTTCATTAACACCAGCCGTTTACAAGGTCATACAAAAACATTAAAAGCGGGGGTCGATACTTACACAATCACGACCAAGGAAACAAAAATAATTGATAGAGGCATCAATTCTTCTTCTTCCCACCTTTGGAAGTCTCACTCGACTCAATATTCAACTTAGTAGGTCTGATTAAAGTTGTGGTGGTGGAAGCTGGACAAGCCAAGATTATAGGATTCCCCTAGTCGTCACTAACGGTGGCAGCCTTCGACTTTTTTCATGTGCTGTGCTTCATACTACACTTCTTTTTGGATCCAATATCACTCCCGATCCACCTTTCGTAGTCTCCTTCTCAACATTAGTGTCTCTACCACCTCAAAATGAAATTGTCAGGTCATCCAAGTCTCGTAGGGAAGCAATTTGCTCGGTTTGTGACCCCAGATTGGAGGCAGAAGTATAAGCTGAAGAAAGAATGATGGGGGCCACAATTGTCTGATGGGCAGTTATTCCTGGCATAGTATCCGTTGTAACAATCAATAAAGGGGTGAAAATAGCAGTGGCACCTGTTGAGCTGCCGGTAGACGGAAAAGTGCTTGGTAGGTCCAGTCCTACATCAATTAAAAAATGTTCGAGTAAATCATCAAACTCGTATATGGGAAGGAAGTGGTTCCTCGAGCCACAGATAGTATCATCATTACATGCTTCCGAGGATACCCCTACTGTAATCGCGAAACCTTGAGCATCCTGGCCATTGCTTTCATCACTTGACAAGTACGATCCAGCATTGGCATCGTCAACAATTGTAGTCTGAGGGGCAGTCACTCCAGTAGTAACATTGACAAGGGAAACAATGGCAAGAGTGACATCAGCAGGAGTAGCAGTAGCACCAGTAGTGACCTCAATAGGGGCAACTTTTGTGTGAGATGGGTCATCAAGAAGTATGTGAGCTTCACTAGTAGTCTACGGATTAAAAGAGGGTTCACTAGAAGGTCCAGCTCCTTCAGCATTGATAACTCCCTCATGTAATTAATTCTTCTTGTCCTTTGGCCAGAGCAACCTAATAATCATTATCCAAATAGACGGCCAGGAGTTCCACTTCCGTGTAACCATCAATGCCCACTCGCTTCAAGACCACTTCCCACACCTCAAAGAGAGTACGGGGATACCTCTCCTCCAAGAATTCTAGGCTTGCCTTGCCCATAACACAGAGAACGTAAAACTCAAACATGTTGGCATTAAGGGTGCTCATCATGCTGTCATGATTTTCCTCAACAAAAGCTTTTTCCTTCAGCGTTTGGTCACGCCCTTGTTAGACTCTAGTAAGTTGTTCCTTCAGCCTTTAAGTCTTAAGAGTTTCATTGTTAAGAGACACAGTGAGGCTTGCCACCTGCTTAAGGTAGTCTTTGATAGTCCTTTTTTCTGTGTCCAGTAAATCCTTGGGTCGTTTCTACGTGGCATGAGCATCGTGCACTTGGGTACTTATTATAGCTTCCTTTTGCTAGTAAGATTGAACCGTAGCTGCCAAATCCTCCACGGATTTCTTTTTAACAGCCTCCATTCTTCATAAGCAGTGGAAATTCGATTAATCTCTACATCTCATTCCTTGAGGACATTCTCCCATTCACCATGTTCGCCTTCTAGTGTGCGCTGAGCTTCGTAATTTAGCATGTTAACCCTCTGGAATTATGAAGCAAGTTTCTACCAATTGGAAAGCTTTTCTACATTATTTTTAAAGATTTAGATATTTTGTAGCATTTGCTCTTTATCAATCGAAGTGATATCCAAGTCAAAGCGCACTCCATCTAGAAACCATCCAGGGAACCTTTGCGACAGTTGACCGGGTGACTTTGGGAGTGAGAAAGGAGGCTTCTTCACAACCGTATAAATGCCATATTTACCCAAGTCAAAAGGACCCGCAGGAGTGATAGCAGCTGGTGTCGTAGTAGAAAGGACAACGAAAGCAGTGGCGATAAGTACTATGGCAGAAGGAACCGAGATTTGGTCAACTCTAGCATGCTTTGGCATCTCCTCGGAGTCACTATCCTTCTTAGGGTCGCCTCTCTTGCACTTCCTATGCTTATCTTCTTGACTATGATCTTGGGTAGAGCGCTCATGATCCCTTCTTTCCCTATCTTCACGGTCTCTTATGTCGCGCTCTTCCCTTTCCCTATGCTCAGATTCTTCGCGTCTCTTCATGTATCTCCTTTCTTCATCTGTCTCATGTTGCCCTGGATAAAGCCGGTCTGGCCCTTTAAGACCCTTATAAGCTTGATGAGAAAAATCATCGTAGTAGTCATTTCGGCGACTCATGATAGGACCTGCAAATAAGGAAGGCATATACTGGCAACGGGATCGAGCACAGGAATGAGAAGTATAGGAAATATGCTAAAACTAAACGTAGGCGGTGTAAAGTGTGTGCGAGTGCATTCAAAATCCCATTCCCCTACGAACCAGTTGGCACAGAGGGGATCGTGGGAGTTGTAGGGAGAGTAGGGATGAACTTCACGGTACGTAGAGCAAATTTCGGGGTCCTCGAACTGGACAACGTAGGAGTACAGAGCTAGGTGTCACCAGGGTGATTTGCATGGGGGCATCCTTAAAAATCTCAGAAGGAAAAATATATATATATCACTTAAATTACCAAAGATGTCTTGGCCGTTCTCGCCTAAAATCCGAGTAGGGGATGTGTGAGCTAAAGGAGTCCTAGTGTCATCAACAACTATATCTTCTGAGTCGGTCTTAGATTCATCGTTGGGAGATTCCTTACTAGAGGGATTCTCAAATTAAGAGCCATACTCGCTGGTCCCTATGCTGGTGTCACTACCACTTGAGAGATCTCCCTCTTCCCACTCCATATATAGATCTGCAATCTTCTTTCCATCACGCTATGTGAACTCTTTTTCATTGCCTTTATTTATGGGTGACATCCTATGTGGAGTGCTTTGTTCCTCATCAAGCTGCCCGTTGTACCATTAGCAACAAGAGCCTTATATAAATAAACTCCCTCCGCTTTATCCTCTTCTGATTGTTGGGGGGAAAAGTAATCTACCATGGCCCGACGGAGGTCGAAATCTCTCGAGGGACTACCAGTCGGGAAGACTCCAATAGGCCGAACTGATGAAGGAACACATCCTGGAGCAGGAAGTCCTTCCGCCTTTCATTTTCATCAACTGCTTTCAATCACTCAAACACCGGCAAGTTCTTGAGATCCTTAATTTGAGAAGGAAGAGAAACAAAGGTAAAGGAGATTGAAGGGATAAAATTAGAATGATGTAGGCCCATGAATTCAGAAGGGTTGGCTTTGAGGCAAACACTCACCCGTGCATGTCCAAAATCTATTAAAATCCATCAGACACTTGACATAGAAAAATAGGTTCATAAAGAAAGGAATTTTATCTTGCAAACCAAGGGTGATCTCCCGATTTCTAGCAGCCTCAACGAAAATCAAGGAAGGATGGTCTTTCCTTTTTTAAAGTTGAAAAGATATCGGATCTCGTCAAGTTCTAGGCATGCTTTAGAATATACATGAATAATACGTATAGGCTGGTGAGCATAGCATAACCATTTGAATACATTTGATAAGGGGAATCACCAAGCTCCTCGAGAACTGATTGTAAGAAAGGGTTGAAAGGAGGGACTACATCATGCGAACACATGTAACGATGACAAGCAGTAAACTCAGTAAGAGGGCGATCAACCACATCACCTTTTTCAGGTAATTGGACATCCTCTTCTGGGATGTCGAACTGTATGCAAACATGATGAAGCATTCGATGGGTCATTATGGAAGGAGATCTCTCTGGTGGGTTCACTATAAGCCTGAGGATTGGACGGGATCCATTGACTATTGACCCCATGGAAATAATGCCTCTCCCTAGAGGAAAATGCAATGATGTTCCAGTTTGTACTGACGACAACTGCGCACTAAAGGTAAATTGAATTTGAATTTGAGATGAATCATCTTCTCTAGATTAAAGGTGCTTTGAAGGGTGAGAGGTCATCTACTCAATTAACTTCCTATTCAGAATAGTCAGGTACATGCATCCTATAAATGTTTCAATGTTGTGTGAGGGAACGACGCTTGAATTCAAAACCAATATGTGTCAGTTGGCAAAACCCAAGCGTCATCCATGTGCAAGCTAAATGTCATGTTTCCATAAAGTCATATTTTTTAGATTTCCCAAAAAAATGGGTTTACAAAAATGGTCCACATAAACACAAAAGAACTTTCAATGCTTCCTTTTCATCAACCAAGCTAGCCAATTGTCGACCTGAGAAATCGACAATAAACGTGTCGCATGAATTGGCGAACAAAGCTCTTTCGTTATAGGTTCTCAGGAAAAGTTCACATCCAAGTCATCAATATGTGTCATGTAATATTCGAGTTGTTCAAATTTTACTAGGACCGCAATCACACACTTAGAAACAATTCGATTTGTGATTATAACATTACGAGAATTTAGGTGTTGGCATCATAACATATTCATCCAGGGAGGTTAGTTTAAACCAAAACAAAGATTAAGGACTAAAGAGGTCTAGTTGCATCATTCATCAAAGTTCAAAATCCTAATTTTTAAAATGACTCCAATATTCGAATTAGTCCAGTTTCAAGATTATGCACATATCACCTCATAATATAAAATGTCATCTCAAATCAAAGAGACATTTAAATTAGTTTGAAGGTTTGGCATGACCCATGGGTAATAGAAATAAGGCATGATTACGTGAATCGAAACATTGCTCCTCGAACTCCTGTAACTCAGTGCCTACACAAGCCGAATTCAGGAAAAACCCTAAAACAACATAACATTAACCATGGCTTTTCAAGATAATTAGGAATTGGTACCTAGAAATTTCAACAAGCCAGAAAGCAATAAATTTCGTCTATGATAGTAGCAGAAGGCATTGAATCGGCTGGGGCTTGGGTGGAAATCGAATAAGTAGAGGGCTTGATTTCGAATTTAGGGCAAAAAGATGGTGGCACCAGGTCAAAGGTTGAGCTGATGAACTCGGGTGACTGGCGCTGGTGCTGGATCGTCAGGGATCAATATGGATTCGATGGATCGGTAGCGGATAAGGAAGGGAATTGGAACCCGAAGAGGCAGCATCTAAAAGGAAATAGTGAGACAAATAGGAGCCGGTGGAGTTTAAAATGGGAAGAAAAAATAGGTTTCGATGCTAAGTAAAAGGGTCGGTACCAGACCATCCTCATTACAAGAAAATTCGACACTCCTATTTTCAATATCTATTGTGTGCAATTCCGGACCCGAAGGAAAAAATTTCAAGCGGAGCTAGCAGAAGTTCGACGTGTGATAGCCATAAATCCATCAATGATGAGGCGCTAACATCCGATCATCATGAAAAACTTAAACAAGTTCAACTTCTCAACTCCTGATAATCCCATCACGAAGTCCGAGGAAACGATATTCAAGAGCACATCATGTTTGCAAAAAAAATGTACTTTGGGGGGAGGGGCAAATGTTAACCCGGTTATAAACTCTATAGATATTCGCACAGAGTCAAAAGTGAAGAGCAAGATCATATAGCCTTGGAAATGGATGAAACTGCACAAAAGTGATTAAGGCAATAAGGCACATCTCCTCTAAAAGTTTTAGGTCTAGAAAAGTTAAGTCTATAGACTGGTACCGGTCCATGATCGACAAGTACCGATCCATAATACTTGCCCTATCGGGCATGCGACCCATATCAATGCCTTCCTAGCCTTCTGTGGAGGCTATGTGTGAATTTTCAGGGAAATCCATCCTTTCTAGGTATCATTACTTGACAAACAAAAAGGCATGATCAAGAAGGCATGAAGTGAAGCTCGACATAGCATCAAAGAAGACCCAAATCATACCGAACCCAGAGGCTAAATAAGTCATAAAGATCACGATCGCGAAGTTCGAAGTATAAAATATGCTAATATTACGAACCGGTACTGGTCCATCATGGACCGATACCGACCCGTGAGGTTAACGTATTTTGACAAACAGTTCTACGGGCAAGGTCGACAAGCTATTTCAAGGTCTCCTATAAGTGGATCGAACTCCGTTCTGAACACCTATAAATACTCCATATGCTACAACATGAAAGGGGATCGATTTCCTTGCTTTTCCAAAGCTCTACAAAGATACACCTTCATAACTAACAACCATTATTATTCTTCTACAGCAAAGCTTCTTCTCCAAAGATAGAAAATTTAGGTCACCTAGAGTGGTTATCATGATTTTCCGATAACCAGTAGTACTAGTGATTGTCTGTTATTCTCTACTTTGGGGATCTTTGTAATCATCTATAATATATTGTATCTGGTATAGCAAAGATTATAGTAATATTGTTCAAAGTGGATGTAGGCTTGATCTCAGTCTGAACCACTATAAAATTGTCTTCTTCTTTCCTTGCTTTCTATTTCTTTTCTGTTTTCATTTATTTTTACAGCTTTATTTTGTTTCCCCATCATGGGGTGGTGCTTTCACAATTAGTCAAGTGTAACCGCTATTTTTGGAGTTAATAGTAGCTTAATTTCATATTCATCGCACAAAAAGATTCACTAAATGAATCCAAATGCATGCATGATATATAGTAAAATGCTGAAGTAACTTTAGTAATTAACATGCCGGATTTTTGTTTATTGGAACGAATAAAATCCAGTTTATGCGTACTAATTCTTCAAAATATTATTCTAAATTGTAAATATTGAATTATGTATTCTTTCAACATTAAAAGACATTGTTGTAGCTTCCAAAATCTGGCAACAAGTTTAACAACTAGTCAAATAATATGTTTTACTAAAAGTCTACCATCAAATATCAATATACTATTAAGTAATGTTCCTCCCTCTTATCGATAAGAAAAAAAACCTTATAAATGAAGACTATGTAATATTTTGCATGAAAACATTGATAAATCATTCTTAGCATGTAAGTAACAATATGGTTATATAATATTCAAATTTGCACCGAAAATTTCAGAGTTTTAGGTTTGATCCTAAGGATATCAAATATATTACTTAAATAAAGTACCAATCTTATTTGAGAGGAAAAAAGCGCTGAAAATACATACTAAAGCCGAGCAATAAATTTCAGAGTATTATGGAAAAGCCAAAGACATGGGACTTACCTAGTGCTTTCTTAATATGCAATCCCCATATATAAATGGTTTCCAATAGAAAGGAACTATTAAAGTTACAAATACACAACTTCAAATGGATTATTGTTCAATGTTAAAATCCACATTGGATACTACTGTCAATATTGCAGTTAAGAAGAAATAATAAACATATTAATTTTTAAATTTCATTTAAAAATATATTTAATGCATTAACTCAAACCAATGCAACTTCGCCTAATTCAGCCTGGCAGGTTTTTACTTTTTAAAACATAAAAATATATTTATTATTACAGAAAATCACTAATGCAAAGAATTTATTTATCATTGTTCCTTATAGAAATTAAAATTTGGCATTATAGAAAACCCATGAATATTGAAAAAAATAAAATAGAATCTGATATCATTAGGCTATGATACAAAACAGCCAAAATAAATAAATTAATATGGGAACAAATTATCTAAATTTTGAATATCAATTAGGTAGAATACAGATGTATAGGTCCAATTTTTTTTAAGCTAAACGTGTAGGATTATATCTAACTTATAATATATTAAAGATCAATGAAAGTGCTTCATCCTGATGATAATTTGTAAGGAGAAACGAATATCATGTGCGTTTTCCATAATAACCATATGAACTCTAGTAGAAATCACTATCATGAAAAGGGAAATATGACCAAATGAAAATGAAGACCATAAGGGAAATCTAGAGTGGATCAACAAAATTAAGTTAAATTTATTATTGAAACAGGCATCATTTGCATTAAGTTTGTTTCAAAAGAAAAAAGGGAATAACAATGTGCTTGTCTGACTTCCAGTATAATCTATATTCCTATTTTTTACATTAAAATTGCAACACACAAATATAATGTACAGTACGACCAAATATTAAGGTATGTCTATGCAATAAAAGTAAGGGATATAATAGATCATGTGGTTTATTTTAAAAATTAGCACCATACAACGGTATTTACTACTGAGCTCCTACATCGCATTAAAAAATGAAAATAAGATTAATGAATTCTTGGAGCATATGATCTTGCACACCAAGGAAGTTGATATGATTAAGAGGAGTATATAAAGAAGTGCTACATTCCCTCCCTAGTTATGCAATTTACAGAAGAAAATTGTGTTCATCTAGTGAATTTTTTTAGAAAGTTAAGCATGTGAAACAAACCTAGAAAACTATACATGCTTATTCACTGAAGCTTGGTGGAGTACATGAAATCTTTTCCCATTTAAAACATAAATGGATAAATTAGTGTTGATGTGGGAAATTAATTATTTGCGCACGCCAACCTCTAAGTGTAGGTTTAGTAGAAAACTTGCAATCCAAACATCCAAAAAGAATGAGAAATGTAAAGGAACGCACAAACTTTTATAGTGGTTCGGCACTAATGCCTACATCTATTTTATAACAATCATTCATCATAGATTGTTGATTATAATATTTATCCAAGTTCGGACAATTTAAGTGTACGAAGTTGTATAATGGAATAACAGATGTCTTATTAATTCATAACTTGGACCAAAATGCCCTTCTTCTTCTTCGTTGAGCCAAAATGTGTTGGTATGAGCAACAATGTCCGAGAAATAGCTTCAATGTCCAAGAAATTCCAAATGTGTCCAAAAGCAAGCAAAAAGCCCAAGTTAATGCCAAAAAGTTATAGGCAAACTTATATGTGAAGTTTATAAGTACAAGAGATGTCCATAAGCCATGGAGATGACAATGACAACCATTAATGGTGCCTTGGATCTCCAATCTCGTATACCAAATGTAACCAAAGTCCAAAAATGCCAACGCCTTGAAATGCCAAACAAGGGGGTATTTATAGTGAGTTTTGGAGGCATTAGCGTGAATTTCGTATTTCGAGGGGATGTGAAATTTGCATCCCGAAAACTTAACTAAAAATCGTGTCGTGATGGAAGAAATTGCATGCCGAAGCCATGGGATTTCACATCCCCAAAATCTTTGCTCCAACCGTGTCGCTCAAGCCAAAATGAATGATCCGCACGTGGAAACCTGTTTTCCAAATTTCTCTTGCCACTTCGTATCCCGACCTCGTACCAAATTTCGTATTCCATTTCTACGATGCGCACCCATGACTCAAAGTGTTGGAGACGAAGCGATCATGAGTTTTCGTATCCTGATCAAAAGCGAAAACTGGGTGATGTGAAATCCCCTTATGCCATGCCAAGATCCGTAGCTTGCTAAGTCTGCTGGGCGCACATGATTTTTGTGTTTTTTTCCCATGCTAATCACCTAATTTTGGCGTGCCAAACTTTCCATTATCTATATCAGCTTGGTTATTAGGTCCTGATGCACACTGATTAGTCGGTTATCATTATCAATAAGGTTCAAACACTGAGAGAAATAATTATGTCAATGCTAGTTCAATGAGATGAAATAAGATGTAAATTTATTCATAAAATATAACTAAAAACAGTATTAGTATTCTAAGAACTAAATTCTTCAAATCACTTTGTTGGACTATGTTAGATTATTCCACTGCCAAAATGCATGGAGCATAGACTTAAATATTCGAAAGGCCATGAACAAAAGAAGAAACATTATGAAAATTTGAACTATATACTATTAATTTTTTGTATAACTAGAATACAAGAGTAAGATGAACCTTATCATACTGTGCAAAAACAAATGAAATAACAGAGATTAAATGTAGAAACTTGTCTCACTAATTATAGAATGTTTCCTACTACGACCATTCAATATTAAGTACCAAAATCAATGATATTCGTACTACGATAAAGTTGTTTGAGCATATAAAAGTATCAATATCAATAATATGGCACACCATGATAGAGTTATCTCACCAGTCATAGAAAATTATCATCTTACATGCATATGGAGAATTAAAATTAGGTTTACATTGTTAAACGAAGAGCAAAAGAATAAAAAATTATTATCCTCAACCCAAAATTTAGTCTTATTGGATTGGTCGGTTGAGCTGAGTTGAGGTGAGTGCAGCGGCAACAGTAGCTACAATAGCTAGTGAATAGAGTGGGATGGGATTTATCATCGTAATTAGTTAAGCAGCGGCATGGTGGGATTTCTTTTCCATAGATTTAATTTGGAGAAAGATCGATGACACTATACTGAAAAGATGAAGTCGAAGAATTGGAAATGAGGGAGAACATATAAGTGGGAAGCATAAAAGGAGGTATAGGTAAAGGCAATTGCAAATTAAAGTTTGGATTATGGAAGAAGAAGTTAAAAGAGGGAAATGGAAAGTAGGTAGTGCTGAAATGGAAAAAGTGATGGAACTTAAAAAAAAACTAAGGGTCGTACGTTGCTTTCACCTTAAATTCAGTCATTGCATTTATTCTATCTAAAGAAAGGAGGAGAAAAGTCTATATTTGCATGTTGGTAACAAGTGCTACTATATAGTGCAACTAGTACATACTATTTTTATAGTGTTACACATTTTTTCCATCCTCCGAGTTGTTTATATCGCTTCAGAGCGTGTATATTGAACTCTTTATCGAGGAGAATCAGATCTTGATTAAACTTGGCTACTTTTAAGAACCACCACAACACTGATTTAGAAATTCCGGCAAGGGCCTCCAGAAGAGATCATAGAGGCCTACTGCGTATTTGGGAAGAAGAGTGCTATTGATATAAAATTGTGGAAAGGATCAGAGTGATTGGAACAGCTGGGGGAACAGAAACGAAAACCAAATTCCTAGAGTTGGTCGTAGATTCTGAAATAATGTAATTTCCAAAAGACCTTGATCATATGTCAGCCTTTTTAAAGGCCCTCCTTTGTTTCAAAACTTACATTTTCTCTCAATCCCTCTCACTCTGATGACCCTAATCACCCTATCTTTCCCATCTCATCTTCCGTGCCAATATCTCGTTTCTTTTTCCTATATTCATTTTCTTTATCTCTCATCCTTATCCTTTATTCCACCTTCTCTTTGACATGAGGGAAACTTAAAGCATGTTTTTTCTTATGGTCTTCCGTGGAAATATACCCAAAAGCCTAAAAGTGCCATAACCCATTAAACCTAAAATAAAATTGAAATGACTTTAGAAACAGAATTTAAGAACAAGAATCATGTGATTGAACATGTAGTTAACTCTAGTGATGTGTTGGACATGTCATAGATACCCTAAGGACTCCAAAAACCATGTTGGAAAGCAACCAAAGTTGTAGGTTGGACTCCATCAAGAAGTTCACTTGCACTAGATTGGATGCAACTTAAGTAACCTAATTCGATGGTAATATCCTTCGATGAAGAGATCTGAAGCTGCTCAATGGTAGCCAAGCATTCTTAAAAATATCCTCATGAATATGCATAAACAAATTCTCTAGGCTCTTTCTTGGATATTTCTTCAGAAGTTTAGATATATTCTTCACCAAATTCACTACCTTCCTCACTTAAAAGGGAATAACCATCATCTCTCTCTTTCTTCTGCTTTTGAGTTCTCTATAGCCTTACCCTCTTGATGAATGATTTTTTTACCGTCTTTCTCTCGAATTGAGGGCATTCTTGTTTGGTCACTTGCTACTACGAAAATGGCCTCTCTCTTGTGGACACTTCATGTAGCTCCCTAAACAGGTCGTTTCCTTATTTTTGAATACCCCCAACGGAATCATGAGATGTAGAGGTAGGTTAGATCCGAACCATGGGAGGGATAGGAGTTTGAAATTCACTAAGGACAATAAACCTTTTGAAATGTAATAGGCCATAGTGATGAATGATCTCATTTTTGAGAAGAATTAATAATGTTCTTTCATTGGGTGGAATCACCTTTAGAGTATTAAAATTAGCTTCATTTGCATCATCCTTAATATATGTCATGGATAACTACAGAAGATACAAGATGATTTAAGAATCTAATATTCTCTAGTTAAACTTTAATTTAAAGTCAAGTACTCGCCATATGCCATCCAGAGATTACCAAATCCCTATAAATAGTGAATGAAGAAGTATTGATTTTTAAACATCAAGAATTCATTGTGAAGCTTAGCTCAATTTCATTGAGCTTGATAATTATGAAAGAAGAGTAATCTTTCCTCTTCTTGAGTAGAAAATGATATCCTAACTCGTTGAAAATCGATCGGCTCGCAAGGCTTCACATGTAGAGAATATACAAGCAAGTGAAAGAGCATACTCATTTGAATGGATTGATAAGAAGCAACCCCATAATTTAAAGAAATGTGTGTAGAAATAGGTTGAACAAAGGCATTGTGCCATTTAAACACATGAATCCGTGACATGCTATGAAATCTATAGTTGGCCTATGGGAAAATTCATTCCTCTAAAGAAAACGCACATCATTCTTTAGGTTACCAAAATCCAGGCAGGCGCTCCTAAACATTTTAGCTATCACCTTGATAGAACACTTCTCTGAAGGATTAGCCATAACTCTCAAATTGGACCATGTTAGGTTGATAATAGGCCTGACGGAAATTAGCTCTTGGTATTATGCCATGGAAGCACGAACTAAAGATCCAGCCAGAATTGTAGGCATTTTGCATTCTTGTTGATGATTCTACCTAAAAAAAAAAGGCAAAACCCTCTTATTGATTAAATTATAGTGAATCATTCAACATAATAAAAATTGTGCTCAAAGTTATCAGGTAAGCAATATTTCTAAGTGATTTCCTAAATGAAAATGCTTGAAATTTAAAGGAAATTGACGTATCATGGCCAACTGGATTCTAAGCGCTAACCGGGCCAAGCACAATGTGATATCTATGTAGACGGAGCCGAATAAGTCTCAAGCATTAAAAAAACCATCCATTGTAGATAGCTCGCTTATACTAGAAAAGCAATCTATGTTGTTTTCTTTTCTCTTTTAGAGCTGATATGTTATCGATTAGATAAATGGATAACAGATCCATTGCCCAAAACGACAAGAAAGGATTTTCTTTTTAGGACCATTAGATGTTCAAAAAAGAACACAATGGCAGTGGGTTTATCGGTATATTCAAGTATGGTTATGTTCGGTGTAATAATTCAGACTTGGTTAAATTTTTAAAAAGGAACGGTTAGGTTTGCAAATGTGGTCTTGTCCTCAAAAATTACTCATAATCGAATAGGGTGGAAATTTAAGTTTAGTGTTAGTTGACTATGTACAAAATCATGTCCAAATTCAATATTACGGGCCAAATCCAAAATCAAACTCCTTCAAGGTCAATAACCGCCAAGTTTCACAATCATCAATCCTTTATCACCACGATTCATTTTCCTACCTGAACCTTAAGATCAGATCTCAGTGAATTTAAAAGCTATGGTTTCAAACCCAAGAATCAATTATGGTTCATATTATAGATGTTTCTGGTAAAGCAGCTCAGTCAGATGGTGATCTATGGAAGCTTCAGGAGGAGGCGACAATAGGTATAGGTAGCCGGTGATAGTCGATGATGGATTGTTAGGAATATAAGTTTGATCGGTGAAATTTCTTACGGCTTGAGTTGGGTTAGCAGATGACACAAAAAGGAAAAGTAAAGTCAGTAGATTCTGGTGAAAGAAATAAATAGGAAAAGTTTTGAATTGAAAATTTTCTAATTATGCTCTGACTTTACCTCCATAACAAACATGATGCTCTAAGGAACTCTGAAATCAAAACTGCATAGTTATCATAGACAACACTGACTCAAATAAGAAAGTTGAGCTAATAACTAACAAGTCAAAGAAAACCCCTCAAAATAGTTTGATGCAATCAACTTGATTTCCCAAGATAGAAATTCAAAAATAACAGACTACAGAGCACCGTTTTCAAAGAAGGCATGCTCTATGAGGCAAATGTTAACTTGTTTTCACCCGAATAAGAATCTAAAGGAGTTAGAACATCTGACAAAGATATATGACTTGAAACTTAACCAAAACACACAAAAAATAATAGAACGAACATTAAGAAAGTTGGATTTGAAATAAGCTAAATATATGTTTCAGAACTGAGTCATCTTTATGACTCGGAATCATAATGGTGCATTGTAACTCAACAGGACCACTCACATAATAATCCACCTGTTTTTTAAACCTACACATCGAATTTGGTAGAAGCCCAAGTCTACTAGCTCATGTATCCGACGATTCATCCAATCCAAGCTATAGTTAAAACCAACTCGGGAATGACGTATCATCAAAATAAGTAAATAAGAAATAAAATTACATAGGAAGCATCACGATAGACTTAAGGACTCGATACAGGAGGATTCATTGAGAAGAAACACAAGTCTATAGCTCAATCTCGAGTCATCGGTTTAACTCGGATTGACTTCAGTCTCCTTGTGCGAACCTTGGGCCCATAATACAAGTATTCTGATGCTAAAAGTTAGGCGCAATTCATCCTCAGACTCCTTTAAATATGGGATCACCTACATCACAAATGAGATTTGAAAAATAGTTGCCTACATGGGGCATAAATCATTCATCAAGATCCTCCTTCCATACAATCATCATCAAGGAAGGTTGTTGGTATTCTCCAGTCAATCTTCACACTTCTGAATTAATATTTTGTAATCAAACCGTAACTACTTATAAAGGTAGTCGGGGTATAAAGAATTTTCAAAGTGGACGTAAACTTCAATAATATCCAAACCACTCTTAAATCTCGTCTTTTTTCCTCTTTCGACCGTTTCATTTATTTACTTTTGGTTATCTGATGTTAATTTTATATGTATTACTGCAATAATTTGATTTGTCTCTAAGGATGGTACTTTCATTTGAACTTTATATTGATTCAGTTTTTGGAGTCAACACATAGCAAATATTTTTCCTTCCTCCACCCCAGCTGGTTCCTTGCGCTGACTCTTATAATGTCTAATCTGGTCATAATTGAGGCACTTGATAGTCTTTCTTCTGATGATCATCTTTCCATCTGTTGGATGACTTTTTTGCAAAATGCCCTTTCTTATTGCACTTATCGTACGAAACTCTATTCTTTATTGGTAAATTCATGCTTCTGAGAGCCCTTCCCACACCGACTCTCCACTACTATTTTACTGCTAAAAAAGCAATTATCTCCACATATCTCATGTTATCTCCACTGCCGTGTCACACAGATCCGTAAGATACGATAAGTTTGCCCTACAAACTCAGTTATTAATGCAATGATGAACTTTTCATTTCTTTGAATAACTTTATCAACTGTAGGATGTCCATACCTAGATAACCTTGTAAATCAAATTGCATACTCAAGCTTGCCATGTCTTCTTATGCCAATTTATCACACTTCCTAAGAAATGTGGACTTAGCTATTTTTGACTTGAATCTCTCTTCAAACCTCCTTTTAAACTATGTAAGAAGTCATGTATTATTTAGTACTCCAATAGCTACATTATTCTACTAGTACAATATTGCCCCTTATAATTGTCTAGACGTCAATCTCCTCTTCCATTCATCATTCAGGCCTAGATTCGAAAATATCATTTTAGAAGTAAGCAATTCTCAACTTCGGTAGCACCCTCTGTTCCAATGAATGAATTTCCTCTAAGTCTTGCATAATATCAACAAAGCATAATTGTTGATAATTGGAACTTCTATATTTGCTTCTCAAACATTAACACTAACCAATCCAGCTGTAATGTCTGCATGCATCATGCTAATGAAGAGCTAATAAAAAATCCTTATATCTACTTTCGGTGCTCTAATGCCAAATTATTGTTTTATTGTTGACCTTGGTTTCTCTTAGTATTGGGTCTCACATTTCATTGGTGCTTTCTCCACCAAATTAACTCTTCTATTTCCCACCTCCCTATCTTACTTTCCTTAGATCTTCTTTCGATCCTTAGTAAGATACAGAAGAACATTTTAAGAGAGAAAGAGAGGGAAGAATCGTATACAAAGATGTTACTATATCGTCATCCCATACCCTAATCATTTCTTTTTTTAATTCAGTAAGATTAAGTATTTTTATCTTTTATATATTTATTTTGTTTAGTTTTACATAAACCTTTCTCTAATACCAAAATTAACATTCCATATTCTAAGACCTGAAAATAAACACCACCGATGATACAAATCATCTACAGTATTATACTCTGGTAACAAAATTTGACCAGTTTATAGTATTAGTAACTTGAAAAACATAGGAATATTAAGATTTTCCAAAGTACAAATCATTAATATATATTTCCATTTTGAATTACATAATCCCAAAAAACGCCAAGATTTTTGCTAAAATATAAGTATTACAAAATACTTCAAGAGTGACATATGAAGATGTCCCTTAGTAGAACAGAGTTTAACTACTAGACATATACAATTTCAACCATACATACTACAACAACCACTATTCTGTTGGGTCTGAATTTTGTCAAAGATCGAAACCTATGTCCATCAGAACATGATTATTTGGTTTAGTATGTATAAGAAATGGCATGAGTAATACCATAATCTTACCAATATAAAATCATAGTGGAAATAACATAGGACAACAAATATGAACATGGTTACCACCTTAGAATCAACAGAAATACTTAGAATTTAAAGAACCGCACCAATACTAAGCATGAGAGAAAGAATACATCAACATTATATAATCACCATCAACTTCACATAACCAATCCCTCTAAATCTATCAGGGATTGTAATGTGGAGAGGATCAGAACAAACATTTTGATGAATGAAATATCAAAATATTGTTCAATTATACAAATTTTACAATGGTCGATTTCCATTCAGTGGTTATGTCTATTTCTAGGTTATCGAAACCTAATATTAAGCACATGCATTTAACTACCCCTAATCCCAAGCTATAGTGTTCTGATGAAGCCAATTATCCATCTAATACGTTTAATCCAATCCAATGGTCACTTAATAATTCAATAGAATTTGACTCTTTCTCTTTTCCATTAATCACTTAATAACTATTAAGATACGTTATTTAAGACCTACCAAGGTGGAATCTAGTCACGGATTTAAGATAGCTAGATCAGTCTTCCATTTAAGACTTATCAAGGTGGTTTTTAAATAAGATTCTCGCTGGTTAGAAGGTACTAGTTATGAAGGCCTCTAACCACTAGTTAAGGCTTCCACATTTATATTGCATCTCAATCCCAAATAAAGGAAAATAATGAATAATACAAGAAATAGTAGCAGCAAATCAATACTTACATGATAGGAGCATGACATCTACCTACTTATGAACTTCTTATGGTGGACCCTATGTTATTGGCTAGCTTGTATTATATGCTTACTCTCTTCTGAAATCCTCAACTGGTGAAACTCGGTAGTTAGATCTACTAAGAAAATATTTTGGCACCTCCCAAGTGGTCAAATAGATCATCAATCCATGATAAGGGGTATCTATTCTTCTTAGTCATCTTGCTGAGTTCCCTATAATCCACACACAATCTTAATAACCCATCAAATTTTAGTAGCAAACACTGTTGGCGCACCCCACTCATACTCCTACTCCTACGAGTAAACCCTTTTTGTAGTAACTTGTAGATTTGTCTATCTAGCTTTCTCTTTTCCTTAGGAGTTATGTGCCATAATGGCAATGCTACTGGTTTTTCATCTTTCTCGAGGTTTATCCTAAACAAGATTTCTCTTGGGTTGGGAGTTTTGCGACCTCCTCAAAGACATCCGAGAACTCGCACACAATCAGCACCGAAGATGGTCCTTCTAAATTAGATGATAAGGAATACAATAAGGTTGAATCCATATTCCCAGTCCTACAAGGAATCTCTAACCTACGTCCCCAACGACTTCTTAAGAAAAAAAGTCTCTTATCGTAGTTAAGAATGACCCCATAAATTGACAGCCAGTCCATTCCTTGAATGATACTATACCCCTAGAATTCAAGTACATATGCATTGCAAAAATAAGTCAACATCACCGATGTCTAATACCAGGTCTTTACACATAAGCGAAAGTTGCATAGTCCCTCCGATAGAGTTAGACACCCCTATCGGGTGGCTAGCATAGGACAAGGGAAGAGGGATCAACTATCTTTCTATAAATGAAGGAGGTGGCGGCTCCCGAATCGAACATGATACACGAAAAAATTCCTAGGATAGAAATTATACCTTACAACGATGGTTGTCCTTTATCTCTAGGGGGTTAACTTTGAATCAGCACTACCTCCAAGGCATAGTTTTTCCTAATCTGCACTTCTCTCGATTTAGAGTAGTTCCTTTCCAAATGCCAATCTTCATGACAATTGAAGCATTTTCCTCGAAATTCCATCTTTCTAGGTTCAACCTGCGGTCCTTGGCCTCACAGCCTCTCTTATGGCAACTCGAACACACCTTTTTCTCCTTCTTTAATTTTCCTCCTTTCTTCTTATTAAGCCACAAACTATTTTTGTTCTTAACAAAACTAGAAGCACCTTCCCTTTTCTCATTCTTAACTTCCTTAATTTCCTCAGCCGTATACAAGATAGCTATCACAATAAGGGCTCCAAACGTAGCTCCAAGCGTGACCTATGTCAATAACATTTCCATCAACAGAGAATTCAATCTCTTAACAAACCTAAATGCTTTATTCATAGGGGTGCCCGCCAACCCTCTCCCAAATTTGGATAACTCCATAAATTTTTCCACATGCTCTCTCAGACTTAACTCCCCTTGCTTCACCTAAATAAACTTTTCCATCATATTGGCTCATCTCGACATTAGTTAAGAACTTAGTCTCAAAGCGGGTCCTAAACTACTCCCAAGTAAACACTCTACCCGTATTCTCTTCCGAAATCATATGCTACCATAACCATTGCAATAAGATCTTAAAGCCAGTCTTATCCAAAACACCAGAGACTACAACCATCAAAACCATGGACGGATCAGGTCAATGACCAACGCCAACGCCACGTTAAACCTTTTCAAGAATTTGCACAAAGTCTCGTTGGACTTCCACTTGATCGTATTTAGAGTCATAACTATTTTTGGATGAGCGATGTGAACTCTAAACTCCTTGATGAACTTACCAACCAAAGAACTCCAAGAATGAACCGAATATTTTTCCAACTGCCGAAACCACACGCCAGCAATGTCTGTCAAGTAAAGCGTAAAACACTTCGCTATGAAATTATCTAAAGCAGAGAGAACTTCCATGTGGCACATGTAGCACATCAAGTGAGCAGTCGGATCCTTCTGACCATTGCAAGCTTCCAACACCAGTAATTTAAAGTCCGGAGGATTCTAAAAATTCCTGATATCTAAAGAAAACGGACTGCGAGTAACATAATTCAAATCCAAAGAAGAAACACCGCCTCGAGTAAATCGACAAATAGCATCCACGACTTGAGAAACGTTACCAAAAGCAAACAACTGATTCAAATTATCCAAGCCAACACTGGTGCCCCTAGTGTTTAAGTCCACGTTAGCAACCGGTTGATTCGCAATAGGAACTTCCGGCTGAATCCCAACCATAGGAGCTGTAGTAGGCGTAATCCTTACTTTAGGAACCGTGGAAGAGTTGTAAACTAAACCTTTACGCAAAGGCGCACGAACCACATTACCAATGTCGGAACCCGCAACTTGAAAATAAAAGCGTCACGAGCTTGAGCGACGTTGGGATTAGGTGTATTTCCCTCGAGTGTAGAGGGAATGGAACTGGTCCCAAGATCAGCATATCCCTACTGTTGAGATTGTGGGGTTGCCCCCAAGTCCCGAGTCTCGAGTTGCAGAATGATATTGCTTGTTTTGATGATGTCTGTCTGACCTGTCGACCTTCCAACATTTCCAAACCTAGTCTAAATACAAGCGAGAAAAGTATTCATCGCTTCCTCTTATCGCTCGATCGAGCGTTCATATCCAAAGCCAAATCCTTAATCATCCCAATGACATCGTCTTGAGTGACATAGTTCGAGGGATTACCAACTGAAGAAAGTTATTAACTTCCTTCACATCCAGTACCTTGAGCCTCGGCGATAGCATCGAGCTTCTCTCATTTAACGATGATGAAAAGCCAACGAAGTCTATTTCTTTAACCAAAGCCGAATCTGAAATCCAAAAACTAAATTCGAAGACGAAGTTGATGCATCCCCTTCCTGGCGCGCAAACGTATTGACACGGGGAGTTGGCCACTCGTGCACGCCAACACCTAAGTGATGGGTTAGGTGGTAAATCCAATAACAGTATATCCAAATTACGACAAATGTAGAGGGACACACAAATTTTTGTAGTGGTTCGACACTAACGCCTACGTCCATTTTATAGTAATCATTCATCATCATTTTGTTGATTATAATAATTGTCCGAGTTTGGACACTTTGATTATATCG
Organism: Allium sativum; assembly: GCA_030737875.1. Taxonomy (NCBI): domain Eukaryota; kingdom Viridiplantae; phylum Streptophyta; class Magnoliopsida; order Asparagales; family Amaryllidaceae; genus Allium; species Allium sativum. The sequence goes on from CM060926.1 coordinate 776,775,955, forward strand.
TATAAAGTTACAATGGAGAATAACTAAACCCTTGTTAATTCCCGACTTTTCCCAAAATGCTCTTTTTCTTCCTTAGGCAAAAGTATGCTAGAATGAACTCTAATGTTTAATGAAAAGCTTCAATGTTCAAGAGTGTCAAAGAATGTCCAAATATGCTCCAAAGTGTAAGTACCAACACTTAGAGTTGTGCAAAGCAAGCCAAAAGTCCAAATGAATGCCAAAATATTCTAGATAAATTTCTAAGTGAACTTTACAAGTCTAAGAAGAAGTCCAAAGCCACGGATATCACCATGAAAGCCATTAATGAGCACAAAGAAAACTATCCTATACACCCAAAGTCCAAAAATACCAAGTCAAACCAACCCCTTTGAACGTCAAGAGAGGGGGTATTTATAGGTTTAGTTTCCATGCATCAACCAACATTTCGTAACCCGGGGAGATATGAAATTCGTTCCCCGGGACTCGGCCAAAAATCGACTCCTCCGTGAAAATTTCAAATCATGGAAAACATGTTAAAAATTGGTGGTCGACACATACAAATCACCCAAAAAATAGTGATCCGCATGCACTAGGTGATTTTTCCACTTTCCTTTGCCAAATTCGAATCCTTGTGCTAAGCTATATTTTGACTCCCAAAAACGAAGGCCGGTCCGAGTTTCTCTACTTAAATGCGGTGATCTGCATGTGTTCTCCATTAACCAAACTTGAACCGGGTATTTCGAATTGCATTTCATGCCAAATGCCAAATCTTGGATCCTCGGGTCGAATCATGAAAAAATGGTGATCGAGCCGGTGTGCTCAAGCTGTTTTTGAGCATGCGAAATCCTGTACATCGTAACCCCTGGAGGGATACGCTTTCGTATCCCTATAAGGATATGAAATACGGTATTTCGTATCCCGTATGGGATACAAAATCTGTATATTTGTATCTCTATAGAATACGAAAATTCCTGAAACCAAGCCATGTGATGAGTGTGCTGGGGCCGATGTATAGTATAGATTTTTGCTGATCACACCGCGTTGTGCATGATATATCGAGATGGCGAACCATAGATATGCCAAAGTGACTGATCCGAAGCTTGTTGAGTTTGCACAAATGATTTTGCCTGATCAACCTGTGTTGCGCAGTAGTTTTAGATGATCGATTTTAGAATTTTCCTAAACCAATTTATTTTGGTTTGTCGAGTTTGTCACGTGATCAGACCGAGGTGCTCCAGAATTTTAAGCTGATCGGATCAAGTCAATCACGTAACCATGCCATATTTTCCAAGATTTTAATACTTTTCCAATCCGATAACGCCGATCCGAGGATCGACGATATTTCCAACATTTTCTGTACACTTCACGATTTCGACCAAGTCGCTTTATGTTTTCCGACGAACATTCTCTAATCTCGAGCTCGCCGCTAACCATAATCTTGATGCGTGACTGCTTTGTCAAAAAGTGGGTCAATACTAGCTACTTTGTTTTCAATATGTATTCTAAATTATCGATTGTAGGGTAAACTCGTTTGGTGTAGGATTTGTTTCACCATATACAATCAAAAACAAAAATTATTTTTTGTTATCAGTTTATAGATACAATCCTTTGTTTATGTATGTTTATTAATCAATATGAACAAGTCTGTACTTAGAACATGATTTTCACAGGCTGACCTATGTGAATTTAGGGGTACACCATGCATATTTTTTAACCAGTTTTGTATTATTAATTTACTGTGATCCATGAATATAATCATAAGTCGGTTATTTTTGGTCGTTGAGCTCTTAAGTATTTTTCAAGTAAGCTAACTCCAGATCTGCTATGTTGTATATAAGGCATAGTTGACTGTGTTGGTAGCACTAAAGATAGGGTACATGCTCTACTTCAAGTTTTGAAATTCCTTTACAGATGGTCTGTTATTGTCTTCTTCTTTTCTTTGCTACTGTTCTTGATCAAGGAATAGCAAAACTGATTATGAAATTTCTATTTCAAAAATCATTGGTCATTGAGATGAAGCATTGCCTCTATCCAGTTTATTGCCATATTTGTCTTTTGTAGGCTGTTTCATTTTTTATATGGCCATCTTTTACTTATTGGTACACTTCAGGTAAATATGTGAACATGGAATCAATTTATTAAGTTGACTGTTAACTATTTCAAATTAGGTATATATTCCTATTCTATTTGATTAGTAGTTATAGCTTGAAAGAACCAAATCGTTGTATGTCTTGTTAGGATTGCCTCGCATGTTGTTAAGGAGGAATGATAGTTTGGATACAATAGTCCCACATTACGGAATATATTGAAGGAATTGTGTACAAATATGAGCTGGTAGGCACGTAACATCAGGGATTCCTTTTGTTATATGGGAGTTGTGTGCCAGCTCATATGCGTACAAGGAAGGGGGGCTTTGTTCTGACCGTCGTTACATAACAGTGGTATCAGAGCCGAAGGTTCGGACTGGGTCATGCGGGCAAGGCAATGCTCTCAAAAGATACTCGTAGGATGCGAGTCAAGGGGGAGACTCTTAGGAATGTCTCGCATGCTGTTAAGGAGGAATGATGGTTTGGATACAATAGTCCCACATTACGGAATATATTGAAGGAATTGTGTATAAATATGAGCTGGTATGCACATAACATCAGGGATTCCTTTTGTTATATGGGAGTTGTATGCCAGCTCATATGCGTACAAGGAAGTGGGCTTTGTTCCGACCGTCGTTACATAACATGTCTGGCGTGTAGTTAAATTAGGGCATATATACATGTCAGTCCAACCGTTGTGATAGGTGAATATGAATAACACAACGTGAGCAAATTGGTTATGTATCTACCTAGAACAGTTGCACGATTGAACATTGACATCCCGTCTTGGTAATATGTCAATTTGGATGTCTATGATCTTAGATAAAGCATACTAGGAAATAATCTTGTTTGTTGACAGATTGCGGACGATGGTGACTTTATTTGCTCATTTAACAATTCTACTATTCAGTTTATGTAGCAAGTTAGAATTCTAATAGTTTATGAGGATACTCCTTACCATATCTATTTACATATGCAATTCTAGTATTTGCTTCATTTTTTGGATGTATTACTGTTTCATACTATTTAGTTTTACGTGTGTGTTTCTAGTTCATATCAGAATTCATAATATACTATTTAGTTTTCTTATAAAAATAATTATACTGATGCATTTGGGTATTATGCATGCATTAGTTGAAGCGGCGGAGGAAAGACAAAAGAAAGGTCTCAATGGTAGTAATGGAAGTAGAAGTTTAGAAGATTTTGAGAATGATACCATTGTTGAATTTATTTCGAAGTCAATGTTAGAAGTTGTAATATTTTAATCACATTTTTGTTGGTTATGTATGATCAACTTCTAACATTTATAATCTTCTTTTAATTTATTTCAGTTATTTGTGCAATTTAATTTGTATGTTTAGATGTGTGATCGTTTATTATTATTGAAATTCTATAATTTTTGATATGCATGTATCTGTTGTATTATAGTAGACATCTTTGTAGTAGAAATGCTAGTAGAAATTCTATAGAATATTGCTTGGTAACTGTAACGAACATATTCATTGCTAAAAAAGAAATTTATAACAGACATATTCATTGCTTATAAAGAAATTTATAATGAATATATTCATTTACAAAGGAAAAATATGTAACGTACATGGTCGTTATAATCTACATCAGTAATGGATGCTTCAACCATGCAAGGAGAAACTTAGTAATGCAGAATACTGATTACAAAAACGATGCTATAAATAACAAAATTTTGGTTATAAAATATCAGATTTTCGAACGACACAAGTCGTTAGTAAATGATAAAGTTAATAACGGTTTTTGGTCGTTATGAATATTTGTAAAGACTTACCCCCACGCCTGTACAGCTCATGACTATAATTGTTATAAATTTCTTTTGTTATGACTTTATTTGTCACAAACACACTTTTTTGTTGTAGTGACCTAAAAGATATATTTTTAGACATTATTTATTTTAATATTAAGGTAAGAGTTTTTTATTTTCTGAACTGAATAAAATTATTGAAGGACATTTTACTTCATTTATAAGATATGCCACCCTGGGATATCAAATTCAGTATGTACCATAAAAATGTGATTAGCGGGTAAGTTGTATACATACATAACTTACTTCAAAGCCAACCTCTAAAGGACTAGAGAAAATAACTACAAGTTCACTTTACAAATGTCATAAATACTAGCAGATAAGTTTGTGTGTACAAAAATTACAATCTCTTAAATTTCTGCATTAAAACCCCTGGTAACATTAGTTGAGAAATATATTTTAAAGTAACTTGAAGCGATCTCTTGAGCGATGATTCTTTCTCTCTAACTTTATCAACATCATCAATAGAGGAAATTTGAGTTTTGTATGCCTTGTTGAAAGCCTTATTAGTCCTAGTAAGGAGCTTGTTTGCTCTTTCATATTCAACATTTTTTTTTTGAAGGTTATATAACTTGTCTTTCAAGAGTTTGGATTCCTCCAAATATTCATAGATGCGACGATGGGCGTCCTCCTTCACTGTACATTAAAAGTTCTTCCAAACTTCAGAGTTAACCGACAGGAGCTTCCAATGATGCATCGGAAAATTAAGGGAACTATCGTTTACTATAAATTCCAAAGATTTGCAGGAAGCTTAACAATTTCCAAGTTGAAAGGTCAACTCATAAACTTGCTCCCGAAGCAACCCTATATCCCTGTCAAAATCTTCAAAGGATTGGCCTTCACCAAATTCTTTGTGGCTATTAAATTCTTTTCTTATTGAACGAGACTCCATTCTAGCTCCTTCTTATCCTTTCAAAGACTCTAGACGATGATCCTTTGCTCCTAAATTTTTTTTTGAACCATGTGAAGCAAAAGGATTAACCGTGAACTTTGAAAGAGTCAAGCCTCTCGGAGTCTCCCCATCCCCAATACTGGGTGTTGCATGGCTAAGAAAGGCCTTCATGGAATAAGTAAGGATGAAGGGGGGTCTGGCAAAAGTTAATATCAAATATCACTTAACACATAAGGCGAAAATTTAATTGCATTTGATAGTAAGTAAGATATTTACAATGACATCAATAAAATCTCAAGGTAACTCATAAAGAATTGAATTCTTTAGCATTTCCAATATAAAATTATCTTTATAGTAAGGGAGTTTGTCGGAAGAAAGATCAAAGGGAAGTACAAAAACCTCTGAAAGGGTCCATTTGCATATCGAGTGAGGGTTATGTCCGTACTTCTGTAAATATCTCTGAAAGAAGCATCGAAGTAAACCTCCACTATGGTCACCAAGAAATACAAAATTATCCTTTGTGTAACGGTAATATACTTCCCAAAGAATGCCAAGTCAAAAGTCCCTTCTTCAATCAACATCCAAAAGAGAGTCATTAATTCTCTATTTTTGTCATAAAGCTTTTTGTTACGAAAGCGTGCCTTCTTAAGATGAGGACCAACTTCGTTTCTTTCAAAAACATTAGGGAAGAGGCACCCCTATCAAGTACAAAATACCTACCAGATAAGTCATCATAATATTTTATTTGTTTATCTAACTCTGACCACAAAAAATCTATCTCTTCTTACATGTTATTAATTTTGTCCCTAAGTAATGAAGGCGTCGTAATTTAACCATTAGCAATAGAGCAAAATAAATTGAGCAAAATAAATTGAGCAAAACAAGATCATACTTGAAATTTTGGAACCAAAGAAGGCACCGTAGGGCCACCTTCGGTGAACTCTACATTCCAGAAGTTATAAGGGGTTCTGTAAAGACCTCAAGTTTTGAAGGATCAATTCTCCCGATTGCAAAAGTGTCCTCCCTAGCATTAGAAACTCCTTCTCGCTCGGAAGGAATACCATCCTTATTGGTGCTTTCACTTGCAAAAGTACCGATGCCTCCAACACTAGATGAAGCACTTGGATCATATGGACCATCCCGGGAATCTTTTCCATTGTTACCTTTGTCATTTCTATCAGAGTAATTATCTGAAGTATCTTCTGGAGCCTCATCCTCTCCCTCTTCATCGTTAGAATCATCTTCATCAATGTTGGGTATTTCAAAAGAGAGAAGTTTTTCGACTTTTGTAAGTTCCCTTTAAAGAATTTTCTCCCCTTTACTCTCAAGGTAATTCACTTTTAACGAAATCTATCCATCACCTCCGAAGGAAAGTTAGGAAGGCGAAGGTTAGAAAATTTATCCTTATTCTTAGAATAGATGGACATGAGCGTATCCGAAACCACATTGTCCAAGACCTCACCCAAAGAATGGTTTTAAAGGTTGTCAACTCTTCTTTCCTTATCGTTGAAAGCGGAAATGACCTTCAAAAGAGATCCTTTTTTCCCCAGACAACTACTCCTTTAGTCCGGAAGAGAGAGAGGCATACCTGTAACCAAAATCCTCAAGTTATTTCTTGAACTTCTCTAATTTGGTACGTAAACTTAAATTTTAGGCTAAAAGAACTTGCACCAAATCCTCCTGTCTTGAGAAAGAAGCTTCAGTTACCTCAAGCTCTTGAAGGGCCTCTTCTTTCATAGAAGGCAAAGCTGTGTTCAGAGATTCCAAAGTTTGATTTTATTTTCCTTGATAGAAAATAATTCGGCAAAGTCTCATCGAGAAGAAAACAATTGCATTATCATCTTAAAAAAGGGTTAGAAGGTAGAAGCAAGGCCTCTAAAGGAAAAAGCACGCTGGAAGGCAAGAATCACCGAGAGGTGATGAGCCAAAACTGCCTTCTACTCTTACAAACTATTTGAGGGAAGCGAAGGAACCGCGAATGTGGGAGAATCCACCATGGTCTTTACTAGTGTCACATTCCTGAGATTTTGGAACCAATTTAAAATTTAGAATGTATAAATTTAAAATTTAATTAAAACGAGCTTGAAATGGCGTGGTAGTTTGAAAAATCAATTTTAAACTTTGAATGAATGTATATAATTCAATATAAATTAGAATTGGGTAAAACAAGAAACGTTGGAATATTTGGAATTGTAATTTTTAACGAATGTATGAAATTGAGATTTCACGTTATAAATTGAAAATTATGTCTAAATCAAAATTTAGAATAGTCGTTATGGAATTTTTTTTTAATATTATAAATAGCCATTAAACATAGCCATTTTGAAAACGACCTCTGTTTTCAACGAAACCACTTCCATTGAGTTCAAAGTGTCGTTTAGGTGATCGAAAAGTATAAACTTTGAAATATTCCAAGCTTCGGAATTTTGGCACCTTGGTTATGGCTTGGTTAGCCAACTATCCCACTTCCTTTAAGTGTCAAATCAGCCCCCATCTCTCCCATTCATTCCATCACTTCAAAGAAATTAGAAAATGGGGATTGGGAAAAGGAAACATAAATCCCTAAGCTAGGGTTCTTGATTCCAAGCTTCAATCTTGTTGAAATCAAGTGCAAATCCAAGAAGAAGGGTAAGCAAGCTCCTCTTTATCTTCTCCATCTTGTTTCCTCTTTGATTTCTACGATTTCCTATGAACTAATACTTAGGAAATTCAATCATATGTTCTTAGATTGGAGATATGCATGCAATATTGGAAGAGAGGTTGTTCTAGCTTGTCATAGGATTGATTTCTTGCTTCTAGCAAGCAAAGGCGAGAAATTTGAAACTATAAAAGGGATAGTTAGTTAATTGTTGTTAGCTAATAGTTTGGATTGATGAAATGATTATTGATTGATCATATATAATTATAATATGATGCTAAATGCTAAATAGTATGATAAAAATATGATTTTTATCTGCTATAGGTGAGGCAATGCTGACTAAAGAGGGCTAGATTAAGATTAATTGTTTGCTAGTCAATTGTTTGAGTTATGAGATGATTATTGATTGATAATATGCTAGTGAATTGGGTAGGCAAGTGTAACTTAGTTGATTTCGTATGTTCATGTCTTCATTGAATTGGAAATTATTTTTAGAATTGTCCACACAATCTAATTCATAAGTTACTAGTTGCTTTGGTTATATTGGGAAGCTCCATTGCCGCCCCGGCGAAGTTCTAAGTCTTCACAATTTGCTTATATCGATTGATTGCATTGGTTATAAAATTTGCCCATTTTGGAATTCATAATCAAAGATCATTGCAAATCTTTCGTATGAATATTTGTGCATGTGAATTTGGTGTTATGAGTTGCTTTGGTGAGTTTTAGAAGCCTCATTTGCATGTATATAACATCATAGGCCTTTGGGCATTGGCCAATATCATTCCGAACATGTTTTCAAGGCAAAAATGTAAAAAATTTAGGGGTTTAACAGCTGTTCGGCCATTAATAGCCGTGAGAATGGCTTCTGCTCGGCCATTAATGGACAAACTGTGAAAAATTAAAAAAAAATTAAACAGTCGATTCGGAGGGCGGGGAAATTCGGGATGTTACAAAGTGGTATCTGAGCTTTGGTTAACTCAAATCTTCGGGGTACATCTCATTAGAACATAATAAAAGACTGATCTGAGATAGGATTAGTAACATTCTATAAGAATACTCATTAGAGATAACATCAGTATTGTCCTAGAATGAGTAGTTCATTAGAGATGGGGTTAGTAATGCCCTAGAATGAGTAAGAGTATTACACATACTAGAGAGTGTATTCGTAATAAGGAGTAGATTTTGAAAGGCTATATTTTAAATAATAAACTTACTTACGTCTTCATTCCTTTTCGGGGACGAAAAGATTTTAAGTAGGGGAGTGTCATATTCCTGAAATTTTGGAACCAATTTAAAATTTATTCAAATCGAAGTTAGAACGTATAAATTTGAAATTTAACTAAAAAGAGCTTGAAATGGTGCGGAAATTTGAAAATTCGATTTTAAACTTTGAATGAGTGTATAGAATTCATTATAAATTAGAATTGGATAAAACAAGAAACGTTGGAATATTTGGAATTATAATTTTCTAGCAAATGTATGAAATTGAGATTTCACTTTATAAATTGTAAGTTATGTCTAAGTCAAAATTTAGAATAGTCGCCATGGAATTTATATATATATTTAATATTATATTAGTCCTTAAACATCGTCATTTTGCAAACGACCTCTGTTTTCAATGAAACCACTTCCATTGAGTTCAAAATGTCGTTTAGGTGATCGAAAAGTATAAACTTCGATATATTCTGAGCTTCGGAATTTTGGCACCTTGGTTAGGGATTGGTTAGCCAACTAGCCCACTTCCTTTAAGTGCCAAATCAGTCCCCATCTCTCCCATTCATTCCAACACTCAAAGAAATTAGAAAATGGGGATTGTGAAAAGGAAATAGAAATTCCTAAGATAGGGTTCTTGATTCCAAGCTTCAATCTTGTTGAAATCAACTGCAAATCCAAGAAGAAGGGTAAGCAAGCTCCTCTTTATCTTCTCCATCTTGTTTCCCCTTTGATTTCAATGATTTCCTATGACCTTACTCTTAGGAAATTCAATCGTATGTGCTTAGATAGGAGATTTGCATACAGTATTGGAAGAGAGGTTGTTCTAGCTTGTCATAGGATTGATTTCTTGCTTCTAGCAAGCAAAGGTGAGATATTTGAAACTATAAAAGGGCTAGTTAGTTAATTGTTGTTAGCTAATAGTTCGAATTGATGAAATGATTATTGATTGATCATATATAATTATAATATGATGCTAAATGCTAAATAGTATGATAAAAATATGATTTTTATCCGCTATAGGTGAGGCACTACTCCCTAAAGAGGGCTCTAGATTAAGATAATTGTTTGCTAGTCAATTGTTTGAGTTATGAGATGATTGTTGGTTGATAATATGCTAGTGAATTGGGTAGCCTAGTGTAACTTAGTTAATTTCATGTGTTCATGTTTCATTGAATTGGAAATTATGATTAGAATTGTCCATATAGTCTAGTCCATAATTTACTAGTTGATTTGGTGATATTGGGAAGCTCTGTTGCCGCCCCGGCAAAGTTCTAAGTCTTCACAATTCGCTTGTATCGCATTCGATTGCATTGGTTAGAAAATTTGTCCATTTTGGAATTTATAATTAAAGATCATTGCAAATCTTTTGTATGATTTTTTGTGCATGTGAATTTGGTGTTATGAGCTGCTTTGGTGAGTTATAGAATACTCATTTGCATGTATATAACATCATAGCCCTTCGGGCATTGGCCAATATCATTTCAGACATGTTTTCAAGGCATAAATGTAAAATTTTTAGGGGTTTAACAGCCGTTCGGCCATTAATGGCCGTGGGAATGGCTTTTGCTCGGCCATTAAGGGCCGAACAATGAAAAAAATATTTTAAAAAAAATAAACGGTCGATTCAGAGGGCGGGGAAATTCGGGATGTTACAAAGTGGTATCAGTGCTTTGGTTAACTCAAATCTTTGGGGTACAACTTGTTAGAGCAGAATAAAAGACTCTTCTGAGATAGGATTGGTAACATCCTATAAGAATACTTATTGGAGATAGGATCAGTAATGTCCTAGAATGAGTAGCTCATTAGAGATGGGGTTAGTAATGCCCTAGAATGAGTAAGAGTATTACGCATACGAAAGAGCATATTCATAATAAGGAATAGATTTTGAAAGGTTATATTTTAAATAATAAACCTACTTATGTCTTCGTTCCTTTTCGGGGACCAAATTTTTTTAAGTAGGGGAGTGTCACATCCCTAAGATTTTGGAACCAATTAATTTTTTTTAAATCGAAGTTAGAACGTATAAAATTAAAATTTAGTTAAAACGAGCTTGAAATGGCGGTAGTTTGAAAATTTGATTTTAAACTTTGAATGAATGTATATAATTTAGTATAAATTAGAAATGGATAAAATAAGAAAGTTGGAATATTTGGAATTGTAATTTTATAACGAATGTATGAAATTGAGATTTCACTTTATAAATTGTAAGTTATGTCTAAATCAAAATTTCGAATAGTCGCTATAGAATTTATACATTTTTTTAATATTATATTAGCCCTTAAAAATGCCATTTTGCAAACGACCTCCGTTTTCAAGAAAACCACTTCCATTGAGTTCAAAATGTCGTTTAGGTGATCGAAAAGTATAAACTTCGATATATTCTCAGCTTCGGAATTTTGGCACCTTGGTTAGGGCTTGGTTAGTCAACTAGCCCACTTCCTTTAAGTGCCAAATCAGCCCCTATCTCTCCCATTCATTCCAACACTTCAAAGAAATTATAAAATGGGGATTGGGAAAAGGAAATATAAATTCCTAAGCTAGGGTTCTTGATTTCAAGCTTCAATCTTGTTGAAATCAAGTGCAAATCCAAGAAGAAGTGTAAGCAAGCTCCTCTTCATCTTCTCCATCTTGTTTCCTCTTTGATTTCGATGATTTTCTATGACCTAACTCTTAGGAAATTCAATCATATGTTCTTAGATTGGAGATTTGCATGCAATATTGGAAGAGAGGTTGTTCTAGCTTGTCATAGAATTGATTTCTTGCTTCTAGCAAGCAAAGGTGAGAAATTTGAAACTATAAAAGGGCTAGCTTGTTAATTGTTGTTAGCTAATAGTTTGGATTGATGAAATGATTATTGAGTGATCATATATAATTATAATATGATGTTAAATGTTAAATAGTATGATAAAAATATGATTTTTATCCGCTATAGGTGAGGCATTACTCACTAAAGAGGGCTCTAGATTAAGATTAATTGTTTGCTAGTCAATTTTTTGAGTTATGAGATGATTGTTGGTTGATAATATGCTAGTGAATTGGGTAGGCTAGTGTAACTTAGTTGATTTCATGTGTTCATGTTTCATTGAATTGGAAATTATGATTAGAATTGTCCACACATTCATAAGTTACTAGTTGATTTGGTGATATTGGTAAACTTCGTTGCCGCCCCGACAAAGTTCTAAGTCTTTACAATTCACTTATATCACATTTGATTCATAGTTAGAAAATTTGCCCAATTTGGAATTTATAGTCAAATATCATTGCAAATCTTTTGTATGAATTTTTGTGCATGTGAATTTGGTGTTATGAGCTGCTTCAGCGAGTTATAGTAGCCTCATTTGCATGTACACAACATCATAGGCCTTGGGGGCATTAGCCAATATCATTCCGGACATGTTTTCAAGGCAAAATTGTAAAAATTTTAGGGGTTTAACAGCCGTTCGGCCATTAATGGCCGTGGGAATGGCTTCTGCCTGACCATTAATGGCCGAACAGTGAAAAAAAAATTAAAAAAATTAAACGGTTGATTCGGAGGGCGGGGAAATTCGGGATGTTACAAAGTGGTATATGAGCTTTGGTTAACTCAAATCTTTAGGGTACAGCTCGTTAGAACAGAAAAAGACTCATTTGAGATAGAATTAGTAACATCCTATAAGAATACTCATTAGAGATAGGATCAGTAATGTCCTAGAATGAGTAGCTCATTAGAGATGGGGTTAGACCTAGAATGAGTAAGAGTATTATGCATACGAGAGAGCGTATTCGTAATAAGGAATAGATTTTGAAAGGTAATATTTTAAATAATAAACCAAATTGCATCTTCGTTCCTTTTCGGGGATGAAAAGATTTTAAGTAGGGGAATGTCACATCCCTAAAATTTTGGAACCAATTTAAAATTTATCTAAATCGAAGTTAGAACGTATAAGTTTGAAATTTAATTAAAACGAGCTTGAAATGGTGCGGTAGTTTGAAAATTCAAAATAGTCGCTATGGAATTTTAGCCCTTAAAAATGGAAATTTTGCAAACGATCTCTGTTTTCGACGAAACCACTTTTGTTGGATCTGGGATGTCAAGTTATTGCTAGGTTTCAAAATCCATAATTTTTGGGATCAATATGTGAGCGTGGCAAAGGAAAACGTGTTTTGATAGTTTCAGTCAATTTCGATCGACAAGAAAATGGCCATTTTTCAAACGGTCTCAGAATTTGATGAAATTAGTTTTGTCAGGACCGTATCGTCAATACAAAGCTAGAAATATTTTTTCTGGAATTTTTAGAGTCCGTATGTGGCCCCGGTAAATTGAAATGTACATATAAAATTCAATATAATGATTTATATTTTAATTTCAGCAAAAACTGATCGTAATAGCCGAATTGGGTTACGAAACATATCCCATTATGTTCGGAATGGGGGTAATGTGCTAGGAACGACAGTCGGTGGGTTCGATCTAGAGTTCGAATAAAAAGGGTACTTTTTGGAAATTGAATAATAATAAATAAATAAATATAAATTAAAAAAAAAACCTCTCCCCTCCTATAAACGGTCAACGCCCCCCCTAAGCTTCCAAACCCGATTCATTCCCAAGAAAAAAAGCGCTAAAACCGAAATCGCTCGACGCTGCCCCTCCTCCAGGCGCTGCGTGGTGCCTCGACCACCGCCAAGGTCTCCAACTCCGATCGCACCTCCCCAGCTGCTTCCCCCTGCGTAGCTTCTCCTCCCTTCTACGCGGAAGCCCCCAAACCCCCCCTGAAGCCTGTCGTCGGGGACCCTAATGCTCCAGTGCCGACCATCAGAGGGACCCCGCCACCTCTTCGACCTCCAACGCCGCCTGTCCGCCCTATTCCGATCAGCCAGCCCCATCTCTGACAGTGAGTCTTTTCTTTTTACGTTCACTTTATTTTCAGTTTACGTTAAAATGATTTTTAGTTTGTATTAAAAATGATTTTCAGTTTATCACAAAAATGATTTTCTATGATTTTATTTATGTAGAGCATATATTTTTAGAAATGTAAAGCATATATTTTTAGTAATGAAAGGTGAGATTTTTATTTTATATAAAGGCGAGGTTTTTATTTATATGAAATGTGAAGAAAGATCGGATTTTTATATAGTAGAGATTATAAAAATATGATTTTTATAAGATAGAGGATATAAAAATACGATTTTTATATATGTTGTAGCGAAATAAAAATTCGATTTTTATATGAGTAGCAGATTAAAAAATAGAATTTTTATATAATAGGAAATATGAAAATATGATTTTTATATAAGTAGCGAAATAAAAATCTGATTGTTATTATATATATATGTTAAAACAAAAAGGTGATTTTTATAGCGTTGAAATAAAAATGTGATTTTTAATGTAAACAACGTGAAAAGGAGTGTGATGGAACGGACTGAAATCAAAACGAAAACCGGACAATTCAGAAGGAATGAATGGTGGAGTGGAACCCTCGGTGAGAACTCCTTACTTTTATTTTGTTTCTCTAGTTTGAAATATATACTAGGATGCAGACGGTGCTTAGCAGCACCCGACTCCCGTCGTCCACAGACTATGGATGACTTGTTTGTTTGATTGATGTATTGTGAAAAATGATTGTGTGTAGTGGAATGAAATAAATTATTTTATGGTTAAAATATAATTTTTAACGTGTATATAAAATAAATAGTTATAAACAAATCGGACAATTTTTTATGTACACACATTTGACTGATATGGATTGGGACGATAAATTTTACACATCGCCCAACTGCACAAATAAAACATGTGTTTGATTGTTTGAAAACCCCACACGGGTGTTGGGATGAAATTGGCCATACACTAGTCCCAATAATTAGCTGTATGTCGATCGATGGGTTGAAAGACTGTGTAAGCGTTAATTATTTATATTTAATGCTTATGCAGTTGTGTGGTGCACTCTGGATGATGGTTGATGATTTATCGTTGCTATTATATACATGTGTTGTAGGGAATCCATATAATTAACATTATATGGTAATTAATTGGGCCTCAGTCCAATTTGAAAAATAAAGAATAAAAGAAAATTCATGTGTTGAATAAAAGAAAATTCATGTGTTGAATAAAATATATATTCATGTGTTGAATAAAAGAAAATTCATGTGTTGAATAAAAGAAAATTCATGTTTTGAATAAAATATATATTCATGTGTTGAATAAAAGAAATTCATGTGTTGAATAAAGTATATATTCATATGTTGAAGAAAATATTCATTTGTTGAATAGAATAACGAAGTTATTGAAATATATAAAGCCGTGTTAGTTAGCTTGACGCCATTTTGACGTGAACGATATATATCGATTTTATTCATTTTTATAATGAATATCGAAATGTTTTGAAAATATGATCATTTATATATCGATGATAGGGAATATTCATTTTTGATTAGAAATTGAATAGGAAGTTGAAATCGTTTTGAAAACGAATTTAAAACAATTTTTAAATTATGTTTTGAAAGGAAATCGACGAAATATACAATATATATATATATAATGGCCTGAATAGAACGCGCCGCGCTGTGGTAGTTCGCGAATTTTGACCATTGACTTCGAATGGATATTACGGGAGATCCGACCGTCGGATTCTCCTAAAACTGGAACCGTTGGGTTCGTACCGAAAAGAGCATTCTAAGAATATTAGGTATTTGAAATCTAACGGTTGGATTTGGAATTATGTCCAAATAAAATTTGGAAAAGGTCGCTGTAAGTGCAGTTCGATGGCCGTTTATGGAAATCGACTGTACGGGCCTTGATAAAATTATTAAAAATAGTAATAATTTGTGTAAAATCATAGGAAATGATTTGGAAAGAATTGGGATGAAAAATTCCATATTTGAAAAGATAAAAATAGATTTTTATCGAAATGAACTAGTTTTGAACTAGAATTATAATCCATTTCTTTTCGAAATAAATAAATTGGATTCGAAAGGGTTTAAAAAGTAACCAGATTTTCCAATAATTGAATTGGAATGGATTTGAATCGAAATTGTCTTTGGAATTTTCGATGTTGGATTTCGTGATTATACAGATATTGTTATGGAAATTTGAAAGATATATGTATATCGTTATTTCCAATACGATATTAGTTGGTCGTAGAATTTGATATTGAATATAAGCCGATATATTTTCTATTCAGAGCCTTGTATTTAATATCCAATGGGATTTGGGTTTGTCGTGAATGGTGTTTTAAATAACACTTGTTCTTTAACCCGATAATTAATGGAATGTGAATTGGGTTTATCGTAAACTGTGTTTTAACGACATTCGTTCTTTAACCCGATTTACAGTGAAATGTGATTTGGAATTTATAAATCTTTTGTTAAGATTTAAAGGAGATTTTCCAAAGTAAAGTTTTCCAATTTAATAAAATGAATTGGAATAGAATGGAATTCGATTTGGTAATAATCGAAGTGAATTTTTTGGAGGAAGACAACTAATATATCTGGAATTTAAAAGGCTTTGCCGTTATTCCATTTATATTATTAGTCGGATATGGGAGTTTATATTGATTATATATATATCAATTTGTTTTCCATGAAGATTCCATTGTAAATGGAATGTGATTTTGGGTTTATCGTGAACCGTGTTTTAAATGACAATGGTTCTTTAATCCAGATAAAGACAGGATATGATTTCCCAAGTTAAACAATCATTAATATTGATTTTTAGGAAGATTAAAACCAAGTGGAGTTTTAATGAATCTTTAATTAGATTGAAATGATCGAGAATGGAGTATCACCAGTTTTGCTCCAGGCGATAGTTAAATCTTTAATTATATTTGAACGTGAAATGGTAATTGAATTTACCGATAACACCGTGGTGTTAGAAATGAAGTATGACTAGTTTTACTTCATGGGATGAATAGGTTAGGATTGGGAAATTTAACAAGCGATTACTTTGGTAAGGTTCGCTAATCCCGACAAGTTTGGATAAACCATAATTTGGTTTGAATTAATATTCAAAAGAAGATTAAAGAATAAATTTAAAGAATTTATCTTTGATAAAATTAATGGGAACCTTTCCCAAAGTGTAAGAATATTTAAATAAAAGAATATTCTGAATTGGAATGAGGCGTATGTTGTGTTTGTGTAACACTTGTTTATTATATGCGCGAGTTATTCGGAAAGGCCGGTTTTATCCTATTCTGAATAACTTAATCGACGATGTGTCGAGGATGAAGATGGTGGTCGAAGACCGGAGGTCTTCACATTGTTTGGATAATTACTGATGATCTTGATTGGGTTGTACACCCAAGAGGAGGGAATCAGTTGGTGATCGTCCAGACGTACTTGGAGATTGATGGATATGCGAGGTACAAGGTGCCTCCGGTTTCGTTCAAACCCAGAACGGACTTGTAAATGGACTATGTGTCTGACATTGGATATCATTCTGTGTGATGGATATCGGTTTCATGGAGTGGTTTGCCTGTGTGGCATGCTAAGATGCAAATGATCAAGGCTTTTGTTGAAAAGAAAAGTCTTGTGGTTGATGATCAAAGCACCGTCTGTGTGGCATAGCTTTGTGTAGCGTTAATTCGCGAGCCTCGCACCCCGGTTGTGTAACCAGAAACGGGAGAGGACCTCAGGGAGGGCATGCGTTTCCTTCTAGCTAGGGTGGTGTCAGTGACCTAACAGCCCAGACATTTATATTATTTTCACCTGTGTGGTTGTTGGATTGCGAGGCGCCTCGGATATATCGGTGACTATGTGGAGCCGATGGAGTCATTTAGCTCATTTACGCCCCAAAGGGCGGGCAAACGCAGTGTCCAGGCATAATAATCCCGGTGGACCGGCCCTGACGATCCAAGGCTTGCCTGCGCGCTTGCCTGAGACATGGGCTAAATTGTCTCGAATTCGGTAAGGACGATCCCTTGCCTTGGTTCACAGATGGAAATCCAACTTCCAATACGTGACATTTGCGGTTTTGATTGTAGAGCCTAGTATGGCGACATGATATATGGTACCCATGCCGTCTAGGATTGATACATTTATATTTGAAGTTGTTTTATACACTATGCACTTATAATAGTATCAAATGATTTGTTTTTAGCGTATCAAGCATTCTTTGGCTATTATAAGGTAAAACCCTATCCTCCGGCTTGTGTTGCATTGTGTGATGGGACCTGGGTCTTATAATAACTTCATTGTTCTTTATTTAGCATTGCGCTATTGTTTTATGCACTGGTATTCTCGGGAGGAAACCCGTTCCGTGTTATACGGTGTGGTCCCTTGATTTACCTAACTTTAAAATAAAGATTAATAACTATTTTAGTTCTCACACCAGTCACATGACTAACCTGGAGTTTATTGTTTTAACCTAAACTCTGGGTGCCCCTATTTTCCACACGGGCAGCTAGTAGTTTTGGTTTTGCAGATTTATATTCACAGGAACCTGGTTTACAGCTGGAATGATATCCGGAAAGCTCTATATCCGTATATTCTTTTCAGTTGTGTTTTGTATTATTTTCCGCTGCATTGTAATTTGTAAATCTCTGATATTTATCGAATGTGTAATATTTATTCATACTCTGTATATTCTTGTATTCTGATGTAATCGTTGTAATAAGCAATGAAATGTTCTTCTGTTTATGTTCCGATTTGTTTTGTCCTCAAAACAATCAGGTGTTTCGAACGGTCTTGGTCGGTTTAGCGATCGATTCGGATCAAGCGAAATTGCCAATTGTTACATGTGGTATCAGAGCTCTGGTTTACACAGCTCGAGAACAATATATATTAGAACCAAATGAAAGAATTCATCAGAGATTGGATTAGTAATATCCAATGAGAATGACTTGTTAGAGATGGGATCTGTAGTATCCTAGAACGAGTGCGAAGAGTATATTTTTAAAATGAAAACGAATTTTGTTTTGAAAATTTAAACTTTATTGTTCTTATTTGAATATTTATTTTATATTGATTTGGACATTCATGTATATAAATATTTTGCATATACGTCTGATCCGCGTGTATTTGAAGTTTTAATATACTAGATAGATACAGAATCACACTCTAGTCGCCCGGAGATTATTCTGATGATTACTCGAGTATCATCAGAATTTATATTCGGGTTTCGAAAGTGGGATATCTGTATATTTCCAATTGGCTGGTGTGAGAACCAAAACTAGATAGAGCTTATTGTTGTGATTTGGCATCAAAAATCTGATTTTTGGACTATGTATCAAAGTTATGAATTTGAAAAGCTTATCAACTAATTGATTGATGGTTGTGTTGTTTGATTATTGGTTTGATATTTTGAACCATTTAGCCAAATTGTATCAAATATTGAACTGTATTGAAAATTGTTTGGAAATGCATGCATGTACATATATATGTGTGAACAGGTCATAGCAAGGAGGCTAGAGCAGAGGAATAAAATTGTTTGCCCGACAAATAGGTACATGTTTATTGTATTTCTTGTGGGTTTTGATGATTATATGAGCAGACTAGCTAGCCGCTTGGCTGTTTCTTTTTCTTTTTGGATTGGAGAGGCCTGTATGGCAATTTCGGGATTTTCCCGGTGCTCCCGTGCAGGGGAGGTTATGGCGAAATTTTTCGAAAATTTAGGGTGTTAGCCAAATTTTTTAAAAATTTGAAAAGTTCTTAGAAACTGAAAAGTTGAAGAACTTAAGTCATAATGAAAGTTGAGTTGGTTTGTAAAACAACTTTTAGCTTCGTTCCTTTTCGGGGACGAAAAGTTTTAAATGGGGAGATTGTAATAACCCGGAAAATTGAGTCAATTTAAAATTTTTATTTTGGCAATTTTAATGAATTTTGAATATTTTAAATAATAACGACGAGAAATTTATTTTGAATAGAATTAGAACGTATATTTTTATTTAAATCGTAGATAGAATATAAATAATTATTTTTAATTATAAAAGGAATTGAAAATAGCGTGGTAGTTTGAAAATTCGATTTCAAAATTCAAATGAATGTACTTGATTCAAAATAAACCGCATTTTAGCGAAACCAAAAATATTAGAATCTCTTTGAAAATATCTTTCCAACAAATCCAAAAAATCAAAATTTCATAGCGGGAATAAAAAGTTATGCCCAATTGAAAATTCAGAATAGTTGTTATGGAATTTTGGCCCTTAAAAATGGAAATTTTGCAAACGATCTCTGTTTTCGACGAAACCACTTTTGTTGGATCCGGGATGTCGAGTTATTGCTAGGTTTAAAAATTCATAATTTCTGGGATCAATATGTGAGTGTGGCAAAGGAAAACGTGTTTTGATAGTTTCAGTCAATTTCGATCGACCAGAAAATGGTCATTTTTCAAACAGTCTCAGAATTTGATGAAATTACTTTTGTCAGGACTGTATCGTCAATACGTAGCTAGAAATAATTTTTCTGGAATTTTTAGAGTCCGTATGTGGCCCCGGTAAATTGAAATGTACGTATAAAATTCAATATAATGATTTATATTTTAATTTCAGTGAAAACTGATCGTAACAGCCGAATTGGGTTACGAAACATATCTCATTGTGTTCGGAATGGGGGTATTGTGCTAGGGACAACAGTCGGTGGGTTTGATTTAGAGTTATAATAAAAAGGGTACTTTTTGGAAATTGAATAATAATAAATAAATTAATATATATTTAAAAAAAAACTCTCCCCTCCTCTAAACGGTCAACGCCCCCTAAGCTTCCAAACCCGATTCATTCCAAAGAAAAAAAAAACGCTAAAACCTAAATCGCTCGGCACTGCCCCTCCTCCAGGCGCTGCGCGCCGCCTCGACCGCCGCCAAGGCCTCCAACTCTGATCGCACCTCCCTAGCTGCTTCCCCCCCTGCGTAGCTCCTCCTCCCTTCGATGCGGAAGCCCCCAACCCCCCAGAAGCCTGTCGCCGTAGAACCTAATGCTCCAGCGCCGACCATAAGAGGGACCCCGCCACCTCTCCGACCTCCAACGCCACCCTGGCCACCCTATTCCGATCAGCGAGCCCCATCTCTGACAGTGAGTCTTTTCTTTTTACGTTCACTTTATTTCCGGTT
Organism: Allium sativum; assembly: GCA_030737875.1. Taxonomy (NCBI): domain Eukaryota; kingdom Viridiplantae; phylum Streptophyta; class Magnoliopsida; order Asparagales; family Amaryllidaceae; genus Allium; species Allium sativum. The sequence continues at coordinate 776,796,613 of CM060926.1, forward strand.
TACGTTAAAAATGATTTTTAGTTTGTATTAAAAATGATTTTCAGTTTATCATAAAAATGATTTTCTATGATTTTATTTATGTAAAGCATATATTTTTAGAAATGTAAAGCATATATTTTTAGTAATGAAAGGCGAGATTTTTATTTTATATAAAGGCGAGGTTTTTATTTATATGAAATGTGAAGAAAGATGGGATTTTTATATAGTAGAGATTATAAAAATATGATTTTTATATAATAGGAAATATAAAAATATGATTTTTATATAGTAGAGAATATAAAAATATGAATTTTATAAGATAGAGGATATAAAAATACGATTTTTATATATGTTGTAGCGAAATAAAAATTCGATTTTCTATATGAGTAGCGGATTAAAAATAGAATTTTTATATAATAGGAAATATAAAAATATGATTTTCATATAAGTACCGAAATAAAAATCTGATAGTTATTAGATATATATATATATATGTTAAAACAAAAAGGTGATTTTTATAGCATTGAAATAAAAATGTGATTTTTAATGTAAACAGCGTGAAAAGGAGTGTGATGGAACGGACTGAAATCAAAACGAAATCCAAACAGTTCAGAAGGAAAGAATGGAGGAGTGGAACCCTCGGTGAGAACTCCTCACTTTTATTTTATTTCTCTAGTTTGAAATATATACTAGGATGCAGACGGTGCTTAGCAGCACCCGACACCCGTCGTACACAGACCATGGATGACTTGTTTGTTTGATTGATGTGTTGTGAAAAATGATTGTGTGTAGTGGAATGAAATAAATTATTTTATGGTTAAAAATATAATTTTTAACGTGTATATAAAATAAATAGTTACAAACAAATCGGACGATTTGTTTATGTACACACATTTGACTGATATGGATTGGGACGATAAATTTTGCACATCGCCTAACTGCACAAATAAAACTTGTGTTTGATTGTTTGAAAACCCCACACGGGTGTTGGGATGAAATTGGCCATACACTAGTCCCAATAATTAGTTGTATGTCGATCGATGGGTTGACAGACTGTGTAAGCGTTAATTATTTATATTTAATGCTTATGCAGTTGTGTGATGCACTCTGGATGATGGTTGATGATTTATCGCAGCTATTATATACATGTGTTGTAGGGAATCCATATAATTAACATTATATGGTAATTGATTGGGCCTCATTCCGATTTGGAAAATAAAGAATAAAAGAAAATTCATGTGTTGAATAAAATATATATTCATGTGTTGAATAAAAGAAAATTCATGTGTTGAATAAAATATATATTCATGTGTTGAATAAAAGAAAATTCATGTGTTTAATAAAATATATATTCATGTGTTGAATAAAAGAAAATTCATGTGTTGAATAAAATAAAATTCATGTGTTGGATAAAATATATATTTATGTGTTGAATAAAAGAAATTCATGTATTGAATAAAGTATATATTCATGTGTTGAAGAAAATATTCATTTGTTGAATAGAATAACGAAGTTATTGAAATATATAAAGCCGTGTTGGTTAGCTTGATGCCATTTTGACGTGAACGATATATATTGATTTTATTCATTTTTATAATGAACATCGAAAAGGAATTGATTTCAAAATCTAATGTTTTGAAAATATTATCATTTATATATCGATGATAGGGAATATTCAATTTTGATTAGAAATTGAATAGGAAGTTGAAATCGTTTTGAAAACGAATTTAAAACGATTTTTAAAATACGTTGTGAAAGAAAATCGACAAAATATATATAATATATATATTATATATATAATGGCCTGAATAGAACGCGCCGCGCTGCTGCAGTTCGCGTATTTCGACCATTGACTTCGAATGGATATTACGGGAGATCCGACCGTCGGATTCTCCTAAAACCAAAACCGTTGGGTTCGTATCAAAAAGAGCTTTCTAACGAATATTATAGATTTGAAATCTTACGGTTGGATTTGGAATTATGTCCAAATCAAATTTGGAAAAGGTTGTTGTAAGTGCAGTTCGATGGCCGTTTATGGAAATCGACTGTACGGACCTTGATAAAATTATTAAAAATAGTAATAATTTGTGTAAAATCAAAGGAAATGATTTGGAAAGAATTGGGATGAAAAATTCCATATTTGAAAAGATAAAAATAGATTTTTATCGAAATGAACTAGTTTTGAACTAGAATTATATTCCATTTCTTTTTTAAATAAATAAATTGGATTTGAAAGGGTTTTAAAAGTAACCAGAATTTCCAATAATTGAATTGGAATGGAGTTGAATCGAAATTGTCTTTGGAATATTTCGATGTTGGATTTCATGTTTATACATATATTGTTATGGAAATTTGAAAGATATATTTATATCGTTATTTCCAATACGATATTTGTTGGTCGTAGAATTTGATATTGAATATAAGCTGATATATTTTCTATTCAGAGCCTTCTATTTAATATCAAATGGGATTTGGGTTTGTCGTGAACGGTGTTTTAAATAACACTTGTTCTTTAACCCGATAATTAATGGAATGTGAATTGGGTTTATCGTGAACTGTGTTTTAACGACATTCGTTCTTTAACCCGATTTACAGTGAAATTAGATTTGGTATTTATAAATCTTTTGTTAAGATTTAAAGGAGATTTTCCAAAGTAAAGTTTTCCAATTTAATAAAATGAATTGGAATAGAATGGAATTCGATTTGGTAATAATCGAAGTGAATTTCTGTGGAGGAAGACAACTAATATATCTGGAATTTAAAAGGATTTGCCGTTATTCCATTTATATTATTAGTCGGATATGGGAGTTTATATCGATTATATATATCGATTTGTTTTCCATGAAGATTCCATTGTAAATGGAATTTGATTTTGGGTTTATCGTGAACTGTGTTTTAAATGACATTGGTTCTTTAACCCAGTTAAAGATAGGATATGATTTCCCAAGTTAAACAATCATTAATATTGATTTTTGGGATGATTAAAACCAAGTGGAGTTTTAATGAATCTTTAATTAGATTGAAATGATCGAGAATGGAGTATCACCAATTTTGCTCCAGGCGATAGTTAAATCTTTAATTAGATTTGAACGTGAAATGGTAATTGAATTTATCGATAAGACCGTGGTGTTAGATATGAAGTGTGACCAGTTTTACTTCATGGGATGAATAGGTTGGGGTTGGGAAATTTAACAAGTGATTACTTCGATAAGGTTCGCTAATCCCGACTAGTTTGGATAAACCATAATTTGGTTTGAATTGATATTCAAAAGAAGATTAAAGAATAGATTTAAAGAATTTTTTTTTTCACTACACCAGAAAACCTGTTTTGCCACGGCTTTGGGCCGTGGTTAATTAATTTTGCCACGGCTTTAGACCGTGGCAAAACAGGGTGTGGCAGTTTTTTTGCCACGGCTCAAAGCCGTGGCAAAATCATATTTTGCCACGGTTCATAACCGTGGCAGATTGCGGTTTTGCCACGGCTTTAGTCCGTGGCAAGATAGGATATTGCCATGGCCCTGAGCCGTGGCAATATGTAATTGTAACTTTCTATGCTGTTTTGCCATGGTTTTAGACCGTGGCTAAATTCAACTGAAAATACTACATACTACCCTCTACCTGAGACATAAAACTCCTATTTAAACAAAATACAAGCATATTATAACCAGCAACATAAATTTATGAACATATCCATCAACACAAATTGTAATCTTCAAAGTTCAACTAAATAATTCATACTTCATAGTTTGCAAACTACAATATATCCAAACTAAAAACTACATAGTTCAACTTCAATTCATAATTTGCATCAACAATCCAAATTACAAACCCTTACTTCAAAGTTCATATTACAGAATCTTACTTCAATGTTCAAATTACGGACCCTTACTTCACATGATAAAACCGTCCAAAGCTCCGCTGAAAACCTCCATCATTGCGTTGCATGTTCACCCTGCAACACGAAAAAAAAATTGTTACTAAACTAGAAAACCATCATGTTGTGTTATATCGACTCATAGCGTATCTTTCTTTCTTTCTTTTTTCTACTCAAACAAATTTACCATTAAAAGTTTTGTCCAGGAGCATATTTATAAGTGTGGTTTCTGACTATAAATTCCAACTCCTACGTATGTATATTCCCAACATAGATACAACTCACATGAAACAAAATTCAACTTCAAAGATCACATATTAATATAACCCCCCAAGAATTTTAAAGACAACACATATATCCATTATACTGTGATTAAAAAAAACAAGAAATAATAACATCTTCAAGTGACATGCCACATAAAATATAGATGTGGCGGTGTTTCACGTTTGATGCTCAGTTTCTCGTTTCCAAGTCATTAGAGACACAGTTGCTTGGGTACTAAAATAAAAGATATGTTTATAGCTTACTTCGGGGAAGACCTGAAGATTAAAGAATGACAACAAGCCACGTAAAATAACATATTTTTACAATAAGCTTTCAATGAAACCTATTTTCAAAATAAGTTTTTTCAACAAGCCTATATCTAAAATTTGTCTGAATGAAATGTTAGGAACATTGTGCGGAAGTTGCGGACAAGTAATAACAACCATCTTTAACTACCAGTAGGCTTGCATTCGAAATGCGATCAAGTTTTATGTTTCCTGTGATCACTACTAGGATGGCACATTTAAGGCACTGTCAACCCATCTTGAAATTAATAACCCATTGTATATTGACTCCAAACAATTTGGTCTAAAACAAATTGTTCAGTCATTCTTGTTATTGTGTTTTTGTATGTTCCATCGGACATTGGAGCCTTTTTTTGCTGCAGTAAGTCTCTCAGCAATGAGTTTTCCAATAGCACATAGTATTCGCCTTTTGTTGAAGGACTTTTTGACATGATGTAATGATTTCCCAAATATTGTTACGATTGCAGCATGTTAAATAGATTGGTGTCGGCAACTCACACAGAAATATGTTTCATACTACTATTTTGTGTTATAACATGAAGATTTTGATGTGCTGTATTTAGTAACACAAAATTAGAGCGCTCTTCTGGTCTCAAATAATGAATCTGCAGCAGAGCAAAAAGCTTTTATTCAATAAACACGAATCATTTCTTGCTTAGGTATCATGCTTCTGTTTTTGACTGATATGTAGGCTCAGGGTTTTGTGCTAGTGGAATTGCTTGAACAGAGGCTTTCATGGCCATATGGCCGAGCCATTGATGCTCTCGAGACTTTATTGAAGGTGATTTATTACTTGTGTTGGTAACACTTCTTTGTACTTTCGGCGAAGATTACATGTTTTGCGTAGTCAGTGTGTGCGTGTGTCTAACTTTTAGAGAGCAAGCGTTTGACAAGTATTTAGCCTTTTGATTTAAATACTAGCAAATAAGTTCGTAGGTTGCAATCAACATTCTATTATTCTAGCAAGTAAGTATTTAGCCTTTTCGGCGAAGAAACTCGTCAACGAGGGCTTACTCCCATATTCACTCTAATTTCGTCATTTTAGCCGAAATGTTTCTCGGTAAAGTACCAAAACTGATTTTGAATATATTAACACTTTTAATGTACAAAAGCAAATTATGCTTGCAGGAGGGACTTGCTATGATTGATGACGGGCACAGAGATGGGAAACGCAGATACTGGTTTTCCGTGTGTGGCTTCCATCTCTTCTGCAGCTACTTCTGAAGCTTTGAAGCTTTAATCAACATTTTCTCCAAAAATACCATTATATTACGATGATTGTAATATCAAATAAATATTTTTACTTGTATCATAAATGTCGTTATGTAGAAATGTAAACAGACAATGGACTGAGCTATTTTTATATGTGTTTAACAAAGGGGTTTTTATTAGCTTTTGTGACTAAGTAAAAAATATTATTCGACATCATAATTCACTATCTCTTCCTCTTTTCTTTCGATTGTCAATCCGACCCCATGCTTATGTTATTGGTTAAACGCTTTGATCTTCCTACAAGACTCCCTTAACTCCTACTTGAAGCTTATTTTTTAGTTTCACAGAATTCGAAGATGATTTTGATGACACAACTGACACCGGCAGCATGAGCTGCTCTAGCAGTCCATATAGTTACGACAACGACGTGCACAAGTTTACAGTTAAAGTGTAAATGAATACAAGCCGTGAAAGTTTTCTATATAAAAAGATATGTTGGATTTTTCTGTTATTTCAAGTCATTTTGCTCTTGTCAGTTCAGATGGTGCTACAAAACTAGTTCAATTGGGAGAAATAACCCTGCAATAATGTAACAACCCGTATTTTCAACAACCTGTAATAATGTAAATCAAGGCAGAATTTAATTCTAAAATCTGAATCAAGGGAAACGGGCTATTCCATTGCGTTCGTCTCGGAAAAATACGCGAAATAGAGTCCGAGTTTTCGAAAATCGGAGTCCGTATGACCCAGTTAAGGCCCATTGAAGTTTTCAGAAAAATCCTAAGTAAAAACAGATTTAAATTTTAAATTAAAAACAAGGGGTTAGGGCAAACTGGCGCAGGCGGGAAAAACTCCCGCCAGGACCCGCATGTCGACAGGCATGTCAACAGGGTGCCCAGGGAGTCGACAGCCCTGTCGACAGGGGGTGCCCGGCTGTTTAGCCTGGTGCACCATTTCTGATTAGGGTTGGGTCTTGTGGCCTGTTTCTAGAGAGTTCCGGGATCTAATGGACCTAATTGAATCTAGGGTTAATCCTATGGTCCAAATCACTTGCCTAATCTATAAATAAGACCCTAACCTACCCTAAATCACTCATTATTCAATCTAGTAACTAAACTATGCCAAAATCAAAACTCTCATGGCCTCCACCCTCTTCATGAATCATTCCTATGAAGATTTTGATGTTCATACAATCATTTCTAAGTTGTATGAATGATCATTAGCTTGCATACATCATCAAGTTGCAAGTTTTATTTGCTAAGCTAGTGTTTTTGGGTGTTTTCTTATTGGAGCTTTGTTTTGGGGTTTTATGCTTGCATAAAAAGGGCTTCTCAATCTTTATTAGGAGATTTGTGTCTTCATAATAGTTGTAAGCCCTCTTACCTTCATTTTAGAAACTCTAAAGCTAATATGTGACGCAAGTTGGGATTTATGTATGTTTATTAAGCTATGCATGTTTATGCAAGTTTGCTAAGTCGTGATTTGCAAGTTTATTAAGTTATGCATGTTTATGCAAGTTTACTAAGCTATGATTTGCAAGTTTATTAAGTTATGCATGTTTATGCAAGTTTGCTAAGCCATGATTTGCAAGTTAAATGAGTTATGCATGTTTATGCGAGTCCACTATGCCATGATTTGCAAGTTGAATGAGTTATGCATGTTCATACAAGTTCATTATGCCATGTTATGCATGTTTAATAAGTTATGCATGCTTATGCAAGTTTAAAAATGACAAGTTGTGTATGTTTGACAAGTTATGCATGTTTATGGTAATATGCAAGTTCACTATGCTAAGTTATGCGAGTTTAACATGTTATGCATGTTTATGGTAATATGCAAGTTCACTATGCTAAGTTATGCGAGTTTAACATGTTATGCATGTTTATGGTAATATGCAAGTTCACTATGCTAAGTTGTACAAGTCTAACATGTTATGCATGATTGTTGTGCAAGTTTATCATGTATGTTGTGCCAAGTTCCCTCTTCCTATCCTTTATGCGTTATTACGAATATGTAAGCGATAGAATGACGTTGGGGGTTTGGGTAAACTTAAAATACATGAAAATATAAGATTGGGAATTTACCTATTAAGTTAGGTCTACCCCTTGGGAATTTACCTATTAAGTTAGGTCTACCCAAGCATTTGTTGACTTGTAATTATGTTTTGAAATAAAGTGGACATGACACTTAGAAAACATAAGTGTGGCCAACTCGAGGTTGGGTTGAGTTTGTAGCGTAATTCTATCCGGAACCGACCGGCTTAACTAGTGGCTACAAACAATAGGACCCAATGTGAGAAGTTGGTCATATGGTGCCAAAACCCGAGGTTAGACTAAGTTGTGGTGTAAACCTACCCGGACCCGCCCGGCCTAACTAGTAACCACAACAAAGGTCTAATGTGAGAGGTTAAGGTGCATTAAGCTAATTAATGCCTCATGATTAGGGTTAAGTCAGGGTCCACTAATACTTAACCAATTTGGGAATTCGAGGGATTGAAATGGGGTTAAGTTGTGAACTGTCGGTTTCGCTTAACCAATTAATCCATGATTAGAGAAGGGTTAAATCACACTTAACCCTCTTAGAAACCCTAGCAGCGTGGTCCGTTCCGGCAGTAATCCCAGTTGGGTATCATTCACAACCCTAGAGGACTAGGCTAGGGCGGGGCACGATTACTAGACGGATGTAAGCGACCAAAAAGGCGATGGCTGAGTGGTACAGCGGTGCGGGTCCAGGCGGGCTACAGACGTGCACGTAGTCCGGTGTTGGACAAACTCGAGGCATGGGTACCAGTAGGTTAGGGCTGTGCATTATTGCTTAAGTGTCTGGGGTTGACACCCGAGGGCTTGATACACCCAAAGGTGGACCCAACACAGACTAACTACAACCATATGTGGGCCATATGGACACCAACACTTGACGTGTTAGGTTTATAGGGAGCCGATCGACTAGACCGTTGGGTTGGACCTTATATTAAGGTCACTTCATGTTATTGGGTTAAAAACTTGGGCCAAGGGATCAATACCTGTTGTGTTGGTTTGCTAGTACACCGTGGTGCAAAACTTAACCTTGTTTTATGCAATGACACCTCTATCTATCTTGTAGTTGATTTATCCTGCCAGTATGTTGTTATTTATGATCATCTCAGTTTCCATCATGATGTTAACTTTATTAGTTTATAGACTGATCGTAGCAGGGCTTACTCAGTCTTTTCGACTGACCTGTTTTCTTTCGCCTCTTTTCTTCCGTTTCCCCCCCCCCAGGTTCTCAGGGAGGGAATACTGGAGCCTAGCTTGGATTTTAGCTGCTTCCTTGGATAGCTCAAGTATGCTTTGGACTTGAGCCGCTATGGTTTATCACTCTTATTTGGGGATAGTACTTATGTATTTCAGTTTATCAGATGATGTATTTATCTAGACTTGTAATTTTGGGAAATCGACATTTTGATGTACCAGACTTGTGTTTTGAAATGGTTTAAAAATCTTCCGCTGTTTTATCTACTTACTCTGTTTATTTACATATATATATGTCATGTCCTGCCTTGCTATATCATTATGCATGTTTACCTTGTTTTAAAACGCCCCACCAAAGTCAGAGTTGCTTGCAAGAGCCACCCTGGCGGAGGTGGGGTGTTACATTTGGTATCAGAGCATATGGTTTACGAGAAGGGATAAAAAGGTTTTTAAAACTCTTTGAAAAACTATTTTCAAAACCAAGTATTAAGTATTTTCCAAAGAAAAGTCTAGTTTATTTTAAAGGCTATTCCCCAAAAAGCCATTAGCAAAATTCCTTCGTTTTTCTCCATTCTGAATCTATCTTTTTCTTCGTTTCCAGTATGGCCGACAACTTTGCCATTCCGGAGGGAGTACACGTACCTGTTTGGTATAGGAGACTTTTGGAGGCCAGGGCGACCGAAGCCGGCCCCGCAAATATTACTCCTCCTCCGGTAGTTGATGTTCCTCTTCCTCCTTCCCCTCAGCATCCTCAAACTGACTTCGCCGAGATTTGCCAAGATTTTAAGGCGATGGGTTGCAAGAATTTCTTTGGAACCGAGACTTTAGTAGAGGCAAGGAATTGGTTGAAAGAGACCGAAGATCTTTTAGCCACCTTTGATATAGGTGACCGCAGGAAGGTTTTATTGGCAGTATGGTTGCTAAAGGAAGAAACTGCACGTTGGTGGGTAATCACCACCGCTACTAGGCCAATTGAGACTTGGGATGACTTTAGAGGAAGGTTTGGACTAAGGTTCTTATCACTAAAGCAAGGGGACATGACTATTAGGGAATACATAGATAAGTCTAATCAACTGGCTCGGGTCGATTTAGACTTGGTTAATACAGCTCAGAAGAAGGCCCTACACTTTGCTCTAGGATTAAACGAGCCATTACATGGTTTGGCCATGTCTCATATACCCTTGGGGCCGACTTTCGAGAATTTGGTGAATTTGGCCCTACTTCAAGAAGAAGATAACAATGAAAAGAAAGAGGTCAAGGCGAGTGAGTCTCAAGGCAAGAGAGTAAATTCCGGAAAACGGGGCAAGAATAACAACAACCGCAAGGACAAGCCAAGAGAGAATATGAAATGTAACTTCTGTGGTAAGGTTGGACATATAGCCAGGGAATGTAGGAAGAAGGAGAAGAGAAAGCGGGGCGAATGATTTCATTGTGGTGAGTCTGGACACCTCAACAAGGATAGCCCGAGGAAACAAGGGCAAGGTCAGACTCAGTGTGAAGGACTATCTGGAGGGCGAGTTCATCCCCTCAACACCGTTCTTCCAGCTTGTGATAGAGGTAGTGTTTCTGTTGAAAATCTTGTTTACATTTTCTGATTTTCCCTGTTTGAACTTTGTTTGACTCTGGCACATCGCATAGTTTTATTTCATCTGATCTAGTTGAAAGTTTTGCACCTAAGTACTAGTCTGGTTGATGATCCCGTATATGTTTCAAATCCAATTGGGGGTTCTGCCCGTTCGTCTGTGGTCTGAGTGGATTTGGAAATTTCTAGCTTGAGTATAGAATCCTCGTAGGATGTTTATATTCTCGGTTTCCGGGGATATGGGTTGGTTTTGGGCATGGAATGGTTGTCCTGTTTTGGGGCCATTCTTGGTTTTTATGTATAGGGTTGTGAGGCTCATGACTCGCCTCGGTAATACCCTAGAAATTTCTAACAACCCTATGGGTCCCGTCATGTTATGTTATCTTGAATCCCTCAACTCGTCTATCGATAGTTTGCAATCTGTGAGGGTGGTCCGAGAATATCCTGATATCTTGGGGAAAAGTGAAGGGGTTACCCTTAGACGTGGGATGAATTTCCGCATTATCTGGTTGGTAATACCAAGCCAATTTCGTGGCCGGTTAGGCACATGACCTCACGAGATGAGAGTTAAGAAAGTAAGTCAAGGAGTTGCTTGAGAAGAACTTCCTGAGACGAGGCATTTCCGAGTAGGGTGCTCCAGTAGTATTCGTTACTAATGTGGACAGTTTGCTTCGCTTACATGTTGAAAAGAATAGACAACCGTTACCAAGGATCGATGATTTGTTTGATCAGCTGGTAGGAGCATCTGTTTTCTTTTGACCTAGCTACCGGATTCCATCAGCTTAGGATGGCTGAGGATGGAATTGACAAGACTGCGTTTAGGACTCTAGATGGATTTTTAGAATGGCTAGTCATGCTATTTGGTTTGACTAATGCACCCGCATATTACGTGAACTTGATGGGTAGGGTGTTTAGGGAGTCCTTGAACAAGTTTGTCGTGGTCGTCGTAGACGATATTTTGATCTCCTTAAAAGAATGAGGAAGAGTATGCTAGACATCTCAAGGAGGTGATGGATACGCTTGGAGCCACCAGTTGAAGGTCAAGTTCTCCAAATGTCACTTTGGAGGAAAGAAGTTGGATTTCTTGGGCACATAGTTCCTAAGTAAGGCTTAGCGGTGGATTCCGCTAAAGTGGTTGCGGTTTAAGACCGAAAAACTCTGAGGAGGGCAATTGAAGTAAGAAGCTTTCTCCGTTTGGCTAGTTAAGTTAGCATTCCCTGAGCTTAGACTTACTCTTCTGGATCAAGAAGGGGGTTTCACAGGAAGAAGACCCGCAGTTAGTCAAGAACATGGACCAGATGATTCGAGGCGAGATGTTAAGTCACCTCACTAGATATATTATAGATGACAAGGGATGACTAAGGCACGATGAGAGATTATGTGTTCCTCGAGTGAAAGACTTGGTAAAGAAGGTTCTTGAAGATGCGCCTCACTCGAGGAGGTGACCGAGTTGGTCTCAGGATGCATGATGTGCCACCAGGTTAAGGCCAAGTCATAGAAGCCCAGTGGACCATTACCTCCATTGGAGGTTCCGCAAGGGAAGTATGAAAACATCTCGATTGATTATGTGGATGGACTACCTAGATCCAAGAAAGGGAATACGGGTATGAGGGTCATAATAGGTAGACTCACGAAGAGTGCTCATTTCAGTCCGGTAAAGAGCGAGAGGACTGCATCATGGTTAGCAACGGTTTATCCTCAAGAAGTTGGCCAGTTTTGAAATAGCCTACAGGAAGCCATGGGTAGGCAACTGAATCTAGGTATGGCCTATCACTCATAGGCGGATGGTTCTTTTCGATTAAGCATGAGTTATAGAAAATCACGTTTATAAGGGCAATTGGCAACGTGGATTGGTATTTTCAAGAAAAATTCTGCTGCGTGGAATACTTTATAGACGAGATCCAGGATTCACTAGTGAATTTTGGAGAGCTTGCACGAATCATGAGGTTATAATTATGTTTAAGCCAAGTATACAGAAAGAAGAATAAGTGGAAAAGGAAGACGAGAGGCGATAATGAAATGAGTTCCAACTCGAATTTGGGAAATAGGAGTTAGGAAGCCAAGGAATCATGAAGTGAATGATAGTCAAAGCACAGTGGAGTTAAGCTCAAGGAAACGTGACTAAGAAGAGTGAAGACTAGATACGCGCATCATATCTCTTTTTAAGAGTGCATCCTTGATCCTTGTTTTCCTGTGGAGCTTGCTTGCAAGTTATCTTTTGTATATATCCTCTCGGTCCCATTCTCGATCTTATTTCTGTTGTAAACTCCATAAGGGGGTTAAGACTCGTCGGTTAGTACTATATGTCAAAGTTTGAATGGATTTCTTGTAATCCAAAAAGGAGTTTATCTAGTTTATCTAGTTTATCGTGTCTATCTTGTCATGAGAACCTTAGGTAGAAACCTTTGGATGAAACATGTATTTGAAACATGTTATGCTTGATGTTTGCAAGTGGTTGCAAGTGTTTGCAAGTGGTTACTCGTGGATGCATTATACACATTAGGCACTAGATCGGCTCACACACTCTTCATGTTGCATATGCATGAGTGTTTATGCTTATTCATGATTGAAACTTGTTGTGCCACCACATGGATGTTACATATGGATGAATGTTATGTGCACTCATATAGATGCTATGAATTTAGGAATCTGCATACATATGGATTCATTTCACTGACATACATATGCATTAAGGAGGTTTACTGTATCAGTAACCGCCTGATTTACATACATATGCATTAAGGAGGTTTACTGTATCAGTAACCGCCTGATTTTTGCATTAGGTAAGTACATATACACACACTTTTGCATATGTTCATCCAGCATTTAGAATCTTGTAAGGACAATTATTGCTCGTGGATGATGCTTTGAGTAGATGGATGTTGGATGGTAGGATATGTTCTTCCTAACTTGAAGATTTCGGGGACGAAATCCTTTAAGGAGGGGAGAATGTAACAACCCGTATTTTCAACAACCTGTAATAATGTAAATCGAGGCAGAATTTAATTCTAAAATCTGAATCAAGGGAAACGGGCTATGCCATTGCGTTTGTCTCGGAAAAATACGCGAAATAGAGTCCGAGTTTTCGAAAATCGGAGTCCGTATGACCCAGTTAAGGCCCATTGAAGTTTTCAGAAAAATCCTAAGTAAAAACAGATTTAAATTTTAAATTAAAAACAAGGGGTTAGGGCAAACTGGCGCAGGCGGGAAAAACTCCCGCCAGGACCCGCATGTCGACAGGCATGTCGACAGGGTGCCCAGGGAGTCGACAGCCCTGTCGACAGGGGGTGCCCGGCTGTTTAGCCTGGTGCACCATTTCTGATTAGGGTTGGGTCTTGTGGCCTGTTTCTAGAGAGTTCCGGGATCTAATGGACCTAATTGAATCTAGGGTTAATCCTATGGTCCAAATCACTTGCCTAATCTATAAATAAGACCCTAACCTACCCTAAATCACTCATTATTCAATCTAGTAACTAAACTATGCCAAAATCAAAACTCTCATGGCCTCCACCCTCTTCATGAATCATTCCTATGAAGATTTTGATGTTCATACAATCATTTCTAAGTTGTATGAATGATCATTAGCTTGCATACATCATCAAGTTGCAAGTTTTATTTGCTAAGCTAGTGTTTTTGGGTGTTTTCTTATTGGAGCTTTGTTTTGGGGTTTTATGCTTGCATATAAAGGGCTTCTCAATCTTTATTAGGAGATTTGTGTCTTCATAATAGTTGTAAGCCCTCTTACCTTCATTTTAGAAACTCTAAAGCTAATATGTGACGCAAGTTGGGATTTATGTATGTTTATTAAGCTATGCATGTTTATGCAAGTTTGCTAAGTCGTGATTTGCAAGTTTATTAAGTTATGCATGTTTATGCAAGTTTACTAAGCTATGATTTGCAAGTTTATTAAGTTATGCATGTTTATGCAAGTTTGCTAAGCCATGATTTGCAAGTTAAATGAGTTATGCATGTTTATGCGAGTCCACTATGCCATGATTTGCAAGTTGAATGAGTTATGCATGTTCATACAAGTTCATTATGCCATGTTATGCATGTTTAATAAGTTATGCATGCTTATGCAAGTTTAAAAATGACAAGTTGTGCATGTTTGACAAGTTATGCATGTTTATGGTAATATGCAAGTTCACTATGCTAAGTTATGCGAGTTTAACATGTTATGCATGTTTATGGTAATATGCAAGTTCACTATGCTAAGTTATGCGAGTTTAACATGTTATGCATGTTTATGGTAATATGCAAGTTCACTATGCTAAGTTGTACAAGTCTAACATGTTATGCATGATTGTTGTGCAAGTTTATCATGTATGTTGTGCCAAGTTCCCTCTTCCTATCCTTTATGCGTTATTACGAATATGTAAGCGATAGAATGACGTTGGGGGTTTGGGTAAACTTAAAATACATGAAAATATAAGATTGGGAATTTACCTATTAAGTTAGGTCTACCCCTTGGGAATTTACCTATTAAGTTAGGTCTACCCAAGCATTTGTTGACTTGTAATTATGTTTTGAAATAAAGTGGACATGACACTTAGAAAACATAAGTGTGGCCAACTCGAGGTTGGGTTGAGTTTGTAGCGTAATTCTACCCGGAATCGACCGGCTTAACTAGTGGCTACAAACAATAGGACCCAATGTGAGAAGTTGGTCATATGGTGCCAAAACCCGAGGTTAGACTAAGTTGTGGTGTAAACCTACCCGGACCCGCCCGGCCTAACTAGTAACCACAACAAAGGTCTAATGTGAGAGGTTAAGGTGCATTAAGCTAATTAATGCCTCATGATTAGGGTTAAGTCAGGGTCCACTAATACTTAACCAATTTGGGAATTCGAGGGATTGAAATGGGGTTAAGTTGTGAACTGTCGGTTTCGCTTAACCAATTAATCCATGATTAGAGAAGGGTTAAATCACACTTAACCCTCTTAGAAACCCTAGCAGCGTGGTCCGTTCCAGCAGTAATCCCAGTTGGGTATCATTCACAACCCTAGAGGACTAGGCTAGGGCGGGGCACAATTACTAGACGGATGTAAGCGACCAAAAAGGTGATGGCTGAGTGGTACAGCGGTGCGGGTCCAGGTGGGCTACGGACGTGCACGTAGTCCGGTGTTGGACAAACTCGAGGCACGGGTACCAGTAGGTTAGGGCTGTGCATTATTGCTTAAGTGTCTGGGGTTGACACCCGAGGGCTTGATACACCCAAAGGTGGACCCAGCACAGACTAACTACAACCATATGTGGGCCATATGGACACCAACACTTGACGTGTTAGGTTTATAGGGAGCCGATCGACTAGACCGTTGGGCTGGACCTTATATTAAGGTCACTTCATGTTATTGGGTTAAAAACTTGGGCCAAGGGATCAATACATGTTGTGTTGGTTTGCTAGTACACCGTGGTGCAAAACTTAACCTTGTTTTATGCAATGACACCTCTATCTATCTTGTAGTTGATTTATCCTGCCAGTATGTTGTTATTTATGATCATCTCAGTTTCCATCATGATGTTAACTTTATTAGTTTATAGACTGATCGTAGCAGGGCTTACTCAGTCTTTTCGACTGACCTGTTTTCTTTCGCCTCTTTTCTTCCGTTTCCCCCCCCCCCCCCAGGTTCTCAGGGAGGGAATACTGGAGCCTAGCTTGGATTTTAGCTGCTTCCTTGGATAGCTCAAGTATGCTTTGGACTTGAGCCGCTATGGTTTATCACTCTTATTTGGGGATAGTACTTATGTATTTCAGTTTATCAGATGATGTATTTATCTAGACTTGTAATTTTGGGAAATCGACATTTTGATGTACCAGACTTGTGTTTTGAAATGGTTTAAAAATCTTCCGCTGTTTTATCTACTTACTCTGTTTATTTACACATATATATGTCATGTCCTGCCTTGCTATATCATTATGCATGTTTACCTTGTTTTAAAACGCCCCACCAAAGTCAGAGTTGCTTGCAAGAGCCACCCTGGCGGAGGTGGGGTGTTACAAATAATGTATGCATATGACACTACAAAAAAATATTTAGAAATCTGTATTTATACTAGTTAAATATTATTAGATATCCATTTGGCAAAACTGTATACATGTGCCAAACCGAGAAAAAAAATATGGAAATCAAATAATCAGACGATATTAGATTAATGTAAAGCGGTTCAATCAAATGTATGCAAATTCCTCTTTCGACATTTAAACAAACTGCTTTTACACTAGCTGCAGACCTTAGTTTTGAAGCCTTTTAATTTGCATGTCTTACCAGTTTTGGTTCAAAACCTTTTAATTTGTATGTTGATTGATCTGTAGTCTTTAAGTGCATTCGATTTCATTTATACATCCCTCTTGACAAACATTTTGTTTTGCATTGAGATCAAAACCCATCAACTGTAATTTAAAGAAAACCATATTTTTGTCAAATACTGACCAGTTGTTAAACTGTATTTCTATATTGCACTTTATATCGATGCTTCTAATCAATCTACGGATTCGTTAAGTTGGAATTAAGTAGGCTTAGCAGATTTAATCTATCCATTCAAACAGATACGCTGACAGCTGGTTAAGCTAATGAAAACGGGAACTAGAGTCTTTCGCTGACTTACTCTAATTTTGCGATAAATTTCATGCTTTTCAAGCTCAATACACAGTACCTTCGTTCATACACATATATAGCAAAGGGCTTTATAAGTGCATTCCACTACATGTCTTACGACTCTTTACCCAAAAATCCCATTTATAATTTAATCTTACACAAAGCTGAACAAGGAAAATAATAATTATCTACATAACTAAGTCCTAAGACAACTAATGCTAATTAGAGAGATGAGGAGCTGATTTGTAGGAGTTAAAATTGCAGCGGTAGAAATTCATTACGAGATATAACGGTGATATAAGGAGTAATAGCGGAGCATTAACTATGCAGGTTTCAACCTAATTAATCAAAAAGTAAACAATTTTAAATTTCCTTAAAAATAGCCATTTAAAGCAACCATAAAAAACATTTTAAAACGTCAAATTTGTTTCAATAAGCATCAGATTTGCATCCTATAGGACGTGTAACTAATTTTGCATCCTCGTTTGGTGTTTGGGTTGGACCATCTAAAACTGAGGATTACTGTCATATATCAGAGGATTACTTACAGAGCTACCGTTCTGTAAAAACTGAGGTCGGGAGGACGTAGCAACTGTGTTGTTCAATGCAGACCTATCCGGTGTTGGTCTCATTGTGTTTTGTTTTAAAAACAAAACTACTGTCAGGATTCAACCAGCCTATTCAATGCAGACTTATCCGGTGTTTACTCCCATTGTGTTTCCATTTAAACCAGCCTTTACTGGTTTCAAAAAAAAAAACAATACTCGTGGAAAGACATTATTAGTTTGAAGATACTGACATTAAAATAATGTCAGTATCTTTCAAAGAACCGACAATACCCCTAAAAAACTTGAGTCAATAAATGATCAAAGGCATATACTGAAGTGCAATAGAAAAGTCATTTTGAAATACTTCTGTAGCAAGTAGTAAAGATGTTAAATAAAGAAGATGGATATTTAAAAAAACACCAAACAGAACTCTAAAAAAGACCTATGACATAATCGTCAAATTACCGTGGAAATGTTTGTCAATTCTTTGAAGATACTGACATTATTTTAATGCTGGACTGAAATTGCCGTCCTTGCCTAAGTATTATCATATACTAAACAAACTTTCCTTTGATGTGTCTTCATTTTCTTTTCATGGCAGATCCTGATTTTTGTTCCTTTTCCTCCATCAGCTCTGTTGTCATATAATGTTAACAACGGCTTGATGACAACAATTTTTTTTCCTTTTAAATTTTCTATTAATACGTACATATATTTTTGGTAGTATGTTCAAAAAACAAAATACAAGTTCCGATTCTACTAATCTTTTGCATTCAAGTCAAAATCCCTAAAAATTGAGACACGCATTCAAGTCAAAATCCCTAAAAACTGAGACAAGGGTGCCGATCCAAATTTAATTTTATCTTAAATCATGTCAACGACGAAGTGGTCCAAATCTGTGATTTTTCTATATAAGTGTACTTGGTTGATTATCATAGTTTAGATGCTAAAATGATTGATTTTTGTATGATTGGCCGATAATATGCTAGTCTATTACAGAAATGATTCATGTAAAATGTGCGTTGGCCGATAATGGTGTATACGGCTTCGTTGGCCTATTTGAAAATGAATAAAGATGGTTTAATACGACTTATAATTGTTTTATAAAAATTAAAACTTATTTTGGAATATTATGAAAAAAATGGAAAAATAAATATAAATGAATGCATCTTGTTTCGGCAGTTCGCGATTTCACGGTCGAAAATGTTAAACAAATGTATAAATAAAATATGTCATAATATTTTAAAATAGTAAATTTTCAAACTTTTTTATCTTTTTTTAAATATGACGTTTAATTAGCAAAGTTTGAGATACGACTAAAATCAAGTTTTCAGAATCCTGGTGTTTTGACAGTTTGGAGGATATGGTTTTCAGCTTTACTGAAACTTTCTCGAAACAAAACAACCTATGACAACGAAAAAACAAGCATTGATATGGAAAACATAGTCGAGCAAGTGATATATGTAAATACATACATACCTGGCTTATGCGTCTACAAATATTTAATCATATTCTTTGGATGACACACATATCCACCAATTCCAACTTCGCCAAATGTCAAAGCAAGAGGATGATTTGGTTTGCTTGTTCTCTCTTGTGGTAGCCGTATATTGTCCACAACCAATTTCTCGTATCCTAGAGGTACAGCTTTTCCATGTATAATGGAGGCAGTCGAATCTCTGCATACAGTGGTTGTGCTTATGATCTCTAGGTCAATACTCATAATTTCGCATTTCTGATTCGACAAACTGGACGAATTCAATGAATTGGGAAAATTATTATTCGGCATTCTTCCAATACTATCGTGAGGGGTACCACTACCTCCTTCATTTGCAGCAATGTCCGATATATGATTTTGTTGACCCCCGCATCGTCCCGTCATCAAGTCGAGGATCGAATTCAACTTCCCTTCCATATTATCCATCCTTAAATTCAAGTAATCCGGGCCTCCTAGAGACTTTTTAAGTTGTTTTCGCGCAATATTTGATGCTTTAACTTGTGTTCTTGATATTTTGGCTCCAATACTTCGAGTGCGACCTTTTTTGTCCTTGCCAAACACTTGTGATATGATATCTTCAGCCAATGTCAAATCTTCTTCATCACCATCATCGACTAACTCCTTTGCCTTTGCAATTTTTTCCTAAAATAACAATATTACTTGAGATGTTATTTATTATGAAAATTTATTGAACAACTGAATTATTATTTGTTTAACTTACAAAGTATACAGAAGCCGAATCTGATATAGTACCATCTTTTTTTGTGTGAGCTCTCTCCCATACTTCACGACGTGTGATTTCTTTTGTCGGATTTTCACTAGCCTGCAAATTTAAAAAGCCTTACATATAAGTACAGGAATGCATATCATTAAAACATACAATAACGAAAGAAAATGCTTCAATAATTTTGATCGTAGATTGCAAAGGGATTATGACATTGCCTCGACTATATGAATATCTTTGTTAATAAATTAACAATAATAATTAATGGATAATCTAGAAAGGGTACATACCATTTCATGTTCTATAACGGCGTGACTTGTACGTCCAGTATGATGGCCATAGCTATAAAGTGATCTGTTTTTTTTTGCCTTTATCTCTTCTTTCCTTTGCACTAGGTGTTGCTTCATTTTTCAAAAACATATCCCAATCTTCTTGTTTGATAGTCGGTGGACAGTTCTTCAATCTATCTTCATCATTATCATATTTATCATAATAGCGTGTCCTCAAATCGCTTTTGTGTTTCCTAAATGACTCGGACATTTTTTTTTTAAAATCAAGTCTTTTGATTCTGGATCTAGATCGAAGAATGTCTGTGAAAATAATAGTAATAGTTAAATTAATAGTGAAACAAATATGACAAAGGGATGTCCTATGAATTTACAATCTGTCTTAACAATACTATACATAAGGAACATATTGTGAATAACAAGGTGTGACAGTTGTATTCAGATACAAGGGCAAAAAAAAAAAAAAACTAACTCATGCAAATGCAAGAAAAGTATACATAATCCTTAAAAGAAATATAAACTTAATTTAACCACTGATATAAATTAATTTACTTACTTTACAAGAGAAATTATATTAAGTATACATAATGCAAACAAGTAAGAATTGTATATATTTTCATTCTTCAGTATCAATTATTTTTTAATAAGGTCATATAGTCTGAAATTTAATTTAAAATCTCATGGTGTAAGTAAAGCAATTTACTGAATAGAATCCGCCTTCCAAAAAAAAGTAATTTTTAGTTGGTTGACTTTTTTTTCTACTTCAAGTGAACAATGGGACAAAACAAAATTGCAATATAAAACTAAATACACACAAATTAATTTTATCTTACCAACAATTCTTTCCAAACGTCCATCTTATATTTGTCAGGTACATTAATCCAATTTTCGTACGAAATAGGCACATGGATTCGCACCAATTTACCAATTTGACTGCTTATTTTTCCAGCATTCTTTGAAACAGGAACACCTAATGCATTTATCTCCACTTTTTCAGGTTGTGTAGAGGATGATTGCGTAACTGAATGGTTTGATGGTTCTACAGGCTCTGACATTGTTACTATCGTCTTGGTTGTAATCCAAACTACCAAGACCACCTGCAACAATCAAACAATCCAAATTTCAATGAGATATGACAAACTTGTTAATTTCATGTAAAAAGAGGTAACGAAATAAAGCATCCCAACTATCCTCGTTGGGATGATCGGTTTAGTCAATGCTACTATAATCTACTAGTGTACAACAACAAAAACATAATATAAAATCGAATAGAAACAGATTATAATATTTAACAAAAACTCAGCAGTTCACGAAAATGCAATACGTTAAATATTGGAGCAAAATAGTATCATCAAACCAGATAGTATGTATACAATCATTCAAAGAAGCAGTTTTGATATATTTATTCACTCATACATGTTTATGTGTACATGGTACAATGTGCAAGGTCAAAGAGCAGGGTGCACCATCTTAAATGAAGCAAAAGCATATAATATTAACATATGCATTTAAATTTTCTGATGAAGCTACAACTTGGGCTACTTCACCTTCACATTCAACTTGATTAAAATAACAATTCAATACAATTCAATTAAGAAATTCTAAATTCAATCACACTTGAAATTCAACACAATTCAATTATGAAATACAACTCATATTAACATATGCATTTGGTAAGATCTTCTAATTTTTTATTGTCTTCAAAAGCTGATTGATAAACCGTAGGAAACTCAATGTCGTCCACAGTTGTAGTCAACCGTTTCGGTGTGTGCAAAACCACAAACCAATCGTTGCTTTTTAAATCTTTGGAGTAGAACACTTGACTCGCTTCTGATGCAAGAATGAACGGCTCATCATTTACTCTATCTTTGGTTTTTAATTTCTCTAAGTTAACCATAATCAAATTTGAAACAGGATATGTCTTGCAACCATTGACTTTATCTTCGACCTTTACCCAATCACAATAAAAAACCATTTGTTTGAAGTCGATGTAATCTAATTCAATTATATGTTGAATAACTCCATAGTATATTGTTTCCGCTTCCTTGTAATTTTTATCTTTTCCGCTCGCTCTAAATTTTGTAATTGCTCTCATACAAACACCGCTATCTTGTGTTACCATTCTTTCTTCATAACTTTTTAGGGAAAATACGAATCCATTCACTTGGTACTTCATATAACTACGTGCCTTGAACTTTGGCCCGTTCACCAACCTCCAAAGAGTTGAATCATCATTACTAGTCTTCACCAGCTAAAAAAACAATAAATGAAAAACATGACCGTGATGGTGTATGATCCACTTAAATACACTTGAAAATATAAGATAATGTAATACCTCATCACGTAGCCATAGAATAAAACTTCGACAAGTTTCCATGGATGTAACGCTACTTCGAGATTGAGATTTAACATTTTTCACATAAATGGTATACTTCCTACGATAAACATTTCAAAATGAATATAGGAGCAAATTTACAATAATGAGAACTTAGGATAGACTAGTGAACTTACTTCTCCTATTCATCCAATCCATCGTGCTTATAAAGGACCCATCTACGAACTTGTTCAAACTGCACCTGGGTTAAGATTATATCTTTACCATTATCTAGAGACATCTCATCAGCAAACTCGTCGTCTTCATCTAAAAACGCTTCACGGGTATGTTTATGAGTGCCATCACCTCCTTTTGGCATATACTCCATGCAGTAATAACTAGCTTCTTGTACAATATATCCTTCTGCAATACACCCTTCAATATATCTTCTGTTGCGCACGTATCCTTTATATATTTTCATCAACCTATGTACGTAATCAATTCTAAATAACTTGTATCCATTTAAATCGAATTATGGAGAATAGAACTAAAATTAGTAATTTACCTTTCAAAGGGATACATCCATCTATATCTAACAGGACCGCAAACCAATGCTTCATCGGCTAAATGAACCATAAGATGGATACTGATATCAAAAAATGCAGGTGGAAAATATTTTTCAAACACACATATTGCTTCTACCAAACTAGCTTTTGCTTGCAAAAGATGTTCTCTATTAATCACCTTTGAGCACAAAATGTTAAAGAACAAACTTATACGGTGTACAGCATTACGCAAATCCTTATGTTGTGCATATGAATGTTGAAGCAATACCGGAAGTAATTGTTGCATTATAACGTGATAATCATGCGACTTCATATTTGTTAGTTCAAGAGGATTGAAGCTCACATTGTTGTGGAAGTTAGAAGAGAATTTACTAGGTACTTTCAGGTTTTTCAAAATGGTGCAAAACCGTATCTTTTCTTCTTTGCTCAAAGTGAAAGCTGCCTCTGGTATAGTTATTTTATTTGTTTCACGGTCTTCCCTCACCCACAATTTTTGTTTTATACCCATTGTTCTCAAGTCCTTGCGTGCATTGATGCTATCTTTTGATTTCTCCTTGTGACTCATAATCGTGCTGATGAGATGCTCAGTGACATTCTTCTCTGTATGCATCACATCAACATTATGTCGAATCAAATTTGCTTTCCAATATGGAAGATCAAATAAGATAGACCTCCTATACCATGCAGAAGTACTGTTAAGGTCTTCATCATCGGTTTTCTTTTTTCTTTTTCGACAGATGTCTGGTTTTTTACCAACTTTCATCTTGATATTAGCTACTTTTTCTTCAACTTGATAACCATTCAATGGCCATGGAGGACGGCGATATTCTTGTTCGTTATTGAAGTTTGCCTTATCATCTCGAAACTTGTGTTTGACAGGAAGAAATCTTCGATGTCCCATATAACACATCTTCTTACTTTCAGGAAGATAATAAAAACAAGTATCTTCCCCACAAACAGGACAAGCAAAATAACCATGAGTTGTGCATCCCGATAAAGTCCCGAATGCAGGATGATCATGAATTGCCCACAACATCCTAGCCCTCAATGTAAATTCTGCATTATTAAATGAGTCAAATGCAATGACTCCTTCCCATAACTGCTTTAACTCATCTATCAATGGTTGTAAATAAACATCGATATCCTTTCCCGGTTGTTTTGGTCCAGAAATCAATAATGTCAACATTGAGAACTCTCTTTTCATGCACATGGATGGAGGAAGATTATAAGGTACTATAATTACTGGCCAGCAACTATAACGGCTAGATAGAGATTTATATGGAATGAAACCATCTGTTGCTATTCCAAGCGTGACATTTCGTGATTCAGCAGCAAACGTTTGATCAAATGAGTCTATAGCTTTCCATTGGGATGTGTCACGTGGATGACGCATTATATTTGAATCAGACTTGGCACGAGCATGCCAAATCATAGCATCTGCTATCCATGGTATGGTATACAGTCTCTTCAATCTAGAAATTAAAGGAAAATGTCTCAACGTCTTTTGAGCTATTTTGGTAGCTTTTTTATCATCGTTGAATGATGTCCTATATCTTGGTTCGTTGCAAATTCTACAAGAAACTTTACTTGCATCATCTTTCTAGTATAAAATGCAGTCATTAACGCATGCATCATAAGTTGTGTAATCCATTCCAACTTGTTTAATCACCTTCTTCATGTCAGAGTATTTTGTCGGCAGTGTGTTACCTTCTGGGAGTAACTCCCTTATAAATTCGAGAAGTGCAGTCACACCATTGTTGGAAAAACTGTATTGAGTTTTCAAACTGTTTAGTTTCACAATGTCATATAATTTTGTTATCCCTTTAGGACATGAAGGGTACAATTGCTCTTTTGCACTATCAAAAAGTGATTTATACTTTCCACTTTGATTGGCCGACCAATCGACATCAGCTGTAGACCGCTCCTCAATATTATCGTGCGACAAACCGAATGGGTGAAAATGATGAAATCTATTTGCATCATTGACCAAGTCTTCCATCCTAGGATGTTCAGGCTCATCAATATTTATGGCTTGACTAGCGGATTGTTTTTGCTTCTCTGTCGACTCTTCTCCATGAAAACGCCAAACGGTATATGATTGGAGAATTCCATGTCTGAGCAGATGATAATGAATGTCTTCTAATTTAATCTTCATTTTCATATTTTTGCACTGTGTGCAAGGACAAGAATAGACTTCCTCATTACCACCATTTTCTGCAACGAAATCAATAAACTTCCGAACTCCTTCTATATATCGTGGGGTTCTTCGACTAGATTCTTGCATCCACTGTTTGTCTATACTTAAAGACATATTGTCCTGTTATATCATACAATCGAACACATATGAACATGAATAGTAGTTCAACAGAATGCACATGTGCAACTATATGCACAATGGAATGCATGAAATCAACAAAGAAATTGTATATCCATTTCATAGCTATAATATTCCATAAGCATGAATTTGTCATCAAAGAATCATGGATGATAACCATTTAAATTTTAAATATACCTATTTAAATTTTAAAATTTTAAACTATCCAAACATTAAATCCTTTAAATTATACCCTAATAACATATTAAGGATGCTTATGTTAGAAATTTTGTTTTTCTACTTAATTAAGGCTATATTGTAAGGGTGGGTACGGAAAATTTCCGTACCAACCAAGACATTTTCCATTTCATCCGGTTGTTGACCGAATGACACAACATGTTTCATATTCCATACCGCGAACTTTGGAATTCCGTCAGGCAGAAGTAGGAAGAAACGAAAGAAAATGTCTCGGTTGTATTGTATGAATTATAAATAAAAACTATGAATCTGCATTGTATAAGGCAACAAAACAACAAAACAGAACTATGAATCAGAATAAAAAATAATTGAGCTACATAAAAAATTACGCTGCTCAACTTTAAGAGTAACAAAACTTGGTAAAGTCACACAGAATAAAAAAAATATCATCCCCAATAAAAATACGCAATGCAATAAACATTCGTTCGCGTTTAAACATTCTTCAAGAAATAGTTACGCATATAATATGCAATTTATAAAATATTTTCAAAAAAAATTTATCACTGATCACTATATGCTTTTAAAATTATATAATGGAGCTACGGATCCACAATAATGATAGACTGAATTTTATAAACATATTTTGTATACACGATCTACAAAAATGAGAAACAAACTAATCAAAATTTATACATAAACATCCATTTTCACAAAAAAATTAAAAATATATAAAGTTACAATTATCTTTGTACCAATTCCTTTCATACGAACCTCAAATACATTATAATCTGTAGATGCCAAAAGTTTACCAAATTAAATGTTGTACAGAAAACTCTAAGCTATGATTCTTCTCTAAATCCAGTCATTCATGCTTATAAAAGTACATTTAGATGGTGTTGAAAACAAAAGTTGTTTTTTTACTTGTAGTAGACGACTTCATGTTAACATAGCATGTATAGTTCCAATTTTTAAACAACTATGCCATCATAAACCAACTCAATGGCTTGACCAGAAGCTCAGATTGGTATTGTATGATAACAAAAAAACATCAAAAACAACCTACAACCAGTACCTATACATAATATAAGGAGTTCTCAAAGTAGTAGCATTTCTTGGCTACAGCAACACAACATTATGCTAAAATTAAAGATAAAAATGATGAGCTTAAATGTAAAATATAAAATAGTTGCGATCAAACTCCATTTTTCTGAATGACACTATCAGAAATTGTCAATTCGTCATGCAATGACAATCAACCACCACAATTTAATTTAATGTTATAAGGTCAGTCAAGTTAATAGTGAAGAGAACATATGTCGATTTTCCATATGATAGTGCAATAAACTTCTTTTATAGATGGTTTAATACAGCAAATATAGTCCAGTACATCTATAAAATCGAGATAAAACCAAATTTAGATCCAAAATGTATAGTAGATATTAAGATCTGATAATGTAAACGAAAAGTAAGACCCTTCACAATAACAGTAGAAAATAAATCAAAAATAACGCAACAGCGCAAAGTACGTAAACCAGGAGCTTACAAATGCCACATGTTAAAGATATATAACAGATCAACAAATTGAAAGGGATGCAGGATCCATGTTTGAACAAATCCAAATGAACCCATCGCCCGTCAAGACTTCATACAAATAATGAGCTAAAGGAATCAAAATGATAATAATAGAACCAGGGTATGATAAGACGAGAACACAGACTAAAATGTAAATGGATGCACTAAGATAAACTTCAATTATTTTTGTTAGATCAGACCAACAGAATTCAAAAGTAAATATTTTGAAGATATAATATAATAGGAGGCGCTGATGGAGGCGAGTAATTCGATAACCAGCTATCTCGGATTGAAATTTGAACCAATTATGAAAAGTAAAAGATATTTGGATCTAAGACTCAGTCAATAATATTATTGATAAATATATAACATAAGTTATCATGAAAAATAGAATTAAAATAAAATAAGACAAATAAACAGAATACATAATATTATTGATAAATAGAATTAAAATACAATTTGCAAAACGTACTGAATTCCAGCAGAGAATACATCAACACTCAACTATGAACAAGAGAAAAAATAAACAGAATCCAAGAGGAGACAGTTTAACTGTTTTTATTAACCTATGTTCTGAAAAAAAAAGAACAAGGATACAAAATGATGCCGGTTTAATTTGGATCCAGTACCTTTTTCTTTGCATACAAATCATGACCATTAACTCTGAGGTAAAATGAACATTTTAAAATGTTATATTTTAGATTGCTACCAAAACAAGTTAAGTTCCTGGAATTTCATTTAAGAACTTTCCATAGACTTTCCAGAACTTGATCAACAAGCTCTCTCAAACCAAACTGTCATATATGACATTTGTATTTTACTGTGCACCGATATACTATGTTTTACTATGCACCGATATGGTGATGTTCAGTTAATTAGTTAATACAGGTTATAAAAAAAATGCAGATACATGCAAGATAGCTTATAAAAACATGGGACCTTGGTCTCTGTCTATGGTCTCATTCCAACTTCTACAAAGGCAGTAAATCAATCAGTTTAAACTATATTCATCATTCACTATTACCACAGTGAAAACTTGTAACTAGCAACCAGAGTAAAGATTCTGCATGCAAAGGCTGAATAAATCGGATTACTCAAGCTTTATCTCCTGTGTGGATCTACTGTGTGAACTAATTTCTGGTTGGATACAACATGGTTCAGAATTTTAGAGCACGAAGCTTAATCTATATATTACCAGTCGAACTCAAAATTTTAAATCTATTCTATTTCAAGGGATATAATCTGATATTCCCATACACAAGTAGAAAGATTTTTATATGGTCCGTACTCAACTACAACAATTGTTCTTACAATCCTAAAAAGAAGGGTTCAAAATGAGAATATATTTTCTTACAATCCTGTGTGTAGTTTCAACTAAAAAGAAAACATCAACCAACTGCAAAAGAAGGGCTGATTTTAATAAAGAATAGCATCATTCGTCTAAAGAAGGGCTGATTTCATGAAATTCTCTACGAACAATTCCAGTAATGTATAAAATAAAATAAAAAACCTTAAAAATTTGCGTATCTCTGCTTCCTATCATAATGCAGACACTGTATAAGCCCCCTAGTTGCAATCAGAATACTTTTAACATAGTTAAGCTTAATAACATTCTGAAATTTCTTTTGGTTTTTTTAGCAAAATCAAAATTCATATCATTTTCAAACAAATTCAAATCATTACAAAAGCTCTCAAATATAAATCAATCAATATAGAAAAAAATTATAACACACAATCCAAAAAAAATTTATAGTTTAGAGAAAAACCACAAGCACTTCTACATGTACATTAGTTTGCAAGTGAACTGGTGCTAATTCACCACATACACAGAGTAAGGTAAACCAGCATCAGCTTATAAATATCCTAAATCCATCCAATCTCCCTACCAATAAAATTCACACTTCTCTTAAGGCAATAGTAATTATATATATACATATATATATATACATACATATATATATATATATATATATTAGTTTGTAATATTCCCATGACCAAGTACAAGATTTCAGATTGATAGTTGCGCTTAAAAAACAACAAAAAAACGTAGTTTCAGCCAAAAGAAATTAATTTATGTTTCTATCTAAAAAGACCTTTATTTTTTAAAACACAGTACTATGCAGTATTTTTTCAAGCCTCATCAAGTGTCTTAATCAATATCGAGTATTATCAAAAGTTGTAAAGGAAGCTGAATTCTAATTTCTAAACAATACTGACTAAATTCACATGATTACATTTAGCCTATGACATATACATGATTTATTCAAATATGAAGGGTACATAATAATGTTGCGTTGAAGGTACCACCACGGAAAAGTATAACTATGACGTAAATAAAGGTAATAATTAATTTTAATCCATAATAATCAATAATCATACAATTAGTTAGTATTCTAATGCATAAATAATCTTGAATTATATTTTAATCTCCATTTTATGTCCACAAATACCGAATTCAGTTTTTATTAGTTGTAGACAACATTATACCTCTTCTCCATTTGTTTGGACATTCCTATCAGTAGCGAAATAAAAAGATTAACAGTTGTATAAAGAAGAATGCACCATTTAAATTATGTAACAAAATGAACCCATGAATCAAATATGAAACTGAAACTTATTTAAAAGGATGGAGAAATAAAGTAAAATTCTATAGAGAGCACCTTCATGTTAAAAAATATATTAATTTAATATTCATGAAGATGAATGCCACTTGTGTTTCTTTGTTGGTTTTATATTTCGATTGATCTCGACATGCTGGACGTAGATTTTTTTGAAGGTAAGGTAATATGCATTACTGAACTAAAAATTACAATTTCACAATGCATAAATCATCATTTCATTTTTTTTCCAGTGGAAACCAAATAACAATTTGATTAAATCAGAATGATATCAGCTTGATGCTTCTTGTTATTCAAAGCTAAAAGAATACGGCAGTTAAAACAATACAACAGTGAAAATAATAACCTAATAGTCCGTTAAAACAATACTGAACAGTGAAAAAGAAACCCACATAACAAGAAACCTAAAGATAGATCTTGTGAGGATTCAACTCACCTTAACTCCTTAATTCGATAGCTAAAATTCCTCAAAACTGCAAAATAATACGACCGTTCACAAAATCATTCTTAATTCAATAGAGAAAACAATACGACAATTTAATGGAAACACTTGGATCGGATTAATCATCTTACCTGAAAACACTTAGATCGGATTTTCGATTGAGAGCATACGTGGTTTGGATCTAAAATTTAATGCAAACTTAGTAGATCTATCGGCATCGGAAGAAATAGATCTGAAAAAGAGAGGAGCACGCTGATTTGGGGGGACGACTTTTTGTTTTGAGAGGAGTACGCTTTTTGGTTTGAGAGCGTGAGATAATGGGACAGGGGGTAACGGGGGCTTGTACGTATAGGGGGAAAAATATTAACAGAAGCATTAGAACGGGGAAAGTCCATTCCAAAATTACCACGGCCTAGGACCATGCTAACTACACTTGCCACGGCTAATACCCGTTCCAAAATTGCCACGGGCAAAAACCATGGCAAAAGCTCCGCTTTGGGGAGTGGCAAATCTGGCATTATGGTGTAGTGTTTGATAAAATTAATGGGAACCTTTCCCAAAGTGTAAGAATATTTAAATAAAAGAATATTCTGAATTGGAATGAGGCATATGTTGTGTTTGTGTAACACTTGTTTATTATATATGCGAGTTATTCGGAAAGGCCGGGTTTATCCCATTCTCAATAACTGAATCGACGATGTGTCGAGGATGAAGACGGTGGCCGAAGACCGGAGGTCTTCACATTGTTTGGATAAATACTGATGATCTTGATTGGGCTATACACCCAAGAGGAGGGAATCAGTTGGTGATCGTTTAGACGTACTTGGAAATCGATGGATATGCGAGGTACAAGGTGCCTCCGGTTTCGTTCAGACCCAGAACGAACTTGTAAATGGACTGTGTGCCTGACATTGGATATCATTCTGTGTGATTGATGGATAACGGTTGCATGGAGTGGTTTGCCTGTGTGGCATGCTAAGATGCAAATGATCAAGGCTTTTGTTGAAAAGCAAAGTCTTGTGGTTGATGATCAAAGCACAGCCTGTGTGGCATAGATTTGTGTAGCGTTAATTCGCGAGCCTCATACCCCGGTTGTGTAACTAGAAACGGGAGAGGACCTCAGGGAGTGCATGCGTTTCCTTCTAGCTAGGGTGGTGTCAGTGACCTACCAGCCCTGACAATTATATTATTTTCATCTGTGTGGTTGTTGGATTGCGAGGCGCCTTAGATATATCGGTGACTATGTGGAGCCGATGGAGTCATTTAGCTCATTTACGCCCCAAAGGGCGGGGAAACGTAGTGTTCAGGCATAATAATCCACATCGGTGGACCAGCCCTGATGATCCAAGGCTTGCCTGCGCGCTTGCCTGAGACATGGGCTTGATTGTCTCGAATTCGGTAAGGACGATCCCTTTCCTTGGTTCACAGATGGAAATCCAACTTCCAATACGTGACATTTGCGGTTTTGATTATAGATCCTAGTATGGTGACATGATATATGGTACCCATGCCGTCTAGGATTGATACATTTATATTTGAAGTTGTTTTATACACTATGCACTTATAATAGTATCAAATGATTTGTTTTTAGCGTATCAAGCATTCTTTGGCTATTATAAGGTAAAACCCTATCCTCCGGCTTGTGTTGCATTGTGTGATGGGACCTGGGTCTTATAATAGCTTCATTGTTCTTTATTTAGCATTGCGTTGTTGTTTTATGCGCTGGTAGTCTTGGGAGGAAGCCCGTTCCGTGTTATACGGCGTGGTCCCTTGATTTACCTAACTTTAAAATAAAGATTAATAACTGTTTTAGTTCTCACACCGGTCACATGACTGACATAGAGTTTATTGTTTTAACCTAAACTCTGGGTGCCCCTATTTTCCACATGGGCAGCTAGTAGTTTTGGTTTTGCAGATTTATGTTCACAGGAACCTGGTTTACAGCTGGAATGATATCCGGAAAGCTCTGTATCCGTATATTCTTTTCAGTTGTGTTTTGTAATATGTTCCGCTGCATTGTAATTTGTAAATCTCTGATATTTATCGAATGTGTAATATTTATTCATACTCTGTATATTCTTGTATTCTGATGTAATTGTTGTAATAAGCAACGAAATGTTCTTCTGTTTGTGTTCCGATTTGTTTTGTCCTCAAAACAATCAAGGGTTTCGAACGGTCTTGGTCGGTTTAGCGATCGATTCGGATCGAGCGAAATTGCCAATTGTTACAGAGACGCTCTAGCCCGCCCCTCAGGCAAGCGCGCAAGCAAGCCTTGGATCATCAGGGCCGGTCCACATGAGTGGATAAAAATGCTCGAACATGCGCTTTCCCGCCCTATGGGGCGTAAACTGGTCATACCCCGACCAGACCATTGGTCCCGGATCGACCGATATAACCGAGGCGCCTTCTATCCATCATCCACATAAGTAAAATGTCAGGGCGTGCAAAACACTGACACCACTCCAAGATATAAGGAAACTCATGCCCTCCCTGAGGTCCTCTCCCGTTTCTGGTTCACACCGGTGTGTGAGGCTCGCGAATTAACGTTACACAAAGCTACGCTATATTAAAACCGTGCTTTGATCATCAACCACAAGACTCTGCTTCTCAATAGAAGCCTTGATCATTTGCATCTCAACATGCCACACAAGCAATCCACGCTATGCAACCGATGTATATCAATCACACAGAATGAAATCCGATGTCAGACACACGTCCATTTACACGTTCGTTCTGGGTCTGAACGGAACCGGAGGCACCCTATTTCTCCCCCATATGTCCAATACATGGGAGAGGTCTTCGCATATCCGGTCGATCTCCAAGTACGTCTGGATGATCACCACTTATTACCTCATCTTGGGTGTACAGCCCAATCAAGACATCAGTAATCATCCAAACGATGTGAAGACCTCCGGTCTTCAACCACCGTCGTCATCCTCGACACATCGTCGAATCAGTTATCCAGAATGGGATAAACCCGGTCTTTCTAAATAACTCGCGTATATAATAAACAAGTGCTATAAAAACACAACATACGCCTCATTCCAATCCAGAATATTCCTTTATTCAAATATTCTTATACTTTGGGAAAGGTTCCCATTAATTTTATCAAAGATAAAATTTTTAAATTTATTATTTAATCTTCCTATGGATATCATTTTAATTTAATTAAAGATGCATTAAAACTCCACTTGGTTTTAATCTTCCCAAAAATCAATATTAACGATTGTTTAACTTGGGAAATCATATCCTGTCTTTAACTGGGTTAAAGAACCAATGTCATTTAAAACGCGGTTCACTATAAACCAAAAATCACATTCCATTCCATCAGCCTTTAATCGTAAATTAGCAAGTGAACAATTCCCTAAGTATTAACCCCGAAGGCCGAAACCAACATCAGATCAATACCCAGGAAACCATTCGACTTAACTAATCTCCAGTTAGTTTGATTTTCTTAACTCCGTTGGGTTTAAGAACAGTATTATTGAAGATACCATTCACGACAACCCAAAGTCTTATTGCTGTCTTTAACTGGGTTAAAGAACCAATGTTCTTTAAAACACGGTTCACGATAAACCCAAAATCATATTCCATTCCATCAGCCTTTAACGGTAAATTAGCAAGTGAATAATTCCCTAAGTATTAACTCCGAAGGCCGAAACCAACTTCAAATCAATACCCAGGAAACCATTCAACTTAACTAATCTCCAATTTATTTCTGATTTTCTTAATTCCATTGGGTCTAAGGACAGTATTATTAAAGATACCATTCACGACAACCCAAAATCACATTCCATTAACAATGGAATCTTCATGGAAAACAAATCCATATATATAATCGATATAAACTTCCATATCCAATCGATAATATAAATGGAATAACGACAAGGCCTTTTAAATTCCATATATATTAACCGTCTTCCTCTAAGAAGCTTACTTCGATTATTACTAAATCGAATTCCATTCAATCCCAATTTAATATGTTAAATTGGAAAACTTTACTTTGGAAAATCTCTTTTGAATCTTAACAAAAAATTAATAAATTCCAAATCACATTTCACTGTAAATCGGGTTAAAGAACGAATGTCGTTAAAAACATAGTTCACGATAAACCCAATTTACATTCCATTTTATTCCAATTATTAAATATAATTGGAAACTCTAACAATCTTAATTAAAAGATTTATTCTCTTCACATGGGGTTCAAGAACAGTGTCACTGAAGACACCGTTCACGACAAACCCAAAATCCCATTTGATATTAAATACAAGGCTCTGAATAGAAAATATATCGGCTTATATTCAATATCAAATACTACAACCAACAAATATCGTATTGGAAATAGCGATATAAATATATCTTTGAAATTTCCATAACAATATATGTATAATCACAAAATCCAACATCGAAATATTCCGAAGACAATTTCGATTCAAATCCATTTCCAATTTATATATTGGAAATTCTGGTTATTTTTAAAACCATTACAAATTCAATTTATTTATTTTAAAAATAATTGGATTATAATTCTAGTTCAAAACTAGTTCATTTCGATAAAAATCTATTTTTATCTTTTCAAATATGGGATTTTTCATCCCAATTCTTTCCAAATCATTCATTATGATTTTATACAAATTATCTATAATTTTAATGATTTTATCAAGGCCCGTACAGTCGATTTCCATAAACGGCCATCGAACTGCACTTACAGCGACCTTTTCCAAACTTGATTTAGACATAATTCCAAATCCAACTGTTAGATTTCAAATCTCTAATATTATTTAGAAAGCTCTTTTCGATACGAACCCAACGGTTCCAGTTTTAGGAGAATCCGACGATCGGATCTCTCGTAATGTTCATTCGAAGTCAATGGTCGAAATATGCGAACTGCCGTAGCGCGGTGCGTTCTATTCAGGCCATTATATATATAATATATATTATATATATTTCATCGGTTTCCATTTAAAACGTATTCTATAAATCATTTTAAATTTGTTTTCAAAACAATTTCAACTTCATATTCAATTTCAAATCAAAATTGAATATTCCATATCATCAATATATAAATGACAATATTTCAAAGCATTGTATTTTGAAATCATTTCCTTTTCGATATTCATTATAAAAATGAATAAAATTGATATAAATATCGTTCACGTTAAAATGGCGTCAATCTGATCAACTCGGCTTTATATATTTAAATATTTTTGTGTCCATCCCAAATCGGACATCAAAATCACACTTTTGATTCTTTTCTGAATATTATTTTAAAATATTCGTTATATCAAAATATTCGTTATTTTAAAATATTTCTTCTTTTTGAACTGGAATCATACATAGTCAATCACCATATAATTTGATTTATATGGATTTCATACACACATGTACACAGCAACAATCAAACATAGTCAACCATCATCCAAAGTGCATTCTACACTGCATAAGCATCAAATATAAATATTTAACGCTTATAACAGCCTGTCAATCAATATGTTGACATACAACTAATATTGGGATTAGTGTATGTCCAATTTCATCCCAATACCCGTGTGGGGTTTCAATCAACAGATAACGAATTTTATTTGTGCAGTTGGACGATGTGTAAAATTTATCGTCCCAATCCATATCAGTCAAATGTGTGTACATAAACAAATCATCCGATTTATTTATAAATATTTATTTTATTCATATACACGTTAAAAATTATATTTTTAACTATAAAATATTTTATTCCATTCCACATCAAACAATCAACTTTCACAACAAAATCAAACAAACGAACAAGCCGTCTGTAACGACCCGGATTTTTAGCTGTTGAATTCTGAATATTTAAATTTGTTATTTGAATTATATATAGGAATTTATAAGAAATTATTTTGATAAAACAAAGTTTTAAACGTATAATTTTTAATATAATTTAAAACGAGCTTGAAATAGTCGCGGTAGTTCGTAATTTACGATTTAAACTTCAACTGAATATACAGGGTTCAAAATAAGTCGTATTTCTTTGAAACAAGAAACGTTCGGATCTATTTGATAATATTTTTCTAATGGAAGAGAAAACTCAAGTTTTCATATTGTAAATTTTGTTTTATGTCCAAATCAAATTTAGAAATAGTCATTGTGAAGTCATGTATAATCCATAACGGTTTATTTAATATAATTAAATATTGATTTTGAATTTGGACAAGTCCTTTGAGACGTAGTGATAATTTAATTTTTAGAATTTTACTGTAATTTTTATTTCGGAAAATAAGCTACTTCTTATCTGGAGTGTTTTACACCCTATATCAGCATTTTGGAATTTCATAATATAAGTTAAACTACCGATATTATTATATTTTTTGAATCGTGGCACATCGCTCGACACGTTCATATTTTTATTTCTGTTCATAGCAGTACGTACGCAAACAAAATTTTATAACCAGGTATCCAATGTTTTATAACTTTAAAACATATTAAAAAGGAAAAATAAATAAATAATCCATTTCTTAAATAGTCATTTAATTTGTAACAAACAGCCGAACATAGTACATGTTAAATCAACTAGCCCTTTTCCTTTCTAATCCTACTTATCCATGTCTTCTTTAAATCCAGTGTCATTTCAAAGAGTTTAGAGGACCAATACTACATGCCGGTTTGTAAAATACCATGAATTAACTACAACAAAGGAAAGTAACACTGACATACCCTATCCTACACTACACTGCGTATGTAACGAGCGAGACATTGCATACTAGGACTGCCAAGTATTATTTTTCAGGCCGTGCTCCTCAAGCTATTCTATTCCGTGGGTATCACGCTATTACATCCCGTGCCGCTCAAGTTATTACATGTCGTGCCGTCACACTTCTTCTACTTTAAATACTGGCATTCTTCTTTCTCGTTCCCAAAAACATAACCAAGGTCACAAAGAAAAATCGAAGCAAATTAAACTCCTACGATAAAAATCACGAAATGAAAATACATGGATCCCAGATGGTTTGCTCTTCACGTTCGTTTACAATTTCCAGTGTTTGAACGAGAGAAAAAAGGACGTCGTGGCCATAAAACATATGCTGAAGCCGTACGATTTTAATGGGAAAGAGGAAGCTTTAGGGCGGGTTCAGTGTTTTAGCATGAAGGAGAAAGATTGAAAAGGGGTACTATTATTTGTTCAATATGGCTACAAGGAGTGGCATTAAAGCATGAATTGAAATTTGGGAGGAGCAGTAGTGTTTGTGATAATTGAAGAAGTATTACAGTTTGACATTTTCAATTCATAGTTTCCGTAGTAGCCTGGTGGACCTGGAAGACGCAAGGGGTAAGCAGCATGCGAGCCGGTTACTTTTAGTGCAGGGAGATGGAGATAGGCGTTTAAAAAGCACGGAAATGGTGCATGTCAGGGAGTTAGTTTCTTTGTTCACCAGAAAAGGAGGCCACGGCGGTTATCAGTGGAAAAGGGCCGGACTGCGGTGGACTTTAGCGATGATGGCAAGTTTCAGTTACAAAGGGGTACTCTGTTGTCTGGAGTTGGAAGGAAGTACTGTTTTGCGTTTCAACAGGGATGGGATCGGTTTTACTTGTTTGATCATGAAGAAAAAAATAATATGGATGGAGGGTATGGGGAAGAATAACGGGTAGCGTGTGTGAAAAGAGCACCAGGAAGGACTAGGTGCTGTGTAGGAAATGGGGAACGCAGCTTCAAATTAGCATCTACAATTTTGAAGAGGAAAATGAAGTATTAAGTTATTTTCAAAACAAACGTAATCTACGGTAACCATTTTAATTAGGTGAAATAATTAATTTATTTAAATTATATAATTATAGTGATTATAACTCGGACATTTGTTAACAAAATCGGGTAAACTCGGCCATGTTAGAATCATTGGATGAGATCTGCATAATGGAACTGATGTGGCTGGGAACTAAGCTACCGGAATTTCATGATAAATTCAAACGTTTGTCTTATTTTAAACGAAATAAAAAGAAGAACCGTCAACTGCAAAACAAGGTGAGTAAACTCACTAACTCTACCTCGTTTATATTTTTTTTATAAACGAGTTTTAAATTTGTCTATAGTAATTTTATACTGTGTGATGGTTGTTTGGATGAATAGTTGATAAAATTGGTTGATATAGTTATATCGTTGATTGATTAATAATTCTACTCACCATTTTATTTCATATTGATGTGAAATTAATATTATTGATGTTGATTAACAACTGTGGATGCAAGGAAATAGGTTGGAGGGATCCAACTGGATTCCTCAACATTTATATTATTATTTTCATTGATTATGATATTTGATGATATATTTAATTGATGATTTATTTTGTTGTGGTTAGATTACACTGGCCCTGATATTTACATATCGTAGATATTTCAAATATAGAAATGGGAATTTGATTTTTTTTTTAAAAGCAAACTTATTTCCAAAAATAGAAATCTAATTTCGAATAGAGTTGGAAATAAAAACCTGTGCAAATGTATGAATCAGGAGGTTGTTATAATTGAGAATATAAATTTATTTAATTATTTATCATTGGTTACATTGGAATATAAATTCAAATTTGAATTTATATAGAAATGTGAAAATCAGTTTTAAACCAATATTGGGAAGGAGATTTAAACTTAGCAGTTATTAAGAAAAAAATTAACGATATTTTGAATGATTGAAATAAAAAGAAATGAGACTTGTATGAATAATTCTGAATGGAAGTTATATATAAAAAAAAATTGAGTTTAATATATTATTTATAAGTATGAGATCAAACTGTATATAAAAGAAATATATCCACAATTAAAGTGAATAATGGTTTAAACCAAATATCTTGCAAACGAAATATCTATAAAGGTAATTTAGATTTGAAATATGAATCCAAATTGGAATTTGATTAAAAAAGGAAATGGATGAACGTTTAAAAGGAAACAATTAGTTTTATTCAAATAAGGGAGAATATAAAATAAATTATGTTTTGTAAAGTGAAATGGTTATAAAGGAATTTGGTAATGATTCGGAAAGAATAAATTCAAAAGTGAATTTGGAATTTGAATTAATCTGAAATGGTAGATCAATTCCGAAGTTCGGAATATCAATCGAATATAGATTATTCGAGAGAAAGTTATTTATTGGAAATTCGATTATATTGAATTTAGGGAAGTAGTTATTTTTACTTTCCGTTTGTATTAAAATTAATTAATTATTTATTTACTTATTAATTGAATTAATAAGTATAAGTTATAGTTTTATAAACCAAATATTTGGAAACAGCGATTATGACACTGCTGTTATAATAAACGTTTTGTAAATCTAAACAGCGATTTTAACGCTGACATTATAATTAATGTCTTGTAAATCAAATATTTGAAAAAAAACAGTGATTTTAACGCTGCCATTATAATTATTGTCTTGTAAATCAAATATTTGGAAAACAGCGATTATAATGCTACTGCTATAGTAAATGTTTGTAAATCTAAACAACAATCTTAACGCTATTGTTATAATAAATGTTTTATAATTCTAGACAGCGATTGTAACGCTATTGTTAAAAGTAAGGTTTTATAAATAAAATATGTGGAAACAGCGATTATAACCCTACCGTTATAATAAATGTTTTTCCGGAAAAGAAGTGTGTTATTAGATTGAATCCGATAGTCGCGTAAGCTATGTTTTGTTTGAAGCTGTGAGCTTTGGCTATTTCAAAGTTGAGAATGTTGTTCAGTTAAGGTCTAAGAGGTAATTATACCCCAACTTGATTGACTTCATGATTGATGGAGGAATAGTTAAGGTTCGATAGTGAAGATTGGTTAGTAATATGGTTAGTTAATAAATGATTAATGGTTTGTATTATAATAACGTTTTATAACATCGCGTTAATTTAAAGAAATTTTGAAATGTTTCCCAAATAAAATAAGAAATATTTTCTATGCGTAGGAAATGAAATGAATTGGTCAACGAGGAATTAAT
This sequence comes from Allium sativum, assembly GCA_030737875.1. Classification (NCBI taxonomy): domain Eukaryota; kingdom Viridiplantae; phylum Streptophyta; class Magnoliopsida; order Asparagales; family Amaryllidaceae; genus Allium; species Allium sativum. The sequence goes on from CM060926.1 coordinate 776,836,685, forward strand.
AAATGTAATATGGGAATATTTTCCAATATTAATAAGGGATATTTTTTTGAATATAGAAAATAATGATTGTGAATATATAGAAATGTTTTGTAACAACCCAGAAAATCTGAACCAGTTTGAAAATTTTATTTTTAGAATTTTTTTTGGAAATTTAGTCAAGATTTAAAATTTCCAATTTTAAATAATTATTAATGGTCATTTTTCAAACAATGTCCGTTTTCGATGAAACCACTTTTGTTGGAACCGGAATGTCAAATTATTGCTAGGTTTCAATTTCTAGAATTTTCCGAGTTGATATGTGAGCGTGGCAGAGGAAAATGTGTTTTGTTCAATTCAGTCAAATTTAATCGACTGAAAAATAGCCATTTTTCAAACAGTCTCAGAATTCGATGAAATTAATTTTGTTAGGACCGTATCGTCATAAGAAAGCTAGAAATAAATTTTCTGGATTTTTCCGAGTTAGTATGTGGCCCTGGTAAAATTAAAAAGTATGTTCGAATTTAATATTAAAGATTTATTTTAAAATAAAAGGAACATGCTGTAAACTTCAGAATTAGATTTCGGCACTAGCGCCATTGCGTTCGGAAGACGTCAAAACCTATTGTTCGACAGTTGTTAAAAGGTAATTGTTATTCAAAAATAAAGGTATGAAATTCATTTCAGATTTTGCCACGCTTTTGTCTGTGGCAACTGCAGTTGTTAAAAGGTAATTGTTATTCAAAAATTGATAATTAATTCATACGAACTCCAAACTGAAAAAATTTCAGATCCACGTGAATCGTGACAGCAAATACTTCGACTTAGAACTGATTGGGACAATTTCTGAATTTATTTGGATTTTAATTCTGCTTAAAGCAAGGTGAGTATTCTGATTTAATTAATTAATTTTAATCTAGTTATTTCATATGCTTATAAATCATGCTGCGTATGTTATTGGTTCTGATCTGTGATGTTGCGATGGATTATTGATTTGTTTGAGAGTTATATGGTTACTTTAGTCATTGATTTATTTAGATCTGCAATTGTATATATAATAGAAAGGCATGACATTTATATCGTATATAAAATGACACCTTGTATGTAACTATAGAAGAAAATAAGAATTTGACGATGTGAATAGATTCAATATTTTATTGAAAATTAGAATTTGACGATGTGAATAGATTCAATATTTTATTAAAAATTAAAAATGAGAATTTGACGATGTGAATAGATTCAATATTTTATTGGAAATTAAAGGTGAGAATTTGACGATGTGAAGAGATTCAAATTTACATTTTTATATGTAAATTAAGAAAGGAGTTTACATGTTAACATAAAGATGATATTTTTACGTTGTAAAGCATAAAGATGATATTTTTACGTTGTAAAGTAAAAAGATGATATTTTTACGTTGTAAAGTAAAAAGATGATATTTTTACGTTGTAAAGTAAAAAGATGACATTTTTACGTTGTAAAGTATAAAGATGATATTTTTACGTTGTAAAGTATAAAGATGATATTTTTACATTGTAAATAAAAAGATGACATTTCTACATTGTAAATATAAAGATGATATATTTACATTGTAAAGTAAAAAGATATATTTTTACATTGTAAATAAAAAGATGACATTTTTACATTGTAAAGTAAAAAGTGATGTTTTTACATTATAAAGTAAAAAGAGATATTTTTACATTGTAAAGTAAAAGATGAGATTTTTTGCCATGAAAATTAAAAGTAGAAATTTACATTTTTTACATATAAATATAAGTAGAATTTGCATTGTAGTTAAATTAACATTTTTGCATGTAAATAAAGAGTAGGAATTTAAATTGTAATTAAATTTACATTTTTATATGTAAATTTAGAATAGGATTTACACTACAAATATAAGTTACATTTTTATTATGTAATTAAGGTGAGGATTTACATTGAAATTAAAAACACATTTTATATGTGGATTAAGAAAGAAGATTTACATTGCAAATGTAAATTACATTTTTTTTATGAAATTAAAGAGAAGAATTTACATGGTAGATTAAATGTACACTTTTATTTGTAAACTAGGAATGAGAATTTGTATGGAAAATAAAATTTCATTTTTAATGTAATTAAAGGTAGGATTTTACCTTGGAAATTAAAGACAAAATTTGACATGTAAAATAAAATTACATTTGTAATGTAATAAAAAGGGTAGGACTTCATAGTGAAAATAAAAGGGCAAATTAAAAGATAGAAGTTACCCTGTTAGGAAATTTACATTTTTAATGTAATTTAAAAAGAAAGGCTTACGTTATATTGGAAATTACATTTCAACGTGATTAAGGAAAAGAATTGGACATTAGAATAGAAATCACATTTTAATGTAAAAAGTTAGAATTTTTCACTGTAATGTTAATTACATTTACAATGTAATTAAAAAGGGAAATTTTACAATGCAATTGAAAGGTTCGAATTTTACATTATAATGCTAATTATATTTTTAATGTAATTAAAGAGGAGATTTTACAGTATAATTTAAGGATTAGGAAGGAAAATAAATTTTTACATTGGAATAGAAATTACCTTTTTAACAGAAGAATATAAGGTAGGAGGAAATGTTGAATTATAATTTACATTTCCATGTAAACAGAGGAATGGAAGAATGGAAAAA